>CM075428.1:6574261-7838261 GCA_037832385.1 Rhizophora apiculata | reverse complement strand
ACCATTGCGTTTAAATACACACAAACACATGCTATACACATATAGGTGCTAAAGAAAACTCACTTTTAGGCCATCACTGCTAAAAATAAAACCAAAAAAATAAGGTCCTAAACCCTCCACAAAATTCAGCGGAAAGGATGCATCGCAAACGGCAACATGTAAAATGGGGAGAGAAGGAAAAGGCAGGGTAGAACAGAAGTAAAACCTCAGTTACTAAAATTTCCCATATATGTAGGAGGAAACAGGGGAAGGGATCAGAATTCAACTGTGGCTGACATATTATAGACAACAATTAAATCCTGACTGCTATTCCCAATGCAACAACCAAAACCAAAGTTTCATGAACAGCAATCAACCTTCTCAGTTTCGAGCAAAGGTGGCTCAATAGCAAGGCAGATAAGTATGAGAGCAGATGCAGCCAAAAACTAGGTACAAGAGAAATATACAAGTTTTACCAAACCAATAAACCTATTCAAATCCCTGTATTGATGTTCTTGCTTAAGAACTCAACATCAGTGTTTTTTTTTTTTGGCAGCTTAGTTGATTAAGGTTCATTGATTAGCATTCATAAATCTATACCTGTCTCTAGATGCTGACCTGCCTGATCTTCTAGCACCTATTAGCCAATCATCCCCACCACTTCTTGAAATCCGAGACCAGCTACTCTCATTCCTGTAGCCTTGACCGGCCCTATTCATATTTCCATCATTACCAGAATTTTGACGACCATGCCTACCACCTCTAGAAATCCGAGACCAGCTATTCTCATTTCTGTAGCCTCGACCACCACTCCTATACATATCCTCGTCATCATCAGAATCTCTATTGCCATCCCAGCCCCGAGAGGATCTAAAACCTCTCTGGCCCTTTAAGCCTCCTCTAGGAGGTCGATCCCTGTCAGAAAACCTGCCGTAGAAATCTCTTGGAGGCCCATCATCTTGCAGTGCAGGCAACTGCCACAAAAATAAATAGAAATTAAATACCATGTACAGGTTTTGCACCACAAACAATCACATCACAAAATGCCAAGCAACATATTTGGTTTCATAGACTAGGGCATCAACCTTGGTGATCTTGGAAATAGTGTTTCCAGGTGGTAATTGCCTATTCAGTAGCTCTTTGGCAATCTCCTCTGGAAGATCAAAAACAGCTCCTTGAACCTGATATAAAATGTGTCACTTTAGTGCTTTTGAATGATGCAATTCATCAATTAGGTGAAGGTCAAGTCCAAATGTTCTCAACACCTTGCAGGAACATACCCTTTCATCTGCAATTAAATATATTTTTCCAACTTCATCAGCTGCTGAAGGATACACGTCTGAAAGAAAACCAGTTACAGATCTGGCAGACAGGAACCCTCTGGAATAAGCTGAGTCCCGATTCAACTGCAATGTTATCCAACCCTGCAACATGAGATTCTGGCTCAAGTTAACCACAGCATACCATCAATACCAGCTACAAAATGTCAATCCTTCTAAAACCACACAAGGAAATAATGGGCTCACATGATATCAGAAACTTCAGGATAAATGACAGGCAAACACACTCAATAAAAGAAAAATGGCAGGCAAAAGCATCACTAAGAAAAAGACAGTGACACAGAGATATGGCCCCAAAAGAAAAATGTAAATTTGGTTGTGAACGATCCAGAGCTTTGATGTGGGGAAAGAAATACATGCAAACAGAAGACTCTTGAACATGGTGAAAATCAATTGCAGTAGGTAGCAAAAAATTGTCAGAATTTTGTGAACTATCCCAATTTTTTATGCAGGGACAGATTCATATGCAACATGAAGACTCTAAAACATGGTGAAACCAGATTGCAGTAGATGACAGAAAATTGTCAGGAATAGACACAAAATGTTGACAACTTTGCAGACTTCATGAATTATTATTTTGGCAATCAAGCAATTTAATAATACATGATCAAGCATCACCAAGGGAGGGAGGCCAAAAAAGAGGAATAGGAATAAACCACCAATGATATCAACCATAACAATTATGACAAAACTTTTGAGCCCAAATAACTATTTCACTGCACCAATATATTTGGAAATGCCAGGGCATATTATTTGCCTGCTCATGGCTGATGAGAGACCGAGATGATGGAGGCTGGGAAAATCCACTCAAGTGTGCTAGTGCAGCAGCAAGAGCATTTGTCCCTTGTTCATTCATCAACTTCTCAGCAGCTGGAATGAAAAACTCTAGAGACTCGGGATGAACGCCATTTAGTGTAGCAACCACTTGCTCAGCTGATGACTCTAAAACCTCTTCAATAGCTGGTGGGCTAACAAACTCAAACTTGCACCCCACATCGCGCTCAAGGTATCTCACTGTCCTCCTTTGGTTGCTAGTAAACATCACAACGGCAGTACCTTCCTTTCCTGCACGTCCAGTACGACCAGAACGATGCACAAAAGCTTCTGGATCGTTGGGAAGTTCATAATGGATGACCTGGAACAAAGGAAGAGCAAGGTTGCAAGTTGCCAAAAATGAAGGAAGCAAAATCTTGAAACCAGTAGCTTGAATTAAGGCATTTCATTTAAAAAGTATTGCCAAAAAGCAATGAAAATAGATGAAACATTCTAAAGATGTAGATCATTCGAGCTCCTACATATGACATATATGCATCCAAAACCATTTAATGTGTTTGTAAACCAATGGTTTTCACACGTCCATCTTATCACTCACCTCTTAACCAAACCAATGAAGATGGTACATCTTAAAACTTCCATTAATGCAAACAGACTCACAATATAAAATACTGAGAGAAGGTTTCTGGGAATACTTACCTAATCTCATCTTTCATTTACATTATAATAAACAATTAAAAATGGTATCTCAATATCAATGAAACAATCACAAGACGTTACCAAGTCAACATTAGGGATATCAAGCCCACGGGATGCAACATCAGTGGCAACAAGCACAGTGAATTTTCCTTTACGAAAGCCATTCAAAGTTCTCTCCCTCTGATGCTGAGATATATCTCCATGCAATGCCTCGGATGCTATACTATTTGTTAATGCCATAGAGACTTCATCAGCATCGCGTTTAGTCTGGGTGAAGACAATGGTCTTCCCACCCTTTGCATAAACCTGAAAGTATAGTGGCATTAGATACTGACTTGCAGCCATAGTTACCTTAGGTATTACAATCAATGGATGAGATGAGCTTCACAATATCAAAGCACCATGGCAGATAAAACATTAATGCGTCAACTATGAAAATTGCACCCATGAATTAAATGTCTTATAGTTCACAAGGATTACTAGCACTATTGAGTGAGTTTTGCTTGAATTTGCCACTGCAGAGAATCAAAATTCAAAAAAAGGAACATGAACCATGACACATGTTTGCACAATTTGCAGAGTATGTTGTTGCACCGAAATATACATTGTACACATCTCTTGATAGTTTTGGTCTTCTAGAAAAGATTTTGCTTTTTCACAACTTAAAAGGTCCATTTTCAATATTTTCCTATGAAAGGCATGAACACATTGCATCATATAAAGTTGGTAATAAAGAGAAGAACAATTTTGAGAGATTGGGGCTGCTGACTCATACTGTTACAAGATCACTAAGAATACTCCGCTTTGAAGTTGCGGTGGTTGATATGGCATAAAGTTTGATTCCTTCCGCCAGCTTTTCATCTTGATCCCCAACCTATGGCAGAAGAAAAGGATCACAACAACATTCAATGACACCTTGAAAACTTGAGAAATATCAGCAATGTGAACAGCAGATATGAACTTTTAAACAGATGCAAGATAATGAACAAAAAGATGCCCACATAAGAAAGGGAGAATAATGTGAAGCCCATGCAAATAGATATCCTCTTAGCATATCCATTTCAAATGCACCCCCACCCCTCTCTCTCTCTCTCTCTCTCTCTGACCTTTCTAGAAAAAACCTCACCATTCATGGGGCTGATGCCAACACATACTAGTAACTAACAAAATTTAGAGAACAAAAACAAAAAATTAAAAAAAAAAAAAAAAAAAAAAGAAAGAAAGAATGTAAAGAATAAGATAACAGGATTTTACCAAATCGATATGCAAAGGATTTTGCAAGTATTTCCTAGCTAGCTTCTTCACCCAACTAGGCATAGTTGCAGAGAAAAGCATATTTTGTCTCTTTGATGGAAGGTTTTCTAAAATTACTTCCACATCCTCCTCAAATCCAAAGGAAAGCATTTGATCAGCTTCATCAAGTACCAAATATTCAACTTCCCCCAATCTGAGGCTGTTGCCTTTTATCAAGTCAATAATTCGACCTGGAGTTCCAACCACAACATCAACCCCACGGGAAAGTGCGCTCTGCTGTGTAACATATGAAACCCCTCCATAAACACAAACTGTGCTCAAAAAAGATGCAGATTCTTTGATTTCTTTTTCAACTTGCTTTGCTAACTCCCGAGTAGGAGCTAGGACCAAAACTCTAGGAAGCCTACCAGCTCGTCTGCAAGGAACCAAGTTAATGAAATATAAGCTACCGAAAGGATTTTAAGGGTAATTGGACACTAGGCTTTGTTGCTATAGATATACAGTGTACCTCTGAGAACTTCTTTCAACATCTTCAGTGAGCTGTTTAATAATTGGGATTCCAAAGGCTAATGTCTTCCCAGTCCCAGTTTTTGCACGAGCAATGATGTCACGGCCTTCGAGTGCCGGAAGCAAAACAGCTCTCTGGATCATAAAAGGAAAACCGAAAACAAAAGGATCAGCCGAAATTGAGACATGGTGGCAATGCATAGTCATAACTGTAGGTAACAAATTAATAACAACCACGCCAAGGACACCCGGCAAAGTGGTTTAAAATGAATCAGGCGCATAGGCATTACAAAGATATATCAAAGTCGAGAAAGAAGTTTGGGAAATTAGAATGCAGTAAGATTCATGAAGGACAGAAAAACACTCCTTATACTAGAGGTATCAGAGCATAAATTTATTTAAAAACAAAAACAAAAACAAAAACAAAACGCAAACAAAAACCCAAAAAAAAAAACAGAGAGAGAGAGAGAGAGAGCTATGAAAGGAAGGAAGAACAAATAAAGGAAAGAAAACACAAGAGTACTTGAATGGGGAAAAGTTGAATTATCCCGCGTTTCTCGAGGGTTTCAACGAGTCGTTCAGGTAGATCTAACTTGGAAATTTCAAGCTCATTTGCATTTGCAGTTTGAGATTCATTGTGGTTGTCGAGACCATCGAAAGCAGGAAGGTCACCAAGGCCTTTGAAGTCCTCTTGGCTGAGGACGGAATTAGGGGTGGCGATGGCACAAGGAAGGCGCTTTATGTTGGTCTTGGGCTTGAGTGCCTCTGCCACTAATAAAGGAGCCAACCTCCGTTGTATAAGGCTGTTGGCTAACCGAGGATTTGAGTGGGACTTGTGTTCAAAGGAAAAAGACGGTGACTGGGAGGATGATGATGGTGCGAAGGAGGAAAATGTCCGACTCCGACCACCATGTTGCAGAAATCGGCTGGTGCTGCTGCAGAATACGGAAGGGACACCTACTAATACTACTACTGGGGAAACCATTTCTGCTTTTTGTCAAATACTAGAGACTCACACTCACACAAAATTCACAACTGTTAGCAAGCAGTGCCGGTCAGCGGCTGGAATAACGGTAGGTTTAATGGGGGCTCGGGAACAGTTGGGGGGTGTGGAGCTTCGTGCGGGAGATATTTGCGGCGTAAGAAGCCCGACGAGGAAGCTATGCCGTGAAAGCAGAGATAGTTAGATGATAAGGCGGCACCCACCCGGTACAGACACACAGACAGACCAGAGTTTCCCCGCCCCTCAAATGAATGGCCTCGCAGCCCTCCACCTAGGTCGAATGAATCTCCAGAGGTTTATCTATCTCTCTCTCCCGTCCGCTTCTTTTTCTTTAAATTGTATTTGTATATTTATAATATTTATTTATATAAGCCTAACAATCAAACAAATATATTTTTTTTATTTTTTAAAAAAATTAATTTAATTAATTAAAAAAAAAACCGTGAATTATGAATGAAATTTAAAATTTTCATTTCAATTATATCTTAATTATTTTTCTTTCACCTATTTATTTTTTTAATTATTATTATTCTTCATATTTTTATTAATATTTAATTTTTTCTAACATAAATTTACGTGTCATTTTGTCTCAACCTCAATAAAAAGTTAATTTTGTGATATATTCAAACTAATAAGTAAATTCATGTTACAAGATACCAAAATTTTATATTTATTTATAATTATCTTTTTTTAATGAAAAACTATAATAAAACGCTTTCCCATGTGCAAGAGCCTCTCAAGTGGAAAAATTACTGAATAAAAAATTGTAAAACTCTAAAGCATGAATCATGACGACCATCGAGAGGTAGCTGGCCGCCATCATTTTCATGTTGGTGGTGCCCACTCGGTGGCAGTGGCAGTGGCAGTGGCAGTTGCAGTGCAGCCATCGATCCTCCTTCCGACCACTCTTCTCTTTCCGACCGGTTAGTTTTGTTTTTGACGAGACTTTTTCTTTAGTTAAGTAAGTAAAGTTGAAATCTTTTTGTTTTGGGATAACCATCACTGTGTCATATAATACGCGCTTTCATCTCTCACCATCCGGTCTCAAATCTACCGATATAAATCCAATCAAAGTACCCTCTTATTTCTTCTCCCGATACCCATTTCTTGAAATTTCTGTTTATTTGCAAATCTTGAGTAGTTTTCTTGAAACTGTTTGCTTCAATTACTTGGTAATGTTTGGCTTCCATTCCATTACACTCCATTATTGATTTGCCTTCATTTCAAAGTCTTTCCCTTCTACAGTGCACGCAATCTAACCCATCTCATCATCATCCCCCGTTGCGCTACCAAAATCCGTGCTTCTTTAATTTCTGGTTGTGGCCGCCGGGAAGTCTACTGAGGCTAGGGTTTGCAATTTTGCAAGACCATTCCCTCTCCTTAGTTTCCCCTATTCGATTGACAGAAGAGACAGACCTAATCATTTCACTTCTTCTCTGTCGAGGTTTGTAATTTTTTTTTTTTTAATTCTTCTTTTGTGTTTCCTTGTCTTTCCTTCTTGCATGGTTTTGCTAGCTTTGCCCTCTTCATCTTTTTCGTTAGTTTGCCCTCCTCCTCTTCTTCCTCTTGTTTTCTTTTATTTTCTTAACCGCTTTTTCTGTGACAGTGGCTGCGGGGCTGGAGGTGGGTTAACTTGTCACGATGACTGAATTGGTGCCGATTTACTTGAGCATCATAGCCTTCTTTTGCACCGCCGGAGCAATCTCGTTGGCCCTTTTTCACATATACAGGCACCTTTTAAATTACACTGAACCTACGTATCAGAGATATATAGTTCGCATAATTTTTATGGTCCCGGTCAGTGCTTTATTCTAACCTTTTCTTTTGTTTTTTTTTTTTCTCCAAACACTCAATTGCCTAATGTACTGTCCCATGCTTTTTTTCCTCTCTGTATTGATTATTTCATGATGTATGTTCCTTGTCAATTTTTGTTATTAACAGTGTTCTAAAGCTCTACAAGTCTAGGTTTTCTGTTTTCTCATCCATTTTGCACATTGTGAGTCTTGTGTTAGTACTCAACCATTGGGAAATGAACCCATTCAATCCTTTCTTGTTAGTTGTCTATTGTTTGAGTGCAAAGCTCATAACTCCCTGGATGCTCTCAAGGTGGGTAGGTGCCAAAGGATAGGCCAAATAAGGATTTCCTCTTCTTTTTTTTCTCTATCCTCTCTTACTTCTCAGCTTGTCAATGAAGGAGTTGCTCCCAGATGAATGGAGTATCACATGTTCTAGTTCTGCAAACAGCCTCATTGCAAAATGCAAGGGTAAAGATGCTTAGAAAATAGATGATCCTCTCCCAGCCTTTTTGAAGTGGGGAGTCTTATGCACCTGATAATTCTTATATGCCTGAGTAGTTTAGCAAGATTGGAGAACCTTTATTGCTAGGTTTGTGGCACAATGGAAGTGGGTTTGCATTTTGTTTTGTAATTTCTTCTTTCTTGGATGGTTCTTGGATGAAATCATTAGTGTTCTTTTCCTTGTGAAGGGTACGACAGCTTTCCAGCACATGGAAAGCAGATATGCTATCTTATATACAGCCATTGGATTTCATTAGGGACATGATCAGAAAATTGGTATGCCATCTTATGGCCAACTAATTAAGAAAACTCTCTTGGTTATCAATAGAACAGTTTATGCAAGCTAATTAATTGAATTTTCCATATGTAGAGATGGGGAAATTTGGATGTTCATTTGGCATGGCAATTTCATGATGTGAATGTGGCACAGTAATCTACCCATAGACAAGAACATACCTTTGGATTATATCATTTTTTTTTTTCCTTTTTTCTGAAATTTGGATAATTATTTTTTTAATAGCTTGCATCTGCCACATCTCAGGATTTATTTGTTTGCATAATTTGATTATTTATTTTAATATATATATATATATATATATACTCTGTGCATTCAATTCTTTGGCTTCATAATATTTTTGTTTCACTTTTTCACTTTTTAGTGATTAGCCTTTTGTCCCCACATGTGTTGGAACTTGTGGAAGGCTATACTATCTGTATTTTACTTCACTAAAATATGATTTCTTTTTCCATTGACAGATTTATGCATTGATGTCTTTCTTGTCACTAATTCTGCCAAAGAGTTCTATCTATTTCAATTCCTTACGAGAAATGTAAGTACAACCATATCTGAATCTAATTTTGATTGTTGCATGTAGGGTTTACCTTGCTTGATCAATTGTAGAACTTGCAAACAAAATTTTTGATCATAGTACGTACATTGAAGTTTAATGTAGCCATGATATTAAAAAAAAAAAAAAAAAAAAAGAAAAATCTCTGCTAGGAGATGAACTAGATGTGCATCTCAAATCAGTTTACTGTACTTATCAACTACTGCTTGCTTGTGGCTTTGATATTGTTAGTTTTTTTTTTTTTTCTTGTTTTTCCATAATGTAGGCTAAACTAAACCCTAATAATTGTTTAGACATAGCAGCGGGACATTTACATTTCAGCAGTCTTCCAGTTAATGCAAGTAATTTTAAAGCTTAATGTCTGATCTATTGATTTATGACTTCATGATGAATGAACTATTTGTTGTATGGCCTCTACAAGGTTTTTAAGTAGTAAAAGCTATTCCATTTAGAAAACAAGTCTGTTTACAAATTCTTTTTGCGACATACCAGAACAATTATATGCTGACATTTGGTTATCTGTTGCAGTTATGAAGCTTGGGTGATTTATAATTTCTTGTCATTATGCCTGGCTTGGGTTGGTGGGCCTGGAGCAGTTGTGTTAAGTTTAAGTGGACGTGTTCTGAAACCATCATTGTGCTTGATGACATGTTGCTTCCCTCCAATACCCCTTGACGGGTGAGTGTCTTCTTGCTTATGGTGTTTCTGTGTGCATAAAACATTGTGCTTCATTGGTATGATAATTTTCTTCCATAATATGGAAATTCACTAGTTGTTGATGTCATTTACCAGTCATCTTTTTGTTTTGAATCCTGTTATGTTACCCTTCTTTCTTTCTCCTGCTTTAATAGAGCAAACTTCTGTTGTTATAAGAACATTTGTTATAGTTCTCAAGAATTTCTGGTTGAACTTGAGAATTGCAATAATGTTTTGTGCATTGTATACATTGGTATTGCATTTATATTTCTAGCTTTCGTGGTGGGTAAAATGCAGGCGCTTTATACGGAAGTGCAAGCAGGGTTGTTTGCAGTTTGTGATCTTGAAGCCCATCTTAGTGGCTGTTACACTTATACTTTATGCCAAAGGGAAATATACAGATGGAAATTTCAGCCCCAAACAAGCATATCTGTATCTGACCATTATCTACACACTCTCATACTCAATGGCTCTTTACGCTTTGGTATTGTTTTATGTGGCATGCAAAGATCTGCTTCAGCCCTTCAATCCAGTTCCAAAATTTATCATGATCAAGTCTGTCGTTTTCTTGACTTACTGGCAGGTAAAATTCCAAACATCAGCATCCTCATTTAAGCTTCAGATTGCTTGTTCACATTTTATTGCATCCACTATCTTCTCTCCTGCTTACAGATTATACATGCCTTTACACAATGACCAGAAGCATTGCTTTATTTGCTCTCCTCATTCAGGCTCTCTTCTAAGGGTATATCTGTTTTTGCTTCGAAAATGGCTTGCAATTGCATACATTTTGATCATTCTATGCATTGCTTTATAGATCGTATGTGTTATTGAACCTTTTGTCCGCTCCTCTCATTGATGGCATGTGGGAGTTGAATTCGAGAGTATAGCTGTGGGTTCCTCATCACTCATTCATCCTCTTTATCTACTTACTGCATTCTTATCTCACAGTTTAATAATTCCCTTTCATCATATTTCTTGCTTTTTACTTTTCTTCATATCACTATGTGGTGAGAGTAAGTACCGGGCAGCTTACCGCAACCTTGTGCATTTTGCCTTAAATGAGTGATTGTCTCAAATGTGCTATGTGCACTGGATGTAAAGTATGTGCATTATATGTTGGATTGTTGCATGAATGTCTGGGTGCATGTGTGCCTAGCTGCCACCAAAGTTGCACCATCATTATACTAAAACCAGAAACTTTGATATTAGCTTGTTAGGTTCCATTACATACATAAAGTTTGCACTTATTCCTTATTCATGCTTGTGATAAGCATTATCCAAAGCACTTTCATGTCATCATCTAAAAGCAGCTTTTTGAAAAAATGCCCGCTAAATGCTTTTAGACAGTCAACAATTTAACTTAGATATGCATTCATTTTCCTTTTCTAATTTGTAGTTGCAGCAGGAAAATCCTAGCGAGTCTGTTCTTTCAAATTTTATCCAGCATTTTTTTTCTTCTTTTCAAGGGAGTTTTGGTCTTTCTTGCTGCAAAGTCTGGATTCATAGAGGATGCAGAGGAAGCTGCTCAATTTCAGGACTTTATCATATGTGTTGAGATGCTCGCTGCTGCTGTTGGTCATCTTTATGCATTTCCATACAAAGAGTATGCTGGTGCAAACATTGGTGGGTGTGGTTTGACAGGCAGCCTGGCACATGCTTTGAAGTTAAATGACTTCTATCATGATACTGTTCACCAGGTGCTCCTACATTTTCTTGTTACTCCATGTGGGTTCCTTCAGCATTAGTTTGCCTTTCTTCGTTCTGCATTACCTGTTTTGATTATTGTTTACAACTTTCAGTTTGCACCAACTTACCATGATTATGTGCTCTACAACCACAATGATGGAGATGAAGGAACAAGAAAATATCGAGCACGTACCTTTGTGCCTACTGGCCAGGAGATGGATGCTGTTAGAAGAAACAGACATGCGTTTGGAAACAAGATGGATGAGATTCAGCTCTCCAGCCACCCTTCTTCTGGCACAAACACTCCTGATAATACTGTTACAGTACCTGGTTCTGCACATTCTGACATGATGAAATCTTCCTTACTAGTTGATGCTTCAGATTATTCGTCTATGCCATATGACATGTCCCTTATTGATATGGACTTTTCCAGTTACCCTGCAAAAGTTCCAGCTGCACATGAAAGTGCAATTAGGTGACCCAAGAATAGAAACTGCAGTAATCTACTAAGCAGGAGCATCCTTAAAGAATTGAGTTGAGATGAATAATAGAAGATGTTTCTTCTTGGTAGAATCTTTGTATACATAGTCATCTTACCAATATTGGTGTCAATTACTCAAGATTTATTTAGGTTCAGACATTCTAGTCGCAGATTGTAGGCTTTATTGGTTATATCATCAGCTACCATGTATCAGGGCTTGTCCATCCTTTTTTTGATATCTGCTGTGTTCATTGGAGGAGCCTTGCATGGATAACCCTTTTGCCAATATTGTTGTCAATTACTCAAGAGTGCTTTAAGTCCCTGGTCCCTCTTTTCTGTACACGTCAAGTGTTTTAGCCACCATGTGCAGGTTCCATTGGTTACATGATTGCATACCCTCTATCCGTTTGGCCCATCTTTGTCATCATCTACTTTGTTGAGTAGAATTTTAGCTGCCGTACTTGCAAACAATACAGCTGACACACAGATTAGTTTATGAGGAGTGACATGTCATCTCGTCTTTAATGTAGCCCAATCTGTCTATTGTTGTGTTTGCAATTTCACGTGCATTGATTGAGTTTAGAGTATGTTTTTGCTACCACACTACCAATTCCTATCTTCTGATTTCCCTGGGCCTTCTCTGGTTCATGAATTTAAAGGTGCAATCAGCAGAAATCTTTCTGGCACATAATTATTCCTTGTTGACATTAGTGCCATACACAGTGGAAGGCTATTTCCTGTACTGTTTTAATTTTTTTGCTAGCTTCTCGTAGAATCTTATGAATGGAAAGAGGGTTTAAGATTGAAATTTTGTTTATGTTTGCGACAGTGTTTTACGTGACTGTGTTGTGTGTGCCATTGTTGTTCTGATATCATTCTGAATATACAAGGTTTCAGATCTTGATTTTCAGTTTCTGATGCTGTGGTGGAAGCTTGTATAACTTATATGAGCATAGGACTTTTTTGATGGTATGATTCCATTTATCTTTATAACTGAATATTTTTGTAGGCAAATTTACTGTAAATTGATCTCATTGATCTGATAATTCAGAATATGTAATGCATTTACCTGAAGCTTTTGTCTTTTCTTGTTGCTCTCCTGTCAATAAATAGTCAGCCTCTTGTGGATCTATGCTCATCTCCCTTGCAGCTAAATTATGAGTCAAACAATATGCAGATACAAGTCTCCCAACTGTCTTGACAGTGCCATGATTATTCCCTTAATATGTACCATGTCAATTTCAGCGCACCAAAGTACCTATCGATTACATCCCTGGCTTGACAGTGCTTCATTATGAAGTACTCGTCCGAAGTTGGGTGATTACCATGCCTTCATTCATTAAGATGGTACCTTTGGCTTCTATGTAAACTGTAGAGGGAGAAAAACTTTGCAATTTGCATAGCCTAGCATCACAAAAATAGAGGTATCCTACAGTGGCAGTATTGGTGTTTTCCACATCTAATACTAGCTTTAATCGCATAGATTGTATTTTGAGTGACAGCAATGCCCATATGTTTCATCTGGGAAAATTCAAGAGATTTCGATAGGGTGTAAAAATTTCAATCTAAAAAGGAGCAGAAATGTTTAAAGTGATTATGATTATAATTTAACTATATTGGGAAGTTAAAAAGACGTGAAGGGCATGATGATAGACTGGAAGGTTCTGGATCTAATGACGCTCATGTTGCATGTAAGTTGATGAAAGAATTTTTTGAGAAAAAATGTGTAGCAATATGTTGAAATTGTACCGCATGTTCATATTGTCCTACTTATATATGGAATTATGAGAGTGTTTCTGAAATTGTGTTGCGTGTGATATCGAATTGGTTTGCAGTTAGAAAACTTTCTGGCTTAAAAGACACAAAGCATGTATGATGTGAGTATCGTTTGACTTGCAAGCTTATGATTCCAGGTCGACTATTCAGGGGAATTTAATAATAATAATAATAACAGTTCATTAAAGAAAAAAGAAAAAAGGGTAACTTATCCAATTTAAATGGTTCCTTCTTTCTTTTTTTTTAATCTTTCTTGGAAAGACAAGCTTCATTCAAACGATTAGCACCCATATTATCCTGCGCAGATCCTACAGACTGAAGACAGAACAACGAAACGCTTGCTTACTGTTTACCCCACCGTTTGTATATGTGCCTAAACATACATAAATATACGCAAAAGCATCTGCAAAACTATTACACCATTTCAAGATTAGAAAATTCTGCACCAAAGCATCCATATTTGAGACTAAAAGCAGAAGTCGATGCCAAGCTGCCAAATTTCAATTATAGTCCCATGTATGTGCGTATGAACTGCCTGCTTTGCCGGCCCATCAGCGATCTTATATTCTAGTAAACACCATTTATGTTAAGCTAACGAGCTTGAGAGTCATATATCGATTATGATTTCATTCATTCAACAGTCAACGCAGGGAGATCACAAATATATACCCGGTCATTCATGCATGTAGGATTTAAACTGAATGGGTAAGGTAATTACAAGTAAGTTTATTTTACTTAGATTAGAGGACTGATAGCATGGACCAATTCTTTTCAGGCTTTGGTATTGGTGACAATTCAAGCTCGTCCCAACAGCCTGCATCCCAGGTTACTGCAGGAGGGCAAGTTGTGTGGAGGGCCCCACAGCAGTTAAGCAATACTTCTCGGTGTACCTGCTAGCTTTGGGGTCGAAGGGCAGGGGGTGTCAGGGGAGCCCTGCCAGCACTTGGTGCGGACCAATTTGACAAGAAGGATCCACTGTTGCTACCTTTGTGGGCCTTTTCTACCCGCTCAGACAACCTGGTCAGAGCCTTCTCTTAAGAATCTGGCGAGTATGTATTAATTTATCGGCTGATTAATGCACAACAACCACGTAAAACACACACACACACACACGCTCTCTCTCTCTCTCTCTCTCTCTATCAAAACACAAAATATCGTGTGCTACCTCTTTCAGGTCATTGTTTTGGCAATTAAAAATCGGCCATTACCACTGCCAGAGAATGCTGACCAACTGTACGAGATCAGCCATAAAGAAGCAATTTATAACGCGGAAAAGATAGCCCACACCAACCAGTTCAGGTGGCAACACTTCTGCTGCTGCTGCTGCTACCACTCCTTTCTTTTAATTTGTCAAAAAATACATACGTTGAAGTACGCATGCAGACACAAATTATATTAATCTCACACTCAATGATCAGATGAAAAAAACAGGGCAGCCACACCATAGAAAGTTGTGTGTAGGAGAATAAGTACAAAGACACTGGTGTCATCGAAGCTCTTCGTATATATATATATATATATATATATATAATTAGTCAACTGCTTGAAGTCGGATATTTGATTTCCTTCAGAAAAAGACAATTAATTATATCGGAATAATTTTTTTTCCTTATCCTAGTTAACGTGGTGTATTGAGGCAGATTCCTAGACAAAGCGGCCATTATTACTGATACTCGCGACAAAGACTTGAAAGGGACGGCAGCAGCAGGGAAGGTTTGAAGCGTGACCCAAGTGGAAGAAGTGAAGATCCTAACGAGAATGTTGTCCATACTATTCAGCACCATCATCATGAATACATGCTTAGCGCAGCTGCAAACCTTCTCTGTGCAACAAGGAAGCAAGATGAGTCTGAAACAAGACAAGTTTGCCATCTATTCCGGCAATTCCGCTGGAGTTTATGATCATACTGATTCCAATCTACGAGTTTCTCATTGTTCCATTTGCCCGAAAGATCACCGGACATCCCTAAGGGAACACACAGCTGCAGTGTGTGGGGATTGGGCTAGATCTGTCCGTCGTTTCAATGGCAATAGCAGGGGTAATTGAGGTTAAAAGAAGGAACCGACCAAGAACAGACCCACGTCACCCCATAAGCCTCTTTTGGCTCTCCTTTCAATATGGAATATTCGGAATAGCAGACATGTTCACTCTTGTCGGACTATTGGAGTTATTCTACAAGGAAGCACCGGTTGGCTGAAATCGCTCTCCACAACCTCTACATGGCTGTAGCTGTCTTTGGGTTACTTCTTGAGAACCGTGTTTGTTGATATCATAAATTCCAACACCGAAAAGATCACTCCGAGCAAAAAAAATAAAAAAGAAGAAAAAAAGAAAACGATGGCTTGCAGGGGAAACCGTGAACCACGCCAATTTGAGTATCTTCTATTGGTTCCCGGCCATCCTGAGCTGCCTCAATGGTGCAAACTATCTGTATTGGGCCTCATGGTACAAATGCAAACCGGATAAAACGGGACGATTCTAATGAGCCTTTGGATGGCAATGGCACCGACACCACTTGGGAGATGAGTGTGACCGAGACGATGGCACCAGAAGGAAAGCCGTTACCACAGGGGAGAGGGGCCGGAGAAAACAGATGCAGCCCAAGCCCAAAACCCTGTCGGCCAGCAGAAAACTAATTAATTAATACGCATGAAATTGATGCGAGTACGTTCAAATGTTTCCATCTTTATTTTCCGATATTTCAGTAACCCCCTCTTCTTTCACCCCACACCCCCCCCCCCCCCAAAAAAAAAGGGAAAAAAAACGTATCATCTGGCAAGATAGAAGAAAGCACATTTTGCTGATAGAAGGACTCTTGAGATATACAGAGATGGAGGAGGAGGATGGTGATGAGTTATGGTGAGATGTGTGACCATGCCGCGGTAGTCTATAGATAATAAGAGTGGAGCATACCAGAAATGAAATGCAAGGTGTTTGTGGTCCTGTCTGTTCGCAAAAAATCAAACATTTGTTTTCTCTACTCACGATTATCTGTCCTCGCAATGTAGCAAGTACTCGTTGTTTGAATTCCAAAAAAGGAAAAAAAAAAAAAAAAACAAGTTCTCAATTCAAGTCTTAGTCAATTCCAACTAAATAAATGGATTAGAAGATGAATCTAACATGACCAAACAAAGCCATTTTGTGGTTCCCCGTCAAAAGGAGCATGAAATGAAGATAGTACCGTTGAATTACGATAAAAACTTTAAGCTCATATTGTTGGGCATGGTTTAAGAGCGAGAATCAATTTAAATCTTATATTTTCGAATTAAGAGGGGCCAAAAATTCCCACAATTTCATAAATTCAAGGACCCAAATTAATTCAGTAAGATTTTTTTGGTTCACATTAGTGTCCATTAAGAATGTCTTATGAAATTCCTGGATTCCAATTTGCATTTACCAGACTTTCACGACAATTCATTAACAATGCTTTCATATGTTGTTGTCCAAGTCAAGTTTGCCCCTTAATTTTAACGTATATAGAGTAGGGGTATGACTTGCCACGAGAAGTATGTTATGTTAATTTGAACAATTCAAAAGGGAGCATAGCGCCAAACTGAGAGTACATTTGCGGACCTCTGCGTGCGGTAAAACCAGAGTCCACTTGTAGGCCGCAGTAATTATTCATTTTGATTGATCGACGCTGCCATTATATAATAAAAGCACCGCTTCCGTGCCATTTGATAATAATAATAATAATAAGGAGGACGCGGTGAGAGAAGAATAATTTTCACACGCTGCGCATCCCTGAATTGGCGGCAGCATTAAATTGATTTATTCAAACAGACCGGGATTGAAACAGCGTGATGATAGGTGGGCTTGAAGAAGAGAAGAGCACTGAGTCCCTTGTCCTGCTAATTCAAAAACAACTATAGGTCCCGTGTCCCACTAATTCAAAAACAAATTTGTCTAATTATATTATTCATTTTCATTTGTTCCTTGCATATATTGTGCATTCCATTCTCTAAAACCGGAAACTGAAGACGACACGAGCCGCTTAGCTGGGGGGAATTTCGGAGTGGATCGGCTTTTCGAGGACTAAAAATATCCATTTGGGCATTGTTCCACGTATTATGGTAACGTGTTAAATTTTAAAGATATATTAAAAACAAAACAGTAAGTACTATGGAATCTGATATGAAATTAGATTCTAAAAATTAGATCTTATGTCTAATAATAATAATAATAATAATAAAATAAGAAAAAGAAACAAAAACTTTGTTAAAAAAAATTGAGAGTTGGACATTGGTGTCTATGCACGCCCGTCTATGCACGCCGTGGTTCACCTCACACACGTCATGAGTTTTTTAGTCCACCGGGTTCTACGTCGTGATGGCAATAATGTGTCTAGTCATTGTTAGTTTCAGCCTTTTTTGGAGTTTTTGTTTTTTTTGTTCTTTTTTGGGGGTCCCTCAAGTCTTCTCTCAATTTTCATTCCAAGATCTGGGTGGCGGAGGATTGAGCCAATGACGAAGCCGAAGCTTTTCTGGGTTTGGGTCGTCGCAGCTTCCGTTTCTGTATGTGGAATGCGGCTGGATTTCAATGAAACAGACGCATTGTTTTACCCTGAAGCTTATGGCCATCTTCATTATAATGAATCTAAGCCCATTCTCAATGCTCTTTGGGTAGGACTTACCTTAATTCAAGGTGCTGGTGCTAAAGGTGCAGGTAATGCAAGCCCTCTCTCTCTCTCTCTCTCTCTCTCTCACACACACACACACACCCCTTACTGACTGCTCGCTTCTCTTACATTACATCATGATCATGTTGTTGTTAAGCATCCCATACCCACCCTGCTGTGTATCTCCTTCTCCTTCTCCTTCAATTATTTAAGTTTTTGTTTTTTTCTTATTTTTTTATTACTCTTTCAGATTTCTCATTAATAATAGCTTTCCCTTTTATTATTATTATTATTATTATTATTTAATTTTTATTTCTCTTGCTTACTATGCCTTGGGTTGAAAACCGTAGAGCTACAGATTTACTGGGTCATAGCCTGAATGAATGAGCGTTGCCGACGAAATTGCTTCTGGTTGCTGGGTTTCTGGTTTTTTAGGCTTTCTTCCCCACCTCTTTTCTTTTTAAAATAATAATAATAATAATAATAATAATTTTAAAAAATGAATTTTATTTCTCCTGGATGCCAATATACAAAAGGGATAGACTACTGAAGCGAGCAAGTTTATGAGAATTTACTTCGTTGGCTTTTTCAAAGGGACGCGAAGTGAAAGAGTATTTCCAAAACTTTGATGATGCGTTTAATCCAGAGAAAGAGGAATATGCCAGTGTAAATTCTTTTTAACAGTTGAGGCATTTAACCTCACCATTTAGCATTCACGGGTATGCTTACGCGTCGGTATAGGTATCCAAAATAATCATGGTTTTTTTTTTTTTGCCTTGAAGTCTGTCTCGCTTCTTGTCCTAATTTGCTTCCTTTTCTCTCATCTCACAGTTTGTCTGGATGGAAGTTTGCCTGGGTATCATTTACATCGTGGATATGGTTCAGGAGCAAATAGTTGGCTCGTTCAGTTGGAGGTTTCTGGTTCAAACTTTTGCTTACAATCGGCATCATAGAGTATCTAGACTCTAGTTTTTGCATTTCATTGTCTCCCATAATTCAAATTCTGCGCTTCCCTTCCCTCTTCTTCTCTCCTCTAGTCCTGCCTCTTTAGCTGTGTGATTTTTTATGTTCTCAGCTGTCACAAGCATAGTTATTTGCCTAAACATTTCAACTTTATGATCTAATCTCTAAACATCACTCAATGGTGTCCCTCAGCATTAACAATGTTATGCTTCACAGCGCTTGCACGCCTTATTCAGGTCACCATCTGATCCTGAAAAATGCATTACCCCTGCATTTTTTAAAAGCTACCCAATTGCTTAGACCACAGGATCCTTCATGCCTTATTGAAGATTACTTGTACATTGCTTGGCAAGGAGGAAGTAATACCTCACACAAGAGAGTTCAAGGAAACATAAGTGGATTCACTGCCTCTGGTGCTTGGATCAGATGCCCCTAGTTTGTAACTTTGACTTTCTATCGTTTTTGTGACACAAGAATGTACAGGCCGGTGAAAAAATATGGTGCCTTATAATTTTATTTCTGTTCATCTGTCTTAGCAAGACCCATGGACCCTTTACCTCAAAGCATCCTAAATTGCAAACTTGACTTTGTCAAATAAATTTTGCAGGGAGGAGGATGGTGCAATAGCATTCGAAGTTGTGTGTATAGCAAAGGAACTAGGCATGGTTCTACCAGACACATGGAAAGGATGTTGGCATTTACTGGAATACTTAGCAATAAACCTGAAAAAAATCCTGGTTTCACCTCAATTCTTAAACTTTCTAGGGAGCTGTCAAGAATTATTGTTCTCTCTAATGTTTCCTTTGTGTGGCTCTAGCTGCCTTGATTTTTTTATTTTTTTTATTTTTTATTGGGATGTTCACTGCAGATTTCTTCAATTGGAACAGAGTAAAGCTCCGATATTGTGATGGGGCGTCCTTTGTTGGGGACTCTGAAAACAGGGTTGGTATCTTGCCTTTTAGCTTCCTCTGGCTATGTGATTCCAATTCCCTTTTGCTCCCTGTATGGTTTGATTGCAAACTATAGAACGATAAGGACAAAATTTCCAATCAAACTAATATTTTTCTTAGGCTGCACGACTGCAATTTAGAGGACAACGAATATGGTTAGCTGCAATTGAGGATTTAATGTCAAAGGGAATGCGCTATGCCAATCAGGTTTTTCATCTTGCAAACTTTCGATATGCTTTTTTCTTTGTTGCATCTTTATTATTATTATTATTTTCCAATAACTATATTTGCATTTCAGGTCCTTCTTTCTGGATGCTCTGCTGGGGGTCTTGCTACAATCTTACACTGTGATAAGTTTAGGGACTTGTTTCCACGAACAACCAGGGTGAAATGCTTGAGTGATGCTGGTCTATTCCTTGATGTGTAATTGCTACCATCACTGATACTCCATATTTACTCATTAATATATATAAACTTGTTTTTTATCTTAAAAAACTTCCCCATATACCAATAGGCCCTTCTTCTTTAAATTGTAGGGCTGATGTATCCCGTCGACGCACCCTAAGGACACTGTACCAAGGTGTGGTGGCCTTGCAGGTAATCTTTCAATATAAAGAATTGATTAAATTTTCTGCATAAAATATTTCCATGCTACATTCACGGCATGCTTATGGAAATTACTATGTTTATACCAGAGAGTGCAGAATAACCTACCACGTATATGCACTAGGCATCTTGATCCAACTTCGGTAATCACCCCCCTCAAATCATTTATGTAATTGCCTGGTAATTTTGGTGCTTGAAACTGACCCTTTTTTCCTTTAATATTCTTCGTTCCCAGTGCTTCTTTCCACAGAACCTTATTGGCAATATAAAAACCCCACTTTTCCTTGTCAATGCAGCCTATGATTCATGGCAGGTAATAATCCCTTCCTAGAGATTGTGATGTCAATTAACAAAAGAATACATGTGGATGCAGCTTTTGTGAGTTATTGCATAAGACTGGTGATGGAAAGCTTCCACTGACAAACTGCCTGAATTAAGCTTCTTTAGTAGGGAACAGTTCCACAAGATTATTGAATCTATTTTTACCATTTATTATCAGATCCAGAGCAGCATAGCTCCACCATCTGCAGATCCCCATGGCTACTGGAATGATTGCAGAAAGAATAATGCAAAATGTTCTGCATCACAGATCCGATATCTTCAAGGTGACTTTATCATGACAATTGTTTCGGAGGCAACTAAATTACTAATATTGAAATTAAGCATAATAATTAGGGTGTTTCTTTTATTTCCTTGGGCCAGGATTCAGAAATCACATGCTGAAAACAATAAAAGGCTTTTCAATGTCTCGAAAGAATGGGTTGTTTATAAATTCGTGTTTTGCTCACTGCCAAACAGAGAGACAGGATACATGGTTTGCCAATGATTCTCCCGTTATTGGGAACAAGGTATGCACAATCTGAGCATGGATCACACATATGTTCTCTTTGCTTTGAGATTAAAGAATCTAAGTAGCGTAGGGATTCTTTGGTTGCTCAAATGGTATGGTGACTGTCAGACATTGAGTAGGAGCCAGCATGAAATGCGAGTGATTGCACTGAGGGAACAAAATGATTGTTGACAAGGACCCTAAAATCAACTAGAGACAAAGCACGTGTCTCAAAAAAAATTTATATCTATGTCAAGAAAAATCTATGTCATTACAGAATGTCGATAGCTATTAGCCTTTGGTGTGCTGAAGTTATCTTGGACATTGAAACTACAGTAAAATCGCATCTGTTGTTTACAATCTGCAGGCGATTGCAATTGCTGTTGGGGATTGGTATTTTGAACGTTCAAGCGTGAAGGCTATCGATTGTGCCTACCCATGTGACAAGACTTGTCACAATCTAGTTTTCAGATGAGTTGCCAAAAAAATTGTATGCTTATGATGTTGTATGTGATGCCGTCGTGTCATTTTTCTGACCTGTATCATCCCATTTACCGATTGTCAATGCGAAATAACTAGACCGATAGAAGTCGATGAGAAGGAAGATTGTCGAGAAACGAAAATTTATGCGTTCGCGTAGCTTCTCTTATGCATGCAAAGTGCACTATTTCACAACCAAAATCCAGGTCTTATATATGATAATTACTTGGGGGCAGATCAATGGGCTAGTTTTTTCGTCGGGGAGGGAAAGGTTGAGAGTTATAGAAGGTGATTAATCTAATCCAAAGTGTTCAGATATAAACTCCAAATGTTCGGAAGGGAAAAGGAAGAAATGATCAACTGCCCCTTTATGATGAGGCCTCTTTTTGTAGTGGACTTGAAGTCAAGGGTGTCATTATTCACATTAAAAGCCTTCTCGATGAAAAATGATGGCATATCTTCAACAGTGGTGACCTTCAAATGCCCGAGGGATGCTGGTAAACATCTCACAAATGAAGAAAATCAAAGGATTGGAGATTTAAGAGGGTCCTTTGATTTGAGATGACCTGAAAATGACCGTTGCTTCAATCTTAATCTTCGGCCCCATAACAAGCTGGTTGGGAACATGAGCACATGGACATCTACTAATTTGGCTCTTAGGTCAAAGCTAAAACTTGCTGGCGATGCGTGGAATTCAAACACGAGTGTCATCGTCACCAGTTGGAAGGGAAAATCATCGATTAAATGTCAAAAAAGAAAAGGAAAAAAAAGAAGTGGGGGGGGGGGGGGGGGGAATCCCTCGAGGCCTTTAATCTCGATGAATTCCAATTACTCCACAGCATTGTCTGGTTGAAATCGGCCCTCTTTTGCTCTATAATTAGAAATGACGATCGTCTTTCTCGCCACATTTGCATCTTTACTTTTCTTCGAGCGCTTAATTATGACTGTACATGGGGTTTGATCTTTTTGTCTTTTTGGAACAAATAGACAGTGTTTGATTTACGTACCAAAAAATAACGATATCCACGCGTTATTGATGTGGCCGGACATGAAATGTAATCGGTTTTCTAAGCATTAGCCATGGAATGGAATAAGATAATATTTATTGAGGATCTAAATAAATGGATCCAATTCTCATCTTACTCTGGGTCTGGGCTAATCGATGAGTTCGGCCCTTTTTGGTGGTTTAAGCAACGAGCAACCCATACGATTCAGGAGCAGTTACTGAAGAGGATCAAATTCAAGTTCTAATCGATATCAATTAAATAAAAAGAAAAAAGCCTACGAAGTTTTTGAAATTTTGAGAATAAAACTTTGATGAAAGAAGACTTGAAGTGATAAAGAGTCAAATAAAATTAGTTAAGCTTAAAAATTTAAACATACTCAAAAAGAAAAAGAAAAGAGTGAGAAGAATTGACTTCTTGTTGTAATCACGTTACATGTACTTCGCTTATCGAAAACCTCCTCGGTATGGTACAGCAATAAAGATGGGGGGTGGCGGTGTTGAATTCTTTTAGACGCCGTTTAGCTTCTTCGGGGCCAATTCTCGTTGCGTTCTGAGTTCCGACCCTTGGACGCGGGAAAGGACCTCAAACATACGTTGGATCGTGAGATATCTCTGGATACTTTTGCTTTTGTGCTAGTCCCATAACCCACGCGAGAGAAAGTCAAAGGAAAAGGCCTCCACCTTTTTTTTATTTTAATTTCCCAGTTATTATTTGTATGTATATTTTCCCAATTAGCTGATCTTCTGTTCCTTCCATTCTTTTGATTTTATTTTCCCCCTCTTGCTTGCTTTGATACTTGTTATTTTTCCCTTTGCCAGCCAACATTTAAAATTTCCCCTTAAAAGTATAATAATAATAATAATAATAATACTAGTCTTCTTCTTGTTCTTCTGCTACCACTAGTCTACCCCACACACCCACGCACACACTCTCTCTCTGTCTTGCTCTCTCTCTCTCTCTGTGTCTGTTTCTGTGTCTGGTAGCTCTTCAATCGATCTCATGTCCACTGAAACTGATTCCCAACAATCACACCCTTCCCACCACTCCTGACGAGGTATGTCTACTTCTCCTCTTTTCCTTTTTGGTTCTGATCATCAGAAAGTAATAACACGTATTGATGTAAGCACTGATTTTGCTTTGTCTATTTTCTTTTGTCTCGACTGGACTACTTGTGTGGAGTCTAATTGGTCAATCTTATCGTCTTGCTTGGATTATCCTTTCGTTTCCTTCATTTGGATGGATGGATAAGCGCAGGTTTTTGTAATTAATAACTATTCAATTGGTCAAGCTTTTGTAGTGAAACGTCGAGTCATTCGTCACTTGTCGGCTGAGTATCATATCGTGTTACTTGGTAATTCTCTCTGCTGTATTTCTCTTTAAAAATCAGATGGACATAATTTTCATGTGGCAAAGGCGTAACTTCCCAAATAAAGATTGCCACAGTCACGGCATAAGTTCAAATTTCAGGAGGCTTTTTGTTGTATAGTATTTTGAAATTTCCATCATCTTTTGCTTTGGGATAGGTAATCTATATAATTCCGTGGAAATGCATAATAACCAACGCTGATATGCAACGGCTTGCACCAGATATGTAAAAAGTAGGATTCTTTATGAGGCATCGTGCTCACTGGTCCCATATATCAGTGCACATGATTGCTTCTTACTTCACTATTCATGGCGCTTTCTTCCTGTTCGTTGATACTTCCTGTTGATTGTTTGTTTTCTAATAGCTTCTCTTCTTTCCTGCATGGCAGTCAACTGGGAACAAGGTAGCTGAAGAAGTAAAAACCACAGAACGGGATGCCCTCTCTTTAGCCCAAAAACGAAGAAAGAAGCTTCCAGAGTCGAAATTTTTCCAAGTCAAGCAACCTTAGCGCCTGACACAGAAAGAGACGGAAAATAAGCCGACAGAGCCACCAGCAGTTGAAGTTAAGGATATTTATGAAACCCCTGTTGTGGATGTTTCGAAAATGATGTTTAAAAAATAAGCGGAGGAAGAAAGATACTCCGTTGCTGTTTCCCGCACAAACAGTTGTCCAGAGCCAGTAGCAGGTGCTATTAACAGCCAACAAGTTTCAGAGTCTGTTGTGAAAGAAGAGACAAAGGGACCAGATGTACCATCTGTGGAGAAAGAGGCACAGGAGCAAGCCAAGATGGTTGGTGCTCCAGAATCATCAATTGAAGCCATTGAAAAGCCACAAGAGCAATCAGAAGTTCTTCATGTAAAAGAATCAGAAGCAGTTCTCGTAAAGGACGTTGAAGATTTAGGAGTGTCCAAAGAAGTCGACAAATCAGAACCTATAGTTGCTGAAGTTAATCGGAAAGTGGTAGAACAATCTGAAGTGAATGAAGCTGCTGAATTTGTTCTGATAGCGGAAGAGCAATCTGATAACAGTGACCAAGCTGAGAAATTAGAACCAGTTGAACCAGTTGGGATGCTGCAGGAACCATCATAAAGTGTTCATGTGAAGGAACCTGAAGTGGTTGTGGGAGAAACCATTGAAGATTCAAAAACAGAAACCAATGCAGCTGATGAACCAGAACCCATGGTTCCTGAAATTAAAGAGAAACTAGAGGAACAATCTGAATTCATCAATCAATATGAAAAGCCAGCAGCAGTAGTTCCTGAATCTGAGGTGAAACTAGAGGGACAATCTGAATCAAGTGAACAAGTTGAGACTTTGTCAACCGACCAAAAAATGAGAGCCAGACATCAAAAGATAAAGTTACCGGACAAGTTGAGATTGAAAGTGACGAGCAAGTTGAGCCTGGTAGTAGTTGTGAGAGAGAGAGACATCAAAAGATGAAGTTTTATTAGCCGGTAAATTTGATGCTGCATTCTTTAAGGAAGGAGAAACCAGTGACCAAAAAGAACTTAGCGCAGCTGCAGAACCAGTTATCTCAATCACTCAGAATGCTCAAGCTGATCTTCCAGAGGACAAAATAGGATATTCTCCAGCAGTTGTTGCAGAACAGAGTAACACAGAGGACGAAAAGAATGAAAGAGATAGGCCTGAGGCAGTTGAAGTGCCATCCAGTGTGGCAGTCGTGGAACAGGAAAACATGGAAAAAGAGAAAGAGGCAGAGACCAGAGTCACCGAGCAAGACTATGTACAAGGAAACTTTCCAGATCGGGAATTAGCTCAGCCCATCAAAGTGGAAGAGGTTAAGAATGCTGTTTCAAATGCCGAGGTCACTGAAAAAACGTTCGAGGGAGAACAAATTGGTGCTGGTGTTTAAACAACGGCAGAAAACAGGAAAGAAGGGAACATAATAGGGGATAGATCGGCTTTGGTTGAAACTGGTGAAGATGAAGAGATAGAGCTCAGTGAAACCGCAAAAACACCCCAGGACCCCCCACCAGAGGTTCCGGCCAAACCTACTCAGAAGCAATCGAGTAATATTCTGACAAAGGTAAAGCAGTCACTTGTGAAGGCGAAGAAAGCTATTCTTGGGAAATCTCCAAGCCCAAAGACCCGCTCCTATTGATGCCAAGGATGCCATTAAAGTCAAATAGTTGGAAAGCTAGCAATAAATTTGCTTCAATTTATAGGGGTGTTAAGTCTCGGTGTGTGGAATGTGTGTATGGTGTATTTACAAAAGGCACTTTCTGGATTGTTACTCTAATTCATTTTGGACTGTGCTTAGGTAGTCAGCTTATGGTGGTGATGAACATTGGAGAAGAATTTTTTAGTTGGGAAGATTTACCATCTTATCGCAGTTATTTTTATTCACGAATAAAACTATTTGAATATTGGCCTGGATAACTTGGGTCCCGTGGCAGCGAGATTATCTGTCAATGGCAGGGAAAGTGCTGGCTTAAAAGCAGACGTCACGGTTGACTAACCATTTTTTTGTGGCCTTTGATGGTCGGTCACTTGCATGGGTAATGGTGCCCTTCAGCATAGGTTACGTGGAAAAAAACCGTCCAAATCAAGATCTACATTATGAACTCAGCCCAAATGGTGCACGGATGTCTACGATGCTGTCAGTCTTTGTTATCAGTTTCTTTTTTTTTTTTCTTTTGGGTTTTTTTGAATCTCGTCGATTGGATGTTACGGCTTACGGGTACATGGCTGTGGAAGGGTCATTGGGTGTCTGTTTGGTCTTCGAAAACCCCCACTGTGATTACAGGATTCTGCCCAGCAGCATCCCTCCCTTTTTGTTTCTTGTTGAGGATTTTTCTTATTATGAAATGATGAACTCCCCCTTGTACTAAATGATGGTGATGCGGATAATTACACCCTAATCAATATTAACGGTGCAAAGAGATGTGAAGTTCAGTTTGATCCCTTTCTGCAGTGGCAAGTTAAAGGGCATTACTGGCTCCATGCTATCGTGCGAGTTCTCGAGAATTTTGTTATAAAGTCAAGGAGTGACAAACTAGGTAGCCTCAAGGCATCGTTCTTTAATTGCATAGGTTCGTGGATACCAAAGGTTGTTAGGAATTCACAAGACATTCAGGCCGTTTCTGGATAATGATCAAAGAAAAACACCTTATCTTTCGTTAACGCAAAATTAGTGATGTCAGGAGCCCACAGCAGACACTTGAATTCATATTGCCGGGATGCCCGATTCCTAGGCAAGTAGATTACGTACCAAGGACGTGTAAATCAATGTACAGATGCAACAAAAATTCTTTCGATTTTCAACATAACAAATACTGTGCAAACTGTAATTGTAGTGCGCTGAAGCTAGAATTCAGGTGGTCATCATAATTTCTGGACTCTTTGCTCTGAACATGCAACAAGTTTCCGCAAAACTCATGTGCCAAAGATGCCTTGAAGAAAGAAAATATGTTATCTTCGTGAGAGGCAAAATAGGATTCGCCTCTTGACAGAGGATCAGAACTACCGGGGTCAGTCACAATCTGCCACATATGAAACGATATGAGAATTTGTGCCTTTCAAACAATATCAATGTTCAATATAGCAACATGTGTATGGCTAATGCATCTTCCACTGTATACTAACCAGCTTCGCTGCCAGGTGTATTGTCATTCCCATCAATTGACTTCAATGCTCCATCAGCAGCAGCTTCTGAGGCTTGGCCTTTTTGCACCGAACCAGATTGTTCAAAACATTCATTTGTCACCTGGCACTAGCATTGCATTGTTACTTTGCTTAAGACTTAGGCACACTGATGGCAAACAGTGACTCAATTTAGACACGCTACATAATTCGCAGGAAGATCATCGCAACCATTGATGACAAACATCATTTTAAACTCATGAGGATTGTTTGCTGAAATCCAAGTTCCTTCAGAAATGAAATGTAAATCGGTTTCAATTCCAATTACCTCTTACGGAGCATAAATTAGGATTTTCCCAATTGCATCTAATATGTGGAGTTGCAGGATTACCCATGCATCACGAAATGACCATGTCATAAAGAGAAATTTGAGGAAAAAGATCATAGAATTTCAACACCTTGTGGACAAATGACACTCGGCGTTAACATAATAGACAGCCAACATCAAAACTTGATAGTCCAAAAAATGTATAATGATAATTTCTAACCATCGACTTTCAGCCAGCTATCAAACCTAAAATTTTAATTCTCCTATGCTACAACATAATGTCCTTAAACCAGCATGTGCCCATTATGTAGCTACAAAGGTGGCCCTTGCCCAGAAGGAGCATGGATTGAATCAGGCTCATGAATTAGAATCCTATTTAAGTATGACAACATGTTATGCTACTTTTCATCTCACAGAAAATGCATCTCGATAAAGAATTCACAGACCTGACTAGCAGTCTGATTCATTGAACTATTGGCAGCATTGTTATGTGTCACTGGAAACTTCATGTTCTGAATTAAATCCTTTGAACGGAGGGCTGGAGCCATATCCAGGTTATCGACAGGACTTACCACCCCACTGACATTCAGGCCCATGGTTGTGTTTATAGAAGGCCCTCCAGACATTGGCATCAAGGGAGCACGTGGAAATGGCATTTGCAGTCCTTGACCAGAAAGCCCAAACATCTGAAGATTAGATCCTCCCATCCCATGCAAAGTACTTGGTCCTGACATTAGTGGGTGAGGGAGATGTAGTCCATGCATAGAAGGCATTTGAACCATTGAGCAACCAGGTGATCCACCATTCATGCTCGGTATATTCATCCCAAAACCCATCCCCATCCCAATTCCCATACCAAAACCCAAGGGCGGTGAGAACTGCGCAATATGAGCTGCATGCATGTGAGGAACACCTGTTGTCAACATCATTGGTGGCATATACAAACCAGCCCCCATAGACATAATCTGCAAAAGACTTAGTCAATGAGCCAAGGAAATGATTGGATTACTCAGTTCCTGAAATCAACTTGTTTCAACTAAGGCTTGAATGGACTCTTCCCCTCTTTTGCTCCGTTAGGGGCAATACAATGATACCTTGAGAGGGATAGACAGAATCTACCTGCACCTGAAGCTGAAGTGTCTTTAAATACTCAATGGCTTCATCAAGCATTGAAGCTTTATCCACCTTATAATGAAAAAAAAGCTCAAGTTAACAAATAGTTTTTCAGAAATTGTGATGTCCTAATTATTTGATTCTGTTCAAATTCCACAAATTGCAAGAAGAACCTCAACGTACAAAAAGTCACTAAAATACACGTTGTCACATAAGTCCAAAACTTAGAATTGATACTCTTGAGTTATAGAATTTATTAAACATGGATGAATTCAAATAAAGTGATCCACTCGCTTTACGCCAAGCACTGATTAATATTTAAATTGGGATCCGTCAGATTATAGATTTGCATGAGATCAAGAAGAGATTCAACAAGAAATATACATCACAATATTCAACCTTGTTGCAGTTTGGTATGAGTTCTTGTAAGGCACGCATCTTCTCATTGATCCTATCCCTTCGCTTCTGTTAATTAAGTCCACATGAGAAATAGTAATATATTACAGTTTCAGAACTACTGATCTAAATACAACATGAAAAAATGCAGTATTGACGGATGAATACTAGCAATGCCGAGTATAATAGACAGATAAAATATGAGAGAATATACTTGCTCACCCTTTCAGATAAATTATGTACTTCTGCTGCCCGGCTTCTCTTGGAGCCTTTACCTCCTAGAGTAGGATTTGGTTTTTTAGCAGCTACAGACTCTTCCTCAACATCCTGCGAAAAAAAAAAAAGGTCAACTCTTTCGATGCATGGAAAACAAAATGAGGTATAGAAAGCACTAGAAAAAGGTTTAAAGGATGTGAAACCTATATGTGAACCTACTTCACTAGGGCCCTCAGAGTCCTCAGTGTCTTGATGTTTTCTCTTCAAACTCTGAGTTGGATCATCCGAACCTCTCCCTATACCGTTGCCAGAGCAAACCAAAGAAGAAGCAACTACAGGCTCCATAGTCTTTTCATTGTTTTCAACATCCACCATTTCTTTGGTTGCACCAACGCTAAAATTTTGACAATAGTTTTTATCACTATTAGAGTCATCTTCTTGGCCCACAACATCAGGCAGTTCAATGGGAATAAGATCATCAGCAGACTTCACATCCAGCGGTTTAGCACCAACCTTAGATGACATCACAATGGGACAGCAATGAGAGCTTCTTTCCCTTAGTGAGCCACTGAATGAATCAATTGGGGTGACTTCAGGATTGCTACCGCTTGCAATCAAGCCCTTGTCTTTAGTTCCCATTCTGTCTATGTTTGATCTGCCCAAATCAGCCCTCAAACCAATGTTCTGAAGGTTGGCTTTAACAAGAGCAGCAGGTCTTGAAAAATGTGAGAAATTCAACAAGTTGGAGTTAGTAGTTGATGGTGCTGTGACTTCCCTCAACATCTTTATGTTAGGAAAATCATGTAACGAAGTAGGAACTTGGACTGAGTCCCCAGAAGCAGCATTATGGGTGACATTGCCTATACCAGCATCCTTATCAGCCAACACTCTGGATCTTGAAAATGGAAATGATGTTTGGTGTTGTGACAGTGGTGGATACAATTGACTACAACTAGTTCTATCTGCTGAAGAAACTGTTGGCGCATTTCCTTGCTCTGAACTCAAACCATTATGTACAGAAACAGTATAAGAATTCCCGACCGTCCCATTACCACCACCTCTCCCATCGAAGGATGCAAAATTATTCTGAGAGGAGTGTTCAGTTACTCCTGATAATTCACGCAAAAAGTCAGAGGAGTAACCACGCTGCAGAGATTCATCAATTTGACAATTCAACCAAGGTACCATGTCATCATCTTGATTTAAATCCATTTCTACTGAGGGCACTGACATTGGAATTTCATCCAGCAAAGGCTCCTCCGACCCAAACTCAGCCATTTTTGTTTTGTTGCCAATTCCTGTATCTTTGTCTGTAATTCTTAGGTTCTGAGACAGCAGGTTGTTACAAGTTTGGGTCTTTCTAGCTCTAGTGGACTGAATCTGACCATTTTCCCATACCAGCTCAACAAAATCACTTTCGGGTCTGCAATGAAGTACATTGCACGAGGGAAAACCGACCACAGAGAGAGAGAGAGAACAAATGAAAAATCAAAATCAAAATAAATCGATGAAGTGATAATTTGAATCTTAAGCACCAAAGGATACAGAGGTTGAGAAATCAAACATACACAAAAGACAAATCAGTTGAGCATGTAGGATTCCTCTCTTGAGAAGATTCAAGCTTTCCTTTAGCCATTCGATGCAGCAGCAGCTCGGACAAGGGCATGATGAAGTGTCGACACAATTCGTCTCCTCAGAAATGTCCCCTCCCCACAATCAATTACTTAGCCATTAAGAACAGCTTCTCCACAACAATTCCCCGGACACAGCACAAAGTTCAAGGAGCCCACAAAGCCAGCAAAGTTTCCAAACCTGAAACTCAAAAGAAGAAAAACAAAAGCCATCATCAGGCAGTCGCAAGTCGCAGTGCCAGCCCCGGCCAGCAAGTGTAACTGGTAAGAGAAACAAAGAGGAGAGAGTTCTCCTTTTCTCCTTTTACAGTTACTCGGCGGAATATATAAAATTACCTTTTTTAAAATGAAAACAAAAGCTAACAATTAATGAATATAAAGTAGCAGTCAAACCTTTTCTTTAATGACTCCTCCTGAAGATCCAAAACCCTCCGAGGGACATCCCATAAAATTGGAAATTAAGCTGATTTAATTTTAAAGTCTTCGCGTAAAGGATTAAAAAAAGAAATTAAAAAAAGGAAGAAGAAGAAGAAACTGAAAATTGAATCTTTACCCGCTTATCCAATAATTAAACTGAAATCCAACAAAACCCAGATCGGATTTTGGGAACTGTTTCACGGTTGAAAGCAAATAACCTCGACTTTAATAATTCATTTGAGACTCCGAAGAATAGCTAAAAACTAATAATAATACTAGCTGCCCACTGATTCGATAGCAAGAACCAGTGCATTCAATTGCCAAATACTGAAGAAGAAGAAGAAGAAGAAGAAGATACGCCAATCCATATGCGTTGAAATGTGAACAAAAAAGGATATCTTTTCAGTTCGGTAGTATATGACGTGAACTCCGGAGAAAGAAGAGGAGAAGGAGGTCCAAGTTTGAAGGATGTAGAAGAAAAGTGGGCGTGGAATATAAGACGACGAAGGGCTGTGCAGATTATTAGCATTTATCATTTAGCATTGGCTGGCGAAGGGAAAGGGAGAGGGAGCAAGAGAGACACTTCTCCACTATTAGTCCACGGTCTACTCGAATCGATTTGGACTGGAAAAGAGAGACATGTTGAAAAAAAAAAAAAAAAACAAACCTACCTTTCTTTCATTCTTTCATTCATTCTTTTTTTTAAAAAAAAAACTGTTTTTTCGTTCATTATTCATCTTGCCTTGCGTTGCCTTGCCTTCTCTTTTTTTTAGGCTATATAAATGCAGTAATAAGTAACTGTATTTTGGAGGGAGAAGGCGGGGAGACGCAGCAGGGCATGGGCGTTATCTTCTCTCTATTTCTTTTCCATTCTTCTTACTTTTCCACGTCCTCTTCTAATTATCGAAAGCCATTCCTTTGCTTACTTACTTACCACTACTGGTGCATTACTAGTATCTATTACGTACCGTACTAATGAAGCTTTAATTCCAAAAATGAACCCACTTTAGTTTTAGTTGTTTTAATCTAATCTAATGCCATCGGTTGTTGAATCACTCACTCTATTATCCAATCTTAATCCATGGAAATGGGATGATCACGGTGATTACTGAGTCGTCGATGTTCCTCTGTCTACTCTCCCTGACTTGCACTTGACACCCATTGTCTGTTCCCTTTACCCTCTTGTCCTGCGCACGTGCACGGTACGAGGAAAAAAAATTTCAAGCACCCCTGTGTAATAAATATTATTATATAACAATATTTATTAGAGTATATATAAATAACTAAACATAAATAATTCAGGTCTCTTCTAACTTTTACGTAGGGATGTAATTATTGTCAACTAACTTTTCTTAAAAAATCTATTCAACACAAGAACAATTCGTCTTAAATAATCAATGAACAATTTTCTAATAAATTTATAATTAATATTTTGCGATTAAGTCAAAATAGGGCCTTTAGTTATAGAGGCAAATGTGGTCCTGCCGAACATCTTAGCTCGTAATTATGGTGGACGAGGGAGAACAAAAGATGAGATAATTAAGAATAAAATAAGCACAACAGAGACCTGCCCAGCCCCACATTAAAGTCGATCGATTTTATCCCATTCCACCGATTGCCTGTTCATCCCCACCCCAGATACGGGGGTAGGTTACTTGCACCATTGGCCGAGGCCATGAGGGGTTGGCAGGCAGGCAGGCAGGCAGGCAACCGCAACGGGTAAGGCAAAACGTCCCAATTCCATGAACTTGAAGACTATACAGGTGGCGTGTTATACTTGTGCTTTCTGTATTTGTATTATGAGTTGTCCTAACAAATCAAATTGGCTGTGGATTTTGCGGAATTGTTGTGGGCTCCTATGTTTTGTACTCGTAATGCAAAACCGCAAACATCAGTGTTGTCTTGCATCATCATCCTCATCATCATCATCATTGTCATCGTAATAATGTGAAGCATTGTTCGTGAAATGAGGCCGTTGGGATGTTGTTTGCCCCTCTTATAATTATCTTCTTGTACAATTATTCTATGGTTTCAATGATATAGGCTTCTAGAGTTATTGTTATAGGGGAAGGGTGTATACATGCCGTCTTTCCCTTCATTTTGGGAGACAATTTTTTACGTTGTCGACTCTCCATTTTAAATAGGTCGATCTCACCACCACTAGATGGAGCACCAGTGATTTCGTATCCGGTCAAAATCTTGGCTAATTGATCGAAGTGGGTAGCTCCAGTAGACCCATAGATCATGAAACAAATAGGGTGGGCAGGCCCAACTGCCACACCACACGTATAGACGCGAACCCCCCCCCCCCCGCCCCACCCCCCCGCTTCCCCTCTCTCGTTACCGTACGTTCGACTCTCACCGCACACGGCTCGCACAAAGACTCCTAAATCTATCCCGAGCCTTTTCTTCCGCCTCTCCTCTCCAATCCTCGATCAAACTTGCGTTCCCCAGGGTCTTTCCTTCGCCTTTTGTCGATCATTATTACTACTTTTAAAAAAAAAAAAAAAAAAAAAAGTCCAAAAAAGTTTTAAGAATATAGAACATGGTGGCAGGGTCAGATAATATTGGATAAAATTATTCCATAGTTAATTTGATATATATGAAATCCTTTATTTAATTCTATTTTCTTAGACTGTGTCTAGTGCAATTGTTATTATTATCAATTTGAGGATGATGTGGTAAAATTTCACGAATCAAATTAAATTTGTATGTCAGATGACAAGTCTACTCTAAAATAGTAATAATAATAATTTCGAAAGGCGCCATCCGAAGGAAAACTTTGTTGCAAGGACTGGTGACTTTGTGGAAATCCTTATTAGCTCTCTCAATAAGCCTCATATACAAAAATTTTGACTTTATTATTATTATTATTTCTTTTAACAAGAAATGAGAAAGCATAAATTGCACGCTACCCAAAAATGTGTAATTTTCTTAAATATATGTTTGACTATACCGAACGTCTTAATCTCCGAAATTAATTCAAATCTCTCTCTAGACCAAATTCTGCTTGCACTTAAAATTGACGAGATTAAGAAATTATATGATTCTACTTGTTTGTTTCAGAAAAAGATATTTTTTTTTTCTTAAAAAACAATGACAAAAAACAAATAATAATAACAAAAGGAAGAGAGAGCTCATGAACAAGAACGTGTTGGAATGGGCATGCGGCACGCATTTAGTTAAAGCCAACAAGGGTCAAGGGACACCAAAGGTCCAAAACCACTGCACTGGCCTTAACGTGTTCTTTAGATATCTTTGTTAAGAAATGGCTTTAATTTCCTTTGTTGAAACAAAAAAGAAAAAGATTAATTTTATGTGTGCGGCGGGTGCACCGCCAAAACTCCCACTCTTTCCCGTCCTCGTTCGGTGCAAAAGGCTACGTACTGCTTTTATGCCGATTATTATTTTTGTTTGTTTACGAGGGGGGAAAGCTTTGGCTGGCTGGCGACAATTGGACATAATTTAATATTGCATTACCGGAGGAAATATTGAAGCGAAAATGGAGCCACACCTTGGCGTACATTTTGGCGGGACTTGCCTCACGCCATCGGACGTTTTGGAGCAAAAATCAACGTTAATTAATAGACGAGATCAACGAAGAAATTTGGTAGGAATAGTTTGAAATCTAGTGAAGCTAATATGAAATTCACGTGACTCCCATTCATTTATTTTGTTATTTATTTGTTAATAATGAACGTCTTACTTGTAAAATTTTTCACGTTTTTTTTTTTTTTTTGTTTCAATCACAAACGATGCGAGTTGTGGGACTTGAGAGTCCGAAATTAAGAAACTATGAGACTTAAACCGCGGGATTATGCAAATTTTGAAGTCTCCGTATTAAGTGCAGCTTTCTTAATGTTCATACTAACTAAACATCAGGCGGTGAGATGTTTACCGTGCAATCATGTGATGCATGCAGTACAGGCAGGTAGTGATTGCGTTGTTGCAGTTTTCCCCGAAGTCATAGGTTACAGAATTCAAACGTGGGACTTGTTTGTTGTTCACGTAGGGACGGAAGCGTAATTAACAATAGAAAATCAATGACAACGATTAAATTTCAAAAAATAAAGATATAAGTTATTTTAAAAAAAAAAATTTTTAATTAAATTAAAAATATATGATATATATATATTTTTTTTTATTAACAAATTTTAAAATATATATAATTTATAAAATTTAACTAAAATTACAAACTAATCTCTCGCAGCTTCTTATTCTTTTTTCGCTTGTCTATGTACTTCTCAACTATCTGATCCACATCATTCTCTCCCACTAGAGAAGAACTCGACCCCGAGTTCTCTTCAGGATATAAAGGCATATCATCTGAATGGAAAAGAGATAAATCAGTTACATTGAATGTCTTAGTAATGTTCATATCATCAGAAAGCTTGACAATATAAGTATTGTCGTTGATTTTGCGCACGATTTCATAAGGACCATATTTCTTTGGCTATAATTTGCTATACTTGCCCACAGGGAAACGCTCCTTCCTCAGGTACACCATCACCTGATCACCAACCTCAAACAGTTTCTCCTTCTTGTGTCTATCAGCAGCTTCCTTGTATTTCGCATTCGCCCTCTCAATTTTCCTTTTTACCTCTTCAGTGATGGCTTGACACTGCTCTGCCATGTTTTGAGCTGCGATACTAACCTCTACCCCTTGGGTAACTTCAATAAATCTAGGGCATGCTGTGGCGTTTTGGTGTAGACCACTGAAAAGGGTGATCTCCCAATAGTTCTATGAACAGAACTATTATAGGCAAATTCAGCTTGGGCTAATGCCTGATCCCACTGTCTTGGCTTGTCACCACATATGCTCCTGATCAGATTTCCCAGTGTTCTATTGGTCACTTCAGTCTGCCCATCAGTTTGAGGGTGAGCTGTGCTACTAAAGTTTAGCGAAGAATCAAACAGGAACCATAACATCTTCCAAAAGTGACCAAGAAACTTGCTATCTCTGTCAGAAGTAATGGACCTGGGGACACCATGTAAGCGCACCACTTCTTTGAAAAACAACCTGGCAATAGATTGTGCATCTGCAGTTTTTTTACATGGAATAAAATGAGCCATTTTAGAAAACCTGTCAACAACAACAAACACAGAGTCAACACCTCGTTGGGTACAAGGTAAACCCAAGACAAAATCCATCGATAAGTCTTTCCAGATGTTCTCAGATACTGGTAATGGAGTGTATAACCCAGTATTTTGAGATTGCCCTTTGGAAGTCTGACAGATGTAGCATCTCTCTACAATCTTACCAACATCCCTTCTTAATCGAGGCAAGAAATACCTTTCGGTCACAGCAGCTAAGGTCTTATCTCGACCTGAGTGTCCTGCTAAACCTCCCCCATGAAGGTCTCTAATCAACTTCTCCCTTAAGGATGACTCAGGAATGCACAATTGATTTCCTTTAATTAAATAACCTTCATGAATATGATAATCATCACAAGGCTCTTTAATAGTACACTTCCTCCAGATCTCCTTGAAATCACCATCATCTTCATACAACTCTTTTACTTTTTCAAAACCCACAACCTCAGCACTTAAAGTGAATAATAAATCAGCCCTTCTACTTAAAGCATCGGCCACTTTGTTTTGCACACCAGATTTATGCATTAACCTGAAAGGAAACCTCTGCAAGAATTGAATCCACCTAGCATGCATATCCTTACTTATCCTGGTCTGACCACTCAGATGTTTTAATGCTACATAGTCTGAGTATAGAATGAATTCATTTCCTACCAAATAGTGTTCCTATACTCTCAGTGCTCTCACAACAGCATAGAACTCCTTATCATAAGTTGACCAATTACTCCTGGAGTCACACAACTTCTTGCTATAGAATGCTATTGGCCTCTTCTCCTGTAATAACACTGCACCAATCCCTACCCCACTAGCATCACAGTCAACCTCGAATAGCTTATCAAAATCAGGTAGTGCCAATACAGGGGCCCTGCATAACCTTTCCTTTAAATTCACAAAGCTTGTTTCAACTTCTTCGCCCCATTGGAATTTCCCTTTTTTCAAACACTCAGTCAATGGAGCAGCAATTGTACTGAAATGTCTTATAAATCGCCTATAAAAACTGGTCAATCCTAGGAAACTCCTCAACTCAGTAATAGCTTTAGGAGTAGGCCATTCCCTGATTGCCCTCACCTTTTCATCATCCACCATGATACCCTCACTGCTAACTACAAACCCCAGAAATAACAATCGCCTTGACATGAAGACACATTTTTTCAAATTGGCAAATAATTTATTCTCCCTCAACACAGTTAAGACACACCTTAAGTGTCCAATATGCTCCTCTTTTGACTTACTAAATACCAGTATATCATCAAAATATACTACTACAAAGCAACCATTAAAGGGTTTTAATACCTGATTCATCACGCGCATGAAAGTACTGGGTGCATTACTGAGGCCAAATGGCATTACCAGCCACTCATATAACCCCTCCTTGGTTTTAAATGCTGTTTTCCACTCATCCCCTGGCCGGATTCTGATTTGATGGTAGCCACTCCTCAAATCAATTTTGGAAAATACCCTAACCCCGCTCAATCTTTCTAACATGTCATCTAATCGTGGTATAGGGAATTTGTATCCAATGGTGATCTTGTTGATAGCCCTGCTATCAATACACATTCTCCAACTCCCATCTTTCTTAGGTGTCAGTAAAGTTGGTACAGCACAAGGACTCATGCTGTCTCGAATGAACCCTTTGTCCAACAACTCTTGAACCTTCTCCTGTAGGACCTCAGCTTCCTTAGGACTCATCCTATAGTGTGGTAAATTTGGAAGACTTGCTCCAGGTACCAAGTCTATTTGATGCTGGATGTCCCTCAGAGGTGGTAGTCCCTTAGGTAGGTCATCAGGAACCACGTCTCTATACTCTTCTAACGCCCCTTTAACTGCTTCAGGGACTTCTACACTCACATCTTCACTCCCAACTACCATATTCTTTACAATGAGCGCATAGGCCACCATTGACTCTTTCAAATCCTCAACCACCTCCTTCTCCGACTGGGCAATAGTCAAGAAAGAGCGCCCTTCTATCTTGCGAGCTCTAGAGCGACTCTCTAACTTCAAAGGTAATAAGGTATACTTCATACCCTCCTTCTCTAGCTTGTAAACATTCTCTTTACCTGCATGTTGGGCGTTTACATCGAACTGCCAAGGTCTCCCAAATAGCAAATGGCATGCATCCATGTCAATAATATCACAGAAGATTTCATCTTGATACTTCCCTATAGAAAATGGCACCTTGCACCTCTCCTTTACCTCAATCTTCTCGGCCGCCTTAATCCACCCGATAGTGTATGGGTATGGATGTTTTTCGACAGGCAACTGTAACTGCTTAACAACTTCTCTCCCGATGATGTTTTCACAACTCCCACTGTCTACAATCAAGTCAAACACCTTTCCCCCAATCGTGCACCTGGTACGGAACAACTGGTGTCGTTGGGTATTTACCTCCTGTTTTGGTGCTAACATCATCCGCCTAATCATATAAACTGGCTCCACTTCACCATCCTCCTTCTCATCATATTCATCCTCTCCGTCAGGCTCACAACACACCTCTTCTTCATTATCCCTATCTACAATATTAACACTCTTCCTACTAGGACACTCATTAGATCTATGACCGGCTGATTACAACGATAGCACTTACCCAAAATTGGTCTGGCATATGGGTTATTTTACCTCTGGACTCCCTTAGACTCCATAGGTCTCTTTCCTTTAGCCCTTTCATCCCTCTTGGCATTATCTTCGCCAAATTTACTTGACACAATTTTATTCTTCTTAACCCCCACCTTACTGCCACTAACAGCATCACTTACAAACCCTCTTCTTCCGCTTGTATATCTGGTGCTCTGCTCCTGCAACATTAACTCAGCTCGAAGAGGCATATTTTTCGCCTCATTCAAATTCCTCAAAACCGTAACTCCTATTTTGTCCTTGATTTGCAACCTCAACCTATCCACATATCGTGCAACCTGTTGACCCTCACTCTCTCTCAAGTCATTTCGTTCTGCTAACCTCATAAATTTCGCGATGTACCCATGAACAGATCTTGGCCCTTGGCGACATCATTGATACTGCTGAAACAGTATCTGCTCATAATCTGGAGGTAAGAAATCGCGTTGTAGTAATTGTTTCATGCGGAACCACGTTCTTACCGGATGTCTACCTTCTCTCTGTCTCCTGGTTTGTAGCCTCTCCCACCAGGCAGAAGCTCCACCCTTCAATCTACAGGCCACCAATCTAACCCGCCGACCTTCTGGTATCTCCATGTAGTTGAAGAACCTATTAACCTCTGCTAACCAATCTAGGAACTCCTCAATGTTAAGGCTACCATTAAAACATGGAATATCAACCTTCAAACGGTAATTACTCCCATCTCCTTGATCATACCCATGGTAGTTCCTTCGATACCCCACATCACCACCTCGTCTGTGTGGTTGTCTTGTTCCATACATAAACTCATCCTCCTCAGCAGATTCATCATCTGAGATCTGTGCAAACCTATTAACAGCTCTGGGTCTGTTAATTGGAATAACATACCCATCTCTTACCCTATGCCTAATACCACCAACATTCATTGAGTCAAAGCGCTCAATCAAGTCTTCAAAATGCTGTTCTAAGCGTTGGATTCTTTGATCTAAAGCATTGAACTCTGCCCTAGGAACCCATTGATTGGCTCCTTGGACTCCCGCATCCTGAACACTGTCAAGAACACGACCGCCATCCACACCTTGATTAACTGACATCTTCGCAGGAAATTGCCTAGCTCTGATACCAACTGACGCAGTGAGGGAAGCATAATTAACAACAGGAAATCAATGGCAACGATTGAATTCCAAAGAATAAAGATATAAGCCGTCTTTAGAGAAAACTCTCTCAATTAGGTTAAAAATATATGACATTTTTTCCTTCTTTTCACTAAAAAACCCTAAAATATATATAATTCATAAAATTGAACTAAAATTACGAAATAATCCCTCGTAGTTTCTTATTCTTTTCTCACTTGTCCATGTACTTCTCGATTATCTGGTCCACATCAGTTGTCCACCTGATTTGGAAATTTGACCAACCCCGGTAGCCAAACGCAAAACCACCCCAAGGATGGGCTTAATTGATAAAACAGGTACACTTGATGACAAATAACACCCTTTTTGTGAGGTGAATCATCTGATCCCAATTATAATATTTGCCCAGTATCTATTTTCTTCCGACCAAATGGGGCGGATAGATATGTTCATGTAAAATATGCATGGTCGGTACGATAACTTTAATCCAGAGTCTACTATTAATTAAGGCAGAAATGTCGATCGGGAACGTACCTACACATATATAAAAGGTAAGGGTAAACAATTAAATAAAACCGAGGTCTTCAATTAGTGTGAAACAATAATTATAGCCTTCTTGGTTGCGGAGTCTTATAAATTGCAGTAGTGAGGAACGAATCATGCCCTCCAGGCTCCTAACAGCACTCCTCCTGGGATGACCACTACACCCGTGTAACATGAACAGCCACACCACTGCCCGCAGGGTGTCCTTCATTAGAGTCATCTACATACTTTATATACGTGGGCGTCTGTACACGCACATATTTATATTCATGTGTTTTAGTCACAAGTTGCAGCAGAAGTTACAAGGTAGCAGCTTCAGTTTGTTTCTTCTTCTATCGCTTCTGTTGCCGGCGATGATAGGAGCAGTCAGTCATTCTATACCGTGCAATATATATATATATATATACGTAGATATATTAAGCCTAATTGAGACCATGCAACCCCACACGGACGTCGTGGACTCGATGGCCTACAGTTTTCCTCGATATATAGAATTCAGTAATAGGCCGTGAACTTGGGTCGTTGTGAGTACTTGATGGGCCAGCAGATTCAGGCCTGGTTCAACATCAATTGAGTAAGCCCAACATCCACGTCATGTGTCACAACAGATGGAACCCAATTGAACCGAGCCCTTCTTTATTATTATTTTTCCCCGGGCATCGATCCCAAAGTATCTTAGAGGGAGTCTAAACAAACAGAGAAATTCACCAAAAGTTCGGTAACTCGGCTTGACAACCCTTTCAAATATTATTTAAATTTGTAATAAATTTACTAAAAAATATTCAATATATCATTAAAACATATTTTTAAAAAGTTATTCGAATTATAAAATAATATTTAGTAAAAATAATAATAAAATTATATATATTCAACTTTTCATAAATTTTTTTAAAAATAATTACTTTATATATGATAATATTTTATTATATTTATAATTATACATTAAAATATTTTATTATATTTCTATTTAGACATATTAAAAATAAATATCTATTTTTTAATTAATTAATTTTATTAAAGTAAATATTTTTTTGTCAATTTAATTTTATTTATAAAAATAATTCTTATAATTTTAATTATTTTTATTAATATCATAAAATTAAATAATTTACTAAAAAAAAACTTGAAACTATATTCAATAAAAAAAAATATATTCAACTCTATTTAACTTATTAATTACATGAGTCAAATTTAAATAAATTGAAATTTTATTCAACTTATTTATTTATATTTCTTATTATTATGAGTTAACTTATACTTAAATTAAATTTCCTTCAAACAATCTTAGGAGTGCAGCCTGGCATGTCAGCTTGGATCATTCAAGACCTCAATAAAAAATCGGATCTTAATTGACAAAAAAGAAATACTCTCCTTGTGACTAGACCAACTCTTTTTGGTGGTGAGTGGACCATTTTAGGCCGTGCTTTGTGCGTGTTATGTCCCTTTGTGGAACGGAGTTAGGAATGATTCTGCACTGCAAGTGCACGGCAATTGCCAAAGCATCTGATATGATTCTATCAAGCACAACCCAATAAAAATGATGATGATAATAATCTAACGTTACTTTTATTAATAATTGAAGACTTCAGAGGAACAAGGCTTTAACAAAGATCAGGTGAATTTTCAGACGAGATGAAACGCGTGCCACTATCATATAAAGTCACAAGAAAAAAGAATGGCCAAGATGAAGTGCGTGGCATGGACGGCATTATTCATCCAGAGTTAGTGTTGAACAGCCCAAAAAGTAAAGCTTAGCAGGGATCAAAAAAAGCAAAGCCAATTGACTGGGATTTCATCATATATGGATGATAGACAAAGGCAAATAGGGGCAATGGCAAATGCCTTGATATGCTATGCTTGGTAATTGCTATTCATGGTCCTGTTGCCCATGTAATTAATGTTCTACATATGCCTTCAGTTGATGATGTGGTGTGGTGTGTTGCCATGAATTAGATTCATTTCATTCGTGAAATTAAAAGAGGAGGAAATGGAGAGGGAGCCTCGGGATTGTCGGAAGGTTGTGCCATGGGTGGGTGGGGAACATACTACAATTAAAGATTAAGAGAGAAAAATTAATTATAAGATAAATAAATAAATAATTTTATGTTATTTATAATATTAGTTATATTAAAAAAATTATTTAATTTTAAAATTTGAAATTAATGTTAAAAAAAATATTTTCATCTAAAACAATCTTCACACCAACAATTTTTAAATCATCCCTTGTACAGGTAGTTATATGCTATTGCTGGGCTAGCCAGTCGTTACGAGGACTCTTTCTCAGTTTGCAATCTCTCTCACAGTGATTATGTTGATTTTTTTTTTTTCTCCTTTCTACTTATATGATTGACTCCGTGTACATGCCATAGCCAGATGGATTATATCATCAGTGTGTGTGCGTCGGTGTTCATTTTTTGTTTTTTTCCTTCTTCTTCTTCTTTTCTTTTAATAGAGTTGGTATCCTTTTCTCGTTCTTTTCATTCAGCTCCCTGCTTTGCATTCAATAGAGTTGGTTTCTAGTAAATGGAATCTATTGAGAACTCAGCCGCCGTTTGTAGAGATTTATTATTATCCTCCTCTTACGTGAGGCAAGATTAGCATGTTACGTTCTTGCTTTCATCTACAAGGATGTGACAGCCATGGGTGAATTGGATGGAAGACCACAAGTCTTCCCTAGCTAACACAGACTTTATGGATTGTGGCCCCCAACAGGATAAAAGAAGGCAGGATAATCCATGCGGGTGGCGATTTCGTTATCTTCACAGCTTTCATGACTTGGAGAAAAGTTCCAGACCTCATGCATATCCATTCACTATTTATATATATATATATATCACTTTGGAATGTGGACTTCTTATATCTATCTGTTGGTAGTACTTTAATTAATCGATATCGATGATCTGATTCTTTACAGATATATGTAGAACTTCTATCAGCAGTGAAATAATAATAATGATAATAAGAATAAGAATGCACTAAGAGAAGTCACAAAGTTAATCAGTATGACAACCACTAGGCAATCATGTCCGAGAAGAAAAAAGAAACGAAATAAAGAACTAAACTTGATGAGGATGACAATAAGCTTGCATTACTCCATTCTTTGATAACTTTTACCCTTTGAATTGCCCACTCCATGGGACAATAGGCCCGAGAATTATGTGAATTGACCCATTTCAATATGCAATCAAGATAAAAAGCATCGTTGCATACACCCCGAACAGCACTGAAATGATCACCAAGTAGGATCACTTGTCTTTGCAGAAATACCTTGGCACAAAATACAAATATTTCCGCAGTATCAAAACTGATTCCCAGGCCACGCAAACAATAGACAAAGGGTATGAACTAAGCATTGACATTAGATTTTCATGCTTTCAGTCACGATTTGGGAGATCATCACCTTGCCAACAAAGAAGTTGTAGAAAAAAAAAAAATCATTACTCTTAATTATGTGGCAAATTATAATCTAAATTGATATTGAGATAAAACGCATAACTCTGTATATGATTTTCATGTGCACAAGCTTACCTCGCTTATCTCCTGTATATTGTACTGGAAAATGCATGTAATTGTCAACTGGGGCTTTTATGATGAAATGTTCACATGGGAGGAAACAAAAAAATGCAAGACCATACCCCACCCCCAACCCCGACCCCCCGGTTGCTGATTGAAACATAAGCTGCCCTTTAGTTATACTCATTTAACCACATCTTGTTAGAGTGTTTTCATCATGAACAAGCATGACCTCCCTCTTAAAAGCACAACTGGAATGTAACAATTATGGACTTTATTGTCAAAACTGATGTATAGGTTGACTGCTTGTTGAATAGAAACCATATTGTGCTAGAAAGTCCATAATGAAGCGCGTGATTCAGCTACCACTCAAAGGTTAGCTGGCCAAGTATGGTGCTAGGAGCCAGTAGTCAATGTACAAAAATGACAATAGCTAGGGCTCACACTATAGTCCAAGTACAAGACACACAAGTGAAAAGATATCAAGCAACTATGTTTTTATGCTTTTATACAGGACCTCATTTTCAGAAAGAGTCTCTTTAGGTTGATGGAGCAAAATTGACACAGAAAAACTAGTTTGTGAGCCGCATTTCTTATGAAAACACCATCCATTTTATTAAAATTTAAAATTTTTCGTTTAAAAATACCCAATATGTAATGAAAACAATAAAATATACAACAAAACAAACGTAAGGCAACAAGCATGGCCTCTCTCTGTCCATTTCTTTCGGCCCACCCATAAAAATTGCTAGCGAAAGAGATTTTAGTGTTGCTAATTAATTGACAAGAACGTGGAAAGTAACCGGAATTGCATTAAAAAAAGAAAAAGACTTCTACTCAATGGGCAAGGGCAATGATCCTTCAGGAAGTTTGCAATCGGGAGAACAATCATCGAAGGCCATCCAGCAGATTCCACATTTTTCATCTTGGGCACAACGCTAAATTAAATGGGATGTAGGGCTCCCACCAAATTAAACATGACAAATCAGAACGTTGAGAAACTGTGCTAAATAGATGAGATCGATATTAAGAAATCTACCTTCCGGGCAACGCTTGTGCTGTCAACTATAAAGATAGAAGCCTGCATTAGATGATAAAAGTGCCTAAGCTTGCAACAGTGGTAAAGGGCTGACAACGGAGCGAGAGCAACAAATTCCATTTGATTCCGTGGCAGATTTTCGGAAAGATGATTAGTCAATTAAAAACTGCAAATCTTGAGAGGCCTTACTGGCAGCTCAATCCATAAAGCACATTTGAAAATTAGAACTAACAGACAGAAAATGGGACAACCAAAGCCCGTCATCTATATATTAAGCTCAAGACATCAGGCAAGGCCAGGAACTATATATTATCGGAAAGAACTCGTAAAAAAAAAATAATAATAATAATAACAACAACAACAACAACAACGATAGAGTATCACTTTCAGTGAGTAAGTGATGAACCAATGAAGCGATAATTGTCAGCTTATCAATGAAAAACGAAAGAGAAAACTGAAAACATATTAGTAGCCAATGAAAATAGAGAAAGATACTTAAAAAGCTCCACTTTCATAATAAAAAAAGTAAAAAAGAAATAATAATAATAATAATAATAATGCGAAAGTGGAGCAGAAATTACGGAGTCTCCGTTGACACTAAATCGAAACCAATTACAAATCCTTTAAAGATCCTAAACTACAAGTAAACGATGGTACATTCAATGGGAAGATCAGATAAAATTATCGGAGAGGGAAAACGGGGCGAAATCGAAACGATGGAAATGCATTATTTTACGGTGAATAGTTAAATCAATACGAAAGCTCATTGGAAAGTCATACATTGTAGTTGGAAACAATCTCTATATGAAAGCAAGGATTTTTTTTATGTTTTTTTTTTTTTTCTTCCTTTAAGCTATTCCAACACCTTTCTTTTCCCTCTTTCTTTTGGGTACGAGGAATTCGATCAATTAAATGAAATGGTCCGGGATTGATTATAATCACAACGATGGAAGATACATGCATCTTCTCGAGTCTTTTCCATTTAGACAGAGACCGATCATGGCTTTCGCTTAAGCAAAGCACAAAGACACTGATTTAATGTACGGCCTAACTATTTTAGATTACCGAATATCTCCATAAGCCCAGTAATCTTTTTCCATAAATTATTATTTTTATTATTGCGGCGAGAGTCAACACGTAAATCATGGCTCAAAATTTTCATGGTTAAAAAATAAGTTAAAAAGAACGATACGATTTCAACTTAGTTGCGCGTGGGTGCGCGCACACACGTGTGTGTGTGTGTGTATATATATATATATATATATATATATAGATAAAAGAGCATGCGTACATGATCTGTGGTTTGGTCGCACTCTTGGCATGGATCATCAACGAAATAAGCATTTGGTTGTACACAAGATATGTCTAATATATAAAACCATTCCAGCATCGTCAACGATAAAATTCTACGGTCTTTCAACAATATCAGTCTCCAAGCGAACCACAAAATAAACACGTCTTTTTCTCCCATTTGTATGCATAGACTTACATATATGTGTGTTTGCGTGTGTGCGCGCTCCCGCCCATAGAACGCAGGACAATGGTGTGCCAATTCATAGCCTTAATTTGAACCAGTCTACGGTCATTTTCGCCTAAAACATAATGCGGTATTTGTTCGTATTCTTATATGGTCATGTAACTAGTAGTAATGTGTGTGTGTGTGTGTGTGTGTACCCATTAATGTGTCGGAATTTTGTACTGTTTAGCATGTATAGTATACTACTAAATTGACTCAAGTATTCGTTTGCTAGATAGGCAAGGAGCATGACAATTCATCAATTAAGATTTAAAAAAAAAAAAAAGAAAAAGGTGTCCCAAAATTCTTTGTTTCCCACCAAAAGGTACGCTAATGGTCGCCATTGTTGTTTTTCGTTTGTCTAAAAAATTTTTCAAATAATAATATGAACCCTATACGTATGGCATTCTAATCAAGATCATGAGACGTTGTGTCAACAAATTAAACAGACAGCAAGACATCACGTATCTTCCAACAAATCCCCCGCTGTCCCTTTTAAATATTTTACCTTAGTTGTCCCCCAAAAAAAAAAAAAAACAAAAAAAAGTTTCATTAAATTTTTGTTTGCTTTATGATACATGAAAGGCGGGACTTGGATACAAAACTTAAATGTTTGAATAAGCGCAAGTCATGCCTTTAAAAAAGAAAGAAAAAAAAAAAAACATAAAAATCAACAGCTATGATCCACTCTGAGTTATTTCTTTATTAAAAGATACATAAAAAGAACCAAAATAAACTCACACCTACCATTTTAAGTTTAAATGGTCTCAACACTCAATGAAATGACAACCATTAATTAATATCCCAAACGCAAGATTCTCCATACCATATGTAAAGAACAATGGTATATTTGTTTTCCAATTATTTACTCACTCCCACGGGCTTGTCAGCACCATTATGATTCTGAAACAACACATGATACGTACGGTCGTACTTGGGGAATGCATATAACACTAGTCAACGGAAATAATCTATTTTTGTCTCTCGGTAAAATTTTTATACTAAGTGAATTGACATATTTTACAGTTCAATGTGTCTTATCAAGACTACATCTAGAAATTTAGATGGACCAGTACCCTCCACGCCCAAAATGTAAAGAAATTATTATTACTATTATTATATGATGTAAGCGCATATGTCATCCAACAAAAGAGTTGGAGGGTGTTTGGTTTAATTAATAGTATCGTTATTTGTTGGCCAATTATCAACCAGAGTTTAAAAAGTATTTGGTAATTCTTTTAATGTTACTGTCGAAGTTTACCTGTTATGACTATTCAACATTAACAAGCATCCAATAAGTACTTTTGAATACTTTTTACCATCTAGCATTTAAAAATAATTTATATTGATCAAATTATTCTTAAAAAAATTTGTACCACATCTTTTTATATATATATATAAATCTGAAATTAATATTACTATTTTCACAAAATATATATTTTAATGTTCATTTTCTTGTGTGTGTATATATATATATATATATTGTAAAAGTTAAAAACCAAAAAAAGAATAAGTCTTTATATTATTTGTATAATATTTATTCTAAAAATACTAAATAGTAAAAAATTAAAATAAATTTATTAATATGGTATATTTAAAGCCAATTAAATGCCTATTTTAGTTATTTCATTATTTTTTAATAATAATAATATCAAATATAAAGTTAACCAAATATTTTATTGACATCAAGGCCAACACCAAACAAATAAACCAAACTGACCCTTTGAGTAAACGTTTGGTATCCTCAACATTAGTCTATTAACAATACGATTTTGCGTGTCATAATTGAAATATATATCTCATTATATTAATTGCAAAATAAATCATAATTAAATGTCCAGGAGGGAATTAACTAAGAAGATAATCATCTCCATTAGTGCTGGTGTCTCCCTTAAGACTATATATAGGCTCCAAAAGTTTATTACAATTCTTTGCTATTTTCCACCACCATGACCAGAAAGAAGGTGAACCTTGCTTACATTGCTAATGATTCAGTGAGAAAAGCAACCTTCAGGAAAAGGAAGAAGGGCATAATGAAGAAAGTTAGCGAGCTGAGCACCCTGTGCGGGATCGAAGTCTGTGCCATTGTAAATAGTCCATTTGACCCCCAACCAGAGGTCTGGCCCTCTCCTTCGGGGGTCCAACGCGTGGTGGCCGCATTCAAGAAAAAGCCTGATATGGAACAATGCAAGAACATGGACAACCAGGAGACTTTTCTGAGGCAAAGGATTACGAAAACCAACCATCACCTCGAGAAGCAACGAAGGGATAACCGGGAGAAGGAGGTGACCCAGGTCATGTTCCAGAGCTTGACTGGAAATTCCTTTTACCACCTCAACCTGATGGACCTGAACGATGTCGGATGGGTGATTGATCAGCGCCTCAAGGGGATTCACAAGAGGATGGACGGTCTCAAAAACAACCAAGGGGAAAATCATGCTCAAGCCACCGCCCATGTGGCTGCAGGAGGGGCAGCGGGGTCATCGTCCACTGCCGCTGCTGCTGCCGGAGGAGAGGATACTACATATATGCATATGCAGGGGCCCCCAGCACCGGCTGCAGACTGCAGACTATCAGAGAACCGCTTTTGAAGTCGACATGGAGAGCGTGCCGAGGGATCCCTGGTTGATGGATCTGACGAACCCACAATAACAGGTCGGCTTTGGTGGGACTGAGATGACGCAGCATTTTGGGGATCCCAACTGCAGTGCTTTCTGTTCTAATCAAATTTTCCCTTGAGATGGAGTTGAAAACTAATTAAACTGCATGGGATATGGATAGCTTTGTGTGTGTGTGTGTGTGTATATATATATATGTGGGGTGGTGGTCAACTGTGGGACCGGGGTGATCTTATTCTGTTGTTTAATTTAGACACAGACCCTTGCATATACGCAGAATTTTTGTTATGTTGTTGGGACACAGTCGCATGTATTGCATTTGCTTTTTCTCTTCCAGTTTGCATGCATAATAAGATATGGTAATGGTGTGCGGTGTACGCCCAAAAGAATAAAAGAGAAAAAAAAAAAAAAAAAAGGGAAATCTTGTTCACGTTGCCAACTCACATTCTGTTTCGACGTTTTCGCAAACCGGAGTACATTAGGGGTAAATTTTTTTATCATTGACATTGTAGACAAATCCTTGACTATTAAAGAATCCATTCTGACATTATTAAAGAATATAAAATTAATATCATTAAAGTATAAAGACAAGATGTCCTAATTTCAATTCAAATAGAGAGGGACATCGTGCTTCTTTAGAAAAAAAAAAAATAAAAAAAAAAAACGAAAAAACAAACAATCAAACAAATCTTAGAGAGTGAGTAGTGGAGCCGGTCTGTGCAGCTACTAGGCACGGTGCATGTGTGTACGCGCACATGTATTTATGAAGGAACAGCTTTCCTTATAAATTATGTACAGTTGACGCCTAATTTAATTCCCATGTTAATTCCGTATGCGAGGGCTAAAACTATAAATAAAAAAAGAGTGAAGGAAAAACCTTGGGTGCCAACGTGGCATAAATTAAACGGGAAGATTTTGGAATGATGAAAGAGGACATGTTGGGTTGGGGGGATGCTGAAAACCTCTGATGGGCTGAGCCCATTTTGAAAATTAATAGTAAAACTAAAAAAGGAAGGCATGATTGAGACTGGGCCGAGGAGGAAGAGGCCCTCACTCGAAATTTCAATCTCTTAAATATAATAATAATAATAATTATTATTATTATTATTATAGCTAGTAGATAGCAGTAGTAGGAAGTTTACAGACAAGCCCTATTCCCTAGTAAAAAGCACATCGTCGTCGTCGTCGTCGTCGTCGTACTCGTCGGATTCAAGAGAAGATACAAACGCCCGCAGGCAGACCCAAGAAGATTGCCGAGAGAGAGCGAGTCGTCGCTTCTTCTCCCTCTTACTCGTCTCTACTCTTTTGGATTTCATTCTGATTCTCACTCCAAAGCTTCTCCTCAGAGTCAGAGAATTTGAATTTCAAATTTCATTTCATTTGCCTGCCTATCATTCAATCAACCATCAGATCAACGCATCCGTATTTTCGTCTTTTGTACAAGGGCAACGGATCGGGTATTTTGTTGTTTATTTTATTATTACTTAATCGTTGTGGCCCGCTGGACATATATATATATATATATATATAAAGTTCAAGAATGAAGGAATGAATGAATGAATACGTGTGTTGTCTTTCTTTGATACTAATTTCTTGCTTGCAACAATACCTCTGTTTTTGTTCCTTTTTGTCTTTTACTATTACCATCCCCCTCTCCCCCCCCCCACCCCCCAACAAAAAAAAAAAAGGGTTTTTATTTTTTATTTCTTTCTCCGCTTTACTATTTTTGTTTTTTTTTTCCTCTTTTTTTTGTTTATAATTTGACGTGGGACTTTACCACAAAGGAATTCGTAAACCAAAGTCAAGATTTGTTGTTGTTGTTGTTGTTGTTGAAAAATCAGTCGCAGATGGATTACACTTATGCGCGGTACAATGGTAAGCAGCAGCAGCAGCAGCAGCAGCAGGAAGCAAGTACCAGTGATGTCCAGGTAAAAAGATTGAAAGGAAAAAAGAAAAAAAAAAACAAAAAAAGCCCTTACTGTTAAATCTTTATCTATCTATCTATCTATCTATCTATCTGTGTCTCCCCCTCCCCACCTATCCCCAAAACCCTATCCCCACCCGGGTGAATGAGCTTAAATACTACTACTAATAATAATAATATACAATCCCTAATGTTACCTAATCTTTTACTGTCAAAAACCATGTAAGACTGCACTCCGGGATTTCTTTAAAAACAAAAAATGTGTTAAATATTAGACGTCTTGCATTAATTGATTGGATTATTCTATTTCTGGAGCATTATGCCATGATCTTCCATATGTATTCATTGTTAGACTTTTACATTTCCTCGTTAGGGCTCTGTTATTGATGAGTCGAGAGACGATTTTCGCTTGCCCATTGACCACAGACCCACAGAAAATGTTGACTTGGATAATGTGGAGCAAGCTTCATTGGAGACAAAGTTGACGGCATCTAATGTTGGCTTTAGGCTTCTCTTGAAAATGGGATGGAAAGGGAAAGGTCTTGGCAAGGACGAGCAGGGTATGTTACTGTTGAACTCAAAACACTCTTTTTGTTACTCTCTCTCTCTCTCTCTCTCTCTCTTTGTTAGATGATTTTGCTGTGTAGTATTACTTTTGGCTCCTCATGATTCCGATTGGGGATTGTTATGTGATCCATTTTTTCTTATGACTTGCTGAGTCATGTGAAGTGAAATCTCATGTGTTTCCTTTGTAATACTGGGGGCTTTCAAGAGTGATTTCTTTTGAATCACTGCTTCACTCTTTTTCCTGGCATTTAACAGTCTCATTTTGATTTTCTGTTCAGGAATGATTGAGCCAATAAAATCTGGGATGAGAGATCCAAAGTTGGGGATTGGAAAACAAGAAGAAGATGATTTTTTCACTGCAGAAGAAAATATCCAGCGAAGGAAACTTGATGTTGAGGTGGAGGAAACTGAGGAAGATGCAAAGAAGCGGGAGGTATGCCTATAAGCTCTTAGCAATTTTAACATAGGTATTCTGACTAATAAGCAGTATCTTGAAGTTGATAGCTGGCTTTTTGTTAAACCCACCTGTGATCTAATAGCAGAAGGCAGCATATAGCATATATGTATGTCTTTTGACGGGAATGGTATATCATAGGGGATCATCAACTTTGGAAGCTCTTGAGAATTTCCTGCAATTTTTATTACCTGGTGGCTTCTACTGCCTGCTTCGTGCACATTATGAAAATTCAGGTATTAGCAGAACGTGAGCAGAAAATTCAAACTGAGGTGAAAGAAATAAGAAAGGTTTTCTTTTGTGATCTCTGCAACAAACAGTACAAATTGGCCGTGGAATTTGAATCTCACCTGAGTTCATATGATCACAATCACAGAAAGGTATTTGACCTATCTTGACTTATGAAGTTTTTGATGCAATGTAATTAGTATTACACTTTAGCCTTTGGATTTTATTTTTCTCCTCAATACTTTTGGATGGATTTGCAGCGCTTCAAGGAAATGAAAGAGATGCATGGTTCTAGTAGTCGTGATGATAGACAAAAACGAGAACTGCAGCGACAGGAGAAGGAGATGGCTAAATTTGCTCAGAAGTAACCAACATTCTTAACCTTCTTGATAAACATTATTAGCATGAGCAGTTTTGTGATATTTATTTCACCTAATGCCCCATTTTCTTATCATCTTAGTTTTTATATTAATGTAATTCAGGGCAGGTGCTCGTAAACAGCAGCAGCAGCAAGAGCAACCAAAAGAGTCTGGATCACCTCAGACTACAACTTTACTGAGAAGTGCAACTGCCCTTGCCGATCAGGACCAGCGGAAGGCATTGAAATTTGGTTTTTCTTCTAAAGTTGGAATTTCAAAGGTAGGCCACTGGATTTAAAACTGGAATGTCAAATGACCATAAGTGGTGTGATTGATGTCTTCTTGGAAGTTGTTCAGTACCATTTCTTTAGATATTCTTTTCCTGAAATATGTCTAGAGATGCTTCTAACTCAACATAAGTTCGTTCATTTGAGCAAAAGCTATCTGGTTGTAGGATTCCAATAATCTAATAAATTATTGAAAATACCCTCAATTTTTTGCATGATTCAGAGATAAAATGACTTGCAAGGAACATGGTGATGGCTGATTTATAGTTTCTCCTTTGTGAGATTGGTGAATGTTATGAATCCATTACATTTACATTGCATTCTTTAGAAGAACACTGAATTATGCTCAGGGATTTTAGTAAAAGGGAAAAAACTGCTTCTTTGCACATATAATTGACACATTCAAGCTATAGGAATTACTTTGGTTGCATTTGTCTGGCATTTAATAACAGAATTGGAAATTGTGACCCATGTTTGTAAGCAAAAATTCACAGCAAATGCTGAAAATGTCTCAGTGATCATTGATTCTTGACTACTATTGTCAAATCTTTCTGTTAATTTTTTCTCCACTCATTCCACAGAGTTCCAGCAATGCTGCAAAAAAGACGAAAGTAGCCATGGCCTCAGTTTTTGGCAATGACAGTGATGATGAACAGTAACATTGAACCCCCGCTGCTGGATGTTGGGACTGTACCTTATGGATTGTTTACATTGGCTTGTGATTGACACTCATGTATCCTAATGTCACTTATGACTGTAGGTTTTAAGGTTTTGGTATGGGTACGGGTGTAAAGATCCTGCGGAGGAATTTTTTAATTTAAGAGTTACGAACGTCAAGTATAGTGACTTGATTATAGAGCATCATTATGTTATTAAAGTATGAAAACTGTGCTCATATTTTTATGAAGGATTGACCTATTTATTTGGTTGTAAGCTTTCTTGCGATGCTTCATTATGCCTTGACTTGTTCCGTAAGCAGCCACCCCTGACTTCCATTAATAATGATCCCTGGTTTCTAAGACCAGACGTCATGGAGGATGTTGCAAATCTGAAAGATCACAATAGTCTGTGATCGACCGAAAGCCGTAGGATCCGGCTGGCTTTCTTATCCTACCCACAATAATGAATTTTGCCTTGTATTATTAGTAAATAAGTTGGATGTTATTTCAGATTTAAATAGTGAAAAAAAGAAATTATATCATTAACTTAAAAGTAAAAAAATAATTAAATTTTATATTTTATAAGAATAATTTTTATTAATAATATTTAAAAATATATAAATAAATATTTATATTTTATAAAAAATAGATTTTGTTCAATGTTTTTACATAAAATTTGTGACCAACAAGGTCATTGAATTATTAATTATGTAAAAGTATATTAGTACGGTAATTAATTTTACATTAAAATTTATAATTTTAAAATTAATAATATATAATTTTTTTTGGTATATTTATTTTAAATTTATTATTTTTTAATATAAATTATATTAAATTTATTATAATATTATAAAATAATAATAATAATAATAAATTAATTAATATAAAAAAAAATTAAATAAATTATTTCATTAATTTTATAAATAAAAAAATTAAAAAATAAATGTCTAACCAATTAAAAAAAAATAAAAATGTATTCCTATTTCTCATATAAAAATAAATAAATAAATAAATAAATAAAATAAATAAATAATAAATATTAATTTTATATAAAAATAATAAAATATAATATTTTATTTTTTTAAAAAAAATATATTTTAATATATTTAAATTAAATTTAATTAAAATATTTTATAATACTTAATAATTTAATTTTAATATTATTATTTATTTATCTATAATAATATTAAAATTTATTATAATTTAATTATTTTAATTAATATAAAAATATAAATATTTTTTAAATATATTTTTATTTATATTTTATATTAAATAAAATATATTAAAAATTATAAAAAAATTTTATTTATTGTGTATTATAATATTAAAATTAAATATAATATAATAAATATACATCATACCTGCTTGTAGTAAAAATATTTAAATTATATATTAAAAAAAAATTAACAAAATTACTTCATAATAAAATTTTTATAAATATTAGAATATGTATGTATTGCTTTAAATGTCAAAAAAAGGGTAAAAAATATCATAAGAAGTAATTAATTTTTTGAAATTATATATGCTGATATTTATAAATATTTTTTATTTTATAGTTATATATATTTGTTTTATCAAAATCTCAATTATTGAATGTCAAATATGTAAGTGTACATGAAGGGAATTAGAAATAATGAACTAAAAAGTAAAATTAGAAAATTTTATAATAGTAGTTAATAATGATGTTCTCCCTAAAAAATCCAACATCTTTCTATTTGCCTGCACGTGTGATGTGGTTGTCTCTGACCAATTGTCGTTATCGTGTAGAGCTGAAAATTATTTGACCAGCTGCATCAGTGCAATCGGCACAGATTCAGTGTTTAGCGCTATTAAAGGAGCTAGATGAAAAGAAGAGTTCTTTAAAAGAGCACAAGAATGGTGTAACCAGGCTAGGAAAGCAATTAGACAACTTACAAAGGGATCTTCAAGTGAGGGGAATCTTCACAAAAGCAATTGAAAGATGAAGTAACGAGAATTGAGCGTGATATTATGCAGGCAGCAAGCAAGGCTGGAACTAGCTAAGATTGTGAATTGAGAAAACTGTTGGACGAGGTTTCTCCAAAGAATCTTGAGAAGATTAATAGGCTCCTCATTGCCGAGGGCAAAGAAATATCCAAATTGAAAGACGAAATAAGAATTGTGTCTGCATGCCCTGGAAGTTGAAAAACAAGGAATTGGAATCACGGGTGCATTCATCTTTAGCACTTCTTGAACGGACTTCGAGATTTTCGGTTGTATCTTCTTCGGTATTTGACTTCTCTCTATGGTCCGTGGGCTCGTGTAATGATTAGAGTCCACCTATTTGTTGGCAGTTAGAGAAGCAGCGCCGTACTGATCAGGAACTGAATTTAGAACTCTGTACTCAGGAAGCTCATGCTCAGACACGGAAGCTCCAGAGGGTAACACAAGTCGTGTCTTTACTCCATCTACCAGATTTCTTTCTATGTATTCCTTGTTTTAGTTTATTCTCATTTGGCATACAAGGAGCATCGTCTTTGAGAATTGCAGTAAAGAATGTGGTCATGTGTCCGTGGCCATAATTTAATTTATTGTGTTTTTGAGATTCGGGGGATTGCCCTGCAGGGCATCACATTTTATGTGTGATTTGATTATGCTGTATCATCCTAATTGTGATGGAGTTGTTGGATGCTATGCTAGAAACTGTTTGCCTTGTCATGCTCCCAAGAGAATTTATCTCAGCACAGTAATTGAGCGGCGAATTTTGTTGAGCAATGCAACCAAAATATGTAATGTAAATCCAAGCCATGTGCAGAGGTGGTTTCCTAGTTCTCTTTCTCGTCTACTATTGCCCTTGCTTAACTGCAGTATGTGTTTTTCTCGACTTCAGTGCTTGGTTCTCGTGCATACTTGTGTTTTTCTTTTAACCGTTGTTAAAGATGGGAGAGCGTAGAGACAAAGCATTGAGGAAACTGCGCGAGCAGTTAGCAGCACGACAACAGGTTCCGGCTATGGGTCATAATGAAAAGCAGAATTTTTGGGAGATCTCTGGTTTTGAAGGCTGTAGCATCCATGTCAATGCTGGTATTGGTGGCGTTTTCGGAGCAGTGAAATGACCATCATCGTTCAGCCCAAGTGTAAAAATGTCCATGTCCTTTTAAGTGCACGGAAGCATTTAGAGGCTGTTTAGACGGTAGAATACATAGAAGGGGGCCCTTCTGACCATGTAGCCTTAGTGGTAGATTGACTTTTTGTTCTTTGCACTCGAATCGCATCGCTGTAGTTTGACACATATGTTGCACCTAGTCTACGGCAATTTGGCTAAATGTACTGTCATGGAGGTTACGTTGCATTAGCCAGAGGGGTTGTATGCTGATCTTCACTGTGCCACTTTGCTTTAGTCAAGAAAAAAGAGTGTCTCTAATTGTGTTCCGGTCAGCGAAAAGCATGCATTAGGAATGACCCACGGGTACAAGGTTTTGACATTACTATACTTTACAAGTGAAGCGAGAAGCAATTCAATTTTAAACCGTCAGTAGCATATACTTTTGAAAGACGAGTTATTCACAGGACAAAACTTGTTTCTAATAATGCAATGCATGCTTGATGCTATTCCAATTACCAGTAAGTTTCTCACGCACATTGATCATTAGATTGGACTGATCACATAAATTGAAAAATCCCAATCCTCTACTGTCGGAAGATACAGAGGAGTAAAATCACCATTCTATTACTATCATCCAATCTTATTGCCTGTCGTAAATAGCAACTTGATCTCCAATACGTAATCACAGTTTTTCTGGCCATTCTATTCTACCTCAAGCAAATAAACACCTTTATGTCACAATGAATCATGCAGGCAGCAAAGCTTTTAGAAACATGCAGCTTTTTATACTACGAACCTGAACTTGAAACGGCTGAAGCTCTCTATCTTCTCGAAAGGAATGTCTACTTCCAGTTGGCTCATGCACATGACAAAATGACATGCTCTACACGTTGCAAGCAATCACTCCAATAACAAAGGATGTTAGCATTACAAAGCAGCTTGCAAATGGTTTCCCAATCGCTGAACCAGAGTTTGAAATGTTGACACCGGGAGGAGCTTCAGACCCAAAAACTGTTGTGGTGCCTGAGCCAGGGCCGCTCGAGTTTAACACTGACGGTGGAGTACCAATGCTGCCAAGAGCATGAAAATTCATCATTGTTAGTATGAGTGTCAAAGAATTTCAAAGCCATGATAACGAGGATTTTACCTGGGACCCACAGCGCCTGGGAATGGTGATGTTGTTACTGGATTCGTGGATGAGGTTGATGGTGTTGGCAATGATGATGGGGATGATGACGACGGATAAATGCAGGAACCCGTGCCTGTTCGAATGTTATAAGAAGTGGATTTGAATATTCAGTAACATCAGAAAAATCATCTACTAGTTGATTGGGTTTCTTACTTGGATTCACATTAACTACAGTTGCTATCCCTCCAAAATCACAGCTGGACTGCACAGGATTCTTCTGATAATAGCTATTGAACGCGTAGGAGGCATGGTTTTGAAGGTTATTTGGATTGTAGCAGCTCCCACCCTGCTGAATCTGTGAACAATCAGCACCTCCCATTCCACAAGCATAATCCAGAGCAGCCTGAAGGGCAGTTTGTAATGCTCCACTCTTGGCCACGCACCAGCTCTGTCCTGGAATTGCTGGAGCATTTGTGGTTGCAGGGGGTGCTACGGGATTTGTGACTGGTGTTGTAACCGGAACATTTCCTGCTGGGGCTGGATATGTTGTCACAGGGTTGGTTACTGGCTGTGCACCTGGAACTGTTACAGGTGCTGGTGTTGTGACAGGATTAGTTATTGGTGCTGGTGGATTAACAGAAGGATTTGTAGAGGGAACAGTGAGAGGAGTGGCAGGTGGGTTTGACACAGGTGTGATATTGACAGGATTGGTGGCAGGGATGGTTACTACTGTAGGCGTCGGGTTATTTGGAGGAAGTATGATTGGAGGTGTTGATGGTAAAACTGAGGTCGGCGGCGGGTCGATCACATCATGTAAAATAGTTTTGAATTTGTTTTGGAGTACTCTGCGAGATGAAGATGAATGTTGTTCTTCAACCATTTTGAGCCCTTTTTCAACATAACCTTCGAGTACAGATACTTCTGCATATAATTCTGCTACCTGACCGGCAACCCGAGACTTTTCTAAAGCTTTTGAAACCTCGTCTAAAAACTCATCTGCTTCTTTTACACCGGGAACAAATAGACTTCTGGCTATCACAACTATGGGGACATCATTGCAATGAAGCAGGGAAACAGCAAGATTAGCTTTTTGAGCCATCCATTGAAGAAAAAGGTCTCTCATTCCTAATCCTGCGTCGGCATCGGGACTGGCTTCTACAGTGATAAAGGAGCCAGTACTCTTGATGAATCGAAGTATCCTTTGCAGGCCTTTTGCCTGCGTTGTATTCAATTTCTTAAGGAAAGGCAGTGAAAATGCCACCGAAACCTTAAGTTTGCTCCCAGGATGAAAAGAGCCGATGGCTGAATGGATTAGTTTCAAGGTAGATGAAAGCTGTAACAAGTTGTTGCTGCCACTGACTGTAATGCTTTTGATGTTTTCACGGGACAGAAAGGCTACAACATGTGTTTTCGGCCATGATTTTGCAGAAGACTCGGAATTTATAAAATTTGGAACGTCATCTTCATGCAGGTAAAGATCAACTGACACGGCAACTTTGTCCAAAACCCTACGATCTGCTACAAGAAATCGAACATGAGATGAAGAAACCTTTTTTGGCTCGGGGAATGAGACTGCTCTGTTAAGTGGTGAAGCTGCAGGACCTCCTCGGGCATCATAGAAGAAACCCACCAGGGTTCCTGCAACATATAGACAAGAACATGGTCTTAATGAGCAAAACATCAAAGAATATCAGCTCATTCATGTAAATGAACAGACAGAACTTGGACAAAGTTTTCAGTTGCATCAAAATGACCAGGATGACAAAGGAATTCATGCCTAGATACACTACAGTCTAACCAGGGCCTACCCACATAATGCGGGGTGTTTTTGGTTTTCAAAACGAAAGCACAAAGAAAGAGCACAAATAGGGGGTGCATAATTTCCTCTTACCAGCAGTATAATGTAGCCTAATAGAACATCAATAATTCTTTCCCTCAAAATAATACTAATAATAATTCAGCTGTCTGTTCTCTAGAATTATCAAGAAAGCCAAAAAAAAAATTATGACAAAGAAGTGAGTGAGAATTGCTTACCAGAAGAAGACCAGACAGTGAGAAGAGAGAAGAAGAGTAAGAGGAGGCAGTTGGTAGAAAGCTTGGCCATTGCAGTGAGAGGTGTGTTTCCAATTCTGAGGAAAGGGATCCCAACTAGATGCTCAACAACATCGTCATCCTTAAATGATGGATGCTTAAAAGACAGTGCACTGAGAATCGGTAGGAAAGTTTTTGTAACACATGGAGAGAGAGAGAGAAGACCGGGGGGAAAAAGTTGCAGTAGAACTAAAGGTAAGAAAGGAAGAAAAAGACAAAAAAGACAAAAGTAAAAGGAAGATGACCCCCATGTCTAAAACAGATTTATCTCCATCCATCTTGCATTGTAATGTAATGTAATGATAAAAATTAGCAAAAAGATGTTACTTTGTCACGAAGGATTATAAGCTTTTGCAAAGGCTGCAACCTGCAAATTCCGAAGAGTGATGCGTCACCCTTCTGCATGACACCCTTCAGGCCCAATTCTTTTCGGCAAAATCTGTGCTGAAATTATGTCCCAAAACTTGCAGTTTAGAGGCTACTTTCCAAAAAAAAAATAAAGTCCTCACTTTGTAAAATAAATGCAACATTAATTTCTTACGCGTATTTTTGCGGTAAAATCGTTCAAAAGAAATTTTTCTTTCATGAAAAATAAAGAATCTCTATATTTTTGTTTCATAAAGTTGCAGTCTTTATTCATGAAATTGTATCCATGCTTACAATCACCCTTTGCTACTTTGTCTTTGATTTTATTATTATTATTATTATATATTTATTTTTTCTTTTTCTTTTTAGCAAACAAGTGTACCAATGCAACAAAAAGACAAAAGAAATTGCCGTTGGATTAACACATTGAAATCGAAAAGAAAAAGAATAAAAACATATATACAATCATCAAGTACATTCACATTCACAAACTCACTGAACTTCGGTAGAAAATTGATCCAAACGATGAACTTTCGTGTCAGCATCCATTAACCTCCAAAAATTCTTCTGTAACAGTTGCAATGGGGCCTTTATAGTTATGAACATATGGAAAGACGCCTCAATCAAGATGATTTTGTTTGGATATATTTTGTTCGATTATCACTCACGTCCAGATTAACAACCTAATAATATTAACAATAATACATCCCTTCAAACACAAGGCACAAGCAGCATTTCAACACTGCCTTTTTAGCAAGGGGTGGGTGAGGAGGCTACAAGGGGATTTACCTTTCTACCTTAGTATGCATCTAAATTATTATTATTATTATTAGCGCCCCCATTTTTCTACCACCTAGTCAGGATAATATATAATCCGTCAGGTGGGGACAGCCCCCATGTGGGATAATCTGTTGCGCCTTCTCATCTTTCAAACTGAATCGTCATAAAGCATCTCGTCTGACCAGGCCACCAGCAGAAAGCAAAATCACAAGGATCACAGAACAGAGAGACACACGATGGCCTCGCTCTATTACTGTAACAGTGTGTTTGGGACAGAGACATGGGCCCCCTTTGAATTTCACCACAATCTTTGCTTTCTGGTCTTGCTCCGTTAGACTGGTATTAACTTTGCTTCCTCGAGATTCCAACCATTGTATTGTACTAGCCGCGTATTTACCCTCTAACATAATTGATCATCACACCTCGTCGGGGTTGCTCGCGGCTACAGGAGTAAGCACTCACCACGCTGCGCTTGTCCACAATTTAAGAAACATGTCTTGGCTGAACTCAAGGCATGGTTGTTTAGAAAGGTCCCAAGCTCCTTCCCGAGTTCCCTTAGCAACACGTGTTACTTCCCTAGCCTTAACACGGCCAACTCTAATTTCAGATAATAAACACGGACAGAAGACGGTGTGAATTCACCGAAAATCAAAAGGGTACTTTTGTTAGTGCAACTTTCTGCGGTCCTACGACGTCTTTTGGCATTTGCTGCACAAAAACGCAAACCTCTTGCAGGCATTACTCTGCGTTGAAAAAGCGCATCGGAAAATGGATTCCAAATATCTCAGATCTAGCGTCCACAGATAAAACAAAGCAGCTAATCCCCACGGCTAGTTTGCTCTTTTCTGTCTTCGTCACTACGACATTCGAAATCCTTTTTCCTTGCTGTCCAGCTCATTCACGATCACGTGGGATAGCGAACAAGTCACTGAAGAAGGGATCGAAAATTGCTTCTTTGGCCGAATTATACTTGTCTAGCCGCTTCTTCAGTGCCCGTAAATCTCTCGTGTTCTTCGAAGATCGTTCCTGAGCCACAGTAAATCAGTCAATAATGCACATGGGAACAGTAGTACGGAAATCAAATGATTTTACGGGCTTCTCTCATTCCCCAGTCACTGACTAACAAGAAAGTCTAGAAATAAAATAAAAAAGCCCGGAGCAAAGAATGGTTTACATGTCACAGAATGTCAGACTTGTTAACAAGATGCGTAAAGAATGAATATCCATCCGAATTGAAACTAAAGGGGCGATGAAAAAGAAAGACGGAGATAAAAGAGAGAAGACTCACAAAAGATTTCCTCAAGAGTAAGATATCCACCAAGTAGAGCAGCCATAACACATTTGTTCTGGGGAAGCTGCAGAAAATGTAAATCAACAGACTTGGTTAAACTAAAATCTTCTAAACTAGAAGTTTGAGCTTCCAAAGGCAACAAGGAGGGAGGTCCATGTGCGCTCTCTTAAATCAACATGGTTCAGAGAAATTAGAAAGAGCCCTAAACAAACGCCAGAAATAGAGAGAGAAGAGGGCAAAGTGAGAGGAGGTGTTCTTTTTAGTTTTAGTTTTGGGTCATCCATGAATAACTTGTTCTAGCCTTCTAGGTTAGAGGCCAAGAACCTTGGCGAGGAGGAAAATTAGCCCAGCGTGTTCTTCTCATGGTTTACAGGAATAATGAGAAACAGAATTATTACCTTCCTTCCCAAACATCCTCCGTTACCTCTTTCATCCTTCTGTATGTCTCTGCCTGCACGTGTTAGTGGAAAATGAGAATCAATCAAGAAATTTAAATCATGAAGTGTGCATTCATGTTCATACTTGTCTATCACCCTTTGGACCCTTGAAGAGATATGGATCTGAGGATAGATCTAGAAAGAGTATATCTTTGCCTGCATTGCAGGAAAGTTTGTTAGCAATCGGAAATCAAGAACAAGTTTATACTTCAATGTGGATTGCAAAATAAAAGAGCTTTCACCAGTATTGATTCTAGACAAAGTGAAATCAATTATTGATATCACCAGTCCAAAGGTCCTGACCAATAATTGCTTCCCCTCAAGAGTGAACTGCACTGTGGTAGATTCATTTCGACTTAAAAGAATGTTTCCCCTGTAATCAAGCAAAACTGTCCACAAATCAGCATTCATGCCAAAAGCTTCCCTCTACAACAGTTATCATTGGATGCACAAACAAACCAATGCAAGTCCCGATGTTCAAATTCATAAGCAGCTTCTGCAACAGCTAAGGCAGCTGTAACCTGCGATGCATAACATGCCCAAAGTTTATGCACATAAAAATTCAGGGGAATGACTTGGAAAAATGCCCGAAAGAAAGAAATTTGCCCCAACCTGCACCAACAAACTTTGTGCTTCATCAAAATTCAAGAGCACAAAGTTTTCAAGGTCTTTGCCTCCATGTTGTAATACAAATACAACATAGCACTGCATAGTTCAGAAGAATGATTTAGTTGTACGCCCAATATAGAACAATTCCAGTGCAAATATCTATTTAGTAATATCTAGCACCAAAATGACAGGGCAGCATTTAAGCTTATTCTGTATTATTAACACCTTTCCCACATTCCCTCCACCAACAAAATAAGCAAAGAGAAAAGAAAGAACAAATTTCAAGCTTCAGTAACACATATGTTTGAAAGTTCATTATGACTAGGTGGAGGAAGATAGACTCATTATAAACCATAACTAAGACGTTACTATTTTGTGCATAGAATGAAGGTGAACCTGTTTCTCTGAAAATCCCTTAGGATGATCATTTTCTGAACCATGCTTTTCGTCCCAACTTTCCCATGCAGTGATCAGTGCACTGTCATATGGCCCTTGGCAGACCTTTAAACTGGAATAGGAGAAATGCTAGAGGTTACTGGTTCCAGCAAACAACAAGCTGCAGCAAGTTAATAATTTTATGCCAGTATGCATCTCAGCTTTCCACATTTTTTTTGTTGGGCAGGTTTCAACAAGTCAACCCTTGGGAGACACAGATCTATTCAGCTTAAATTTGACTTAAATCATGTCCTAAAGTGGCAATGCTGACCAAGCCCAAACCAGTGCTAACACCACATGAATATTGTTAGAATGAGGCAAAGTTAAAAATAAGCAAGACAAATAGGCATTCACATGCCAACGTGCAGAATCATTGCATCTGCACAATGAACTATGGTTTTCATACAGACCAGAACTGGCCAAATACAAGCACTAAACACACTTACTTATATTTGGCTGCAGTGTCAATTAAAGAAGATGTTAAGCAGCTCCATAATCATATAACTCTAGAGCACTGGATAGAACACATACTCTAGGGTTTCTATGAATGTTGTACATGCATTGTGAGCATCACCATCATGCATCCTCAGATGATTCAGTGTTTGAGAAAGTATAACCTCCTCAAGTACCTCTTCTGATCTCTGAAGCAAAGACAATTAAAAGCATCATTATTGAAACACAGGCTCTGTCAAGAAAAAAAAAAAAAAAAAACTAATGTAGGGGGAGCTTGGGAGGAGGGTTTGAAGAAAAGTGCTTCTCTAAATATCAATATTAGCAAAATGCTGCAGCACCTATTTCACCAATTAAGCAATTTTACAAGAGAGAAATAAAGGGGCAATTAAAGTACATACCTTTTGAACTTCCCCATTCACTCGCAAGTCTCCATCAATTGGAACTATTTTACATACGGTGTTCCCAGCCTTGAAGGCTTCTCCAAATGTACCTTCACCCACTTTTATAATGGTTTGAGGGTCACTGGGTCAAGAAAGTTTTATATCTTGTTAGCTTAGGAGAGTTGCATACACTGATGTTTACAACCATAATAAAAAAGGAACAGAAGGTTTCACTTCAATTGCTGTGCCAAGCCACTGCCTATATGCCAGGGTAAGTAAAACCAATTGTTTGGAGCTCATATATAACACAAATGGTTGGTAATCAGTATATTCTCTCAAAAACATAATATTCATATGTAAGACTGAAAAATGAAACAAGGTTTCACTTCAACTACTGTGCTTGGCCACTGCCTAAATGCCAGAGGGAGTAAAACCAATAAAGCACACTGTGTGACAGGAATGCAGACAAACCAATATTTGGTGAACACATCCAACATAGTTGATGGAGTTGACTGTCGACAGACTGCCAATAGTGCAGAAAATGGATCCACAAAGTTGTGATCAATTGAATCAGTAGTAGATGCTAAAGATAATTGCTTAACCGCAGCTTCAATTTCTTCACAACCACCATCGCGCAATGTTGCCAATATACTGTTGCTTTTTGTCAAATTGGGATTCATTTGACTTTCGCCTTTACTGTGTAAATATGCACTGATTCTGCTTTGGACAGAATGCACAACCAAATTGACCCTTGAAGCTGGTTTTTCCGGAGTTTTCAAATCTACAACATTAAAATCATCGGTGCAAGTGTGTTCCAACAACATGGCTGGAGATTCTAAAATCTTTGAGAGTGTACTAGAAGGACCACAACTATAGTTGAACTTCTTTGAAGTTAACCATTTCTCTAATCTCGATGACAGATGTGATATACTGATATTATCAGTTTGATTTCCTGTAGCCCATGTATTAAAGTTTTTGGGTGATGGGCTCTCCTCTAGCAACTCAAAAGCATCAACCTCCTCAAAATATTGTCGTTCTTTCTCAAAGTTTGGAGGTTGTACAACTTTTCCCTACAAGAGCCAGAGAGAATAGACACTGATTACAACAGTAAAGATAGAACATTGCTTGATGTATTTCTATGCACGAGGGCACAGCCATTGTGTAAGATAAAATGGAAGGATGAAAACCATATGAAGAAATAGTAAATTTTGGATGTCAGAAAAATAGGCAAAAGGAGGAGGAAAGAGTACAGAAACCATACTTACTTTAGGAACTGGTGGTTTGCCTCTTCTTTTCACCTGCTTCTTTTGAGGCTGGATATCCACACGAGTCTCCACAGCAATACTTACCCTCCCTCTGCATCAAGCACGCAATGACACAATAACAAGTCACTATAGAAGAAATTGGCAAGGACCAAAAGACAAGAAACCAAGCTTCTGACAAAAGAAAAACAAGGTCTAGAAAAGATTAAGTGTATATAAATATGTCTTGAATACCATGAATCCAGTAGCCATAAATTTGCATTGTAGAAAGAGGCAAAAGTGAATTTTTATCGGTACAAAGTAAAACATTTAAGAAAGGGCAAAGACAAGAGCATGGAGATGAGAAACAGGTGCTGTCATTCTAATGCCACTGTGATGTTTCTCTGGACTTGGGGTATAGTATAAGATGGTTTATCGGTATCTCAGCAGGAGTTGTCGTGCTGCGCACCACTGTTGTTATTACAGAAATTAATGAATTGAACAAAGGCAAATATTGCAACATATATACTTCGATTAATCAATAAATCAATATTGAATACAAAGAGAAAGAGAGCCACTAAGGGGGAAAAGGGGGCCCCATTTAGGAGAGAACATTAAGAACGTTGCATTCGGCAAAGCAGATGAAAGAACCACAGAAGAAACCCCGCCGCGGGGGGGGGGGTGGTGGGGATGGTGTTGGGGGAGGAGGGGACGAAGGAGGAGTGGGAACCTGGTGGAAAGGGAACGATTCCAACTGACTCGCTTGGTGGGAGCAGCCAAATTGACCCAATTCTCCTTGTTGGAGTCCGACTGGTTCCTGGAAATGCGAAAACTTTTAACGAAACAGATAAATGAATTCAGGACAGACAGAGAATGGGTGAGAGCAACGTTACGAATGGAGGAGAGAATGAGGAGGAGGAATTGTTGAGATGGGGCGGTGGCGTTGGGGTCCTCGCCTCCTTTGGTAGAAGACCTGAGGGATATTAGCTTCTCCTTCTCCTTCTCCTTCTCCTTGATGTTGTAGGTGATGATGATGTAGATGTGGGTCTTCTTCTACTACTTCTGGTGGTTCCGCTGTGATCTGTGACCACGGGGCGCCCATTGGCTTGCCACCTAAAACATGGAATGCAATGCAAACAAGCAAACAAACAAACAAACAAAAAGGAGGGTGGGTATGCATATCATTCAATTCACGACTTTGATTATCTTGAACTGAAACAACAAAAAGGCACCTGCTGCTTCTTCTGCTGCATTGCCATTGAAATTGGAACCCATCTCTCTTTCTCTCTTTCTCGTGTGTATCCAGCGGATCGGAATGAAAAAGAGTGAGATTGAAATTCAGATGTTGTCAATACTCAGAATAATAAATTATAGGCTAGTAGGAGTAGTAGTAATAATAATAATAATAATAATAATAGCGAAATAGATTTTATCAATTTTCCAGAATCACAGAAAGAGACAAGGGCAAGTCGGAGAGGGGAGAAAAGGGAAGGGAATTTAAAATAGAGTCTAGCGTGGGCGGGGAGTTTGAATATGAAAAATAAGGCAGTTTTTTTTGTTTTTTTTTTTTAAAAAAAAGAGCCAGTTTCTTTTTATATATATATTTAAAAAAGAAAAAATTTGAAAATTGATACCGCTGACCCAAATTCAAATTTGAGACGGAAACAGCAACTCCAGTATCGTTATCATCAGGCTGAAGCAAGTTTCTATTTCCACCACGCTTCCCTCGGTTTTCTTGCATTTTTTTTTTTTGTTAAAATTTTTTTCCTGGTGTCTTTCTTCTCTTTTCTTGTCCTTATTTTTCCAGTTTGGTTGTTCTTTTTTATCTGCCTGTATGTCTGTTTAAAATTAGATCATTCCTGGGTTCGGTTACTTATGGCTGGCCCGACAACCTAATCCATCCATCCAGTGTGGTTTGTTGGGTGTGTCCTGGGGCGAGACTACACGTGGCTAGCTACCGAGGGGTCTATGAATATCTATTTGCGTTGTGGGTTGGGTTCAACGAATGCATCTATTTCGGGCCCCCGCCCATTCAGGGTGTCGGTGCATCCTGGCTTTATGGGCATGGCCGGAGGCGCTGGGTTTATGTCTCGTGTATTTTAATTCCATGTGTTTTGCACAAATTTTTGGGTATTCAATCCTCCAATGAACGAACGAACACTTTTCGCCGTAATCCCCGTGGCACCGTGACACACGCATGCGTTCATCCGTTGAACCGCGATTTCAATTAGTCCGGATTTCATTTTCGACGTATCCCCCAACCAGTAAAGCAGACTACTGATTAGCGAACCTCCATTCCCCTGAATTGCTTCTCGGAGCACGTATCTTATGATTCGCACGCCGATTCTCTCTTGTGCCATATAACCATCTAACTCGCCCCAAATTGTAACACCAAATCCTTTTTCTTTTAACGTTGCCGCCAAGTCATATAATGGACTAGTTTTATTTGCTCGCGCGTATTAATATCAAATCCATCCCAAAACTTTGAGCTTTAACAAGAGGCCGCCTAACTCCCTATTCATGAGGAGGGGAAAATTAAAAAAGGGAAAGAGTTCACGTGATGATGTACTAATATCATAATTGTCTATATATCTAACTAACTTGTATGTCTTTTTATTTATTTATTTATTTATTATTATTATTATTATTATTTTAGATTCGAAAGTCTACTAAAAAGAAAATAATATCACTTATTCCAGTTTTTAATTACATAATTAATACTTAAAATCTTAATACTAATTTGTATCAAAATGCAACAGAAAAGGTTTGGATCCAAGTTGGTGTTTAACTAATTTTCCTTTTTAACCTTTAATTTTAAATCAATCGTATTTTAAAATGGGACATCTTTCCGCCGGCCCGTAAAAACGGTGCGAGCTTTCTGCGATTGTTCCAAACGGATCCCACTATCTTTAACTAACTTTCCCGAAATGTTTTACTTGTGTGGGTGATTTCGACAAATTGAGGATTCATTTTGAGGAGCGTAAATGGGTCCCAAACTCTCTCCCCGATCAACTTGTTTAAGGCTGCTCTAGATTACGACTCCCTTTATGGATGCACGAAATGTAATGCCCCAAGTAAAATATCAGCGTGTCTCGTCGCTTGCTTGATTGCTCCAACACTCTAGCAGGTCATGCATGTTTTTCCGGTTGGTTGGTGGGCATCGCAAATTTCGCAATTGGAGAGTGTTATGTTATGTTAGGCGCCTACACGAACGTGCTTAATCAGCCAAGCCAAGATTAGGAGGGTGCCCATCCATGCCATCTTCAATTCAACAAAACCATTCACGGATTCCCCTCTTGCCCCTGCCCTGAAGTCACCAACGTTGCGCTTTCCACCGATAAACATGGACGGACTGTGCTGAAAGAGTAACAGATCAACTACCCTACCAAACGTGACCGAAAAAGGACATGGTTGAGTTCGAATAACAGAGAGGAGGCGGAGCACTGTGGAATGGAACAAAGATCCGCGCAGGGTACGTGGGGTTGGCATTAAACATTACGCTGCGTAACCTGGGTTGGGTAGAATGAAGAACGGTATTTCTCTTTGATTTGCATTGTACAGGACATGGTTGGCGTGCCAAGTTGATTGCCAGACACCAGTGCACGTACGGGCAAAACAGAATTGACGGCAAAATCAAAGTTTTCTTTTCAACAGTTGCATGTAGATGGTCCCCGAAGGCCCTTTTAGATATACATTTATTCATAATCATATGAGAATTAATGCCCCCTAGCTAATTTTGAGGTACAAATACAAGTAACATTTCTGGTTCCCAATATTCAAGCCTTTTGTATCGTGTGGTCCAAATCCCTCTTAATGTTGGATGAGAAAAAGGATCGCTATTAATCATGTGCCAATTAGTTTCTTTCTTTTTCTTTACCATTAAGAGATCTCGAAAGTGTAGAGTTGGGACCCATATGAATTGTTTCTCGAATCCCTCTTTCCAATTCAATTGGTCACTCTGAGGCTGTCAGACCAAACTTCTCTGCCGTTCAGAGAAACTCGTGGCAGCAATGTGGTAGTCCAGAAGCACGAGAATGAGTTGAGGGGCTCTATTTCTGTGCATGGCATTCAATTTGGGTCGACTGACCTGACATCTTGATTGTGTTGAAATCCGGTCGTCGGGATTGGCTTTTATTACTATCATCCCAATGGAAAATGGTGACACGGCGAAGGCTTCATTCCTTGTGACCACTTTGAATCTGTTTGCCGGCCCTGTATTGGATAGAGAGCTCAAGTACATTTCGTACCAAACTGGAGCGGGGCTTCAATGACTCCTTTCTCTCTTAGCTGTTTTGCAGCCGAATTCGGTTAATTAATAAATATGGGTGTGTGTGTCAGTGGAAATCATGGACCAACCCGTCGATTTGTACATTTGTACCAGACGTTGAGAGATGGTTTCATCAATTTTTACCATTCAATCAAAGTTAAAGCTTATCATAGCTCGAGCAATGGTGTCCAAAAAAGTCTATGTTAACGTTACCCACTTGCGGGTGGTGGTCCTGAAAAACTGAAATGAAGATCCCAAAAAAAATACGATTCAAGGAATCGGGGTCAAAATTCCAAAATTCGAACGATGCAGGTTACAAAGGCGTCTAGCAACTTGACAAGAGATTTACGGTTTACTGGGCATATATGAATTAACTACTTTGATGATACATTAACTTGGAATTTCTAGCGGGAAAGAGACTTTATATAACATGGCCAGCTTTGTTTGCTTCGAGGTTTGACTATTCAAAAACAGCTAGCAACAGACGCATATGGTACTACTGTACATATGATGGTCAGATCCTAAATCCCTCTCGCTAATTGGATCGGAGTGGTTTATCCAGAAGATCAAGAGCCCTCCCCACCATCACAATCATGAGTCATCCCTTGTGGTGTCCTAATTGCGATGTTTGACCAATAAAATACATTCAAGAATGTAAAACAGTCAGTAACAACACAACTAAACAAATTAACATGAACAGACCTAAAATACTGAACCCAAAAAAAAACAAAAATCTTTTATTCGCTAATATTCTTTGACAAATGACACTCTGCACACCCTCATCTTCAAATCCTCCCCAACACCCCCCCCCCAAAAAAAAAAGAAGGAAAAGGAGAGCAAAGGCCAAAGAAATTAAACTTGAGGAGAAAAAACAAAATCCCAAGAAGCTACCGAAAAAAGAGTATTATTAGTAACCGATAGCGAGTCAATGTTCTTAATAGCAAATGAATAAATCAAAAGAAAGACATTTACACATTTCCATGCCTTCCCTTGTACTGTATGTAATGTGAGGGAATGGATGATGTGTTGTGTTGTGTTGTAATGTTAAGTAGTAAGGCACAACACCTTAAACTAACTCATCACCTACCGCTGATAACTGCGTCCCTCCCTTCTTCTCTTCTTGTGGGCTTTTTTAAGCCCTTCCCTGCCTGCCTGTAGCGTACTACCATCCTTACAAATTTATCGGCTTCCTTCCCTCACATTGTTTTCCATTCTCATTCACTTTTTTGCCCATTTTTTATCTTTAGGTACGGAGAAAGCTCCACCCCAGCTTAGATTTCCGAACACTAGATTTGATCCTGCAGGCAAGACCTAAAACGAATATATAAACCTTTTCTTGGGGTTTACTTGGTTCTCTTGCAAAATGGGTTACTTTGAACATGTTTTTTCTTTTTGTGTTTTTTGGGATTCAATGAGTCTTGAGATCTGGGGTCTAAGGAGGTGGTATGGGTCGGAATGAGTTTCAAGGATCAAAGATCTAGACTTTGAAGGTTGCTAGTGGCGCTCTCCATTACAAAGAGGTAAAGACCATAGCTTTGGCCTTCACTTTTCATTTCTATTGTTTGCAGTGTCAAATTAAAGATTTATTTTATATTTCCTTTCTTATGTTTGTGATCGCATCGCTACGTTTGCGATCTGTTCATTGTCCCGTTGATTGCCTGTATGAAGGATGTTTACTTTTCGTGACTTACACTTCTGTATGGCCTGTCATGCTCCCTACTGTGCTTGGCTTCTTTTGCCAGGGAAGGATGACTAGACTGAAAATATTAGAACTAATCGGATAGTACTATGTTCATATAAACGACCAAACGCCAGCATTCCCATCACTGGGATTCTGTTTTAGTGAAATCTCGTTTTTCATTTGAATCACCTTTTATTTTCTTTTTTCTTTTTTTTTTCCAATTCTTTCTTGCAGACTTTAGATATAAAATGGCGAGTGCTCTTGAAACGGGACTATCCAAAAAGACTGTCATTTTTGACCTCAAGGTCTGGGAAGTAATATGCGTTTGTGTGTTTCTATTCATCATAGTAATCCTCTCTGTATTGTCCTTCTGTTTAACCTCACGTAAGAAGTCAAGTAGAGATAGAAACAAGATTCCCCTTAGCCAAATCCCTTCAATTTCCAAGGAAATTAAGGAAGTGAGAGTGGAACAAGTTTCAACAAATGAATTTGCACCTCGCGAGGGAATTCTTCTTACAATTCATGACAAGGCTAGCGACAAGAAGTCAGACAAGGTCCTGGTCCATCTTGGTATGGGGAAAGCGAAGAATGGAGACAATAGCAGTCAGTCAGGCTCTTTACATCATTTAGAGAAAGATGGTGGATCACTATCAGGTGAAGAAGGGAGTACTGGCATAGCAGCTGTGTATAATCCTTCTTCTTCATGTCCCATTACTGCTCCTTCTCCTCTAAGTGGTCTGCCTGAATTCTCTCACTTGGGTTGGGGTCACTGGTTTACGTTGAGGGATCTTGAACTAGCAACAAACAGGTTTTCAAAGGAAAACGTCCTTGGTGAGGGAGGATATGGAGTTGTTTATCGGGGGCAGCTGATAAATGGCACCCGTGTAGCAGTAAAGAAGATACTCAACAATTTGTACGTATGAAATTAACCATTTCAACTTCCTAAAGTATTGTGGAATTTGTTTGTTCATTTTCCATAGTTTCTTTTCATTTAAGCCTTTTTAATTCTGTTCAGGGGCCAAGCAGAAAAGGAGTTCAGGGTGGAAGTTGAGGCTATTGGCCATGTGCGCCACAAGAATTTGGTTCGTCTTCTGGGATATTGTATAGAGGGGACGCACAGGTACCACTTTCTTATTTTGTCCATGTTCTGATCGACTTTAGAGTTGGGAACAGATACCCTTGAAACTGAACTATTTCACAATACCATGTTGGTTTTCCATGCCCATGTATTTGAAGTCTAGCTTTCTTTCACACTGTAGCATCATCTCAGCTGTTAAATTCGTTACAGGATATTGGTTTATGAGTATGTCAACAGTGGGAACTTGGAACAATGGCTCCATGGAGCTATGCGTCAGCATGGATATCTTACTTGGGAGGCCCGCATGAAGGTTCTCCTTGGCACAGCTAAGGCGTAAGTCAATTTACTGGCATCTTCTTTTTGGCTTTTTGCTTCCAATATACCTAGTTATATATGTGAATTTCTTGCAGTCTTGCCTATTTACATGAGGCCATTGAACCAAAAGTGGTGCACCGGGACATTAAGTCAAGTAATATACTAATTGATGAAGATTTTAATGCCAAGGTTTCTGATTTTGGCTTGGCCAAGTTGCTGGGAGCTGGGAAGAGCCATGTAACTACCCGAGTTATGGGAACATTTGGGTAAGTCATTTATCAGGCTCATTATAATGCCTGCACAGGAGTCATATTCGGAGCTTTTAATTTTCTTCATTCACTTGCATGCTTTCTTGATGGTGGAGGCATAACCATATTTCCTTCTTGTTTTTGGCACATAATAAAATCTTACAGATATGTGGCTCCTGAATATGCAAATACTGGCCTTTTGAATGAGAAAAGTGATGTTTATAGCTTTGGAGTTGTGTTGTTGGAAGCAATTACTGGGAGAGATCCTGTAGACTATGGTCGTCCTGCCCATGAGGTATCCACAGAATCTACTGCCCAATTAACAAGATAAGATTCATTTAGCCGCACCAATTAAATTTGGAAATAAGGCTTTGTTGTTCTGAAACTACATTGATCATAAATTTACATGCTTGCAGGTGAATCTTTTAGATTGGCTGAAAATGATGGTTGGAAGCAGGCGATCTGAAGAAGTTGTAGATCCAAATATTGAGATAAGACCATCAACAAGAGCTCTAAAGCGTGCCCTCTTGACCGCTCTAAGGTGCGTTGATCCAGATTCTGAAAAAAGACCAAAGATGGGCCAAGTAGTGCGTATGCTGGAATCTGAGGAATATCCTATTCCAAGAGAGGTTAGTTAGTGATCTTAACACTGGAGCATGATGATGCATCTGAAAGAATGTGCCTGAAATCCATTTTGAAAAATGAAAATAGGATGGGAATTTGTGTAATTTCTTTGAATGCATCTACTATTTTGTGTCCTTATTAATTAATTATCAGTTGGCGGGGAAATTTGAGCTCATTCAGTGAAAAAGATTAATTATTGGTTGGCTTACTTTTGTCTTTCTGCTCAAGCTGAGCAACATACAACATTAGGAAGTTAATGAACATATATATGAGTGTTTGTTGTTGTAACAAAGTGTCTGTTTCAGCACCCCGGAGAGGGGTTGGGGGGGTGGGCAGGGTGGTGGGGCTGAGGTAGGAGGACAGCTATTGACTGAATGGTGAGTTGGGATTGCAATTTTACAGGACCGCAGGAGGAGAACTCGAGGAGGAGGTAGCATGGAGATTGAATCTCAAAGAGAGAACTCTGACACTGATCGCAGTGATTATCCAGGATCAAGGTCTGAGAGCAGGCAGACATGATTACACACGTGCATGGAATTTATTTAGAGGAACGGCTGAGAGAATCTCATGGACTCTGTGGATGGACTGGAGGATGAGTTCTAATTCTAACAACTTTTTTCCAAGCCTTGAAGTAGTTGGAGTTTGCCATTGATATCTGGGACATGGGGTCTCGGGGCTGTCAAGATTGGTCTTTTTTCTACCTTAATTTTCTATCCTTTTCTCCTTCCTTTCCTTTTACATGCAGTGTTTCCTTCCTTTTCTTCTCTCTCTCTTTTTTTTTTTTTCACTTCTCTCTATCTCTTATATTTTCCTTTGGTAGATGGAAAGATGATTTGTTCATGTATGGATTGCTACTGCGAAGAGCCCATGTGATGGGCGCGTTATGTACAGAATTGGTGATTAGCTATTCAACATTGTTTGATTGAATGGTCCTCTCTCATTCCCACTCTGCCATTTCCGATTTCTGACGATGGCACCAACTAGATTGCCTTGCCAATCAGGGCCTATCATGATATTTTAAGTTTTCCGTTGCACCATTCCTGCTCTGCTGCTTCTTGGATGTGGACCATAAGTATAATGATCTTAAATTGACGGATTATGATTGTGGTGTTATTACCATTCTGGTATAATAATGTCTCTTGTTTTTATCCTCTGGCCCAGGATCTCTTGCACTTCTCACGGGGAAGTTCCAATTCTACCGGTCAAAATGTCTTTAATGTGCATTAATTAATTGCCTAGGGGATAGGAATCAAAGAAATGCAAGCATGTTTATAGTCTACCCGCTAATCGTTTATTTTTTCGGTCTCTAGGAGGGCATTGAAGCCTGGAGAGGCGGAATTTGGGGACAGGCGGATGCTGAACCCCTGCCTCCTAGCTAACTACAACGTCCGGTGAGTGCTTTGTTCTGTTTTCTTCGGGGGCTTTTTTCATCCTTCTTGCCACAAACATTGCAGAACAACCTCCAGACAGCTTTTATCATATTAATTCTGTATGTTTAAATGATGCCAAAATGGCTCAACTTTACCCTCATATGGATTGGCAGGAAACCCTCCCCCCAAACGGCCCAAAGTAAAAGAAACAACTTTGAAAATCCTTGGATAATATTACGTAAAATGCGGAATTGGGAGAGCATTACGTAAAAGGTGCCAAACATAATAAGATTACAGCAGTCGCCAAGGTCCCAGAAGCCAGTTGAGATGTGGATGTGGTTTTAGTTTAAAGAAAATTCAATTTTCCAAGTCCGGTTCAAAAATAAATCCCGAGTACAGAATCTAGCGGCCCATATCCTTAGATTGGTATACGTTTGTGCTCAATGCAGTACGTGCTCGGTGAATCCAGTTACTTACATGCATGTAAGTGGATAGAAAAATGATCCGTGAAAGGCAAATCAAGGCCACCACACAAATGCCTTCTGGAAATAAACGACAAAGCTCGAATGTTGACTATTTTTGCTTTGATGGTCACCAAATCTCACCATATTGCAAGACCAAACCATGACTCTCTGCAGAGTCCACAGTACAGAACCCATCCCCCGAAACCCATCGCACCCCAAAAACAATGAAAGCTTCTCCTGCCTACTGAAATATCTAAACTAACTTACCGAAATATTTAATAATACTGAGCTGTAGTTAGCTAAGAGTCTATAAGCTAACAAAAGTTCAGACTCCACCGCAAGGACCACACCACAAGCAAAGCAACACTCACGAATTGTGTATTGTGTGTTGGACAGGTCCCTTCCCCGTCATGGTGCATGTGGTGAGCTGATGACCCCACCAGGGTCTGTGGGCTGGACTCTCATGCACGCAACCGATCCCTGGGAACGAGCAAAAGACTGATGGTCCAAGGGCGATGGCAGGACCAAATGGGGTTGGGATGATTCCTCCAGTTCCACCAAGGCTTCCACAGAAGTTCTGGGGACCATCAACTTTCTCCTTGTCCTCAAGTCTCCTTCTTCTTTCAACGTCAGAGACAGAGACCGGCAGACATATGGTGAGGATCACCAGCAGCTTAGCAGCTCTCTCCATCTTAATTAGCACAAAAATCTCCCAACACCTTCGATCACTCCTCTTTGTTTTGTTTTTTTGTTTTTTTATGGTTTCTAGATCTCTCAGCTACTAGCTTAATTGCAGCGGAGAGTGGCCAGTCATCCCTGCCCATCTTATAGTACGCGTACCCGCCGTTTAAGAAAGTGTAAGTAACCATCAAATACTTGGGAAGGGAACATGGCGGAACGTGGAAAATTGTACATGGCCCTGGAACTGACACTTGCCCTATAAAATGCATTTTAAGCATAAATTAATATTTCAACTTCTCCCTCTCTCTCTCTCTCTCTCTCTCTCTCTCTCTCTCACGTTTCACCGGCTGGGTCTTTTAGCAAAAGATTAGTTAATGGTTCCCCGGGTAAACACACCGAGTTTTGGAAAGGCACCGAGGCTCAGTTGTGCGGATGAAAGGTGCACGTGTTAATTACCTACCATTTTCCCTTTTCTTACGGTTCCAAATTGGAAATTTGTGACACGGGCTGCGGAACACTTTAATCTTTAACTACTCGGTTGGCCAACAGCGTTTCTTTTTGAAAAAAATCAAGAATTATTTATTTTCCGCTCTCAGAAATGGTCCCGTAGCTCAGTTGGTTAGAGCGTTGGTCTTATGAGCCGAAGGTCGCGAGTTCGAGCCTCGCCGGGACCAGGAGCACCTCTTTTTCTTAATAATCATCTTGCACCACCATAGAGTCCAATTTTGTCAGGCCCACCAACCTCGGGAGACCAGCGTTACCACAAACGAAACAAAAAAGCACACCATAAATAGGCGTAGTATTCAACAGTTTTTGCAGGCAGCCTTGCGACCACGTTGATGTCATTGCTCCCTCTCTTACCCACAAATTCTTAATTAAATAATGACACTTACTTTTGTAGCAGTCGTCGAAAACGGTTATAAAAATAGCTTCTTCTTTTTTTCTTTTTATAAAAGAAAATTACTTTTTTTTTCATGAAATGAAAAGTAAGGTCGAGGAATCAAAGGTTGCGTTGCGTTGCACTGCACTGCACTGCACTTGAAGGTGGTGTTAATATTTGTGATGGTGTTAGTTTCGATGATGTCGGGAAATTATATGATATGGTTCTTTGCTCCCGCATTATTAATAATATACTTTTTTATTATGGCCTGTCTGTACCGTCGTCTCATCTCATCTCATCTTTTTTATAGCGCCCGGAAGTGTTTATAATTTCCAAAGTAGATGCATCCATCGATGAATAAAGGTCGTGTCAAAGTCTCACCCAACCCACTCCCCCCCCCCCCCCACAAGCTTTTTGAACTTTAAATGGGTTCGTTTGGGTTGGGTCGAGTTGTGTCCTAATTATGTCTGCCCTTGCTTTGCCAACGCCCATGCAAAGTGGTATTTTCACCAACTGAAAGTATATTCTAATTCCCACTCGTATTATTTTTTCTAGTAGAATGGTCTAATAATTCTCTTCCTTTTTCCAAAAACGACAAATTAATTTAGCCACTCTTTCCCGCCAATCAGAATGAGGAGGGAAAACGAAAATCCCTATTTTTTCCCGCCACTTTGTTATGAATGAAATCTCAATTTTCTTTTAATCAAAAAACATTATTTTGTGAATATATTCATTATTATACTTATAAATCTAAATTAAATGTTATTAATTTAAGTTATTATTTAATTAATTTTTTAGACAAATTTTATTATTTAAATATTATTGAATTTAAATAAAAACATTAAATATTCACCATTATAAAATCTTATCATTATTAATTCTTCGAACAACAAAAATAACTCAAAAAATCAGAAAAAATATATACAATTAAAAGTGACATATTTATTATTTAAAAAAAAAAAAGAGAGGCAAGAACAGTGATATAATTCAAAGCAGGAAATGACACGAGCAGCAATGCAAATGTAGTTGATTTATGTTTGAAGAAATTTTTAATTGTTAATAAATCATTCATGCCATGCCACATGATTTTTATTTTTATCTTTTTTGTTTTTAGTCTTTTAAATTAATTTTTTTTTTTTTTAAAAAAATACAGTTATTTTTATGTTATTATTACTATGACACAAAGTTTAAAACGCGCCCAAAAATATAATTCTCTCCTCTCTGACCGGTTGCTGCTTCTGGAACTCTCTCTTCGTCTCGCTATTGCGCTCTCTCTATCTCTCTCTATATCTCTTTCCCTCTATCTATTTACAGGCTCTCCTGTCTTTCTTTCTTTGTTTGATTTCTTTTTCCCGTCGCAGCCGCTGCCTATGTCGGCAGAAGTTTTCTTGTCATTCGTTACAAATCAAGTGCGTTGAGTTGCTTCAACAATTTTGCTGCCATCCACATTTTGGGGGTGGATTCGTCTCTCGAGGCCCAGCAAGGTAACTCCCAATATAAAAACCAAACCCTAGTCTTCTCTCTCTTTCTCTTTTTTTAAAACAATTTCTTTATAATTTCCCGTTAACTAAGCAGAAAATTGATTCATAGTGAGGAGGGATTTCTATTGCACTCAATCCTCAATCCTTGAGCGGATTTTGGTTTCTGAGACTCGCATCCCGATAGTAGGTGTCTCGCTCGAACCCTAATTCTTGAATCCAAATACGATTCTTGAGAAAAACCTAATTTAGTTCTGTATTAGATTGTTTATTTGAAATCTGAGGGTATTATTGTTTTATCGCTTCGAACAAGCTCACTTTAGGGTTTTTTTTTTCCCCTTCTCTTTTATTATTATTATTATTTTATTTTATTTTTTTCAAGCCCTTTCTGGAAGTCCTTTTGTTTAATGAAACTATTTTTTTTTTTGTGGAGCTTCATCTCCAACGTGGTATTGACAGACAGACACTTGACACCTTACATGATTGTCTACTGTAGCGCTCTTAGTTATGTGAATGAGTTTTAGAGAAGAAATTCCAGCCTTTGAGACCAGCTTAAAATAAAATAGCAACTTGCACTGAGTTGGAAGACGCCCAAGTGGTTCATTTTTGGTTCATGACTGTTCTTTTTGGTTGTTTGCTTGCTTTCTGCTGATCCTGATTGTATTTCATGATTGCAGACCCACTTTGGATCCAATGGCTGAACATCGAAATGGAACTGGTCAGCCCCCAAATGGATCTAGGACTTCTTATGCTATTGATGTAGAAAAGTTTAAATTGCGGCTCAAGGCCCTTTATTCTCATTGGAACGAGAACAATACTGACCTGTGGGGTTCTTCAGCTGTCCTTGCAATAGCAACGCCACCTCCTTCAGAGGATTTGCGATACCTCAAATCCTCTGCACTGAATCTTTGGTTCTTTTCCTATGAGTTTCCAGAGACAGTAATGATCTTCATGAGGAAGCAGATTCATATCTTGGGTAGCCAGAAGAAAACATCTGTGCTTGACGTTGTGAGGAAACCTGCTCAGGAAGCTGTGGGCATTGATGTTGTGATGCATGTCAAGGCAAAAGGGGATGATGGGACTTCTCTAATGGAAGCTGTATTTCGTGCAATCCGTGCTCAATCAAAGGCTGATGGCCGGGATACTCCCATTGTTGGACACATAGCTAGAGAGGTTCCTGAGGGGAAACTTTTGGAAACTTGGGCCCATAGACTAAAGGATGCTGGATTCCAACTCACTGACATAACTAATGGTTTAACTGATCTTTTTGGTGTTAAGGATACTGATGAGCTCATGAATGTGAAGAAAGCTGCTTACTTGAGTTTAAGTGTGATGAACAATGTTGTGGTTCCAAGGCTTGAGAATGTTATTGATGAGGAGAAAAAGATTGCCCATTCTTCGTTGATGGATGAGGCAGAGAAAGCCATCATGGAACCTGCTAGAGCTAAGGCAAAGTTGAAGGCAGATGTTGTTGATATATGTTATCCCCCAATTTTTCAGAGTGGGGAAGAGTTTGACCTTAGACCTAGCGCCACCAGCAATGATGATTTCTTGTACTATGATTCTGCCAGTGTGATCATATGTGCAGTTGGATCTCGATATAAAAATTATTGTTCGAATGTGGCCAGGACATTTTTGATTGATGCTAATCCCTTTCAGAGTAAGGCTTATGAGGTTCTCTTGAAGGCCCATGATGCAGCAATCGGTGCATTGAAGCCTGGGAATAAAGTCAGTTCAGCATATCAAGCAGCCCTATCAGTTGTTGAGAAAGAGGCTCCTGAACTGGTTCCGCATTTGACCAAATCTGCTGGAACAGGCATGGGTCTTGAGTTTCGTGAATCAGGACTGAATATTAATGCCAAGAATAGTCGCTTGGTGAAGCCAAGAATGGTTTTTAATGTTTCACTTGGTTTCCAGAACTTACAAAATCAGACCAATAACCCAAAGATCCAGAACTTTTCTTTGTTGCTTGCGGACACAGTCATTGTAGGTGAACAGAACTCTGATGTGGTGACTTCAAAGAGCTCTAAGTCTATGAAAGATGTTGCTTACTCATTTAATGAAGATGAGGAAGAAGAAGAAAAGTCTAAGGTAAAAAGGGAGGCAAATGGTACGGAGGCTTTGATGTCTAAGACTACACTAAGATCGGATAATGGGGAGATTTCAAAGGAGGAACTCCGGAGGCAGCACCAGGCAGAACTTGCCCGTCAAAAGAATGAGGAAACTGCTCGGCGACTTGCTGGTGGAGGGAGCACAGCAGGGGACAGTCGTGCTGCTGCAAAGACTTCAACTGATTTGATTGCATACAAGAATGTAAATGATATTCCATCTTCAAGAGATTTGATGATTCTGATAGACCAGAAGAATGAGGCTGTGCTTTTGCCTATATATGGGAGTATGGTGCCTTTCCATGTTGCTACGATAAGAACGGTATCCAGCCAGCAGGACACCAACCGAAATTGCTACATCCGAATAATATTTAATGTTCCGGGGACCCCTTTTAATCCTCATGATGCAAACTCACTGAAGTTTCAGGGCTCTATTTATCTGAAGGAGGTTTCCTTCCGTTCCAAGGACCCAAGGCACATAAGTGAAGTGGTACAACTGATTAAGACACTTAGACGACATGTTATGGCCCGGGAATCTGAGAGAGCAGAGAGGGCAACCTTGGTTACACAGGAAAAACTTCAGCTTGCTGGAAACAGGTTCAGGCCAATAAGGTTGGCTGAACTCTGGATCCGTCCTCCTTTTGGTGGTCGTGGAAGAAAGCAGCCAGGTGTTTTAGAAGCTCATGTTAATGGGTTCCGGTATGCTACAAGTAGAGCTGAAGAGCGGGTGGATATTATGTTTGCTAACATCAAGCATGCATTTTTCCAGCCTGCAGAAAAGGAGATGATTACTCTTCTCCACTTTCATCTTCACAATCATATAATGGTTGGAAATAAGAAGACCAAAGATGTGCAGTTCTATGTTGAGGTGATGGATTCTGTACAAACTATTGGGGGTTCAAAGAGGTCTGCCTATGACCCAGATGAGATTGAAGAAGAGCAACGGGAGAGGGACAGGAAGAATAAGATCAATATGGATTTTCAAAGCTTTGTGAACCGAGTGAATGATCTTTGGAGCCAGCCCCAATTTAGTGGACTGGACCTTGAGTTTGATCAGCCTTTGAGAGAGCTTGGCTTCCATGGGGTGCCTTTCAAAGCTTCGTGTTTCATTGTCCCAACTTCTAGTTGCCTGGTTGAGCTGATTGAGACTCCTTTCCTTGTTGTGAGCCTGAGTGAGATTGAGATTGTGAACATAGAAAGAGTTGGCCTTGGTCAGAAGAACTTTGATTTGACCATCATTTTTAAGGACTTCAAGCGGGATGTCCTTAGGATTGATTCTATTCCATCAACATCACTCGATGGCATCAAGGAATGGCTTGACACAACAGACACCAAGTATTATGAGAGCAGGTTGAATCTGAATTGGCGGCAGATACTGAAGACAATCACTGATGATCCTCAGAGCTTCATTGAAGGTGGGGGCTGGGAATTTTTGAATTTGGAGGCTAGTGATTCGGAGTCTGAGAACACAGAGGAGTCGGACCAAGGTTATGAACCATCGGATGCAGAACCAGAATCTGACTCGGATGATGATGACTCTGACAGTGCATCACTGGTGGAGTCTGAGGACGAAGAAGAGGAGGAGGATTCAGAGGATGATTCAGAGGAAGAGAAGGGTATGACATGGGAGGAATTGGAGAGGGAAGCAAGCAATGCAGACAGAGAGAAGGGGGTTGAGTCAGACAGTGAGGAGGAGAGGACTAGAAGGAAGACGAAGGCTTTTGGGAAGTCTCGAGCCCCTGCCAGAAGTAGTTTGCCCAAGCGCATGAAGCATAGATAAATGTGGTAGGGAACTTAGTGTGTTTTGTCTGTGTGTTTCTTTTAAAAAGTCAATTTTAGTATGTGGTGGTTTAGCTAGTAGTAGCAATTGCTGGAGCAGCATGCTGTTTTCTAACCTTGCCTTAGAATTGGCGGCTGATGGTAGTTTTGAATGTTCAGTCTTATCCATTATCCTTTAGCACTGTAGTAGCCTTGGAACATTTGAGCTGTTTTTCATAGATAGCTGTCAGTCTTCTTTTGTGAAAGCAAGGCGCTTTCTAAGCTTAATTCCCTTGTCTTGGAGAATTTTCACTCGAATAAACTAAACTGAGTTTATATCTGTCCACGCCACAGAGCAGAGCTTCACTGGAATATCTCATTCTCGTCCAAGTGATCATCAGAACTAGTATAAAAGTAAGGCTAGTGGTGTCCATCCAAGGAGTTCTGCAGCATCAACTCACGTGCAAATGTTACATGAAACCTTGGTATGCTGGCAGAGCCAATTGTCTGAATGATTCACCGCTTATGTAACTTTGGCGGTCGAATTGAAAGACGCCACCCCAAGGATTGTCTGCACTGCATCGTTGCTCTCTATTTTCCATCTACCTTGCTGATGAATATCATCTCCGCATCATCAATGATGGCGTTCAATGTCGGGCGCCGGTGGAAATCTAAGCTACTCTCGTACTACATTTTTAGGTCAGCTGTGCTTGGACGAGGTCCATAGCCTGGAACAAACCCTCCCCGACCCATAATACTCCCGACCCTCCCCACGCGGGGCCTGGTTCTATTTGTTCCAAATTGGCAGGTGCACTTGACTAGAATCAGCTTTCCATTCCATTCCAAGGCTGAATTTTAACTGAACGCGTAGTGCATTCACATGATTGGCCCAACACCACGAAATTTCCCCTTCTATCGAGACTGTAAGTAGCCTTTCCGATAACTTCCAAACTCATTGAGATGGAACAAAAACCAAGTTTCGATTAGAAAATTGTTTATACCCGTTAAATTTATATATAAATTTGTTGCTATAACCACAAGTTATCGCACGGTCGAATTTTGGTTGAATACCAGGTGTTATACACAATCCTCAGAAAGGCCACATTATGCCGGGGGCGTGTCATTGACATTTGTATCGAAATCGGATTCCTTTATTAAAGGCCGCCTAAACCCAAAAAAAAAAAAAAAAAAAAGTTTATATTTTAGTGTTCATGTTTTCACTGTCAGCAGGACGTCAAAGCATAATACCAACATAAAAAAAAAGAAAGGGAAAAGAAAAGAAAATAAAATAAACAAAGAGAGAGAAAGAAAAAAAAAAAAGGAAGACACACAAAACAAGAAAAATATAATTAATTAACAAACAAGGAGAAGAAAGCCGGAGAAGCCTTCAGACGCATTAGCCCACAAAAATGGATCTGTTATCTGCTCTTTCTCTTCCTACCTTCTGAGCCTGTGTTTCCTAAAACGACATAGTTGCGGCGTCTCTTCCTCCTTCGTACGCAGACAGAATTTTCTGGTTTGATCAGCGTATGTTTATCTGTAGACATCGGATGCCCTGTCAGGTCAGTAAAATTTTATTTTATTTTATTTTTAATGATAGAAATATAGTTGTAATTTTTCTTCACTCAATTATTCCTTTTTTTTTTTTTTTTTTTGGGATAAATTTTATGATTTTCTTTCTGGATTTAGATCGGGTTGGATCTTATGGGGCTCAGCTGTTCTTTAAGCATGTGGTGATTTGGGTTTTCTGTTATTTGGCGACCTGGACGCTTTTTTTTTTCTTTTTACTTTTTCTTTTTCATCAAGAGTTTGTGTTTGGATTTTGAAGCTTTTTTGTGGTAGGGTTGATATTGTGGAAAATCTTGGACTGGGCCTTTCCTTTCCATCTGATCGTTGATTTCAAACTCTTTTTTTTCGGGGGGTTGGAGAATGATTGTGAGCAAGTTGACTGTATGTATACGGTAGAAGATTTGGGCTCTATTTCTCTTGTGATGGTAAAAAGCCTCATATTGGCTTCATTGGCTGCATGATGTGTCGTGCGTGATTTGTTTATTGATCCTGATATGACTTAAGCTGAAAAACCCAGAATTTTTCCTTGTGAAAATCTCTTAACATTTTACAAATTTTGATTACTAATTCAAAATCCCATGAAGTATATCAACAGCTATTGTTTCTGTAATTCTGCTTCCTGGAATTGTGTTTTATATGAGTTACACCATTGAAGTTGAAAAGTAGAAGGGGAGAAAAAAAAAGAAAAAAGATGCTTGCGTAAATAGTTTAGGTAATTTCATTCGTGGGTTTGTTTAAGTTCATCTGTTAACTCAGGATATCTTGTATGTTGTGCAATTTAACCTGGGAGTTGAGGTTGATACCTTTTTATTGCTGCAGGTAAATGTCTGGTTCTGGTGAGGTGCACTTATAAGAACATTAGGACATATCTTTCTCGTTCAATAAATGGCTTCTGTGGGTGTGCCTCCTGCTTCTAGTTTGAGAGAAGCCAGTACCCATACCATTGCCGTGGATAGATTACCTGAGGAGATGAACGATATGAAGATTAGAGATGACAAAGTGAGTATCATATTAATTTAGCACATCTAAATTTACTTGATTAGTTTCTCTTCCTTTGCTTGTTGTTTATTGGTTTTGAACACGTCTCTAGGCTTATATCTTGCCCTGTGCATGTAGGAAATGGAAGCAACAGTAATTGATGGTGATGGCACAGAGACAGGTCATATTATTGTTACAACAATTGGTGGTAGAAATGGCCAGCCAAAGCAGGTTATGTTGTCTGCTTCTTCCCTTCAAATCTGTTACTATACCAAATGCTGTGGACCATATGTTGGATATGAAACTCCAACATGCAGTTTGAAGGAGTTGTAAAATGAATGCACCCAATTTTCTAGTTTTTTGGCTTTGTGCATTGATGGGAAAAGATCCTTCCATAATGGTATGTTTATTCATGGGTCTTCTGTTTTTCATGAGATTTATGCATGGGTCTTCTTTTATTCATGAGTTGTAGATATATGGATACACATGTGCGCACACCCTGAAGATCAGGAGTATCTTAAAATTTGTCCCTCTAGAATTATCTTTTGTCAATCTTATTTTATTCTGACACTAGCTTATACTCTTATTTCAGACTATTAGCTACATGGCTGAACGTGTTGTTGGCCACGGATCCTTTGGGGTTGTTTTCCAGGTATGCTGTTGAAATTGAATGGGAACAATGCAATGACACTAATATATGTTTCCAGATTGCCCCCAATCACCTTGACTCTCGTTTATATTTTTGTATTTGGAGTAAGGCAAAATGCTTAGAGACAGGTGAAACTGTTGCCATAAAGAAAGTTCTTCAAGACAAGAGGTACAAGAACCGTGAACTGCAAACAATGCGTCTTCTTGACCACCCGAATATCATCTCTTTAAAGCATTGCTTCTTTTCAACAACTGAAAAGAATGAGCTTTATCTTAATCTGGTTCTTGAGTACGTCCCTGAAACTGTTCATCGCGTAATTAAACACTACAACAAGTTGAACCAGAGGATGCCACTGATATATGTGAAACTTTATGCCTACCAGGTGTGGATATCTTGTTTCCTTGGTGATCACGATACTAGTTTCAGTGTTTGCTTGTTTTGCACCTTGAGGATATGAGATGAAGGTTTACTAAAATATTGTCTTCATGCATTTTACCTTAGTTTGTTCTCCTATTTGTCATTTGGCCTTTTAGTTGATAGAAGCTTGTCTCATCCCAATGCTGGCAATTGCATCTTCTAGAAAGAATTATCTGATGGAATAACATGGTAAGATACTGACTTATTGTTGATATGTGGCAGATCTTCAGGGCATTGTCATACATCCATCGAGCTATTGGAGTGTGTCATAGAGACATTAAACCTCAAAATCTTTTGGTATGATTAGTTGTGCTTTGATGGGGTTATAAATGTTGCTAATTTTACTGGCCTTGTCCAGCATTGGTCATTCATATGGTCTTTACCAAACAATGGAAAACTATATTGTCTTATGTTATTTGGGAAAAGCAGTGGGAAACCTTGTTTTTCAGTCCTAGTAAAGGTGGATGACAACATAAAAATAATGTTTATGGGAAACAATTGTCAAATAATCAAATAGATTTCTCTATGGCAGTTAATGTTTGCACAAAATAACTGTGCAACCTTTGTTCTATTACGATGATGTTTTGATTCCATGTTGTAGGTGAATCCACATACTCACCAGGTTAAATTATGTGATTTTGGAAGTGCAAAAGTCTTGGTATGTATTGAGCTTTGTTTTCTTTGGTAGGAATAGTGTTAAGTGGTTGTTTAGATTCCAATTGGGTTGCTTGATACTGTCTTTTCACAGGTGAAAGGGGAACCAAATATATCATACATCTGCTCGAGGTATTACAGAGCACCAGAACTCATATTTGGAGCAACTGAGTACTCAACAGCTATTGACATCTGGTCTGCTGGTTGTGTGCTGGCTGAGCTGCTGCTTGGGCAGGTAGGAAGTTTGAATACATGCTTATTATGTTTCTGTATATTTGTATTCTTATTGACCCAAATATTATATTATTCCTGTCAGCCTCTGTTTCCTGGTGAGAATGGAGTTGACCAGCTTGTTGAGATTATCAAGGTAATTTGGTGTCTAAGCTTTTTAGTCCTTGGGAAATTGTTAGTTCCATCTTTATATTCATAATGGTGGTGGTGGGCCAATCACTATTGTATTCAAGGTGATGCATACTTTCTCCTGAGAATCATTAGGTGGTTCTTTATTTTTTTCCTTGTAAAACAACCATCAGTATTGTTGGTTTGCAGGTCTTGGGAACTCCAACTAGAGAGGAAATTAAATGCATGAACCCAAACTATACAGAGTACAAATTCCCTCAGATTAAAGCTCACCCTTGGCACAAGGTATTAGAAATGTGAAATGGATGCATTTTGCATTCTATATCATCCTCCACTGACAGCATTTTTCCCTTCTTAGATATTCCACAAGCGGATGCCTCCTGAAGCTGTTGATCTGGTTTCAAGACTGCTGCAATACTCTCCTAACCTACGGTGCACTGCTGTGAGTTCTATATAATCCTTTGTTGCTACTTCATTGCTACAAGTATATTTGTGGTTTGAAAGAACCTTTGGGTCTCCCTCTTCCCCTTGCCAGAGTTAGCCATTGGATTTAGGTGATGCCAGTCTGCTGTTAGGTACTTTGACATGAAATCTCAATTTGCAGTTGCTTCCTGTCTTATAGCACTGGTTAATTTTTCACCAAACATTAAGGGTGAAAAATGTGCATGTCGGACGTCAATTCTTTCTTTCATTTGAGGTCTAGAATCTTACATTCAACTTTCAATTGCAGTTGGATGCCTTGATCCACCCCTTCTTTGACGAGCTACGTGATCCTAACAGCCGCCTGCCAAATGGACGTTTTCTTCCTCCACTGTTTAATTTCAAATCCCACGGTATGAATTGAGAAAGCAGTCTCTTTGCAGCGAGGTCTAAAATGGATATGTTCTGTTTATGAAGGTTATGTTCTTACTGTTTTTTTTTTTTGACTTGCTACTGCTGAATTGCATATATAGAATTGAAGGGGATGGCTGTGGAGACATTGGCAAAATTGATACCAGAGCACGCAAGAAAGCAATGCCCTTTTCTTGGGTTTTGATTTGGTGTGAAGTTTATTAGAATAGAGCAATCAAGTGTTGTCCCACCATGGAACCTTATTTGTTTCTCGTTATATTTTTTTATGTAGTTTTGTTGTATTAAGTCGTGATTTCATGTAAAAACAGATTTAGAGGCGTTACTTGGTGATGTTTGCCGAAGTCTCAAATGGGTACGTGTGATGACTCTGCTCACTCTCTTCCTGTATTGTAGCCCGTACATGCTTCACAACAGGCCTATGCCAACTGCTGTATCTCCATTTATATATATGTTTCTCGAAAATATTTTATGTTGGGGATTACATGTAATTTTGCGAGTTATCTTCAAATATCTGGTTCAATAGATAAAACGAATCCGTTGTTGATGGGACACTGTCAGAGCTCACGTAATAGTTAAAAAGTTTTTGAACGGGACGAAATTTGTACTTTCGTGGGAGCAACGACCGTTGTTGGTAGCTTTGCGCAAGGATCGATTGAACCGATGGCTCAGATGGCTGCACTTTGCATTCGGGTTGTTGCTTAGCTCTCGACAGGCGGTGCATATGACTTCTGTAGCCAGCACGCCGATCTCTTCGATGAAACTGTTTTGATGTCAGAAGGGAGGATTGAGTATGACGGTAGGTGCAAAATCAGGTTTTAGATTTGTTTGAAGATTGTGGGTTTAAGGGTCAAAACACGAAGATGTCTGCAAACTTTGTGCGTGATGCTAGCGCACGCACGTTGGCGCCCTGCATCTCCCCGGCCCCTCTGCTCCTGGGTTGCGGGAGGATCTCCTTTCTCAAGGCACTCTTGGGGGAAATCTTAGCCAACAAGTCAAGGTTGCGCACGTAACTTCCCTTTTTTTTTTTTTTTTTTTTTCTGTTTTTTCTTTTTTCATGTTTTGTCCTCATACGTCGAAAGTTAAGCCTGTTGTACACACGCCAAATAACGTAATGGGTGCGGTTGAGATGTTACTCGTAGCATTTAGCAGAGTCTTTATCGGATTTAAAAACTGGAATCAAAAAATTGAAAGGATTGATGGAGTGTAAGAAGAAAAAGCATGCCTCAAGAGTTCGAATGGGAAATTCAGGAGGGGGCAGTTTGGACGGGGAAATGGAGAAGAGACGATTTTGATGCATGCAGAGAGTGGGTGCAAGGATCGAGAACGCGGCGGTGATAATCAAACCGTGGGAACTATCGTGATATTGATTTGTTAGAGAGGCTTTGATGAATGAGTTGGGGTTGATTAGCATTATTCATGCATTGCAATCCTTGTCTCCTTTTAAATCTACTCCCTTTTTTTATTTTTTCTCTGAAGTTTCTTTTTGGTTTGGTTATGCATGCATTTGCAATCCATGTTCTGTCTTTACTTGTATGGTAAAGTAAACAATTTATTTTGTGTAGTTCCTTCCAACTCCTCGAGCAGTACATGAATTATTTATTTTATGCCTAATCACGCCACGACTCCGCTCTATGGTTGGGACCTGGGAAAGAGAGAGACAGGAATGTTCCAGGTAATTTGATGTGGTGAGAAGACAAGTGACGTGATGGCAAAGCCGGAAGGAAAAAACCAGTTTTTCAACCTCCTCAAACTGCATAGAAAGTAGAGACTATTTTGCTCCCTTGTTAATGGTTAATGTTGAAAACAGATAGACCAAAGCACCTTTTTAAAATGCACGTAACCCTAACCCACTCCCCCACCTCACCTTTATGTTTTTTTTTTTTATTTTTTGGGTTTACAATACAAAATGCCATTGAGAAGAGCACTTGATGAAGACACCATTGGGTTGGCGGGCAAAAAGAGAAATCAAGAAGAAACCAAAAAAGAAAAAAAAAAAAAAGGGAACTACCCACCCACTTAAGTGAAGGTAAAAGGAAAGAGGGAGCTGTTTCAATCCAAATTGAAGTCTGCTCGCACGCACAGTGCCTCCTCCCATTCCACCCCAAAAATGCACCTGCCTGGCCTGGCCTGGCCTGGCGCAATATATATGTGTGTGTGTGTGTGTGTGTTTATGTGGCATAATGGAATCCTCGGGTTGCTCGCTCCCCTGTGCATGCATGCATGCATGAGTACCCCTGATGCTTTGCTTACTTCTTACATTCGAAAAAATAAAAAAAAATCAAAGAAATAAAATGTCGGAGACATTGGGTTCAGATGTTGTTGTGTCGCTTAGGGTAGAGTTGGACGAAGAAATAAAAAGGAGCATACGAAATTTATCGTATCAGCGCCACGGCAGCAGCAGTAAATTATCAGCCACAACCACAGTCAGAAGCAGCCAACGCCACCAATCCCGTTCGGAAGCGGGTGCAGGCGGTGATGGCCACGATGATGATGATGATGATGATGAGGATGACGACGATGACGATGCTGAATACGCGCTTCAATGGTCGGCCATCCAGAGACTGCCCACTTTTAAACGTTTAAGGTCGGCTTTACTTACCGTAGATGTACACGAGGACGATGGTGGTAGCGGTGGTGGTGGTGATGGTGGGGGTGGTGGATGCAGATTCCATGAAGTAATTGATGTGACCAAGCTGGGATATTTACGACGCCGTCTTCTCATAAGGAGGCTCATCAAACATATTCCAACTGACAACCATCTCCTGTTGCGCAACATCAAGAATCGAATTAACAGGTATTTATTTAAGTCTCCTACTAGTAGTTGTCGCCCATTACAGGACTAACAACAAGTGTTAATATGTGGTCATTGATCTCCCCTTTTGTTGTTTGTTTTTTTTTTAATAAAATAATAATAATAATAAAATGAAATAAAATTATGTGTTTCAAAGGGTTGGAGTGCAATGGCCTACCATAGAGGTGAGATACAAAAATTTACGCGTGGAGGCAGAGTGTGAGATTTTTCATGGAAAGCCCATCCCAACACTGTGGAATTCAATCACAAGCACAATTTCCGTAAGTGCTCATGTTCTTCAAAGACGTGGATGATTTATATATATATATATATAATACATATTGTAGACATGCATCAGAAAGGCCGAGGAGGATTCATTTGTCATACTCACAGCACATTTTCACATTACTTTTGCCTCAAGAAAAATGGGACAGTGAGGAGGAAGGTTGTGTTGCGTTCTCCAATGTCCTGTGGTTTTCATTTGCGTCATACGGTGGTACTATGCTGAACTTTCGTTTGCTTTCCCCGCAGAGCCTAACCAGTATTCTAGGTGTTAGAGCAGATAAAGCCAAGATGACAATTCTCAATGATGTCAGCGGCATCATCAAACCGGGAAGGTAGTAGGCCTTCTTGAAGTCCATGTTAGCAATTCCTTTTCCCTTTTGTTTGGTCTCTTCCCGTTCAACTCTTACATATCATTATGGAAATTTGAGGTTCCACTCAACTTCGTTTTAATAATTTGAGCAGAGTTTAAGCAGAACTATTAGCTCCCTGCCTGAACGACCGCTTAGCAGATTATACATTTAGCCATGGCCACACCTTTCTTTCGGGATACACACAGCAACGAACTAAATCCTTCTAATTCATGAAATCTTCCCCGGTCTCTAATTTTAGAGATAAGTTTCTTTATGAATTACCACTGCAATTAATGTTATTGCAGGTTAACTCTGCTGCTTGGGCCCCCGGGTTGTGGGAAGACCTCCCTTCTCAAGGCACTCTCGGGAAATCTTAACCAATCTGTCAAGGTTGTGCCCATGCTTCCCATTTTTTTCTCTTGCATCATATGCCAAGCCTATTGTGCAGACCAAATAACGCAATGGGTGCAGTTGGAGGCTCTTTGGAGCATTTAGCACAGTGCTTTCTCGTCAGTTGATTATTTAGGATCTGCCTCAATCTCAAATTTACTCATTGTTTCTGCTTCCTTCACCAATCACAGGGCACTGGGGAAGTCACTTACAATGGTTATAAACTAGAAGAATTTGTTCCTCAGAAAACATCTGCTTACATCAGCCAGAATGACCTGCATTTTCCAGAAATGACTGTCAAGGAAACAATTGATTTTGCTGCCCGCTGTCATGGTGCTGGATTCAGATCAGGTACATATTCTGAGTTGCAGCATTTTAATTATCGCAGCAAAGATGCATTGCCACAGATGATGGTAACAACAATCTTTTGACAAACTTCCCTTTGAAGAAATTGTGACGGAGGTCAGTAGAAGGGAGAAGGAGGCAGGAATCATTCCAGATTTTGACATCGATGCTTACATGAAGGTATCTTAGGCATCTACTTGTCAATTTACGCCATTAACCTAATCATTTCATTGATTACATAAGAATACCTTAACACGCCAATTGAAAACTTTGATGGAAAAAGGTTCTGAGGACTCAATTAGATGCATAATGCAAGTAAATTAACTTGGGTTGCATTTAGATTATTAGCTAAGAAAATTGTTAGCCATAAAAGAATGTTCTTGTGTCATAATATGCATCATAAAACAGTTATTGCATATGTTTGTCTTCATGACCATATGGTTATCTAGGACCCCTTCTCTTCTCTGAAGTGTAGTTACTTAATGGAACTCGTTTACCAAGCTGCACCATAACATTGTCCGATGTTAGATTCATTTTTAGATATTGGATTGTTTGTTGTACAATTAATTAAAACAATTCTGACAGGCAATCGCTACAGAAGGACAAGAAACATCCCTTCAGACAGACTACATATTAAAGGTCGTTCTCTCTTGGGACCCAAAAAAAAAAAAAAGGTTAACTAGTTCCCAGTAATTCACATGGTTATGGAATTGCTTACTAGTTCCTCTTGTGCATGATTTCTCAGATTCTTGGACTTGAAAGCTGTTCTGAGAGTCAAGTTGGAGATGCTCTGAGAGGTGGCGTCTCCGGTGGTCAGAAACGGAGATTGACAACAGGTAATAAAACAGGCATTTGATGTTGCAGACTGCGCTCTTTATGTTGCAATAATATAAACATTGATGTAATAAATGGGTTCCAGATTCAGCTGTTTGATTGGGATCAAATTTATACTTTGCAGGAGAAATGACTGTTGGTCCGAAAAGAGCCCTGTTCATGGATCAAATAACTGATGGCTTAGATGGTTCCACTTCCTTTCAAGTTGTTGCTTGCCTTCAACAGCTAGTGCATGTCACCAATGCTACAGTGCTGGTTTCACTTCTTCAGTCAGCACCGGAGACCTTTGATCTCTTTGATGACGTTGTTTTGATGTCAGAAGGGAGGATTGTGTATCACGGTCCGTGCAATCAGATTTTAGACTTCTTTGAGGATTGTGGGTTCAAGTGTCCCAACAGGAAAATGACTGCGGACTTTGTGGAAGAGGTTAGTGCACGAAACTGGTTTTTCATTTTCATATTTCCACTACTTTGATTTTTTTTCTTCTAGCTGAACTATCATCATCCTTTGGCTCGTGCAGGTTCTGTCTAGAAAAGAACAAGCTCAATACTGGTACCATGATGAAGTACCTTACAACTATGTTTCAGTTCAGATGTTCCATAGAAAATTCATGGAATCTTATTTGGGAAAAAACCTATGCAAGGATCTCTCGGTACCATATGATAAGTCAAGAAGCCACCCAAATGCAATTTCCTTTAGTACGTATTCTGTTTCCAAATGGCAACTCTTCAAAGCTTGCATGTCAAGGGAACTTACTATTGTCAAAAGGAATTCTTCTCTCTACGTGTTCAAAACATTTCAGGTTATGAATGCAATTTCTAGGCCAATTTCTAACAGTTCATTCTTCGCAATGTGCTACTTCACAGAACAATTATTATTATTAAAATTCGCGCAAAATTTTGCATCTACAGCTTATCACTCTTGGAGTCATCACCATGACTGTCTTTCTGCGGACTCAGATGAAAATCGATATTTTTGGTGCTACTTACCATATGGGCTCCCTATTTTTTTCGCTCATCACTCTGCTAGTTGATGGGTTTCCGGAGACGTCCATGACTGTTGCAAGGCTTCCAGTGTTTCACAAACAAAGGGCTATGTGCTTCTACCCAGCTTGGGCTTATGCAATTTCCAACTGTCTAATCAAAATTCCTCTTTCCTTTTGGCAAGCACTTGTTTGGACATGTCTCACTTACTATGTCATCGGCTACACTCCTGAGGTCCAGAGGTGAGTTCCACTTGAACAGGCTTGTCTTTTGATCCGCATCTCATTGATTTTATGTGTCGTAGAAATGACATTTGTTACTTGTAACATGTAAATTCTTATGATTTTCTTGTTCTCATTACACTTCATAAATATCGTGGATTACATGTCTACATTGTATCAGAATTTGTTGTCTAAGTAGATTCTTAACTCAAGTCTTCATAGTTGCCTGAATAAATTCTTCACTTGCTTTGGATTCTGACCTTCAAACATGATTTCATTATTGTTATTTTAGGTTCTTCCGTCAATTCCTTACCTTTTTTGGTATGCACTTGGCATCATCATCCTTGTTTCGATTCCTGGGCTCAGTCTTCCAGACCAGCGTTCTTTCCATGGCGACTGGTGTCTATACAATGTTGCTAATGTTATTATTTGGTGGCTTCATTATCACTCATCGTAAGAACGTTTTTACAATTTTGTTGGGCATTACTCCACAATGATCAAAAATAATATTTACTTAAGCCTCATTGTTGCTGGTTGCAGCCTCTATGCAAGCTTGGTTGAAGTGGGCCTTCTGGATTTCACCCATGACATATGCAGAGATAGGCCTCTCTTTGAATGAATTCCTTGCCCCGCGATGGCAAAAGGTGAATACTTGCACCATTTTCTTGGTTAGATATGTTAACCTCTTGTTCAAGGCAAATGGGATTCCGGTACCTTTTTCCCAACATGCTTATGGAAATCCATTTAAGCTATTAGTCGTGCTAGCTGAGTGCATAACATGCAATTGACGCGACACATAAGGTTATAACCATACTTAGACACAATGTAATTGTCACCTTGCAATTTAACATCAAAATCTGGGTATACTGGTTGCATGTGCTAACCTTAAGGAATATTTGTTTCCATTTTTCAGATGATATCAGATAACACCACCATAGGGCGAGAAGCACTTGGAAGCCGTGGACTATTCTTCAATGGATACATGTATTGGGTATCAGTCGTTGCCTTATTTGGATTTACAGCACTTTTCAACATTGCATTCGCTGTGGCCTTAACTTTTGTCAAGCGTAAGCTCGTACTTCTTTTCACAATATCTTAATCCAAGATCTATTAGAGGGATATTAATTTGTACTCATTTGTTGCAAATTCAGCTTCTGGCTTGTTTCACAGCCCTATTTCTCTTAAAAACCTCGCTGAGAAAGAAGGAAGTCAAGATGGCATTGATGCTGCAAATAAAGAAGAAAAGTCCGGAAATGCTCCTTCAAATATGGGAAATCGTAAAGGTTTTATAAGTTCTTATTCATTGTTCAGTCTATCAATCAGTCATTGCTCTTATATACAAAAACATTACGCTGTATTTATATATTCCTCAATTTTTTGATGGCTGCCTTGACATGGGTGACAGTTAGGAATAGGGTGGCCTTGCCTTTTACACCGTTTGCTTTAGCCTTTGAAGATGTGCAATACTACATTGACACTCCCTTGGTAATTTGCAAGATCAAAAGGCCTTTGCATGACTTCAATTTCTATTGTTCCCGCGTAACTTTTGCGTCGTATTTATTGCAGGCAATGAAAAAACAAGAATTTCCCCACAACAGACTGCAGCTGCTCTCAAATATTACTGGCACACTGCAGCCTGGTGTTCTCACAGCGTTGATGGGTGTTAGTGGAGCAGGGAAAACGACTCTTCTTGATGTCCTTTCTGGAAGAAAAACGAGTGGATACATTGAAGGACAAATAAAAGTTGGAGGGTATCTCAAGTCCCAGAAAACATTTACTAGGATGTTGGGTTATTGCGAGCAAAATGATGTACATTCTCCACAGATCACCATAGAGGAATCTCTATTATTTTCTGCATGGCTGCGGCTGCCTCCTGAGATAGATTCAGAAACCAAAGCTGTAGGTTATATAGCCACAAGTGTCGACTCAACTTGAATGGAATTTTGTCGGTGAGGAACTCTCTACTGAAATTGTATGACAACATTTTCAGGAATTTGTAAATGAAGTGCTTGAGGCAATTGAGCTCGAGGGAATCAAGGATTCCCTGGTTGGCAGTCCAGGCATCAATGGTCTATCCCCTGAGCAGCGTAAACGTCTTACAATAGCTGTGGAGCTTGTTGCTAACCCGTCTATCATCTTCATGGATGAACCAACAACTGGTTTGGATGCAAGAGCAGCAGGAATTGTCATGCGAGCTGTGAAGAATGTTGCTGAGACAGGAAGAACAATTCTTTGCACCATTCACCAACCAAGAATTGACATATTTGAATCATTTGATGAGGTAAGGCATTTCTTAAGTTGTTCTCCTCAGGGTCAGGGTGCTAGGAAGTTGGTAGCAGTGCTCTATTGAGTTAAAATGTGAATCTTCCTTTGAGTGCTATGAAACTTGTCTATTACAAGTGTGATGCCTCATATTTTATTTATCGATTTTTAAGGCTTACAAGATAACAAGCTCTTGCCTTTATATATATATATATTGAAAGACTAACAAGGCATCAAACAATTTTGCCACTGCCAATGCAGTTAATTCTTCTTAAAAAGGGTGGAAACATCATCTATCATGGACCATTGGGACAAAATTCAAATTGCGTGATAGAATATTTTGAGGTTTGATTCCTGTCTGTATTTTATTGTTTGTGCTTTTTACTTTTGCGTAGAACACATACTCACTCAAACTGATTGAACTTATCTCTTCTATCTTCATAGGCTATTCCTGGTGTTCCAAAAATCAGGAACAACTATAATCCCGCAATATGGATGCTTGAGGTAACTTCTCCAGCTGTAGAAGGTGAACTTGGTATAGATTTTGCACAAATATACAAGGATTCTGCTTTATATGCGTAAGTTCAGTGGCAACAACTGTTTTTTGTGGTATTTTACGCGGCTGCCTTGTTGTCACAATAGAATAACTATTGCACGTAACTTATACATCAGTAACATAACTAGAGACAAGAATGGATTCCCTCATTCTCTCTGCTTTTTTTTTTTTTTTTTTGGTCTTTTCCTATAAGTGCTCTTTTGATAGAGCCAGCTACTATGTAGGAATGCTGTTTCCTGTCAATGTTTAAGGAGTGTGATCTCTTTTCTTTAAAAAAAAAAAAAAGAATGTGATTTATACAACATCTCGCATCCGAAGATTAAGACTTTCATTCCATACGCTGTTCATTACCCTATTTGCAGGGATAACAAAGCGCTGGTAAAAGAGCTGAGTATTCCGCCTTCAGGTTCAGAAGAGCTGCGTTTTCCAACTCAGTTTCCACAGAATAGTTGGGTACAGTTCAAATGTTGCCTATGGAAACAACATTTGTCATATTGGAGGAGTCCTTCATACAATTTGACTCGCATCTTATTTACACTAATGATTTCTTTACTATTTGGTGTTGTATTTTGCAACCATGCAAAAGGAATGTAAGTTTCATTGATTTGATTACATTTTCTTTCAAGTGAATAATTGCAAGTGAATATAATAGCTTGAGTATTTGAATCAGAGCAAGTTATGTAGACATCCTATGACACTTAACCTTTAAGTAGACTGCTAGAGATTGTACCAATGTAGTTTCTGTTGATGCCTCTATTTGTAGATCATGTACATCCTACAATTGCTATTTGACTTGCTAAGATAGAGAGATCTGATGTTTCTGATCACTTGATTTTCAGAAAAAACCAGCAAGACTTGCTAATTATACTTGGTTCAATGTACTCAATTATTCTCTACCTGGGCATATATACCTGCTCAACAACATTGCCACATGTTGCTGCAGAGCGAACGGTAATGAATCGAGAAAGATTTGCAGGAATGTACTCTTCATGGTCTTATCCACTTGCACAGGTAACCAAGAAATGCCTTTGAGCTAATGTGAGACTTCATCATCGGGGCATAAAGAGCAAAGCAGCAAACTCAGTTTTTTTTTTTTTTTTTTCTCTGTTTATTTATTTATTTTGGCCAATTTTGAATTTTAGGTGGCTATTGAGGTTCCTTATCTATTAATCCAAGCAATTATGGTATTGGCCGTGACATATCCATTGATTGGATATAGCTGGTCAGCATACAAAGTTCTCTTCTATCTCCATGCGATGTTCTGTTCATTGTTGATTTTCAAGTGCCTTGGAATGCTGCTTGTCTCCATTACACCAAATGTAACTGTTGCTGCAATTCTTGTATCCGCCTGCTTCCCCCTGTTTAACCTGTTTTCTGGCTACCTAATCCCTCGTCCGGTAAGGCCACTTTAAATTTTTTTTTGACTTTGTCCTTCTAACAAAAACACAAAACCCAAGATCAGAGCTTAAATTATTTGAAACATATTTCCATCATTTTGTTGATGGCAGAATATTCCAAAGTGGTGGATATGGCCATATTACATAGTCCCTTCATCTTGGTTGCTGAATGGTCTGCTGTCCTCCCAATTTGGAGATGTGGAAAAAGACATTGTGGCATTTGGAGAAACCAAGACTATTGCAAACTTTCTAAACGACTACTTCGGATATCATCAAGATTTCTTGCCTGTTGTTGCTGTTGTTCTCTTCTTATATCCTTTAGCTCTTGCTTTCCTTTTTGGGTTTTTTATGGGACGATTGAAATTCAATAAAAGATAGAACAGATTGTAAATCAGTCACATTCCTTCTGGTTCCCAAACCAAGAATGGGGCCCCAGGCGATTCTTGTTAACTTGGGTGACATACAATCAAAATACACCATAATGGAAAAGCAAGATGGAATTTGATACTAATTACTGTCCAGCTTAGACATGGTATATGTGCTCCCAATGGTCTTCTCAGGCTCCATATTCCACAGGCTCAAGATACTTAAATCACTGTAATTAATGATTTCTAGTTCAAACATGGTTGGTCTAGCCCTTGGGCCTTGGCACTGGAATGAATTGAATCAGCACAGACAACAGGACATGACTCAGTTTCTTCAGTGATATGCTTACACAACTTACAAGTAGAGAAGTGGAAACTTTTGTATTGCTAATTTAACCTTTCTTGGTGAAGCTTCTGGACTAATGAGTGCTTGTTCTTAATGGAAGTAGGCACGTACTATTTCATGCCACCCCCACGTTGATATTTGGGTTTAATTTTAGCCGCCGGCGGTTTCAGGACCAAGACATCAAAGACATTATCCATCTTGCTTCAATTATATCCCACTCTTCCAACTTCAATTTCAAAAGCACGATACGGAGCGTTTAGAATTGTTAGTTAACTAATCTCTCTGCTTCAGACAAAAATCAAACTGAAGTGGGCATAAATAAGACGTGTCAGCAAAAGAAGCTAAAGAATCACAAAGAACGTTGGTGAAAAGTTTCGTTTCTAGGGAGCACAGAATATTGCTTTCTGCTGACCTGATTAGAGTTAAAAAAAGAAAAAAAAAAAAAAAAAAAAAGATGGAGGCCCCAGAAGGACATCTAGTGGAATGCCCATGCTACAATGCACGGTTAGAAAGATGGAAAATAAAAAATATACGGCATTAAAATCCTCTGAACACCGCTCTCTATATGTATTCCGAGTCCAAATATATCATGTGTCAAAATTTGAACGATGCGGAATAACCATGAAAATGGAGTTGTTTACTTCACAAAATATTTTAAATATAATGCCATTGTTCTTTCTGTTAATCTCATTCCCTTTGCAGAATACAGAATGTTTCGAAAGCATTTACCTCATGCAATGCCAGCTGGAATTTATTGGCATGCTGTTACGGAACACTGAAAGCTGTCAAGTGAACTCGGGAACCAGTACAATTTTGTTGGCATTAAGCCTATGAAAGTGAGCTCTGCTATTTTGCTACTCATGTTTTAGTCAAAGCTGCATTTATGCCCTCCTCAAAATGGCAGAAGTTTTCAGCTTTGTTGTTTTGAAACAACCACTATCACGATAAAGGAACAGCAAGGTGATTGAAACACGGTGAATGTCCTGATTTTTACCAGAACCCAACTGTTGGCTACTTATTCAAACTCCTCCACTTTCTCACCAGAAAAGCAGACCTCTAAATGGAATTGGTCGGTCTCATGACTTTATTTTAATATAAGGCCCATGGAGGGGAGCCTCCCAAAAGGGGCTTCAACTTGAGGGTTCTTAGTATAAAGGTGACTTCAATGCTAGTTATTCTGGAGATGCTTCATCATAACCATTCCAACTCAAGTTATCTTGCAAGTTGGTTTAGTGCTTTGAGTGGTCAAAATACACGCCGGAAAGTCCTTATACCAAGTTTCAACTTCTAGAGGTGTGGGTCCAATCACTGCTCTTTATCCTTGCAACCTTCAATCGTGAAAAAAGTTACAATACCTGTTAACAAGCAAGTTGAGTTCTTTGAATGTTGCAGAAATGTATTTGAACTTGGCTACACCCAATGAAGTTAAAAGGCCAACTCTAGAGTAGCCTAAACTTTTGGTTCTATAAGTCGACTGAAATTTTCACTTCCTTCCCTTGTTCAGTTACAACAATGCTGTCCGCGACAATGTCCCAATTTTTCCTTTTGACTTTTGCCATCTTTTCTACTTTGGCCTTTACTTCCATTGAAGGTAGATTTCATGGCCTCGCAACGTCAAAAAAGCTGCTGGCAGTCTCTCACATTTCACTGCCACCAGCTTTTGCGCCTCAGGCTGCAAGTCCAAGTTGTGATACAAGCTCACTTGTTCCCAGTCCCAGTCATAATCCTACTGCAGTTTTCAGTGTATTATATTTTGGTGCCATTGGTGATGGCATTGCAGATGATACACAAGCATTCAAGATGGCTTGGGACACTGCTTGCCAGACTGATTTATTGTCAGTTCTCCTTGTTCCTGTTGGTTAGTCTTTCCTGGTACAACCAACTATATTCACAGGCCCCTGTAAAACTGGCCTTATGTTTCAGTTACTAGAACTGAAAATTTTCTAAGGAACTCAATTGTGTAAGTGCTTTTTTTTTTTCTCTCTTTTTTAGAATTTTGAAAGGAAAAACTGATGGAATCAAAACTTTGTTCTTTTGCCAGTAATGAGAAGATTGATGGAACTATAGTGGCTCTGGATGGATCACAATCATGGCCAAAAAGTATGAGTAAGTGACAATGGCTAGTCTTTTACAAGATCAGTGGAATGCTAATGCAAGGTAGTGGTGTCACTGATGGGAGAGGGAAGAAATGGTGGGATTTACCCTGCAAACCACACAAGGTATGCGACTTTTGGACGATGTATTTGTTGCCGAGTTTCCTTCATGGCTAAAATGTACAGAGCTTACATGTTTTTCTGCATGTCGAAGAACTCCAACAAATATGCTACTCTATTATGCCAATAAAACAGGGGATTAATGGAACAACACTTCCTGGTCCTTGCGATAGCTCAGTTGTAAGAATGCAAATGAACCAGTAAATGGATTGCCATCAGACCAAGAGTGCATTTTCTTTGGAATTATTATCACTGTTCTATAATGCAGGCCATAAGGTTTTTCATCAGCTCGAATCTGAGAGTCTAAGGGCTCCAAGTAAAGAACAGTCCTCAGTTCCACTTCCAGTTTGACAACTGTCAAAACATTCATGTACAAATGCTCAACATAAAATCACCAGCTCAGAGTCCCAACAAAGATGGGATTCACATAGAGAACACAAACACTGTCAGAATATATAATTCGGTCGTATCTAATGGTAAGCCTAATGGCTTAGACTTGAGAGATTTTTTTTTTTTTTTTTAAATCAATTGCTCATATTTGTTTCCTGGTCTCAGCTTCCTTTAGGGGATGACTCTGTATCAACTGGAGCCGCTTGTACAATGTCGATATAAGGAACATAACTTGTGGTCCAAGCCATGGAATAAGGTACACTTTCTTCTTATATTCAAGCATATGCACGCACATATGCATATGCCAAACATATACATAGTTTCATCCTTCAATAGAGGTAAGTTTTACAAAATTTATGCACCTCCCAACTCCAATGAAAGGCCTAAGTTAAACTCTCAATTTATTGACTTCCTTATGATGGACCAAGAAATCCTTTAATGCTTCAAACATTGATGAAATGTCTTCTCTTTACAATCCCTGCAAACCGTAAGTAAATTCATAGTGTGGGCACAATAGCCTATTGACTGCGATAGACAGTTCAAAGTTCAGTATTTTAGTGTAAGTACTAATGTATTCTAAGACCTGGACTTTCCCTTCCTTGAATGAGAAGTAGGATATAATTATCCCGCTGTAATCTTTTACATTCTTCAATTTGTTCTCCTGTTTCTTCAGTTAAAAAAATGCACTCGATTATAAAAATGCCCTGACCGAAAATTTTCTTTGAATCGGCAAAGCAGCATTGGCAGTCTTGGAATCCACAATTCACGAGCCTGTGTATCTAACTTCAGGGTGAGTGACTCTACAATCAAGCAATCCAATAATGGTGTACGGATCAAGACATGGCGAGGAGGATATGGCTCTGTATCTAAGGTCACATTCCAAAACGTTCACATGGATGACGTCTGAAATTCTATTATTATGGACCCGTACTATTGCCTAACCAAGAACTGCACTAACCAAACAAGTGCAGTCTACATTTCTGACGTTTTGTACACAAGGACTAAGGGTAAATATGATGTTAGGAGTCCACCCTTACATTTGGCGTGCAGTGATTCGGTTCCTTGCACTGATCTTACCTTATCTGATATAGAGCTGCTTCCTGCAAAAGGCCAATTTGTGGCAAAACCATTTTGCTGGAATGCCTATGGGGCAATGCAGACACTTGCCATTCCACCAGCTATTTGCTTGTTAGAGGGCAACCCACCATATACAACACAAAGTAGTGTAGACCAATGTATTGACTGATGAGCATATCAACAATCAAAGAAGAAAAGCTATAATACTGTGTAATATCAGAGTTAGTAGATGTAGGGGTTATATGTATGTACACTAAACTTGGAATATTGCCAATGGGATGAAATGAAGCAAACGTGTACGTTCATTTTCTCCAATTCACGTGTTTTGAGACGAAGATAGCGATCCATGGTATTTTCGGTTGATAAATAGGACATAGAAAATGGGCTGTCGCTGGAATGCACCCAATTGGCCACTTCATAAGTAGTACAGTGTTCAATTAGTTATTTCTCCTTTGGTTTTAAGTGCAAACAGTCAAAGGGTGACTTGCTCTGAAAAGGTCACTTGGAGGGCGGGGCCATTGGGCGTGATTAGACCCAACTTAACCTCTAGTGCCGTCAGAATATAAATTCCTCAACCTCAACAAAAAGTCTCACACTACAATCCACGAATGCCAATTGAATTTCGCCTTGTGACAAAAAAAAAAAAAAAAACAGAAATTGGGCTAGGAAGAGAGAGAGACTAAAAAGAGAAGGAGGACAAGGGAATTCTGGACGATAGTAACTGAGGACCTGGGCTTTTGACAAAAAGTGACCTAAATGGTAAAGCGTGCAAATGGAATTCGATACGGGTGTCGGGTTACTGTCCGTGTCTTTGCAGCCGAAAACCACGCACGAGAATCCAAGGTCTACTGTAAGTATAAGTATGCAGCCCACAATAGGCACCAGGTCCAGTCCAACAATATAGATTTTTTTTCATTTAATAAAGGATCTTAGGAAGACCATACGCTAGAAAAAGCTATTTTGACAGACCATCAGATGATGTATAATGCAGAGTTGGGTGTATCTGCCTTTGAAAAGGGTCACCGAAAGACACAGTTCCCTGCTTCTAATAGGGCTTCTTCTTGACTGGAGTAAAAGGAGATAAGAAGCTTTCATTATATTGAAAAGATAACCGGAAGCTGTGATCGAGGGAGGCATAACTTGGGTAACAGCCGTTGTTCTTATATATATACTCCTATCAAGAGGAGATTTTGAATTCAAATTCCTTTGTCTCTTGACCACACGAGACAAGATCCCTGAAAATTTTTTTACCAGAAAAACAACAATTGTTAAAACAAAAGAAAGAAAAGATTCCTGGAAGCTAAATCTAGAATACGGCAGGGTAAATGCATCGTTCCCCACTGTTCACAGTGATGAGGCATTTTGCTCCTTAAATGAAATAGTTTGGGGAGCCCCTTTCAATCTAAGTTAAAACCAAGACGCGAGTCTGTTGTCCTGTCGTGACATACTGAAAGAGCCTGGTGTGTGGGCAAGAGGACTTGGAAAACATTCCCAAATGATGGTTTGATCGTTTTGATGCACTGGGGTCAAAGACTAAAAATTCAATCCTTGACTGATGATATACAACGCTGTGCCAAATGATTCCCCAGGAGATGGCAATGGATAGCATGTTGAATACATATGAAGGCTAAATGGTAAATATCTTCACGAAAAGGTTTGTCAGCAAACAAATAATTGGAAGAGAAACAGAAATGTAAGCCATAAGGCAATCACAATTAATCCTTTTCCGAGCAACCTGGAATATCAAAAACACACAACGTTTTGCCAAAGTTTCAGAACGTTGGTGGCTTAGAGAAAAAAGAAAACAAAGAAAATGATCACAAACCATAAAGATAAACACAAACTGAAATGTTATTCAAGCAATAACACGAGTCCCAAGAACCCTGTAACCACAGTGGCCCAGCCTTCCCATAAATATCAGACATTGCACAACATTTATGTGATGGGGCAATGCTAATTTTCCATCCACAACCACTTAAACATTTATCAAAGCATTTCACTACAAGCAGCCATCTACAGTAATAAATACAATCAGCAACATTTCAAGCTCATAAGCCACTGGAAATGACTACGTAGATGGGCACTGATAGATTACTGACACAGAGAAGCAAGTACCTCCAACAAGGAAGCAGCAAACTGCATTTGGGTATCCTCATTTATGGTCAAGAAGAGAGGTACATGAACAAAGAGCGACTTGATGCCATTTTGCTCTGCAAACCACAGAGAATGATAGTAAACATAATTGCACACAAACCGCCCTGCATCATCAGAGGTCATCACATCATAACCTTTTTCCACCAGAGCCTTTGCAATCTCCTCAACAGGAAGAGTAGTCTGTTTGCAGTTAAAAAACAAAAGTCCTTCACAATGTAATGAAGCAGAGGCAAGAATACTGCAGCTCAAATGTTTCATCAACACACTAATCATAACTAATGTTTTTTCCTCAAGGATAGCCAAATATTCATATGATAAACAAAGAGCATCAAGCTACAGTCACTGTTTTCTGAAATTTCAAACAAGAGTTTCAATTTCAAAGAGACACTATATTCCAAATTTTTAGCAACAGAAGGCTGATAATTTCATATGAAAGATGGTTTATGTCAACAATGAAACTTCAACATTTTTTTGGTGCAGGGAGATTGGTCTTGAAGGTAAAAAGGATTTTCCATAAATCAATGTCAAATATTAATGAAAAAAAAATTAAGTAGGAGCAATTATATTTGCCCTCCATATCTCGTGTTCTTTGACTCTTTATTTTAAAAGTAAAACAACATAAAGGGTATAACATTGATGCCGCAGAAGAAGTAAAATGGTACTTCTATGCCATGAAAAAAAATAGAAACCATCTATGAAGCTGAGATGATCAAACATAAAGAAATTATAATAGCATCTTGAATCCCATTATACCTTTCGTACTCGTGAAATTCCACCATCTGAAGGAATAATTGGTACTTTCTACAAGACACAATAACAGTTGCTCAGCGAAATGAAACTCTCAGCCAAGGAGAAGAGGAGAAAATGACAGGTCCCAAAATGAAATTACGGCAAAAAAGAAAAAAACAAGGTCTAAGGGATTATATCTAACCTGTGGCTTCCATCCCATCTCATCAGGACAACGAAAAGTAGCTTCATTGACCGCTCGATGTTCTATGGCGAATTTTGTTGCCCCACTATTAACCCCAAAGTGTACCTGAAAGAATATTGTTAGAATAAAGTATTTAAGCTTAATATGAACAAGATGTAGTCTTTATAGAGTCATCAAGCAATAGGCAACAAACTGAGAACAATTAAGCGGACAAGTATATCACTAACCCAGATAACTCTTCCAGAAGCTTGAGAGTTGGAGTTGTTCGTAACTATGGCAGATTGCAAAGTCTGGTAGAGGGTTACGAGTGCTCCCTGTCCTGCAGTTTCAAGAACTCTACAACTGCCCAGGACCAAACCTTTCGGGACACTCTTCTTCTTCATATACTCTATCAGGTTATTAACAATTGTCTCAGTGGGATTCTCTGAAACTCCATGGAACTTTTTAAATCCAGTCACGTGGACGGTTACAGCCGCAGGCCCTTCAGACCCCATTTATGATCGAGTATTAGTATTGGACTAAAATCGTATTATAACATGAGGATTCAGAGAAAATTCTCAGCACCTGCATGGAACGATATAGAATTGAGTTCATAATCCAGGCAACAACAACAGTTAAAAACATTGTGCCGTTCTTCCTCGTCATTTTTCTACTTATTCTGACTTTTTCAAGAGCCAGTGTGTTTCAACCATGTACTGGTTAGAGAAGTAACAATTAAACTATGCGAAGAATTGAGAAATCTGATCATCAAGTACTCGCAACTGAAGGAAGAGCAGAGCTAACGGATTATGTCTGGGAAGAAAACATCGTATAAAAAATAAACCACCCAAAATGAAAAAGAGAGAGAGAGAGAGAGAGAGAGAGAGAGAATTACAAATTTACCTCAATCCAAAATTCAGTCCAACAACAGAATCCAGATGTTGATGATCAAAGACCCACATAAATTAACACAACAAAAACCCGGGAAATCCACCTTGAATCAGCAGAAGACCACAAGAAAAGCAGGTGTCATGAAATCTACAAAGAAAAAGATAGGAGCTTTTTCAATTTTCTTCGCGTGTAGCCTTCAAACCAAAGGAATGAAAAGGAGGGTAGAGAGAAAAAGAAACAACTCAACCAGCAGTCTTATCTGTTGGAAAGTCGATTCTTGAAGTCCGAAAGAAAAGAACTGATAAAGGATTCCAATCAGGTTGAGGCCCAAGGGAGAGATAAAGGACAAAAGGCATATACTATTACGACTATTATTAATAAAGACTCTGGCTAGCCTTTGCCTCGTGGAGGGTCACTTTCAACTTTCAAACAAGAGAAAACTACAAACACCCTCTGGAGTTTGGAATTACATTTACGGACGCATGTTGTGTGTATTATATTATTTGTGATCTATCCGTCAAATGTAGAACAAGTGAAAAGAAATGCTCAAAAAAAAAAAAAAAAAGAAAGAAAGAAAGAAAGAACGAACAGGTGAAAGAGTGGCGCTTTACGCTCGGATTAGGATTGCTTACCTCATAAAGCGAAAAACGGTAAAAATGTTGTCTCTTTCTTTGTTGTTCTCTACACTATCCAACTATCTGTAGTTTTTTACTGCATAATGTGAATAATGATGGAGAAAAATGATCATCGAGGTGTGTGTTAACCATTGCATTGCATTGCATGCAACTTTCCGTCTTCATTTTTCCGGTGCAAAACTTTCCCTTTTTCTCATTCATTCTTTCATAGCCATTGCAGGACCTTACTCTTTTTTCTTTTTTTTTTTCCATTTTTTATTTTTAAACAAACAAAATAGATGCGTCATATGTTAGCATTCCTTCCGTGTGTAAAGGTTAAGATTGGTCACATCGTGACTCAACTTTTTTAATAAGAAAGATTTATTATCCAAGTCTTGATCTAGAACTTAACAGATATTCTTAATATAAAGTTTTATTTTTTAAAAAATAAAGAATAATAAAAAAGAAAACTTAAATTTAAATTAATTTAAGAAGATTACTGTACCACTAATCACGCTACCACCTAAGGTAATAGCCATTGCAGGACTCGTACACATTCACGTTGCTTACATCAATTATTACCCTATGCTATAAGCCATTAGCGGCGGTCCACCCCCCCACCCCAAAAAAATGAAAAAATAAAAAGACAAAAGGCAAGGGACCCACGCTTCCACGGGACTATGAACTACCAACGAGCCAACGAACGTTGTTAGGTATTCTGATCTGATGCAGCCGATACTATCATTAACCCAGATTGCACTCTGTCCCAGTAATCCATCTCATTCGCTGTCTTAGAACATCTAATCTAAACCTCTCTAAAACCATCGATTCAATGCTCGAAAGGAAAAGCCGGTGATACCCCAGAAATGAAGTCGATGCCTTTTTCACATTCTTTGATACCGTTCTCGGAATCTTCGACTTTTAGACAGGTCTTGCGGTAGCCTGGAAGTCTGTGCTCGCAGCCTTCCGGTGAGTGAACCGGTCAATGAGCTGATGGGGAAGGGACGCAGCAGAATATAAACAGCGTAAAAAATTTCTCCCATTTACTTTAATTTATAAAAAAATAATTAAATAATAAAAATAATAATATAAATAAATTATAAAAAAATATATTAATTTTATGTAAAAAATTTCTTCAAAATAAAAAAAAAAATTATGAATATTCTGAATTAAGGATCAATTTCATTATAATCGAGTATAATAGAAATATACAACCTTAATTATATTAAATAAATTAAACAAAATTCAATTTAAATTAAACAAAAAATTAATGAGTTAAATAAGATAGGCTAACTACATGTTGTCAACTACAACTCAATAATTAGAGCTCAAGGTAATAATTTAACCGTTCAAGATAAACCCCTAGATGTCTCCTACTAGTTGTCTAAATTTCAGTTCAATCGAACCACGGGTCAATAATCATTCATACGATTTACCAATTCTACCACAGATGAGAGAGCAGAGAGTTACCAGAATTGAGAGGCTTCGGTTCGAATGGAAAACCTGCCTTTGCAGTTCACAGAAACCTAATCCAACCGTTCACAAAGAAGATTTATATGTCCTCTAACTATTGACTAAAAATCAGCTCGACGGACCACAAACAATTTTCCAATTACACAATTGACAAATTCTACACATAGAAAATTGCTCAGAGTATAGACCTACAAAAACTGAAGAGAAGCAAGACTTACAGTGCTCAAAACCCAATCTCCACCGTTCAGAAATAAGAACCAAATGCCCTCTATCAATCATCCAAGTTTTAAGATGATCGGATACCGATATCCTTTCCAAATGTAAGATCAAAGAACACTATCTTTGATTTTTCTCTTTCTGCAACCTCCTTCTTTTTCTCTCCCTTTCGGTAGCTTTATTTTTCTTTTTCGCACCGCCAACAGTCTAACCTCTTCTTTTAGGTTTCTCATCATTTTGTTTTTCGGCCAAAGGGATATTTATACCCACTTTAATAATTTTTAGGTTATGACCCCAAAACATTTGGGTTATATATCCACATAGGAAGGGACTAATAAACCCAACAATTCTCCCCCTCCCGACTATGTGGAAATATTGGCCATCCCAGCAAATGTACAATACAACTCAAATTTCCATCTTGATAATGCCTTTATCATCATATCAGCAACATTATTATCTGTATGAATCTTTTCAAATGCCAACTGTTTAGGATCAAAAACATCCCGTATCCAATGATACCGCACGTCAATATGTTTTGACTTAACATGAAAAGTTGGATTCTTACCAAGATGAATGGCACCCTGGCTATCACAATACAACACATAATTTGATTGTTGAAAACCAAGTTCCTTCATAAACCTTTTCATCCAAAGCAACTCTTTAGACACTTCAGTTATTGCAATAAACTCTGCCTCCGTAGTAGACAATGCAACACATTCTGCAATCAAGATTGCCAACTCATTGCTCCCCCTGCAAGAGTAATCACATAACCTGAAGTAGACTTTTTGGAGTCAATGTTACCTGTCATATCTGAATCTGTGAATCCAGTAAGGATAGACTTATCACTCCCAAAACAAAGTCTCAAATCAGTGGAACCTTGTAAATATCTTATTATCCACTTCACTACATCCCAATGCTTTTTACCGGGATTTGAAAGGAACCGACTAACTGTGCCAACTGCATGAGCTATATCAGGTCTCGTGCATACCGTTGCATACATCAAACTGCCCATGGCTGATACAAATGGAACTCTTTGCATCTCTTCCTTCTCTTTCTCTGTGGAAAGACATTGGTTTATGGATAATTTAAAGTGTGTAGCAAGAGGAGTACCTACCACTTTAGCCTTATCCATGTCAAACCTCTGAAGTACATTTTCAATGTACTGCTTCTGGGACAGATATAACTTTTTCTTTTTCCTATCCCGAGTGATTGACATGTCAAGGATCTTATTTGCTGGTCCCAAGTCCTTCATGGCAAAGGACTTGCTTAACTCTTACTTTAACTTGTTAATTCTAAAAACATTACGACCAATAATAAGCATATCATCAACATAAAGTAGTAAAATGATAAAATCATCATCAGTAAATCTCTAAATAAAAACACAATGATCAGAACTAGTCTTTTTATAGTCTTGCTCCTCTATAACAGACTCAAACTTCTTATACCATTGTCTCGGAGCTTGTTTCAAGCCATACAAGTTTTTCTTCAACTTGCACACATAATCCTCTTTTCCTTCCACCTCAAATCCTTGTGCTTGTTTCATATAAATTTCTTCTTCCAAGTCACCATGGAGAAAAACTATTTTCACATCCATCTGCTCAATCTCTAAGTCATGGCTAGCAGCCAAACTTAACATAACTCAAATGGAAGACATTTTCACCACCGGTGAGAAGATCTCTTAAAAGTCGAAGCCTTGTTTTTGACCGAATCCTTTGACAACCAATTTAGCTTTATATCGTGGACATGAAATATTTTCTTCTTACTTTATTTTGTAAATTTACCGATTCTTCAAAACCCTCTTACCGTTAGGTAACTTTACTAACTCATAAGTAGAGTTATCATATAAGGATTTCATCTCATCTGTCATAGCATCGATCCAGTGCTGCCCATGCTCACTTTCAACTGCTTCTGTATAGCACTCAGGTTCTCCCCCATCAGTTAACATCACAAACTCATTAGGAAAGTACCGAGTAGAAGGCACTGGAATTCTATTGGACCTTTGTGGCTGAAATGGAGGTGAAGATATGTGCGGATGATCTTTTATTAGAGCATTAATATCACCTGTACCCTGCATATTATGATCCTGTTGAGCATTCTCATCACGTTCTTCAATATCACCATGAACATTAGGATCACTTAGAGATGTCTAAGGAAATGGAACAACATTAGCAGGATTATCATTAACCTGAGGAGTTGACTTCTCGATGTGTTCAATGTTTTGATCCTCAACGAACACAACATCTCTACTCCTTACAAACTTTTTCTTAACCGGATCATATAAACGATACCTGAAGTCATCTTTATCATAACCAAGAAAGATACACTGCCGAGTCTTCACATCTAACTTCCCTCTTTCATCTTTAGGGATATGAACAAAAGCCTTACAGCCAAAGACTCGTAAATGATTATAAGAGACTTCCTTACCAAACCAAACTTTGTCTGGAACATCACCTTGTAGCGGAGCACTAAGAGACAGATTAATTACATGTGTCACTGTATTCAAAGCTTCACCCCAAAAGGATCTAGGTAATTTTGCATCTGAGAGAAGACATCTGACCCTTTCAATCAACGTTATGTTCATCTTTTCTGTTAAACCATTTAACTATGGTGTCTTAAGAGGTGTCCTTTGATGTCTGATCCCATACTTTCTGTAGTATTCATCAAATGGACCATTATACTCACCACCATTGTCAGTGCGGACACATTTCAGTTTCTTACTAGTCTGTCTCTCAACAAAGGCATAAAATTGTTTAAATACATCAAAGACTTGATCTTTAGTCTTCAACGCATAAACCCAAATTTTCCTTGAGTGATCATCAATAAAAGTCACAAAATAAAGAGTACCACCAAGTGAGTGTACCTTCAAAGGACCGCATATATCAGAATGCACCAATTCAAACAATTCTGATTTCCTTGAAGGCGAGTGACTCTTAAATGTAACTCTATTTTGTTTCCTAGCAAAACAATGAGGACACTTCTTTAAAATTGCACTCTTTATGTCTGGAAGTTGGTTCTTTCTTGCTAAACAATCCATCCCCTTTTCACTCATGTGACTAAGCCGCTTATGCCATAATTTAATGGAATTATCATTCTCTACTGCATTTACAACATTTTTGAAGATAACAGCTTGCATGAAATATAAACTGGCGCATTTCCTACCTCGTGCCACAATTAAGGAGCCTTTGGTAAGCTTCCACTGGCCATCACTGAAGGTACTGCAAAAACCTTCATCATCTAGTTTTCCCGTTAAAATCAGGAACATGTCTAACATCCCTTAATGTCAGTTGTGTTCCATTGCCAGTCTTTAAGCAAATATCACCATTGCCAATAACCTTTGCTAAGTCGTTATTACCCATCTTCAAAACTCCTAAATCACCAGGAGTATATATTGTGAAGAATTCCATTCTTGAAGTAACATGAAGAGAAACACCACTATCTATGACCTAATCAGTCTCATGAGATGTCAAATTAATCACATCCTCATCACAAACAATAATGAGGTCACCAATACCAGAAGTGGATGTAGTAGCAATATGATCATTACTCACATTCTTTTTCTCGTGCTTATCACTGCCATCTTTATTTTCTCTCTTCCACTTGTAACACTTTTTCTGAATGTAACCCATCTTCCTACAATAATGACGCTGGACATTCTTATACTTAGATCGTGATTTGTTTCGGCTCTTACTTCTATCATTTTTACCATTTCCTTTTTCTTGACTTCTCCCTCTATTTTCAGTAATTAAAACCTCTAATTTGGATGATGATGAACCCTGAGATTTCCTTCTCATCTCCTCATTTAACACACCACCCTTTACAAGTTCCATTGATAAAACACCACCGGAGGCAGAATTAGTGAGAAACATTCAAAAAGTCTCCCAAGAATCAGGTAAGGTAGCAAGTAACCATAACCTGAGAACTTCGTCATCAAACTTAATGCCCATGCCTGATAGTTGATCAATGAGACCCTGAAACTCATTTAATTGGTCAGCAACTGAACTCCCTTCATTATATCTCAACTGCATCATTTTCTTTAACAAGAACAACTTGTTATTACCAGACTTTGAAGCATACAAAGTCTCAAGTTTTCTCCACAAAGTTCGTGCATGTGTTTCATTGTAAATGTGATTATAAACATTATCATCAATAAATTGCTGTATAAAACCACAAACCTGTTTGTGCTCAAATTCCCATTCTTCATCAGTTTTAGACTCAGGTTTCATAGTAACAAATACTGGCAAATGCAATTTCTTCACAAATAGGAGATCCTTCATTTTACTCCTCCATATATGATAATTCATGCCATTCAAACAGACCAATTTATTCACATTCAACTTCATCATTCAAACAAGCCAGATACACCAACCTGGCTCTGATACCACTTTGATGGGAGAAGGGGCGCAACGGAGTATAAATAGCCCAAGAAACTTCCCCCGTTTGCTTGAACCTATGAGAGATGATTGAATAACAAAAATGACAATGCAAATAAACCACACAAGAGAACACACCAATTTTACGTGGAAAATCCCTTCAAAACAAAAAAGGGAAAAAACTAAGGACACTCCGAACTAGAGGTCAACTCCACTATAATCAAGTGAGTACAATAGAGGTGCACAACCTCAATTACATCAAACAAATTGAACAAAATTTAATTTGGATTAAACGAGAGACTAATGAGTTAAGTAACACAGGCCAACTACGTGCTGTCAACTACAACTTAACAAGTAGACCTCAAGGCAGTAATCCAACCATTCAAGATGAACCCCCAGATGTCCCCTACCAGCTGTTCAAATTTCAGCTCAATCGGACCACGGGTCAATAATCATTCATACGGTTTACCAATTCTACCACAGATGAGAGAGCAGAGAGTTACCAGAATTGAGAGGCTTCGGTTCGAATGAAAAACTTGCCCTTGCAGTTCATAGAAACCTAATCCAATCGTCCACAAAGAAGATCTATGTGTCCTCTAACTACTGACCAAAAATCAGCTCGATCGAACCACAAACAATCTTCTAATTACACGGTTGACCAATTCTGCACACAGAAAATTACCCAGAGTATAGACCTATGAAAACTGAAGAGAAGCAGGACTTACAGTGCTCAAAATCCAATCTCCACCATTCAAAAATAAGAACCAAACGCCCTTTATCAACCGTCCAAGTTTTAAATTGATCAGACACCGATATTCTCTCCAAATATAAAATCAAAGAATACTGTCTTTATTATTTTTTTTTTTTCTACAACTTCCTTCTTTTTCTCTCTCTTTTGGCAGCTTTATTTTTCTTTTTCACACCGCTGATAGCTCCCACCTTTTTTTTTAAGTTTTTCATCATTTTGTTTTTTGGTAAAGGGGTATTTATACCTATTTTAATAATTTTTAGGTTATGATTTTAAAATATTTGGGTTATATATACACGTAAAAAGAGACTAATAAATCCAACATGAGCGAATTACGCAAATGCTTAGCGTGATTCGATCGGTCAAATGATCCCCAACGTGGTTCACTTCATAAATTGGAAAGATCCAATTTTTGATTAAGGTTTGGCATTTTTAGATGGTTTTTGTGTTGGATTGTTTGGGATTGAGTTTTGCTGCATGTTACATCTTTCCTGGCTTGATTGAAGTTTGAAGACTGCTCAGGGCAAGTTCTTGACTTTGTAACTTGGATCATCCTTGATATTTTCGTAAAAGGAATGCCACTTTGAATTTGTTATATGTGGTGTTGTATTTGTTGTGTGGATGGCAGCAAACAGATCGTATTCAGTGGAATGTAGCCGTCTTCTGCTCTACGGAGGATCTGCTAATTTCTGCCAAAGGTTATATGGCTTGAAACAATGGATGGATAATTAAGAGTTTGAACCTTTAACATATCAATAAAGGTTGTCAGTGTGCAAAGGAATTGAAAATTATTCGAAATTAAGCCAAGGATCGCTTCGCTAATGGCTTAGAAACAACTTCAACTTGTGGAGGACAAATTTCTGGATATGACCCGAAAATTAATGTGCCAGGTGGTTAGCAACAATTTAATGATGCGCGTGATGCTTATTGCTTAATGATTTTTCAGATATTCATTATATATTGGATGAAAAAATATTACCTATGCCTTGCATGTAAAACGATACTTGGATCTTATGTTACTCATTGTCCATCAAACAGCATAATTGTTTCATTTCTTGGAATGCCAAATTTCTGGTTTGCTTCTTCTGGCTTTGACTCTTGCATTGGCCGAATCCTAGTCAAGAGGTAATTTACCAATTTGTACTTGTTCACAGAATCTGTGCTACTCTATCCCATTTTTCTTTTCAAATTTTTTTATTTGTCTTCCCAGTGAAATTTGAAATTGGGGTTTTGTTGTTCTTATTGTTGTTTTTATTTACCTTGGGGGGCGTGGTGGGTGAATGGGATTGGACAAGTAAACTTTAGAGTCCTAGTTGTCCGATGTAACCCCAAAAATTCAGGGTTTCTATATGGGAAATTGGTTGATACGTAGAGTTTCTGCGTGCCTATGATGCACGAGTTTGTGCCTATGTGTGATGCACATCTGTTCTGGCTCTTTGCATATACATGTAGCTGGTCACCAGGGGGGAAGTTGCCTGTACATTTGCACTATGTAGCCGTATGATAAGGTTAGCAATGTACGTATGCAGTTTCATCGTGTGTCAGGAACCTTTGTTGTGAACGCATTGGGCTTAACATTGACACGGCCACTAATGACTTGATTCAGTGTGACATGCCCTGATGAAGCCCTGCTAGTCAGAATCAACAAGAAGATTACCTGCATTAGGCTCGCAGCTGGACATATCCGGGATTAATCTGCTTTATGCGGACAGGTAAACACTTTTCTGCTGTAAAATTCGTTGCAGGGAAAATCTAACATGTCCACCACACCACAATGCTAATATACTCTTCCTTTTTGTTTTTTCCATAAACATTCTCGTGTAACTCCTCATTTCAAGGATTCAATACTGAAGGTACAATGTGGAGGAGCCTGATTCATTTGACATCTTCTTTTTGATGTTGTTGATGGAGACAACAAACTGTTTATGAGAAGTGATGAGGCTGCGGCTGCATGAAGTATCCTAGCACTAATTCTGCATGAGATAGACAAGCACAATGTAACACCAGAGCTGTATGTATTAGGAGGTAGAGGTTCTGTTGGGGCATTTTATTTTCGGGCAATACATTGGTTTTGGTAGGCAGATGAGCCATTTGAGAAAAAGTGAACATAATGCATAGGGTAGATGGTAATTGTTCGACTGCCTGAACGGCAGTAATGGAATCGTTTTGCATGTAAATTATGTGTAGTTATGTTTTACTTGGATTCAATACTCACATGTTTTGTGTTTATTTGTATGACTTTCTGCCATCATAATCTACAGCTGCCTTAACAAGAGAACAGTGGCCAGGGCGGAGCCATAGAAGGAAATAGCTTTGAAGTGCGGTTTGTTGTGCCTCTAAAATCTAATGGCCATGGAGTCGCTCCAAATAGCTATGGAGGTCTTTCCAGGTTGAAGTACAGCAAATACACGTAACAATTAATCCTCCTCAAGGTAGGAACTCGATTATTGAGAAGAATCTGTAGCAAAGCCGGGATTCGTCGATACTCAAGTTTGGTTTTGCAGCGTTTATCATGTCATGTGTTAATGATAAATGAGATCAAAGCTTTGTAACCGTTCAGTTTGGCTTCTAAGAAACACATTCCGAGTCCTCCGACCGAATTATGACCAACAGGCAGTCCCAGCAGCAGCAGCACCCCACACACAACTTGCAACTTTTCCCTCCATAAGACTGCCTCTTTCTTTCCATCATGATGCCAAGTTTCTTGTTGAGGCTCCTCTCCCCCCAGGGGAAACTTTTATCGGACAAGATATTCTCTAAAACACTTGCATGTAGTTATGGATACGCTGATCGTATAGATTGAGTAACGTATAATCTGCTTTTTTAACGGGAGAGTTGCATGATGTTTTTTTTTGATTGTCAAGAAAAACCATAAACGAACAATTTCGCATCTTCAGCATCCGCCAATATTATAAGAGAATAAAAAAGCGATCATAATTAATGAACACACACACACTTTAATAGACATGAGCTTGTAGAGTACAACAAGATGATAACTTGCCTACAAAAAGCAATAATTGTAAATTTTAGAAAGGTTCGTTCAAGGATGATGCGACCTGACCGCTACACCCGACACGACAGCCCATGTGCGTCAGCATGGGCTGATGCCACGATGTTTGAAGTTATGTCATGCATATTAGGCATGGGCTGACGCCACGATGTTTGAAGTTACAAAAAGGCTCACCATCGTCTTTGGCACACGTGAAATTTATCAGGGCATTCTGTAAATTATGCCGTTGTGGCAAAGAGCCAACGACTTCCAAAGCATATTTTCGTAGACTCCACTAAAACAAAATTTACCTAACCAAGTTGTACATAGCATACATCCCATGCCATATATATACACATAATAGACACAGACGATAACAATGCATATGATGGGTTTGAGTTTGATGATCAATCATTTTCATATCCATGTGTGTGTGCGTGCGTGTGCGTGGGCGTGCATATGAAAGAAGAGGAATCTTAATTAATTAATTGCATTGCAATTGCAATACCCTCTTTCTTCTTCAATTTGTATCTTTGCTCTGTATATATTAGTTTCTTTGTTTTCAGTTGAATTTGTGGAAGATCATCAAATATTGTATATACTACAACATGGGGAACAGCGAAACAAGGAAGAGGAAGCTCGACGACGTCAGTATGAAAGAACAAGAAAAGAAACAAGAAGACGATGATGCTGAAGAGGAGAAGATGGAGAAGTTTTTTGCATTGATAAGGAGCACAAGGGAAATTCGAGACCAAATAAGAAGAGCCTCAAATATTGGATCCAAGGAGAAGGACAGGAATATTAAAGTTGAAGAAGGTAATATTAAGTGCACTTTAATAACAACTCCACCTTGGAATCCATCTTTCCAACCTGAAGATTTTGCTGTGGACGTCAATCACTACAGGGCAGGGCCTTCCAAGAAGGGACACATATTGGAAAAAAAAGAAGACATCAATAATGAGAAGAATGGTCAACAACCTGTTGGTGATGGAGGCGACGGTGGATTAGATCTAAGGCTTTCTTTGTAGGCATATGTTATCTCTGTCTGTGTGTTTCTGTGAATTACATATATGGAATATCATGCCACCGCCGTTAATCACCTGCAAATTTCATGGGTTCATTCATTCACCCATCCAGAAGAAACTGTGGGATTTTAAACAGAGTTTACTTTAATTCTTTCGTGCCATCCTTAACCACTTCGATTAATACAAACGATCAATTTGACTTTTTTCATCCAAAAAAAATCAAAAATTAAAAATAAAAATATGGACCTAGTAAGTATATGAATTTAATTTTAAGTTAGGTGGGAGGGAGCACACAATTGCATGATTCGGCCATATCAGAGGCAGCTCCTGGCGAGATGGAGTCTAACGACATTATTATGACACAATAATCTGGACCAAATAATAGAGAGATTATGGCCGACATGCTAGACTGCCGACTTTGGGTTGGGTGGGGCGGCCTCAATGGCGCCAAAGGCTTGGAGTCATGCAAAACTCGTTGGGGTCTCAACTCAACTTGGCCCCAACATCCATATTTTACAGGGATAAGGACAAGCAAGCACCCCCGGCTGACTGACTGGTGACCACTGTTATAGACACTTTACGCCTCTTCACGGCGTTTTATTCAACTTAAATGTGCAGAAATTTGGGACCAAAGCTAGCTGTCATCCCGTGTTGCGTAATCAGGAAAAAGCAAACATCTTTTGCGAAAAAGCATCGCAATTGATTAACCTTAATGCCATCCACCGGATCAAATCAAGTGGCAACTAAACAACCTAATTCTTCCCTTCAGCAACGTATAGTAATATAATAAGACCTGAACCACCGCAATAAAAGTCAGGAAAAGAGTTGGTGTACGGGGGTGGGGCTTGCCCGCGTCACATCTCCTTTATTTTTTTTGTTATTGTTTGTATACATATCGCATGTCTATTTACTTGATGTGTGTGTGTGTGTGACCACATGCTTTTAAAAAAAAAAAGAGGTGGGTGGGAGGTCCACCCACTTGCGCTCTCCATCCGGCTGGGTCCTTCCTAACAGTAACAATAGAAGTTTGGAGAAAACCATCCCACTGGGCAGCATGGATGAAGAAACGAAGAAGAACAAGCTGAGCAAGCCTGTGGGAGAGAGAGAGAGAGAGAGAGAGAGAGAGAGAGAGAGAGAGAGAGCTCTTCTACTAGTAGGAATGGGTTGAAATTGAAGTGTAAAGCTCCCATGAGATTGTGATGATAGTGATTATGACAAGCATTTTCACCTACTTAAATAAAGAGATAGCTTTACCATGCTCATGCATCCGGCTTAGTAATTTTAAGTAACGTGGTCAGTCAGTCCATCAACACCAATCATATCTATTTATTGAATTTCTCCAAAAAGCACTTCTTTTTTTTTTTTGTTCTTTTCCTTTTCCTTTTCCTGACTAGTTTCGGTCTATTTGTTACTTTGTATATTTGCCATTTTCTGTGATTCAGCAGAATTACAAAGGATGATGGGGGCTTTCTCTCTCAAAGCTTTTTAGTTGGCTCTTTGCCAAGAAGGAGTTGCCAATTCTTCGTATGTTTGGTGGTCTTGACGCCTGGTAAGAACAACACCACCACCATCTTTGTACAATAAGCTCAAGTTGCGAGAGATATTGCCACTCTCTACCATTCCTACAATACAGTTGGCGGTGTCATGCTTGCTGCTACTGCTACTACTACGACTACTATGCTGTCTCTCACAACTATTCATTCAGTACTTCCATATTTTTAAGCTGCATCTCTAAGAGTCAATTTGTTGTATCTTGTTTTGGCTGATAGCTACTGTTCTGCGCATATATTCACACAGAGATTAATAACCTGTTGCAAAACAAAGGCTGCAAAACTCGACAAAAGATCTATCTTAGAATATGTTAATTTGAAATCTTCAAACTTGGTTTCTTTTATGATATACATGCTTATGGATGGTGTTGTGCTGAGTAGATGCATTTTACATTAGCACACAGCATAAACGTAAACTATACTGACTAGATCCATATTGCCTTTCATGTTTTTCCTCCATTTGTACGAGGAAAGGATATCCATGCTTGGCATATATTGTGTTTTATGTTTGAGTGTTTATAAAAGCAGTTGCTGATGGTGTTGTGCTTATTGACGGTCTTGTGCTGACCAGCTGTTTTCCATCAGCACACAACCCAGTTGTTTTCCATCGGCACACAACATATTCATAAGCTGTTATCGGTTGGTTTTTCCTTTGGCAATGTGAGGAAAGACTACTGGTATTGTGGCTTACATTGTATGTACACTAGTATTCACTATGTTGCTTGTCTATGTTCTTTATGCATTTCTGCATGTGTAGGCTGTTTGATGCTGGAGAAATGATGTAGCATATTTTAATAATCAAGCTGATAATCTTTTGTCACCACTCAACAAGCTCAAATTATGCTACGGTAGTTGCTTTGTTTTCCTTTGATGGTTTGCTTTTCATTTTGATTATAATTTTATTGCTGTTGAAATTTCCATAGTGTTCCATGTAATTGGCAGTTTGAGCATCTGTCAACGGTTTGTTTGGTTGTATGGTAAAACATATTCTTATGTAAGGTATCTGTTTAAAGGCGCAGTTGTATTGTGGAATATATTGTTGTTTCTGGCATGCACTGTTTTGACTTCTGTGAAGACATTGCTTCCAGAACACTCGAGGTCTGATATTTGTTGTTGATAGCGATGACTGTGACCTTATAGTTGAGGCAAGGTGGGGAGCAGCATTAGATGTTGAATGAGGTAGGTAGCAATAAGTTTTAGCTACTCCAAGTTGGTGTAGTTGACTACGCAGCATTATGTGGTTTGCGGATGGGGAATAATGCTTTCATTGTTCTGCGCGTAGGATGAATTGAGGGATGCTGTGCTGCTCGTATGGAATAGCTGTTGGATGCTGTGCTGCTCGTATGGAATAGCTGTTGGATGCTGTGCTGCTCGTATGGAACAGCAAGATCTTCCAAATGCTATGGATCCTGCTGGGGTTACACTTGTATGTTCGGTCTTCACTATCTCTTTGTCAAATCCCTTCTAGATCCTACAAATACAGATAACCAAACATCCAGATGTTCACTTTACTGCATTTCTGGCCTGAAAATAATGAAATTTAATAGTGCCAGAGCCAGGACTCCTGCAATTTCTAATCATGGTAAAATTCTTCAGCGACAATTTTAGCAGCCTTGGGCAACAGGAGTCAGGCCCGTTTTCATTTATGTGTAATGGAAGCCATCTTGGCTCTTCCGCTGCCAAGATGGAACGAGGAAGAGTCAGTACTGGTAAATTGAAGATCCTAGTCATCCAATTTATCCTCGTCAGTTAAGTGGTTTTAGATGCTTTCAAGATTTTATGTAACAATGAGGGGATTGAAATCATCGTTGCGAAATTGAATTGATGTGCATTTGCAATGCTGATGTACTGTACTCCTGGCTTTTTAACAGATTCCCAATAGAGTTTTCACCTGTGCATTGTTATCACTAATCACATAATAAAGAGAACCCCTTTTATATATAGAGAGAGAAAGAGAGAGAGAGTAATATTGGCTTACGCATACAATTAAAAAGGCATACTTAAATATTACTTGTTATATTAAACACAAAATCCAGAACAAAAGGCACTGTAATGTAGAAGAGGAGGGATAAAAGCTCCTCACTACTCGCACTCCTCGGCCAAATGAAAAAATAAAAAAGGGAAAATGGAAAATCAGGCCGCCTAATAGGAGCTTAGCAAAATTAAATATGCTCCCAAAAGTAAAGTTCTTCGAAACCTTTCTATACGACCCGCTTTCCCATTACGATAATGACTAAGCCGCGGATGGTGCGGTAGCGTAATGACCAACGCCAGCCTCCGACAGGGCCGCCATGATTGTTGGTTGTCCCACCATTTCTTCACAAACATTTGTATGTCCTCCCTGTCCATGTTCTCTTCTTTCCCTGTGAACCTCCAAGGCTTCGACCCCTGTAAATAGGAATAGAATAATAGCTTTTGCAATAAAAATTCCACAAAATTAAATGTTCAATGTGTTTGAAGATGTATAGAAGTTGGCAGATGCTTACAGCAGCACAATAGTGAGCGACTTTAACTTTGTCAAGCTCAAAGCTCTCTGGATGGCGCCATAACATCGCCAGGACAAGGTTATAAACTGGAGGAATTGGCTTGAAAATGTCCTTGAAGTACATATTCAAGAAGTCCTGCCACAATTTAACAGCTCAGAAATGTAATGGAATACAATGTATCAAAATTTCCATACAAGATCAAATCCCTGTGACAGATTTTCGGGCAAGATATTTTATACCTGCTCAGCAAACAGGGTAGGAGTGGTGACTTTAACAGTCTTCAAGAGATCATCGTATGTGGGAAGACTGGGCTGAAAGACGAACATGCCGGCATTGAAGTAGAGGGAAGGCTTGGGTCCCAACTCGGCAGGCCAATTAACCCTATCAGGGCACTGTTGGAAGTAGCCAATCTTGAACTGTGGAGAGAAGCTCCAAGTTTTCTCACAGAAACAGTCCATCGCAGCATAGAAGTACCCATCTGGCAGGTCAAAGAGGTGGTCAATGTTGTCAAATACTTGGATGTCACCGTCCAAATATATCATCTTCCTATATTCGATAAACTGCAAACATAAAAAAGACACGATATTGGTCATAATTGAACTCCAAGATGGTTTCTTCTCAATTCATTTATTGTCTCTTCATAAATCAAAAATCCCTTTTTTTACCCTTTTCTTGGTTGATGGGCCAAGAAAGAAAATGCTTTAAAAGAACAGCAACAACGAAAAATTTCCAACCCCTAGCCCCTTTTAGAAATCTAAATGCCCGCCATTAATTTCACGTAAAAGGGAGACAGAATAATAAAACTAGACCCCATGATATTGACGACAGTTTGGGCCAGCCATGAAAAAGAAAGATCTTGAACAGATAAAAGACCCATATATATATATATATTTTGGAGAAATAAAAGAAAAGGCTCACGAAGCAGATGGAGTGTGTGAGTAATGGCATGTATGTACCTCCCAAATACGGAGCTTGGAGTAGTTGATGACATAATAAGCCATGGCAAACTGGGTCTGGTTCTCGGGTGGGTGCAGAGGCTCGATCCTTCTGACAATGCATCCCTGAGAGACCAGTATCTTGCGGTGCTCCTCGGGGACATCAGGCAAGATCGCCACCACGAGTGGGTGCTTGCTCTTCACCTTCCTCAACCCTCTGGCCAGCCCCACAACACCCTTTATGTAGTCCCCATCACCAGCCAAGAACGTCACATACGCAAAGCTTGATTCGCTAGCCTGCTTTACAAGACCAGCACTACTGGTCCTGGTGGCTAGTGCTGCAGCAGCAGCAGCAGTTCTATCAGGGAGCATTGTAAATCTCTGCAACCGTTCTTGAAGGCTAAGGCAATTAAATTAAAAAGATTTGAAGAGAGTGTAATGAAACAAAGAATGTGCTTTGCAATTATATATATATATATATATAAGAGAAAACTGTGTTTTAAGGCTTCTGGTGAAGAATGGGAAAGAAAAAAAAAAAAGTTGTGCCTGGAAAGAAAGAAAATTGAAACTATGTATGTTTGCTTGAAATCTTTGAAGCTCTTTGTATTTGTAGTGGGGGGTCTATATATAGGAATTTGGGCGGATAATTTCTTGCAACTTATTAACTCAAAAGATTTTTCCAAAGAATATACATTGATTCTGAGCTAGGCAACTTGTTGGCAAGGGCGATGCAGTCCATAACGATCCATATTGTAATTATATAGTATTGTGTGAATTTCCCTTTTTTGTTTCAGGAGAAAAAAAAAAAAAATCTTTACATTATTATTACATATCATGCCGAAAACATCTCCTCGCTACTCCTAAGAAGAATATTGTGTGTATTTTCCTTTTATTTTGTTGCTCTGTTTAATTACCCTTTAATATTAGGGATTTGTGATTTTCGAATTTATTTTCTTGTTATTAAATTGTCTCATCGATCGACAGTATCTTCCTATAGTGAGACAAATTTCCCGCGACGCTTTTATGATCATCTTACTGAAAACTGGGAAAAAAAAAAAAACAAAAGAAAAGAAAAGAAAAGGAAAGGAGCCAAAGACGATAGAAAACAGTAAAAGTGCGTTAGTATCCTAATTCAAGAGAAAAAAAGGGGGGGGGTTAGCGGTTGCGCTGCCGCTGCCTATCCAAGGGACCTCGGACTGCGTCCCACTCATAAATAAACCCGAGGAGTATCGTACTGACTGTGTTTTCTATGTCAGGACTTAGCCCGACCATGGAATGGAATGAATATAAATCATAGACTACGATTAATTATTTTTATGATTTGACTAGGTTTAAATTTTTCGAAATGGAGATGGCTCCATTTCCACCAAGGCGGAAATTTGCAAGGAGCGAGTAAAGAGAAGAGGAAGGAAGTCAATAAATATACTCAAGTGGATGCAAAGATTAACTACCTATCTCCCCACGCTACAGCTTAATTGCAGCCATTTTCCAAACCGGTCCGTGGAGCAAAAAAAAAAAAAAAAAAAAAAGGTCGGGGGGGACAAGAAAGGAAATAGACATTCAGATGGGAAGGAACATGTAAGCATGTGATTTTATTCCAAACAACCATAAATGACAAGACTCAAAAAAAAAAAAGGGAAAGGGGGGGGGGGGGGGGGTTAAAAAAGAGAGAGCTTCGATCTCACTTGCTAGATTATGACCCCACTTTTGTCGTACATTTGGCTCTCGCGAAGGAATATTCGGATTCCTTTTGATGAGGGGGGGTCGGTCTCCCTAAGATTTTCTTGGGGATCAGTGGGATCCAATTAGTTAAGTCGTTAGAATCCATGGATTATAGGATCCATCCCCTCCTTGAACTTGGCCGCTCCATGACTGTCGGTGGCATAACTAATAATAATGAAGATCCCCTCATCGTAGTAATTTCGAGTACGGCCCAACTGAGAATAGGAAATTTTAAGCGTAATTAATTTATTATTATTATTTGTTTTTTTTGGGGGGGGGGGGGGGGGGCGCTCAATGTGATAACTCAGTCCGATTTGCGAATTTAGCGCAAGTCTACTCCTACTTTCCAATCTATCTTATCGGCAAAGCATCGGATTGATACCCTTCTTACCGAGAAAGACGGGGACTCGTGATAATAAAACCGAAGATAAAAGGAAAGGGAAAGGAAATGATTACAACGAGTGTTGCACCGAACCAACTCCTGCTTCAACATGGAACGGAGTTTCAATAGATCAACCACGCAAATTTCTCCTCTTTTTTTAACCTTCATTAAATGGAAAATGTTAGTTTTTGGTTGGTTTAAATCCTCAAATTATGTTACGAAACTAAGCATTTGGGGCAGACACTAACATGCTCGAGTGGAAACTGGAGGGCATAAAAAATGATTATGGAAGCCATTTTAAAAAATAAAATAAAATGCAGGAAGGAAAGAAAAAGAAAGAAGAATGGGAAATGAAGAAGAGGGAGTGGGGCCTAGGACTGGAGGACAAGACCCTTGCCTGGGATTATGTCGTCGGTGGAGAAATCTGCCAGACCTTCCGCCCGGTCAAATTCTGGTTTCCATCTAAGCACATTGCTCTTGCTTTCTCGATCCATGCGAAGAAATGCTGCAATACGGTACCCCAGCGAGAAGACCATTAGCGGCCATCTATCTATCAGAACAGCTTGAGAAACCACCCAGATAATAAGCTAATGAAGCTGCATTTGTTGCAGTTATCACAATTAAGCTAGAGAAGACCTAGTCAACACCTTTACAACTTCACACAAGATAACCAAAGATTTTCCTTCGTGTATAAGAGAATTTACAGGATACAATACAGGCGAGGCAGCAAGAAATGGATGAAAAGTGTAGAAATGGTGTCGGTTATGAGAAGAAAGTCCGGCAGGCTGATCTCTCCTGAATGAATTTCTCATACTACACTTTTTCCTTTCTTTCTCTTTCAAGTTGTAGAAACCTACATTTTCTCATTTTTCTAATGCATCATCAAGAAGATGACTCAAGCTTTTATGTCAGCATCTCATGCCATCAATCGGCGTAGTATGTAGGTGTTTACCTGATGACGGAATAGAAATGCTTTCTTTTTACCAAAGTCAAACTCCCTGGAATTATAGCGAACGATCTCTGGCTCAGGAAACCCAACGACCTGCAATAAACAAATAACACATTTAAGACATAACCTCGCCAGATTTTAATAAATGTATTGCCTTACATCATTACCTTGGCACATGTCCTTGCTAGCCCATCAAAAGTGACGTACTTTCCTCCTAATATGTTGAAAACTTGCTGGCTGGCTTTTTCGTTATCAAGAACCTGAACAAAAGCCCTCGCCAAATCCTGGGAATTTGGATCGATGTGAGTTCAGAAATTTTTTCGTGATGTAAAGCAGGAAAACCATTAAACAACTCATCGTAGTTATTATTAGCTCAAATGCATTACGCCTTTCTTGCAAATGAAAAAGAGAAAACACCTGAACGGATGATTGAAAGTGGGAAAAAACGATAAACTTCAGAGAAATGCTTCTTAATTACTAGAAAAGAAAGAAAAGGGTAAATGCTTTTGTTTGACACCATAAAACAGGATCTTTACCCTCAACTTGAGTTTTCTTCTGAAAATAAAACCACAAAGACAAAATTGGTGATGGAAAATCCTGCAAAGATCTGATTTAAACCGTTTAGACTTCACTTCCTCTCATTCTTCTCCTATTTTCTTTTGGAGGTATTCTAATGAATCGTGGGATCGAAGATCTTACTGGCCTTTACATGACCAAGTTGGGTTATTTGCATTCCTGAGTTGGGAATTGGGATTGGGCGACCTGCTTTCAACCGGTGAAAGAACCATTTTTTCGACTGGGTCATAGCTCAGGGGGCCCATAGATGTAGACTGGCCATAAAGAAGTTCAATTAACGCCCTTTGATTCCAACAAGCTCTCTGTCTCAAGCTTTCCCTTGTGCCTGCTTTTTGGGTCAATTACATCTGTCTATAACCAGATGATAAGTACATGTGAATAAATACTTGTGCAAAGCCAATTTTCAGCTAGCAAAGCATGGTTGGATTTATTATTTAGACAAATAGAACACTGCAAACCATGGAGGATGTTTAACCCATTGCAGCTTGTGGTTAAAAATGAATCAGATCAAAGTCACTCCAGATGCACATTATGGACTGACAAATGACGGAACAGAATAGCAAATCTCATCTGAGAATCCTTGTTAGGTCCTAACAATCTAGTTCTCCTAGAATTTATTATCTTACAGCAACTCACTGTTTCTGAAAGGTTACGTAACCCTCTTACAATTTATTATGAGTCCAGTTAGAAAATCATGACAAGATGCCCACCTCAGCATGTAGCAAAAGATCTGATTTATGGTAAACTTCAGCTGACAAGCAGTGCATGTACCTGAAAGTCAAAATTGACAGAAGTTCAAATTCTGAAATATGCAAGTTAAAGAATGCAAAAGAATTCGGATTTACTCATAAATTCAGAGTGAAGATGATAGATAAGCACCATGCCATGTCTTCTTTTTGCACTGCAAAATATTCAGATACCAAGAAACAGATAAGCACCACCCCCAGGATAAGTTGATTACTGTCAAGAAGAAGAGAGACAGAATATAAGGTAAGGTAAAAATAGCCTATTACTCTGTGTTTGCTAAGACAATCTTGCGTGAAGCTCCAACAGCTAGGACAAGAAAACACACCAATACTGTTGGATGATGCACAACATAAGGACAATGTCTAACAAAACTAGAGAAGCCTATCAGAACACTGGGTTGCATTTCTAATAAATAAACGAAAATTGCATCAAAATCTCGATAAGCATTGATCACTCTCTCTCTCTCTCTCACACACACACACACACACACACAAAAACAACAGAGGTGCAGGTAGACCTAAACGTGAGAGTGGGTTTGGTGCCGTTGAATCCGGATAGAGTGGAAGGAAGGGGAAAAAGAGAAGGCAGAGTTTGCTGCCGAACAGCCACCAGCCTAGCCATGAAGCCTTTCCTCTTCTTCTTCTTCTTTTTCTTCTTCTTCTGACCTCTTTCCCTCGTAGATTTGTTAAAACAGAAATTTGAGAGATTCTGGTGCTGTCCATCACTTAAACTGCCTCGTCTTTCCTTGGCTCTCTCTTTCTACCCGCCAAACTCTTTGCTTGCAATCAGGAATTCAGGAGAAGACAATGATCCCACCCCACACCTCACATTGGTTATGTCCCCCTCAACCACAGCCCTCCCATTCAACTTTCAAATGACCACCTCACACACACACCCCTCCCTGTCACGTCCTGTTGGCTTGTTAAGAATGACAAGTGACAATGGCCGAGGGCCAGCCAATTCTCCCTTATTCCTTTCCTGCTGTGGCCCTCTTTAATCCTTTTGGGTCCAAATCAGTTTCCTATTCTGGTAACGCAAACGTGGGTTGGGCACTGGATTATTACCAAAGGCATGCTGTGGCCTGTGAGACCAATCCATTCTCTTAAAAGAACGACCCATTACGAGTGATAGATAAAGTGGGCCTGCTGTGCTGTGAAGGGATCCATCTGCCACTCTTTGAGGGGCTTATTCATTTGTCTTTGGGAAATATATAAAGCAAAACCCAGTCCATGGGCTACGTAGCTGCTTTAACGTTGGATTCTCGTGACTCTCCGTTCCCGTTCCCGTCCCCGTCCCCGTCCCTGTCCCTGTCCCCGTCCCCACAGCAACAAACGGACGGTAGAATTGAAATTTGAAAGTCAAATAAATAAATAAAGAAAAAAGGGGGAGAATTTGGAGTTGAAGCTTTGCGTGTTTTTGCTTAGTAACAGTCCTAAAACACTTAAATAAAGGAGAAGCGTTGGAGTTCTCGCATCAACCACCAACGATGGATCTCAACCAGGTGATCTTGATTATTCTCTCGCACGCCCCCAACATTATAAATATATATACCTTTTTTGGCTGTTGGTTTCAATTCGATTGTTATTTATACATGTGTGTATGTTTGCACGTGTATAAAAATATGGGTTTGCATGGTTTAGTTGATGTTAGTGGTCGATCTGCTCTTTCTTTGGAGTATTCTGATTCCTGAGATTCTCGTATGCCTTGTTTGGTTCCGTGGAAAAAGTGATTGATCGAGCGAAAGGAAAGATAAGAAAGAAGGGGAAAAAATGCTTTGTAGAAAAGAAAATTTCCTGGGTCTCTAAGAGGCCCGAGATATTTCTCGGTCTTCAACGACAGTGACATGTTGTAGCAGAACAAGAAAAGCTGCCTGCACAAAGGTTACTTGTATATCGATCCCCACCAAACAAAGAAAAAGTACTTATTTTGAAGATGGGTTCTTTATCTTATGTACTTTATGCGGTGCCAATGGAAAAATCAAGGTATCAAATTAGATGCTTTGTGGTTGATAATTTGCAACCAAAGCACCTTCCTATGTTGAACAATCTAATTTTGTAGTGATAGTTAATGCGCTATTGGGATCGCTGAACCAGAGTTCTCTAGTTCTGATCCTGTTAAACAAAAAAATGGTTGTCTTGTTAATGAACAGACAGAGAAAAGGGCGATATTAAATTGTCTGAAGTTTCACTGGCTCTTGGAAATGTTGTTTAGACCTTCCAATGATAAAGTTTCTCCCTCCCCCCCCCCTCCCCCAACGTTAATGAATATTAATTTTCAAGTAGGAAAGGAATTTTGTTTTTACTTGTTCTTCCTCAAATAATAATTGATAACTTATGCTAACTCTTCTTGACAGCCTCCTGGTGAAAATTATGCAAATCCAAAGATATGCTTCTTTCATGTTCTTTTCAAGGTATGCCGCGAATGCCATATTCAGTTGTAACTTGTATCAATGAATTTATCTCTATGTGTTTTCTTAACTCTACTGTCGCTCTCTCTCTGTTTCCTTTTTTTAATGTCTTTGGCAGGCTGCAGCTTTGGCATTTTATATACTTTCTGCTCTCTTTATTAATAACTTTGTCATCATTTTTGTGGTGACTGTTCTCCTTGCTTCGCTTGATTTTTGGGTGGTTAAGAATGTGAGTGGTCGCATCTTAGTTGGTCTTAGGTGGTGGAATGAAATCAATGACTTGGGGGAGAGCGTGTGGAAATTTGAATCCCTTGACCAAGAGGTTAGTAAAATTGAATTTTAGTCCTGTTGACCATACATGCACTTTCTGTTGTCTCAAATCATGTAAAGATCTTTGCTTTTCCACTGTTGTTACCAAAATCTCATGCATGTCGATACTGTTTCTACTGTAGTCTCTGGCCCGGCTAAACAAGAAAGATTCGTGGTTGTTCTGGTGGAGTCTTTATCTGACAGTAAGTATAAAGGATTTGATTATGGCATGTTAGAGCATGACCTATAACCTTGGTGGATCATATTTATAGGAAATTTGCATTAAATGCAATATATTTTATAACTAGACAACTGTGAGAGACTGATTGAAAATGTCAGTTATTCATTACCAATATCTTGCATCAGATGAGATCATCATTGGAGAATCTGAAATTGCATAGGGAACTGAGGGGGAAACAAGATGCATAACATGTAAAGCTGATGAGTGTTTAAATATGGTGGTTAGCTATAGACTGTGTGTTTGAATTTGTTTTAATTCTTTTAATTAGCCCTTTATATCTAGGTAACTAATTAATCCATGTTGTTTGTCATTTTATTATCTTTATCTTTTCAATGCTAACTTCATAGCCATTTTTTAGGCAGTTGCTTGGGTTGTGCTCGGAATTTTCTCTCTCATAAGGCTCCAAGCAGATTACTGCCTCATCATTGGAGTTTGTTTGACTCTCAGCATTGCAAACATTGTTGGTTTCACCAAATGCCGGAAAGGTGTGCAAACAAATTGTCTGGTCTCGCTGTTTTCTTGTTTTGTTCTCCCTACATGTGATAAGGTTTTTCTTCATTTGCCTAATCTGCCCTAAGGTGATAGATAACATTGTTTTTCATTGTTAATATTGTAGAAAAACCACTTTTCATTGCATATCCATACAAAAAATACTTCATTACGGTTGGAGATTGCTACTATTGCATAAATCAGCGACAGGGTTGTGAACACAGTAATATGTAACATTGGATATGAATTTGACCGGATGGCAAGGTTTATTTGGATGTCCAGTAGATAACTACCGAATCAGTTACTTCAACCTTTAGAAACTCATCCATAACTTAGCCACTGCATAGCCCATGCTGATAGTTGTGGCTTATCCTTCATTTGCTGCTTCTGTATGGCCATTTGACTTCTCCCATCGAGGATTGCACTGTTTTCCACTGCATATCCGCATGTTTGGCAACTTCACTCAATTTCATGGTATCTTCAATTTGGCCTGGTTTTAGGCTTTGGGAAATGATTGATGACACTACCTACCTGTTGTATATGCCTTGCAAATCTTTCCTTGGAGCTTGACTTGAATACTGAATGCTAGACGAATTTGTTATTGCTTTTGCTTGTGATCAGGTTGAAGTATTTGTCGCAGTACCTGATCCTTTATCTTATCGTTTTTATGAAAGGTGACATTTTAATACTTTGTGCTCTTATAGATGCGAAGAAGCAGATTCAACAATTTGCATCCCAAACGCTGTCCAACCGAGTATCATCTACCATACAATCAGCATTCAGCGTGGTCTGAGTTTCTCATCACGGGAAGATGGAAGTTGGAGATGAGATGGAGTAGCCGAGCCTCTGCAAGATGGTATTTTTGGTGGCAGGGGACGGGGGTTGTAAAAAATTTGCTATTGTGGTTGAGTTTGCCTTTTCTTTATGGTACTGCCGTAGAACTACGAGATAGGTGTTACGTGTCAACCTTCAAACGTGCAATGTGTAACGAGCAAAGGGAAAAGAGGCGCATAATCTTAGAAGAAAGCCTCTCTTTTTGGTTGGAATTTGTTCATTCCTTTCCACTTTAAATTTCTCTTCTTAATGGCATAAGCCAAATCCACTCCGTACGAGTTGACGGAGCAAAGATGAGTAGTGCTCGTCATCACTTACAGACGGGTTACGTGGCGACTCATCTTCTTGTCATTCTGTATTTGCGGTAAAATGACGGTAGTGGTACATCATTTCTTCTTTCTTTTGCCCAACAAAACTACAAAAGCACGAATCCCTTCGCTTGCTTCTTGTAATTCTGATTCACCCCATCTGCTCTGATTCTCTTTGGAAATTCGATTCATTTCCCAATATTCTATTCCTTTGCACATTCATAAAGTTTCCTTCTTCACTCGCTCGAGTATACATGCAATGCTTACTTCCGTTCGTCTAAGTTTCTCGCTATTTGTTTTTGCTTCTTAAAACTATGAATTCAATCCGTCTCTTTGGCGATTCCGCCATGAAACCATCGCGCAGATTCCTCATTACTCGGAAAAGGTCCCGACTTTTTGGTTCTGCCAAAACAACATAATACTCTATCTAGCGACTGGCCGGGGAATCACTCGAATTCTAATCACAGGAAGCAAATTTTTTTTTTTTTTTTTCTCTTTTGCATATATCCTGGGGTTTCCAAGCTTAGAAAATGGTACCCAGAAATCTCTTTGTTTACCCAGTACCTGTTTTGGGCAATTTAGGCTTATACCAGGTTCTTCTTACGCTTTTTGTTCGACGACAATTACAACTAGGGTTGTTTCCGTTGTTGCTAGCGTTCGCATCGAGATTGAAAGAATATTTGACTTCTGTTGAGACAAGAGAGTGAATGACAAAAATTCCGAAAGAATTTATGTGCAAAATGGGATTAATGTGAAGCCACCGCTGGTAGTCAAGAGGATTGATAAAGATGAGAATATTGTAAGTGAGCAAGTGTCCAGGATAGGAGTTGCAGTTGCTGATGAGGTTGAGAGTGTCAAAAATGGAGAATTGTTTTGCTAAAGGAGTTGAGGTCGTGTGTCCCACGGGAAAGAAATCTGACATTGAAAAGGAGGCATGGAAATTATTGAATGATGCGGCTGTGAAGTATTGTGGAAGCCCTGTGGAGACTGTTGCTGCAAGCGATCCAGCCCTTGAATTATGATCAAGTGGTTCATTGGCGATCTTGTGCCTTCCATCTCTTGCTTTCTAGGGGAGAAGGAGAGATTGTTAGGAATTTTATACTTCATACCTAGCAGTTGCGGGCGATGGTTCAAGTTCAGCCTTTTTTTTGTTTTTTTTTTTTGGGTTTTGTTTTTTCTTTCCTTCATATCTGATTCATCCCTTTGAAATTATATTTTTCTTTGGTATTTTTTGTACTATTCCAATTACTATTTATTTCTGCACAGTCCAATTATGAGTGGCTAAATTGTCAATAAGAATTCAGCTTACCGGTAAATTCTCTCTCTCTCTCTCTCTCTCTCTCTCTCTCACAAGTGAGGGAGTCCTTTGTTTGCCATTATATTCGAGAATTTTTTTACAGTAAGGCCGGTTCTGACTATTTTTGCTAGAGTTTGTAATGCTACTTTGAGCATTAACTATCGAGAAAATAAAATTTGATTGTTGTCCCCCTGAAATGATTCTTCGTGGTTTAAAGCAAAGATGTTCTCATTTTGTTCTTCCAAAGTGAAAGGCTTTTGTTGGGTGCATGGAGTCGTTGGTGTTTGCAACTAATTTGCTGGTGTGGTGGTCTTGACCCACAAAATATGTCTTGAAACATGTTAAGAGATAGCTAAATCCCCCTTCTCCCCACGGGGCCAAAATGATCCCACCAAAAAAAAAAAGTTAAAAAAAAATAAAAAAGGAGGAAAGTAAAACTGAGAGCAACTTCTGGATCAATCAGGCGCACTGCAACGGAGATGAAAGCAAGAAGGATTGATGGCCACCACCAAATACAATCGGTAGTTACCTCTCATTCCAGCTCGCACCTCATCACAGCCGTATCTCCAACGGGCAGAAGAATGGAGCAGGCCTACTAAATCCATTTACGATATCAAGTAGTATGTTCAAGGCCTGCAAAGGGATGAGGAAGGGACCGAACCTTTCACGCAGTTGCAGGGCATTTTTGGTTCATTGGGCTGTTGACTATCTAATCAAGCAATGGATGGACTGTATGGAGTTGTATATGTCTACGTGTATAACCAACGCACTCGTTTGATTTGGTTGAATTAGTTTAGTATTTTTCTTCTTTTTTTTTTAATTTTATTTTGTGGCACAGGCGGGCTGCAAATGGGGTTCTCCAAAGTGTAGAGTGGAGTTATACCATATGCGGTTGGTCAGTTGGCCTTTATTTATGTGTGTGGGCTTAAGGCTGAAACTGAAAGATGATATCTTTATAGGATAAGCCGTAGAATGAAGACACCATTTTTGCCATTGCTCAAGAACAAATCATGGGATGGGCCCTAAATATAAAATTTGACCGTTAAATTATTTAAATTTTTAGTTTTTAACTTAAAGTTTGATTTTTAGTTTTTATAAATAATAATTATTATTATTTTTTAAAAAAATTTCCGCTTATGCAATCAAGCCTACATTTTAAAAGGCAGTATTGGAAACTTCTTTTTCCTCACCGAGTCGGTGGCGGCGTCACCTTAATCAAGTTGACTTAGGCAAGCAAGTGGGATGACTCAATTATCGATCCTGATCCTGTCCCGCTTTATTATTATTATTATTTTTTTTCCTTTTTGGTGCCTTGCGTGTCAGGAAAGTTGCGTTTTTCCTCATTGAATCGGCGGCTTCGTCACCCGGGAGTCGTCAAGTTGACGTGAGCAAGCAAGCAAGCAAGTGGGATAGCTCCACTATACATCTTCTTCGTGGTGCAGATTTTTTATTTTTTTTGTTTTTGCTTTTGCTTTTTAATCCATTTCAATGCCCTTGGAGGGACCCCCCCTATAAAGATGGCGTGGCTGCATTTTGAGGGAGTGGGAACTGAGGCGTGATTTGGAAAAATGAGCCAGCCAAGCAAGCCAAGCTCCGGCGATGGGCGGGCCTCCGGGAAAGGTTCTTTCACCAACCACCCACTGCCACGGGGCCAGACTAGTAATAAGATCCTTAAGGCGGCTCTCGGTTGTTCACCAAGCTCGTCGTCTGGACAAAACTGAAGCCTGAAGCCTTTTGTTTTCTTCCTTTGTTTCAATCATAATTGGGAAGAGGGAAGGGTGGTGGTAGTGGGTGTGTGCCATGTCCGCTCAGTTCGGGCTTTGTACATTGTTTCATTTGGGGTCTGATCTATCTTCTTCCTTTTTTTATTTTTTTTATGTATGGGTTCTAGTCTTGTAATAATTATTATTATTAGTCTCTATGTTATCCTTGTGACATAATAATAATAATGTTAATTCCTAATGTCTTTTTTTTTTTTTTCTCTCTTTTTATTCATCGGAAAGTATTTCTCCTGTCTTCACTCTTTTTCTTCTTCTTCTTCTTTTTTTTTTTTTTTTTAATATAAATTTTGAGGCTTTACAACATGTTTGGATGGATAGAAAAAGTTAAGTGAAAGAAAGAAGAAGAGAGAAAAGAAAAGATCACTTTTCCCTGCATGAATAATTGGAACAAACATATTAAAAAGGTAACTTTCCCTTTTCGGGGATAGATATGGTGTAAGGTAATTTCTATATGTTTAGTGCAGATAGATATGATTTGCGCGGCCACATGACCCCGAAGAAAAGGCTTTCCAGATCTCTGAACCCAAGAAATGCCACCCAAATCCGACTCAAAAGCCGGATCCTTGCAAGACCCCTCTTTCAAGCCGGGCTCCGTCGTTGAGATTAGCTCGGACGACGAAGGATTCCTCGGCTCCTGGTTCTTGGGCACCGTCATCCGCCGCGCCTCCTCCTCCTCCTCCTCCTCGTCGAACCCCATCATCAAATACCTGGTCCAGTACCATACCCTCTTCGCCGACGAGTCCGGCAACAGACCCCTGCGAGAGGTTCTTGATTCGGTGCAGTTGAGGCCCGTGGCTCCCAGAGAAAAGAACAGAAAGTTCAAGTTCAGCGAGTGCGTGGACGCTTACTACAACGATGGGTGGTGGGAAGGGGTCATCACGGAGGATTGTGGAAACGGGAAGTTCGCTGTTTTCTTTAGGAGCTCGAAGGAGCTGATTGTGTTCGGAGAGGACGACTTGAGGTTGCATAGGGAGTGGGTTAATGGGGTGTGGAAGCCGCCTTTGCAAGAGTACAATGACGCCACGGCTAAACAGGAAAAAGAGGTCTTTTTTCTTTCTTTTTTTTTTTTTCTCAATCACTTGGTGGGCATTTTCCTCAGTTTTGTTTTGTTGGAATTATTTCATTGAAATTGGTTCGATGGTACTTTAACATGTTCTATGTTCTTGTAGTGTAAAGATGTAAGTTTGAAAAATTTCTAATCAATGAAGAAACCATTTGCTAGCAGAATCAAGAGAGAGAGAGAGAGAGTATGTGTGTGTGTTTTAGCTCTGTGATTTTGATTGCTGCTTTAGTATGGCTTTTCAATTATCAGTTTGATTCTTGAGAAGGAATTTTGTTCTTGATGGCAATGGGTGATGAACTCCTTCTGATATGATGATGAAGATGCAATTTGAAAGCTTGTTGCAGTGTGTTTTTGTCAACCTCGGCTGATCAATCCCCTATATTTGTGTTATTAGAGATGGGGGATGGGGAACTTAATTCATCAAGCTTATGCTGGAAAATTTTGGTTGATTTCATTTGCTCAGTCTTTCTTTCTCTACAGTTAAATGTTATTTTCATTGAGATAATTAATGCTGGTTGGTTGCTCCTGATGGGTAGTTGTTTGGGGGTATCTTGCTTACTTGACATAATCAGCTTCTTAATCATGTGCCGCAGGAAATTACAGGTCAAGAGAAAACTGGCAAAACAATGACCCATGAGAGGACTGTGAGTGAGACAACTTCTTCATCCAAAGTGAAGCCTAGGGAAGTAAAGAAACGGAAGAAGAAGTCTGGAACAAAGAAAGCACCCACCAGAGCTGGTGCAAATGTTGTAGATATAGCGGCAAAAAATAAGTTTAGCCAGGGAATGCTAGTGGAGGTTAGTAGTGATGAAGATGGTTTTGAAGGTGCTTGGTTTGCTGCAACTATTGTTGACGCAGTTGGAAAGGACAAGTATCTTGTTCAGTATCAAAGCTTGAGAATGGAAGATGATGCTGATTTTTTAAGGGAAGAGATTGACATTCTGCACATAAGGCCTTCTCCACCGGAAACTCTAGTTCTCGATTGTTTTAACTTGATGGAAGAAGTCGATGCCTTGTATAATGATGCTTGGTGGGTAGGTGTGGTCACTAAGGTTCATCATGATTCAAGATACACAGTCTACTTTAAGGATACTAAGGAGGAATTGATTTTTAAGCACACTGATTTGAGGCCACACCAGGACTTTATAAATGGAAAATGGGTCATGCCTTCAAAGGTATGGTGTGGATATTTGAAATCAATTTTTTCTGTGATGATTTTGCTCTGCTCTTACATAGAATGTTTTGGCAGCTGGGAAAAACTATCTGATATATGCAAGTCATCCACATTCATTACATGATTAAACTTGAAAGCAGACAAGGTCACAGAACTGTGACATGGACAAACTTGGAAATTGTTTGCATGTTCCAATAATTTATTGGATCACTTTTGGAACCAGTTAATGGTTGAGCTCAGTTGGATACTGTCCTGGGGAGTTGGATAGGGTTCTGACACACCTTTTGTTTCCATGCTGGAAATTGCTATTTGCTATGCAAATAAGGATGTAGACAGTTTAATTTAAATGGAAAAGGAAAAGCCCTAAATAAATATGATAAGCATGTATCCAATTACTGTTAGTCATGAAAATATTGGTAAGAATCTCCATCTAGGTGCAGGCACACATGCTTACGAAGGTGTTAATAAAAGGCCATCTAGGACTTGATTTGCAGCCGTGTGTGTGAAAGTTACTAGGTTCATGTTCTCCATGGCTGATAGTGAGTAAGCCACATAAATTTTAATTGTTGCTTTCTTGTAGTCCCGCCTCATTCCTTTTGAAGCTTTCATTTGAAAGCATTAGTACAATACTTGTGATCAACAATTGTAAACTAGGAGCTAACTTCTGTAACTTGATCTCAGGTGTTGCGGCTTTGTTTTGCGAAGGAAGCCTGAGACATTTGCCATAATTTCTGTACAAAAGGGTAAATCCTAACCACATCCTTCTCCACGCCTTGGCATCATGTGGTGGCAAATTTTAGATATCCTAGGCTTTCTTATTTGACCAATTGTGCACCCGTGGCTGTTACTTTCTTACTGAACTAGCATAAGCCATTCTCATGCATCCGTTGAGTATTGGAATCTACCAAAGTGCCTTGGACTGCTATGATAAAGCACCAAGAAAGAGGTTGCTGATTTTGTGCCAATGGATTGACCCTTGTGGAGTTTCTTTCTACATGAGGATGGCTTCTGGCTTGCTTCTTTGGTATTTTTTGCTCGAACGTATACTAGTTCTTGAAAGGTTCTCGGTCATTATGACCGCATCCCAAGTTTGCTATTGCGAAAGCAAGTGTTGTTACCATCCAAATGGATGGTTATACAAATAGACAAGTTGTCTAGATCCTTGTTTAGAGCGTTTCTTGACTTGATGAACATACTGTTGTAACTTGAACAAACTAACAGCAGGTTAATGCTACGTTAATAATATATGAAGCCCTCGCCGAAGCATTTTTTTCAAAAAAAAAAAAAAAAAAAGAAAAACCCCAAAAAAGGGGCCTATGACAAGGTCTTAAAGCGGCCTTAGCTGGGGAAGGAAGTGGTAAACTTCAATACCAATGCCGTCTGAAAGCAACTTACAAAGCGAACGAAGGCTTAATAAGTTACTTTCCTTTTTCTCACTCTAGAAGTTTATTAGGCAGCGAAGGCTTTCTTTTGGCTAACAATTCCCCATATTTACCTCATGAAGCTAGCTTTCTCCCGTGTGGTAGATTCCAAAATTGAAAACTTTAGTTTGAAAGTTGAAGTTCGTAATCGTTTAGATGTCTGTTCAATAACAATTACCGGCTCGGATAACCATGATACCAGCCTCACCACGCTCCTTTCAACCGATAAAGTTTAAAGAAGAAACCTGTTAACAAAAATGGCATGCATATATGATAATAAAGACATAAAGCCACAACTAATATGTAATAATCAGGCAAATTACAGAGGTGTTTGTGCTGTCCACACAATGACTGGTGTCTGCAGCTGCAAAGCTGTAACGACACAGTTGAGCAATGGAACTCCTTGTAAGAGGTTTAACTTCAGTTTATTGCCGGTAGAGACGATAAAAGAGCCAAATTAAAACTCGATCAGATTAAAAAGGGGTAGCAAAGACACGGCTGACAGATTAAAACTCGATCAGACCTCCTTCACTGCCACAGCAGGCGCATCCACTTCCTTGGTTGCTTCCTTAACATCCTTAGCTTCTCTAGGATCTTTGGTCTGAAAAGCTGACACAGGGAAGGACCTGTAGAGCCCTGCAGGAGTTTGGAAAGTGATCCTTTCAGTTGGTGGGTCATCCAAATAGATGTCACTGAGTGTGATCCAAACCAGGAGCTCCTTGGTCTTGACCCCAGTCAGCTTCTTGATCTTGTTAGGCTGAGCGATGGCAGTGACTTCCGGTGCATAGCTCACCAGCTTCCCAATCTTCTCAAACTTGTGCGTTATACTCTTCTTTTGCTTCAGCCACACAAAACCGGTCTCCTTCACAATCCCACATTCCTCGATGTCATGCAGTGGCAGTAGCCCATTGGGCAAACCTATTTCTGTGAGCAGTTGCTTTGATTTCTGCTGGCAGATTTCATCTCCGTGGTAGATCTCATCAGCCTTGGCCTTGATCTCTTCTGTTACCACAGACATCGTCTTTTCTTTCCTCCAAACACTTGCTACAGACTCCTTTCTAGTTGTTGCTTCCTTGGGATCGCTTACTTTGATAATGAGGGAACGGTAAAGTGACCCATCTATGACATATATAGTCGTCAGCCTTTGAATTTACCCTTTGTTCCTCCCTGAAATTGTAAAAATGCCATCTGGGTATGGCCCAAAAACGGGGTCCATCGGTCATTTTAGGGTCAATTGGGACGCGGGTTAGTTTAGCGACTCCTTTCGTGCTTCAGTGGCTTGGCTTCCATTCCAGCTTCCAGGGGCCACGTGGCCATGTGGGTCATCTCTGCTTTTCTGGCTGAAAATGAGCAGCACATTTAGCTCGTAATTAAGGTGAACAAAAGGGGGCCGTTGAGGGGCTAACGTGCTTGCATTTATGAGGAGGGTTGAAGTTTTATGGCAATATTAAAGGGGAAAGCAGTCGGTTGGGGGAGAAGTGGGGGGAGGTGCCGGTAAGAGCTGACCACATGGGATTTAGTTGAGAGAATCAAACCATTTATCTTGGTGTGACGTGTATGTGATTCAACACAGGAATGGGACGGCACCGGCCATCGAACAACCAAGAAGTATTATACTATTTTACGGGCATTATTAGATAGTTCAGACAACGTCTCCTCCTCTTCCCACTTCCCTTATAAAACTGATCAAATGAAAAGGCATTCACGTAATCACTTGCCTGATTAGTGATTACTGTTTACCTCTCTAGATTAATTGCAAATGAGTAACAAGTGCCGCGGAATTGGACATCGCGTGGCATTCTCTTTCACACACCACAATTCCGTCATTTCTAAATGATGAGAAGAAGTCTTGGAATCTAATCTCAATACCTCTCCTCAGACCTTTAAGGGCTTCCACGTTACCGAGGAAAACCAAAGTGGGGCACTTTCGATACTTCCATCGTAGATAAAGGGCCAAGAGGGTTGGCCTAATAGTTTAGGAAAGACACAGAACCACCCCCGCGTGAAAAAAACACAACATTACCTTATAACTAACAACCACCTTCTCCTTCTTTAAGGTCTCATAATGGCATCTGTTTTATCCTTGCGGTACAAGTTATGATGGCCCATCAACGTTCCATATCAATATCAATATCGCTCCAACCCAACGTACTCAACTTGTAGGTCCCAAGATAGAGACACTGACGTTGGTTAATTTGGGCCCTCGAGGCACAGAAACCATACCCACAAAGATGATACGGCACTTTATGAACCTTCCGATGTATAGCAACAATCATCCTGCTTTCTGGGCTAATGCATCCCTGCTTTTATCAGTCAGTACATCCCCATAAAACCGAGAAAAAGAATGACTGATACGGTATTCATGCTTCAGAGTCAGACTTGAAAAATGAACACTTCTATAACAAACGTTGAAGGCATGACGAGGTCCAATCATAGTCTCTACCCTCTATGTGGGCACTTCATCTACATCGCTTCTGGAGTACAATTCCACGGTGATTCATGTACGAGATTTGTCATTCCACCGTGAGCTTAATGTGTTGGACAATAACCTCGGGAAGAAACCTTGGACGAATAAGCCACTGCATTGCCCCTTCAGTGTCATTAATATGGCTATCAACTGGAAGCAGCCTCCATGGTATTCTGGTTCTCCATCCCCAGTCCACGACTGTAATTGTTTAGCAATGACTCGATGTGTTTTATTTCTTTTGGCATTGAGCCAGTGAGTACCTGATTCAAGGACCAGAAAAATCAGTAGAACTGAAGAATGGTAGGCACAATGTTCACAAGAGACAGGACATGCACCTTGTAAAACATGGACAACTTTTAAAGTACTATGATGCATAAAAATTGATCTCAATAATGGTAATAGGCCAATTTTCAGCCCATTTTCACTGTTTAAATGTTTTTACGGCTTGAGAAGTGCCCCTTATTTTCACAAAATATATCAGAACTAGACCAGGCAATGGATTTTGCAGACCATGTAAAATAAAAGACAATCCAACGGCATGCTAGTTGAAGACTTGACTGCTAACAAAAGTCAATATAAGGCCAGTCAATATGAGGCCCTCAATGAATGGTAGAATGACAGAACTAATTTTCATTTGTACCTCGTAGCCACTTTCCGTAATTAGAACCTCATCCTCAATCCTTATCCCAATGCCTCTATACCTGCAACAAGCATTTTAAACATGATTTTAGAGTCCATTATTGCCAAGGTATGGAGGCAATCTCATGTTCCCACACCAACTGGTTAACAAGCTCGCAAACAATCAACCAAGAATTATAACAAACTCAAATGTCATATTGTGAACCATAGCAGGCTTGTACAAGTATAATAATGGTTTTGGATAAAGATGCATAAACATAATAATGGTAATACAAGAAAGAGACTCCTAGATTTCCGAGGAATAAAGTGAGTTGGATATGTTAGAAGAATGACCACCAGTAATGTGACAAAGGTCAATTTATGGTAGGATGACAACAATGACATGCCAATGTTAATAGATTGGGTCATATGACACTTTCATGTATTGGACTCAGCTTCAACCTTTCCAATCAAAGTTTCAATGTACTTCACAGGAACTACAAAATTTGTGCTATGCAACTTGCATATGTCTACATGCATTTGTGCAAGTAGATCACCAAGCAATTAGCTTGTAGGTAGCCTGAGAGTTCTAATGGATTTTCCAGAAATCTAGAATTATGTGATCATCGAAGGACAAGCACCTCTCTGGAACATCAAAAACTGATGGAATGTAGACTCCTGGCTCAATTGTTATGACCTGTCCAAGGAACAATGTATTAATCTTCAGCATGCACAAGTACACATGAGAACAGTCGTAGATTAGGACAAAACTACAACTGTTTTTCTTCCTTCCTTCTTTCAGTCAAATAAGATAAGTATCTATAAAAACTTATATTTTGATTTCATTTTCTGAGACCACAGTAAGCCTAAAAAACTGAAAACTTCAACTCTTTTTCCAAAAAAATACGTATTCATATAAACGTGTTCATAAATAAGCTGGAAAAGAAACCTTTGACTGTCTCAAATTCTCCGTTTGATAAAGCTGCATCAAGTTAGGTATGTTACGGAAAAATTAATGTTTTGACGCAAGTGCAACAGAAATACAAACAAGTCAACAAAACCCAGACCTTTCTTAGTTCACTGCTAATGGTGTTTACGAATAAGTTTTAGGTTATCATGCAGAGAATGGAAGACTTTCCAATCAGAAAGAAAACTTACAACACCTGGTTTCAGAGGACAATCACAGCTGATTGTAGAACTATCATGGACATCCATTCCTAGATAATGACCTGGCACAAAAGCTTAAAGCTTAAAACCCCATCTGAGAATGAGAGTTAAATAGGAGATTTGTTTTTGAAATAAATTCTAATCATCTGCATACTTAGGACTTAATATTGAGGAATAGGGATGTTGGGTAAATAGCCAGCTGTGATGTCTGTAAATGGAAAGCTGTAACAAACCTATAGCAGTGGGATTCAGCTCATGGTAGGAATTGCTTTTACTGTCCTTCAAAACTCCAATCTCAGTAAGTCCTTTACGCATCACATCAACCTATACAAGCAAACAGCATTGTTAGAATCAAAAGGTTGCCTAAAAGGTAAAGTATCCAAGTCTTCCAACAGCTTCTTGCAGAATATGCAAGGCTCAACTTAGCCACCCACCCCCCCCCCCTTTCCAAAAGAACAAAATAAAAAATAAAAAAACAGAAAAAACCCCAAAACAGAGAAATGAGAAGAACATGTAGAGGCACCTATCAATGGATACAACTGATGTACACGAAGTTGGTAGCCAATGCAGGTGATTCTCATGCAAATGGAGTACTCCAACAACTACCTTTCTTGTCAGAGTTTGATTCTGAGATCAGTAGCCCATGCCCATCCAAACCATTTGTCATCAAGTTGAATAAGGGAATACCCACAATTCAGTAAGATCACCTAATGTCTATCTTGAAAATCCAAGAATCATGACAAATTCTATGCCCATAAAGTTGCAGGTGGTGTAGATTAAAAATAAAAAACTATTTGCATCATCCTTGAGTTTCTCCCGTAGAAAGTAATTTTTTTTCTTTTTTTTAAAAAAAGAGTGAAAGCATTACCGAGTAATTATGTATTTCTCGAATGCTAGAACCAGGCCTGCAAAGCTTCACACTTTCCTTGTTTGTTTGAAGTATAAGATTGTAAAGTGCTTCCTGAAAATACATATTTAAGCCATTCATTTAACCATTTGCATGATTTCTTCTAACAAAAAAAGTAAACAATCTGATCTCAAAGTTAAAATGGAAAAAGTATCCAAGTGAGTGAACAAAAGCATACTTGGACTGAAGAAAAGCTGCCGCAGGGGGGCCAGGTACGAGTAAGATCACTGCCATAACCATGCAATTCACATCCAACATCCATCAAAACAAGATCTCCATCCTTAATCTGCAAATTAAAAGTACAGGATGATATTTAAACATATATCACCGTAAACAATAGAAAGGATATTCATCCATACATCCTAGGACAATAAATAGTAGGTATCAGCTTCCCATGGGTGAGCTTACCCTCTGATCATTTCGAGAATAATGAATAACAGCACCATTAGACCCACCTCCAACCACAGGGTTGAATCTGGTAAAGGCAATATTCACAAATTGTCAACAGAATTCAATGAGGCTTCTTCTACCAATTCCTTCCACATTTCTTAAGAAAAGCAATACCACAGTTCAAATTAGATGAAAGCAAGACTCCTGATGAAGACACTTACGCCATCCTTTGGGCACCTCTCATTTTGCTTTCATATTCCATCTTTGCTGCTAAAATGCTCTCGTCAGGATACATCTTGGAATGTAGCATTGTCTGCAAAAGAGCCTATTCCATATGCAAAAGGTTACCAACTGTTAATATTATACATGGATTATTCCAAAAAGGCCACAAATGTTCATTCTTGCAGTATGATTATGAAACTGAACTTAATATATGACAATATCCTTATGTGCACTTGAATTTGTTTCTTATGATTATGTCTATCTCTTTAATTAATCAATGCAAAAAGTGTTATGCAATTAAAAGGTTTTAACAGTTACTTCATTAAAAAAGGTCAATAATCTTGTAAAGTTCATTCACCAACTCCAAGAGGCCATAATGTACAGCTGGGATCACCTGGCAAGCAATTGAAGCAGATTCTCTCATTAGCTTAAGCTCTGCTGGTGATTTCACCCACCGTAACTTGTGGGTGAAATTGGAAAGGTCTTTCACATTGCCAACAAGAGCTGCCTTTTGGAATTCCTCCAATTGTGTATACCTTGGTGTGGCTGTTTGCACATTGTGAAACAGCCTGGAGCATTTCCGTATCATATTTGGAAGAACCTGCAGCCAAGTATCAAACAAAGTGCAAAAGGTAAAATGGGTAGCTCCTGGAAAGTTACTGCCTGGCAATGCTTGAAATAGTAATGGATATCACTCAGGCAATCATCTAAGCAGCTGAATAAATTAGAAACCAATTCAAAAAGATAATTCTACATTAGAAAATGCTTCAAGTACATTGCATACCAATATGAGTGACAAAATCTCAAGTAAGTATATAATGCCTAAAATTTTAAATTCTTGTGCAAACAACAACCTAAACATGTGTGGCAAGATACATGCATCACTTTCCACAGAAAAAGGGCAGTCTAATCAGATGATATCTTTTATGGTAGCAGATGATACCACAGTGAAACTATCAAAAGATAAAAGAACTAACTGTTACTCATATGCCCAAAGCATTTCTCTTGGTGAAAATATACAAACTCATACTACTTTCAATCAAGTTCATATTGATGGCTTCATCTAATTCTCAATGCCAACAAAATATTAAACTTACATCCTGCATTTTGCTGATTGGATATGCTTTATCTGCTTTGAATGTTTCCAGTGCTGCATCAACTCCTGCAACTTGCCCTTGCCATAAGATGTCCTGAAAACATAATGATAACAGAAATTAGCTGCCACTAAAATGCCTGCTTTATCTATATATGGTGCTCATTGCTCAGGGCCTACATGCACAGACAAATATTTCAAGCTCTTCCTGATAGTTACTTTGATTAGGAAAATAAAAGAGACAAGTGAATGAACCATGAAAAAACAAATGTATTGCAAGTTCAAACCGCACCAAAGTTTATTAACCAACTAATAAGAACATTAAATGCAATAACCTTAAATTAAATTCTTTTGTACAAGATGGAACATACATGATGTGTTGCTTCAGGCATGAACATGCATAAACCAAAATCGTGACCCAGAACTGCCATGCCACCAGGTTGTAGGCAGCCAGTGATATATAAATAATCAGCATCTTGCCGAAATGTATAGGGCACAACATCGGTCATCATCTTCACTGGGGCAGCTGCAATAATGGCCAAACTGTTACCTGGAAGGAGCTCCAACAACCTTTTTCTTCGTGAAATGTACTCCTCACTAGTTATGCCTGGTGTAATCTCCCCTTCGCTTAGAAACTGTGAAGCCAAATGAAACTGGTTCATTAGCTTGCTGAAAAGAGACAGGTATCTGCACATTATATTTAGGAGGCCAAACAAAATTCCTCTTGTTGGATCATTAATCAAATTGCATATGTACGCCAAATGCATCCTGCTTGATCATTGTGCGTGCCAATAACATGAGACTGAAAGGAGTATGTCTTTGTGCGTGTTAAGCAGTAGAACCTGAGGATGAGTCGCAGGAGTTGGCTGTCCGATATCAACAACATTACGTGTAGAGTAGGTGCAGCAACGAATACCCTGAAACCAAATTCATCAAAAGCCATAAACTTAATGATCAGCGCCAGGAAAAAAAGCAAAAGCAATAAATTTATTAGAAACACAAACTGAAATAACTATAGAAAGCCGAGATTAAACTCTCAACAGAACTTGTGTGTGCAAACCCCCACGGGGCGCGTGCGTGCTATCATTGACCTTCTAGAGAGCAGAGATGAAAAGCATAGCGCACCGGCGACGCTAGTCAAAGCAGCACCGCTCAAAGATTACTAAAACGTGCAAAAAGAATTACATTTACACAAACACTCATCAAAATTGCAATCGATAGACAATAAAGAAAAGATCTTTAAACTAACAAAAGCTTCAATTGACGATAAATGCAACCAAACTTGTACCAAAGAATTATTTGAAAGAGACCAGAAAGAGAGAGAGAGAGAGAGAGGTGAAAAAAAAGGTGATTGTACATGTTTGAATGAAGTCGTTCTGCACAGTAGATTCCGTACGAAAAGCTGCATTCTTGGTTGTTTTGGTCTCAGACTTCCTCGGATTCTGTTTCTAGATGACAGCTTTTTGCCCTTTTTCAATTGTAAGTCGAAAGACTGACAGGCAAGTAACTTTGCGAACACAGTCTACAACGTAATGAACCTGTACCACAAAGGCTTGTCCTTCGTGGGGGCAATAAAATCTCGGTTTAGGGTTTTAGCCTGCCTCTCTCTCTCTCTCTCTCTCCACGCCCATTTCCTTTTCCTGATATCCTAAACGCATCGTTTTAGGAAGACAATGAGATTATCCTTTGTTTTTTTTTTTTCCTTTTTTTCCCCTTCTTTTTCCTAATGTTTATTGGAATATTGCCCGGACCGCGAGTTGCAATGCTTCATTTACCCAAAAATCCTGGAAACAAGGGGCCGGCCGTATCCCATATGTTATGATTCACAATCACAGCGACTCATGTGACAAATTTCCAAATTGATGAAGCTACATGAAAAATAAATAGGGTAAACCTCAAAAGCGAGAGAGAGGGAGGGAGAGAGACTAATAAAAAGATTGGACAAAGCCAGCAACGGGCAAGCACACTCACTTGTTTCCCACGTACAAAAACATAAAATAGATTACAGCAAAAGGGTTTGCAATGGCCTCACAGAAAACGTTGAAGAAAACATTTAATCTCGTCAATGTACGGAGGCCGAGTTGGAATTATATGACCACAATCATGCTCTATAATCACTGGACTTGAGAATAACGAAGCTAGATCTCTGCTGGCTTGGTTTGCAATTTGTCTGTCCTTGCCCGAGATGCTGCTAAATATATGCAGGGAAGGGCAGTTAACCGTTCCACGATCCACTCCTGCAAGTTGAGCAAATCCAGAGCACAAAATCACAAATCCAAAATCAATCTCATGCTTCCTCCTCAATTCTCGCACACAAATCAAAGCAGCCATTGCAGCTCCCTGTGAAAATCCTAAGATCCCATCAAAGGGTCCTTCCTCGGCAAACACTCTGTTCAGGTAATCTAATGATGTATCAAACCCCTCGGTTTGTTCTTGATGCTGAAGGGGATCAAATGGACCGTCAGCAATTTTCCAATTGGTTTCACAACTTCCTTTGGAATCAGGAGCTATAAACCATGCAAACTTTGGCTTGCAATTTTCCGCAGGAGGAACTTGCTGCAATGAGCCAGATGATGTATCAATGCACTTTGGTTCAGTGACACAAGGTTGGTAAATGAAAGGCAGCTGATGGGGTGCGTCAACATAGATCAGCTCAGCAATGCTTTTAAGTTTCTTGGCTAATGATGCTGTCCTACCCTTAAAACCAGAAGCATTCTGCCGAAACCCATGCAAACATAAGATCCTCAGGTTTCTTGAAAACCCAGCACCTGTATCATTAAGGAACAATGATATGAGGACAAGAAGTTTTGGAGAAACAGATTGTATGCAAAAATAGGATATAAACATTATATCTATTCCTTGTTAACACCAGGAATTAGCATTTGTATCGTATAACATTAGCATTGTCGAATCAGAAAGCAAAACAGTATAAGGATAGATACAGACCTTACCCTGTTCCCCATGTGGATGAGATGGGACTGTCGAATGTGAATAGACTCGAACCTCAATGTTTGGGACTATTTCCTGTGGTTTGCAATTGTCAGTTGATGGGCATGCCTCAATGCCCCTCCCATTTTTCTGGCACAATTCACAAACATAGACAGTTTCTTTCACCTGCTCAAACACAACATTCAAATTCTCACAAAGAACCAGACAAAGTTGAATATGCAATGTAGTAAGTTCTGAAGCATAGGTAGAGAAGACATGTTCATAGCTTTTCAAGTGAAATCTTTTGAAAGTAATTTTGTAACTTCAAATGAGAACATAATTGCTAATACATACCTTACAACCATCACAGACCAAAACAAGCATCCTACAATATGAACATCTGCAGCGTGAAGAATAATCATCAAAGGATACACCACAAAGAAGGCAGCTACCAAGTATATTTGTATCTGAGCTCCCAACAGAAATCCTACAGTCACAAGCAGAAAAGGTAGGAATTACCAAAATTGAATTTCCATATTTATCTATCTAAACACTTCCAGTTCCATTCTTGTTGACTATTTTCTTTTTAATACATAAGGGTGTAATAAACCCAAATTGAGTTGCAATGCATTCACAAAAATGTAAGAGAATGTCATATCATGTGGACATAGAAAGATAGACTAATCATACCGGTGGTCAAAAACAAAATTCTTTCCTTTGAAAAAACCACCATCAGGGTATTGTTCCAAATATCGTTGTATTCCACCATATAACTGCATTAGCCCACACAATCAAATGTGTTATAATCACAATGACAAGCAGTATACTGACTCCTTACGGCCATGTTAGCAAGCTGAACACAAACTTAATTCTATTTGGTGGCAAATTTTACCTGAAAGACATTTTCAAACCCAGCACCTTTTGACCTAATATAGGCGGATGCCATCTCACACCTGATCCCTCCAGTGCAATACCTGTAAAATGAACCAAGAGAGAATATGAAGATTAGGACAGAGCACTGAAGGTGATAAAGCAACAATAGCAGCTTACTGTAATCTCACATAATGGTTTTAAGAACAAAGAGAGTTCAGGAAATGATCCACCATGAAGTCCATTACAAACAAGTGCTTACATGAGGACACGTTTGCCTCGCAGTTGTTCAGCATTATCATCAATCCAAGAGGCCAGGTCACTGTACTGCCTGATTCTTGGATCCAAAGTTTCCACTGTATGTGCGTGGAACTTCCCAATTCTAGTTTCATATATATTTCTCGCATCTAGTAGAACAAGACCTTTATTGTCGGTCAGTGCTGGACTTTCTTTCTTGACAAGTTGCCCTAGCAAGGATATATATATATATATATAAGAGCCGGTCGATGAAAAGTTAAAATCCTAAAAATTTTTACGTCTATAATTGAACAAGTAATAGCATTGTGTGTAAGTGCCAGTTACCAGTGCTCTGAAGAAGAGAATGGAACTCAACAGCAGAGAGATGTGTCCCAGCATTTGCAATATCTGGTGACTTCAACTGAGAATCAGGACTAAATGTAACCAGTTCCTGGCAACAAGGAGAAGTACACAGTTATTACAACAGGCATACACAGATATAAGAAAGCTGGAATTATAACCGAGAATGCCATCGCAGATACAACAAGAAAGACCCCCGAAATAATTAAAATTCAAACCCCTAAGAAAAATCTCATTCTGCACTGTCCTCACGTTTGATACCCAGTATTGCAAGTTGTCCAACCGTACCTCCCTTTCTTGAATCAAGAACCAGAATTTCAGAAATCCCCAATACCCTTGTAAATTATAACTTTCTCTTAGACATAAAAACGCTAGGGACAAAAGAAAAGAAAGATGGGAGAAGGACCTTGACAATGCGAATGGAGAGAGAAGTGAAGCCGCATTCACGCGCAACCTTGTCGTCCAATGGATAATGGGAAGTAGCGAGCTTGAAGTCAGTCCCTTCAAATAAACTAAACGTTTTCACTGCAGCTACGTGCTTCTCCAAGGAGGATAACTGGCCACCCACCTAACACGCGCACACACACACACACAAAGACAGAGCCCATAAATAATAAAAGAAAAGGGGAGGAGGGGACCTTTCAGGGGGAAAATAAAGAAAGAATCCAAATGGTTATGCTCTGAAATTATATTGGAATGAAAGAATTTAGGGCTGGGGATGGGTTGAAGAAGAAGAAGAAGGAATACAGACAGTGACGTTGACGCCGTGGGGGGAAAGGCGGACGCGGCCAAGAAGGGAAAGGGATCTACAGCTGTCTTCATAGAACGAGAGGAGGGAGTGTAGATCCGAAACAACATCGTATTTGTAATACAGTAGCACTCCGTATGGCTCTTCTTCTTCCTCCTCCTCCTTTTCTTGGCCGTTGTTCTTGTTCTTTTCCGCCATTTGTTGAACTTTGAGATGAAGCTCTCTGCTGCCGCCTAATAAGAGGTCCCACCCCTGCCTAACCTAGCTAGAGCTCGTACATACTATATTACTTCTTCTTTTTTTTTTTTTGGGGGGGGGGGGGGGGGGGGGGTGGTTTTGAATATAAAAAGAGAAAAGAAAAAGGAGGAGGCCTTCTCAACCTCAATCAATGATCCCCATAACGGAGATCACCAAATGACAATTAAACTCACACGTCACATCGGACAATTACAATTTCCGTAAACACGCTGATGCCATATTGATTTTATGCAAAAATAAATATACGTATATTTGGCTCGTACCACCATGTTGGGGGAAATCCACTCCGTATGGTATGGTGGGACTTTTTTTAGTTACTGGAACTGAAACCCCAAAGTCTTGTTTGAATTTCGAAGGAGATTTGAATTCAAGCCTCATGTGTATTATCACATAAAAATTATATGGGTCAATTCCTAATTTTATTTTATTTTTTTTATTTCTTCTTTCTTGAACAATTTTAATCGAGACCCCAACAACAATAATGAAAATTTCTTCCCAATTTAGTTAACATAAAAACTACACGAATCAATCTCTTCTACTCATCACCTTCCGTATCATTTTCTAGACTCGGAATCCATTCTCATTGTGTGGTAATGTTAGGACGGCCAGAAAGGAAAAACCAAAATTTGTAGCAGAACGCATGCGGATTGACCATAGGACAGACGGCTTGTGCTTTTTTGTAGAACGAAAGTTCGGCCTCAAAACTGCGCAACAAAGGCTTAGAGCGTAACAAATAGGTACAGCTCACGTACCTTGACCCACCCGAAGAGTGCAGAGTGTTTCTCAAGTTAATTCTCGGTTATTACACTTCCACACTAGTTTAAACTAAACGACAAAGAACGTCATCCTATAAAACGTAGAAATTCAGACCCGGTTGAGAATAAATTGCAAAGACGAACAAAATGCCCGAGTGCCAGACTAAAAACCCTGACCCTTGGCAGAAAATGTAGGGTTTTAAGATACAAGTTCAAGCAAGGACAACTATCGAGTCGGAAAAGTCATTGTCAGACGACCCTAATGTGAAACCACCCGATGGAACATTGGGCTGGTTAGTCCCGAAAGCAAAGCCCTGTTGATTTCCAACCCCACCATTCCGGGCATTCTGTTCTTCCTCTTCTTCCTCCTCAGCCCAGTATCTTGCCAAAATCTTCACAGCCTTCTCATAAATCTCGTTGTTATCATGGGTTTGCAGATTTTCAATCTTGTCCAACCCATCACATTCATCAACCATTTGAGCATACAAGTTGACCCCCCCATTCATTCCCATTTCCTTGTCAGCTTCACCAACCTTGAGAATGTTCTCCAATCCCTCAAGGCACACTGTTACAATCCTAGGGTCTGGACATACTAGAAGATCACAGAGAGGTTTGATGCAACCTTGGCTAACCAGATATCTGTGAAAATAGTAGGCAATGCCAGTGTAGGCTTAGTCTATATTGTCATATGCTAAATATGATGCTAATTTATCATATGGATATAGCAGAGAGATCAAATCCTTGGGGTCTGGATCCACTAGCATGTCAAATCCTAAGTTATACCAACTGTTCCTTAATTACTTTTAGGCATAAAATGAATAATTAAAATAGTGCTTAGTTATGGTAAATTATATGACACAGAAAATTGACGTGCTCAGAAATCAGGAAAGACTGCAGAATGAACAACTAAATATTGTGGTCCATATGTTGTTATTTATTCAGAAGTCATAATGGAAAAGCTAACAAAACTGTATTTGGAAAAATCTCAGGAAAGGATGTACTGTATCTGTTCATGAGATCCTCCAGATGTAGCATTAGAGATAGCCCAAGCAGCCTCCTTCTTAATTTCAAACTCCGCATGTTGGAGAAGATGCACAAGAGGGAGAATGATATTGGCTTCAATAACAGCCTGTTCCACAACAATGTAAACCTGAGTTATTATGAGTGCCAAAGCATATTTTATGTATGATGGCCCTAGACTCCCTTCCAAAGCTTCTGGCATGTCACATTTTCCTAACTGCAAGCGAATAGCTTGATCATCTTTAGATTTATCACATCTTTAGAGAATTAAAGACAATGAAAACCGTGGAGCTGTACTTAACACTTTCTTCAACCTTTTTTTTCTTTCCTAATAGATATTCCACAGTATTAACTGGTTCATCTGAGACCAAAAATAAAACACAAAACAGGTGTATGAAAGAGTACATTTCATGATTACAACACCTTTGCAAAACAAAGTATTTCAGTAGCTATAACTTAATATACCTGTATTTGAAATCTATTTCCAGCAGTGACATTAGAGATGGTCCAACAAGCTTCCTTCTTGATGCTCTTTTTATGATTTTGTGTGAGAAGTTGACAAAGACAAGGAAGAGCTTGATTGTCAATCACAAACTGGAAGAACAGAAGAGATGCCAATTAGTTGCTGTCAAAGGAAAGAAAAAGACACAAATTCATTGGAAGCATACACACATTACACATAAAACATATTTCCAGCTACCTGTTCAATTTAAATAGTTACCAAGTACAATTTCACTTGCCAATATTCTTTCAAAAAAGAAAAGTCCAATTATTCTTGCAAAGCAGAAAAGAAAAATTAAAGTAAGCTGCAACGCGATAAGAGGAACCCAACACCCTATTCAAAAGTACTGACCAGTTTACAAACAAGTAGGGGAAGTACCTGAGTCTGAGCATCATCACCAGTAACTATGTTTCCCACTGACCGGAGGGCAGGTATAAGAACTGTAGGCGATGGATGACTGGCACATACATGTTTAGGTTAACAACAATAACTACATAACCACTAAAACCCAAGAGAGTAGCTGTAAAATATAAATGTGGAGAATATCCATGTCATCAGAGATGGGAAAAAATGCCAAAATTATTTGTGAGGAAGAAATTATGAATATAATTCAAAAGCCTTCCCATGTTAAAATGGTATGTAGTGACACTGCAACTTACAGCAGAAGCTCCACTAGTCGTTGACAAACACCAGCTTCGATCACAGCCTGAATTTTATCATTTGTACCATCTGACAGATAGGAGAGGGCCCAACAAGCATCTGCTAGAACTTCTTCATCATTCAAGTGTATAAGTCCTCGCAGAATTGGCAATGCAGGCTTCACCTGGCATACAGATTACTAAATCTGTCAAGCTTATTCTTGCAATCAAATGAAAATGCACAGCTATATCTCACTTCACACCTGATCAAATGGTGTTGGTGGCTTGCCACGACAAAAATTGGATAAAGTCCACATAGCATTCCTGAGCATGGACAGCTTTGAGTGCTCATTTAACTGAGTTAGCAACGGCCTTAGGGCACCATGACCAATAACAAGGTCCCTGCAACTTGGGGAGTCACCAGCAACATTACCCAAAGCCCATACTGCCTAATCAAAAAACAGGAAGGTTGAAAGTATTATGGTAGCCAAAGCAAAAGACAAAAGCTTTCAAAATAACAGATTATAGTACAAATAGAGTCATGAAGGCCATGGTCTAAATTTGAGGTGCAAGAATTAGAGTGATAAGTGATTGAAATGACAACCAAAAAAAAAAAAAAAAAGACAAGGGGGTTGCATATAGACTTTCTTACAAGACACATTCAAAATATTATTTTGAGATAGAATTCAAATCCAGTCAACTATTAAATCAATCTAGGGTAAGAAAGAATTACCTGTTCTCTGACATCATCACTTGCAGAACTAAGAAGCTGCACAAAAATGGGGACAGCACCATGCTCAATGACAACACAAGTGTGTTCTGATGTCCCAGATGCAACATTGGTCAAAGCCCATGCAGCCTCAAACTGCAGTCAAAGCGAAGGTTAATTTCTCTAAACAAGTCGATTAAGGAAGACATAATGGCTTTAAAGTGTCCTTGCCTGTAGCTGGGGCAGCTCGGGCTGTTGAAGAAACTCAACAAACCGTGGTACAACACCTGCTTTAATTACTTCATCAATAGGTGGACTACGCTCTGCTCAATACATAGAAAAGGAACTGAAATGTTTCAATGTTCAGTCAGTGATTTTCTTCACAAACAATAAAAAATATGTGCTTCGGGAGTATGACCATGCACACACCAATAGATAATAGCTTTCTGAACCGAGTAGTTGCTTCTAACTGCAAATGAGGATCATCAGACCACACTCCTTGAACCATAACAGGTATACTCTCTAGCTGTCAGGACGAAAGAAAAATAGAAATTGACCGTTAAGTTTATGAGAGTTTAGCAGAGTCATAGCAAGAAGAGAAAGAACAAATGAACATTGCACTTAGTAGTTGTCTCTCATAAATAGGTCACCTCTTAAGTCAAAAAAAAAAAAAAAACAGAACCCAATCATGATAAATTAAAACCAAGAAAAAGAATAGCTGGGGCGGGTCAGGATGCTTTTTAATTCTCTACTTTCTCCTCTATTTTCTTTGCAACTAAACTCAGACAAATAGGAAAATATAGTAGCATGAATAAAATCAAAACATAGTAGCATGAATAAAATCAATCTCAAGCCTATAAAGTAAAAAAATATTTATGCATACGAATTTATCTGTTACACATAAATAATAACCTACTCACAAAAGACAGTCATGTGTGCTGAGTTAAAGATGTAAAAATATTTAATTGGAAGAAAACAGATCCATAGACCAATCAAATTAATCAAATTCACATGCAAGCTGGAAACTGCTAAATGACTGCATAAAGATCAAATGCAGCAAACTAGTAATTGTATAATACAAACGTCATAGTTCCGTGGATTTCCTAGTAATAAGTGGCTGCAAGATGCTATCCCAACAGATAGACTAGGTTACAGATTCTTCATCTCTAAATGACACACTTGGTAGATGTAACATGCTTCTGGAGATGCAACAACGAGCATCTGTGTGAGGCCACGGCACCGGCACTGAACATTTAAGTATTTCTCTCTTCCCAATCATCAACAACAAAGAGAAGTCGAAGTATCGGAATCGATACAGAAATATCAGACTTTCAAACTAGCAGAAAAAGAAAAAGAAAAACGAAAAAACAAACCGAATCATAAGTTACTAATTTCCAAAAACCAATAGCCGCTAGACTAGGGTTCTCCTAGTAACAGATGGAATGGAAAAGATGCAGAGAAAATAGAGAGAGGGAGGAAGGGAAAGTTACACGCTGTTCGATGGGGACGGCATTCTGAGAGAAAGCGTCGAGTGGGGAGTGGAGGAGGAGGGGGAGGCCTTCTCTTCGCTTCTTCAGGAGATTGTCTTCGCGCTTGTTTTTCCTGATCTCCACCAGATTGTCCTCCCTCCTCCGCCGCGCTTCCTCCGCATCCACCCCAGTCTTGTACCCCTTCTTCCTAGCCTCCGTCCTCGAGCTCGGCCTCAGCGACATTGTCTCCCCCTCTCCCACCGGCACCGGCACCGGCACCGGCCCCCAACGCTCGCTCTTTATCCGTTCGATAAATTGTGGCACAGAGGAGAGGCGTACAGCGTAGTCAGGTTTCGTTTCTCTTTCTTCTTTCAAGTTCAGCTACTTTCTGCTTTTCATTTTTCAATTCGGATTACAATTTTAGTCGCCCGTCTACAGCTGGCATGGTAAATCGGTAAGTGGTTTATTTATTTATTTTTAAATATTCCCATGTTCAGAATAATCAACCGTTTGATTGCTTTCAGAACCTTGTTTTATTTATTTATTTACATTTTATTATAAAGTTGGCCGGCCTTAGAGCCACGATAGCTTTGAAACTAAGCGTGAAATCGGTAGCTAATTTTTTTCGTGAAAATAATTAATATTTTCATAAGCAAACATTACTAATAATTAAATCTTATTCTTTTTTTTTTTTTTTTTGAAAGAGAGAGAGAGAGAGATGTTGAAATATCCAAAAAAACCAAAACCTTTTGTCAACCCCAAAATGATAACGGATCTAACTAAAATCTTTTTCTCAACCCCAGTCAGGACAGGCGCTTAAGAGTCCTGAGTTCTTTTTTTTTTTTTTAATTCCAGCTTCTTCGTATGTATGTCTATGAGAAATTACTCATTTTTCTACCCTCTAGCTACTTGATTATTGTTGGTGATGGTGGTTTTTGGTGGAGGGCTACAAGATAAAGAAAAAAAAAAAAAAATATATATATATATATATATATATTGGATGTTGAGACGATTATTCAAATGTCTAAGTCAATAAAAGGACTGAGAGAAATAGATATTAAAATTAAAGACTTAATTTTGGAGTGTGTGTGAACATGAGTAGATATTTTTGTAAACTCTCGGTTGAAAGGGTAGGGGGGTGGGGGGGGGGGGGAGTTGCACAGAGCTTCAAGAAGAGCACGCACACCATACCACCCTCTAGCATGTAGTGTTGACGCGTTTCTCAGGCTTGACACTTCTGCGTGGGAGTGGAAAAAAGATTCTGCTAAGGAGGGGGAAAGAGTATGCGAACATCTTCCTCGGCATCATTGGTTTCTCTCCGTGGCCCCAGGCGGTCATCTTTTTGGTGGGGGTTGGAAGTAAGACAAGCAGTCATGGCACTGATAAGGTTAAGAGCCAGATTATAAGCTAGCGAGAGGCTTCTTCGTTAAGGATGACTACGGACTGAGGTCTTTTAAGTTTATAATAGGTTTAGTGGAGAGTGCTGATGGTAGTATCTTTTTTATCAATTGTCATTTCACTCCGCTCAAATTTGAAATTTAAAGAGTCCCCCCCCCCCCCCAACTCAACTCAACTCAACTCAACTAATTGAATGATTCTTTGATGTAGTAGATCGAGCGACCTTAAAGAAGTGGCTTCGACAAAGCGTGCCTGCCACGCGAAAATGTTGAGTCTGCGGACCCGCTGACTACTAACCGGTCGGTCGGTCCCATAAAACGTGTTCAAAATGTATGAATTGAGCCCACGACACGACACATTCCAAAATTCTCCAATGTTTCGTTCAAATCTTCCTGCTGTTTACGGCGTTCTCTCCATCAAAGCCAACACAATTCCTGTTGAACCGTGTCAGCACCGTTATCCAGTCAATTACGTTCACTGCATGCCTGAACATATGGTTTGGTCTACACAGTTTTGGCAAAGGGCATGACATGAGAGTGCTTTAATTAAAGATGTTTCACGCACGACTAGCACTTCACCAAAAACATTCCTGCATTTCCACAGTTTTATTGATTCACATTTGGAAACGGAGAGGATCCTTTAGTTGACCTTTCCTTTCATGGTAGTAGTTAAAAGAGCCCGTGAAGCAAAACAATAAATACAAGTAGTTGAGTTTGTGTCATTTCTGTAATATTCTAGCTATTGCATGGCCAGATGCCAATCAATCAACTTGCCTATATAATAGGTCGTAGGGGAAATCGGAGAATTACCGCATAATCATGGCTAGAAACGCGTTCAAGTCTAATCCTTTTGCCTTTCTGTCCAAGATTCTGCTCACTGTAACATGCAGCAAACTTAATCTTCATAAGAAAGCCTGTTAACTCCAATGCTTTCCCAGTCATGGTTCCCCAGGCATCTTTTTCAGTCCATCCTGAGCATGAATTATCTTCGAATAAAACTTTGATTTTCCATGTGGAGGGAGCCCTCTTAAAGTCCCCTTCCATCTTTCCTTACTTCATGCTGGTGGCATTTGAGGCTGGGGGTCTCCTAAGGGTCCTTCTTCTGTTGCTTTTGTATCTTTTAATCTGCCTGGTTGGCAAAGATATGGGACTAAAGATAATGGTTTTTGTGAGTTTTGTTGGGATAAAAGCAAAGAGTTTTAGAGTTGGAACAACTGTTTTGCCCAAGTTTTTCTTGGAAGATGTTGGCCATGAGGGATTCGATTTTCTGATGGGTTATAGAAGAAAGGTAGGTTTGAGTGACTTGCCAGAAGTTATGGTTGAAGGGTTTCTGCGACATTATATGGGGATTGAGGATGTTGTTGGTAGAGAGTTGAAGGTAGTTTGTGGATACTTTGTAGGATTGATGGAGGCAAAAAGGCCATGCAACGTCATCTTCAGTGAATTATTTGGCAAGGGCAACGTTGGAACTGATGTCGTTGGTTTTGGCTGCTCCTCTTGATCTACAATTCTTTTCTCTTTGAAAGATTTCTCGCTTGATAGTCCACAATTAATACCTCTCTCTCTGCCCTTTTTAGTATTGCAGCAAATGACGAATGATTTTCTGTTGTATCAGGCAGTTTTCTTTGTAAGCGAAGCCGAGAAGAGCACTTGGCAAATTCTTGGGAGGGAGAAATATCCAAAACCATTGATTTTCCATGATGGAAGACTGGCCTTCAGGCCAACACCTCTAGCCACCTTGGTCGTGTTTATATGGATTCCATTTGGGTTGGTTCTCTTCCTTACTAGATCCATTATTGGCCTGATTTTACCTTACAAATTATCTCTCCCCATCTTATGTTTCATTGGAATGGAAGGCACATTCTCAAAACCAAAATCCTTCAATCCACGACTCTGCTGTGGAGGGAAATCAAGGAGCATTCTATACATCTGCAACCATGGGACTTTGTTTGATCCAATCTTTGCATCACTTGCTATCACAAAAACTCTCACTGCAGTCACGTACAGCTTAAGCAAGGTATCTGAGCTGCTTGCACCAATTAAGACTGTTCGACTAACAAGAGATAGACAAAAAGACTGCAAAATAATACAAAAATTGTTGAGCCAAGATGACCTTGTGCTTTGTCCCGAAGGAACAACCTGCAGGGAACCATACCTACTCAGGTTTAGTCCATTGTTTGCAGAAGTGAGTGATGACATAGTTCCCACGGCAATTGATATGAAAGTGAGCATGTTTTATGGAACTACAGCATGCGGTCGCAAAAGCTTAGACCCCGTATCATTGTAAATGAACCCATTCATTACCTGCACCTTCAAAATTCTTGACAGGCTACCAGAATCACTAACATGTGGAGGCAGGGGCAAAACAAAGTTTGACGTGGCTAATCATGTGCAGGCGCAGATTGGCAAGGCTTTGGAGTTCGAGTGTACCAGCTTGACAAGGAAGGACAAGTACATGCTATTGGCAAGCAATGAGGGGACAGTCTAACGGATTAAGCTCGTTGCCGGGCACCTATTCATGTAGTATTCTAAAAACTGATGGAGAAAATTATTGAATGAATGTATTCTTCTAGTTACAGCCATCTTTTGGGGGGGGGGGGAGAAGAATAAAAACGAATGTATTTATTTTTTCATTCATTGTAGAGCAATTAATCAAAATGCTAAAACATGGAGAATACTGCAATGTATGGACTGCTAATCTGTAAGAGCATAACAATCAGTTTAATATCCCTTTGCATTGCCAAACTTACGATAATTGCAGGTTTTCAGGCAACTATTAACCAATGCCACATGTGAAGTTGCCACAGATAAACCAACCTAACCTAAATGGAAATTCAATTCAATCAATTATTATAATGCTCGCAAATTCTAACCAGAATATGCAAAAAAATTACCTCCAAAGGTGAATAATATGCACCAGCAAGTTTCTTTTATTTTTCTTTAAATTTTACAAAGTAGGTTTATCATCCATAATGAACAGTCAAATCAAGATAAGATGATGCAAGTAGGGAAAATGGTAGGCAAACATGGCAGAGAGGAAAGATATCACCTCAGTTCAATTGGAGACTCAAAAATCGCACGTTAAAGGGAAAAGTAACACCTGAAGTTTGCACCTCCAGTGTGATTTATTAAGGAAAATAACAAAAGAATATTTCTTCAGGTTCTCTGTAATACAAAAGAAACAAATAGCATAAACAAAGTAGATCTCAGAATATGTAATAACAAAGACCCAAAAAAAGGTTGCTCCATTGCGAGGCTTCCATGCTGTAAATTCTGAGGAAGGGTCAGATTCATGCTTAAAAGACAAAATCTTCTTCATAAACAATTCAAAACAGAATTCATGAAACCTGGATAAATCAGTCCATCATTATTTATTAGAGCTCGATGTCAGTGACTTATTATGCATGCTGTAGCAGAGATCTGAACACCTTAGTTCCTCAAGGCTATCAAAGAAGTTTCACTCACCCATTGTCAGAACTAAAGCCAAGCCATAGCACTGTTTTATCTCATGGCATGGTAGGAAGATCCCATCTTATTCATGCTATACATCCATACACACACGGTGGTTGCATGGGAAAATACAGAAGTCAAAATGGAAAAACAAATGAGAACAGAAGCATTGTTACTGAAAACCTTGGGAACCAAATGCAAATAACAAAGTTCATTCTTTTGACAAAGTTGTCAACAATTTATGAGGAGACAAAGGGATTCTGGTATGAGGGAGGTGAGGGCACGGTCCAATAAATTCATACCTCGGATATCCTTGTCTATCTATTTCCGTGGTCATGGTAATCAGATTTGCATTGCTTTAAGACCAAGGGAGAGAAAGGGCTGGTGCTAACATGTGGTCCACCATTGTGGACGGAAAAGAGCAGAAGGCTTACAAGTTTTAAGAAACAAATGCAAACGTTTGTCTTCTCAATTATGAAGCATAATCCTGAATTTCCAAGCGATGCAACGCACAACGTAAATCCCAGGAAAATTAGTTCTCATAATAGAAAGGGACACAGTTGAAACATACGAAGAAAGTTGCCAGGCCTGAAAGAAAATAATAATAATAATAATAATAATAAAATAAATCTTTACTCGAAAGCCATCAGTACACCAACACAAGTTGTAGTACTGTCTTTATCCATCTTTAGGACTGACCTAATGCCATGGCCAATGGTTCCCACTTTGTGCTTATCAGATCATAATAACCTGAGTCCTAGACAGTACACAAACACAGACAGAACAACAAAGTTACACATCAAAATTTACAACCTGGTCTATTGTGTATTTCCCACATACCTTCTTCACCATCAAGAAGATGGAAACGCATCTTTAACGGCGGAGGCAGCCGACAAGTAATTAAGCGTATTCCTCAGGGTCTCCTTTTCTCTCTTTAATCTCGCCGCCGTGTCCTCCAATTCCAGCAACGCCTGCTGCTCTCTGGGTGCACCCTCGAAGGTGCTCCCGACGAAGAACGAAAACGGGGTTGGAAATAGGTTCCGCCGCAAGTCCTGCTCCTCCTTCTCCGGCTTCCCGTTCAGCCGATTGGACAGCCTAATTACATCCTTCATGTAGGATTCCACTTCGGTCGCCAACGCCTCCGCGTCCTCGTCTCCTGACGGCCGGTCCTCCAGCCACGACACCTCGGCCACCAGGTAAGGCTTCGTGCGGACGAGATTGGTGACGCGGAAACGTTCCTGGCCTTTGCAGATGAGGAAGAAGCGGTCGTCGACGAGGCGCTCGTGCTTGACAATCTCGCCTACGCAGCCGACGTCGGCGGTACCGGAGGAAGCGTCGGAGTATATGACGCCGAAGCGAAGGTCTGTCTGGAGGAGGGTGTGCATCATAATGCGGTAACGGAACTCGAAGATCTGGAGAGGGAGGATTGCGCCAGGGAAGAGCACGAGCGGGAGAGGGAAGAGGGGAAGCTCAACGACGTCTTCTGGGTCGGCGTGGTTGGTGTGATGCTTCTCGGAGAAAGATGACGCCGAGCATCTGATAGAGCTTGAAACTCGTTGACTGCGGCGGCGGCGGGGGTGATGGAGAGGTTGTGGCGCGTGTGTGGCCAGAAAATTGGAGGTGCTACTGCTAGTGCTGGGGTTTACGAAAGGAAGCGTCTTGGAGTTGGAGGGGTTTAATGATGAGTAGGACGGCTTGTGAGCGGAAAGCAGCTGTGGAAGTGGGAGAGCCATTTTTTTTTTTGAGTTTTATTACAGAACAGTATTATTATCAGCCGGAGACAGAACACAAGTCCAATAATAAGTAGAGCATATTCTATCTCTCGCTGTCTTTCTACAGCCGGAGTTGATAAATGTTCGCTTCCGTTCCTAATTTCTTTCTTCTTTCAGCCTTTTCAACTGGCAAGCTTTTGGACTAGACGAGGAGCATCTGGTGGTTTCAAAGAGAAGAGAAAGATGTGGATAATAGAGGCCCGGAGGGAGGGAGGGAGGGAGGGAGACCGGAGATTGGGAGGTGTGGATTGGAATTCCCCCACGTCACTTGGACCCAATGGGTGTCGTAAAATGTCAAACTGTCCAAAATCCATCCCCATCGTCATGATACTGGCATATGTTGGCCTGTAGCCTGTGGGCTGTGGCTGTTGTCTGGCCTTAAATCATTTGGGAGATCAGTTTGAAAGCATAAGCTGGAATATTTTACGGTGAATTTACGGAATGGTTGGCATGGGGGATGGATGTGGGATGATGTCCTAATCTCCTCCTGGAAAATTCAGCGTCCATGAGTTGAATCATTTCGTAGACATTCATTTTTATAAGCTGCTTGTCTTTGCCCTAGCGACCCAAAAATTGAAGAATAATAAGACACGAAGAAAGGGTCAAGGACAATCCAGGACTCGGGCATGGCTCGGCATGTTGATGTTAAAAATGGGAGCAAATGCAGAAAATAAAGCTCGTGACCACTCTGCAGTAATTTCAATTGAATTGTCCCATTCCCACCCAGATAGTCCTAAAAAACGATTACTTTTCTTCAGATAAAGTAATCAATCAAACAGAGATAAGAGAAACGGAGAGCATTGTTACACACCTTTCGGATACTTCAAGAGATCACGCATTTCAGAACAACTCCTATTCGTGACAAATGTTCACAGTATTCGGCCGACATAGTAGAAACATCTATGCCCGAGCCCACATCATAAACAGCTCCTGCTCGTGAACATATAATAACCTACCAGTTTACTGTGCTATATAATTTGTAATCAAGTGCAGGGTGCCAAAATGAAAGTAAATGTTTTCGCCCCCCACAAATTGAGTTTTACCAAACAATGTTGCTGTTCTGCAACATTCCAAAAGATTGCATTCAGATACAAGTGACAATAACCATATGTAGTCTGCATGTAAGAGAAAAGAAAAAAAGTGGTGGGGAGGGGGGGAAAGCAGGATACGATTGCTTGCTGGGGTACGCGAACTTCTAAGTTACGTACATTACACATTGATGGAGCAAAGGAGGACAGAGAGTTCCTGGGCAGAGCAAATGAAAGATGAGGAAGATATCCACACAAGGCATCATCATACACGCGAACCCAAGATACCTGGACAATTGACAAGGAAATTGAAGGTCAAGTTTCGCAGATAAGCACACGACACGAGAAAAAACAAAATGCCAAACAAATTTGACCGATTGGCATCACAACTACAAACTTACATACTCTTGTTACAAAGCGATGAACCTTCTAATTTCTATAATATGATCGCTCCTACTTGACAGTAGGAACCAAGTAATAGTCATTTGTATAAATTCAGAGGAAAAAGCTTCGAATATCCCACAGCCTCACGAGGTAACCCCGACAAGAAATGGAAAAAAAGACATTACCCTGAAAGATTATTATGCAGAAGAAGAGGATGGTGATGATCAATGCAAAAATACTGCCATTGGCTGATGATGCCTTTTCTGCTCTCTTTTTCTGCAATGCCTTCATTCTCTCAATCCTCACATGCCTCAACCTTGAAAGCTCAGACATTTCTCTGACCAATTTCATATCAGCCGCATCCATTGATGGATCCCTAGGAGGTCTTGGTGGTTTGGGAGGCTTCATGGAGCCACTCTTTTTACTTTTCTCCTTCAACACGTTATTGACCTCTATGCTGCTTGCCTCCTCTTTCCCAACTTCCCCAACTAATATGTCCAGATTCTCCTCAGAAGCATTCAATCCACTCTTGCTTGTGCTTAATTTATCAAGGTTACTGGCACCATGGAAGGCAAGAGATCCACTTCTGAGTCTACCAAGCTGCTTCTTAGCCCTTTTATCACATGAACCGGAGGCTTTGTCATCTTCGCTCGAGGGCGGCTCGCCACTTTCCAAATCAATTAGGCTATTGTTTTCCCTTAATCCTATGCGATCCATACATGCATATTCTCAGGCTTAGCCTCTATCCTCTATTACCAAAAACCTAGTGCCCTCCAGTGCCAACAAGCAAAAAGGCCTTCGAAACCACGAAAATCCGCAAAAGAAAAAAAAAAAACGATCTTTGGACTAAAGAATTGATCAATGAATTCTATCCAGGAAACCCGCCTCTTTCTTTCTCACTTATGATGGGTCACAATATAAGCTAAAGAATATTGATACAATTCATTCTAAATGAACACATATATCTTATCAGAAGCGAAAAGGGTATACCCTTCCCGTTGAAGCAGCTCCGAAAAAAATCTCTTTTTTCTTTTTTTTTTTTAAAATCTTTGGTGCCCGTTATCTTCTACTCAGCCATTGAACAAACAATCCGAAGCAACAAACAATCTTCTCGCCAAATTTAACCAATGATCTCTTCGCGGATCATCGAATTTTCTTTTCCGTTTTCACAAAACAACGAGAGAAATTCCATATTTCTCAATTTCAGAGAGATGGCCTCCCAATTATGAAAAAAGAAAAAAAAACAGATACGAACGTGGTATCCCCAGGAGGGGCCGGCCGTTAGTTGTGCGCGTCGAACAAAATGGCGAGGCGCCATTTGTAGGTGGCAGTTGCACCGACGCTTTATTGTTTGTTGAGAGGGGCTTTGCCATCAGCCCAAAGATAGGATGTGCCAAACATGCAAACCGCTACCATCCAGAGCTTGGAAAGCAGGGCCCCGTTGGAAGAGAGTTCCATCTGAGCCCATTAATATGCATCTCAAACCTACGCTTAGAGCCTAATAAGGGCATTCAAGAAAAATAAAAGTTCATATCCAATAACCCCTCACACACACCCCCCCCCCAACCACCTTCACCTTCCAAAAACAAAAAAAAAAGTGAAAGCAATTAATGGAGTTAAATATTTTAAGAAGGAATATATAACAGTGAAGGTAACAGGCCAGTCTACTTATTAATGCATACAATATCTCAATTATGAGAGTCATACTAAATTAACAAGAGTAAAAGAAGAAGAAGAAGAAGAAGAAGAAGAATAAAGGGAATTCGTGAGCTCATGTAGATCGTAATTTACACACATAGGATGAAACGTGCCGGACCACAGGGCCAGGCCAAGCCCAATGCCTTGTTTGGATTTGAATATGGGTGTGAAAGAAAACGGTAAGAAAGAAAATAAGCAGAGAGCATATAATTTTATTATTATTATTAATTGTTTGAATAAGTTAAAAATGAGTGAGAAAAAAAAATGAATGGACAGTTAATTCTTTTAGTTTGGATGTGGTGAGAAAATAAATAAAAAAAAATATTTATGAAATAACAATTATGACCAATAGTTAATCAAAAATTAAAACAAAAGGGAGCATTTCAGAGATTAAAATTTGGTGGGATTCACAGAGTTTTTTTTTTTTTTTTTGAACACTCGTCTCCTCTTTATCTTCCCCAAGCGGTAATCTAAATATGAGAAACTTTGTTTTTCTTATCCTTTTAATTTTTCTTTTCTCACTCAATTCTTTCTCACAATCCAAATAACCTATAAGGGAGAAGGGAGGGCCAGCGAGAGAGAGAGAGAGAGAGAGAGAGAGACCTTATCTTTTAACTTTGACGTGGAAAAGGGGCATAGACACCGAGTCAAAAGCCGCGATGAAGTGGAGGGGCCACCTCACCATACTTCTCAGCTATATAGGGTTCAAGTAAATTGCATCCACCTCCGAAACCAACACCCAACAATCTCTCTCTCTCTCTCTCTCTCTCTCGCTGACACAGCAAAAAGCAGATGAAAGACACATCACATGCTTCATTCCCATGCATGTACATAAAGCATCCAAGCCAAGCCCACGTGGCTATAACTGCTAAAACCTGTTTGACATTTTGTCCCGCTTCCCCCCTTTCGGGTCCAACCTAAAAACCCTCCCCCATGTGTGTGCGTGCCCCACCTCCCCTTGGGCCCTTCCTTGCACCTTTTGCCAACTCAATACTGTTTCTTTTGTTTTTCGTCCCCCCTACTTTCTTCCATTTCTATACCCATTTATTTATTTATTTTTAAAAACACAATAATACTTATTCTTATTATTACCAACTGTCTTTCCTTTAAGCCTATAAAATTAATATGAAATGGTCTCCATCCATGTGTTTTAACTTTGTATTTCATAAATTGAGTATGTAATATTTTGATAATGATCTTTTTTAATAGTTTCTCAGGTAATTACTCTTGTTCTTCATTATTATTCAGTTATTAAATTCTTGATATAAAATAAAGAAATGAGATTATTGGCTGGGAGCACAAGAACATGCAGTTCCTCGGTCACTCGGCTGCCAACATGGCAATCTATAGATTTCATTCATATGTTTTTAAAGTTGAAGGTTTTGAATTCCAATCAAAGCTAAATAATATTAAAAAAAAAACAAAGAAACAGAGTATGCACCCAAAAGAAGAAACAAATAAATAAATAAATAACAATTGATTTACATCACGTATATATGAAAATTTTAATCTACCTATTAGTTCTCCCGCGAGTATCATTTTGAGAGGGCTCCGGTAACAGTAAATTAGTTTGTCAAATGTTCAAACGTTATGCTAAGTATTACAAAAGCTAGCCAGCAATGGCATTAATGATGATTAGCCATTGGCAATAAGGGCTAATTAGTTGTGCAGTCCTTAAAGCATCACATCATTAAATAGATTTGTAACTTAATTAGCTAATTAATGTGTCGAGTGGTCTAAGTTTTGTTATTTAAGCGAGGAGAGAGAGAGAGAGAGCCTCCAAGTTGTGTCACTCATCCTCTTACGCAGGACCCAGTGTAGTGAGACAATTCTCCTGACTTTCTATTCAGCTGCAAAATACAATACAGGGGGGCTTAACTCGAAAGGGACGCTTGGGTGGGGGAATTTTCTATCCATGCCCCTCACTTCGGATAGACGTTTCCATTTTCACGTTCAAATCCATTGAACTTGTGGGTACCTACCGGCGTCAGGTCATGTGAATGCAATATTTCTCTGCTGAATTAATCATAATCCATAGATAGCCACATTATTACTCTCCCAAATAGGCCCACACATTCAAAGTTTCGTCTCCCTCTTTTTGATTTTTTCCTTTTTAATAATATGATTCCAAAAGTGACCTGTGCCTTTTTTTCGTTTTGTTTAAAATTGATTCGTAGTGAATGGGTTTCCAGCACAAGGAAAGTTGAGTTAAAAAAAAAAAAGAAATGAAAAAACAATAAAAATAGGCGCATGCGAGAGTTGAAAGAATTCACAATTCAGTGGAAGCACACGAATAACTTGTGATTTGTTTGGACAGAGCGGCAGGGCAGGGCAAGGCAGGCAGCCCTATCTCCCTGGGGCTGGCCGACAAATACAATAGAACAACAACATACGTGGTCCATATATAAATCAGAAATCGGAAAATTCAAGCTGAGGAGTTATATATTTTTTTTTTAACTCCAAAAATATCCTCTCGGTGGGGGACAACAATTTGGCAAAGTGGCATTCACATGCATGTCGCCCCCATAGCAGCACAATTTGACAGCCCTTACGAGAAACATGTGCCGTTGTGCTGGGTACTTGCTTCTATGTGTTGGCGACCATGATTGTGTTGGCTTCCTTCATAGAAGTTGAATATTAGAAAAAAAGGAAAAGAAAAAAAAACAAGTAACGTGGCAACAATAGATGCCAAAGTACACATGTTTCCCACTCCCAAAATGACATGTGAGAATGCCTTTCCTTTGCATTCACAATTCATTCATCATAATTAATCACATGCAATGCCAAAGCCGCTCGTGGGTGTGGTGGGGGCCTAATAATACATGCATTAAATAGTCCTGCCCGGCGCACTTGAATCAAAATAATATCGCTTAAATTAAGAATACGGTTTCTTTCTTCACTCTTTTTTTTTTTAAAAAAAAAAAATTAAAAATTAAATTAAATTTAATAATTTAAAATATGTTTTTCAAAAAATAAAAAATAAAAAAATCCATATCAATAATGTTGTTAACGTGTTAATGTTTTTGAGTTCTACGTGACAAGCTCAACACCAAAAATTGAGAACAACAAACATTTTTAATCATGGCTGAGCAATTTTTTAAAACAATTTAAAAATCTGGAGGAATAATTTTTAAAAATTTAAAATCAACAATTAAAACGTGTCTTAAAAAAAAAAAAGAGTCTCTATTAATTTATTTATTGGCTTATTATGGTAATAATATTCTAAATCTCACACTTAATTAAAAATTTGGTTACTAGCTTGAAAAAAAATTGAAGATGACACATTGTTAATTAATGGTATTAACAAAAAAAAAAATTCAAAAAAAGAAAAAAGAAAAAACTTGAAAAGGTATCCTCAGATTAAAACAAAAAACAACAAAAAAAAAACAAAAAACAAAAAATTATAATACCATGAAAAGCAATTTTTATTTAAACCAAGTAATATTCAGTGTAGCGTCGGGCCTTTGAGGAGGCACGTGATGTGAGGCTGTTTTCAGTCACTATTTCCTATTTCCACTCTTTTTGGCCTTTGAAACAAACTTTCTAAGCCTGGGGGGTTTTAAAAAAGAAAAAATTAATTAATTAAGACTTAGGATAAATACAATCGTGTGTAATATTATTGAAATTTCAGTGTTATTGTGTCAAGGCAATATATATATATATATATATATTAATTTTTTTTACAAAAAAAAAAAAAACAAAAATATGACATCAATTTTTATCTCCACTATTTGGAATGAGAATATCTGAAATACCCACGATAGTCAAAAAAGTACATATCTAAAAGTTTGCCTTGGATTCTCTTATCTGCATTAAATTCCCCTGTTGTCAAGACCGAAAATTAAATTTTCTTTTTTAAACCTTTCCAAATTTTGGAAGTACAAAACTCTCTTATTTGAACCTGAAATCACCCAAAACCACAATTACCGTGCTGATTTTGTGACATTATAGGTGTGTTATTATCCAATTTCATAATTATCAATAAATTAGTCGGCAAACAATAATTTTAACTCACAGAATAAGATGGACAGAAATATATAGAATAAAAAGAAAAAAAACAAAAAAGGATCGAAAGATCGAAGCGCATGAGGAGAAGAAGATAAGTCACGTATACAATCAAGTACACGGAAAAAATAATATAAAACAAAAAGAAAAGAAAATACAAAAATAAACAAGAAAAATATAAAGGATATAATAATAATAATAATAATAATAATAATAACACCTGAGCACCTCACGTGGGCTTTGACTCAACTGTTGGCTGGGTTAACCGCCGCGCCGGCGGCGAGAATCTCCGTGATTGCCGCCATGGCTTTGACCTGCATCTGCAAAGCAGCTATATAGTCATTCGCTTCCTCTAGAAGATTCGTACAAGAAGCCTTCCGGCAACCGGGAACCAGCCGACTGAGAATGCGCATCCTCTTCTCCACCGGAGATGAACTCTTGATCTTCTCTCTCATCGACAACTCCTTCCTCCTCCTCAACCGGCTCTCTCTAGTGGCGGTAACCCTTGCTTTCTTAACCTTTCTAACCCTCAAGCTGAGCCGGCGGGCGAGAATAGCACGGCTCCACCGGGTCGTTCCTTTGGCGGACACGGCCAAAACTCGGTCAGCAGTTAATCTGACATTTTTTCCCCTTGACGCCGGGGAGGAGGCCATGGGAAATCGACGGAGAGCATTGAGAAGCTTGGATAAATAGATCCGCCGCTCCGCTTCGCTTCTCCATCTTGCAGGTGGTGGTGGTGGTGGTGGTGGTGCTGATGCTGCTGCTGCTGCTGCTGCTGTTGCTGTTGCTGCTGTAGTAGTTCCAGTTTGGGCGTTAGCGACATCGTTTTGGCTTTGACGATCTGGTGTCTCGTGGTGAAGGAGGCGGCGGTAGGTGAGTTTCCTTCGCTTCTTTCTATTGGATTCTTGTTCAAAGGTGTCAAAAGTTGATTCAGCGCTAGAAATCAAAGGCGCCATCTCTCTTTCTTTCCTTCTTTCTGTAAATCTCCCAGCACTAGTAGTATACTCCTCCTTTTTATTATTGTCTTTTTTGTTTTGTTTTGGTACCCACCTGAATCAATCAGCTAGCAAAACAGTATATCATTAGTTTCTCAATATATATATATATTAAACATAAAAAATAAATTATGTACTTTTGGCAGGTAGGTAAGGGGATCGCCCTGGGACAATAATAATAATAATTTAAATAATAGTAGTAAATGTTGTGATATATTCAGAGGTGCATGAACATATTTATTACATAAAAAAGGCCTGAAAAGTGAGAGAGGAACATTGGAAAGCATATAATGGTAGGGGGTGAAAAAGAAGTAGACAATGAATGGAGGCACACACCTTCGACGACAATTGATGAAAGATTGTAGTGAATAGAAGCTGGAAGCTGGAACCCGATTTGCTGTGGTGCTGCCTGTGGTTAACCCAGTTTCCTGTGATGGTGAAGAAGGCGTAGTTTTTCCTTTTGCTTTCTTGTTTTTCTGGGACAGGCAGAAGGAGACACTCAGATAGAGAGAGAGATAGACAGGAATTGAGAGAGAGAGAGAGAGAGAGAGAGAGAGGGAGGAGACACACGGATGGAGAGGGGAGATAGCCCAGTGGGGCATGGAAAGGGCAAGACTTTAAAAGCAATTCAATTCCCCCTTTCCCTAATCACATTTATTGGGTTGCAACTTGCAACGCCTTCCACACTCCCGCGCCCCACCTACTCTCCCTCTCTCTATCTTTTATGTTTTTTTTTTTAATTATTATTTTTATATTCATCTATTATTTTTACTGTTCTTACATTTATAGCTATTAAAAATCTTTCTTTACCAGCATAGTTGAAATCTCAGAAAAAAGTAAAAATAAAAAATAAAAAATAAAAAAAAAATCTACCACAAATATTTCATTCAATTATACTAAAATTATGACAATATTACTGCTATTAAAATTTGGCTAAGCGTGAAATCCAATTCCCCTTTTGTTCATACGGATGACCATTTATTTTGATGAAAGAAGAAAAAAAAAAAAATCGGGGGGAGAGAGAAAAAGAATAAGCAATTTGTTTCTCTTAATACCAATAAGGAGATTTTTACAAGAATTCTCGAGTTTGGGTTGTCATCCAGAGGAAGAAGCTTTGATGAAAACACGCTTGAAGCAGGAATAAGAAGAACCAAAAAAAAAATAATAATAATTAATTTACATTTGTGTGAATTCTACAACTTAATTATGTTTGAGTGAAATTTTATTTTATGCTTTTTTTTATATTATTATTTATTGTGTCCATTCTGCATATATATGTGCACTTGAACTCTCATCCAAATTACTGTCGGTGACCATTTATGCAGTATATGCATGGTAAACTTAAAAAAAAAAAAAAAAAAATACATACTATTTACTAATTATGTGCTATTAGTTGATGAATTCTCCCGTCCAGAATATTGATTGAAAACTTTTTAATATTTAAGTTTTATGCCTTTTCCCATGGAGAGGGCAGTTACGGGGATTTTTTTTTTATTTTTTATTTTTTATTTTTTGGGTTTTTGAGGATGAATTTATTTTTTATTTTTTATTTTTTGGGTTTTTGAGGATGAATGAAGTTCGTGCGCAAAAATAAATTTAGGATGGCTGGCATTTTGTGGCTAATGTGGGCAATCATACCATGCATGATGGCATTCAGCCATGCCAATTAATAGCCTAGTCGACGAATGGGGACTTGAGTGTTGCTAAGAAACGAAAATGAAAGAAAAGATTTCTTAAATATTTGCTTCTCTGGGTAACCCCAACAACTCAAATTGCAGCTAGGCATCACCCTAAACAACCCCAAAAAGCTTTAATTATTATACTTATTATTAGTTTCTACGACATGGCGTGTGCTTTCAATCACCTTGAGTTGTCCAATACCATCCATGAGTAATTAGGTACTAAAATGGACAAGCCTAAGATAAAGGAAGTAACGTCGTACCTGGTAGGTGTTTGTTGCTCTTAATATTTTTCCTATTGTGCGTCAACTCTGGCATGTAAACTCGGTTATAGCGGTGAAAACTCGTGGCAGGACCTGTTTTCCTTTCTTATCTTGTCTTACCAGACCATTAATTAAACTTACCCCGGGGGGGCATTCCACAGTACAAAATAAAATAAATATAATAGCCAGTAGGCAAGTGGATCACATGGCGCCATACGTTTGGCTCCCGTGTTATCATCAGATTATCTATTTGGCCAATGAGAGGTGTCTCTTAATTTCCTTCCATTATGGTGGGGAAACGATCTATTTGATCACAATTCACAAAGCGCCAGCGTTGGCTTCCACCGCTTGTTTGGGCTTTTGGGTGCGGTGTGGGTGGGGGCAAATGGGATTTGTTGATATTCTCAGCAATGATTAGTGGGGTGATGCGTAAAGAGATACAGAAAATTATGGGGAAAGGGAAGGTCAAGTGGTTGTTTTCATGGCACGTTCCATGTGCACATCTCCCCTTTTATGGGGTGCGGACGGGTTCGATCCACATTGCCTCTATGAGTTGAAGGTTCTTTGATTTTAATACCTCTTGGGTAGAGCACATATTTAGTTATACAATAATGCGTGTTCTTGTTCTTTGTCATGTATGCCATTTCGGTTTCTCTTCTAGAGACTGAAAATAAGGAAATACTGATCAACAAATCATTCGGCTGCCCTTTTTCTCTTGACATATGAGGTCCGAAATTTTCTTGGGAAATTATGTACTCGAGGCTGGACCAGCGGCTATAATAAAAAAAAGAGCCCATGTTTAATTGCATATTTCAAGGTTAGCAAAAAGAAGAAGAAGAAGAAGAAGAAGATTTGCCCCATCATTACCATTGACATGCCAGAGTGGTCGGCCTCCTTGAGCGAGACACGCTTTAATGTCACAAAGAAAGAACGAATATGGGAATTCCATGCTTTAAAATCTACATAAATTAATCAAATGCAAATGATCACTTTGATTGAGGTCCTACTCATTCACTCAAAATAATAAATTACTGTATGTTTGATCTCTCTCTCTCTCTCTCCTCTATAATTCTCATTTCGTCTATGAATTAATCAGAATTAATTTTTGCATGTTCCCTTTTGCTAATGGGTGCCGGTACTTTTCAGCTAGTGGACTTTTGTTTTTTTTTTGTTTTTTTCCTCTTATACATGCAGATTTTATCTCGTGTGCAGTAGATTGACCCACGGGAAATAGAACGAAACAAAAGGGGGCTGCTGCATTTGGACGCACTCAAGTTGTTTGGGTCAGAAAATTAGATTTGTTTCAGGCATGCGTATTGGTACAAGAAATGCTCTATTTAACTAGAATGGCAAACTGATCAATTTGGATTTTGCAGTCGGATTCTCGCTCTTCCCTTCTCGTGAAGCCATCAATTGGGCTTCATTTTGGTGCCTTATTAAATTAAAAGTGCTTTTGTCAATTGGAGCATCAACAGCTGGACAGAAATGGATTTGTTTACAAAAACCCCATGATTTGGATAAATCGAGACAAGCCAGTTTCTGGCCTTGTTCCCTAACATGGGACTTCACAGGCAGAGGTTCGTACATTGTTACTTCATTATCTAGCCTCTGTCGCATTGTTTCATGAAAATAAGGAATATGCGAGAGGTTGGTGGAATTGTTAAGAACTCAAAAATTATTACCATTGAAATCTCAAGTTCTATTTTTGATTAATTTTGAGAATAATAATAATAATAATAATAAAAGGATTGGTGCAATTGATTGAATGTAGAAAGGGGGCTCACGTGAGTAAATGCTAAAATCCTGGCGTGAATCAAGATGAGATTACAAGAATCAAGTTTGTTCATAAAACCCATGAGATCAGTGCATTTCAGCGGATCTTTGTTTATAAACAAACGTTTTCGGTTAAGATAAGCACGAGATTTGGTGGAACGAACGCGTTTTACGCTGTCTGCTTGCATTATAATATTGTCGTAAGAACTCCTAATCTTACAAACCAGACAAACAGGCGCCCATACCTCGTCACATGATGTGGTTGGTGACTTGGATGAACATTGTCTGTACCTGCTAATATTAGTGTTGTTTGCTAGGTGGGTATGTGGGGGGCTAAGCTGTGTCCCTCTGTATGAACGAATGGAACAACAAACCTACACCACACAAACTTAAAATAATTAGCTGCCAAATCAGAGGGCTTAGTCAACTAATTCAAGGACAAGTGCACACTAGTGGGTGCCTTGTCTTGCTATCGATCCTGTGCTTATGTCAACCAAAATAATGTAGATGGGGTGTGATTAAACTAATTATGGAAACATAACCGACAAACCCGAAGTACAGTAATAACCACGACATTGGACAAAATAGAAGGCATGATGGTTGACAATAAGGACTAATAGGGGTGTGTCAATTCAGCTGTGTCAGTTCAGGGTACCGGGTCGGCACCAGGCAGGACGGCCTATTTGTTGATCAGAAAATAGAGCAAAGAATTATAAATTAATTGCAATATGAACATTCATGGAACAACATCCTAAGTGTGAGTCAGACAATCATGTATTTACATGGTGTTGCTGTCAGCGGGGGATAGATAGCTGCAAGCTGCTTGTTGAAGCTTTGGGTTTCACAAGATATGCAAGTGTGGTTTCCGATGGTGCGGCGCCTGGAATTTCCTCTTGGAAGGGTACCTCAAACACAAGTGACTGATATAAACAGACTTCATCCTCCTTGCAATAGTAAACCTGCAAAAGACAAAACTCAAGCCTGATAATTTACCTCTAAATGACCGAAAAGTATTGATCTTTTTATGAGGTCTTTTCTTTAAACAAAGGTAAATCCCCCAAATTATTAGAGCCTCAAAGCTTCTCCTTTGTCAGGCTGAAGGACAATGCAGAAAACAATGCATACCTTGCAATTTATTCTCCCTGTTGAAGCAGAAGCAGAGGATCTCCTAAAGTGAAGCACCGCTGTTCCTTCTGGACTCAGGTATCCATCTGAGGGATCAATCAGCATTGCATCTTTGGGTTCCATTTCAACAACAAATTTACTGCGGGCTTCCTGCATGTGAATATACATGGAAGAAGATTTTAACAAATAACAAAATGGAAAAATTAAGCAAAGATAATTCTACTAGGTGTGCGATGTGACAATGTTGGGTTGACCTTTGAGAAATGGTACCCTTCAGGTACTGATATTCTGAGCAATAGATTCCCCTGATTGGATGAACTGCCATTAACTCTAACTATCTGTGAATCAGTCAATGATCGCCCCCTTTGACGTTTTAAAGATTTGGATTTTGGTGCAGGAGGCTGAACTCCTTTCAGCTCCAAGGTCAAAAGTTCAGGCTCTTCCTTGTTCAAATCTAGACACCTGATAACATTGTTGTTCGTATCCGCAATAATAAGTCTTCCTGCAAATAACCAGACAAAGCCTTCAATATGCACTCATTAATTGCATAATTGGAGGCCTTAGAAGCAACAAGAAGCAATATGATCCATTTAATCCTCGTGCATGTGAAAAGAAACTGTAGGCTGATTGTATTTGGCATAGTGGGCTAAAAGGCAAGTCCTTCATTTGACTAAGCAGGACTAAGGCCAATTTCCATCGACTGATCTGAAAATTTTGACCAAGAACAAATAAAAGATCCACTCATTTGCAGAGAAATACTAATTCGATATCACGTGTAACACAGTTGCAATACATTGTAGCTCTTGCATGTACCAAAAAAAATACATAGCTCTTGCACTAAAGACAGTTACCATTTTGAGCCTCAATGATTCCTGATGGCTCTGAAAGCTGCAGAGCATAAATAAATGAATTAAAATTGAAATTGAAGGAAAGCAGGTAAATGGGTTAAAACAGAAATAATCAATGGGATGAGATTTTACATATTTTAGCTATTTAAAGACATCATTAGGTCAGGCCCTTGTTACATCCTTGTAATGAAATGAATGGGATGAGAGAGTTTGATGAATCCTACAATGAAGAAGCATCCAGAGCCATGTCTGCTTTCTTTCCAATATGCACAGCTCAGCCAATTTGATTATAGCAAATTTTATAATACATCACTTGTTCTTAACTCTTCCTTTTCTTTTTATCTATATACTTCGGTAGACAACGGCAATCCAGTGAAACAGACAGAAACCTCCAAATGGATGCATGTCAGTGCATTCCACATGCATATTCTTAAAGGTTCTGTCAGATTCACAATTAGTCATAGAGAATAGAACATTTTCAGGTAACTCTGCCCAGAGGTAATTTAGCATCTTGTGAATATGGCCTCTACCTTGTAACATCACAAGCTAAAGAAAATATGTGAGATTTTTTCTAACCTGAGCACCTAGTGATGTTCCATCTTTGAAACCAGCTTTTCCTGTTCCTGCTACAGTGGTAACTCTTTTAGTAGCTGGATCTAGCTTCTTGATCTGAAAATTGACAAGGGAAAAAATTTTCAGATATCCACTCAGTCCTGTTGATGCTGCACAGTTAAATGATCACTGTCTAAATTCATGAGTAATATATTTCAAATCTAATGAGATCCATCCATAAAGCTATTGCTATATTCACATATAATGCTGTATGTCACAACAGTAAAAATTTCAGACTATCCTTGATCGCTACCTTGTGATTATAGCTGTCTGCTATATATATTTGACCATCCTTTGTGCATAAAACCCCCAGTGGATGTTGAAGAAATACCTCAGACCCGACACCATCATGATCTCCAAACTGCAGATTTAATAAAATAGCCATGTTTGGCAGGTCTTCAATTATAAAAGACCTCAGGAATTGTTGGTAATGCTTTGTAAATGGTTTCTTAAATTGAAACTAATTCACCTTAAATAAGTTGTCAGGGAAAATTGGATCACCACCAGCAATCAACCTTGACCCTCCTGTTTTCAGGTCAAGTGCTCTAATGGAACTACTTTCACTATCAGCAACATATAGCTCCTTTGTATCTACAGACAATCATTAACATAAAGCCCTCACCTTAAGACTCGAAGATTCACATGAATAACATAATAGCTTGTAAAATATATCATGTTTTCATTGAATGTTACCCGGAGATAAAGAGATTCCAGAAGGCTGTGCGAATGATGTGTTCATAGAGCTATTTCATTAATGAAAAAACAGAAATTAATTAATTTCAAAATTCTTGCAGCATCATTTTATAAAAGCTCTCCAAGAAAGTAGGAACTCTAACCAAGAAAGGAAAAATCAACTGTTGCAACATGATAAGCTGTAGAAGTAACTTACATGCTGCGTAATGACAGAGGATGCAGAATTTGAATGACTAAATAAATTATGTGTGATACCTTGATCCATTCAAGTTTCTTTCATAGCCATCACCACTGAAGGCTCTTGTAACTCCATCTTGTGTATTGTGCTCCCATATCTGATGTTGGCCAGCCATTGCAACATAAACTTTTTCATGGACTGGCTCATAGCATACATCCCATGGGGAGTTAAGAACCTGACAAAGAGTCAAATGTAGATCTAAATGTTACACAAAGAGGCAAATCAATAAGTTCGTAAAATCATTGTGTAGTGCTAACGCCAATCTCCACTTTAGTTATGCAGTAACAAAGTGTAAAAGTCTACAGTTGAACATTAATGATTCCTGGTTAAAGAGCAGTATTTTTTTGCAGCCTTACCTGGTTGGTGCCTTTTTTTCCTCCTACATAATCAGAACCTTTGGTTCCATTTCCAGCAATAGTTCTCACCATCTCATTTACAAAATCAATCTCCCTACAATTGTATAAACAAGCAATTAAAGATCCATTTATAACAAGGATGATGCTGATATTCTAACATTTATATCTTCTGGAGAGACAGCAAAACTGTCAGAATCAGATCAGATCTCCATTTAACAATTCAACAGAGCCAGCTGATGGATCTGAAAAGGAAGAAGGAGGAGAAGAAAGGCCAGCTGAGCTTGGGATATATTCCACAAATGGTTCTGCAAGTAGCAAGTACCTCAAAGCATGGTTTTCCGTATCTGCAACATAGAGGATATTCTTCTTGGCATTATATGCCAGACCCTGGAATAGCACACAATCACAATGTTTGTGCATATACTTACAAATAAATAACTACACCATGAGATTACAGACCTTGTGAATCAGGAAGTAGTTAAGGACAACACATTAACTACAACATATAAATGGAGAGAAAGAGTTAAGTACTGATCCAGACCTGAGGGCGATTAAAAGTAGCATCATCAAAGGAGCCATCTTGTAAACCTTCTTCTCCACTGCTTCCAATTTGGACAACAAAGTTCCCATCTAGATCAGTGACCACCTATATTTGGGAAGTTAAAGGAACCTGAATAGTGTTGCTGTTTGTCCGTGAATACATGCATGCCAGTGAGGGCAATCAAATAAGTGTGTTCATATGAGTGAGGGAGAAAGAGAGAGAGAACCTACAATGCGGTTATGATTACTATCAGAAATGAACAGCCGGTTAAGCACATCAATTGCCAGCTTTCCAGGAAACTTTAATGGAGAGGTAAATAGGCGAGTGTCATTATCTTTTTCTAATCTCAGAGGGATTGGTGTGGTCTCCAGGACCTTCTTTCCTCCATAATACAGAAGAGCTGCCTCTACCAAATCATCAAGGTCCTAAAACATGCCAGAAAAAAGGCAACATTTCTACTGATCTGTCATTGGAGATAAAGTAGCATAATAACTCATGTTTTATGAGAAGATAGACACAAGATAGACTATTCTTCACACTATTATCTAGAATCAACAAAACGTGTTCTAAATTTCTTCAATGGCCTCATTCAATTCAATGGATCCATAGCTCCAATTTCATGCTTTAATGTTACATTGATACTATAAAACCTTCCTTTACTGGCATATGTCAGATCTTCAGAGCATGAATAGATGTGTTCTTGGGTACCTTTAAGTGGCCTTCTCCTGATATTTGAGCAAGAAGCTTGCCATCAGGTCCAATAATGGCAAAAGTAGGCCACGAATTGATGCCAAGCTTACGCCACATATACATATCCCCATCATTGACAACCTACACCAACGGAAGTTTTGGTTAAGATTAAACATTGCAGTACCCTTTCTGGTGACTGAAGAGGCAAGCCAGCATCCATTAATTTTCTTTTTAAAAAATTCTGGACAACTGAAATGCAAAATTATTCTCATTGATCCTTATGAAATCCCACAAAGCGCTACAATTATGCCATCTTTCCTGGGTGTGATTTTGGTTTTAAAAAAACTATCAATAATGTGACTGAGAACATGAAACATGATGTAAGCAGATAGATTGGAGTAATACTGCAGAATTTGACTCACTGGGTGAAGAATATTATAGCGCAAGACTGCACTGCGGATGGCTTCTAAATCTTTCTCATTGTCGAACTTTGCTGAATGCACCCCCACAACGGTAAACTGTGCAGACATGAGAATGTACAATAAATCACAACAGCACTGTTTGGATCCTCAATTAGTAAAATAGTAAAAAGAGAGTGCTGAATTTTGTATAAGAGGGTTTTACCGGCATATCCTTATACTTTTTCTCCAGAAACTCTAGGTCTGGCAACACATGCATGCAATTTATGCAGCAATATGTCCAAAAATCAAGCAGAACCACTTTTCCTTCCAAATCCTGCTCAAGGAGGTTGATAGAGTTTGTAACTCAAGCTGTATCATATGCTTCCTATTGAATGCAGAGTCCATGAGCAAGACATTTTCTGAGTATAAGTTCATAATGCCTGGCATGTTTATCATAGAAAATAGAGTTGAATGAAGAATACCTTTTGGAACTGAAGTGGAGCTGAATTCAGCCAATCAAGTTTACGTGGAAACTCTGGCACAATGGTAGCAGTTCCACTAACAGAAAGAAAGAGAATAAACCCAAAACATGTTAAAGGACACAGTTGAAGATACAGACAATCATGGTCAGACAACAAAACAAGTTTATCCATATTCTATATCATAGCAATGAGGTATCAAGAAAAGGCCAAGAGTATGGATTGTTGCTTGCCTTGTGTCAAGATCAGATATGTACTTGACAAACTGTTGTACTCTTGATGACTTGCCTGTAGACATTGAAGGGCAGTGGTATAGCTTTCCACGTTAACCATACTCACAACTTGATGCAAATAGCATCATAGTGACTACAGACTTTAAAACAACATATCATGACTTCACATAGTACATGGCAAGAAGATTATATTGCAAAGGATAAAAACAAGAAGGAACAGACACAAGGAATATTGTAACCAGGTATTGCTATAGTGCATATGGTATACTGTTACCTGCATTCTGACCAAAAGATGGCCCCTTAACTCCAAACAACAGATTCCATACAGCTTTAGGGGATGCATACTGCATTGCCTGATAAAGGACAGATACACAGATTTAGAATTAGTAGAATAGACAGAAATGAAGGATGTGCCATTGTTGTGAAAATACTCTAAAAACACAGACCATATATTCCTGGGAATTGAAACTATTGTTCAATGTTCATGATATTAAAAGTTGGTTACTTAACCTTCCAGTTTGTGGCAGTGAAGAAGAGACAAGAAAGTGCAATCCCCAAACTTCCAAATCTCAATATATTGCGCCGAGAACCCTGAAACCTGTCCACCAATTATTTCTGCACTCTCAAGCTAGACTTTTCATCTTAAGAATTACAATGGTCATTGACTCTATCTTCTCTCATTTCATTAAGAGGAATAAACTTATAATGAACTGTAGATTGCAAGGAAAAGGAAAAATGATTAGTCAACATGGGTCAATTAAAACTTGAAAAATGTAGTGCTGATCTTACCTTCCAATGGAGAGAACATCGTCATATGTGTTAATAATTGGCCCATTATCTGTTCTATCTTTGAGCATTGCCATTGAATTCTCTGCAGAGTTATGCAGAACATGAGGTCCCTTCATTTTCTCATCTGCGAGAGTATACTTTATCAGATGTTAAAGTGTGAAAATACAAATAGTATTAAATAGAACCCCGGACAGAAACTGCTTGGATAACAACAAAGCTATTAGCTCTTATCCAGCAGAAGAAAGAAACAAACGCTTTAATTTTGAGGATTATTTTCCAATATAAAGAATGTCCATTCGAAAGGAAAAAAAAAAAATGGTTCTTTCATAATAGACAAAAGCTTCATCACTCAAAAATCATTGATGGTACAAATTGATATTTCCAGCATATCTTCAGGATTACATACTATAGCCACCGAATCCACCACAGAGAATATCTTCAAGTGAAACACCCCCTATCTCTTTTCTGATAAGAGATGGCCCAGCACTCTTCAGAGTCTCTTCTGATAATGTAGTTGTCACAGCAATACATCTGCAAGATGCACAGAAAGGCTATGGTTTAGGTCTGAAATTGCATCAAGAGGAAAGAGAGCCAATTGATTAAACAGAGATTGAGACCCATATAGAAATGCAGGAAATTGATATTGAGAATAGAAATTAGCCTAGATTCAGTAAGGCATTCATGCAAACCATTTCTACTGTTTGTAAAAGAGAAATGAGCATGTATAAGCACAACAATTAGACAATTGTATTTGCATGTTCACCTCATATTTGCAGCTTTTGCAGCCTGCACTCCAGCCAGTGCATCCTCAATAACAATACACTAGGAACAATATAAAATTTGATTAAAAGAATGAAGTTTAGCAAATGAAAACACCTTTCTATCTAGATAGAGGTGGTATGCTAAGCCCTTATTTTTGTTTCGACTTATCTGAGAAACTGAAGTTGCAAGGCTAGAATACCTCATTAGGGGGCACTTCCAAGATCTTTGATGCAGCAAAGAAAATATCAGGAGCAGGTTTTAAATTCTCAAAAGAATCAGCTGATACAATAGCATCGAACCTGATAATAAGAGGTTAACAAAATTGTAAGTACAGAAGCCCTCTGACAAACCAACTCTCTGCTTGAAAATGACAAGCAGATTTTCTAGTAACTGATATCTGGAATAACCCAATGTGAAGAAAAGAAAATAAAAACAACTCATGCAAAGCACCTTATATCAACAAGTTCAACACTTGGATGACATTTTGATTTGATTGTACAGCCATCTATAAGCTAATAATTACCCATGAAATTGGTACAATATCTACATTTCCAGCTTACATGCATAGAAGATGCATAGCTGCATGAATCACACATTCACTCCATGTTCTAATTTCTAAATTACATTGACAAATCATGGGTTAACTTACATTGACAATGGCAAACCAGCAGCTGCTAAATTTGCATCAACTTTGATACGATCAGCGCTTGATGCAACAGCAACTTTGAGACCTTTGTTTTTACACTGTTGTACAGAAACGCCATTGCATAATTTGGTTGAATTAATGCAGCCTATGTTGTATCGTGTGAATTTTGAGTTCATAGTTAGATACCTGAGTAATGAGTTCAAGGGAGCCTGGGAATCCAATTCCAGAATTTGGTTTTGCATACTGTGACACTTGAAATTACAGGCATCATGTAACAATTTGCATTCCTCCACACACTAGGACAGAGTTTCAGATGATTCACCTTATCTAAGTATATCTCAAAGAACCTCTTCTTGGCTGCCTCAGGATTAAACGCCTTCACTCCCTTAACATTAGCGACACCTCCTAAAAAGTTTGCTTCACCTAGTACATTATTCAAAAGGCGGGAGTAAAAATGTAGCTTTCTATTAGAAGTCACCTCAAATAAGCGGAACCATCAGTTCAGTAATATATTTACTAGCAAAACTAGATAATAAGTCAATCATATAGAGAACGAGGATTTTAGTTCTGCCAACAGAGAGTACATACTCGTCGCAGAAGAGAAGAACAGGAAAGAGATGAAGCGAGGACTATTAACTAAAATACGATAACCTGTGCATCAACCCCAAAAAAGCTGAAATGGAAACATTTAAAAAATATCAATTACCTGTGCCCATAAATGGCACAAAGTCCTCCACCGTAACTTCCACTCCCATCTCAGCGAAAACGTCAACAGCCGCCATTCTAGAAGGCTCTTCACTGTTGCACAACACTCCATCCATGTCAAAAAGAACAGCAGACACTTTTCCCCACTCACCACCTCCTGCTGCTTCTTCTGGGTCATTCTTCTGCTCCACCTTGACACAAGCGTTCACCTTCACCACCGTTCTTCTAGTAAAGGCCATGTTTTTTGATCTCAACTCCAACAAATGGACCTTGCCAGAGATGGGTTTTGGCCCTTTTGGACTTGGAGTGAAGAATAACAGGGAATTGGGGTGTGGCAGAGAAGAACATGGTGACAATAATTTCATGGCCATGACATGGCTCTTAGAGGTTAAACTCATGATGTTATGGATGGCGGGTAAAGAATGCTTCGGCGTTCGGTTATCTCAAGTTTCTTTAAACATTCTTGTCTTTTGGTATGTCTTTGACGATGGCTATTTGTACATGGTATTCCCGGATTGGCTTGTTTATAATCAAGTACGTTTATGGGAAGGAAAAGTAGAGAGGCTAGCCAGAGAGGGAAAGGAAATGAGTGGCTTTGGTGGCACAGGATTGGTTTTCCTCCTTCAAGAATTGGAAAATTTGGCTCTTTATCCACAAGGTGACCAGGACTACCGTCCCCACCTTTCATTTTTTTGTGCGCCTGGCTGAGTGGCTGGCTGGCATGGGCATGGCCATGGCATGATTCTTGGGCAGCCCAAAACATGTCCATCCTGGATGGGCATAGTTAGCCCAAACATCTTGTCTCAGATTTCACGGGTCGGGACAGGTCACAAGGGTGTAAACTCATTACACCCGAAAGGTTGAGAACATACAACATGTTGCATTAACTATATTTGCTGTAAGAAAATCAGCTAGTCATCTACTCCTACATCTTTTTATTGCCTCTCTATTGTCTAGTTACTTCTCTTTTGTATAGTGTTTCTTGAGTGACCAGAAAAAAATAAAGAATAAAAAAGGAAAAAAAGAATGATTTTGCAGCCTTAAAGGCAGAGGGAGAAGTGGCCTGCCTGGCTTTTGCATGTATTAAGAAACAGACGAACAAAAAAGCTTTATTATGATGATATGTGTAATTCGTGGTTTTGCCATGTAGAAGAAAGAAGTTGGCCATCGCAAAAGCCAAGTCTTAGCTCCATGTTTACCTATTTAACTAGACCAGCATTAGCAATTAGGCCACCATTTTGACCTCATTACTACAGTTCACCTTATCTGGCATATGCAAGTCACTACCTTTATTCTGTTTTCTTACTCAGATTATTTCCAGGATGGAGAATCATTAATGATGTTATCATTTCGCAGCCAATAATCGTCCATTGTTAGTTAGCCGCCCAGCACAATAGACAGTGAACTAGCTGTGGAGTAGAGTTGCCAATTGATTGCTGAACCCTATAATGCCAACAAAACGAGAGAATGAGTAAGAAAACACCAGATAAACCTCAAAACACCATTGAATATTGGTTACTTTTAGTTTATTTTGCTCTCGTACTCATAATTGCTGCTACCATATTGTAGCCACTCTACACTTTCCAGCACCCCAGTAAATGGCCTGCAAATAAGCTCGAATATTTGCGGTCTATCTACCATCTCTTTATATATCACTAGTGCTCTTGTTTATAACTCCTATTTTTCCACTAATCATGATTACTAAAAATGGTTCTGCTATAAATTTTCCTCCTTAGAAGCAATATTTATCCACCAATGTTAACATTAAAGAAGGAAGAAAACAAGTACTTCAGTACCACCCCCCCCCCTCAGTTATTTGATTTCAGTTGGAAATCCATTACAAGTAGTGATCGCTTTTAATCTTGCTAAATCTTTTACATCATTTGTTATTGATTGAAAAGCACAGGTTGACGATGAAGACAGTTCATGAAATGTTCTTTTTTCTTGGATTAGCACTATTTTGCTTCCAACTTGATGCCAGAAGGCTTGTTTTGGAGGAAACAAAAACAGAAGTCTTGAATTATGGTCAGCACGGCTGAGAATTGGATGTTGCCAGTAATACTTTAAAGGATGATAATCCAAATGATCACTCTGAAAATCAAGCATGTATGGTAATTCAATGACAGGATCAGTGCCAGCAACGGATATCAATAATGATAAACAAACCAGCGGTACTTCTACCAGTGAATATGATACAAGTTGATGAGGTCACGAACAACAGTCATAGTAACTAAGGCAATCCTGCCGGGTCATCACCCAATACTCACCATTATTATCTGAAGGATTGCCCACCTCAAAAGGTCTGTTGATTGACTATGGATGATTGCATTGTAAATATATATAGCATGAGAAAAAAGAGAGAGAATCTGAAAGGGAAATCAACTGATCAGCAGGCAGCAATTAGCAAATAGTAAGTGTAATCCACACAATTGTAAGTACATATATGGTATGGAACTATAAGCGTCTCTGTTACAATTGTTCTGCCATGCATTTGATGGTTGCATGACTTGACCACTAGCCCCATGGCAATTTTGCTAAACACCATATATCCGATGAGAAAGATGGCTACTGAGCTTGCTATGGGTAATTTCTGGTTTAAGCAATGACAAATGAAATGAAAGAATACAACATTAGTGATCCAAATATCGGAAAAATTGGAAAAGAGATTAAGAGAGGCATTTGATGGTCTTTAGGTTTTGTTTTGCAATTGATAAAGCCTCTGAGACCCTGCATTGGCCATATCTTGTCTGATTTGTTCTCCAATGTCATTTTGTCTGAAGAACTGAGTTGCTTTAGCAGACGAAGCTGTATCATTGGCCAAACCAGAAAGAAAAGGCATTGTTCTTTTAGTAGTGAAGGTGAGATCAGCACGCAACTATGTAATTGTTGGATATTGCCGATATCACAATGGGCCACGACTGTGATCAATAAGAACTGTCATAAACCGTTTTCCATATACATACATCCCCAGTTGTGCCTTCTATGGACTTAATACACACTGATACTCTTTGGTCACTTCTGCTGTCACCATAACTCACCAAAAATCATTGCATGAACACATTCCATTCCTAAAATGATGGTAGCGCACACGGTCCCTGACAATAATCTCTTGACCATAAACCCGTGAGATAAGTTTGGTGGCAGTATGGCAGTCTTCACACACCCTTAAATTCTTAACAACATGGATTGCTGTTCCTGGCTTTGTGCTGATCAATCCAAAAGCTATTGCAAGCTTTTCACTATGGTACTGGAGTGATGCTTGCTTTTCTTCCTCATCAATATCAAATAGAACTTGAGAAGTATTAGGCAAATAACCCTCCATCTCTAGCCTCTCAATCACACTTTTCAACATCAAATAGATTTCCTTCATCTGTGGGTGTGATCCATCTCCCATTTTGAATTCGTGGACAATGCCCTCAAGCTCAATGACGCTACTTCCAGGAGTAGTTTTGACTCCTCTTTCCTTCATTAGTTTCCTCACATCTGCAACATCATCCCATCTCCCAGCCTTAGCATAGATGTTAGACAACAATGCATATCGACCACTATTCAGTGGCTCCAATTCAAGTAGAATTTTCCCCACTCTTTCACCTAATTCCACATCACCGTGTTTCCTACAAGCACCCAAAAGCGCTCCCCAAACAGCCGCACTTGGTTCCATTGGCATTGAAAGTATAAGATCCTCAGCCTCTGCCAAGCGCCCTGCTCGCCCAAGAAGATCAACTAGGCACCCATAATGCTCCATTTCAGGCTCAACATCAAACACTGTCTTCATAGAATGGAAAATCTCTAGTCCCCTACTGACCATTCCAGCATGAGCACAAGCATTTAAGACACCAACAAAGGTGATCCCATTTGGCCTGAAGTTCCCTCTCAGCATCCTAAAGAAAAACTCAATAGCCTCCTCTGCTCTACCATTCAAGGCTAGCCCAGAGATCATAGCATTCCAAGTGAAGACCTCTTTCACTCTCATCTTCTCAAAAACATCCCATGCCATGTCAACTCGACCACACTTTGCATACATATCCACCAAAGCAGTGCCTGATATAGAATCCAATTTGATAAAATTCTTCTCCAGATAAGCATGAACCCAACGCCCCTGGCCAAGAGCTCCCAAGTTAGCACATGCAGCTAGCACACTTGACAAAGCAAATTTACTTGGCCTAATTTCCTCCCTCTGCATCACACCAAAAACTTCCAAGGCCTCCTTAAAGCAACCTCCTTTAACATACCCATCAATCATAGCACTCCAAGTTATCTCATCTTTTACTTGCATATCATTAAACAATTCCCTTGCTTCACTAACCACGCCACACTTAGCCAATCCAGTTATCATTGCATTCCAAGAACCAATATTTTTATCCCTCATGCTTTCAAACAATTCTTTAGCCGCTTCTACATCTCCACACTTGAAATACCCATCAATCATGGCATTATGGCAAACGACATCCGATTCTCCAGCCTCATCAAGCACTCGCCGTGCCTCCATAACAAGGCGAAAATTTGCATACATTTGAATCCCAGCACTTCTAATATGCCCATCTCCGCTAAACCCTTGTTTGACTAGATGAGCGTGCAATTGCAAACCCTCTTTGGTTGCCTGCGCAGCGCTGCAAGCCCTGAACAGTGTAGGATAGGTAAATCTATTAGGCCTAGAATTGGCGGCCACCATATCGCCATATAATTCTATTGCCTTAAAAGGGTCACTGTTTTCCACGCAACCTTTGATTATAACATTAAAGACAAAGACATTAGGATTAGGAACACAATGAAAGACCTTTAAAGCCAAGTCCAAGTTGCCAAGCTGCGGATTTGCGTAACATTTCACTAAGGTGCCAGACACATAATGGTCTTGAAAAAGGCCACCCCTTAGAACCACAGCATGAACTTGTTTGATAGAATGCAGTGAATTGTTGCATTTGGTATTTAGGATGTCTAGGATTGCGTTCTGGGTAAGCTTTTTGGTGTTAGGGGGGGTGGGTGTGCTCAGGTCTCCCGATACAAGATGACGACGACGACGATGATGATAAGGTAAAGGTAGACTAATGGCAGTGGTGATTAAGCTCGCTGGGGGCGGAGTTGGGTTCATGTTTCTCTACTTTGCCATCCACACTCCTAGATTTGGGCCAAAGACAGAGGATAACAATAACATTAACAAACCGTGCCGTGCCGTGCCACGCCGTGCCCTTCCCACTTCAATATACGTTACAAGAAAAGTGGGTCGGGTGGGGTGGGGTGGGGTGGGGTTTAAGTTAATTATCTTTTCCAACAATGGCCATGCCCACGTTGTTTGGGCTTACAATTTCAGGTGAGTTTTGATCGAGAAAATGCTAATCCTTCGTCGGGATTAGCACAAATCGATTGATGGAGGAATTGACTACGGTAATAAATATAATTAATTTATATCTTCTGTCTTTGTTATATATTCATTTAAGTATGTCCCCTTAATTTTTTTCTCATAATTTTTTTTTTTTAATCTTTTCGAGAGAATCAAGTATTTGATGATCCTAAAAATAAATAAATAAAAACTACCATTATGGTGGATAGTTACTGCCATGAGATGATGACCCAATAAAACAGCAGCGCCCCACATAGCAATGCAATTGCAAACGTCCCCTTGGATTGTGAGACTCACAAAAACAAACCACCACCACTTCTCCCTGAGCTGAGATAACCCTCTCCCCATAACCACCACCTATAAATCCAGAGAAGTGAGAAAAAAAAAAAAAAACTATGGGCTTTTATAGATTCTTATTGTTATACTTTGACAGAATATTTTTGTAGGCAATTGGAGTTGGTCCCAAGAAGAGACCTTTTTATCTCAAAGTTTGAGACTCTGAAGAGACTGCATGAATCAGAAGGAATTATCTAACAACTGCTCCTTTCTCAACAAGTTTGGGTATTCAAAGTTGTTGAAATTTAAAACATGTTCGCTATTTCACGCACTCTCTATCTCAAGTTCGATCTCTTGTCGAAGCGCCAAGCTTATCTATCCGCATCGCCCGGCGCTCGAATTCGCCATAGCCACTCTTCTGGGCCCCGACGGTTGAAATTTCACTCCATTCCAGATTATTGCAGGTAACTTTTTCAATGGGTTTGCTTGTTTACTGAGAAAGTAGAGGAAAAGAGAAAATTTTTTTAATTGAATAAAAAGATAAGGAAGTTATAGTCGTGAATTCGGGAGTGAAGCTCCAGATTTGATTTTTGCAGTTTACCGTGTTTTCTGAGCAAATGAATTAACAGACATAGCCTTCAAATGATAAAATTACAGCAATTCTGCTCATCTGAAATTATTGGGAATGCGAAATTTTGTAGGTTCAGCTACTTCAAGTCACGGCGCTCAATTACAAATGCCGACTTGTATAACAGCCGAGTTGTGGCTGATGAAGAGGTCCTGGAGAATTTATCGGCTGTTGAGCCTGCATGTTCAGCCCCTATTGTTCATCTTAAATCTGACGTCCTCGAGGCTGAATCTCTAAGTCTACTTGCTGAAGAAACTTATGCTGACTGTCTTCTGACAACTTTACCTGTATGATTGCTTGACATTAGTTCTTTTCTCGTTTGTTGGTGTGTTGATGTTTTTCCATTTTCTCATGTCTCTCTTGCTTTCCTTCTTAGGTTTTATCAGAGAAGGAGCAAAATGCCCTGGCTGCAACCCCAGCACATCCTGCTGGGCTATATGGTAAGCTTTTTTCTGCCCAAGTCTGACAAAAATATGATTTTAGCTTGAACGACACGAAACCATTTAGAATCCAACAGATATCTAACAAGCAAGAGCATTGTCTTTCATTTTTTCTTTCTTTCTTTCTTTTTTTCTAAATTCATTACAAAATAGCCACTAGCAGCCTCTGGTAGTCATGAATTTTAAACAGTTTCCACTGTATCATTAGGATTATGTCCTTGCAATGAGCAGTCCACTTGCTATTGAAGCATTGGTGGCAGCATCAAATCGTTGCAACTTTTTATGTGTGTTATATATTTCTTGCATGTTGACTGCTGGATGGAATTGTTCATCCTATGGGTGGGATTGCCTCTTTTGTTATGTAACATTCATATTACTTGAGACAAATGTCTAGTTCTGATTGTTTTTTTTTTTTTTAAAACTCAGTCGTACTTGGAGGGGTTTATGTCAAAAAGTTTCTCAACTATTCTTGTTTGGTGACATACTTGCAATAATCTTTTTCCTTTCCTAGGGATCAAATAATCTGCATCTTTTTTCTGTTTTCAAAATTGGCTAGATTATCTGTGTATCGTCTAACATGAAGGACTCGTATGTTGCAGCACTTTATGTTAGTTGCCTAGCTGGGAATTTAGTGGAACAGCTGTGGAATTTTGCTTGGCCTTCTTCTATTGCATTGCTTCATCCAAGTCTTCTACCAGTTGCGATCATCTGCTTCTTCGCAAAGGTATTAATACATTAAATAAGAAAATTGAGCACATATGTTTTAGAGTTAGGTGAACAGTCTCTGACAAGCTTTGTGCTAAACAGCTTACAATAATCATTGGAGGCCCTCTGCTTGGCAGACTTATGGATAATTCTCCAAGGTTACCTGCATATGTTTCATTAAATGTGGTTCAGGTGACTACTTTCACATTGTATATGCAAGCTGCTAAATATAGGTTTATCCCTTCCACTTTTCTTCTTCACTGTCCTGCTTCTTTCAGGCTGCTGCTCAACTGTTATCTGCCACTATGATAATCCGTGCCAATGCTATTTCCCCTGCTTCATCATCATCCTTTCTTGTACAACCATGGTTTGTTGTACTTGTCATTGTGGGGGCTATTGAGAGGCTGTGTGGAGTAGCAACTGGAGTTGCTATAGAACGTGATTGGGTTGTGCTGGTAGCACCTTTTCAAAGCTCTTCTTGTTGCTTTACTTGTTCATGAATATTCTCATATTTTCTGAAAAATTTTTGCATATTCTGACCTTTCTTGTACATGCAGTTGGCAGGAATAAACCGGCCAATTGCACTTGCACAAGCAAATGCTGTTCTTAATCGGATTGATCTTCTTTGTGAGGTATTCACTAAAATGCCAATCAGTTTTCTTGTCTTAGTTGTCAGTTTCTGGAATTTTCTCAAGTGTGCTTATAGCTTAATTGTTACGATATATAGCATTCGGATCTATTAGAAAATAAAATCAAATTAACTTGTTATGACAAGTCATTTTTGGAGACTGATATCTGGTAGACATATCTTCAAATTTAATTACAGATAGCTGGAGCATCCATATTTGGCATTCTTCTCTCAAAGTATGACCCAGTGACCTGCTTGAAGTTTGCTGCTCATTTAATGATATGGTCATTACCAGTTATGGTAAGCTTCCTGCTATAGTATTTAACAACTAAAGATCTCTGCTGTTATTTGGCATCCTTTGACAATGTTTATCAGGTTGGTCTCATATGGTTAATCAACAACAATTTTCCTGGGGTGCTTGACCACTCAAAATCTTCCCAAAGATGCTGCAAAGAGTCCATTGAAGGAGCTGTGGCTGATACTGGCACTATGGGTAGGATGACTATACGTTTGTTTTCACTAAAATGACCTAATGACCTTCAATATTTATTAATCTATCTTCTTGATAACCAGCGGATACTATCAAGCTTGGGTGGAAGGAATACATGCAGCAGCCAGTTCTTCCTGCAAGCCTTGCCTATGTGTTACTCTATTTTAATGTTGTACTTGCTCCTGGCAGTTTGATGACAGCATTTTTAACGCAGCGCGGTAAAATCTTTTGCCCAATTGTCATGAAATCATTATAGGAGATCTTTATTTCTATTTGGAATGAAGCTTTAGGCTTGATGTTCAAGGTTTTTATGTATAAGCAGCCTTTGTTGCATGTTTAGAGGAATACTTTTTGGCTTGCTTTAGGACTTTCTATGGTTAACATTCATGGTGTTACTCATGAGACAGCTTTTGAAAATACCCACACTTCCTTCTTGTTTTTGCATCTATATAATTTGAAAGTAGTAGTTGCTGTGGAATTTGTTTTCTCCTATCAGAAATAAATGATACTTTCCACAGATTTTTGCTGGATGCCTTGCCTGAAGTTCTGTGATTTGATTAATTAACTCCAAGAAAACATATGGAATTGCTTAGCAGGGGTAAATCCATCTATCATCGGTGGTTTTAGTGGATTATGTGCTTTCATGGGTGTTGCAGCGACATTTCTTTCCGCAACATTGATCAGGCAACTAGGAATTTTGAAGGTTAGTTTTTGTTCTTGTTCACATGCCAACCTACTGCTGCCAAACAATTTCTGTTCTGCATCAATTTCTTATAATTATTCTCTCTGTGACCAGGCTGGAGCAGCTGGACTAATATTCCAGGCTTCACTCCTTTCTGTAGCCTTTGCAGTACATTTGAGCAGATCTCTTTCGCAACAGAGCCCGCTTCTTTTCTTCTTGGGATTAATTGTAAGAATCACTGTCGTTGTCTTGATTTCTATGCATGCTATAATGTTGATCCATAGAATGTTTCAACTCTAATCTTTTCTCGTAAACCTGTTATTGTTACTGTATAAAAAAAATTGTTGAGAAATTCCATATTTAGGTGGTTGCAACGACCGTCTCTTGATCAATACGATAACATCGTAAACATTTGTGTGTTCTTTCTATGTAGGTATTATCAAGGCTAGGCCACATGTCATACGATGTCATTGGGGCACAGATTCTGCAAACTGTAATCCCACCATCTAAAGCAAACCTTATAGGAATAACAGAGGTTTCTCTTGCAAGTTTGGCAGAGTCGTTAATGTTAGGAGTTGCAATAATTGCCAATGATGTTTCACATTTTGGGGTTCTGGCCATGCTATCGCTTTTATCTGTGGTTGGGGCAGCATGGATGTTCTGCCGATGGCTGTTGAATCCAACAGACGAGCAAAGAAGTCTCCTCTCCTTTTGATCCTCTCATTCTTACTCCTAACCATTATAGGGTATTTAACTAGAGGTCTTCTGGCATACCGAACATATAAATTGGAGGGAGCTTCGTACCCATGGTTTATTTCGCTTCCATGATCGTCCTTTTTTCAACCTCTTTTTACTTTTGTGTTGTGAACAGTTGCCCGTTCGAGTTCCCACAATTGGAATACTTCTTGGCTTTATTATAGGAGGAAGGATATGCAGCCAAAGTACCGTTGGCTTAGTTTTAGCTACGGGTAAAGGAAGGCCGAAGCAAATCATCTCACGTCATCTCTTGCTGCTTGCGCTATAAGTAATCGTACGCGCTTCAGTTGTGAAGTCTCTCTGATTCCCGAACTTCGCGTCCACACGTTCCAATGTACATATGACCAGGGGGTCCTGGAGCATTAATTTATTCGACTTCACGTGTACACGAAGCCCCGAGCGTCAATTCATTCAATTCCCTGTTCTACAGCGATAAACTTCTGCTCCCTTCTCATTATGTAGGCTGCTCGGTATATGTTCCATCCTCTTTGACAGCACACTTTCTGCTCGAGTCGAACAGAATTCATGGACTGGTACGAGGGTTCGATTAACAAAGGGTTGAGAGATGCAAGAAGAGCTTCTCCACGAGAATGCAATACAAATTGTGAGGTCGAATATCACGTCTTATTGAGTTTGAATCTCTCGAATATATTCTATATTTTAAGTAAGAAGTCGCAAGCAGAGAGAGTGTGTCATTTTTAAATTTGTCTAGAAGGATTCTTTGTTTAAAAAAGAAAAGAAAAGGGGGATTACCGATGGTAGCTTACGGAGTGAGGGGGGGGGGGGTTGCTCGATGACGGAACGTTGTGGATGGGAAAGCCCGATTATTAATTAATGATAGAGGAAGATAAGTCGAAGAAGGTGTGCCGGTGTGCATTGGGCATCGGTTCCGGTGACAATCGACTGCACGTACCCGTCACGCTGGGGGCAGCTTTGTTTTGTGTTCCAAGAAACAAAAAGAGGCCAAAATATTTCAATATTTTATAATCTGCGACTCTAAAAAAAGAAACAACATAAAAAAATAATTACTTTCTGACAGGAAATGCAGTTCTAAGTATTTCCTAACAGCACACACGCGCGCGCTTGTGTTTGACGATTAGATGTGAAATTACCGCCAATTACATTCTGAAAGCAAAAGTAATTAAATATTTCCCAACAGCGTGAATAACCAACCAATCAGTTTGGTTTGGTTGGCAGAAGAGTGTACGGTAGTCAAAATCAAACGTTGAAATCTGTCGTTGCATGAAAATTGTCCGAGCTGAGGTGATGTCATTACGATCCTTAATTTGAGTCTTGACAGAGGAGAAAGATGTCCCTTATTAATAATAATGATAATATTTTATTATTACTAATTTGATAATTCTGTTTATATTATAAAATTCTATTAAAGCACTCAACGAAAATAAACGTAAATATAACTTTGTAGGCTTAACGAGTGTTTGAATAATTTATGTTTAAACAAGTATAAGATTTTATTTCTTCGGAATTTAACGTGGTGGCGGTGTAAGTAAAAGACATGAGAAGGGAATTTGGGATGAACTCCCGCTTTCTTATGTCTTACCAAAAAAAAAAAACAAAGAAAAACAAGAAAAATAAAATAAACTCCGTACACTCGTGAAAGGCGTGGATTAGTATTCTCGGTAAGATGGATGTCTTTCCGATATTTCACTTCTTATCACTCGCGAGACTTCCAAGAAAGACACGGCAGAGCCTTAGAAGTGCGAAAGCAAGCAGGGAAAAAGGAAAAGGAAAGGGGATTGGATTTCTCAAGTTACGAGGATGTTCGCGCGAATCGAGGGAGAGGGACTCAAACCCCACACCCACACACACACACACACACACACATGCTGATACTCTTACTCCCCCTTCTCCCCCCGCATGTTTGTATCTCCAACTCTGCTGACTGAGTTCACGAATCTCGTCTCATCTCATCCCAGACACACACAGAAAGAGAAAAGAGTGAGATAGAAATATTACAATACTAGTTTACAACAGTAGTAGTAGTAGTTTGGTAGATCTTCCCCCCGCGTTCGTCGCGTGCTTTCTAAACCGTAGGACTCGGTCCACTTCCTTTCATTGTCTTATCTTTCTTTTCTGTATATTCTTAATTATATTATGTGTGTCAAGGCGCATTAACTATCATGAGAGAGAGAGAGAGAGAGAGAGAGAGACTTCCCTTCCTTCTCAAGGTTTTGGAACACTTTAAGCATACTTTTTCTTAGGAAAAGAAAGGAATGGCCTGTGTGAATGGCCACAATATATTGACCTTGGTGAAGTGAACCTACGAATGGCTTGTGCACCAAAAGAAAAGGGAAGAGAATGACCGCCATGTGCATGACATAACTGACTTGTCTTGTCGCTTTAAAGAGCAACAAGTTGAATGGAATTTACTTGGGAGTGTCTCAGTAGTTCTAAATCTGTTTCTATTCTTACTAAGTTTTTGGGTACTAGTTTATGAAACTATCCAATGCCATTAGGGGCAAAATGAGTTCATTTTCGCGAATGATTTTCAGTTCCATCACCCTTGGAAAACGTCCAACCTTTTGATAGCAGGAAACAACGTACTCCATTTCCCGAAACTGAAAAAGGAAGGAATTTGATTAACACCAAGAAGCCCTACACTTCTCCCAAGGAACCTTGAGGGGACACATTTCTAGATCCACATCAATAACCGCCTTGAAAATTGGAGTGGGAGAGAGAGAGAGAGTGGGAGCCTGGGGGTAAAACTTCCCTCACCATCAATCCCAATATCATGCCAACAAAGAAAAGAAAAATAAAGAAAAAAAAGCATGCTTGCTAGTTCAGTGAAAAGGGGCAGAAAGGAAAAGATCTCTCTCATGGGCTCGTCTCACGGGGTGTCAAAATCCTCAAAATCAAAAAACAAAAACAAAATCCCAAGCACCTTCACCCGTCCCTTCCCACAGCCCAATGCCTCCAAACTCCCATCACTTTCAGGTATAAAAGTGTTAAAAGAGAGGAAAAAACTAAACATATAAATATATATAATATTTCCTTCCTCAGCTAGTCATATTTCCATGTTGAATTGATAAATCACTTGGTTGGTATTCCCAAAGCCTATCCAGCCATGTAATGTAATTGACCTACAACAATATTAAATGATGTTATATATTTATATGTTTAATGTCATGTAAGTTAAAAACGGTAAATTTTGGGAAGAAAAAAAATTAGCTCTTGACACCACCAGCGCATGTCGATATGGGTTGCCATAGTTGTTGAGACTTGAAAGCACCCATCTTTTCATGTCCATTGACACTGATAGTTGATATATCACTTTGCTTGTCGTCTCCTGGCCCGCTACTTCTTCCCACTCGCCTTTCTTTATCATTGTCATGCACTGCATTGAAGTGGAGCTTTAGTTTCAGCCCAAAGAAAGAGTGAGAAAGAGAGAGAGAGAGAGAGAGAGAGAGAGGGGAGAAAAAAAGAGAATTAATGGGGTCTTTTGGAAATGAGGCTCCAAAGGAGAAGGCAATGTGGCTCTATCCTAAGCTTTTGAGGTTTAATCCTCCTGAGAGATGGGGGCACTCTGCTTGCTACTCTCATGGTGTCCTTTATGTGTATGGGGTAGGCATAATTTTTCTCTTCAGAAAAAAATAAAAAAAAAAATAAAGAATGCCAGAAAATATCTTCTCTGTCCTTGTAGTTTCAAACTTGATCACATCAAAAGATTTGTCTTGAAAGATGTTGTTAGAGGCTTTCTTTGCCTTCATCTTGTTAATTCATGATTGTAACACAACATTTTTATGGCATATATTTGGCAAGAGAGACGTAATTTTTCCTTCAACGGTAGTAGTAGTAGGTTTTTTCTTTTTAGTTTCGGGTTCTTTCACTTCGCTGCTGGAATGATATCTGAAGTTGGTCTTGGTTGTAGTTTCTCTTTCTAGTCGTCAGACAGCTGGTTTCCCATAATGATGACCAACGTCCAGCATTTATTGATTTAGAAATGCTTCTCTTCTCCCTCGCCCTCCTCCTCCTCCTCCTCCTTCTCATCCTGTCTTCTTTGTCTGTCCTTGTGTTAGTGTCTCTTTCAAATTACACATGGTTTATGACTGCTAATGTTTCATAAATGTAGTCACGTTATTTGCGTCCCATCAAAACACAGTTTGGCACTCTTGTGCTTCTAATATTTAGCTATTGATGTCATCCTGCTACTCTCCTTTTAAACCACAATATGCTACTTAAATTGCTACATTTTTCGTGTCTTCGAAAACATAAAATGTACCGATACCTACTCTCCCTCAAAATTTTATAGAAAAAAATATGGAATTATGGTCAGGATTCCAGTCCAATTCTACTAACTTGATTCTTTAACGCGTGATTTATTCTCTGACCTCATCTATCTGCACTTAGCTTAATGAGTTGAACGGTGTTTTAACAAATAGAAAGAATTGAAAACTGTCTTTCATAACCTTACATTTTGCATGGACTTCTGCAATTCTTATATTCAAATTCGAAGCTGGTTCTAACCGAAGGGAAGCTAATTACAAGAAGGAATGACTTGGGATGCATTTCCATAAGCATAATTGTGATTTTGTCTCGATTTCCTCTGCTACGTTGTGATGGATTTTACTTGTTTCAGGGATGCTGTAGGGGTTTGCATTTCGGTGATGTTATTATGCTAAATCTAGATACAATGGCTTGGAGCACCCTGACAACAATGGGTAAAGGACCTGGCCCCAGAGATAGCCACAGTGCCGTTCTGGTTGGGCGCCAGATGATAGTGTTTGGGGGCACAAATGGCTCAAAGAAGGTAAATGACATTCATATTTTGGATCTAGAGACCAGGGAGTGGATAAGACCTGAATGTAAAGGGACTTCTCCTTCCCCTCGTGAAAGTCATTCTGCCACACTAATTGGTGATGATAAGATGGTGATATTTGGTGGTAGTGGAGAAGGAGAAGCCAATTATTTGAACGATCTGCATGTTTTAGACCTCAAAACCATGCGTTGGAGTTCTCCTGAGCTGAAGGGTGATATTCCTGTTCCCAGAGATAGTCACAGTGCTGTTGCAATAGGTAACAAGCTTTTTGTGTATGGTGGTGATCATGGCGATAGGTATTATGGTGATGTCGCCGTGCTTGATATTGTCACGCTTATTTGGTCAAAGGTATCAAGTTTACTTTGCCGCTCTAATGCAATTTTGATTCACAAAGTAATGATCCACATAGATATTCTATTAGGATACGGTCTCATGGTTGTTGTATATTTTTGTCACAGCTTCATATTCGAGGATCTTCTCCGGGTGTTAGAGCAGGTCATACTGCTGTAAATATTGGGAAAAAGGCAAGTAATAGTGGATTGTTGAATTTGTTTCTATTTGCGATATGGAAAGAATCATTATTAGAAATAAATGTTAATGGACTGCAGGTTTATGTTATTGGAGGTGTTGGAGACAACCATTACTGCAATGACATCTGGACTCTTGAGCTAGATAGTTGTTCATGGACTCGGCTTGATACATATGGTCAGCAACCACAAGGGCGGTTTTCTCATGCTGCTGTTGTTATGGAATCAGGCATAATCATCTATGGAGGGTAACACTTTTTGTCATTTGATTTAGCTTCCAAAGTGGGCAGGGGTAGTGGTTGTTGTTTTCCACTTATCATTTTGGTGTGACCTGTCAGGTGCGGGGAGAATGAGCATCCTCTCAATGAATTGTTGGTCTTGCGGCTGGGAACAGAACATCCCAATAGTAATTATAGCATTTCTCTGTCCAAGTTTTTCAGAAATCATCCAATTGCAGAAAAAGGAAGATTCCCACGAGGAACAGAAAATGACTTGGTAATAAAATTACCAGTAGAGACCAAAGCTTGACATCCTTCAGTGTACATACATGCAGTTTCATGTTAGATGGAGCTTAATGATTTTTGCTGTTAAACAGAAAACGATACTTTTGGGCAGCAAAGAAGCAGTCAACAAGCGAGTTCATGACCTGGAATTACAAACAAAACCACCTTTTCAGTTCAGCTCAGGTTGTTCGAACATAAACACCCGTACATTTAGTAGTCCACGTGAATTCCGGCAGCAATTAACATGAATGTTTCCTTTCAGATGCTCCACATCCAAAGAGGAAAATAACTATGAATCCGAAGGCCTTGGAGGTTCAACAATCAGAACAGGAAGAGCATTCACTTTCACTCTCTCAACATTCATCTCCTTCTCAATCAGATCGAGAACAGACACCGGTGAGGAGTACTGCTGGCTCTGTTGTAGTCTGTCAAGGGCTTAATCTGTTTAAGAAGTTAAATCATATTCCAAGAAATTGTCAACTCAACGAGGTTGCAAGCAAACGCAAAGGACCTGGATGTGTGGTCCCCAGAGCTCCATTTGATCTCCAGTTGTCGGATGAGGGTCAAAATGGGGACCAATACTCTCATGTCGCTCACATAGGAAGACAAGGAACACCATTCTCAGTAGTTCAATGTAAGCCTATGGAGGCAGTGTCTACTCCAAGCCTGGTATATGCAATTTTTTTTTTATTTATTTTTTATCACAAGCCATTCTTTGGATACGTGGCATCAAGACATTTTTTTTCAATCTGTCCTGTTTATGTGTTCTCGATTTCTCGGTTCTGCTTCTCTTTGTTCATTCCTTTCATTATCATGGCTTCACTCGCTCCTCAGCTTGGTGCTGAAGTCCGGGGGAAAGTTGAAGGAGCCTTCGATTCAGGTCTCCTAATGACTGCAACTGTTAATGGGAAGATTTACAGAGGGGTCTTGTTTGCACCGGTAAGTAAGCTTCTATTACACAATTATTTTGGATTCCTCGCCCAGGAGAATGTTAAAATAAAGCTCAAATTCACTGGCTTTGTTTATCAGGCACCTGGGCTCATATCAAGAGGGACCATTGTCGCTCAAAATATTTCACCTCCAGCAACCCAACGGGGAGCTGTTCAACCAGGTCCCAACCCAAGTCACATGCAATCCTCGAAGCCTTCATGGCGGCCAACAACACTTCCCATGGCAGAATCTTGCCGGACTTTGAGAAGTCAACCAAATAATAGGCCATCTCCTCAAATCAAGTCTGCTCCATCAATTGCCAAAGAACCAGAGCTGAGAAGCGATCTTCAAGGCCTGGTCTTATCGCTGGGAAGACCTGGAAATGGCCATCTTGGACAAACCTAAAGTTACAAAGAAAGGATCATATCCTTTTTCCCCTCTGTAAAATCTGAAGTCAATTTTTAGACCTTTGATATGCCATTTAAGTTTAATTTAGTATTTAAGAGCTTTACGTTCGCTCTTGTTTGATTCCAATCTTCTCTAATTTCTGATCGCCGGAAACAAAATTAAGAGTGTAACAGAGTATGAATTTGATGTGCCGTTTTTAGTATCCAATTTTTGGTACGCACGACAATTTAATAGCCACGGTGCAATGGACTTTGGACTTTGCTTTGACTCAATCAAAATGGGGTCCCGTGAAATACTCAGGATCTGAGCGGTGCTCGAAGCAGACAAGGGGGACGGACTGACTGACTCTGACTCATCGGAAATGGCTGGAGCTGTGCTGATATATTATATAAATTATAATCGGATGTGGGTCCCATTCCTGCCCCATGTACATGGATGACGCAAGACGGCGTCAGTCAATCAAAATCCAATGGACAAGGTGTGATGATCGATCACCGATGGATTAGGCTGTGCGTCCTAATCACCAAGCACCCACCAGACAGTTCGCGTGGCAGAGACCGCTGGGACGGTTGACCTTTTTTCTCTCTCCATTAACATTATAATCAAAGGTCTCCAGAGTTGTACGGAGGTTTTTTTTTGTTTTTTTTGGGGTCAAAGGAATGAAACATATTCCCTCAACAGAAAACAGCAGCAAAAGTAATCTTGGTTTTGCTTAGAATTAGGAAGACTGGCAGTGTATTTTCGATGTTGATGCGCAAACTTGGATGATTAAAATCTTGTTGTACGTACTTACCATGAGTTTGGCTCACTTGACCGGCACGTTAGCATAAAATATTAGAATGCGTGGACCTCCTCCTTCTATATATATGTATAGATTATATGATTCTTCCTTTTTTTAAAAAAAAAAAAATTATATATTTAAAAAATTTCAAGTAACAACCAGTCCAATTTAATCCCATTCATTTCTAATTTATCTAAAAAAAAAAAAAAAAACCTCCGCTGCTTCAAAATTTTAAGGTGCAGCATAAACATTGATCAGCTAAAAAACAAAAAAAAATTATTTGCTATAGACGTCGGGCCCAATTGACATTTGCAATCGCATATGGCCCAAACTCAGTTTCACGAAAATTGAGTAAAAACTACAAAGATTCAAAGAAACATAAAACGATCCACAGCAGGCCCAGCAAGAGCAACAGCTTCCGAGTCAAATCCAATTGGTCCATCGCCCGTACACTCCCAAACTTTGAAAGGCAGCTATATTTTAGAATTGCTAGTGCAGAGAGTTAAAAAGGAAGAAGTATTTGATTCAAATGGCTCTGCCGCCAAAGAGAGGAGGAATAAGAGGACACCTCCACAATTCCAAGGTTTCATTAGTCCATTTGTATTTGCATGCTTATCAAATCACAGTTTCTATTCACGAACCGCTGCTGACTTTCAAAGAAGGCGACCATTGCATAGTTTCCATTGATGAATTCAGGGGCTTCAGGGAAAAGTAACGTCACCAAAAGGATCCCCGATAAGTGGCTTCGGCCACAGGAATGTCTATCCCCTCGCATGAAACATAACACTGTCGAAGATAACAGTCTACAAAGACGAATACTTTTCCAGAATTGAGGCAAAATTCCATATTTTGTCCACACAACACAGTCGATAAACAAGGCATACCTATAATTTGTAAGAGGTATGAAGTTAGCAAGTTTTCCAGAGTCTGGTTCTTCCTCAAGACTCTCTGCATCAAGTGCAGCCTGCCACAGTTCTCATCCGTTCCATACCACAGCGTCTATAACTGGACCTTTGTCACCATAGCTCTAATCTGGAGAAACAATTTTAACTTTATAGATGACAAAATAAATTCAGAAAAAGAATCGATTGAAAAAGCATGGATATAAGAGCCGAGCACACTCACATCAGCCTGCTTTTGTAGCATATTAATTTGATTTTGAAGATCTTCACAGAACTTTTTCAAGTTCACATCCTATGAATTTGAAATTTTCTGGAAACAAGGACATCATATCAAAAAAATGATGCAGGGGGTCCAGGGCAGGAACTATAAACATTGTTCACCAATGAAATGAATCAAGGCTTGAAAGTAGAGTCCAAATTGCAGATTTTCAAAAAAGGACAGTTACCTTGTGAGACGAAGAGACAAGGAGTCCGTAAATAGAATGTAAGGACCCGAAGTAGAAATCAAAGAAAGGATAGAAGGTTTTAGAAGAACAGAAAGTGAATCCCATGCACTGCCTTCCTTCTTCTTCCTCTACTGTTCTTACTTAGAGGACATCTATCGAGAACGGGCCTTGCCATGACAGATTTGGCCTAACGGCGATCCTTACACCAATTTATATTCCCCGTGCCATTCACCGGAAGGGTTTTTCCAAGAATCAACAACCAGAGAGGTTCCTACAACAATATTCCACAAAAAACAGGAGAGATTGACACCAACCAACATTTCCTGTCAAGAGCACATGGTGCAACGAGATGTTTGTCAGCAAAGAATAAGACAGAATGGACGAAGAGGACATGTGCAGTCAAATCTACTTGGATTAAATATTAAAGCTACGCCGATTCATTTACACAAGAATGTTAAAGAAAGAAAAGAAGCCCGAAATTAAGAAATTAAATTTTCTGTCATGCTGACTACAGCCAAGTATAACATTAATAAGCAAAAATTGCCAATAATTTCACCTCTCATTTTGCACAAATGCCCGGCACAGAGAGAGAGAGAGAGAGAGAGAGGGTCAACAGGTAAGTGCCCTTGAAATACTGGCTGGGGTCTCTGGCCTTTCAATTGTGAACATTGCAGAGTTGTAACTTATTTAAAATAATAATAATAATAATAATCTAATAAGATAACTAAGGGTGTTCTGGTCATTTAAGCGTAAATTGTAGGCCGTGGCTCTTCTGAAATTACTATGTTGCCCTTGCAATTAAATTTATTTATTTATTTATTTATTTTTGGTGCGTTTTGAATGGTTGTCCATTTTGTTGATTTTCCTCGGCGTTCGTTCGGTATGTTAGCTAATTTGTCTATTGTTGCGTGGCCTTGGCATGCTTCGGAGAATTCGCCATTTGTTTGGGGGATTTTTTTCTGGTGGTTGGTGGGGGGGGGGGGGCGGGGGGGAATGCCAGAGACGATAAACCACCATCCATCCATCCATGATAATTCCATTAATTCAATATATAATTTATAAAATACTCAGTGGGTTGTCAGTCATGTGACCAATGAGAATCTGAAAGGTGGCAGAATGTCAAGTCATAGCCACACTGTCTAATCCAAGTAAGCAGACAATGTCCTCTTCCCTCTATAAATACGGGCTATACGCTTAGCTGCACTCGCTCGTCTTATGATTTACTGTTCCACAAGCGTGCAAAAACGTGCAATCCATACCCGTCTCTCTCACGCACTCTCTCTCTCTCTCTCTCACTCACTCACTCACTCATCCTGTCTCTCCGTGGCTAAGCCACTGCACATGCTCTAGTCACTGCTCTCTTTGTATACCATCAATTTTTATTTTTTTTTATCCATCTGGGGTTTTCTTGGAAAAGTAAGTGAAAGGTCTGGTCTTTTCCAACGCGAAGTTCAGGTTTACCTCAAAGCATGCTTCGTTCTTTACCTTGGGTTCGTGTGATGGAGGCTTTTACCCAGCTAGCTGGATGGCTATATTCTTGAACTTGTGTCTACAGTTTTTCTTTCTTCAATTTCCGATGCTTAATTTACTTGGGTCGTTAATTAGATGTAGAAGTGATGTAGACGCATTTTGTTTTTTTTTTTTTTTTTTAAGATGACTTTTCACCTGCTTCAAGAAGATAAAGGGTTAAGCTACTAGCTACAGTGTTCCTCTCAATCCCTCTATTTGATCTATCATCAAGATTCCTGTACTTGGACATCCTGCGCACAGTAGTGCTACTTTAGGGCTATGTAGTTCAAGGAAAAAGGAGAAACTGGAAAGAAGAGGATTGAACAAGATGGCTTATTTTTTCACTGATAATCAAATATGATTTATCTCTGTGTTTCAACCCAGTAAAAAGATTTCTTTTACACTATATATAGTTTACAGTCGCTTGATCAAGATCTCAGCGAAGCTGTTGGTGTGGCTTCCTCAAGATTAAAGCTCTTTTTTCCCTGTAGACTTTATGGAGGAAATTTTTAGGCTTGATCCCACAAAACCTTGCTCAAACGATACTGTTAGAGCTGAAAGCTTTTCTTGTAACTTCGGTACTTCCGAGAGCAATGAATTTCACGGTCCAGTTGATGATCTACTCCAATTTGAAGCTGGTAATCCCTATACACACGTCACTGGATCGGATATGTGTGATACAATGAAGACCCAGATCGTCAATCATCCTCGTTATCCAGACCTCCTATCTGCTCACATAGAGTGCCAAAAGGTTAGTATGTTTCTACGGCTTTATAGCATTTTGATGGTATTTTTGTAGCATTTTTAAGGTAATGTTCCTGTTAATGGGTTACCCAAAAATTAGGCAAGAAAATTCCATTCCACTCTGCTAAACATAGGTATTTTACCCGATTTTCGTGGATGGCTGTAAGGTCGGTGCACCCCCAGATATGGCTTGTGTCCTTGAAGAGATAAGCAGAGAGAAGTATCCAAACACTTTCAGTGCTCAGATAGGAGCGGATCCAGAACTTGACGAGTTCATGGTACAGTACAATGTAATTAATCAGTTGTCAGTTTTCCATTAATTGGTCCGTCGTATGGTTTCAAATTTCTATATATGTTTACGCTTCTTTGGTTCTTTAAAAAGATAATAAAAAATAATAATAAGATAAAATATGAAAGAATAAGTGGACAATATGATGATATGATATCTAGAAAAACTGGACACGAATCTTAGAATTTGAGGATTTTCCTGTTGTCATGCAAGGAATCATACACTGAAATCCTCCGGAGATACAAGGAGGAGCTGTCCAAGCCGTTCAATGAAGCAACCGCCTTCTTAAGCGAAATAGGATCACAACTAAATAGCCTTTGTGAAGGGGCATTGTCAGTAAGTTACGATGATGGCTCAGGTAAAGCTTGGCAATGTGCGCATTTTCTAGTTTTGATTCCACGGCTTTCTTTTGATCTGTGTACTAATGTTTTTGTTTTGATGATGATGGGGAATCCTTTTCAATTTGTGCAAGTACTTGGGTGGTTGAATGGACTGGTTCTATTCTGTGTGCCTTAAAAGTGAAATGAATTGTGGAGAATACCATTGGTTTATAGCGTAAAGTTTGTGTCAGGATGCATAGATAAAAAAATAGTTTTCAACTTGTGCTTGCCAACGAGTTGGTGACCATCAATTTTTTTACCCCAGAATGTGCCATATTTTTATTGCAACTGACTAACATTTCCTTTTTCTAATTCGTTACACTGGTCATGAAATGGCAGCTCCATCATGGTATTGTCCCATAACCTGCATGCTTGTTCACAAATTAATTTTGAAAATTCATGTCTATTGGTTTTGTTTGGCAATAGATAGAATATCTAAATAGTGCATGGGCTTAGCAAAACTCCAATACATTCACAATTATACAGCTAATGCGAAACTGCAATAACAAAATCCATTGTTGAAGACTTCTATTTCTCTTAGTCAATCCATCTGCAAATTCACGGTCCTATTGGTCCTGACTCAGCTAGGCCTAGGGATCAGTAGATTATTTGAAGAGTCTCTTTCATTTCGGAATTGTTCTGTACATTAATACCATAACTAGCACTTTTGCATCACATATAGAACCTAGGAAGACAAGAATCCATGATCATTAAGACTTGTAGAAACATATAGCAAGGTAAATGTGGCAAAGGGGCATGTTTTGAGTATGTAGAGTCTCAAGCTCATCGGATCTCAAATTCATTGTGTTCATAATGCTAGGTTTTAGGTCTTTTTGGGTTCGAGTTATTTAGATTCAGATTATTTGGATTTTGGGTTAACTAGGTTTTAGGGCATTTTAGATTTAGATTATTTTTATTTTGGATTCTTTAATTAGAATCAGTTGGATTGAGTCGAATTTTAAATTGTGAAGTCAAATTATTGAGATTCATCAGCTTTTGTCATAGAGGTGCATGATTCTTTGACATACGAGGTACCTTGTGTTGCTGCTTTCTTCGCTGTTTTGGAATTCTTGTCACTATTGCATTAGTAGATGGTACAACATACAAAACATTCAACCTGAAACTTTTGCATGGTTGTGATTCTGGAAAAGGGTTGACCTTTGCGCCAATATTGATTGCTGATGACTTCCCCACAGCTTTCTACAATCTTCCAATGGCAAAATATATTTTGGTCATGTTAAAAATGAAAAATGGGGATTCGGATTTAGAAAAAATATCTCTATATAGTTCTATCCATATCTATTCAACCCTTTTAGATACGGGATTTGGGATATTCAAAGGTGACCAATACGCTCTCAAAAAACTGAAAACTTTGGTTGGAAGGAAAAAAAAAAAAAGAAAATAGTCAGCGTTCTGCCTGTTTGCAGATGAAGCAGCAGGGACTTCAGATGAGGAGTTAAGCGGGGAAGTGGAAGAAGCATCTGAAAGTCAAGAATCTTCTGGTGGCGGTCGCCTCCTATTTGATGATGATCAGGATCTTAAAGAAATGCTCATGCGCAAGTACAGTGGCTACCTTAGCAACTTAAGAAAAGAGTTCTTGAAGAAAAGAAAGAAAGGAAAACTACCAAAAGACGCGAGGCTTGCACTTTTGAACTGGTGGAACCACCATCACCAATGGCCATATCCTACGGTGAGACTCTTCAATTTTGAATGCAACTAGAATCTCACTTGCCACTCACTAACTTGTACATTTTTGCAATGTATCTAAATGGTCATTGGCTAAGAGCTGTTGTGGACGAAGCAAGAATGTTTCTTTTGATTGGATCCTCTTCATGCTTGCATAATAAATGAAAAGTGGCTTAGTTTAAGTTGAACAAGCAATAATGCCGTGCAGGAAGAGGAGAAAGCGAGGTTGTCGGGGATGACCGGCCTCGATCAAAAGCAGATCAACAATTGGTTCATCAACCAGCGGAAGCGGCATTGGAAACCGTCGGATCACGTGAGGTTGGCCCTCATGGAAAGTGTTGGCCATGGGAAGGTCATGACCGGCATTGGACAGCCTAGTAGTAGTACGTACTTTGTTCCTACTGGAGGCGACGCCGACAATGTAATGGTTAAGACGCCTTAACGCTTTACTTTGTCAAATCTGTTTGTGAAAAGGACACGATTAAAATGTAATCGATACATACTGAAAAATAAAAAGAGAGAGAGAGAGACTAGTTCAGTTTCTTGAATATGTTGCATGTACGATATCATCAAATACTTTATTTGAATCCCTTTTTACACCGAAGCTTCTCCTCATTCTTATTGTTTTTGTCTTGTTTTTCTGGTCTTTTATTTTTATTTTTCGGGCTTGAATAAGTTTATTACAAGACAAGGAATTAATTTCTAAAATCATTGAATTTTTTTAATTTATACAAATGTTGGGGGATAAAATCCCTTTCACAAACTCTTAACACAATTATTTGTATTAAGAATAAAAATGGATGATGGAACTATACAAGAAGTCATTTAGTTGTCTGCTTTCGCATAATTCGGTGCTATTCCGTCCGATTCAGTCTCTACGGGGGGATAGCAAAGTTCAAATCTGCCTCCTGCTTTTCAACAGAAAAACGCGCCCAAAAGGAAAAGCTGTCTGTTCTATCCCTCAAATATTAGTCTTGGGCTGACCAACTGGACCCCAAAAGAGAAATCGAAGGCTCCAATTTTGCTGGCACACGACACAAGGAATATTTGGGCTATGGAGTGGAGACCTCGTTTTACATGGGCTGTTCTCTCATAACTTCGGAGGTACATAAGGTTGGGCTGTTCTTCATTATGGTTTTGGGGTGGAGTGAGAGAGTAGAAGTCTGAGGAAAAGCTTAGGTTCTGTGTATCCATAGTTGTCGTCGTGCATTAAGTGTCCACTGTGCATATAATGTTATGACAAAACTAGTTGATGTCAAGGAACCTTCTTTTCGCTACAAGGACAGTGTGGGATTCATCTTGGTTCATAGCCCTTTAAGCGACCGTGAATATAAAAGGACAACAATTAGCTGAGGGTTCAATCGAGGGTTCAAGCTTTTTTGTTCAATCTCAAAGAACTCCCTCTGTTGTTAAAAATTTACATGTCTAACGTCCCTGGGTCCAAGATTGAAAGCTTTTTGGAACCAATTTCATAACATCATTTATAGGATCCCATCTACATATACAATGCAAGCAGAATAATTTTCAGTAACTTAATAATCACTGTACTTGGGATTCGAGCCCGTATTAATTTACCTCAATCATGTGTATATGTTGCTAATTCTATTGTGATAAATAATTTAAAAGTAAAAAATAAAAATACGATGGCACATATCTAATTCATCATAGTCTAAGAATTCGCGCTACTATTCCATTCAACTCTCTTCTTCTTTTGAGTTTACCGATATATCGCGAAAACCCCATTGCTCAAACATTTCAATATATGGGCCTGTTCTTTGGCAAATTAGTTGTGCATGGTTGCCATCTAGGTTGGAGGAAGCAAGCCCACACGCAATGGCTACAAGCAAAAATGAGGAGCTTTTACGGCGAGAATGGCACGATTCCTCATGAATATAGGCATCTTGTAAATGCATTTCACGTTCGGACAAGAAAGCAATGAGAAAATTAATGTGGAAAGGACTTGAGACAAATGGTTAAAACAAACATGAATGCTTGTGGGGACCCAACAAAGACTTAGCCCCCGAGTTGTTTCTTTCCATGCTTCCCATTCACTTTCCGTATCCAATCTCAATTCGTTGAACCATAAATGCTGTACCCAAAAATCAAACAAAACCAATCATAGCAGAAGATGAATTGACGATCACAAAAAAGGAGAAAGTCACCGATGCGTAACAAAGTCTAGAGATAAACGCGTCATCGTAAACCACATTTTGAGTATTGCACTTGCACTGTTTTTTCTTAAACCGATTGGCTTTGAAGACACTCAAGTCAATACACGATTGCTGCAAGGCACAGGTTCCGTGAGTGCATTGTGCATTTGCTTTTTGGGAAACAGAAGAACCCATTAATAATGAGTCTACAATTTGTTAGACTACTCAAGGAAAATTTCGTATTCTCAATTCCAACATAATATTATTGACTGATAAAAAAAAAAAAAAAAAAAAAAAAACCTTAATATAGATTGCCTAAAATGAATTCATAAATTCATTGAACACTATCATTCGAGATAAGAGTTTGGTAGCAAGAGTGCATGCATGTAGTCATATGTTCGGCCAAGAGTTTGAACCCTACGCAATAGATATGTCTCAGGGTGAAGGAAATCGCGAGAGTTGTCAATATTCAAAGATAGAACGGAAAAAAAATTTCCAATATCTGGCGGCAGTTTTCCATTTTGTCGTCTCTCTTTCAGGTTAAACAACCAACAAAATAGAGAATCACACATTAGTAAAGATGACGCTATAGTGAGCATACAGTGTAATTAAGGAGCCTGAGCCATGCTTACTGCTCGCTCGCATGCATATGACACATATATGTATACATACATAATAGCTACCCACAAAATATTTCCATAGACGTGTGCACACACGCATATGAAGAATTCTACGCAGACAGATCATTTGAAAACTAGCAAAGCAGAAAAAGATAAACCCTCCCAAGACCATACCCCATGACAACAGGAAAAACTGAACTCTTGAAAGGACCAAACATTGCACAAAATGGTTATCTTCATTCATTAGGCAAGGAAGAGATACAACATGTTATCCAATTATGATGAATATCCGAAACATAGAGATACAGAGAGACCTAAGAGGATGATGATGTGGTAACAGCTTGATTCCATCTGTTGGCTGCCATTTGATTCTTGCTGCAGTAAATATATTTCCTGGCAGAAATATTCATCGGACATAGCTCAGAACCATCTTCACTTATTTGATAAGTTGAACTAGCGAAGCCTCTTGCTAGAGGGACTTCACACACACACACACACACATCAATAACAGATTAGACATCTATGAACCTATTACAAGTTGCAAGTAATTAACTAAACGGCAACTTCCCATTCCAGGAGAAAGACATATATTAGGAAGATAGAAAGAGAGAGAGAGAGAGATGTTTAAGAAAAGTTTTCCTCAATAACCGATTCATCAACCATTTTTCCCCTGCAAAGTGGACAGAATGCTGGAATATCAGAACACTTGCTAGGCAGGATTATATTGGGCTTCTGGCCAAGGCCTTGCCGATCATGAAAAGCCATGGGCGAGGCCGTGGAATATTTACGAGCAATCACAACTGAATTGATCACTTCATCAGTTGGGTGAAACACAGAGAGAACCTCAAATCCTTGAAGATCAAATTGATCAACCACGGGATAGAGAAAAGCCCTCGCCCCGTGTGCGCTCCTCAACATCAAAAGAGCTTCAGGAGCCATGAACCTGGCCAAATGATCAATGACTCTAACCTTCTCAGCCTTGTCCATGCCAACTAGAGCCGCCAAGAAGATCACATCAAAGTCTTTTAGCTCACTTGTGACATCCATGATATTGGCTGTGTGAAAGAACATCCTTTTGGACAAGTCAGGATCGGAAAGAACAAGGCCTTTTGCCATTGAATTGGCTGATGGGTCGAAATCATAGTTGTGGAAAGAAGTTGTGGTGAGGTGTTTGGTAGCCAAGACAATTGAAGTTAGGGGAAGGGGGCCAGAACCCACAAAGGCAATCCTGCTGGGGACTTGGTTATAGTGCTGACTAAGGATATTGAACTCCAATTGGGAAAGTTTAAGGTAATTTGAGTAATATGGGAATATATTGAGATGGTCAAGTGGGTTTTCATAGGATCCTAAGATTGTTGAGAAATGACTCTCCAAAAGCCCCTCAGCTTCTCCACAAAGTCTAATCAGCTCGGATCTTATGTCTTGCAATTTTTGACAAAGCTTGTTGACATCGATAGGGCTTGGGGGCATGCACTTGAGAACGAGTTGTGTGAAGAGCATGTCGACATTTTTGGAGGGTTTGAGACTCTCGAGGCTTGAGATTTGCTCGTACAGCTCGCAGATATTCTGTATCAAAAGCTCATCTTGGCAAGCCATGTCGACACTATGAGGTTATTTTTTGGGCAAACAGAAGACTCCCTGGAGCAAAAGGTAAGGACCCCTTTCGAAAAGAATAACGTGAGACGGCTTGGAAGAAGCCCCCGATGAGGTCATTATTTATGGAAGCTTGTGGGGGCCCACACTCAATGCGGAGTTTGGTTTCATTGTGACTGTGCATTGCTCTACTAGAATTTGGAGGTCAGAATTTTACGGCTCTTGGAATATTTTCAAAAGTAAGAAATAAACGAATCCTTAGCCTTTATTAAGTCAATAAGAAATAAACGAATCCTGAGCCTTTATTAAGTCAAAAAAAAGAAAGAAAGAAAGAAAGAAAGACTCAGTGATCATGCATGTTTATTGGTTAACGAAGTACTGGGGTTTTGTCATGTTGATTTACAGCAAAATGGAACCAAAGTAAAACTTAAATCCCAATTAAGAATGTTACACGTGAGTATCCATTTTTTCCCTTAATTTCGCACTTTTGTTAGGCACATTTCAATGCTTGTAACACGTGTCTAAAATGTGTCGAACGAGTTTCATACTTCACACGGTTACAAGCCCCTGCGAGAGAAGGGCAACTCTTTCGACACAAAAACATTATTTCTGGGACAAGTTGGCGACTTTCGCTACCGCCAAGGAGTTGCCCTACGCGACTACTCGACGTTGAAATTGCAGAATTAACTTCCACCACGCCCTTTCACAGGATGTCGTTGAGATTGGTCTGCGAAACCAAGTGGGATCGCCGCCAAGTGAAATTATATGGTTTTGTATCCTTGTATATGGGGGGGGGGGGAAAGCATCAATATTTTCGCATCAAAAAACTTGGGTCTATGTCATCTTTGGGAGAGTGGAGACAGTTAACTATATTGTTTAGTCTAAACGACCGCAGAAAAGCATGTATCTCATCTTTTAAATATTGCTCAAGTGGCTATCGTATGCATCGTGACAGCCTAGGTGTTGATTTCTCTTGAAATCAGATTAATGTATAATATTATTCCACAGAAAGTTGAATAGGAGGCGTGCCGCATGCCATGATCGGCCCGTATAATAAAATGTTTCCGTTCAAGAGAAGCAAGGCATAAGCCGCAACAGAAAAACAATTGCAATTTTGGAGCAATTCCGTGTCCATTGGCGGTGATAAAAGTCAAATGTATCGTAGCCATTGTGAACTCAAAAAATTTGTATAATATAATCACACCCACCAATTACGTCAGGACATACGAATGAATTCACGAGAATTCATGAATTACTGCTATCTCTTGGATGTTTGTGACTGGTTTCGCGTACAAAATATTTTTCTGTGGACAATGGCCAATGGCTGTGTGGGAACACCACGCGACGACATGTGCCACACTCAATAGACTTGGTGGGCTTTTCTTTGATTAGACGTCTCTTTCCCTCGGCACTATTGGATTCGATTCGAGCGTTCCGCTTTACACGGTCCTTCCCTTTTTCGCAATGGCATTAGATGCCCATTTTCGCTGAACATTGACTACAAAATGGGTTCTTTGTTCCCCGATTTGCGCATAAATACACAAAAAAATCGCATATTTTGTATGTAATGAAAATTTCTTTTTAGATGGTATAGACTTTTTTTTTTTTTGATATCCCAGTCTCAGGCTATAGTTAAAAGGGTTGAGACCCCATAGGCTTTTTGGTGAGCGTAGAATAATATTTTCCCATTTGAAAGGGAAGGGAGCATCTCGAGTTCTGAATTTTGGTCAGAACCAATTTAGAAGAAAAAAAGGTTGGGTGGGGGGCGGGGGTTTCGGGGAATGGGGCAGTGCTAACTTAGACTTCTGGATGGACTTCGATAAGCCCAAATTTGAAAGCTCAGAAGGGGGTCCCTCTCTGCACCCCTTTATCAAGGGTATTTATGGGGCCCGAAGAAGAGGGCCCTTAAACACCAACACGTAATAGAGGCAACCCCTGATTCCCTGGAAGCCCATTGTGTACATTGCTTGCCTTTTTGGGTTCTTAGTTGTGTGTCTCCCCCTCCCCGGGCTTATAACCTTTAACTCAAGACAAGAGTCAAGTCACTGTAGACACTGTCTCCCAAAGTCCAAACAACATTGTGCTCTCAACCCACCCTACAACATAAAAACTAGCAGGAAGTGTGGTGGAGCTCGAGAAAAGGATCCAAGGATTAAAAACAGCCTGACAACAAATTACACTTCTCCAACGTTACATTAAGAAGGCCTCATTTGCATCTAACCCTTCCTACAGAAACCTTCTATCATTTGAAACCAAACCCCACCCCCCCTGCCCGCCCCCCCCCCCCAAAAAAACAAAACAAAAAATGGAAACCTTTCATGAATCAGCATATGCCTGTACGTTTCCCTCTCTTACTTCGTTCGGATCGTCGTATTCAGAATTTCAGAGCTGCCTTGTGATTTCCTTCCACTCAATAGCCCTTCATCAAATTATTGTAATGATACGTAAGTTGCAGTTACTATTTAGCAAATATATGAATTTTTCTTTTTTTTTTTCTTTTTTTCACATCTTTGTTTCTACAATTTTTCTTATAATTAATTATAATGTCTATAAAAAATATTAATACTTTTTTATTTTAAAATTAAATTAAAATTGATAATATGATTCATTTTTAAATTTTTTATTTTATTTCAACTAAACTCATTTTAAAATATAATTATTCTAATTTTTTTAATTAAATAATTTTTATATCATTTTAAATTAATTATCTTAGCATATAAATTAATAAATTTTATAAATTAATTAAAAATTATTTTTTCTAATAAATTTTTATTAAAAATATATTTTTTAATTTTTTTCTTTGTAAAAAGTACTCTTCTGTATTATTAATTTTTTAATTTAAATTTTTTTTATATTTTTTAAAATAATTTTTCATGTTAATATTTTTTATTAAAAATAATCATATTTTTTATTAAATTTATTATTTAATTTTTAATTAAATATTATATTTATACTAATTAATATTTTATATTTTATATAATATATAATATAATTAAAAATTATATAAAAAATTTAATAAAAAAAATAAAAATATTTTAAACAAATAATATTAATATAAAAATAAATTAAAATAAAAAATTTTTAAATTAAAAAAATTTTAATATATAAAAAATAATTTAAAAAATAATTAAAATTTATTATAATATAATAAAATAATTTTTAATTTAATATTATGTCTAATTTATCCCGCTTTTAAAACACTAACCTTCATGTGTCGTGTCATTTGCTCTCGTTTAACATTGAGTTGACAACCTTGCCTTGCCAGGACCCAAAAACGAAACACAAGGGCAAAACTGTCCTCACAAATAACTCCGAAATTTTGTTTTTTATTTTTTATTTTTTAAAAATCCCACTTTGTAGTAGTAGGGTTTATGAAGGGCTTTGTCTTAAGCAACACCCATTGCTCCCCCACTAATCTCCACCCTTCTATCTCCTCCTCCTTCACCGCGAGCTCCTCCTTCTATGGCGCTTCTTCGTTTCTAGCATCAACCCCTTATCCAAACCCTTCAAAATCCCAATTCTGCCCTTCAATTATCCTTAAAACCCCACCACCTGCAATGTTGAAACTCCTCTCGTCGCGCCAGATCCGCACCCACCTATCGTCTCCGTGCGTCCGGGTCACAGCCGAGTCAACGTCGAATCCGCTGCTCACTGCTCTCAGTTCCATCACCGGTTTGGCCCGGAGGTCCCGGAGTAAACCGGGTTTCTATCAAAGAGCGTTCTTTTGCTCGGGTTCTTCCAAGGATGGCCCTGGCGAGGTTGTGGAAGTGGAAATGAAGAGCGACAAGGTGGAAGGCGATGGTTCCGAAGCCAGTAACTTATCCGCAATCGTGCCCACGAACCCTAGACCCGAAGATTATCTTTCGGTGAGTCATCGAGATTTTGTTTCTTGGGGTTTTTTTTTCTTCTTTTCTTTTTCTATTTCTTGTTGAGGTCAAGAAAGTCTTTGTTTTTCTTTCTTTATTTCATTTTCTTTTCTTATTCTTATTTGGTCGGGCCTTGGGGCATGTTGAATTGGTTTCTGAGTTCATTGTTGTATAACTGAAGCGAAAAGAAGTAACCTAACAATGTTGTTGATTTTTATGTCATGTCAGTTAGTTAAATTTTTTTTTTTTTGACATTATTGATCAATTTTGGGTTTCATAATTATGCATCGGTTTGTCCAAGTTGGCTTCTTGCGAAATTTATTATGCTTTAATTGTCAAATTGTGCCTCTCAGAACTGGTTTTGGCTGTTTTGGGAATGTGGGATAATGGAAAGAATTGGAGCCTTGACAAGAATTATATGATGCCAAAACATGCTTGACAGTATACATTTTTTAAATTAGTAGAAGATTTTTTCATATTCTTTTGTCAGACGTCAGAATGCTCACAGTAGAGGAAATTATAGTTTGTTTGTTTCTTACAGATTTAACTAATGTATGAATTGCTTGGATTTTGTTAAACTTTTGGTGACTATTCTTGTAAACCAATGGAATTTGACACAATTTAGTCCGATAATGAGGTGAGTTTCCTTATCCATGGCAGGTGTTGGCATTACCGTTGCCGCATAGACCGCTATTTCCTGGCTTTTACATGCCAATATATGTGAAGGTATGCTATGCTTTGCCTCAATCATACTATTTATATGGTTTTAAATTGTCCTGTGGTTGCTTTTAGATTCTTCATACCTATATCACAAATAACCGTTCCATTAAATTTGTCATGGTAGACTTAGTAATTATGCAACTTAATTATAAAATGATTGTACCACTGAATTAAAGCTTTTTTGTTTAGTGAAGTAAAATGAACCTCATCGCTGTGAAGATTTAATGTTAAAAGTTTCTAACATATGCTTTTCATTCTATAGTGGTTAATATACCAGTGTTGATTTCTGATACTGAATCAAACTTTGACTTTACCCATTCTTCCTCTCTAATGCAGGATCCAAAGTTATTGGCAGCTTTGCAAGAAAGCCGAAAAAGGCAAGCCCCATATGCTGGTGCTTTTCTTATTAAAGATGAACCAGGTACTGATCCCAGTGTGGTAACTGGCTCTGAATCAGAGAAAAGCATTTATGATCTTAAGGGAAAAGAGTTGTTTAACCGCCTCCATGAAGTTGGCACACTTGCTCAGGTGTGTGTGGGGTTGTGCTACCTTTTTCCATTGTGCTTTGTTGTTTATGTTCATAACTTTAGGCTTTTGATAAGAAATCTGTAGCAATGTCAGTGACATAATCGAAATTGCTGCACCAGATCACAAGCATCCAAGGTGATCAAGTTATCCTTATTGGTCATCGGCGGCTTCAGATAACAGAGATGGTGGGTATAAAGGAACCTTTAATTTCCCTTTGTTCCTTTCAACTTAATGCATTGCTGAGATTATGTGCTTTCTACAGGTAAGTGAGGATCCCCTTACTGTCAATGTTGATCATCTCAAGGTATGGTGTCTGTTTGTATTCCCTATCAAAGTTTATTATTGAAGTCCATGCACAATTAAAGGTTCCTACTATACACAAGTGTCCATTTACCTTCCTGTTCATTACTATGTTTTTCTTTGGCAGGATAAACCATATAATAAAGATGATGATGTCATAAAAGCAACTTCATTTGAGGTTATAGCAACCCTAAGAGATGTTCTGAGGACCAGTTCACTTTGGAGGGATCATGTCCAAACATATACTCAGGTGTTTTTTCACATATTTTCTTGCTTTCATTCCACTGGTCCATTACTGCTGGAAAAATTTTCTGTTATCAAAATTTGTGTTCCTGTGCATAGGTAGAGGATAGGATAATAAGTGTTGCTTTCATGCCTTAATCTTGTTTACCAGGTTAATGAGTTAGTTTTGTTTACCAATCTTACTATGAAGCCCAAATAGAAAGTTTTCTTTGCATTTGTTTATGTTTGCTGGCTTTGAAATTGTAAGCTATGGTAATATCTTATCTTTGGGATAATTTGAAGTATCATTCAACTTAGAAAGAAGGGAAAACATTGAAAAACAATGTTATGCCCTGTATTTTGCTTGTTAAAATCTGAGTAGAGGATGTGGTTGGGAAGTGCATTTAATTTTGTATGCAAGTTAATATAATTGTAAACTCATGTTGCCAAAACTAGGACTCCATGTAAGAATCTGTAAATTTATTGTTTGACCATTGCAATCACTTGGCTCTCTCTCTCTCTCCGTTTTTTTTTTTTTTTTTTGGGCTAATAAGCTATCTTTTTCCTTTCAATGTTTCAGCATATAGGTGATTTTAATTTTCCAAGGTTAGCAGATTTTGGTGCTGCAATATCTGGTGCAAATAAATTGTTGTGCCAACAAGTGCTTGAAGAGCTGGATGTAAGTATTAGGATGCATATTCTTTTTGTTACTATTATTCTTTTGAGACCTGAAATTTTGATTGACTGATATTTTTTAAAACTGAAAATTTTGAATGGTGAAAGAACCTTCCAATACCCCTCCAAAAAAAATAAAAAGGAAAGAAAGAATTCAAAACATTCTTGTCTAGGTTTTTCGGTAGCATTTTATTGACTGTACAATATTCTGTCAACTTAGGTATACAAACGTCTGAAACTTACACTAGAGTTGGTGAAGAAAGAAATGGAGATTAGCAAGATTCAGGTAAGCTTCCTATCATTTTGTGCACAAATCTGCCTCATTCATATTTCGAATATGATTTACTGACTTTCTGCTTGCACTAGTAGGAATCTATTGCAAAAGCAATTGAAGAAAAGATAAGCGGTGAACAGCGTCGTTATTTGCTGAATGAGCAGCTTAAGGCCATAAAGAAGGTACTTGGCCTTTTTTTTTCACCTGTAGGGTTTTTCATACCTGTCTTTCCCTTTGTAAATATAACAGCTCGTATCTAATCCAATCTACCTTGAACTGAACTTCCTAATGTTCTGTGAAATTATTTTGGAAATAGCTATAAGATAAACTTGCCTTAATGCAGGAGCTAGGATTGGAGACAGATGACAAGACAGCACTTTCCGGTTAGTTATCCTTTTTCACCAAAACTGAATGACAATCAAATTATGATGGTTGGCATGTTCTTACATGGAATAACAATGTGGGATAAAGACACTTCACTCTTGCCTGGCCTTATGAATGATATTTATAATCATAGCTTATGATTGAAGGTGCCATTGTGAAATGATTGACTGCAGTGAGATAATAGAATTATGGAGTGCATGGTTTTGAATGCACTAGCTTAAACTCTTCTCAGGGCCTAGCATCCCCTCCTCTCTACAATTTGTTTTTTCGAAAATACAATGTATGCTATTTGTCTTGTATTGGTGCGAATTCATTTGCTTGTGTAGGGTTAATTATTTACCCTGCTTGAGATTGTCAAAAGTATTTATCAGAAGTTGCACACTGTTTTCTATAAATATCTCTATCTTTTGTGCCTTTGATGCAGCAAAGTTTAGGGAAAGAATTGAGCCAAGGAAAGAGAATATTCCGAAAAATGTCTTACAAGTTATAGAAGAAGAGCTCACAAAACTGCAGCTTTTAGAAGCTAGTTCAAGTGAATTTAATGTGACTCGTAATTATCTTGATTGGTTGACTGCACTGCCTTTTGGGAATTACAGGTTCGTTTCCCATGCTGCTACTGTTAAAAGTTTCTCCAGAAAGTAATATTTTGATCTTGTTGGGTTGCTGACATTGTCATTTCCAAACATGATGAGGGATATGTTGTTTTCATTATTTAAGAATATCCATTTGGAAAAGGTTTATGTATCTCCATACTCTTTTGTGACCCAAGTTCCTATCCTTTTCTGCAAACTTCCTGTCTAATTTAGTTCAGTTGTTGCATAATCAGTATGGAGAACACTATTGGATGTTAGTATATTTTATTTGCATGTTTTAAATGCAGCAATGAAAATTTTGATGTCCTCCGAGCACAAAAAATTCTAGATGAAGACCATTATGGCTTAACTGATGTTAAAGAAAGGATATTGGAATTTATAGCTGTTGGAAAGCTCAGAGGAACTTCACAAGGTTGGTTTGGGGACAGCTCCTTTGTTGCGTGTATTAAAGCTGCACATGATTTCAATTGATATGATTGTGTCTCTCTGTATTTGTATGTTTTTATGCTTATCCCTGACATCTAGAAATTTAGACTGGTCAATTTGTCATTTGTTATTTTCTGCTGTTACATTACAGGAAAAATCATTTGTCTATCTGGGCCCCCTGGAGTGGGTAAAACTAGCATTGGTCGTTCAATTGCACGTACATTGAACCGGCAATTTTTTCGGTTTTCTGTTGGAGGATTAGCTGATGTTGCTGAAATCAAGGTACAAGTTTTTGGACAAAAATGGTTACAATACATGACTGTAGAGTATAATATGTGCACCTCATCACATTGAATCAATACCACATCCAGGGGCATCGTCGAACCTATATTGGTGCCATGCCAGGGAAGATGGTCCAGTGCCTTAAAAATGTGGGAACAGCCAATCCTCTTGTTCTGATTGATGAGATTGACAAGGTGCTTGTTTGAAGGTTGCATCTTTCTGATTTTGTGGCTTTCCTTTTTCCATTTCAACAATAGTTCCTTTCATACCAGTTCACCAAGATATAAGAAATGCCATTTCTTTTGTGTTTCTGGATGATTGGTCTTGATTGTCATATGATTTCTAGCTACTTACCATGAATGTTTTGTGATAATAATAGTTCAGGCTATCCCCTCAATCTCTGTTTTGCATGCATGCAATTTATACATTCTTTGGTATTCCTAGCATTGAGTGATTTTGATTCTTGCATATAATGATAGTTGGGAAGAGGACATGCTGGCGATCCTGCAAGCGCTTTGTTGGAGCTTCTTGATCCAGAGCAAAATGCCAACTTTCTAGATCATTATCTGGATGTTTCAATTGATCTATCAAAGGTGGGTTGGTGTGCAGAAATCATATTTTTTGGTTGTCTTTTGTGGTCATTTCTTCTTGAATTTGGGTTTCTTTTATTGTCTTAGTTGATAGTCCTAGCTTAATTTTCTTTCCTTCTATTCCTTTTTATATGGGCAAAAGATGCTTTTTGATTTGTTCCTATATGCATGACCAAAGTTTGTGTGTCTTAACAATTCCATAAGTTTGTACTTTGCCCATGTACATTCTACTGCAGGTTCTGTTTGTGTGCACAGCAAATGTTGTGGACATGATACCCAATCCCCTGTTGGACAGAATGGAGGTAATTGCTATTGCTGGGTATATCACCGATGAGAAAATGCATATTGCAAGAGATTACTTGGAGAAGGCCACACGTGATGCATGTGGCATCAAGCCTGAGCAGGTCTTTCTCTTTCTCTGCTTCTTCCCCATTTAATGTGTGGTGGAGTTTGCAACTTTCATCTGTTTGCTACCAGTCACTATGCCATGTGTGATGAATGGTCATGCAATTTAATAAGTCATAGTTTCATAATTTAGTACAAACAGCCATCAAGAAAGAATTTGTTCTGTAACCAAAGAATTGATCATAGGTTGCTAGTTAACTTGAACCTTGTTAGTAACTGTGCAAAACATATGCTGGCTTTATATTGGTATACCTTATAGTCGTGAAATTTTTACAACTTAATGTGTTCCAGGTTGACGTGACAGATGCTGCCCTTCATGAACTCATAGAGAATTATTGCCGAGAAGCTGGAGTCAGGAATCTTCAAAAGCAAATAGAAAAGATCTATCGCAAGGTTCATTCCCTTCTTATAGTGTATAAGAGTATTAACCAAATTCTCTATACTGCATTTACTGCTAAACAGGAATAGATCATGTTGTTTTTACTTCCCAGTTGCCACAACTGCTTGCTTTTTGAAAACATGCTCTAGGATTTTGTAGGTGACCATTTTTCCTTCGTCATTATTGTAACCGTCATGTTTACGGTTCCTGCAGATGTAAAACTCCGTAGTGCTTCTAGGACATCTCAAATTGATAATCAGGAAGCATGGCATGGGAAGTCCCGTGCATTAAAGATAGAATGCATAGTCACCCTGATGCTGAATGCACAAAACATACTTTATGGATTTGGTGATGCATAGCTCTGAAACTACGGAAATATTAGAATTTCTGTTGTTTTGGTGGTTAATTTTCTGTTATTTCACAGATAGCATTGCAACTTGTGCGGCAAGGAGCAGCAAATGCATCTCCAGTTTTGGATGTTCAGGCTGGGGAACCAAATGAAGAGAAAACAGAAGTTGCAGAAGTCGTTGAAACTTCCACAGAACCAGTAGTAACAATCAGTGATGAGCAAAATAAGGAAAGCTCACTAGAAGCTAAAGTTGTGCATGAGGATCACTCTTCCGACCAAATTCAGACCCCAACAAATCAATCTACTGATTCTAAGGTATTTGGAATTTCAATTACAGCAGGATAATGACATGGCATTTGCACCAAGGCATGTGCATGTTGAGTAGAGACAAAAGGCACATGAATGTTGAACCAAGGCACTTGCATCTTGCATCTTCTACTTCCTCCCCTCTCTCTCTCTTTCTCTCTCTCAAGTGAGAAACCATCCATGCCAAATTCTTCATTTGTGGATTTACCATTTTCCTTAATCTTGACAGAATGCAGTAAGAATTGAGAAGGAAATTGAGAAGGTTCTGGTCGACACATCAAACCTAGCTGATTTTGTTGGCAAACCCATTTTTCATGCTGAGCGCATTTATGAACAGACTCCAGTTGGAGTTGTAATGGGTCTTGCTTGGACTGCAATGGGAGGTTCCACCTTGTATGTAGAGACCACACAAATTGAGCAAGGAGAAGGCAAAGGGACCCTTCATCTTACTGGTCAACTTGGAGATGTTATGAAAGAAAGTGCCCAGATAGCTCATACAGTTGCAAGAAAAATATTGCTCAGAAGGGAACCGGACAACCCTTTCTTTGCCAATACCAAGCTCCATCTCCATGTTCCTGCAGGAGCCACCCAGAAGGACGGGCCCAGTGCTGGTTGCACAATGATTACTTCCTTGCTCTCCCTGGCCATGAAGAAGCCTGTCCTTGAGGATTTAGCGATGACCGGAGAAGTTACACTGACAGGGAAAATCCTTCCTATTGGTGGGGTATGTTCAACAAACCTTTTCTTCAAGGCATCTCATTTATCGGTTGTCTGTGAATAGCGCTAGACTAATCCCACAGAGATGCATTATATTTCCTAGGACTGACGAGTTTCTGTTTTTGTGAAACAATCAGGTTAAGGAGAAAACAATTGCAGCAAGAAGGAGTGAAGTGAAGACCATCGTCTTCCCGTCCGCTAACAAGAGGGATTTTGATGAGCTTGCATCAAATGTGAAAGAAGGCCTTGATGTCCACTTTGTTGACGATTATATCCAGATCTTTGATTTAGCCTTCAGGTGTGACCAGAGTGAGGAAAAATCCCTAGACGAAGTCCATGCCGCGACCCTTGCATGAAACCAATCCGGTTCTGTACTATATTTATTGGAATTCTTTCCCTTGGTGGCATCATCAAAGTACAGCAAGAGATTTGTGCGATACAGGAGTGGAGACTCTGTTTTACAGTCTTCAATTGTTATGATCAAATATAAAACCGAAACCAAACAGCCAATTGTAATAACTGTAAACTATTTATAAGCTAATAAATTTTAGTAATGTTTTTTGATGCAGTGAAGAGGGTTGTATGCATTGTGGGTTGAGATTGTGGTCTGACTTCTTTTAGTTGGTGGCGTGCATGCATATTTTAGAAGATTATGAGCATACCAACAAACATGGAGAGTGGATAATGCACACGGATCCCATTACTATCTTCAACAGTTTCTTTCTTTTGTGGGAAAACAGCGGGTTGACTTCCGACAAATGAACGACAAGGGCAGGTGCACATAAGACGAGCATGCATGTCGATCTCACACACACGCGCACGCACAGGACGATGGTAACAACGCACTGATAAGCACTCCCAGAGTTCAATAAATTACGATAGGTTAAATGCATTGGAGAGATGAGGAGGCTTTTTTTTATTTATTTTTTTTAATAATAATAATAAGAAAAAAAAAAAAAGATCTCACTTGTTTGTAAAATATTTTCTGTAAAAAAAAAAAAAAAGAAAAAAAAGAAATTAGTGAATGAATGGAATGGAAGTGTCCCAATAATTAATATTAGTCTGGTGGGCTACAGAGGTCCAAATCTATCAAAAGAAGCAAAAGCGAGAGTCTTCAAGCAAGCCTTGAGCCATCGCCTAGCAGGCTTTCCCTTCCCCTCGTGAGAATCCGATTCTTTTAATTTGTTGATGTCGAGGATGACTCGGCGGACTCCGAACTCCAAAGTGCCCAAAGCGTATACCCATCAAGTGGGTTCACGACGAACTATGTTTTTGAGTACACGGCGAGTCTCGCCAAGTGGAACTCTGACTTTTTCGTGGGGCCACAAAATAAGGATTTCTTGCTACTCTCCACGGGACCACCACGACTAAGTTGCTTTTCTTTTTTCTGAAAAATTATATATATATATATAAAATCGTATTAAGGATTAATTATTAACTTTTTATTTAATGTTACCAATGAGTGCACCTTTTTGGAGGGAACACAAGGGTTCAAGTTTCGACAAAGCATACAACGGGTAGGATATATATTTGGGCATAGAGTTGTGAGGAATTTGCTAAAAATTGAGAGTAACCATCACCATCGGCCATGGTTTGGACTTTGACTCGTGCTTTCCCATGAAAATATGACTCGTGTCGGTGTAGGTCAGGACACGAGCACATACAAGTCAAAAGTCCCCCATGCTGTTTCAATTTCTTTGTTTTTGCACTTTCTTCTTTTTTACCTTTCCCATTGAAAGAGTGATGGCAATGTGTGAAGTGACGAAAGCAACGTGGAAGCAGCCCCCCTCTCCTCCTCTTAATTGTAGTGTACAGCAGGCGCCTGGCCAATACCCTCCAAATTTTCTATATATATATATATATATATCCTTGTGGGGTGTGTGGGTGTGGGGGTGCATTATGGCCTCAATTTGATCGGAACATTTTGTAGGCACCCGTCTTGTTAAATTTCATTGCATAGAGAACGTGTATACATCTTATTTATGGCACAAATTCGAGTAAAATCATTCGATTTCATTCAAATTCTATAAAAGGGAGGCATAAGCTCTTCAAAACATATATATTTTAAATTTGTACGGCAATGCCGGGGAGGGAGGTGGGGTGCGTTCCTCCCGGTCCCTCTTTGTTTATCGGAGCTTTATTATTAGTTTATTGTGAGATTAATTACGAATAATCCCTAATTTTTAGAAATTTAATTCAATGATCTTCTGAATGGGATGAGCTTTTATGTTGGGTAAATCATTTGGATCTAATAACTCAATCTCATACGACCAAACCATAGTTATTAATTTTGTTTGTGGTCCGCGTAAGCATGTCACGTGATCGTGTCTCACAGATTTCATTCCTGAGAAATGGAGAGCATTTTGTTACGCCTTAAATTTCATACAAAGCTTGTAAAAATGTGCAAACCATATGATACATCAGTTGTGATATGAAATTACCTTGTGTTACAAATTCCAGCCATTCATTAAATATGAAGTTGGTGAATAATAATAATAATAATAATAATAAAATTAAAAGAAAATTTGGAGTAGAATTTTTTAAAAAAAAAAAATCCAGAAATTTTAACTTTAATTGGGTCACCTTGGAGACGAGTAAACGATGAGGGAGTCTCGATACCAGGATTTCGAGTTGATGGCATCTAGTTTGTCTTTTCTTTCATTTTTTTTTTTTTGACAAATATATTTTACCAAAAAAAAAAAAAAGGGGGCAAAAGTCACGTGATAGTACATACAATATATCGCATGGTTTTTGATGAGTATATATTGAAGATTTAATATATATAGCAAATAAATTAAAAAAATATATATATATATATACACACACACAACATAAATAGAAAATATTCGATTTTTCTTCATTTGTATGCTGACTGCGAGGTGATTAGCACCCACCACTCGTCTGGTCGCCCTCATTAATTAATTAATTAATTAATTACCAAACTCAAAATCCGTACACCAGTGCATTTTGTCCGCAGCAGCGGCGCTCGAGCTCCTTAAGCACGCCTGTTTATTCTTGTTGTCTTCAAGTGTGACGAGTTATTGACGACGCCTCTTAATAAAACCATATTTTGTTTTATTAATGCCTATTTAATGACATGATTTAGATACCAAATTGGGACATTATTAGGAGAAAAATACTGGTTAGACATATATAAAGGGTTCAACACAAGCATCTAAAAATAATAATAATAATAATAATAATAATAATTGATTAAGCCACCATACATCATCAAGTTACACTACTAATCAACAATTGTGGGGAGGTTTTACAAGCCTGCCAAAAAAATCTTTTTTTTTTTTAAATGATAATAATACTTTAAAAAAATATATATTATGGTAACAACCCAAAAATTGTGTGTGTGTGTGTGTGTATTATATTTTATTTGATTTTATAAATAAATAAAATTAAAAATAAAAAAATATATTATACTGTTATGTTAATTTTTTTTAATGTATTTAAAAAATTATAAGTAAACATAAAGTTAAAAATGAATAACTATTAACAATTATAATTAATATGTATTTTTATATATAATAATTTATAATTATGAATAAGTGATATAGAGTTAGCATATTATGTATAGACTTATATTTATTTATTTGTGTGACGTAACATTTTAATTTTATTACCGAAATTAGCCAGCCAAGCCTTACGAGGAAGAAGAAGAGGGTGACTGAAAAGTTAATTAAGACTTAACGCATCCGATGTGGGAGGCGAGCAGCAAAAGGGTTGCTGACGTCACAAGCCTCCTAACTGACAACTATATAAATCCATCCGTAAGTTAGCAAAGGTTTATCGCGAGTTGCCGACTCTCGTTCACACTACGCATTTCCCCTCTCTCTCTCTCTCTCTCCTTCCTCTGTTTTTGTTTCATATTTTGGTTATAATCCCGTCTCTATCGCTCTCTCCTCTGTTTCAGTGTTCCTCTGTTTTGCTCTGTTTTTCTGTTCCCTGTGTTTTCGCTGCTGTTTCAAAGGGAGGGTCAGTCTCTACACAACATAAACATTGGGCCTTAAATTTGCGGTTTTGGGCGAGAGAACATAGAGGAATAGAATCTGTTTGGCTGAATTTAGTTTGGAGAAACAACATGGTCCAAAAAGAGCCTCTTGCTGAATCTAGAGATACTCTCGTGTGGGGGGCTGGTGGGGGTGGTGGTGGCAGCTGCATTGAAGCCGCTGATACACAGATTATGAGAACTCAAAAAGATAACAACGATGGACAGGTTTCCTGAAAATACTTTTCTTTTTCTTTTTCTTTTTCTTTTTTTTCTTTTTTCTGGTTTTGTTTTGTGGTTGGCCTTTTTGTTTTGGAGATTCACTCTGTTTTTCTTGTTTCCGTGGATGATGAGTAGGTGGGTGTCGAGCAGCTTTGATATGTCATCAAGCTCACTGCTTATTTTTTTCTGTTCACCGAGGACATGTTTTGATTGAGCTCTCTTACCTCTGTCTCTCTCGCTCTCCGTGAGTGTACTGTGTACGTGTCATTTGTCTTTGTTTGGTTGTCACCATGGTGGCCCCCTTTGCCAAAAGCAACTTTTGGATTAGATTTGACTTTTGGGATTTTCTTTTGGTTGAGAAACAACTTGCTTATGGATTTTGAACGTGTCTCGTACATGGACTAGGAGCACTTTTTTTTGATTGGCCTGAGTTGACGGGTGGGATTTTGCGGTTATTTCCATTGACAGTGATTTCCCTTTCTCTTTTTGTCTTTTTCTCCCTCTTTCGTGCTTTGTACAAAGTATCTTCCTTTTCAACAACCGTTTGCATTTTCTCATTTTTCAACTCTTCTGCAGACTAAATTGGCTGGTACTCTCTTGTCTCTGAGACCAGTTGGCTTAAGTCTCAATCTCACTCCCTCTTTCCTGGACTCGGTGGAGAAGAAGCTATACCGCACCAAAGATGACGTCACAACTAGCAATTACTCAAGCCAGGCTCAGGCTCAGGCTCAGCTTGATGATTTGGGGTCCCAACAGATTCCAGAGAAGTTGAAAGCTTCAAACTTTGCCGCTTCATTACTCAGAATAGGCTCGTGGGAGGTTGATCAATAGAATCTAATTCACCTTTTTTTTTTTTTTTTTTGTTATTTTTCACAAGGTTGATTTCAGTTTTTAATTCATCTAATAATGAAAATTATCATGTAAGCAGAGAGTCTCTCACAATGAAGGTGATGTGATGGCCAAGTGTTACTATGCTAAGAAAAAGTTGGTGTGGGAAATCTTGGAAGGAGGGTTGAAAAGGAAGATAGAAATCCAATGGTCTGATATACTATCCATGAAAGCTAGGATTCAGGAGAATAAGCCTGGAATTCTGCACATTGAGGTTATTGTTTCTTGCTCTCTCTCTTTTTTTTTTTTGTCAATATTATTCGTTATTAAATTTACCTGCTGATTTTTGTGCAGTTGAACCAGCGACCTGCCTTTTATGCGGAAATTGATCCGCGGCCAAGAAAGCACACAATGTGGAAATTAACAACAGATTTTACCAGAGGGGAGGCCTACAAATGGAGGTATTTGATTAGTTAAATAGCAATAATTGATTAATTGTTCTTTTCTTCTTCTACACTAAGCTGTTTTGTTGGTGACATTTTATGCTCAGGATACACTCTCTCGTGTTTCCTCCGGGGTCCCTCGACAAACCCTATGAGAAACTCTTGCAATGTGATGAGAGGTTGCGTGAGTTGAGCAGCAAACCTTTCCCGAGTCTGCCAAGTTCTGCCAACTTCCCGGATATCGATGGATTCGCAGATTTCTCATTCGGTTACAATGCACATAATTTGGACATCTGCTTTGGAGTGCATCTTGCTTATTCAAGGATTCCTTCACCTTTAGGCACCATTCAGCAATCATCTCTTAAGGAGACACCTTCACCAGTATCAGGTACTGAATTAGCCTCCGAATCACATTTGGATTGAGATTTTGAATGTATTCAAAGCAGGCTGACTCCATTTTGTGGTAACATAGTCATGGATTTTGCACATTCAGCTGAGCACACTGGCAACCTAGTATTTGAGAATCCAAGGGTGAATGTATGGGGTCAAGGGATGAAAACTTGTGGAGATGCCGTGGCGAGAGGACCTGTGCAAGTCAATTCAGCTGCTCCTCGTCAAAACTACGATCAAGTGAATCCAGCTGTTTCTTGGCAGAACTACACCCAAGATGATCCTACATCTGATCTCCCTCAAGCTGTTTCTAGTCAAGAACTTCTAAGCGAATTCGAAAATCATTTGTTTAGTGACTCAGAAAGTGCCCATTTGGATGAGAACTATGGGCTGGAAAGAATGGGATCATGGGCTGAACTCATCAATCTCGCTAAGGAAGATAATCCTGAAATTCCAAATGCCTCAATGCATTCCGCCCTCGAGCATGCAAATGGACTTGGCGGCCCATGGTATCATCAGCAGCCAGTTCCTTCCGTAACTCATCAAGTTTCTCTGGAGATTCCAATGGTGCATCCAGCATACCACTTATCCCCTGCAGCCGTGGGATACCACCATCAGCAAAATGATTCTTCAATGCTCATTCAAGCTTCTGCAGAGACTTCATTGCTGCATCAACCTTATAACAACTTCTGTTCTTACTCTACTTCTGCTGTTCCTGATCCCGGTATGGAAAGCTTCGGCTCTGTCAACTTCGTCAATGGAGTTAACTCTTGGTCCTGACGTAAGTAAAAGATAGGTATAGCAAATTATGCCTAGGTTGCTTGTAGAATACTTGACATTGCTTCACCTGCTCATAGCTTTTCATTATCCTTTTCATAATTTTCTCTGCTCAGGCAGGGGATGAAATGCCAGCATTCCATTTTTGAAAGGTTGGTGCCCATATTTTCTCTTTTTCCTGACTTTCAAAGAATTTCACTGATTCGTATTGCAACCAATGTTCTTCAATATGGTATAACCATTTCCCAGTTGTTAGAACTGAAGCATGGCTTTCTATGATGAACAGCTGATGGTGAATTCATACTTAATTGAGTACAAATAAAAGAGAATCGTCGTGGCAAAGTTGTTCATAAAGACTCGTTAATTTTGCATATCCAGCATTAAGTGTAATACTTGCAAGACATTTACTATACTAGGAAGCATTTTATTCAGAATCATTAATGCTTTTCCTTCATTTTTCATGGCCATGTTAAAATTCAATATTAACATTAAAAACTAAGTTGTGGAAAAAAGAAAAAAAGAGAAAAAAAAAAAAAATGAAAACTTAACAAGACCGCACGACTCCCAAACAAAGGAAAACACCAAAACCATCAAATGTCATACCTGTAACAAATTTGACAAGTTACATTCCAAATCATAACACCGTCCAAACTACTTATTGTATCCCCCCTTCATTTATTAAGACTAAAAGGTATAAAAACTCTTATTCGACCAATTTCATTACGTAGACTCTTATTCAAGGGGATTGAAATATGAAGTTGTACGCTACCATTTTGTGTTCTGTTTAATTCCTATCAAGGATATCGGAACAACGATTAGGACAACTATATTGTACAATAAAGGTGTGAGTACAGTGCAGATGAAAATGCTTAGATGTGTGACCAATCTAGGAATGACCAAGAAATGACAATATTCTTGATGAGTTGCATGCAACATTGACTCGAGATCAAATTGATATTGGTTTATGCATGCCTATGGTAAGCCTACAAATGCTTCACTAAAAAAGAGAGATTGATTCAAACCCAAGTGAATGACAAAAACAAAGAGCAGTGATCAATCTTCATCACATTAAATTTAAAATTAACACAAAAGCAAACCCCGATTGATTGGCAACAGATTCATCCTTAGTCTCCCAAGTCAACGAAGCCGATTCTTTGGATTTTCTTTGATATGGGGCTCTTTGATCCTTTTCTAACATGCCACGAGTACGAATAGATGGCCGCTTAACAATTTTTCCTAGATGCCGGCGCCAGCTCAACAGAAACTATCCGACAGAAACTTCAGGTGTTGCCAGAATTGAAACAAAATTCTGGCTACAAGCTAAAATTGATAAAATCTGTGTTTTATATTAGAATTGATAAAATTGTAGACTTGCCATTAACCCAAAAGAGAAAAAAACAAAAACCATCTTTAGGACCACTTGACCCCAATCTACTCTTCAGACCTACACTGGCACATACTTCCTTTCTACAGCTCATCCTTTCTCGAGTGTTTTTCATCTTCTTTGGTGCCGGTGCTGTCTTCGTCTGCATCTGGTTTGGTTTCAATATCAGCATCATCTTCTGCCTCATCAGCATCATCGTCTTCATTATCTTCCACCTGAAAAATACAATTAGCACAATAAGGACAGAGAAAAAAGGAGTAAAAATCCAAGTGTTTGAATGAGCAGCGGGTAGGATGATTACATCAGAACTGGTGGCATCATCATCCTTTGATTCCTGGAAAGACAAGATTCAGTAGATCAGAGTTTGAAAGGAAGAATGCTCAAAAACGATTTGGTGGCAATTGAAAATTGTCTTTTAAAATGTTTTTGACACTGCATTTTCACAAAGCAAGGCTGACAAGAACCCTAGAATACGCATATTGTTTTATGAGCATAAGAATAATTTAACAGACTTCCCTTCTGCTGCCACCTTATCCCCACTCAAGCTGATTTCATTGCAGAAAGATCCCTAAATCTAATTAGCAAATATAACACAAATTAAAAAGATATGAATAGTACCTCCTCCTCTCTCTTCTTTTCAGCCTCTTCGAATGCTGCCTTCTCAGCCTGCAGAATTCATTGATCTCAATCAAATTTCATGAATATTCTAAGTTCTGAAAATTAAAACTTGGTGACAGTGCAACATACATCCTTATGTTTTCCCCAGGTTTCTTCAACAAACTTCTTTGCATACTCAGGATCATCAGCAACCAAAACATTATCAAACAATGTCCCAGATTTCACCTAAACATGATTAACTTTGTTTGTTAGATGACAAGCTGTCAATGGAAACTCTGGCCGTACATATGGAAACACCATATTACCTGCCACAATTCGATGCCAACATACTTCAAGTTGGGGTAAACATAGAGATCTGGGTCATCCTTGAAATCTGTGAAAGGGATCATGCATTAGTTAACCAATAAGTGGAAACACAGGAGCATTAAAAGAATACAGCAAAAACAGAAACAAACCTGGATTGTGAATCATTGGTGCCTTCCACTTGCCGCTGTAGTTGGGGTTCTTAATTTTCTGCGAAGCAAGAAGAGTGTATCTTATGGTCCTAAATTGGCATCTTAATCCTTAATCTGTAAATTCACTGACCTTGGGCTTCCATGGGCCCTTGTATTCAGGGTTGGGAATTGTTGGAGAAGTCCATTCACCATCTTCCTCATCATCCCAATCATCAGGCTAAAGTTGGAACTATCTTAATCAGAAATTATTTGAACTCAAATAAAGGCAAATTTTTTCCACAGTAAAAGAACAGTTGTGACTACCTTCTTTGCATCAGGGTCTGGAATCTCCTTTGAAATGTCATCATAACCCTAGGAACAGGTTACGAGGTAAAAAATTACAATAATTAGTTGCCTCAACAACCATTTGAGAGAATGCATTTGAAGCTCACAAAATAAAGCAGCGTGTGGAAATTACCTCTGGTTTCTTATCCTCAGGGTCAGGAATGTACTCCTTGTCATCCCAGTCATCAGGCTGTCATGAGGTTCAATAGTCACATAACCATGATTAAAATTCCAAAAATCTAATGCAAGAACACAAACGCTAGGCTACTATGCTTTTACCTTCTTGGCCTCAGGATCCTTGATTTTCTTTGGAGGCAAAAGATCCCAATCAGAGTACAAACTACCAGATTTCTTCTCCTCATTGTCAATAAGAATGCTGTAATTAGCATCTGGATAGATGATAAATGTGTAAACATGACTGAGCTGGTCAGTCTCACAAGGAACTTCTTTCTTGATCAAGTGATTTGTTTCATTGTAGTTAAGAATGGCATGAACTTTCTTGGTGCTGTAACCACAAATATCTGGCCCAAACATGATACTGCATCACCAACCATAAAATGATAAAATTAGCAATTCAAATAACTATAAAATTTCCAGTGAATGCTTAACAAGAGAATTCAAATTGTTAAGACAAATGATGCTGACCTGTAAGGAGTATCACCGCCAAATTTCTTCTGGTCAATTTCACCACTGAGCAACTTCATGTAGCCGCCACCACAGTCAAGCTTCTGTTCATGCTTAACAGAGAATTGGAAAACTAGTGTCTTGTCCTTGTTACTGAATTCAGGGAACTCAGCTGAAATAGCATAGAACCTATAGTCTTCACTTGTCTGAATGCCTGTATCAACATAAAACCACATCACTTAGCGACGCTCAATTACAACTCCAGAGTATTATGCACATGAGTTAAAAACACAATGCTGAAAGTTAATATTAAAATCAGTGTCTATCTTAATATTCACAGATTTATAATCCTAGGTGACAGGTTAGAACAATACCTTTATCATTGGGGTCTCCATTCCACTTTCCAGAAGTGTAGTTCCACTCCCCAGCCATGTTTTCATCCCTTTTCCAGTCAGATTTAACCCATCTTTTCTCCCATCCATCTTCAGTTCCCAGCATAACAGAACAAAAGGGATTATGAATAAGGAAAATTTGAGTTACAACACAAAACGGGCAAACTTCTAAGCAGTTCTGTCCCAATAATTCACACATTAACAAAGAAATAATATCATGCAAAATATATGTTGAAGCTGTTTCCGTTTCCATACACCAAATTTCAAACAGTTCAAAATGGAGCTCAAAGGAGAAAACGATCATTATTTCCAGAAATGGAACTGCAAAAGGCAATCGAAGCCAAATGCTATTCAACAACTACTAGCAGATCTAAACAACAAGATCGCATTACCATCCTATTAGCATCCACCAAAAACAGATCCACAAAATTAAACAAAAAATACAAACACCACATGACCTTAACGTGTGGAAATGAAAGCAAATTCAACACACTGGCCCACGATGTATACACACTGATATACGTATCTACAATCCCCAACATGATCGAAACGAATGAAACTATCCAACATTCGCGAGAACATTCTAGAATCATAGCTCGAACAGAGTACATTCGAAAGTACATAAACACGAATTCGTATACACTCCTGTACCCCCCGTACGTATATATAAACAGAGAGAGAGAGAAAGAAATACCATCGAAGCGCTCCTCGAAAAAGACTTTGGCGGAGGCGAACGCTAGGAGAGAGAGGAGAAGTAGAGAGAGCAAGCTAGGGTTCGCCATGGCTAGAAAGAGAGAGAGAGAACAGAGCGGGTGCTGGGAGGGAGGGAGTCTATAAGGTTCTTGGCGCTTGGGTTTTAACGGCGAGTAAATTCCGAAATTCGCTTCGGGTAAACGTCCTGACTGGACAATTCAATGCGACGTGGACCAATGGTTTGAAACCACGTCGGATACAGTTGTCATTTGTTGGACGTGGCGGTAACCGATTGGAAAATGACACGGCGAAGCGATGCAGGCATCAATCGGCACTCCTAGTGTTCACCGTTTCTGGAGAGAGCGAGAGTTTCGTAGCTTTGAAGTTTAACAAGTGGCACGTGCCAAATTGGTGGGTGGATGACGAGGCGTGAACCCCCACTTGGTTGGTTTAACCTCGCCGACTCTTTTTTTTTTTTTTTAAATTTAGAATGTTATTTAAAATTTTAATGCTTTGGGCAATATTTGCTTAATTAATATTGATGTGTGTTTTTAATATTAAGATTTGAGCAGTGTTCAAAAATATTTTTGGCAAAAATGATTTTGGACGCCCAATTTCGCTAGAAACATCCATCATCTCCATGTAACTTGTTAATTCTTAACGAGAGGCAAATTTTATAGTATTTAAATTATTAATTATTTTTAAAATTAGTTGTATATTTAATTTATTAAATAAATATTTAATTTTTTTATTAAAAATGAAATTTATTAATATACTTTTTTTTATACTTTTATTGTTATTAAATATATTATATTAATTTATTAATTTCAATTATTATTATTATAAATATTATTATTATTAAATAATTTTTTTTAATATAAATTATATTTATATTTTTATTATAATTAAATATGTTTTAATTATATTATTATTATTATTATTATTTATTTATAATAATTTTTTATTTTAATTTTAAAGATGAATTTGATTTAAAAAATTAAAAATAGAATTTGAATTTAATTTTAAAGCAAATTAAATATGCTATGAAATTTATTATTTAATTTTTGAATTGACTTTATTTTAATCTTGATTGTAATTATAATCTTAGACCATGGACCGAAAGGCTAGAGAGTTAATAAAATGGGTGTCGGCAATCTTTGTCACAAGACCCAAAAAAAATCTGCAAGGATTAGGCGGATTTGGTTTCCCAAAAGCCATTTAGTTGTTACGTTGCAATCATACTGTAAAATAATGCCTTCAGAAATTGGAGGTCGAGCATCCTCCAATGACTCAACTCGACTTGAAATTCCATCAAAACAAAATTGAATTGAAATTGAAGCGGTGTTTTACGCTTTTGTCCTTCCATCTGTCGTTACTGAAAACAGGGTGGGGATTTCGGTTACCGAACGAGTGACCATCCCAGTTGGAGGTGGAATATGAAGAAAAGGTTGCAGCTTTCCGGTTTGAATAGAGTAAAATGTTCCAACTTTATTCATGAACAGCCTTAAATCTTACTCACATCGCATATTATCGATTGATTGGATAACTCCCAATAGTTTGTCCACACGCAAAGGTTTAGTCAAATGGAAGTCCATTCCAGCGTCAATGCTCTTGCTTGCTTCCTCTGGCATTGCATGGGCCGTCAATGCAATAATCGGAAGGTGAACATTGTAGTGTTCTTCCTCTATCCTTATCAGTCTTGTTGCTTCGTATCCATTCATTACAGGCATCTGCACAAATCAAGCAAAAACATCAAATGGTAAGGAATAATAAAGATTGCCAAATAGAGAAGCTCACTTTTTTCACCTCGCAGTCCATGAAAATGCTATGATAAGGGACAGATTTTGAATCCCGTTCCTTGTTTTGATCACTTAAAGCCTTGCAAACTCTATCAAAGGCTTCCATGCCATTTTTGCAGGCTTCAACATTTGCTCCGAGTTTCTGAAGAGTAGTGGTAATTACATACCGTGATAGCGCATGATCATCAACAATTAGAAAGTTTTTCCCAATCAAAGCATTGTCCTTGTCTTTTTCACTGCTTTTGGTCCTCTCTTTTGCTGAGCTTTGTCGGGATGAAGAGAGGCCTGACTCAATACTGGAGAAGCTAGAATCCTGTGATAGATTAATGTCTATGAAATGCTGTCCTTCTTGAGCTGAAGTTCCTGATGGGAACCCTGAAAACCGTATTGATATGCACCCCTCCGTTCAGGAAGCAATGATAGCAACTGGCATAGTCGGGACCCATGAATTGGTCTTGAAATCTTCAGATCGCCTTGCGGCGTTAGCCTATCGCACGACTGAGAAGTCGAACGCCATGTGGTTGGATCATCTAACCACACAACCTGGCATAAGGATTTAGGAACGTCTTTCCTGAAATTTGCCAAAGTGTCCATGAAATCAGAATAATTAGCAGCTGTGTTAGCATCAATCACGAGCAGCATGAAGCCTGAAGAATTTCTTGAGCTGGTCTTAATGTGGTGAGGCATAATATGATCATTGCCACTCTTGATGCTTGGACGACCATCATTTGGTCCTGGATCGGATTTAGATGACTCGGACTTGCTCAAGTAGTCTATCAAACTGGACTCAGGTTTTCCAGGACTGAAGCAAGAAGGATCTAGCTTACGCTTAATTTTTTCAAGCTCCAGACGAAAATTTCTCAGTTGCTTGATGGCTGTCACTTTTATGTTCAAGCTCTCGATATACTTCTTTAAAACCTTTCTCCTTTCTTCACCTGGTATGAAGAATATCACATGGGATCCTTCTGGTTTAGGTGACATGAAGGAGAAATGTTGAGATAGTACACTTGGGCGATTTTCTTCTGCTTCAAGAGATTCAGGTTTGCCCGAGGATAGGAAAACATTGAACCTGAAGCATGTACCTCGTTCACCTGATTCTTTCTCCACAATTCTTAGCTCTCCTTTCATAACACGTACCTGAAGCGTATAAGATTGCTTAAATCACACTAACTAAGAAGAATTTTGCTGGACTTGGGGATTGCTTACCTCCCCATGTTGGTGATGGAAAATATCTCAACTAGTTCAGAATGAAAAGGTAACCAAGATGCCAATTAAAACCACCTAACGGAAAAACAAGTTAAAACAGTTAATTTCACATACCAAAGATTGAACAATGCCAAGTCCTAAACCGCAGCCTTCTTGTCCGGCAGCTGTTTCCTTCACTTGTACATAGTCTTCAAAGATTGATTTTTGCTTGTCTTTTGGAACTCCCTTGCCAGTATCGTCCACCTCGAATTCAAATTCCATCTCATTTGGATTTTCTTCAACTGTATGCAGGGCATCGAGTTCACTCAGGCCATCTCGGTGACAGAATTGTGACAAAAATTTCAGCAGAGTAGTCCTGTTAGAAGCAATAATGTCTTTCTTAAAATTTCTTTTCTTCACTACCGCACGAATAGAGACATGACCTTCTGAGGTAAATTTTATGGCATTGCTAACTAAATTGCACAAAATCTGCCTAAGCTTTATACGATCACCTCTTACAAGAGATGATCTAAACAAAGAGCCATCGCACGGGTCAAGCACAACATCCACGCCTTTCCTTATTCCCAAGGGATAGTACATGTCGACTACATCCTCAAGGAGTTGGACCAGATTGAACTCTTCAATGTCCATTGAGGTTTTCCCAGCTTCAATTTTACTCATGTCTAGAATTGAGTTCAATATGCCTGAGCCATCATGACACAATGAAGGATAATCTTAGAAATCAAGTTGACCTTGTTGCATAATATATGCAACAAAATTGAAAGCACCAATCTCTGTATGCAACTGACTCTTAAGTGGGACAGAAGAGGAGAGAGTGGAAGGAAAAAGACATAGCCAACTGACCTAGGAGGTCCATCGTACACTTTTCCATCCTCAACAAATTTGCTGCCAACTTGGAATCAGAACTAGTGTTTTCCTGACAAAGCCTTACGAGAGCATTCATAGCCGACAAAGAGCCACGCACATCGTGATTTGCTCCAGCGTAGGCCTTGGTTTTGTTCATACTCTTGCGCTCTGCTTGTTGAGTTGCATCCATTTGCTTGATTAAGGCAGCACATAGAAACATTTCTCTATTTGTTGCTCTTGCGGTTAAAAATATATAGAGACAAAGGGAGGCAATCACGAAAAGTAAAACAACTGCTAGCAGCAGGAGTGATAATCTGCTGTTCCTATGGACCAGATTCACCAACCCGTCTTTGGGATTTGCCAATACATACACCTGAAGAAATAAAAATTATGGCTTACCATAAGGCTAGTTCTTGAGGGAGATTCATTCTTTCCAAAAACTCAACTGACATCAGCGAAAAAATAAGTGGTAACTAACTTGAATTGAAACCGGGGAAATGTGAGACGTGTCTACTGATTGAACTATCAGTTCTATGTCAAGTAAATCCTTAAAATTTCTCCTAGTGCCAAGATGAAACACATACCGACTCAACTCCAGCGATGTCAAGAGTGGAGCAATAAAAGGTGTACTTAATTCCCGTAGTCTTCTTGGGAAGAGATCCTGATTCAGAAGATTCAGCATCTTCAGATTTACATGAAAAACTATGATGTTCCTTGGGATCGCCATTTGGCTTCAACATTTGAACCAAAACAGTGCCGTTGTTTACATCTATTTGAGTGTATGGAATCTTTGGTTGCACAATTGCCTGGCCATCCATTGTAGCCAGATGAAAATGCCCTCCACGAAAGTCTAATGCAGCAAAATGATCAACAACAACTTTTGTAGGAAATCCAAGCGATATGATGCCCCTCCCATCCATTGCAACAGTATTAAAGAACAAGCTATCTTGCGCCTTGTTCCATGCAGTCCCTAGCAAAGAGTACCCACTGCTATTCAAGGCTTGCTGAAACCAAGTGTCATTTACTGATACCATGGGGTCAGAGGCGATGGCATCTCCATATAACATTCCGGTATCACGGTTTACTGGTTGAGTATACCAGGTTGAAGAAAAGGAAGTGTTGGAATATACTGCTAGAGTTTGGTCCTTGTCATTGTAAAATGAGAACAAGAGGCCATCCAGCCCAATGTATGAAACCTGCAGTACTTGAGGAATGGTTGAAAGTGCCAAAAACAATTTGGGTGCAACCTGAGAATGGAAGAAACCAAAATTAGGCTATATATTTGAACAGAACAAAACAGAATGCCATTGTTGCCGTCCCGAGGAATAGAGGGAAGGAACCATCAAAGGCTAACCTTTGTTTGAATGGCGAGAAATGACAGCTGAGTTCCATTCAGAGATGAACTTAGAGCCCTTGCTAAATTGAATGCCGATGAATTCAAACTGAAGAGCAATCCTGCGGTAGTCTGAATCTCCGAAAAAGACTTGCTAAGTCCTTTATGCGACTCCAACGTCACACCGCTTTCAGTCTGCTTGATCATCAGACATATCTCTGAAATCATGAAACTGGCAACAACCTACGAATTTGTTTTTGTTATTAAGAACCCAACTGTTAGTAATACAACAACAACCACAACCAATTTAGAAGAAGAAACAACAAAAATAAAAATAAAAAGGGAAAATGCAGAAGAAAAGATGATCTTGTGGGTGGTAGAAATTCATTACTAGGAGTACGAGAAAATAAATAGGCCGGGCAACTGCTTTGATAGAACGGTATCTCTTCAGATTGCAGTGCAGTTTCATTTTTAACAACTTGCACGACTATAGGAAGAGGAGACAAACAATGTGATGTGGGGATGGAATGATGAGGTATCATAATAGATGGAGAAGAGCGGCGTTGTGGGGTGGGGTTGTGGTGGTGGGGGGGGGTGTTATTTAGTCAAGTAGAGAGACTCGGATGAGATCAAATCAAATCAAATCAAAGCAAAGCATCTGTGTATATATTCTATGATAACGGTAAGGAGTCAAAGATTTTGCAGGCATAGTCTTCCACATCATTTGCATTTTTTTTTTTTTTTTTTTAAATTTCTGTTCTCGCCACATCCTCCCAATATTAGCCGAGAAATCTCAACAGAAAATCCAAGTGTCCTTACGATGCATCTTCTCTCAAGCGAGATGACAACGTCAGGAATGCAACGATGCCGCCGTGGCTCAGGGTGGCGACTGTGTCAGTGTCGTTATTACTATGCGTGTGTGGCGTCATCCAGAGCAACCAACATGTATGTATTGTTGCAGTCAGTGCCACCAAAGTATCTCTCAATCTCCTCTGTTACCCCAATCCTCCTCGCCTCCAAGGTCTCCGTCACGTTGTGACATTTTCGCTATTTTTGTCTTTTTGGCTTATTACTTGAAAGAAAAATCATTTTTATCCCAAACCAAAAAAAAAAAATAATAATAATAATCTATTTTATGCTTTTCATATGTTGTTCGCATGCATGGTGGTCTTGTGTACCAAGACGAGGGGACGACGGGCAATCTGCAGGTGGGGTTTGTGGCCAAGGCTCATGTTCACCTTACCTCAAAAGGAAGAATATGGAGCCATTGAATTTTGGGACAAGGGCAACTCTGTAATTATCACACATGGTTGAGGAAGCACCATGAGAGCGGAGATGCAGGTCTCTCCTGCGACATCACCCGTGGAATGCACTCCCAAACATTAATTTTTTAAAGGAGTCAAACTCTGTTCGGCACACCGCGGTTTAGGACGCTGACTGTTTTCTACCCCTCATCTTAGCTGTTGATGGTTGCACTCATTACCCTTGATACATTTTCAAGGGCCTAAAGACGAGAACTCGATTTTGATTTATTTCTTTTATGCCTTCAAATGATTTAATATATAATAATTAATATATTTCTTATTGTCTTAATGAATTACTTTAACTAACTCAAAAGAAATACAAAAATAAAAAATAAAAAATTAATGGAAGTAAGGGGCGACATTTCCCTATCTTTCATTCATTATTTTATTTTTATTTTTTATAATTTTTTGAGAAGAGAGAGAGGAGGGAGGAGAGAGACTAGAGGGCTATGACCCGTAAAGACACCTAAAATTAACATTAACTTAGTTAAAATTAATGGCATGATTTCAATTTTCCATTATGATGGGTTATATATTCTAACCTCATAATTATTTATTTTACTAATATAATGTTGTTCAAATATTTTAATATAAAAATTATAAATATTCAGATAATAATTTTTATCTTTTTTTTGGGGGGGCTTCTGTAGACAAAGGAAACAATGGGCTTGCTGAAAACCAATGGCGGCAACCAAAGCTCGTGCATTCCACTCAACACGAGAGCTAATTGGCGACAGAGACCGAAAGCCAGCCAACCAATTTTAATTAATTAATCACCGGGTGCCACCGAATAACCGCGGGCCAAAACCATGATCCGAGTTGCTGACCGTCCAATTCCTTATCGACGGTCCAAAATCCCCCCGATGACGCCAATAATCCCAATCCTCGCTGCGTGATTGGCCAGAGCATAACTAAAAAGTGGTAACCCGATTCACAACCAAATGCTCACTTTAAACGGGTTAGCCAATCAGCTGTTGCCAGCTCATTCCCACCACGAATCACATATATAATGCCGTCCACGAACAGCCAAGCAACTCTGTAAATTCCGACAACGCCCTCTCTCTCTCTCTCTCTCCATGTGTCCGTTGTGATGTGAAAAAGCATAACAACGAGAATCGATTATTTGGGTGAATCGAGTGAGGCGGGGGGGTTTTAGCGGTTAATTAGAACAGAAGGCCATGTTTTTAGTGGATTGGTTCTATGGAGTGCTTGCAACTCTTGGTTTATGGCAGAAGGAGGCCAAGATCTTGTTTTTGGGTCTTGATAATGCCGGGAAAACCACTCTTCTTCACATGTTGAAAGATGAGGTGCGTTTCGTTTAGTATGTTCTCTCCCTGTTTTATTTTTTCTTCTTTTTTTCTAGTACTTGTTTGTTTGGTTGCCAATAAATGGCAGGAAAAAAAAAAAGAAGACATTTGCAATTTTTTTCACTTTGCGTTATGCAGTCAGTTAAAAGATTCCAATTCTGAGAATTTTGATTGCGGAGAAATGGAAAAGAATTGGGTTTTTTAACCTCTGGAGTAAAAGTTTCGTGAATGAAATAGACGAGGGGGAATTCATAGAAATACTAAAGCTTTGAAGAACACTGAAATCATGGTTATGGGTAATGGAGTTTCAATGGGATGAACAGTGAAAAGGATCCCTTTCTTTCTTTATTTTCTTGTTTCCGCCCTTTTTAAGCGAAAACATTTTCGAGATGCTATGTGTTTGATTTTGAGCAGAGATTGGTACAACACCAGCCTACACAGTATCCAACATCTGAGGAGCTGAGTATTGGGAAGATCAAGTTTAAGGCTTTTGATTTGGGAGGCCACCAAATTGCTCGCAGAGTCTGGAAAGATTATTATGCAAAGGTTTAATCTCATTCTTTACATCAAAAACTCCGCATATGTTTTTTTAATGGGAAGTTGAATTGCTTGACGTTTATGTCTTTTCTAGTATTATAGTGTCAGTTTTGGCTTTAGGCTAATTGTTGGTTTGTTGATAGACTTGGATATGTCATCTCACCATGTATGCAGTTCTTAAATTGCTGAATACCCTTGTCTCCATAATCCCAGATGATACTGATTTGTAATTATCTGATTCATGGGAGGCAAATAGCAAGATGGGAGTTCGCTGAAAGCACTTTTTTTTCCATGAAAAGTGTTCTAATAGTACCTCGCCATATATTTGTTCTCCAGTTGCTTTACTTGAGGTTTACTTCTATTGAATTAGAGATTTGAACTGTTGTTACGGTAGCCTCATATGGCTTTCGCTTTCACAGAGATGGCCTTTGCACCATTTTATGAACATTGGTTTTTTCTTTAACTTATTTGGCCAAAGAATTTTGAGCTCAAGATCATTTTCATGCGTAGGTGGATGCGGTTGTTTACTTGGTAGATGCCTATGACAAAGAGAGGTTTGCTGAGTCAAAGAAGGAGCTGGATGCCCTTCTTTCGGATGAGTCACTGGCCAATGTACCATTCCTCATTTTAGGCAACAAGATTGACATACCATATGCTGCATCAGAAGATGAGTTACGTTACCACCTTGGCCTTGCCAACTTCACCACTGGCAAGGGAAAAGTAAACTTGGCAGATTCTAATGTCCGCCCTCTGGAGGTATTCATGTGCAGCGTTGTCCGCAGGATGGGTTACGGAGAAGGTTTCAAGTGGATGTCACAGTACCTTAAATAGTAGAAAGCTGTTGGATATTAGAATCGACTTGGTTCTTAAGTGCTATTTCCATACTGAACTTGAGTGGAGATTTTCCTGTTTGGAATCAATGTTGATGTGGTCTTTCTTATATATAGATGTTAGTAGTTTCCATATACATTCTCCTTAATTCATGATGAAACTTGAGAAAAAAGGGAGTGAATATATATATATTTTTTCCTGATATACAAAGAAGATGCTTGGTGTTTGACCTTCCGGACTGCAATGTGTTTGATCTTTACCTAATCCCATCATCTTCCTTTAACAATAAACTGGCAAAATAAATTAGAACTCACGAGTGGCTGTTTAGCTAAGCCGAACTCTAGCTTGTGAAGACTGAACTAGAAAGGATTTTGATTGAGCGCGGCTCGAGTTATATTCGAGTTTAAACCCAATGTCTAAGCTCTGAAAATTTACTAGGATACGAATCGGGGTGGCTCTTCAACACAATTATCATTCCTGTTTTCCCTGGTTTAAAAGGGAAAGGAGAAAAAAAAGGGTGAGGCTTTATTGCATTAGGCAGCTTCAGTCTGCCCATCATATTCTATATTGGGTTTAGATTGTCACTAGCTCCCATTGTTAATGATAATCTGGATGATTTAAATTAATTAGGTTCTAAATGCCAAATTTAGACGAGGATGGGTTATTTCAACTTTGTAATTGACAAGCCAGGATAATCTACTAGAATATGATGCTGGGGGGACGCGCCATGGTTAAAACTGTTGGCCTAACTGCTTGCTATGGAATATGAGGAGGATTCTCTCTACGGTCAGTGAACAAAGTCACACCCACCGGCTGGATACATGGCCCCACCGTGGTTGTGAACGGCGTGGCGCATCTGGGGCTAAAAGTGTCGGTATGGCCGTACATTGCTAGCAATGTTGCAAAAGAGCGGCCTACACATATGGCTTGACCGAGATATATCTGTTCACCACATTACACCTCGTGCTGAGATTGATTTTTCTTTTTTATTTTAATTTTTTGGTAAAAGTCGTCTCTAACCCAATCCGGTGGGCGTATAAAATTTTCTGTTGGTATAATTTTCTTCGGTGTAATTTCTCACGGTCAAATTTTTTTTGTGTATTTTAAACACATTGGGAACGAAAGTCCTAAATAGCACAGAAGGTAGATCTCAGTTGTTTAATTCTGACACTCAAGCAGTGAGAGAAGTTGGACAGAAATTACAAAGTTTGGTGGCTTACACACCTACTTGACCTGTCCCCCAAGTGCATGGTGGAGCAAACTACCATCCAACTGGTACAACTTCCTCAGATTTTTCTCTCTAGAGTATAAATATTAGTTGTTGGGGTCACTCTGTATCTATCCAGTTTATTGTCTTTTCAGAGTTATAGATAACAGTAGCTAATACAAGTTGGGAGTGCATTTCTGTTCCCACTATATCCTTTTTTTTCTTTTTGGGTTTCTTAGGGGGTTTCTGTCCCTTGCATTACGATGTCTGCTATGGTTCCAGCTTGGTCGCAGCAGAGATTCATCGTCTTGATGTTCATTACAACGTCCACTCTGTATTGCCACACAGGTTACCCTATCGCCTGACTGCTGCTACTCATATTTCTTTGTGCAACAATCCATCATTTTTTCTTCTTTTTCTACGCATTTACAGTTCCTTTCTCTTGGGATGGCTGCCTTTGGTTTAAATTTTGAGCAGGATATTCACAGAATGTGCCATTCGAAACAGTGGACAAGGCAATGCGTTGTTTCAGTGATAAGGTTGTGAACAATAACGTAACTTTGTTTTCTGCATAATTGTCCACAGGTTTTAGCCAGTTTGCTCAGGGAATTCACTGCATGTATGCAGCTCATGTGCTTGGCATAAACTAAATTAGTATTTTTGAAATAGCTTTTACTGATGTAACGTTCAGATCTATGCTAGATGCGATGATGCATATAAATTGACTCGGAGTGGGAACATCAATGTGCCTCCCGAAGACACTGACATCTTCTGCAATGGACCTTGTCTGCCTGAAACCGAACGACTGCTAGATTGCATCAACAGCATATTTTCAGATTTTCGATTCTATAACAGAGCCACACTAAAAGATGTTGGAATTGCCCTCAATGATGGGTGCAGCTATACCAGCCGAAGAGGTAATAGTCCCACGTTTCCTCTTTCCTTCTCTGGTTCTTCATGGCACGAGTGTCCTTGGTTGGTGTACATCAAAAATGTTTTTAACTTGTAAATTTGAGGAGAAAATTTTAATCAAAGTGTTTGTGAAGAAAAGATAGGCTTGTGTTCCTAACCCGTGGTCTATTTTGTAGGGGATTTCAAGGTGGAAAGATACGAGGAACGTGAAACGAGCAGCACGTGCAGATCAATCAACTTGTTCGTATTCTACTCGTTGGTTTCAATAACAGGATGGTGCTTGTTGATCCTGTGATCGCTCAAATTGCAAAACTCTGCGATCATGCTGCAGTGAGACTTCGGTGCAGATTTAATGCAGTGCAAGACATATATTATATCTATCATCAATTGTACGAACTCTTAGCAATGATAAAGCTATAGTTAATGCATAGCATGCGCTAAGAATGCCACACACATACACACACAACACGTACCCACACACACACAACATGCACACGCACACACACGATGTATTATAATTCCTCATAATTTAGTCCTGATTTCTGTCGGATTTTTCATTTCCCCCGTTGTTCCAAAAATATGGTTCTACAAGGTACAGAGTTGATCAAAGTCAACAACTAATGGCACGCGTCCAAATCTATATATAAAACAACAATTACCCAACCGCACTCTGCCCTGGCGTTTTCTTAACACCCCTTTCCTTCATCATCACTCTTACCTTCTCAACTTCATCCCATCTCTCTTCTTGTGCATACATATTCGATAATAAAACGTAATTTGCAGAATTCCACGGTTCAAGATCCACAAGCTCTCTTACGGCATGCTGTGCAAGCCCTTCATGACCATGAGTACGACAAGCACTAAGCAAGGAACCCCATAAAGCAGCATTTGGCCTCTCAGGCATGCTTCTCATTAAATCATAAGCCTCCCTCACACAACCAACGCGGCCAAGAAGATCAACCATGCATCCGTAGTGCTCAAGTTTTGGCTCAATTTGATGATGCAAACTCATGGACTCAAACAAATTCCATCCTCTTTCCACCATCCCTGCATGAGCACAACACGATAAAACACCCACAAAGGTTGAATCACTGGGTCTCATTCCTTCATTCAGCATCCTTTCAAACAATTCAATACCAAGTCTACTTTGTCCATTGTAAGCCAGACCCGAGATCATTGTATTCCACGAAACTACACTCTTTTCAGGCATTTCACTGAATAGCCTTCTAGCATTCTCCAAATTTCCAAGTTTACAATGAAAGTCCGCTAATGCATTGCCCACAGACACAAAATCTCGAAAAAGACCACTGGATTCAGCCCAGGATTGAATCCATCGCCCAACATCAACAGCTCCCACACGAGCACAAATAGGCAAAACGGTGACCACAGTGGCCTCATCTATCTCAACACTCTGATCGCGCATTTGATGAAAAATTCCCAGAGCTTCATTATCTCGCCCACATTTTGCCAAACCAGAAATCATGATATTCCACGAAACAACACTCCGTTCCCTCATCTGCTTAAACAAATACAAACCCATCTCAACCTCTCCTCTTTTACAAAACCCACGAATCATCAAATTCCACACAATCACATCTCTCTGGCACATTTCATCAAACAATTTCTCGGCATCCTCCATCACCCCACAAGCGGTGTAAAACTCTACCATCCCAATTCGTATCGAGCTAAAACACTCAAACCCACAAGCAACAACCTCTTTGTGGATACAAGTTCCAACTTTGACATCACAAAGAGCAGAACACGCCTTGAGCAATGGCGGAAGAGTGTACTCGTCCGGCCAAATTCCTCGATCTTTCATCGAGGCCAAAAAACGAAAAGGCTCTTCAAAGGGTCCACGTAAGGAGTAACCTTTAATCATGGCATTGTAAAGGTATAGATTGGGATTCGCGGTGCAGTGAAAAACGCAATCCGCATATGCCATGGCCCCAAGAGACCCGCACACGGCGACGAAATGGGAAAGAATAGTGTTGAATTGGTGGAGGCCATGGCGGAGGAAATGGGCGTGTATTTGGGGAAGTTGGGTTCGTGATTTGCAGGCGTGGAGGAGCCTCAGGATTTTCCTCTCAATCTCTCTGCAACTTGTTCTGCTCATGAAACGCAGTGTCGTTTTACGTACAAACATAACAGACCTTTCTCACTTTTCCAAACCGGACCCGCTATTTCTGAATAATACTAGGTAAAAAATAATAATAATAATAATAATAATTACATTTTGATTCATCGCAGTTTTATTTTCAACGCTTTTCATGGAGTTTGTTACGACAGACATGTGAAACTTGGAAGGGACTTTCCTGGTATGCGACCCATGACTTGTGCTGCCATCATTATGATTCTTGAGATAGCATGCAAACTCGAAGACGAGCCCATGACCTATAATAATAATAATAATCATAATAATAATAATAATAATGATGATGATAATGATGATCGAGACATTTGGAAGGGGATTGGGGAGGGGACCATGGATGTCAACTTGCTGCTGTTTTCGCTCACAGGCTAGAAACTTTAAGATGTCGCCGAGTGGAGGTTGTCGGGATCTCAGTATCTCTATCTGTTCTGTTGTATGAATATTGGCTGCTTTCAATCGTGGTTTTCCAGATACATAGTAGTAATATCCATGAAGTGCCTCCAAAGCACCTTGCTTCTTCGCTACATGATTATATAATCGAAAATAAAAATTTAAAAAAAAAAAACAAAACAAAACATGGCCATCAATAACTTGCAAGCCAATCGATTGATTTGCACAATCTCATAAAGAGTTATGCTCTGTCCTTCAAATGTTGGTGAATGCTCATGAAAACATGGTCTTTGTGAATACCTCGACACCAATGGAAAGCTTGAGTTCAAATATTATGAAAGGAAGGTGCATAAAAAAAATTATTTATTTATTTATTTATTTTTCCTGCTCCTCCAATGTTAAATGATCAATGATCAAAGAGGGCCCATAGAAAAGAATCCAAAAAGAAGAGTGACATTATCATCCTAGATGGTGTCTGATATTATCATATAAGGTAATAACTTAGTATTTTCATATGATTTATTTTTTCTATATTAATTTGAATTTGAGTTTTTTTTTTTACCCTAATAATACATTATTTTTATAAAAATAGTTAGATGAGATATGTTAAAAAAAAAAAAGTGAAAAAAATCTAAACTCAACCTACGAAAGTAACGACCGATGTACCAACAAATCAATTTAAAAAAAAAAAATAGAATGGCAACAATAATATCAAAATCAAGAATGTCTCGTTATCTCCAACTCTCACGTGTCAATGTCTCAAAGCCTCCTTTATGTCAATGTCTGGGAGACACCATACCCCATCCAGAGTTTGATTAGGAATCCCGGGCAGCGGTTCCCATTTATATCCAGGTGGCTGATTGGTTCCCATCGATCACGACGAATAAATTAAAGATGAAGAAGAACCTTGCGGCCCCATAAAAACCACTGAGAGGCCATTACGCATTTAAGATTTAGCAGCCGCAGGATCGGCCACCCCATTACACCTCCACCCATTAAATTTCTCAACCACACTCTCCCCGCAATAACAAAAAATTGCTGGCGCATAACGAGGCGAGCCAGCAAGCTTACAACCAAAATTACATCAAGTCTCTGACATAATTGTGGATCAAATATCGAGACATCCCTCGTGCAATTGTGGGTAACATGGGCCCCACTCCTACTTGTCTCTACTTTATAGATTTTCCCACAAAGGTGTGTGTTTGGGGCGTTCGGCGTCCGCGGCTGTCTGAAATTCGCGTTTCTCAACTCCACTAACATTTATCCGGAGCTAATCGCCAACTATTTTAGTATTTATTAAAAAAAAAAAAAAGAAAGAAAAAAGGCAACATGGGGCCCTACCCAACATACATTACGGGTTTATGTACCTTAACCATGTGTGATGTGTTTGATATTATCGGTACATCCAATTGGGCCACTGTTTCAAAAAGATGCCATTTAGATTTAGGCCACATTTCTTTTTTTTTTTTTTCACCCCCCCTAAATTTTTATTGGATAGAAAACAGGGAAAAAAAACCATACCATTCATGTAGCAAAGCAAGGTAAAAGATAAATTGTTGCCAGATAATTTACTTGACTTAAAATACCCAGAATAATAGAATTGATCTTTCTCAGAGACCAGAGCTGAGAAAAACTCCTATTTGGAAAGTACAAAATAAATAGATCAGGGGCAACTTCTCTTACAGACAAAAAGAGAAGACCAAGCCAACAATCATGAGTGCATAGATCACCATGAGAATACACCAACATGGTAAATGATTTTTTTTTTTTCTTTAATAACAAAAAAGAAAGAAAGAAAGTGGGAGGTTCTATACAATTTGTTTGATTGATTGATCACAGATTTACCTGGATGAGACTGGATTCAGAGCTCTGGCAAACCCATTCATGGCTCCATAGCCCTTTGAACTGAACCCCAAGCACCCAAGCAAGCCTTGCCTATATGGCAGAAAAGTCTTTTTCCTCAGCTCCTCAGCCTGTGCTCTACTTGCCTTGTAATGCAACTCATGAGGTGATGCTGGCACCCTCCTCTTCCCTATCCCATTCACTGGCTTCTTGCCTGAGCCTTGTCCACTTCCTTTTACTTTCTGGTTCTCCACGGCAACATTGTTCCTTGACACATTACCATTACCCTTGTCTTTCGAGACAGCTGCTACTTGCACACTAGCTGGTGCTGCTGTGGTGCTGTTGATAGGCTTCTTGTCCTTGGCTGGAGAAAAAGAAATGTTGGACCAAAACTTGTTGGTGCTTCTCCCTTCGCTCTTGCTTCTGTAAAGAAAATCTTTCAAAAAGACCCATCTTTTTGAATTCCTTCCAGCTGATGATGACCTTGAAGATGATGCAGACACTGAAGGGGTACTTGTTGCCTCTTCCTCCTCAACCTTGATACTCTCATGACCTTCCAAACGGTCTCCATAGGACTCAATATTGCTCAAATTCTTGCCATCACTGTCCTCACCATGACCAAACTCAAAGTTTGCGCTTCTAAGTGGTGACATAGATCTGGTCCTTCTGCGCAAAGACTTGTCCCTCAGCCTCAGATCTCTGCCTCTAGAACTCGAAGCACTCTCCTTATTGGTCATTCTCGAGCCACTGTGACTTTCATTGTCGTCCTGATCATCATCTTCTTCTTCATTTTCAAGATCGAACAAAGGAGCCAACACCTGGGGTCTCTCCAAATGGGTTGACAGCTTCATGGGTCGGATCTGCCCGTTCAAGAACAACTCATCAGCCGAGCTCATAGATCCGGTTTGACTCGACGCCGTTGACCCTGACCTTGCAGAGAACTCAAATTCGTAGCCAAGAGGCACAGTGCCGCTTCCATAAGCATTATCAGATGAAGATGAAGAAGAAGACAACAAGGCAGCTGTTGTTGTGGTTATTGCAAAGTGCATGGGGCTTGCAGGGCAACTGTAAAAGAACCCTCCATTGACGGGTCCACGGCCGGGGCTGGAAGGAGCACTAACATAAGGGGTGGAACAGTTACTGTCAAAATCTTCAAACAAGTGTTGGGATTCAAAGGCATCAACTGCTGCCTTTTCATTGTTAGGGTCTTCAAGGTCTGGTTTTGGGTCTGGTGTTGAGGTCTGCCCAGTTTTGCTGTTAGCTTCGAGCTCCATGCGTGTGTTTTTTTCTCTTCCCCTCTTTTTGCCTTTGGGGTCTGTGTAAAGGCTGATGACGAATGCTCTGATGCGAGAGTGTAAATAAGATAGGGCTCTTCTTATTGCATAATTGACACTTCAATGCATCTTTTAATGAAGTGAACCAAAACGTGTAGATAAGACCTGAGATTTTGGCCGATTGTGAGAATTAAGTTGCGTTAGATCATCGCCGTCAAATTGTCCTTCAAGCACACCATTAAATGTGATATATATATATATATATATATATATATATAATATTTAAGTCTAAAATTTCCACTCCCTCTTCTTTTTATATGAAATAAAGTTTATATAAATTGTGTGTACTCATATATTGAATAAAATTTTTATAAAACATATAATTTTAAATTTTAAATTTATTAATATTAAAATTAAATAGAGATATAAAATAAATTTATTTATGTTTAATAGTATTTAAATAATAAATTCTATATAAATATTAAAAATAACATCAACAAATAACTTTAATTTTATTTTACAAATATTTTATTATTATATTTATAAAATGTCTTTTTAACTGATAAAAAGATGCCCTAATTTTATAATCCATTTTGTCTTTTCTTCGTCCGTATATCAACAACTAACTGAAATTTGTGGGACGATCCAAACCAACAAAGGCATTAATTTTGCTTCTTAATCACCGCTGATAACATGGGTAAAGTTATATAGGCAAACACGTGTCACACATTAAATTATTGTTATCCTTAGTCGTATATATTCAATTTTTTCATCATAAACATATATTAAAAAATTTATAAAAATATATTATACCGATCACTTTTTATTTTCTAAATTTCATCTTCTATCTTATCAGTTTGACTGATTTCTTTTTCTTTTTTTTTTACGCTATACCCCTCACAATCATGTTTCTTCGTTTGGATTTCTAATTTTTTTTTTTCTGTTCGTCCGTCTTGGAGTTTGAGTTGAACTGAGAAGTTAATGATACGTAATGTGACTGTTGAATTTTTTTAAGAGAGAATTAGGTGTCTCATTGGTATTGTCAATTGACTCGAGGAGGCTCGGCAGACTGAGATAGAACACCACCAATAAATCAAATTAATCAAAGCAAACGATTAGATAAACACACTCTTTCGTTGATGTGTTGTATACATAATACTAAAAAAAAACACACAAATGGAAAAAAAAAAAAAAAGATTAAAAAATAGTACTTAGTATTACTTGTTATAGTTCATACTATTTTTATTAATAGACTAAATACTTTACTAATTGTGTAGAATGAGTATATTAAAATGATGTATTTAGAAAGTGATATTTAATCAAAAATTTCCATCGCTCCTTTGTGAAGAAGGCTAGCAAAACAGTCCTTCTCACGATCACTGAGTGTGGAGTAAATGAACGAATAGTTGGCGGTAACTCGAAATAACTATGAGAGTGCGGCGAGGGAATTTAATTAAATTTATTTTTTTTACCAAAAGAAAAAAAGGAAAAATGAATGTAATGTTTCGACCGGCAGTTGTTGATAAAGACAATAAACAAATTAGAAAAAAAAAAAAATTGACATGAAAAGGATTAAAAAGGAGTTAGGCCTCGAAAGAAGAGTAGAGGGATCCACCCAGATGGGAAAGTGGGAAAAGTAAAGTGGACACTTCCATACGCCAATGCCGTGGACGACGAGCCTATAATTATTATTAATTAAAGTCTAAATGACTATTTAAGTGTGTTGGTCCGAGAGCCAAAAGCTAGAAACAAAACAAAACAAAGTCTCCATCCCCATACAAAGTTACTGCTGCGGGTTATTAGTGACATTTGTGCTGAAAACAACACGACATCAGAGAGGAGAGGGTTGGCGATGGCACGACACATTGGCTGGCAGCTGAGCTTCGAGCTCGACCCCCACCCCACCTCTCCCCTCTCTCACCTCAATGGGGGGCTATTCTCCTCTGCGATGCTTTCCCACAGTTATTCTTACGAAGACCCACTTTGGGTTGCCCACCTGACACGTTCCATTCTTTCGAGATGCCCCCTAATCCCATGATCGAATGGACTTGCTTTTTCTTGAACATTGGCCATCGGATTGCCTCGAGATCATGTTCTGGCTGGGAATCCGACAGATTCTGAATCAGAGATCGTAATCCTGAGACTAATCATTTACTCCGACGAGGAAGAAGCCTTTGTTTGGTGTGGTGCGGTGCGGTTACTCCGCTTTCTCATTTCTTAAAAATCTTAAAATTTTAATTATTAGAAACGGGTGTAAATTTTATAAAACCATGTAAAATTCTAAATTTCATTCATTACAGCTCAAGTGACAATTTTAATTAACCGCATTAATGAGAAAATCGACTACTTTGTCTGCTTTTTAGTACGTACGAAACACGTATGCCTCTTTTTCACTGGCAATCCAACAATGTTCAACATTGCATAGGTAATTCACAATACAATCTTTGAAAAAAACAAAAAAAAAAGAAGAAGTAACGTACGCGAGAATCCAATTTGAAATACGATTTGATGATAATAACGAAAGTAGAAAAAGGCGGAGTGTACCTTAACGAGTAGCCAGAGGTTAATTTATCAACACGTTGTTGTGTTAGAAAAAAGGCTGAAAATTGTGGAGGCACGGGTACAATTATCCCGGTAAAAAACCCCGTGTTCGTCAAGGCGTGTGAGTTAATGACGTATGGGTCGGGAAGACCAAAGCAACGGCTACTTCATAGGATCCCTGCTTTTGGGCGGCAGTTACGAGGCTAAGGTTCTGCACTCCATTCTGTAAACTTCACTCTATTTAATGGACTAATCATTAAAAACAATGAGGCGAGGGTACATACTTGGGTAGGGCTTAATTACGTAGTAAAGCATATCATCATCCATTTAACTACGCAAATCTTTTGTGTGCTTTTTTTTTTTTTTTAAATTTAAATTTTTTTAAAAAATTCAATAAAGTTCTTACTGGATCACGCCGTATCAGAGAACACCTACAGCATTATTCTCACAAAATTGTAACTTCAATTTTATTCGATGTTGCTGATGGATTGTCGTATATAAATATCGCTGATCTTCCAATAAAGGTAACATAAAAACCTGCTTGCCAACTGCAGAAATACAGAGTCCCTTTTCAGTTGTTACTCTACCCAAGAGAGAGGAACATGTCAGTGTCCATAAAAAAAATAGGTACGCATCAACCCATGTGCAATTGACATGTGGATATACCCCTTTGCATTATATGGCCTGCCATTGTACATGTGCACCCTTATTGATTTTGGTATTACTAACTTGTTTCTGTTTTTTTTTTTTTTTTTATAAATATATTGGTGAATGAGTTTTTTAATTTAATTATTTATTTTTAGATCATAATGTATAGTGTCTTGATCAGATGGTTAATGTGTGCGCCACCAGATAAAAGCTTTTATTAGAATATAAATACTCACTTTGACATCTGACACAAGCTTCTTTTTTGTTTTTGTTTTTTTTTATTTTTTTATTTTTATTTAAAAAAAAAAAAAAGGGTTGGAGAAGAAATCACAATCACACGAAACTGTAATTACATGTGAATTTTACATGATGCATTTGGGGTTGTATTAACAATACCAAACACCAAATATAAAAAGGTACATGCCAAATGTCAAAGTAAAGGTCCCGCAACTGCAATCCATTATATCATTTCTTAGGTGAAAGAGATTCAATATATATATATATATTTTTTTTTATAAAAAAAAAAATACCCCCTTCGTTTATGCGAGTAGAATTGCATTTTTTGGGATACGCCGGATCAACTCCAGGAACAGGTTGTTTGAGGTGTTAAGTGGGGCGCGCAGGCGCATGCAGGTATCATACATTCGTTGTACAAGTAGTTCTTTTCTTGTTTGTTTAAATTTAAACATTCATTACTACCTAAGCTGCTGTGCTGAATATAACCCGTTATGATGACAATGTAGATCAGGTGGAGCACAACTACGTTGCCCACGCACCCACCCCCAACAAGGAACATTTCACCATCTTTACCGCTGGAGCCGCCAGCACCATTGTTATCATCTGTGCAATGCAAAACTGCCGCCACTTTTGGAGACCTCAAGCCTCAAAGTTTGTGGAAAATGTGCATAAATGTTGTTTGAAAGGAAGCGTGAGCTACCCCACTTTTATGTCCTTGATATGGAATATGGGAATCAACAAGCACGGACCTCAGTGAATTCTCATTTATCTTCTTTTCTCACATGAGGTCTAGGCATTCCCCCGTGCAGCCAAACAAGACCTTTCGTCCAATCTTTGAGAGCCCTTCTCCATTTCCTTCTGTTTGATTCTCATGATCCTCCATCCAATCAAACAGATTTCGTATTATGACCCTAGGACTCTGATCCGATGTGAAATCTTCCAACATGGGTTCTGCATTGTTAGCTGCCTTTGGGCTAGCCTCTATTATTCTTGCAGTTTCCTCTGCAATGTAGGACAAAATCTTTCTCGGGACAAATCCGGGATTCCTAATTGGAGACAACAGCTTGTTGTGGGTAATTGAAATTGGCTTGGCAGATTTTGGAGGCAATATTTCAGCGTGAAATCTCTCGATTGACCGACTATGTACCTGATGCAACCTTGACTCTGCATAACACCAAGAATACATTTCAAGCTTATTGGGAGTGCTGAGGTTGTCCATAGAGTTGTATTCATCCCACAATCCAGGGATACTGCTCTCATTTGAGGTGCTCTTAGTGAGCTGGAGCCAGAAAATGGGGAAAAGCAGGGCTGCACAGCATTTGATGTAGGCTATGAATCCAAACCCATAATTCTAGCAACTAATCCAGGGGCTCTTGTTCCATATCCTCCTCCCCCCTCATCGCCCGTTACAGACGAGGAGCAACTAAACTCACCACTTCTACTGTTACTCGCCCTAGCTCTCTTGTCATAAACCTCCATCGGAGTATACAGAAAGAGTGAGCCATTTCCTCTAAATACAATTTTCTAAGAACAACTTCTTACGAGACTTCACATTCCAATCAAACAAATGAAAAAAGCCACCCTTTGCTTTTCCCTCGGCATCCATGATCTCATCCACTTCAACTCAGAAACATGATAAGGAATCACAATCTCTACATTATCTCATTCGAAATCCAAATCAGACCTAGTGTTTTACAGAACTAAATGAATACATAAAGAGCCCTCTCCGCTAGAGAAAGTCATGGTCTTTGTGATCTCAGATGGAGAAAAAGACACCATTCCTAAGGAATGGCAACTACTAGTTAGCATGTAAATCAGATCATTCTAATCAAGAATTGCTGAAATCAGTAAGGTATTACGGGGGGTGTTAGCAAGAATATAGAAATATATTATAAATGGATGCAAAAGGGATAAGTATATAGAAAAGGATCTGACTAAACAAAATGAGTAGAATCGAACATGAAGAAAGATGCAGCCATTGAACCATTTCTATCGATTCAGAAATAACCCACTAATCATTATCCACAGAACCCCGCATTTTTGAAAATCCAAGCAGTGGGCTTTTTGCTTGGGTTCCTTTATGATTGTAGCTTTAACGACAAAACGGAGTAATCTAATAAGTCATGAAACGAACGCCTAAAAGAGTAGAGCAGTTGACCAGAAAAAGAGAAGGAAGCAAAAGTGAGTACTCAAAAGGTCAAGCCAAAAAAAGGTGACATTGGCAGATATGCTAGGAGATTCGAAACGGTGCGGAAAAACTCAAAAAAGTGAAAATGTGTGTCCAGAGAGACACCACCAAGATTTATTAAAAGGCCTCGGACAGAGCTACGAGGATCAGTGAGGCTCTTGTTCTCCGGTTAAAACGTGGATTTCAAAATTATTAATGAGATACAGAGTCAAGTCTCAGTTCTGGCAACAAGTAGGAATGAACCATCATGTGTCCATCATCTAAGTTTGTTCATGTTTTTGCAATAACATGATATCGTAGTGTAGTTGAATGATGCGAAACTAGTTGTAAAAAATTAGTAATTTTTGCATTACCTTGACCAAATTGTTAATGTAGCTGATAGGCAGACTAGATATTGCGATTTGAATTTTTTGATTGATGCTGTCATATTGTTACACCAAAATTTGCATTGAGATAGTTGATCGAGTAGCGGTTCAAGCAAAACATGCCATTTTTCTAGTAGAATGTCTTTTTAATTAGGGAAATTGCAAAATCTAACCACTAGAATACTGCAAGGCGGCTTTTGGCGGACGCTAGCCGGCAGCATTCAGGAAAACTGGCTGGCGGAACGATGATTCGATTTATCTAAATCACCGCATGAACCTGCGTCGTATCGATCACATGGATTAAAGTGAAATGACAACAGCTAAAGCTAATACCTGTTGCTTCAATTGTGGAAACCAAGTAGACAATTGTACATTTCCATCAAATCAAGAAAACAAAACAAAAAGAAAAGGACATGAAATGGAACTGGATCAAGTTGCACATAAACCCCCAATCAGAGGTTTCCCTAGCTTCAACATTATCTAGGAAAAGGATTCAAAACCAAATTGGCTGTTTCGAGTCCAAGTTGTTTCAATTAAAACATCCTTCTGGGGGAAGCAAAAAAGGAAAAAAGAAGAGAGGAATCGATAAAAATGCGCAAGAATATTGAAGTTGAGCTATTCATAAGCATCCATCGTTATGTACGCAAATGGAAATCGAAAAGACAACAAGATTAACATTTATGGGAATTCCTGGCACCTCCATCCTATTCCCCCCCCCCCCCCCCCAAAAAAAAAATGGAAAACGATCACACAATTAACATTCATAACGGTTATCCGTGCATTACTTGTGAAATTCAGACGCAGCCATTGTCAATTACATGGAATCTGAAAAAAGGAAACAAAAAAAAAAAAAAAAAAAAGCAAAATTAAACTAAAAAAGATATAAAAAGGATCCTCTTCGATATTGTTGAAAAGCTTCTCTCATTTGTCTCTTTAATTTGTTAGAACCCATGCACAATCCTAGAGGAGGTTTTCTTGATCCAACGGAATCCGTGTTTTAAAGAAGCCTTGAATTTGCCTTCAAAAGTATAAAGCTTGTATCTTGCCACACGCTTCCTTCTCTTGGTCTCGGCCGAGCTCCACCATGAACAAGTACTCTTCTTTGTTGGAACATGAACACGTACGGCTGGAGGAGGAGGAGGAGCATGATGGGGAGATAGCCTGCCTACGTAGATGCTGCTTGCCGTTCTTATGCCATTGGCATCAACAATCTCACCCATCTCTGTCTCTCTTTCGCTGGCTCCCCCTTTCCTAGCCCCTCAAGTTCTTTCTGGAAACCTTGTTTGGTGGCTTGATTGGGAGAGAGAAAAGGGGAGATGCAGAGAGACGAGAGGGCATCAGGGCTTAATTCTTCAAGTTACGTGAGGCCTTTTTATCACGGGGGCAAGAGAGGTAGAGATGTGAGGTGGATTGTTCTTTCTGTTGTGACAGCAGGGGCCAGGTTAAATTAAGACAATAAGTTGGCTTTCGAACTCTATTTGTCTATGTTTTTCTGTCGTCGGTTGGCTTATCGAATCAATCTTCGATTTAGGATTGTTCTCTTATGCGGCCGTTATATGACGAGTTAAACAATATATATATATATTCTGTTATTGGGCGGTTGTTTTCGCAACACGAACCATAACACTTTAATAATATTTGAAGTAGGGAAGGCTCATCCTTCATATTCCCAAACCAAATATAAAAATCTTTTCGGTTTGAGATGCGCAGAGACTTGTGGTCTGTCTGTCTCTATGGTTTCCAGAGTTTGGAGACATTTTCCAAATTCCGATTGCGCGAGGAGGAGGAGGAATTGCAATCCTGAGTGAGTGTCCGCGGCATTTAGGAGTCCCTCCCAATAAAATTAGAGCAACAGAGACCTATATTATTACATATAAACAACTACCGCTCTCAGAGTCTCAATTCAATTAAATTCTTCAATTTGTTGTTGCTATGGTATACAGTTTCACCACCATGGCAACTTGCAAAGTTCACACTTTGACGAGCAAACCGAGAACCTGCAGCACCAGCAACAGCAACAGCAACAGCAACGAGGATCATGACAGATGATTTTGCTACTGGCGTCCAAATACATGTATTCTTCTCTTCAGACTCCTCGGGATCATTGTCCAGAACATATCTTTTAGCACGGATTACCCTGGGAATTTACACTAAATATTAGTTTAATCCGTCTTCAAAACTGGCGGTGCTTATTCCGGGTGAAAAAATAGATTTCAAACATGTGCCGAGTCCTAAAATCATTGGGATTAGATTTTTAATTAATTTAAAAGGAAAAAAAAAAAAAACAGAGATTAGAATTAAATCGAGTTTTCGAAAGCCTTGCTAATCTCTACTTTTTATCTTTATTCTTGTGATCACGGAGACTATTTTAAGCCTGCGATATTTATGAAATAAATCAGCAACTGATGAGGAAGAGTGTCACCGTCACGCAAAACTTGGTACATTAGTTTGCCAGGTGTCAAGAAGGGCATATGAAATAACCAAAAAAAAAAAAAGAGTAAGGAAATCGCATTAGGACCGAGCTGACTCGATTGGAACACTCACGGCTCTCGTCTCAGTCTCATGAGTCTCTTAGTTCCATGGTTTGGGCCTTCAGCCACTAGGCCTCCTAATGTAAGGTGTACGTTATGGATTGTAGCGAATGCGCAGGTCAGTTTTAAGGTTGATTTGTTTTTTTTTTTATTCAAATCAAATTATTGGTTATTAGTTAGTTATTAGTTATGATTTCAAAATTATAATAAAAAACCATTATTCAGCATCGAATAATATAAACCAAGACATGCTTCCCTGAACTGGCTAGAGCGTCAAATGGAGCACAGGGGCCTCCATTGATGGGCCAAATGTTTTACAAAGACAACATGATTCAAAGAGCGCAAAGAATGAACACAAGCTCACGTAACAAAAAGCAGGAGCAATGCATGCAGGTTGTTCAATCGTTCGACCCTCCATGTGCCATGTGCCTTGAACTTAAAGTAAATAATTATAACACAACCATGCTCAGATGTGAATTGCACATGATGAGGTTAGGCGACGTGAATTGCTTGCATCTTAGCATTAGAGCGTCAAGGCTATAAAATAAAGAAAATACCCGGTAGGTTTGCTCAGACACGTGTCAAAGCAATCCTGAAATGAATGAGAATTATCAAAAAAAAAAAAAAAAAACCGTTTTTCAGTTAGCCTTATCTCTATCTCTAAAAAAAAAAAAAAAAGGAAAAAAACTTGTCGTTATTCAATGTGCTGTGTACGGACAGATACCATGACAGCTGTGGAGAGTGCATTCACATCCAACATTTCACAATCATGAAAGCAAATTCAATTTGACAAGGAGGCGGCGTTTAAGTCTTTTCTACGTTACCTCCCACGGTTCTCTCTCTCTCTCTCTCTACAAAGATCAAATTTGTTTACTTTTTTACGTAGAAAGTTTCTCTGCAATTCCCGGCCACCTACTTCACGTATTAAATGCCTCAACTTGACAAGTACTCTTTCTATATCTCTCTCCCAAGATCGGCCACACCTATGGCATTGGCATCATGATCCGGCTTATAAAATCACTTTTAATTTCTTTTCTTCTTTTGGTAGGGGGAACCCCACATCCGATAAATAAACTTTCAGGTTTATGAGTCCCAACTTTGGGGTCCTGGACGCCGAGAATTTATGAGCATAGCCCCTGAAGCATTATTTGTAGCCTAACGAACCGAATGCACTATCTCTAAAAACACGCTCAAGATTGCGAACTTTTTCTTTCTTATTTATTTATTTAACCATTAGCACTTTAAAAAATAAATTTTACATTTAAAGAATAGATTATGATCATAATTTATAACCATCCTTGTAAGTTTCGATCGAAAATGATACATGATCTTTTTCATTTTAGTACATCGGAATTAAGTCTCAAATTTTGTGATAATTTGAAGGAACGAGTTCGAACTTCAATTTTTTTTTTAACGATTTTTGTTCTTGGGGCCAATGGAACACACGGGGCTGCTTAAAATCGAATGGTCGAGATATTTTTACAAAAGTTCACGCACGCACTCTTTCAATCATTACGCGGTTAGACTGGTTGTTCGTTAGCTCGACTTCCAAAGTCTAACATGGAGTACCTAGTTGTAGGTAAAATTCGAACAAATTTCTTGCACTTATTTTATAAATAATTCAGTTGAAAAGTAGCACCGACTCTGTCTCTCTTGGGATCTTGATCTTGTTGCTTTTTTGAACCTTACATTCAAATATTTGTTCTCGACTGACTTTGGCGGTCGCCACGCGTCGTTTTAATACTCGACTCCGCAGCCTGAAACTTCCCTGCAGGTTCCCCTGTTACAGGTCCATGTCTCCTCCTCTATAAATATACCTTTCATAACTCGGGCTTTGCAGCTCATTCAATTTTCAGAATCTAAAAGGGTGTTGAGTTTGCTCCTTGCCTCCTTGTTTCAGACATGGTGCCAAAAAGGCCTTTTCGTGATGATGGTGAAGATGGGTCGGATTCAAGTCGCCCCAAGAGGTCTAAGCAGTGAGTGGCTTGTCTTTTAGACACTTTTATCGTATATGAATCCATGGCAGGTGCTGTTTTTGAGGGCTCTGTGCATGTTTTCACATCTTCTTGTTAATCTGACATGCGGAGCTTTCTGGATTTTGTGCAGTATCGTTGGAGAGATGATGGGAATGCATTTGCTTGATGAATTGTTGACTAGGATTGAACCTATGTTCCGAATGATTGTAGGTTCTACACAAGAATTACTTTTTTTCATTTTAATCAGTGCAATCACATAGATCAGCATTTCTTTCTGCGAGAATTCAGCTCTGACTGAAATTTTTGTAGCTTTAATTGTTAATTAAACAACTTGCTAATTCAAAATGGCAACTTGATGATGTAAAACCAAGCCACCATACCTCTGTTTAACCTTCTTTCGTTCTGTTTACTAATTGTCATTATTATTATTATTATTTAACCATTTTGTGTTTTGACTAGCAGTTGCTTTGACTGAACAAAAAGGTGAAGGCCTTTTTTTTTCTATCCTTTGCCACTTGCCCTTTCAATGTTTCAAGATTTCTAATTCTGGTTTACCTTTCTCGGTTTCATATGTTTCCTGGTCAAACGTATAAAGAAACCTTTTTCTCAAGAAAATGCTTGCAAACTACCAAAAACCCCTTTGGATGATGGGCTTGATAAGGTTGCTCGCCTCTTAATTACTTTTGACAGTTTTATGTGATCGGAATTTGATAGATCGTGCCTTTTCTTTTCCGAATAGCACCAAGGGGACGAAGTAAAACCTCCCCAAAAGTGCATCTGCCAAGCATCTCTCATTTTCAATCTCTAAATTCATTATGATCTTTGTTGATTAGGTGCGGGATGAGGTGGAAAAGGTTGTTCCGCCAGTCCTTCAGCAGCCTTCTAGGTTGGTTCCTTTTTCAGTTGCTTGCACTCCCCAAGACATCTGTTCAAAGCTTTGAGTTTTAGAAAACTTTTGAGGGGTGAAATCACTCTTTATCTCTTTGGCTTGAATATTCATTGAATCCTCATATTAGAAGGTTGCTGTACTTAAAAGTCAGAAGAAAATTTATTGATCTTGCTCCATTTACACCTAATTTTCTGCACCCTGCATGTCCTTTCGATTCTGATGTTCAAATTTTGCTCATTTTGAGGCAGATCCCCATGTTATCAGGGTGAAACATCCGGGGCAAAGGGTTTCCTGTTGCACTTTGTCAACAAATTGCCCTCTCCCATCTTCACTCGTAACAAAATAAAAGATGAGTACGGTGAGCCAATCCAGATAGAATTATTGGATGCCAACACGGAGACCAGGATCACATCTGGTCCTCTAGCTTCGACGAAGATAGACATTTTAGTACTTCATGGACACTTTGGTTCTGACGACCAGGAGGACTGGTCTGAAAATGAATTTGCTGCACACGTCATCGGTGAAAGAGACGGTAAAGCGTCATTGATGACTGGTGATCGCAGTATTTCGTTAAGAAATGGTGTTGCTCAGATAAATGACCTGGTTTTCACTGACAATTCTAGCTGGGTACGCAGCAGAAAATTTAAGCTGGCGGCTAGACCGGCTGCTAAAACGGCTGCAAAATTTTCTGGAGATTTGAAGATCCGAGAAGGTATAAGTGAAGCTTTTATAGTGAAAGATCAGCGGGGAGCTGGTAAGTATTCAAACTTTAGTTTCATCTCTGTTTGTTACTTATAATTGGGTAACGAAATTAATCTATAAGCTTAATCTATCAATGAGGTTTAGAAAAAATTAGCAAACTATGGGACTAACTATTGATTTGTCGTTTCAGCATATCAAAAGCATCACCCACCTCACTTGGATGATAATGTATGGCGACTGGAAAAGATAGCAAAGGACGGTAAATATCACACGCGCCTGGCTTCTTATGGTGTTCACAAAGTGAGGGACTTTTTGCAGCTCTATGCAATTGAGCCATCTAGATTGTGCAGCGTAAGAGAATTGCACCTTCTTTCTGTTTAATAGTTGTTTTAGGGATTGAGGGTTACTTGTCTTAATGAATCTAATAAAATTGTGCGAATTATGGAATTGCAGATTCTTGGGAATGACATCTCAAAGAAAAACTGGGACACAATCATGGAGCACGCCAATACTTGTGTTTTAGATGATGGCCAGTTATATGCTTACAATGAAGCCGGTCAAGGTGCCACCCTGTTCTTTAATTCCATCTACAAGGTTGTAGGAGCACGCTTTGATGGTCAAAACTATGAGCCCCTTGAAAAGCTAACCCCGCCACAAAAGGTAAGTTCCGCAAACGTTGGTGTTTAATTTCTTCATATAAATTGGTGTTCGTTGCTGTCCATCAATTGTTGATTATAATTCCTCACTGAAGGACCGAAATTTACTGAGGTCTATAAGTCTGTTGATGATCATTAGTCCCAGGTAGATCTATGGTAAGGAAAGTGGTTGACTTTTCTTATCAATTGGCAGGCTTTGGTGGAAAAATTCAAGCGGCAGGCTTATGAGAATGTTCAAAGCTTCATCCCGATTGTTTCACCTGACAAGCTCGGTCCTTCGAGACCCTTAACAAGCCTCCCAGCTGAACCATTTCAAGGTCCGGATGCTGCCCTGCAGCAATTAGAACCGCCAAGCACGTGCCAAGGTATAGACAATTTGCAGTGTGATGTTGACATAAGTTGGTGGCTAGCAGAACATCTACTAAGTTGCATAAGCCATATATTCCATTGAAATTGTCCTGCTGCTTGTCAATTCCCGTTTGTAATGGATATCCTGTGTTCATTGTGCTAATGTCGTACAGATCAACTAGAAATGCTACCGAATTTCGGCCAGAAACCGACTTTGAGATCACATGACTTTGCAGGAGAGAGCACAAGTCGGCTTGAAGTTGCTATACCACAGAGCAGTCAACCAATGGAAGCACTATCTCCAATGCTGAGGAACAGCTTCAATCCTGGGGATATTAATTTTTGTTTTCCATATCCTGGAGATAACATTTGGCCTTCAATAGGACAATTAAACTCTGATGACATTTTCCATTATCAAACATCATCCTGGCCATGGGGACAAGGGAATTGGCCTGAAGGAGAATCAGGGATTGTTTCAACTATCCCAAGTTTTGTTGTACCTACGTCAAGTATTGGGAGTCCAAGAGGCAGGTGGTGCAAGCTTAGAGCTGCTTTCAAGTGGGACTCTATCAGGAAGGATGTGGCTGCCAGGAGAATGTATCCAAGTTTGTGTGCTTAAAGCGTAGATTTGTAGGACTCAAAAGCATCTCAAAGATCTAGGAGGTAACCCCACCTCTAAATGCATGAGCATTGAGCAGTGGTATATCATATTTAGTTCCATAATTTTTGCTAGGATCTTCAACTTTCTTTTATAATTAAGGGCAACGATGGGACAATGATTGGTGTTGTTTGGTAGCATTATCAGTTTTCTTGTAATCTTGTGTTCACTTCATTTAAGGTGTGGGTCAAAAAGTTAAACGTTCCCCGAGTTTAGCGGTTTGATGTAAATTAGTAAGGCTAAGTGGAGCGAGTGAATGGCAAATTCTGTAAATTCGTTGAACTCCAGTGTTGATTTATCTCAAAAAGCCCCCACCCATAACACCAAAAATCTGGCCTCCTTTCTTGTCATCAAGAGCACATACTTAGAGATTAAAACGAAAATATTAAGAAATAATTATTTTTTTATTTATATAATTAAATAAAATATAATTAATTTAATTTATTATTATTATTACTTTAATCCAATAAAAATTCTAAGCAAGATCTGTATATTACGTAAAAAGTGCATGATATAATAAAAATTAGTTAATAATTCTAAATAATAAAATTATTTGTCATTATAATTATTCTATTAATAAATTTTTTAATTTAATTTTAAAAAAATTAATATTTAAATATTATTAAATTTAAATAAAATTATTTAAATTTAATATAATATAAACTTATTTTTATTTATTAAAAAAATTAATAATAAAAAATTTAAATTTAAATTTATAAAAATATTAAATTATTAAAATAATTTTTACTAAAAAAAAAAAAAAATCGTCGCGTCCGGAAGTGATGGACTTGGGTCCGCTCTTCAAATAGGTACCTAAAATCTTTATCATTTTCTTTTAGCCACCGATCGGTAAAGTCTTCTCATTCAAATTCAAGAAGGCTGGTTTTAGACGAGGCTTATCAGGCCACCACAAATGCAAGATCCATCACCACATCTATTGGAACTAGTCCTGAGTCGGTGGTGGGACTCGGTGCAACCGCGAGTAGAACTGGTCAGACTCGCTCGTGGAACCCACTGGAATCCATAATAGAACCGGTCAATCATAATTTCTAGTTTCATCAGAATTTAGAGTTTCGCTTGCAAGGTCCCATCCCACCATGTCCGAATTGATAGTAACCTAACCTCGGATCCAAGTGCAACATCCGCTGAAGCTGGGCCGAGTAAATCGAAATCGGCCAATGGATCAAATGAGACCGAACCCCTCTCTTCTTGCGGATTGCTTCCTTGTCTTCGGTCGTAGGTTGAAAGCCTGTCCCAGTCCGTAGCCCTTTTGCTTGCTCAAGATCTCCGAATCCGAATAGAATGAATGAGATATCCTTTCGTTTGAGAAGAACGAAAGAAGACGATTCCAATCTTAGAGTCTAAGGGACATTTCTTATCGTGGATTCTGTGCATCCATTCTAAGATTATCATTAAATAAGGGAAAATGTTGTTTAAAAATTTATTAATAACGTAATCGGTTAAATCTGTATTGGTTCCCACTCTATTAAGTTCATTCCAATATATGAAATCTCTGGAACATTCCTTGGGGGAACCCTAGCATGTTATCAATAACAAGAGATTTTCTCTCCCTAAACCACCGCAACTGTATTCGTACTATCTCTCTGTAATGAAGCCTCCCTTTCTTTCCCTATCTGTCCTTTTATCTGCGCGTCTCTATCTGTGGTTAATTAGAAGGAGAGGAAGTCTAGGAATATTGTGATTGAAACCGATAGGCGGGAGCGAGCGTGTTTTTTTTTTGGTTTTTCAGCTGCGGCGGTGGGTTAGAGATGGATCGGGAAAGAGGGTCTAACGGTGGATCCTGCTATTATTCCGTCTTAGGGATTCGCGAGGACGCCTCCTTCTCTGATGTCCTCACTGCCTACCGCAAACTCGCCATGGTAATTCTTTCTTTCTCCCTTTAAAAACTCCTTCTTGCTTTGTTTTTTATTTCAAAATTTTTATTTCTGTTTATTCGGAGAACAATTGTTCAGACGATCAATTTATTTCATAAATTTTACAAGCAGAGAATTTTATTTTATTTTTGTATTTTGTTTTATGTTAATTTTGTTGGGTGCATGGGATTATATGCGGTAATTGAAGAAATGGCACCCAGATAAGTGGGCCTGGAACCCCGGAGTCACCGGAGAAGCAAAACGGCGGTTTCAGCAAGTCCAAGAAGCTTACTCCGGTAATTTTTAATATTCTCCTCCTGCTATTTTTTCCCCCTTATCATTTAAGTATTGTGATAGCCTTTTGCAATTTTTTTTCTTTTTTGTTTTTTCGCGTGCATTGTTACAGCCGTTGACTGACTCTGGATTGGGATCTCCACTACAGTTCTATCCGACCAATCCAAGCGGTCCATGTACGACGCCGGCATCTACGATCTTGTTGAGGAAGAAGACGATGTCCGTACAAAATATCTTTTTTTTTTTTTCCTTCTATAATTTTGATTTCGCCAACTTTGTTTTTTTTTTTTTTTTTTAATTTACCTGAACGAAGCCAAGGACGATGTCGTTTTATTATTAATTTATTATGATTCTTGTTTTTGCTTTTGTCTCACCGAACTTTCTCAAATTTACCAAAAAAAAAAAAAACAGGACTTGTGTGACTTCGTGCGAGAGATGGTCTCGACGATGAACAATGTGAAAGACGAGGTATCTAGTTCCCGGACCAGTTCTTTCCCGTATTTTTATTACCTTTCTGCACCGGTGTATTGTGGTTCTTGTTTCCTTTGCAGGAGGAGGGGTGTAATGGTAACTGCGACCCTTTCTGATTTCAGGGAGATAGTCTTGAGGATCTTCAAAGGATGTTCGTGGAAATGGTCCGTGGACATTGCCCGGGCTTTGACTTTAATGCGGATCAAAGTGGAGAGAAGAGGCCTCGTGTCACCGCATCTAGAGGTCACGCAGCAGCGAAACACAAGCATACTGCCTCCCGCTGTTGATTGACGCATTATATTGGAGATTGGAGAGGGTCAAAGGGAGGGTGGGGGGGGCGCGTTTTTAGGGCATTTAGTATGTAGATGGATTTATGGTTTGGTTGAAGACACCTTCTGTGACAATTTGTGAAAATGGTGGACTTCTCTCGCGATGCTCTGTTGGACTTCGTTCGTCTTTTTTATTTTTCTAATGGTGCATTCTCTCAACTGCCCCTAATTTAAAATAGATTAAACTTTATTATATTTTATATTCTAATTAAGAGTAATGCGAGGGTGGAGTTTATTTTGATCACAGCCTAGCCAAATAATTTGATCCAAATAAAAGGTGATAGTTTGATCCAAGTACGTCGTACTTTTTTTTTTCTTTTATCCAAATAGAAAAGGTTATATAGTTGATATATGTTGGGAGATTATTTGGGGCAAATAATCCATATGCCGGCCATATGAACATAATGACACGAGTAACCATCTCTACACATGCAACTCTTAACGTGTAAAGGTTTCAGTTAATGGTGGCCATTATTTCAAAAATTATCGTGAAATTGACGGGATGGTGTGTTCCATTTTGGCCAAAAAGACACGGCAAAGATCTCTTACAAACAGAGAAATGTTGAGCCAAGGGATCCACCAGAAAGTAAGGGACAGAATATGGGAAGAAGAATGAGGAAAAATGACCTCATGAGCTTCATTTTTTTTCATTTTTTTTTTTAAGTAAAAATTTCTTTCTCTTTGGTAGTTGGGCCAATAGCAGAGTTGTTTATTCTTGCCACCTGAATATAAACAGAGATTCTTCTTTTTTTTTTTTTTTTTGTAAAAATATATAAAGGCGACCGCAAAATACAAGCACCGCATTGGTATGGGCCTGCATGTAGCTTTGTTTGCTGTCCATTACATGCTATGCCCAGAACAAAGGTTTGGTTACGAGCAAGATCACGGATACAACCAAACGGAAAGAAAATTGTCTACTATTAGACTTTTATTTCTTAAATCTTGAATTCCGATTCAAATAAGACAGTGTGAGATTTATGAAAATAAAAAGAGGAACCTCATTATGTATTTTACAATTCACAGGGTCTTTTAATTAAAAAAAAAAAAAAAAGCACTATTTTCGCAAAATGGAAAGAGGAGTACTCGACAAAATGCAGTGATGGGTTGAAATTGGTCCTATTAGATAATCGCCATAAAAACCATAATAATATTAATTAACCATAAATTCTAGTCACTAGTTTCTCATCCGACTTAAATTCCTTCACCAAACCTGAAGAAACTATCATAGCATAGAGGTGCAAAAAAAGTTGCACAAAAGAAACACAACCCAGGAAAGCTACACCTCAGCTCATACAAACCTTACTGTCATTTGAGCCAGTAAAAGTCATGACATAACACCGAGTATGCCAAACCTGTATTTTGGTGTTTTTTTTGGAGTTTTGTCTTAGGACATCCCCTATAATACGTCCCATGCCTGTACAACTACGAGGTATGTTGCCAAACAATAAAAAATTTAATTAAAAAAAAAAAAAAAACACAAAGATTCATTCTTGTAGCCTTGGAAGTTTTTTGTTTTTGTTTTTTTTTTTTTTTTTTTTTTTAATCTTCAGGGAACTCCAGTTTCGGTTCCTTAGCGTATCTTGCACCCTACGGCAACACCAAGAAATCTCATTCCCATCAGTCAACCTCGTGAAAACCAAACGCGACGTCGTTTGACGATCGAGCAGGCCCCAGAATCTGCAACCAATTTTTCTTTAAAATAAGAGAGGGAGAAAGAAGAAAAGGTGAACTTTTTTCCCTCAGCAGTTCATCAAATTTCATTAAAAAAAAAATCATGAATGGCACACCCTTAAATAAATCCACAGTCGGTTCTTTCTTTTGCCTGTCAAAGCCTACTCCTCCACTGCACATCACTCCTACTTAATTTCTTCCTTTTCTCTCATCAATTCAAACCCGCCCCCCCCCCCACCACCTGTCTATCTCTCTCTCTCTCTCTCTCTCTCTCTCTTTCTCTATCTATAATCATTTTCTCTGTTCCGTAAATCCCTATTTTAAGCAATCTATTGTGATTTTGGTTTTTTTTTCTTGGCGTAATTAAGTTAATTTTGAAACGATGTCGTTGAGGCCGAGCACAAGGACCGATGTCCGGAGGAGCAAGTACAAGGTGGCGGTGGACGCTGAGGAGGGGCGGAGGAGACGTGAAGACAACATGGTGGAGATCCGGAAGAGTCGCAGGGAGGAGAGCCTCCAGAAGAAGCGCCGCGAGGGCCTCCCGCAGCCCCAGCCTCAGCTCATACCCGCTTCCATTCACTCTTCCGCCGTTGAGAAGAAGGTTATACTCTGCTTATTTACTTCGCTTTGACGGTATCTTTTATATATATATATATATATAATTGAATTGAATGATTGATAGCGGAATTGATTGCGGATTGAACTGGTTCGGTTGGTTTTGGGTTCTAATTCTGTTTTGATTGTTTCGATTGGAAAATTGATATGCTGATTGTTATTGAGTGCATTGGGCTTTATTCCTTGTTGACTGCAGTTGGAACATCTACCGTCAATGGTTGCTGGTGTCTGGTCTGATGACAGTAATCTACAGCTGGAGGCAACCACGCAATTCAGGAAGTTGCTTTCCATTGGTCAGGACTTTGATTCCTTTTATTTTATGTGATATAGCTATAACGTTGGTGCTGCTTGTTGTAATAATTTTCCATGTCCATTTTTCCCTTACAGAACGCTGCCCTCCAATTGAGGAAGTTATACAAGGTGGTGCCGTCCCTCGCTTTGTCGAGTTTCTTGTGAGGGGGGACTTCCCCCAACTTCAGGTTCAAAGTATTTCTTTCAATTAAACCTTTGTCTCAATGTTGGTGTTGGCATATTTTTTATATTCAATTGGTTGAAAATTTTTGTAGTTTGAAGCAGCTTGGGCTCTAACAAATATTGCTTCCGGAACATCTGAGAATACGAAGGTGGTGATTGACCATGGGGCTGTTCCCATATTTGTGGAACTGCTTCGTTCTCCAAGTGATGATGTTTGTGAGCAGGTATGAGGATTTATATACTCTATATGTGCCCTGTCAATCTTTTAGGCTTGTGTCTGTGAGTTGCAGTTTTTGTTAATGTGAAATGTGAATGAATGGACTGTGAGTAGATATGCTATGATTGTAACAGACATATGTTGTTGCCTCTTTTAATTTTTTTGACATATAGGCTGTGTGGGCATTAGGAAATGTTGCTGGTGATTCTCCTAGGTACCGTGATCTTGTTCTTGGCCATGGAGCTTTGCTTCCCTTGCTGGCACAATTGAATGAACATGCCAAGCTTTCTATGCTTAGAAATGCTACATGGACACTGTCAAATTTTTGTCGAGGCAAACCACAACCTCCTTTTGATCAGGTTTGTTTTTAATTGATGCTTTTTCATTTACTTTTGTACTTTTCCAAGAAAAGATACTTGCCTATTTACTGTCTGTTTTTGGTGGAAGATTAGTTTGTTACTTTTTCTTTCATCGGTTATTTGAAATTTTCTTTGAAAAGATGTATGGTGTTCAATGTTCATACTAGAATATTTGTTCTCATCCTGTCATTTCATGTTCATCCAAATCATCAGGTTAAACCTGCTCTTCCAGCCCTTGCACTCTTAATTCATTCCAATGACGAAGAAGTCTTGACTGATGCATGCTGGGCACTCTCATATCTTTCTGATGGTACAAATGATAAAATTCAAGCTGTTATTGAAGCTGGTGTATGCCCCCGGCTAGTTGAGCTTTTGCTGTGAGTTTGAGATTCTTAAACTGAGTATTCTGGCTATTGTTTGTTTATTTTGTTTGTTATGTACGTATAATCTGAACCTTTGTGACACATTTCAGGCACCCTTCTCCTTCTGTTCTCATTCCTGCTCTTCGTACTGTTGGAAATATTGTCACTGGGGATGATACACAGACTCAGGTACTGGGCTTTTACAGATGTTTGTATTTTGTAGGTCTGTTTCTGGAATGTATGCATGGACTGGCTGCATAAAATATTTAGTTGGACTGGCACCTTAAGTGACTGAGAACTGGGAGACCTAAAAATTGGGACAAAACATGAAATATTCCCTAGGGCATGGCTACTGAGCTATCATAGCAGCTGCCCAAGCAGCTGTACTTCTATTTGCTGTAATAGTGAAGTGAATATATGCCATTGGAATTCAGTTCAACCTCTCCTAGATTTATTCAAGTTGTTGGAGGCTATGTGGTTCAGTTTTGGCTAAACTAATGCTGGTGTTATTAAGACTATGATCAGCAGAGAACACTTGGCTTAGAAAAAGCTAAAAGCTTAACTGTAGTTGGCCACATGAATGATCCTTAATATGCAAATTGAATGAAAATGGACTTCATCAGTTCATCAATATTATTTCATCTGCTTATAGAATGAAAATTGACTCTAAATTGTCTACGAGCAAGTTGCAATGTGTTTGGACTTTTCTGTTTCTGAGATATTTTGTTGAAGAAGGAATGTGTAAGGCTATTCTCTGCTTTTATTCTTTTGATGTTCATAGAGATGTCTAGTTATCCTTTTTCTAATGCCATCTAAAATTGTGTGTTTTATTTTCCAGTGTATCATCAATCATCAAGCACTACCCTGCCTTATGAACTTGTTGACCAATAATTATAAGAAGAGCATCAAAAAGGAAGCATGCTGGACCATATCTAACATAACAGCTGGCAATAAGGAGCAGATTCAGGTGACGGATGTCTTTGTGTTTCTGAGATTGATTTTATCTAGTTCATCTGGTTCTGAATGTTTTATCCCTTCCCCTGAATCATTCTCCCCAATGAATTGAGGTGAACAATGCTGGTCCCCTTATTCTCATGTTTGAACTCTTGCAGGCAGTGATTGAGGCTAATATTATTGGCCCCCTGGTTCATCTGCTGCAAAATGCTGAATTCGACATTAAGAAGGAGGCTGCATGGGCAATCTCAAATGCTACGTCTGGTGGTACTCATGACCAGATCAAGTAGGAAAATGAAGTCCTTTTTTGTCATAAATTCCTTTGAAAAATTGCTGTGAGTTGAGATGCATCTGTTGATGCTTATCAATTGAATACTGGTTCTTATTGTGGGTACGAATGGCTTGCAGGTACCTTGTGAGCCAAGGTTGTATCAAGCCTTTATGTGATCTTCTCATCTGCCCTGATCCAAGGATTGTAACGGTGTGTTTAGAAGGGCTTGAGAACATCTTGAAGGTAGGAGAGGCTGACAAGAGCTTGGGCAACAATGGGGGTGTCAATCTCTATGCTCAAATGATTGATGATGCTGAGGGGTTGGAGAAAATTGATACTCTACAGTCTCATGACAACACAGAGATTTATGAGAAGGCAGTGAAAATTCTTGAGACATATTGGCTGGAGGAAGAAGATGAGACAATGCCACCAGGAGATGCAACCCAATCTGGGTTCCATTTTGGTGGAAGCGAGGTTCCAGCCGTTCCTTCTGGTGGATTCAGTTTCAGTTAACTGTAAGGAATTTGTACCCAATAATTGAATTTGAGATTCCAGACCCTTCTTGAATTGGCCTAACCTGATCAGCTGCCTGGTTTTGCTTATTAAGTGTAGAATTTGCTCTCCACAGCAGAAGTTCACGTTGAGTCTGCTGGAACTGTGGTCAGGAGGTCAGGGGGTCAGGTGTCCTGGCTCATGGTTCGATTTATTTGGTCCAGTCACACATTCACAGCTGTAGTTGAAAGGGACGCTGGACTGGCCCAGGTTTTCATGAAGGCCATGTTGTTGTGGTGTCTGAGAGACGAAGTTGGTCAAGTAATGGGTATGGGTTGTCGCTAGTAAAATAAATTGGGAAACCCGAGTTCTCTTTTCAGTGGTGCCTGCCCCTGGAGATTGGGCTCTCATAATAACATACATACATGAAGAATCTTTGTCGCTGTCTATTGTTCTGGTTGTCAGTGTAGCATCCATGCATTGCATTTTCCACAGAGTTTTTAATTTTGGGACTCACACGATCCCAAATTTATCTTGCGTGTAGTAGAGAGCAATGGTAAGGATATTTTCTTTCGGTCATTTTTCCATCATAAGCTTTGTTCTGTACACACTGTACTTGGTTTCTGTCAAAATTGCGGAAAATATATATTGAAGGGGAAAGTATTCACTATTGGCATTGATAGGCCTTCTGGCACCTTGCACATCACTTTACTGTTAGGGCTTCAATTATGCATTCCAATTTGGACCTGAGGATGCAGAGTTGCAATTTTTGGGCCGTCTGTCAGGATTTTTTCTCTTAAATAATTGATTTAAATTCAACTTAGCTCAATAGATGAATAATTATTTCTTTATTTATAAATAACTATAAGGATATAATAAAACAGATAATTATCTCTTTAAAAATAAATATTTAATATTTATTTGCAATTATGTGAATTACATGATAGATCACTTTTAGCCTACAAATATGAATAGAATTATTATCATAAGCAGTAAGAATAATTTTATTGGTTAAGAAACATTTATTCATTAATGTCACGAGAATTCAAACCTTTCAATGAGCAAATGTTGTTATATGCATTAAATTTATATATATTTTATAATAAAATTGATAAATCATGCATGCAAATACAAAATTTTAATTTTTGTTATCATAAGAAAATTTAAGTTTAATAATATCTAATTCAACATCTTATTCCAATTAAATTCATCAATGTCATTAATACTCTAATAATTACATTCTAATACAATTTCTTTGCAAACCACAAATATAACAATAATTTAAGATATTGTGGTTCCTCTTAAATTACCATGATTTTTATTTTTATTTTTTTTTATAATAGCATGCACCAATTCACAAAATTGTTTCAAATCATTACTTAACCATATTAACGATAAATACAAATTACTAATGCATTGCACGTCACCGAAAGTTTAAAACCGTAGGCATGTATTGCACAACATCATGTCTGTGAATTTGAAAAATGAACACGTGACCGACCATTGATGTATTTCGGATCATGAGCAAGTCATGGATACATAAATAATTGTAACTAAATGTAATATTTTTCGTGTTCTGAATAATTGTAATCAATAAAACTAAAATTTAAGCTATGATGTTGGGCGGGAGTGTATTGGTGCATTGACTTCTCTTTTATACAAACTCTGTCTTAATCGTGGGTCATAATTCCAAACTTGGCAATTCTGAGGTCAGAAGAGACATATTAAATGCATTGCATTAATTTTCCTTTATAAATGCCACCATCTAACTTAAAAATGAATCTCTATAACTCTCTTAATAATGATAATGATAATAATAATAATAAGAAGAAATTCTTCGTTTTGGTTAAATAGGGTTATGAACTTTCCAAAACACTTGCTCCTCGCATCCCGTACCATGTACGTGGTTATTTATTTATTATTTTGGTATCAAAAAGAGAGAGCATAAAATTAAACCCAAAAAAATACTCTGTTAGTTATATTCAAATGGTATTAAAGTCCGTTTTTAAAATTTAAAATATCAATTTTGAATCTCAATCTAACTAATTAATAAATTAATAAAAAGTTGATGTTTTAGGTCTTGTAAAGCAAACGGACAACAAGATTGATAAAGAATAATTTTGTTTAAAAATTTAAATTGTTGGATAAAAGTTATACATTATATTTTTATATAAAATTTTAATATTATATTATTCAAAAATTTAAATTATTAAATAAAATTAAAAATATAAATCATGTGTTATATTTTTAACGGTCAGACGGGAACTAAACAACTTTAAAAATTAAGAAATACCATCGAAAGGACGTTCGTTCAAACACCTGTGTGTATGGGGAGGGCACAAAATGAGACCACGATCTTGGGAGCCGAGAACACACGAGAAAGTGAGAAGCCTACGGAAGAGAATCATTCCTTGACATCATTTCATTGTTACCACCGAGGAGGAGCAACCCAACGGGCCGCAGCTTTTTCACTCCCCCCTTGGGCGCATGCATCGTGTCTGGCTCCGGAGAGAAAAAAAGGATCTGAAAGGCTCAGCTTTTGATGGGCACCGCCGCTCGCACTTACTTGAATGGGGTCTGAAAGCATGGGGAACAGTAATATGATAACCCAACCCAACCCAATCCCACCAGTTTTTTATTATTTGTCTATGCGATGCATTTTGTTTTTTTATTACTAAATTTAGCTTTGAAGGAAGTGCATTGATATAATCCAGACCAAGATTCCCCCCCCCCCCCGGGGGGGCCCTCTTTTTTGTGATTGATTGTGTTCCGTCTATATTATTATTTTTCTTCTTATTCCGTTACCTATATGCCAAGTCCCCTTCCTTCCAAACATGTGGTGAGAGATTCTCCTAACCTTCGCCTTCGTGGGATGCACTTTCTTTAATTGATAGGATAAATAAAGAAAAAAAAAAGGGTATTAATCATGCTCCTAGTTAACTGGCTTATGTCTGACCCTTTTTGCCAGCTAGGAAACACATTAACACTACAACCACAGGCATCACAGGTCAACAGCCTTCTGTCTTGTCTCGTGCGGCCAAATAACTCAGAAAAGGGCTGGCTGCCTTCTTTCCCCCGTTCAAAAAAGGGCTGCGTCTTTATCATTTGCTCCTTTTCCCCGTTTCACCACTATTAATTAAAGAAAATGCTCTCTCTCGCTAACAAAAGAATTTTTTAAACGATTGAATGTATAAAGGATTAAGACAAAAAAACAAAACAAAACAGAGAGAGAGAGAGAGAGAGAGGATCTGTGGCGGCAGACATGTGGTGGATGAAATTTACACGGCTACATACGATTAATGAACATTGTATTTGTAACACGTCTTCATTCAACGGCAAAATACCGAGTAGTCGGAATCTGCGAGGAACAGCCACCTGTCACCCTTCCACTCTGCCACTCTTCCATTTGGCGGGTGTCGTTGTGTTCCCCGCAAACACGATTCTGTAACGCCAATTATGATTTTTCCCATTTCCCAATTACAGAGAACATGGCGAGGGGGGCATTTTGGTCATTTGATGACACACCCCACCCCTCCCCGTCCACGCCCCTAAAAAAAAAAACGACCCAAAACAAGAATCCTAGGGTTTTTGTGCATATCCGCCGATAAAGATCTCTCTCTTTTTCACTCTCTCTCACTGTATCTGTCTCTCTGCTTACTCTGTTTTTGTTCACCTTAAAAGCCTGCTCCTTTCATGTCCGAATGGCCTCTTCTTCAAGAAATGATCATGAGAGTTTTGAAAAGTTTTGAACTTTAATTATATCTCTATGTCCTTCAAAACCTATTAACCTTCCCCCATCTCTGTTTCACTCCAACAACTCTTTTTTTTAAAGAAAAAAAGAAAAGGGTTTGTTTATGGAATATGATGGATGTGAGGGAAGGGGTGAGTAACTGCGTTTTAGGAATGATTGTGTAGTTAGTAGGCTTCAATAAATTTGGTTTGCTTTCTCCATCTGTTTTGATTGTCTATTTGTTGTTTTAATGTACGGGGTTATTCTTTTCATTCTGGCCCCAGAAATCATTGCGTGAAGAAGACAGCAGGAGCGATAACAAGAAATGCTGCACTGATTGCAAGACCACTAGGACCCCCTTGTGGAGAGGTGGACCAGCTGGTCCCAAGGTCGTACCTTTTTTCTCTTTTCTGGGTTTTATCTGACTTTTTTTGCTACTTTTTTTTTTTTTTTAATTGTTCCCCTTGATTTTAGTCCTTCTCTGTGATTGTTGCATCCGTTTTCCAGCTTCAATGTTCGGTTTTGCTTATTTTCAACTGTAATCTTGATTTTAGTGATTGAGACGAAACACTTTGGGGTTCTACAGTTCCGGACATTCTTTTCTTCTATTTTTTCTTTGGCTTCATTAACTTCCAAGGAACAGTCTTTTAATTTCAGCGTGTTTGTCTCTGACGGCAGTCCTTTTCATGAGGTCATCTCGATCTGTTGATTGAGCTTGGTTGATGATTTCCTGGTCGTGGGTCTGCTTTTTTTTTTTTATAAATTTGATTGTTCGGTTTTTTGACATTTTCAGTCACTTTGTAACGCTTGCGGCATTAGGCACAGAAAGAAACGAAGGCTCATAACGAGCTTGGAAAAATGTCCAGATAAGAAAAGGCAAAGAGACCATCTCATCACTGTTAAAAAAACTACTAAAAGCACCGCAGTCACTCCTACTAGAGATGCTGCTAACTTTGATAAGCTTAAATCTCATCATGGTGGTAGCAGTAATAATGATCAACTAAGTGATTCTTTGAAGATGGAACTAGTGGTGGCTTTGGGCGACGAGATGATGTCACAAAGATCATCTTCATCAGCAACGGTAAAGAAGCAAAGATGCCGGAGGAGGAGGAGGTTGGGTGAGGAAGAACAGGCTGCTTTTTCTTTGATGGCTTTGTCTTGTGGCTCAGTTTCTGCATGAAGATGGCAACTAGGAAGGATTAAAAAAGAAATGAAAGTTGCAAAGGAGACAGATTTTGGGACGGGTCAGAGTAAAACAATTCTCAATCAACTTTTAGTTGTCCTTCTTTATGTCATCCACTTTTATTTTATTGTATACGTAGATTTTGCCCTAATGATGGGATGGGATTGAGGATGAGATGGAAATACCCTTGTTAATGATGATGATGTTTTCAGGTTTGTTTTGTTCATTTCTTCCTACTTTTCAAGGGAGAAGAGGTTAAAGTCAAGACGGTATTGATGCAACATGATCCCGGTTTGTAAATAGAATCTCCTGAATTTTGTCATCAAGATATTCTTGTTTCTAGGTTAGCACTTCTATTCTTTTTTAGTTTTTCCCTAGCATTTATTGCCTTGGATTTTCCATTTTTCAGTTCTTCTTCTCCTTTATGTAATTCCTAATTAACCTTATGCATAAGTGTGTGTCACTGATTTAAAAAAAAAGCATAAGTGGCCGGCTAGTTGTCCTCAGCACAGCAACATATTTGTGCGAATGGGGAGCATTTTCAGTCCCTGTTTGAGGGGTCAATGACTTCTCGCAACATCAATTTTAAATCTAAAATGAAGTGGATTGTTTGTGATACCCATTTGGGCCGAACTTCTTTCTCGATAATAAAGTCGCAGCCACCAAGCACAATTCGAATAGCCCTATGAGTCCAGGATGCGGAAACTTGAGCCCCCAGCTAAAGTTAAATCACGTTAACCTTGAGCCCCATTTGAATTCTCTCTCAAGTTTTATTACCAAATTGGCCCATTGAGACCATTTGCGCAGTTATGAGGATCCGAACCTTAAGACAAATAGAATTTTTTCCAATAGGCCCAAAGCAGGGAGCATAGAAATTTATGAACGAATTTTCTTGCTTGCAAGCTTAGCAAACGAAAGTTTGAGTGTTAAGTTGCGGGGTAGCGAGTCCGTACCCTTAAGTGCCGTGGGATACCAACCCAGGCATGTTCATATTCACCACATGGCCTTTGCTTGTTAAACACGTTAAGTATGGATTAAAGCAGTTTTTTCCTTTTAACATGTCTTCCTTTACGTTTAATGTTGTGTACGGAAAAAATATGCCTAGGCCAGAGCTGGATGACGTTTTGGCTTCTTCCTCACGTGCCAATGCATGTCCAAGTATCTAAATTCAAGTGGTCTATTTTCACGCTATTTTTTAAGTGTAGGGGAGATCGTCGTCGAGTCCAATGGTATTCACATGATGAATTCTTTTCAAAAGGGATTGAATCACAATGTAAATAAATTAATTTTCTCGAAACTATTAGAATAGCAACTACGATTTCAAACCATCTCCCAATTTTTGAGGTGAAAACAAAAAACACAGGGAAAAAAGAGATGGTGGAGGGACATTTCAATAATTATATTAGAGTAGCAACTTAATCGCTCAAGCAAGGAATTAGTACAAAACAAAATTACTGAAAGCAAAAACGGTAAAAATAAATAAATAAATAGAACAAAGAAGGACAGGAAAAGAGAGGGAAAAAAGAGTCAAACAAATCAACAGGGATAAAGAAGAGGAGGATGAACAAACAGGGGTGAGTGAGGAGAGAGAGTGGGGCATGACCCGAGCTGTCCGGATCGGGCACTAGAACCGCGGATGATGGAGCTGTTCCTGTTCCGTGTTCGAAATTTCTCACGGTTATTTTCACTTTCAACTTCTCTCCCATCACACCTCCATTGAAACACCGGCATCGTTTCTTGCTCCACACGACTTGATCTTCCCCTCTCTCTCTCTCTCTCTCTCTCCGTGTCTAAAACGCTCCTTAAATATTGGGCTCAACCACCAATGTGCGGTGCGTAGCCAATTGTCCCATTTCAGATTACTATCAGGCATGCCTCTTTCCCTTGTATCTTTGTCTGTATAAGCTTTCCTTCCGTGTCTGTTTCCAGGGAAATTACATTATTGTGGGATAGCAAGTTGGAATCTTGCTCTATATGCATCATGTGCTTGGTTGCTGGGAGCTGGTCTTGTTAGTTTTTTACACTTATCGCTCGATCTTTCTTTTGTTTAGAAGTCATTTACTTTTCCGTGGCATTTCAATGGATGAACATTGAGCAATGGAGTTTTAATTACTTGAGGTAATGGGGTTGCCTTTGTTTCGGTTTGCACTTCACTTCTCCCATCTGGAGTAATTTTTAATTTTTGGTCGTTGGTTATTTTCCATCATCTGTGGCAAATCGTTTTCTTTTGTTTGTTTCCCGAGTAAATGAATCAAAATTGAGAGACAAAAAGAAAAGATATCTCGATTCATTTGAGAGTTCACAATTGGAGCTATTTATGCATGGGAGATTATTATTTTCATATTTAAGCATTACTAACACTTCCCTTTGTTTTTCACGTTATTGCTCTAATGTGCCATTTAAATGACGAGTAAATAGTGCTTCGGTTATCTGATTAGATCGTTTGTGTTGATTGTATTTCAGTTCCGTTATGTTGGGACGGCATTTGACCTTAGCTTGGGAATTTTGGTCTGTTTTGCATCTGAAATTCGTCTTTGTAAAATGCGCGTGGGATACGGGTTGCTTTAGCCTTTGCTTGCATTGGTACTTCAATATATTCAGGCATTCTTGACAGATGGTTCTGCTGTTTAGGAATAAAGTTCGCTCCTTTTGTTCTTGAGGATCGAAGGTCGTTTGTCGGACCAAATCCATTTCGAAAATTGAATTCAATTATGTTTATGATCTACCTTCAGCCCCCGGCCGGCCGAAGTAAACATAATGTTGTAGCCCAAATGTGTTTCTATCGGGGGTTCAGAGAGCAGGATGACGTTGAATGGACTCTTTTTAAGTTTTATTACCAACTTGGCCCATGTTATCCACCCTGTATTCGAAGCCTATTCGTCTAGTTATGGCAACATGCACATGGGCTTTGGATTCGAACCTAAAATATGTAGAATTTGTAATTTTGTGTATTTTTTTAAAATTAATTGGAGTTTAATTTTTTTTTTTTATGCTCCTTTTTTAAGTAGAATTTTTTCTGGAATAGGCCCGAAGCAAGGAGTGGGGAAATGGGATATCTACTTGCTTACACGAATGTTTCAAGAGTGCTAGATTGCGTAATCCATTCCGTGGGATGCCAACCAACGCTTATTCATATATTCGCCAAATGGGTTTTGCTTGTCAAACAAAGCATATCTGTATTGTCTTCATAGTTTTGATTCAAAGTATCAAAATTCAACATGGTCTGGTGGCCTAAAGAAAAAATCTGTTTTTTTTTTTAAGGGGCCTTTATGACAAGATATTAAAAAACAGAGGAGGGAAGATGACCACCATTTCAGTAATTATATTAGAGTGAGAACTAAAATAACTCGAGAGCGCCCGGCTGGGGGGAGAAGAGAATGGGCATGACCGGAGATGTCCGGACAACATTTCGCACTCTTTCAAATTCTTTCATACCTCCACTGAATCTCCGTGATCGTTTCTTGCTCCACATGACGTGAGCTTCCCCTCTCTCTGTGTCTTTCTCTCTCTCCCTCTAAAACGCTCCTTAAGCATTCGGCTCTTGTACTCAACCACCAATGTGCTCATTGTCCCATTTCGGATTACTATCAGGCATGCTTCTTTCCCTTCTATCTTTTTCTGTATAGGCTTTCTTTCCAATGTTTGTTTCCAGAGAAATTAAATCAAAATGGGATGGAAAGTTGGAATCTTTTTCTATATACATTATGTGCTTGGTTGCCGGGAGTGTTGGGTCTTACTAGTTTTTTTAACACTTATTGCTCGCACTTTCCTTGGTTTAAAAGCCATTTACTTTTCTGCGCGATTTCAACGATGAACATTGAACAATGGAGTTTTAGTTACTTGAGGTAATGGGGTTGCCTTTGGTTCGGTTTGCAACTCGATCTTATGGGATAGTTTTTAATTCTGGCTGTTGGGTATTTTACTTCATATGTGGAAAATAGCTTTCTGTGTTTGTAGTTTCGTATTTAAGCTTTACTAATACTTCCCTTTATTTGTGAAGTTACTGCTTTAATATGCCATTTAAATGACAAATAAATAGAACTTCAGTTACCTGATTAGATCGTTTGTTTTCATTTTATTTCAATTCCTTTAAGTTGGGATAGCATTTGACACTGGTTTGGGAGTTTTGGTCTGTTTAGCATCTGAGATTCATTGTTGTAAAATGCGTTTGGGATACGGGTTGCTCTAGCCTCGGCTTGCGTTGGTACTTAATATATTCAGACTTTCTGGATTGATGGGTTCTCTTCAGGAATAAAGTTTATTCCTTTTCTTCATGGGGTTTCAACTTTCAAGGATCAAATCTATTTTGAGAGTTGAGTCCAAATAGGACTATGATCTACCTTTTCCTTTTGTTCCTTTCTTCTGGTTATCTTGGTTTCACAATCTTGTGGGCACTCAATTAGTTTGTTGAGGGATGTAACTTGAAAACTTAGATCCATAATCTGGCTATATGTTATTTACTTTGTGACGCTTTTGGACTCTTTCAATTTTGTTCTGCTGCTCTTTAGCTACTTGTGTGAAATTATGTATTTAAGTTCAATTGTGAGTTGTGAATGACAGTCTTCCACATTTTCTGTTATTCATTAAAACCTCATTTCACTTTTGGGTGCAAGTGAATTGGTCTGTGATGCTGAAACTTCTTAGAATCCAGTGTTTTTGCAGTTCTAGAGATAGATGAGGACAGTTCCCATGTGCTTATCCATGTTGCAAGTTCCCAGATGTAGAATCCACACCCTGGCTAACTTTGGGCGAGAAGGCTTTCACAGTATGGATAGGACTTATAGAAACCATTGTAACTTTAGGTTGCTTGCTTCAAAAGTGAATGGGATTGAAGGAGGATACAGCAAAAGATGGATTAGAAGACCAGTAAGTACAGAAACAAAAGGAAGAAGCAAAACTACTAAAAGCAGTGTATGTTCTGACATCAGAGATGAAATTTTGGACAGCAAAGTTTCAGCTAGCACTACATTGAATATAAATAACATTGAAGCAAATGAATTCCAGAAAATTCAAGATTGTGATATTCAACAAGAGATTGCCAAGAACAACAAGTTAGCTGAGAACGTGACAGTAATTGTTTTCGATTCTGAGACGACTGGGTTTGGCAGAGATGCCCAGATAATTGAGATTGCATTTCAAGATCTCAAAGGAGGTAGAAGCAGCACTTTCCAGTCTCTAGTAAATCCTGGATGCTATGTTCCTAATTCACATATTCACGGCATTACAACCCATATGGTCTGCAGACCTCAAGTCCCAAGGTAACACCATTTGTCTGCTGCTAATTTTCCCATGATCTTCCATGATTAGGATTTAGTTGTAAGTGAATGATCCTGTTTAATTGCGTGATACTGATACCCTTATTTCTTTGGGGAGGTGTGTATATTTATACTATTATTATAGGGGCAGGCATGCCATGGCTAGGAGACTTGCATTTTCATGCATAATGCCAACCTTGAAATTTGCTAGTTAGAACATCTTTCCAATGCCTGTTTAATCTAGTAGAAGGTGATGAAATGTGGGGTGTATCAGATTAATATTAGGATTGCATTGAGAGACTGCACTAATCTAGCAGAAAGTGATGAAAAGAGTGGTTACATCAGATTTACCGTTTGAGTATGCTTCATTTGAGATAATTGAGTTTTGGGCACTAACTTGCCACCCTGAAGGTCTTCAATGGCTAAACATGTTGACCTTTTCGGTTCAAATGGAATTGTTGGATAACATGCAGATTTATTACATATGGTTCTCCTTCCATGAATGTGGAAATATTGTCATTTGGGAAATAAATACGGAATGAAACAGTGTTGGATTATCATGAAACGAGGGTCCCCATCTTGAACTTTCCAATGCGGTGGAAATTTTAACTACTTTTGAACATTTCATGTAGGATGAGAGAGCTGATACCTATACTACTGCAGTTCATCAGAAACCGTCAAAATCCTGGTGGCTATGTACTATTGGTGGCTCACAATGCTCGTTCTTTTGATGTACCCATTTTGATGAAGGAATTTGGCCGTTGCTCTATTGGCATTCCTTCTAATTGGCTTTTTCTAGACACGCTACCACTGGCCCGTGAAGTCATCAAGGCCGAAGGTCCTGCCTCTCAATCCCTACCTCTCTTTCCATGCATATGCTTACACTTAACACGTACTGACTGCATGTGTGTTCGATAACATGCTATAAAAACTTCATCTTGACCATGTTATTAGGTTCGAAGGCCCCTGTAAAAATATCTCTGGAGGCTCTCAGTAGAAAGTACCACATCAAATACGAGGGACCAGCTCACAGAGCCATGGCAGATGTGAAAGTGTTGTCATCAGTTCTCGAAAGGCTGACTAGCGACCTGAAATTGACTCTTCCTGTTCTACTCAGCAAATCCTTCACTCCCTCGGATATAATGAATTCGAAGAAGAAGAAGAAGAAGAAGAATTGATGCTAGTTCTGTCGTTTTGTATCTTCACCCTGTATTAACTACTAACTATTCATTTTAATTCTTAACCCATTCTTCCTGAATATAAACCTGAAGCCATGTACATTCACCCATCTAATCCTAAAGCCACCGGAAGAGAGTGGAATAATTCAATGAAAAATATAATTTCTACGAAATTTCCTTTGAAACTTTCAGCATGTTAACAAATGTGGCTCAAACGTGTTGCTTGCAAGAAGGCCACCAACAGAATGAAAACTGTAGAGGAGAAGGGTCAGGAGATGATGCTTTCGTTTGAGAGTCGAACTCAACGCATCCTGCTCAGTAAACGGGTGCTCCGCAGCATAAGCACCTGAAACTTTATTTGTTACCGGCCAGAGCTCCGTCAGAACCTGAGCCTTCTTCAGTTTTGGATCTTGGAAGTGTCCTCACCATTAGTCGGCAGTTAATGAGATATTAACATAAAAATGCTACCTTCCAAAGGAGCAAGAAGTGACGGTGTCATGTCCCGTTTCCTGCTTAAGGATGCCTCCTATTTTGGCATAAGGGCACCAGGTGGTACGGCGGAACCATCTACTATTAAAAGGAAAGTAAAGTTGTCCCAAAATCAGCCTGCCAAGGACCAATATACGCACAAAACCAAAAAGTTGGATTTCATTCTCTCTTTCAGTATCTTTTAGAATAATAATAGTGATAAAAAAATGATACAACCAATAGAAAACCTCTTCTCCACGACAGGAGCATCCCGGAGAAACAAAAAACTAGCCGCCAACCTCTCGTATCAAAAGAATCAATGATAGGTACGTGACAAGTAAAAGTATCAAATCTATACATTCTCTCGGCCATTAATTTCCCTGTAACGAGCCCTTCCCTTTTCCCACAAAATTATGTAAATCAGAAATAACAAAAAGAGTAAGGTGATACATTAATATGGTATTCATGGTAGGAGGATCCAAAAATGCTCCGTATTCTGCCAGGCAAGGCACATCAGTATCTCCATGAGTCCGTTGATGTTGCAGGGAAGGGTTGTGGATCAATTTTAAAATAATATATGCTCCCAATCACAAGAATATCTCCTTGAGGATTAGGAGGACCAACATGATGAAGCACATGATAATAAGAACTGTAGCGCACATAACCATCCCCCCCTGTTTCTGTGTTCTCTCAGCCTGCCAGAGTCCTTCCATTAGACATGCCTCACCATGAAAACCAGCGTTATGCTTGTGCATGTGTGTGTGCAAGAGAGATGCAGAGAGAGAGAGAGAGTTTAATGAAGACCGATTAAAATGGTTATCATAAAGGATGAGCAAGGACACCTTTTGCAGCTGTTGAAGCCCCTCCTCGACTGTAGATGCAACATTCTGAATGTTATAGTCTATTCTATCAATAATGGTTCCCTGTTTGGAAATAAATTCAATTAATTAATAGTGATTTGTTAAGAAATATGCAAAAATCATGAGGGTGATGCAACTTCTAACCTGGTCTATGACAAGTACTGACAAGTCCTTCATAATTTGAGCAATCTCATTTACTGATTCCACAACCTGTGAAAGGATAAACAGTCAAGGAAACAAATCCCATAAAGAAAAGTGTGAAAGAAACAATTAGAAAACAAAAGATTTTAGTTAATAAAAATTTGAGTAAGAGAATATCCCATTAGTGCTTAAACCTAGAAATAAAATGCAAAGAGCTATCACTTGCCTGTTGGATTTCTCTTTCCCGTTCTACTGTGAATTCCTCACTCTTCTTCAGCTTGGCCATTTGATGCTCATTAAACACCTAATTTGTCACGTGATCCAGAATCATTAAGTATTGTTTATTGAATTCCTTTACACGTCATATAATAAAGTAGGCAGTGAAGTCTTGCACACAAAAGTATACCATGTCATCCAAATTGTCATCATCCATTCTAGATCTCCCATTTAGATTGATCTCTAGATCAACCCCATCTTGACCCTGCATCAGAAGATAGAACAACAAAGCCAATAAATATTAGAATATCGATCAGCCATTAGTTACTGCTAACCTAAAACTTTTTTGTTAAATAAAAAAGATTCAGTTCCCCATTAGCTATGGAATTCATTTACAAACAATTACAAGAATTGCTCAATAAAATAAAGGGGAAAGAAATATTTTAAACCTCCTTTTGTTGCCTAAGTCGCTTCAAGTACATTGACTGTTTCTTCCGTAGTTCCATGGAAAGGTTCTGAAGGTCAGTTGCAAGAGAATGCTGCAACATGAAATTGAAAAGTTAAGCACAGTTTCACAAGACTAGCCCACCACAAAAAAGGATGCATAAGTTCATTTTTGTATTTAAATGTTAATAATTGCCCCCCCAGGCATGACTTTGTAATCACTGAGTCCACAAGCTAAGGCCAAAACTTTGTAATCATCAATTAATAGCCATGAAAATGCAACTGAATCAATTCAAAAGGGCAGATGGGCACACAGTATCTCCAACTGATTAAGCAGGCCAAAAAAACAAAAAGAGCAAATAAGGAAGAGTTCCAGTTGCATGATACTGTAAAGGGAATCATAGGAAAGCAACATAGTCCTAAAGACAACTTTTCCCTGGTACCCAAAAGAAAAAAAAAATCAGATACATGACATCCATCAAGGCATACCTGCACATTTTTCCTAATATTTGAATCTTCAGAAGGCCCAGCCGCAGAAAGCCTTTGTAATTTCTTCTCTGATTTTCTTATAAGATCAGTTACCTCTTGGGTTAGAGACTCAATCATACGTTGATCCTCTTTACCATCTCCAAATGAAGGCATCAAAGCTTTGGCATGTGTCTTGGCTAACTCCACCATTTTAGTCCGTGCACGTTGCACATTTGCTGCTATGTCTTCAGACACATCTACCCAAGCAGGTGGTAGACCAACTGCAATTACACCTTTACTGAAGAAAGAAAACAGGATTTAACCCATTTACCATAACATTATGCAGTAAGTAATGACCTGCAAAATATATGACTGCAAACTAGATGAAAAAATTGCCTAGAAAAAATAGTTTCAAAAATGTCAAGCCACCATCTGATGTATCTAATCATTTCTATTGAATTTAAATTAGATCCACCCCCATTATTTCGTCACCTCCCAATCAGCCATCTCAGTCCTTGCAATAATTTCCATAAACTAAGTTCTTAAAGTTCAAATGCCACCAGGACTCTGTCAACAAGGATTGTATGCATGATCTTGAAGGCTGAGAATCATAGTTTGATTCATTTCATAAATTCAACAGCTTTTGCCGCAGATTCCCACTTCCAATCCAAGGAAGCAGATTTTCTTGCATTTACTGCAACGGATGGTACATTCTAAAACAACCTCAGTTCATCCTTTTCCAACGATTCTACAATACCAATGGTCCTGGATTTAGGCCCCAAAGAAGTGCATTGGATCAAGACCCCAATTGTGAAATCTACCCAATGTTCAGATCCACTAAAAGCCATTCAAACAACTTCAAACCTCAAGGATTCTAGCGAGCCAATGAAGTTACCACAAATGTAAAGACCTGATGAATCTGCAATCACGACAATCACTTTCTCTCAATTCTATATTTAAACTCTACCAGCTCGAGCAACATTCTCTCCACCTTCTCCAGTCTCAAAACTCAAGAAGCTAAACAAAATTAAATTTCTTTTTTTTTTCAATAAATATTATAGCATTGCCATATGGACCCGTAACTTCTTTATACTCATTTGTGTGTATAGAGATGTATAGGTGTATGTGTATGTGCATGTATGCACCTTGAATTGCCAGGATCCTCAGTACTGAGAGGAGTATAAGAGCGATTAGGATTGAGAAGGGAGGCGCTGACCAACTCGATCACCGGACCGCCGGCGGAGCCCGACGAGGCAAACTGGCGCGACGATGACGACGGAATCCTAACGCTCTTCAATGCATCCCTGTACTTCCTGAATATCAACGTTCGGTTCCTCGAAGCCATTATCAAAGCATCGAGAGGGAGCGTTGGTGGGTTGGGATCCCAAAGAATGAAAGCCGCTAGATCTTATTCAGTAGGTTGAAATGAGTTTCTTCGAGCGAGGAGGAGAATCGGGTGTCACGCGTCGGAGATCCGCGACGGCTGGAGGACGCCCGGAGGTCACGTTGCCGGCGGCCAAGATCGGAGTTTTTCCGGGGTGAGGGGAGTCGGAGGGACAAATCAGTATGGAAACTAGAGAGCATTTGCTGGTTCGTTGGTCCAAACTGCTGGGCGGCGACTCATTTGTCGGCCCAAAAATAATGTCATATTCACTTTACCCTTCATTGTTTTTTTTTTTTTTTAATAAAAAAAAAGTGCAATACATAAATTTAGGTCATCATAATTATAAATTAAGATTAAAAAATAGTTTATTAACATTTTTATTTAATATTTTATTATTTTTAATTCTTTCTCTAGTGGGTAAAATTGTGTACACCTTATTAAAACTTTCGTGTATACTTGGATCGAAGGAATGTGCAAGGAGAGTGACAAAAAAAATTATATTTATATTTGTCTTATTAAAAAAAAAAAAGAAAAAGCTTTATCGTGATTAAAAGACATCACATTCGTTCAAATGAGTTGATTTTAACATTAATATGAGTGAAAGAAAAGAGATGTGCATTTATGATGCATACAATATTAATTCATTCATTCATTGAATTTCCTATGTTCATTTGTTAACATTGGTATTACAAATTACTTAATTCAAAATTAGAGATAGTTACATTGAGAAATCATAAAACATAAAATCTATTTATATAAAAATTATATATATACATATATATTGACACCAATATATTTATTATGTAATAATGCATTGGGTCAATATGTTGAGCATGCTACAATTTTGTAAAATTTATGGGTTGTTTATATATAGGCCTAAGTTTCAATTTAACCTTAGCCAAGAAGGGATTAGAAGAAAGGAAAATAGGAAAAGAGACTTTTATTTTTTAATAGAAAAAAAAAAAAAACATATAAGGATTATTTATCTGGGAAAATGATACAATGGGAAAAAGAATAAAAAGATTTTCTTTCTGTCTCTGAATCTCTCATTTTATTTTTTATTTTTTACAAATTTCAATGCAAATGTTTTGTTATGTTTCTGACTTAAAAAGCTAATAAAGCCGATTTAAAAGTAAAATTGCTAAAAAAAAATTCATTATTTTATATCATGGTAATATTAGTAATTGGCAATGATTGACGAGCATACAATCAAAATAAAAATAAAAATAAAAATAAATCATACATTAACAACAACCTCCTTTCTCCGTAGAAATTCACCCACTAGGAGAAACAGAGACTCAGAGGAAGAATCCATAGCCTGCTCATCATCTATCACAAAATCCCACCACACACATATCATCATTTCCTTAGAATTAACCGTCCTTTTTTGGTCGAAATATCCCCCTCCCCCTTTTTTTTATTAATAGATTCTTGAAAACTCGATCATCGACGGGTCGGTGGAGAGAAAGCAACGTTCTTTTCCATCTGGGTCTGCTGGAATTTTGAGAAAATTAAGATTAAATTATAAGTAAGGTTGCCAGCTATGGATGCTGATTCGTGGAGCGCGCGTCTCTCTTCGTTCTCTAGGCGATACCAATCGACTCTTCATTCGCGATCTGGTGAGACCTTTTTGTCTATGGCTCGTTTCTCGAAATGTTTATGTTTGGTTTCTGAGAAAATGATGGAAAATTGGATGTGGTAGTTGGTGGTAAACTGTTAAAAGATGGATTCTTTTTCGTTAATTTGAGCCCCAGGTAATAAATCCATTACCTTTGTTTGTTTTTTTTTTTTTTTTTTTGGAGGTGGGGGGGTGGGGGTGTCTTGACATACGGTATTAACAATCTTTTAAACTGAATTGAATTGGAAGTGGAAGGTAATTTTTTATGAAAATTTTTTGTTTTGGCTTGTTCACAAGGACATGAAGCAAATAAATAATTTTTGTTACTGGAAGAAGGTTTCGTTTTTTGTTTTGGATTTATTTTTTGGGGTTTTTGAGACCCTGTAATCGAGAACTACTTGCATTTTATTGATCTTGATGGTATTGTATACTGGAAAATTGACACTAAATGGTCCATTCTTCAAAAGGAAAAAGGCTACTTTAACAGTATTATGTTTGTGTACTGTGATAATAAAGTGAAAGAAATTGAGAGTGTATTCAGTCTGATCTTAAGGTATTAAGTACTCACTATTGCTGCCCCCAGGGGTGGGCTTAGGTGGTTGGTGGGCGTGACTTGCATATGACAAGTTACAGGTTTGATTGCTGGCCTGGCTGCTGGCCCTTAGTGAGGTGGCATATCTATGTCCAAGTGCTCCATTTCATGGAGATGTCCTGAGTTTCAGTCCCGACGTAGGTGCGGTGGGGATGCCTCAAGATGTAAATGGGTGTAATGGGCACAATGGGTCAACCTCTCTTCTTATTCATATCATGTGCCAAAAAATTAAGTACTCACTTTTGCCGCTTAATAAAAATGTTACATTCCTGTTAGATGAAATAAATGAATGAATAGTTATCGAGGTGAAGGGCACAAGCACAGGAAGTAGGGATCCTATTTCCTTGAATTCCCCGCATTACTTCCTTTCAACAAAGGAAACGAAAATATATATGTATATGGAATATCTTTTTGATACTTGGACATGCAATTCACCCTGTATTGACTATTGAGCTTTCCTTTTCTTTTTGAAATGTCTTGGTGTGTGTTTCAAACTTCCAGTGATCAGTTTGGTTTGTATTTTCTCTATTTAACTAGCTAACAAATGGATCCTGGAACTAATAAAGTAACTTCTTTTAAGCTTGAACTAACTGTCACATTGCAATTTTAAGCTTGAACTAACTGTCACATTGCAACTGCAGAAATGTTTATGGGATTTGAAGAAATTGATGGAGATGATGATATAAGGGAAGAGTTTCCATGTCCATTCTGCTCAGAGTACTTTGATATTGTTGGGTTGTGCTGTCATATTGATGATGAGCATCCTAAGGAGGCAAAGAATGGGGTATTTGTTTTCATCTCTTATAATAGATAGTTTTGTGTGTTACTAGGGTTCAGAAATCAGTAAATTGTCTTGTAGAATTTGTCCAGTACTTATACATGGTTAAGAATAGCAACTCATGTTAAAGATTTCTAATGAATGGTGTTGCTCCATACAAAATACTGCCTGGGTATTGCTATAGCCAAATTTCTACATGCCTAGCCCAAATACTATGGACCTTCATTGTACTGGTCTGTTTCATGACTAATATAAAATAAGTGGCATTTAACTCTGGAGTTGAGCTGTTCTCAGCCCTACAGCTTTCACAATGCGTCAAAGAGTTTGCTTTCTGCATTTTGTGTTTTGAAGACAAGAGACTCACTAGGTGTGTTTTTTTAGTGATGGAGACAAGAGATCTACTAATAGATAGAGGAAAACTTACTGTTTATGTTGTTTCAGTCATATCAATCTTCTGTGAGGATGTGTTAATTTTGAGATGGGCAATCTTAATTGTACCCAGTTTTACATGGAATTATGCATATCAGTGGTCCTCGCTTCAGCAGGCATGAATTGGGGTTGACTAACCACATAAGCAATTTGTTATATGTGATGCTGCATTTGAGTGCTGGTGTGGTGAGTTGTCTGGAACTGAGAAGATTAGGATGCTGTGTTAGCTTTATTTTTCTGATTCCTTGGAACAGGGTTCAGTCCCCACATATATGGCATGTCTGTTATTTGCACAAAGTTTTTTGTTTGATTTATGATCAAGAAAGACGTATTTCCAAGGACTTAAACATGCTTAAAAAGAGTAACTTTTCATGAATATCAGCTTCTTATTGGCAGGTTTGTCCAGTTTGTGCAATGAGGGTAGGGGTCGATATGGTTGCGCATATAACACTGCAACATGGAAATGTATTGAAGATATCCCTTTTCTTTGAGTTATTATTATTTCTTATGTGTGCAGTTCTGTTGGAACTATGAGTTTGTGAATGTGAACTAAATGGTGTGTCAGAAATTTTGGATTATGATGACTATATGTTGTGGTTGAGCAAATTTTCTTGAATGACTCCATCTTCAGTTTCCTTCTTCAACATTCATGTTTCACTGTGAAGTAAACGGCTTTAGCTTCATTTTTCTCTCCACTGTCAAAAGTATTCCACATCTCTAGACAGTCTCATTATGGCATTGTCCACAGTGATTACAAACTTTAGCTTGCAATGCTTTGCTGTGATGGTGTCTAAGTACTACCTTGATATTTGTATAAAAAAAAAGTATTACCCTAATATTGGCCCCACATCTTGAATTCCTTAACAAGTCTATACATGCCCCGCAAGAGGAAATCACGTAAAGGTGGACCTCATTCAACCCTATCTTTATTGAGGAAAGAGTGGCGGGAAGGAAATCTACAATCCCTTTTCCGGGGTTCTTCCCATCTCACTGCTTCATCCAATGCTGCACCTGATCCTTTGTTGTCTTCATTCATTTTGCCTGTGGCTGATGATTTTGGAAGTGGTCAGTCTTCTGTTTCAACTGAAACTAGCTCTGCCAAGAAAATTTTGGATGAAAAGGTTTCAGAAAGGTACGTTATCTTCAACTGAAAAACTTTGGAAAAGATAATCCAATCCATACATTATCGAAAAGAGGATGTTCATCTAGTGAAATTTGCACAAGAGAAATACATTTTTTTTATAGTTGATTTTTTTAAGAATTAATTTTAGGGGAGAGTTGGAGTTTCAAAACCTCAGCCTCTCCCACAAAGTCCTTTTTGAGACTTGAGGCAGCATCAAGCCAAAGCTCAATGATACATATAATAGCCATTGCAATTAAAGGGCTAAATTGCTTGTTCATCTTCAAATTGCTTGTTCATCTTCCTCTGGAAGATAATGAATTGAGGAATTGCTTTTCTTGTTACATGATAGTCCTTAGAACTTTTTTGGCGTTATCATCCATTTCTTAATAGTTGCACTGTTGGTTTTGGTGACAGAAATGTGAAGTCATCACCCATGTCTGTACAGGATCAGAGAGAGAAAGCCAAAAGAAGTGAGTTTGTTCAAGGGCTTTTACTGTCCACCATTCTCAATGAGGTGTTATAAGGAAACAGATAACTTGCTACTGCAGTGTTGGAACTCTGGATGTTTTCATGATGTATGGTTCATTTAGTACAGCCTATGCCTATGTAATATCTCGGAGTGTTGAATAAAGTGTAGGAACCAATTGCAAGTTATGTTGCCTGTGAACTTATGCTTGTGGACCTGAACAGACATTTACTTTCAGGCCACAATTAAATGAGAAGAAAAATGAATAATTTCTTTCTGCAACGATGCTTTTCATGACTTTCTTGTGTTGCCACCTTTGGAGTTCTTGACCGACCTGAGCTTTACATCTTCTCGAGAAAAAACCGGGTTATTTTTTCGCAAAATTCTGATCATACCCTTTTCCGCCTATCGTCTGCCTTTGACTGTTGCTCGTAATCAAAATCCCCCATGATGGAGACAAGCCAAGTTTCATTGATAAATTATGTTCGTATGCATATAGGACAATCACACCAGTAACTTTTTTTTTTTTTAATATTTCACTTGGACAATTTTGAGGTGGTGGGGGGAATCTTGCCCGCCGAATGAATGCAAGTTTGTACTGTTAATTGATTGTTGGGAAAAGGCAGAGACATCAGATGAGTTTTGACTTGAGCTGGCGTCCAGTACTAGTTATATATATTAATTGTAATCATCCATAGTAGACCCACGTACGCATGAAGTCCGTGGGAGTGCTCCCTTACTGATACACGTAAGCCCCCCCTTCAAACATGGCCCTCCAGTCAAATCTAGTATGCATAAAATAGATCCCTTTGTGCTCATTAATCTGTCAATTTGCCACCACGTACACTACAGAAGCGAAAACTGGTATGATAAGAGGGCCGGAATGAAGCATTTAATCAAAATACATAGAGCCCAACAAAGAATCAATACTGGGAAACAATATGATTTGGTCAGTCTAACCAATGAATATTATGATTCCAAATGAATAGTGCCCTTCCGTGTTTATGTCTGTAAAAATGTCTTCTTAAGTCCTAACCGAAAAAAGGCTGGAGTGCATCTGCATCAAACCCTACAGAGCTAAACTCAACCACCGTGGCAGTTTTGTGTCCATGATCCTCTTCACTACATCCCCTACAAAAGAATCAAAACATGATGAGCAAAAACCTTTCATCAGACTTGTCTCTCCGGCATCCACTTTGTCAACATGGATACAAACTAAGGGTGGAGGCACATTGTGAACTTCACTCTGATTATGCTCGAGCCCACATGCGCCTAAGATGGTGTGTGTAGAACTTCTAGCAATATCCGTGAAAGTATCAGGGCCTGCATCATAAAAATACAAATTTAGACTGCTGTTGTCGGCTAGCTGTCACAAGCAATTGGTAAATAAGGATGTCACACCTAGTACAAGAATCCTATTTCCCTATTATCTTCCCCCTCCCGCTGGAATATAAAGCAACTACATGCAACGTAAACATAGACCACAACAGATATGAAGTTTACCTAATTCAATATCACAAGACAATCTTTTCAAATGGCTTTTAACCACTGGACCCAATTGTTCCTTAGCTGCATAGAATTGGCTCTCTTCTCTAATTCTATAAGGGGACAAATTCACATCAAATCCTACACTTGATCTATTGTTGCACTGATGGACTTGCTCATAACTGGGTACCAAGTTTGTTCCTGTGAGTTCAGGCCACAATGTCAAACTAGCAGGTCTTTCCATGGCTGGACCCTGGACCTCCTGCTGTCTACTTGGGTTTGTTCTGCTAAAAAAGGGGCCCCTATCTTGTACAGAAGAAGAGGGATGATCATTAACCCGTAATCTTTCCTCAAGGAGCACGGGTTGTGAGGCTCCCATTTCTTGTGTCCTTATATTTTGGACTGTTGTTTCCCTGTCTCGACAAAATTGAGAGTTTGAAAGATTGCCATGCATGTTGGCAGCCAAAATCCCATGACTTCTGCTAGCCATAAGATTCATCCTATTATTAGAAAGCATATCCTGTATACGACGATGGAGCTGGCGCCTTCCGGAGAGAGTTGGTGCCCCTGCTCCAGATAGTGGAGAAGCTACCTCAAGATCTCCATTATATAATCTGGGAGATGACAGATTCCCAAATCCTTGAGTGAATAACACACGAGGAGAGGACTCTATTATGGGGTCTAAACCTTGTCCCATATTTGCCAAGGGGGATGGCCCGTTAAATGGTTCCCTTCCTGGTGTGCTTTGACCAATTAAAGGAACAAAAGCTTGGGAATTTGATGATCCTAGAGCAACTGGTCTACAACCATTGCAATACCAATTGCCTTCAGGCACTTGCCGACCAAGACCAACACAATACGTATGTGCAGGTGAATCACAGAGATCACACAGTAACATGAGACCATCATCTCCACCTTCATGGCATTCTGTACAAATCACATTCTCATATGGATCAATAAAGTTTCTGATTTCTTCCTCTGATGGCTGGTAGACCTATGTAAAACAACCACTCATTATAAAGCAAGAAATAAATAAGACACAAATATAATTATCAGACAATATGAGCAAAAAACAGACACCTGATCACGCTTGGGGACTGGAATAACCAAGCTTCTCAAATCAACTCCAGCTGTTGATCTTCCGGTCTTAGTTATAGTTTTAAATCTCTGCTTGCAGCAAGGGCAACGGGATTCTACTTTAGACCACTCCATGATGCAAGCAAAACAAAAATAGTGACTGCAGCAGTTCAATGTTCCCCTAAATCTTCTTTTATTCTCTTCCGAAAGACAAATTCCACACACCTGCCTTCCCACCTCCGGCTTTATCTCCTTCACCTTCTCTTTACCCTTTCTTCCTGGGACTTGACTTTGCTCGCATTGATCCCCATTCTGCTGAATTCCCTTCACTGATGTTGAACTCCTCAAACTGGTCTTCAAATCTCGATGCAACTGATTGGCTTCCCTCACTTGCTCCCTCTCTTCCTCCGAGATGGTATAATTATAATCAGAGGATCCAGATGGCATAAAATCTGAATCTGAATCCACGGTATATTTCCTGCTCCTCTTGCCATTTTTCTTGCTCATTTCTCCAAGGACTGGGCAATTATCTATAAAATCGGCATCACCTTCATCATCATATTCACGTCTCTCTTTCTTCCTCAATCTGCGAATCTGTCTCCCTTTCTTGACCAAAGGAATTTTAGACATCCTAGGTCTCCCTCTCCTTCTTTGACCTCTTCTAGAATGCTTTTTCTTCCCTGTCCTTTTGCCAACTTTCACACTGTTAGTCTTCTCTTTCATATCCAGTTCTTCCTCCTCATCCAAACAGTCATCATCTTCGTCTGGTGTGAATTCCTCATCATCATCACCATAATCATCCTCATCATCCTCATCATCATCATCATCATTAACATAATCCTCATCATCCTCATATGATGCCCTTTTCCTCTTCTGCAAAGATTTACCACCAGTATTCCCATTCTGTAAAAAATCCTTATTCTTTTTTGATTTAGCATCTTTTCCAAACTCACCCTTTTCCTCCTCCTCCTCTTCTATCTCCTCCTTGACAAAGCTGCCAAAACTCTCCTCTGATTCATACCCATTTAAAGAATCACCCAAATCCTCTGACTCAGCATCAGATACATTTTCATCATCTTCAACCACATAATCCTCATCTGAACCATCAGAATCCTCGTCATTAGATCTAACCCTTCTCTTGAAATTTCTCTTCAAACTACCCTTCCCTCCTCTTCCCATCTCTCTCTCTCTCTCTCTCTCTCCTCTCTCTCTCTAAGACACCCACAAAAGCAAAACACCAACAACTCCAATATTAAGCAACAACTTTTATTAACACAATTAACGCCATACTACAAAATTCTTGAATCTGCACAGCTACACCAAATCCAATCCCATCAAAGCAAATCCCGATATTCTTCAATTCGTTTTCCCCCTGCTTCTTCAATTCGTTCAAACCCTGAAAGAAAAACTAAACATTTAACAATTGTTCCTCACAACCGATCCGTAATCAAATAGGGAAAAGAAAAAACCCCAAGAAATCACACACCACTCATAATTTAAACCACAAGGAAATGAAAAGAAAAACAATAACGAAAAAAAGGAACCCAGATCACAAAAGCCAAGATACCAAAAAAGCTGTCCCAAAGACCAAAAAAAAAAAAACCAAAAGCAGCCAAAACCCACTACGCTAACCACCCTAAAGTTACCATCTTTAGCATCTAAATTAAATTTCCAGACATGACAAATAAACACACAATCAATCATTCAAAAAAAATCACAATTATTTCTTAAACAACAATAGAAAGTAATTCGACCCTTTACCTAAATATACGTATATTTAATTACATAATAAAGGCGCCTGTACGTACAGATAGAAATCATGTGCCTGAAAAAGAGAAGGAGCAGGATACCGAGTTGAAGCCAAAAGGAACCATCCAGAGGAAACGCTCTCTTTTATTATTATTATTATTATTATTTTATTTTATTTTTATTTTTATTTTTTTTGGATTTTTTTTTTATTGCTTCGGTTGTTGCGCTGCGTTTAATAGTTGCCGTTTTGGTTATATTTTATGAACGCGATGTCTGCCGTTTTGCGAATTCGAGATTGAAAATATCGGACATTATTGTGTGCGTGCTGTGAACGTTGGAACCTACGGCGCACGCGATTTCCAACCGTGCAATTACTAAAAACGCCTTGGACCTTATTCGGCAGTTCACCCATAATATGACTTTTCATTCCAGGAAAACAAGCACAGAAGGAAAGAAAACTGTAATTTCACTTTTTTCTTTTTTTTTTTTTTTGGGTTCTGGTTATTCTGATTTATGATTATTCTTCATTTGTTTTCTTTTTCCCAATTATATTCCCAGTCATTATTATCAATAATTTACATTAATATGGACCTTTTAATAATTGTTAGTGCCAAACTGAAAAGCCTTTTAAAGTAGGAGTTGATTTACTTTCCCATATACCCCAAAAAAGAAAAAAGAAGAAGAAGAAGAAAAAAAAAAAAGAAGCAAAAATGTTCAGATTTTATTGTGGTAGTTTGGTGAAGCTTTTTCGTTGTGGAAGGATTACGTCAAAAGTAAAAGTAAATGATAATTTGAGCACATTGGATATTAGATCTTGGCAAGTCAACTGTATAAATTCTTGTGTAAACGGACGTTACATTTTTGCTTTTCTACGGAAAAGACAACCACTTCTACATTTCGAGCAGGAATGATTGTCACTTGCAAAAGTATTATGGCACGTGAAATTAAACTCAACCACAGAATGGTAATTTCAGAAAAGTCTTCAGATTTTTCCTTTGAATTTATCCTCCGTAAGCCCTTTTAGTACCATAAACTAAGATTGGAAGACAACTAGCATTTTTTTTTTTGTTCTTTTCCGTAAATCTTTCTCTCAGCCTGGCGTTGATTCCAACTTCAGCAACAACAACCAATTAATATGAAATTTGATTCGAGGGAGTTATATGAATTTTTTCTTATTATTGATGTTTACATGTAACTTCCATAATTTTTCTCTCACATTCGAATCATTTGATTGATAAATTAATAGATAATTTTAAAAATATATATATATAATAAATAAGTATTTATATATATATATATTAAAAAAAAAAAAAAGAGTAACCAATGATACGTTCACATCGTAGTTGACTCTACACCGAAATTATGAGAAATTGGTCAAAGTTTTCGACAAAAATATTTTGCTAGGATTAGATTGCACGCGGTGTTTTAGCCGCAGGTGCAAAGCCAAAAAGTCGAAAAGGAAAAACGACGACGGGGGCAGTGGCGTGTGCGATTTGGACATGGGAACCACGACGCTAGCGGGTTGGATTCACGGTGTTTGTCGACGACCGCGAGTAAGCAGCATGTCGGGCAAAGGTTTCGGAAATAAGCGTGTCTGTGAATTTACATTAATACCCTTCAGCATTGTCTTATTTAACAGCTCAGCCATAAGAGGCCACTCGAGGTTTAGATTCGCTGCAAAAACTGGCCCACCTCAACGTCGATTGTGACCGTTGAACACTAGTTAAGACCACTGACGCAAAAGAAGCAGTACCGTCATCCGGTGCTTTGGACTGTTGATCTGCTACGGATTGCGTGGAATGATTGGCAAGCGAGTTTGGTACGTGCAATGGAAGGATGTGAGCTGGTCCCATCCCGTTTGCTTCTAATTAAAAGAGGATCAAACGGCGCCGCCCACTGATTTGGTAAATCTTTTCTCAGATTGGGGACGGCTCATAGAAACGCCAGGAGAGCAAATAAATAAATACCAAGTGCCATAAAAATTAATAAATCAATGTTACTCAAACAAAAAGAAAAATTGCTAAATCAAAGGGAAGATTTAAAATTCACTTTTTTACTTTGATATTGCTCAATGGGTCTCAAATTTATGGTTGACAAAATTCCTTGTTGACCACAATTTGAAAAAAACCTTTTTTTTTTTTTTATTATTATTTTTTACAAGTCTCTTACGTTAAAAAATTTGAAAAGAAAGTTGAATGACCACAATTTCATCTCTTTTTTTTTTCTTTTTTTTTTTTGACTTAAACGGTAAATTATAGGTCAAAAAAAAAAAAAAATTTTAGCATGATACTCAACCTCGTCCTTTGGTTTTCTGAATTTGGACCGAGTTTGGTCTAATTCAAATACAGCTTTCCTTGCGTGTCCACTTAATAATGGGGAAATTGGTTTTTACCTTTTTGGATTCAAACAAAAAAATAAAAAATAAAAAATAAAAAACACTCTTGCTGACTGCCATGCCATTTAAGGCTACGAGTACAGTCACTGTAGAGTCGATATTGGATCAACTGCTAATTAAAATATAATCTGATCAATGAGGCGTAAGCCGAGTATCTGATTAGTAAACCTTTGTGATGAAGACAATGGACTAAAAGGCTCGAAGCTCGTGGAGCAGGCCGAGTGGTGCATGACCATACAAACCCATGTTAGCCGGATATGCGTGGGCCTGTGTACATAAGCTTGGACTGTGGGGTAAGTCGGTGTGGCGCAGTCCAGCGGGATGACAAGGTGGGCTAGGTCCTTCGTTTTGTACACCCAACTTGCACATGTTGGACCCAGTTTGGTCTTTGGGACAAGCAATACAGATTGGATTGTGCTTGCTTCACAATCATTCGGCTGGTTTGATCCAACCCATAAGACCCCAACTTCTAGAGTTGCTAGTTTATCCATCTCCTCCATTCTCCAGCCCACAATTGGGCTGTGTGCGTCGTACGGAGAGAATCCTCGAAAGACAAACTTTAGACTCACCTTTTCGAGGTTATGAGATTTATGAGTAAAGGTTATTTTATTGCGTAATTTATACTCTGATAAATTAAAAAAAAAAAAGAAAAGAAAAGAGAAGATGATCATATTAATTTACACAATTTGTAATGATATAATGAATTCGTATTAAGCTAATTCTATATTACATATTTTACGGACGATGCTCAAATTGCAATCGATTATAATCATTACAGCTAATTCCATGTCCACCACATGGTTAAGGGGCTTAATTAATAGCATTAGACAACCGCATCACGCCTAGGAAATGAAAACTTATAGCCCATCTCTCGAAGTTAAACTCAACAAACAAAAGCTACTTGAATCATGCTTTAATTAGTAATGCTACTAGTTATATAATAGGAGAGGATACAATTAAGATTGCAAAAGTCAGTTTACCAAGATTTTTTTTTTTATAAAATTAACAAAAGAGGCAGACAGCACAACCAAAAGAAGACTCAAAAACTTTGATACCCTTTGTTTCTTATTCTTTAGCGCATTATCTGGCAACCATTAGAGTACTCTTATGAAGCAATTTAAAGTTCTCTTAATTGTGGGCATGCAGCCCTTAATTGTATAAGGCTTCCTCTTCACTAACTTCGACACAATAGAGCGTTGGTTATGCTTAGTTTTATAATATATATATATATATGTGTGTGTATATACAAATCGTTATGACGTATTAAAGTATAATGCATCGCCTTCCCTCTAGTCTTGAAGCAACTCATCGTTTACTTCTTTAAGCCCCATAAAGCGAACGAAGAGAGTTGAGTTGTCCAATTCACGAATGACGTCAAAGTGTTAATGGCAAACACATGCCTAGTTCCTCAAAGTTGGTTCATCTAAAAACATCATATACCCAAACTAGAGGACCGTCATAGCTATGATGATAATGGAGGGGAAAAGTTATAGTCAGGGAATACAATAAAGTCGGTGCTCATCACCTCTTGTTTAAAGTCTTGCTCCCAAAAGAAGCACATTGTTTAGTTAGCTATCTCTCACTTTTCTTCTTTTTTAAAAGTTCATCTCTTCCCCCTTCTTGATTGCTAGATTTAGTGTGTAAACAATAGCCTAGCCCGAAGTGTCATTTGGCATCCCAAAAGTCCAGACTTCTTGGGCATTCGACTTTAATTTTTTCTTCTCTTTTTTCTTGGAATGATTAGGTCAGCATTTTTGGACGTTATGATTTTGTCAGTAGCCCGCAGGCCTGGACTGGTAATTGGATATTAGTATCAAAAAAAAAAAAAAAAAACTAATAAAAAGCTTTGCTCCCATCATGCATGCGCATTAAACATAAAATGTTTCGGTCATTTGCATTCCCGTCGAGACCCAGGAATACGTCACTATTAAGAATGAAATGATGGACCAATTCCATTCTGATGTCCTTGTTACGGTAAGCGAATAGGGACTGTCAAAAAGTAGGTTAATCCATACTTAGTTGGATCCTAATTTTAGAAATATCAGGCTGATTATTTGTTAAACTGTTTGTCATAAAATGCTTGGTAGGTTCATGAAGTGAATTGGGCACATGAGCTGCGTTGAAAAGGACTATTGAGGGAAGACCACCTGAGGGGAGGAAACATTATGGAGGCGAACAAAGTTTCTGATAAACCATCAACTCTGGACTGAATAATGTTTATCAGTTTATATCTTTGCTTTTACATATAAATGGAAAAAAGTGCCATGACAATGTGAGGATTGATTAAGGGGTCACCATGCAGCCCCTGGTTGAAAAGAAGGAAAAGTTGAGAGAAACTAATAATTCGCCTTTAACCCTCCAGCCCCTCCATCATGCAGGAATGGTCCAAATCCAATAGATTATTAATGAAGCCAAAGGGAATTGCTGTCGTGATCAGACACGGCCCTCAAAAAGTTTCAGATATGTTGTTTAAGCCATGGGATCTTGACTTGTGTATTATTCTGTGCCCACCAAGCAAAGAACTTTTAGTGTATTTTTTTTTACTTCTTGTGGTCCATGCCGACCAGTTGAGATACTGGCAACCAGCCACTTGGTGGAATAGACCTCAATGCAATTATCTAAAAAGCCTATTATCATCGTGAAAATAACCGAGTTTCAGCGTTTTAATAGCCCAAGTCAGGAGCAACATGAATTTCCTAAAGCTTGTGTTGAATCATAATCCTCAGTATCATGTGTCGTGTCTTTTGGCGCATTTTGAAAGTCGTTGGTGGCTCATGAAATTTCATCACATTTTCATTTTTAAAGCCACCCCAGTTTCAAACCTATTCTTTTGCTTCAAATTCAAAATGCAAAACAGAATAGCAGAGGGCTTAGGTTTATGTACGACTTTTTCCAAAATGTAGCCTTCTGAAGAACAAGTCTAGAGACTGACAACTTTAATTTTTATTGTGTCTGGTTTGTTGGTCGGCAAAACAATTTGGTAGTCTAATGTTTTGCATCTGTTTGCTTGCTGTGTGATCTCATATAGTTTTATACCTAAAAGATGTGTGTGTGGACCATGCTGCATCCTTAATACAATAGGAATGGCATGGCAATGGCTAAGGTCGGAGGGTGGGACTGTCATCCATAGATTCATGAAACCCGCAATCTTTGCTATCTTCCATATAAATATAAAATGATACATAAAAGTGGACATGGCCCATGGCCACGCTGCCGACAATTCCAAGCATCATAATTAAGTTTTTGTGTAAGCGAATGTTTGTACATGGATCACTTGCAGAGCCATTAAAGAGAACAAAAAAAGAAAAAAAGAAAAAAGGAAAAAAAAGGTATGGCAAACTACAATGTGACCGACTAGGTTTGCTTGCTCGGCCGTAAAAGCAAAACTCTCGAAGGAAGATTAAGTTCGAAGTGTAAATTTTAATTCTAATAAACGTTCTCTTAGTAATCATTATATATATTTCTTTATTTTATTAGTATAATAAATTCATTATTTTAAATTACATATCTTTTTTTTTTAAAAAAAAAAATTTCAGTTAAATTTTTTTAAAAAATATTTATTTATTTATTTTCATAAATGAGATTATATTAATTTGATTCATGTTTAGGTGAATCAAATTAAAAATCTCTTGACTTTTTCGATTATTAGGCAAAATAGTGTAATAATCCTAAAACAAGCAGACTGCATGAAGTTTCTTACCATATGACCACAGGCAGGATGCCAAAGGTGGCAATCCTCTTGGTTGCCAAAAATTTGAAAGGTTTACTAGTCAGCCATAACTCATGAGTACTTGAGTCCTCCGATTTGTGTTGGAAGTCTCAAATCAGCATTCTTAAACCTAATTAACTGAAAAAATGGATGGTTTTCATAAGACGACGCTAGAGCCCACTTGTTTCAGGAATTGTGATTGGGCCGACATCCTATGGACCTCAAACTAATCCATGCCGAACCCGGCACGATGCCTCTTCCCCCCCCCCCCCCACCTTGTAGACCTTTCGGGGCCACGGCCGACTTTAATTTTATGGCTTTTCTTTTTGGTGCATGGTTTCCTTTATTTATTTATTTATGACGCCGAACCGAACGTTTGCGTTTTAGGCTCGTGTTTTTCCGAACCGTGTGTTTGAATATGGTCGACTCGAACGTTGAAGAGAGTCTCGCGGATCTTCAAATGACAGCAAAACACTTGATCTCCTCATGGTATCTACAGAGGGACATTGTTGGATTCTACTTAAATTTAGAATTTCTTATTCATACGATAGTTTTCTTTTAATACAATAATAATCAATAATTAATTTAGTTAAATATTAACAAGAAGGAAAATGCGGGGCAAAAATACTCGAAAAGATTCATATGAGTCCACTTGCTTTCTTCATTTATAAAATATATTATTGATATTGAAATTATCTCAAATCTTTTTCTGCATGTTTTTATATTTTAAATTTTATATTTAACTATCATTTATTAGAAAAAGTGATTATTATATAGAATAATATTATTTTTTATAAATAAATTATTCAATTGAGTTATATAAAATTTTTAAATAATTGAGTAAAAAATTAAAATTATTATTTTTTATTTAAGTTGAAAAAAATTTATAACATTTATTCAAAAAAAAATCATTACTCTTTTATATAATTTTATTTATCAATTAAAAATTTTAAATTGAATTAAACTTATTTTTAGTCCCATTAATATTTTAAATTAAGACTAAAAAAATTTTATAATATTTTTCTTAAATTATTATTTAATTAACATGATACAAGTCTAAATGTGAATGCATAACAAAGTAAATTCACTCAAAAGAACTAACAATTATTTGGAGAAAAATGTATGGAAATAGGGCTAAAGCATGAGATGAAGATGCACACATCATGTCATGTACTTCCATTTTCCCATGGCCATCAAATTTTGCATAGTTGCCATCATCTTTGAGTGGGCAAGCGCAACGCTGTCTATCATGATAATGTGGGTGGGTGCTAGGCTACTTTTCATGATTAGGGTTTTTGGTTTCCCCTCTCTGGGGCCATTCTAGTTGGCCCTATTCTTTGTGCAGGTTCCCTAGACAAACCGCCTGCTCATTCTCTAACTCCTCTTTACCACATTTTCCTTTTCCCCCTTCTTTTTCTGATGTATACATATACACTAAGCAGCACAACCTTCTTTGATAGAAACTTATAAGCTAGGATATCTTTGGATTGGCCACATGTAAGCACCCTACACAACCGTACGTTACCCTAATGGTTGGTTTTGTTGATGACCCGCAAAGCTAGGTGGGCAACTGTCTAACTGATTCTATACCAGTAGCAATGCTGATGGGTGAAAAAGACCAAGTGCCTAATGACTGATTCTATACCAGTTGCAATGCTGATGGTGATTCTAATCACCATATTTTCATTTTAAACTACGCCAAAAAAAAAAAAAAAAAAAGTTTCACATTCTAAGTTAACACACTCAAAACACAAAATTTTGATCGTAAACCTCTTTTAAACTAGAATGACATCGCTAGTTATTGACTAAAATGGTATTATATTTACACATATTATGTTAAGTTTATATCCCTTTATTTCAATCAAATACAGATTATTCTTACCAGAATCTGAAAGGACAAGAACATAGAGTTTCATCGTTATGTAGCACATTTTTCATGTTTTTTTTTTTTTGAACGCACATCTTTGCATATAGGTGACTGAAACATAAGCAATTATATACAGTGGTGATGGCATGACTACGGCTTAAGAGCAAAGAGGAAAAACATAGTTTCATTGTGTTGAGTGGCAGAATTAGTAGGCAGCAGGTTCACAGAATGTGCAGAACAATGAGATTTTTAAACATTTTGATGTCTTGGAGATCAAGCTTCATAATTAGTTGATGAGCACTTAATTGAGATTAATTATATTTGTCAAAGAAAAGAACTATGTGGGAACGGTGGTAGTAATCATCATATCATCTATCCAATAAAGACTCTGTCTACCATTTTTAAGTTGCCTAATCATGATCAAAAGCCACATGCCTAGCCTTTTTACACATCCAAATGCGCATTTGATTGCAGATAATTATAATACAACTCAAAAATAATTAGCTGTTTTTTACCGATATACCCAAAAAAAAAAAAAAAAGCAATGCCCTGTGATTGCACTGTCCATGGGTGATCAGGATTGAGGAGCCGTGAAAGCAACACATATAATTGATCATCATTTTTCATCAATATAATTAAGACGATAGTTTAATTAAAGATCATTTGCTTGTGCGGACAATTGGATTGATACATTTGATCCATCCATTTGTAAGATATGAGAGCCGTGAAGTTAGATTTCATGTAGAAAAGGGAAGTCTACTTTCTTGGTAGGCTACACTTTTATTTTTTCTTAGTTGCTGAATCATCCTTTCACAAGTTCACAATATGTAAATAAAGCAAAATTTTCTTCTTATCATTATAAATAAAATTATGTTGAATTTTTTCCCTTTTTTTTTTCCAAAAAATAAAATTAAAAATTTTTACACATTTATTTAATAGTAATATTCGAGATAAAAATAAGAGATTCTTATGTCAACTTAATCCAACATAAAATTTATTTAGAAATAAATGAGTTATTCCAAAATTTGTTTTTGTAATTGTGTTTTTTTTTTTTTTTAATATAGTTATGCCTAAAATTTTAGTATGCATGGCATAACTCTATTTGGTAAGTCCAGAACCACATTGGTGACAGTGACTAGCTAGTTTCTCCTAAGATCTTTTTTATACTTGTTAGGCATTTTATAATAGTTTGCATTTATGATTTCTAGGTGTTGTTTCGGAAGGGCTGAAATCTCATAAGAAAACCACTCAAAGAAGAAAATTGATGGTAAGTTACGGAGTATTAATCATTAAAGATAAAGAGAGAGAGAGAGAGAGAGAGAGAAAAAGAATTTCTGTAAATTTTGGATGGTGTGATGCTCAAAAGGAATTATGGAACTGATAAAATGAATCTATAAACAACAGTGATTATTTTTATTCCATCTTTTTATTGGTTTAGAGGAAAAAGGATAAAAGTAGCCATTCAATTTCTCTCCTCGTGAAAAAATATAAACCGAGAGGCACGGAACCAGCTTCGGTGGCTTGTTTCTTCAAATATTTGACAGCGCGAGGGAGGGAGGGGAAGAGAGAGAGAGAGAGAGAGAGAGACAGAAAGAAAGTGAGAAAATCTTTTCCCAGAAGAGAGAGGAACCCCCTCCATTTTCTTCCTCTCTCTCTTTCTACAATGCATTAATCTCCTTCCAAACTGTAGCTTCTTAAACATCATCACAATAGCACATTTCTTGTTCTCCGTCTATGAGAATACAAAATAAAGGCAAACTAGATAAAGAAACCTACCCCTATACATAATAAGCATACCCATTTTCTTGATTGTTGAAAAGATTGAATCTTTCTTGGTTTCTTGAGATTATTAGGGAAAGACTTGAATTGGGGTTCCTCAAAGATTGTGAATTGGTTTGGTTTGGAGAAAAAAAAATGGCAACAGAACAGCAAGTTTGTCCTTTCTCTGTTGTTTCTGTGGTTGAGGATATTCTTCTACAACATGGGACTCGATTAAGTGACGTTCAATTGGCTTCAAAAAAAGCTGACGAAGCTTGTATGATCAATCTTTCCTTCTCCTCTTTCTTGCATTTGTTACACATTTTGATCGATTTTGAGGTTTCTTGATGATGGTAAATTCAGAAACATTTCTTTTGGCGTTTTTTGAGAAACTATGTCTGGTTTTTTGTGGATCTCTATTAATGATTTTCAAGGATCATGTGATTGTTTGATGCACACACTGCATTGGAATTTGTTGACTTAGAAATAGTAAGTTCATGAATTCTGTGATCTTTTATCCTTTGCTGATAAAATTTGAAGCCAAGATTCTTGAATTGAGTTAACCACTGAATTTTTTGCTGCAATATAAAGAAAATTCCACCTTTAGCCCTCTGCATCTGAATTGTCGTATTGCATGTTAATTATTGTTGAACGAATTAGAAGATACCTGAATATCTATGTGTAAATTGTCAGACACACACACACATGCACACAAAACATATTTGTACATGTGGGTATCTTTTCTTTCCTTCTTCAAACGTCGGGTACAGCAGTTTCTTTTGCTTGGAATTTGGAGGGCCTTTTATATTTGGCTGTAGGGGATTACTGTGCTATCTGAATTTCAATTCTGTTGGCTGACACTTGGAAGTTACTTCTTTCTTGCTCGATCATGCTGCAGAAGAAGGAGAAGAATGCAATTTAAGATACATGATTCATAGCTGATGCATTGTCTTGTTGCAGCCTTTAGAAGATATGAAGCAGCTGGGTGGCTCCGGAAAACAGTTGGAGTTGTTGGGGGCAAAGATTTGCCGGCTGAGCCATCCGAAGAAGACTTCAGGCTTGGACTGCGAAGTGGGATAATTTTGTGTAATGTCCTTAACAAGGTTCAACCTGGTGCGATCCCAAAGGTATGCTTGACGTGGTTATCATTAGTTTTGCTGATGACCATACATTGTAGTTAGTCTTATGATATTTGTTTTGTCAATTCTTGGTAGGTAGTAGAAGGCCCTGGTGATTCTGATATTGTCCCTGATGGGGCAGCTCTATCTGCATATCAGTATTTTGAAAATGTGAGAAACTTCCTTGTGGCTGTGGAGGAAATAGGACTTCCAGCTTTTGAAGCATCTGATTTGGAACAGGTGAGAGTTTAAACATGGTCACATGGAAAGGAATCTTTTCTTAGATTGTGAGAGTTGTCTTCCTGTTTTTACATTCTCTTGCATCTTGAATTTTCAGGGAGGAAAATCTTCAAGGATTGTGAACAGTGTGTTAGCCCTGAAATCATATAGTGAATGGAAACTAAGTGGAGGAACTGGGACATGGAAATACGGAGGAACTTTGAAACCCCCAACTTATGGGAAACCGTTTGTGAGGAAAAATGCAGAACCATTCATGAATTCTTTTTCACGGACCTCATCAATGGGTAGTGTGTCAAGTGGTGACCAGCTTCTATGTGATGATTTTAGCCAGGAACTCAATGAAGTAGTCAGTGAGCTTTCCTGTTTTCTTTTCTTGATGTTGATATTATATAGTGACACATGACTGAAATCATATGTACATCCAACTTGTCAGGGTGCTGGTCGTTCCCTGAATATGCTAGTCCGTGCAGTTCTTTCAAATAGGAGGCAAGAAGAAATACCCAGTGTAGGGCTTTTTTCTTCCTATCTCAAACTTGTAGATGATTTATCCTCATTAGAATGAGAAATGTGAAGGATGCCATTTGCTGTTCTTTCCTGTTAAGATGGTCAAGGATTAGTACAAAGGAGACTGATGGGGTTCTACTTTTTCTGCCTGACATAGCTCTTGTTCCAATTTATTTGTGCCAATAAAGTAATATTAACTTTTATTTTTCTGGTAATAGATTGTAGAATCTATGTTAAACAAAGTCACGGAGGAATTTGAGCGTCGGTTGGCAAGCCAAAATGAACTGGTGATGTTACCTTGCCTCTGTCTTGATAGTATTACGGACTTGTGTTTGTATGTGCATGCAGTTAATTGCTAACAAGTGTCCCTAGTCACCTTTCAAATGAATGATTTGGCACAAAAATGTAGCGATTCTCTATTGTCATGATGTGAAACTAATTATTAATGTTGTTTCAATCTAATAGTCTAAGACCATTGCAAAAGGTATGGAAATACCCAGTGCTGGCGTGTCTCTCTCAAGATCCTCTAGTGATGCAAAGGTATTCTGTTTGGTTTGTACCATACAATGCTGAAAACAAGCATCAAAGTTTCCTACTTTGGAATGAAACTTAGCATCCAAAATCAGTTGTTTCTATAAGCTTTCCATTTCTCAAAAACAATCGGGTGACATTTATTTTGACTAATGCACTGATTAAGAGAGAAGAAGAAACTTCTACCACAATTGATAATGAGGAGCCTTGCTGCAATGATGAATCACAAGTCAAGATATCAAAACAGCACATCCTGGTTGTAAAGCAACAGAGGGACATTCAGGTAATGGCTAAATATCAAGCTGATCTAAGATATTTTAAACTGCATACCTGGATTAAAATCATGAACCAAATTGGTGCGTGCAGGAACTGAAACATATTCTTCACTCCACAAAAGAGGGGATGCAATTTTTGCAAATGAAGTATCAGGAAGAGTTTGAAACTTTAGGTAGAATTGAACCTCTCTGTGTCATTTCAAGATCATTAGAAGATGAATGACATGCATATTTTCTGGTTTCTTGTAATAGTTAAGCACTTGCAAGGTCTAGCTCATGCTGCCTCAGGATATCAAAAAGTTCTTGAAGAAAACCGTAAGTTATACAATCAAGTGCAGGATCTGAAAGGTATCATACATTCTGGTGTAATGCATAGACTTCAATCTTCATGTGATTCTCAACCACATACAATGTTATCTGTGTTTGACTAGGAAATATTAGAGTATATTGCCGAGTGAGGCCCTTGTTGCCTGGGAAACCAAGCCGTTTAACTACCGTGGATTATATAGATGAAGGAGAAATTACCATCATCAACACTTCAAAGTACAGCAAAGAAGGGCGGAAATCTTTTAGTTTCAATAAAGTGTTTGGTCCTCTGGCGACTCAAGGTCTTTAGCCCTCAATGTGATTATTTTTCTATTGTACTCCCTTTCTTGGCGTTCTCCTTGAACTATCTCTACTGTTTTTCTTTTTCCTTTTTTTTTTTTTTTTCACCTGCAGAGGAGATATTTTCAGACACCCAGCCTTTGATTCGTTCTGTTCTTGACGGATACAATGTTTGTATTTTTGCTTATGGCCAAACAGGATCGGGGAAGACTTATACCATGGTGAGGGATTGAGCATACAACATATAATCATCCCCAGCATGGTGTTTGTATAGTTCATTCATTACAAATCTTCCCTCCACTGCTTTCTAGTTTTCAATAACAGCCTTTTCACTGACCAATTAACTTTTATATATATATTCATCCCATGTATTGATGCAGACTGGACCCAAAGATCTCACAAAGGAAAGCTTAGGTGTGAATTACAGGGCATTGAGTGATCTATTTCTTCTCTCAGATCAAAGAAAGGATGTTATTTCCTATGATATTTCAGTCCAGATGCTTGAGATCTACAATGAACAAGTGAGGGATCTACTTGTGACTGATGGTCTTAACAGAAGATATCCTTTCATTACAGTAGTGTTTATCTTTTTCAAAGGCTTTTTTGCTTCCTACTTGTGTTCTTAACTTGTATATACATTAGAAATACGTAATAGTTCTCAGAATGGAATTAACGTGCCAGATGCAAGCCTCGTACCTGTGTCATCAACATCTGATGTCATAAACTTAATGAACATTGGACAAAAGAATCGAGCAGTTGGTGCTACAGCGATGAATGATCGAAGCAGTCGATCTCATAGGTGTGGCTAATGTGCACTAGAAGCTCAATGCCTGTATTGTGATTTGCAACATCAATAACAAATCTTATTGTTTATTGAACTAAATAGCTTAAGCACATGTGCTGCAGCTGCCTGACAGTTCATGTTCAAGGGAGAGACTTCGCATCTGGAACTGTGCTTCATGGATCTATGCATCTGGTTGACCTGGCAGGAAGTGAACGGGTTGACAAATCTGAGGCTACTGGAGATAGATTGAAGGAAGCACAACATATCAACAAATCTCTTTCTGCTTTAGGAGATGTGATTTCCTCTCTTGCTCATAAAAATTCACATGTTCCCTATAGGAACAGCAAACTCACACAACTCCTCCAAGATTCACTAGGTAAAATTAACCAAAAGCATTCTATTTCCTTTCTCTTCCATGCACTGAACTTTCTGACTTTCTGATTTATATTCTCTCCACCCCCCCCCCCACCTTTTTTCTTTCGGCAACCATTAGGAGGGCAAGCCAAAATGCTGATGTTTGTTCACATAAGTCCTGAACTTGAAGCTCTTGGAGAAACAATTAGCACACTAAAATTTGCTGAACGAGTTGCCACTGTTGAACTTGGTGCTGCTAAAGTAAATAAAGACAGCACGGAGGTGAAGGAACTAAAAGAGCAGGTTCTTCCTCCTTTTCAATTATGTTCATCATTGATAAGTTTCAGAAATAGCACTCGATTCATTTCCTTGTTCATTGCATGAGACACACTTACTTACTATGAGAATTTCATTCAAAGGCTTTTTAATTGCCCTCCTTGTTGTCTCTTTTGCATAGATTATTGCTCCAAGAAATATGCTTAGCAGTTTCTGGTTGTCTACTTCCAGATTTCTAGTCTAAAGGCAGCATTAGCAAGGAAGGAGGGAGAGACGGAGCACTCACAACATTCTCGATCCAGCACCCCAGAGAGAGTTAAAATGAAGCATGGTGGACTTTCTCCTCAACGTGGTTGGCACAGTGTGGGCAATATCTCTAATGGGCATAGGGAGCTGATGGAGGAAGTTGGTAGTTTAGAGGTATGGGTAATCATAAATGGTTGCACATGTTATGATTCAAAACAGTTCTACTATTGATGCATAAGAAGTTTATCTCACAAGTAACATAAAAGTTGTGCTTCTTTTTCCTTTCCTGCATGTATATCCTACATAGCTTAATTGCAGAATATAATTCTATTTCATTGCCAAAGTTCACATGGAATTTAATGATCAGCGGGCTACAAATGACCCTTCATTCATCTCAAGAAGGCGAAGCTTGGATCTCCATGATTTACGAAGGAATTCACCCCCTTGGCCACATGTTGGAAGTCCTGCACAGAGTGGAAAGGAGGATGCCAAAGAATTAGCTTCGTGTGATTGGGTTGACAAGATTATGATTAACAGACAAGACACTTTAAGTAGAGACGAATATTCTCATGGGCAATGGGGTGTAAATGGCGGACAATTGCCTGCAACTTTTGATCAGAGTCCTATTCGAGACCCTTTAAAGATTTATCCCAAACAACCACACAATAAAACTCCAATAAACAAAAAGGACAGCCAAGAATATGATGCAGTGGGAACTCAGTGTGAAATAGTCTCCATCGATGACTCTGATGAACTTGAGGCTGGAACCAGCGATTCTTCTGAGCCAGACTTACTATGGCAATCTAACCTTCCCAGGATGAGCAGCTTTCCAAAAATGTCAGGGTATAAAACAAAGAAAATTTACCCTAGATCATTAAGGGGAGAAACTAGGTAAGCTTTGCGAGGCTGAGTTGCTTCTGCAGTCATGCGTTAGTATCGTGAGTTAAAATTTTTGTGTCACTTTTTGTCAGCACCACCAACAGGATTGCATGATTTACTCTATCGGATTTGAGTGTGCACCTGCTTCTGTAGGATATAGCTCTTTCTTTAATTCCTTATTGTATCAGAAAAGGAAAGTTTTAATTTTTTCTCAAAATTATTTTATTGAGCTGTTCTAACAAAATGTTGACATTCATTTGGTTTGTAAGCAGGAGTTTAATTCCATCACTAATTCCTTCTCCATCAAAGAAACTACCAAATGGAACCAGTACAGCTAATAACAGGCCTGCAAGGCAGCTAGTTGCTGTTGATGGAAAGAGGAAATCTGGACATCCAAAGTGAGACACTAGGGGAAGCTTATGGTATGGAATGAATTTTGGTTTTGATTTTCTTATCTTGGTTATTGTGTATCCATCTAGTTGTATAGAAAGAGAAGGAAAAGGGACAGAGAGGGATTCACACGATTGAACGCCAACATTTTCACTTGACTGAGCTTCATCAGTGGTGATCATTAGCCCACCCTGCTGGTTTAATTTGTTTGTATGGGTGTTCATAGTGTGAAATCCCCACCTCTCCCGGGCGTCCTCTGTCTGTTTCATGTTTGTATTCTCAATTATTAACGGAGAAGCTTGACATCAAGGAAAAAGAAATAGAGTATTTCATCATTGTTTACCTTTCGTGGCTCTTTGGCCAAGATTAGACACTTACGTTACCGTTTAACTTTTTCTCTGCGCATAATCTTGCCAAAAATGTGAATGTTACAGTGGAAAACAATGCGCTTAATCTACAATGCCAATGTAATTGTAGATCAATATTCGTCTGCTGCTGATTTTAACATGCCTGACAGCCATCTAGTGTATTAAAGTCAATTCTATTCTTGAACATACAAGCAAAATGAAAAAGGCAAGAGATCAACACTGATAAAAAAAAAAAATATCTTTATTCCACACACAAATGCAAACAAAATATTAGAGAACTGCTATGCATCTCCATATAAGCTCTGGAACACATTGCCAGATACAGATATATTGGCAGTGTTTAATATATTGCCATTAGAGAAGTCGCTTCAAATCTTCAATGGTTTCAACCCAAGCGCTGCTCGCAGCCTATTTGCTTCTGCAATCTCAGGATCTGGGTGGTCAGTTCCATCATCCTTCTTTTCCTTCTTCTCCTTCTTCTCCTTCTTCTTCTTAGGCTCTTCTGGTCCATCACCACGCCTCCTTGGACTGCTGCTGTGCCCATGTCTCTTGCGATCCCTGCTCCGACTTCGGCTCCTCGAATGACTCCTCCGCCTGCCACGGTCCCTATCTCTCCTGTCCCTCTCCCTACCTTCTCTGTCTCTTTCCCGGTCCCTATCACGGCCATAATCCTTTTCTCCTCTCAGGCGATAGTAATCCCTCTCCCTCTCCCTCTCCCTATCCCTATCTCTGTCTCTCTCTCGACCACGTCCACGCTCTCTATCATAATCCCTGTCATAGTCTCTATCATAGTCCCTGTCCCTGCACAAAGAGGAAAATACAGTATGATTATGATAAGTGTGTTCTTTTAGCCCACAAACTATTTACAAAGCTTGTGCACATGAAGTTGCATCTGTAATGCAATAATGAAACTGTCTGATCCATCATACTTCTCACTGCACACTGTCAGTGCAGAGAAACCTGGCAGGATCACTAGACGTTACTATTGGAAGCTGCTCTAAGCCACCAATGGCTTTAAATGCCACGGTGAAGAAATAACACTTGACTGATTTTCATATGAATGAATACGACAGATAGTAAAACAAGAGCTTCCACATGGTCATCTCCAGCAACCACTAACCCCACTGTCCTATTTCTCTTTTTCCTTTCTTCATTTCCACCCCAGATAACTTCTATATGAAAAAGAAAACCAGCACAATGTTTACAGCCCAACCATTGGGAAGTGGAACAGGAATCCTCACACAAGGATATTTTACACAAAGATCAAAAAATTAGATGATAAGACAGCTGACACTGTGGTAGGAGATAACTAATTCACAAAAAAGAGAAATTATAGAAAAATAAACCAAGAAAATAGAATAGCAACTGTGCGACAAAACATGAAGATATTCATGGAGCACACATGGCCAAGAACCTTACCTGTGTCTATGACTCTCACGTCTTCGATCTCTATCTCTATCCCTATCCCTATCCCTATCTCTTGTAGGGCTTCTCCCACGGTGATAATCCTGTCAACATTTTTATAATCATGTTATAGGTAAAACTGAAAACACAACGAATGTGAAACCAGAAAAATGTATCACAACACAAAAGCTGGAAAATGAGAATTTGTTTTTAGATAGAGAAAAAACGTACCCTGTCATCAACCCCATTGTCTAGCACATCAAGCTGCTCATTCTCCTCTTTCTCTTCTTCCTCTTCAAAATCATCTTCCAAGACACTTTTTCTCAGTTCGAGTGAACCAAGGGATTCAAGTGTCCATCTGTTGATCCAATACAGGGTCATGTCCAAACATTCCAAGCATTGCAGTCATGGAAGTAAGATTTAGGCCTTATGACAAAATGAAAAGAAGTTTAACCAAAAAAGGAAAAAGGCTACCAGCATTGCCAGCAATTCAGATGCTTCATGTCATGGCACATGGAAGTGGTTAAAAATTGTGTTTTTCTTATAAACTCTCAAGTTGATTGGTAAAAATTCTAAGGGTGAGTAAGAAATTACTGACCTTTTCTTGATACGGGGCAAAGCAATATCACATGAATAATCTTTTGTTAGAAGCTCATCTATAACCTCATCCACGTGTGTCAGGGAAAATTCTGACGGTAGACAGAATGGCAAAAATTACCATATCCACTAATAAGCACAGATAATAACACACAAATACATTTTGGTTTCTGCATTTTAAAAAAGGATACCAAGAAGATAGAAATAAGATGAAATTCAATGGAAAGGCTGCAGAACTTACTCCCATCAGCTAACTTGCACCTCAGTTTTCGATAGTCATTATATAAAGGCTCTAGGTACCGGTACACATCAACATCAGTACCAGTAAGCCGTAGATAGAAAGCACCAAGTATACGCACATACCTGCAACCAGACAATAAACTTCAACTACACCTGTGACAATGTAAATTACATGTGCAAAGACAGAAGCAAATTTGGGAAATGAAATGGTATGCTTTGCATATTTTACAGGAATGTAACACAATGCAAAAGAACAATCTTCGAAAAGGGTTTTCATTCCATTGCACTAATCAACAAAGGACCCTCTATACTATTCACTTCCGTCCTACCCATCAAGCATAAAACAAGAATCCAGAAGCAAATAATTGGAAAAGAGCACAGTATAAAAGACATTCTAGAGTGTGAAAACCACGTAAAAATCATTCGTGTAACCACCCAAAAAAAGAAAAACAGAATAAAACTCTTTTCCCCTCCCTTTTCTTCCCAAAACATCCAAACAATGTCAAATTCAGTAAGCCCTATACAATTGGCACACATTCAAACAACCACAGAAGTTATTAGATTTCCTTTACACGAAATTCACAAGCCACAAATATAACAAGAGTTTTCTCTTCTTTTCCCTATCTCCTCATTGCTCAACCAAATAATTCTTTTTCTTTTTCTTTTTCTTTTTTAAGGCAAAAAAAGGAAGAAAAAAAAAGAGAGAGGCCAGCCTCAGGGAGGGAGAAATAAGAGATTAGGGCAGATCGTGGCGTACTTGTAGTCGTCGTTTTTAATGAACTCGACAACGATGTCTTTCTCGGGCTGAATCTGGAGCATCTTCATTACGAGACACATGAACGGAGTGGGCTTGCGGTTGCCGCCGAAGGTTCCGCCGAGATGGTCGAGCTCCATGGCCTTGTCGACGAGCGTCTCCGCCGTCAAGCCAAAGCATTGCTCCTTCCAGTACGTGTTCTGGTAGATCTTCGAACGCAGAATCTTCTCCACCAGATTCTGGGGGTTCGTTCCCCTTATGCTCTTCGCCGCCGGATCTGTCCTATTAGCCATCGGCCGATTTGATGGCCTTTCAGGGTCTGAGAATTTGATTCGAAGCAACAAGCAAAGGGACTGAGACGGTGCGTTTTATATGAAAAGCCTTCTTTTGTGTCTCTTGTATGGCAAAGGTTGAGGGACCTATTAAATGAAAAATTTAACTGTCTTTTAATCATAAATGTGTGCTTACTTTTTTATTATTTGAAAAAGTAAAATAACAAGTACATATAATATATTCCGAATTTTTAATAGTTATATTTAACGAATATGGACAAAAATAACTTGAATTAATTATACATTAAATTTTTGTTTTAATTACTAAATTACGAATTTAAATAAAACTTATAAATTTAACTGAAATTGTCCACGTGGTAATGATTTGCTAATGTTATAGAGACTCGCCTTCCTTACATAAGAAGCATCACCTCCGCGACCATCCCAAATTTGAAACTCCAGCACAACCAATTGTTAATAATAATAATAACGACAGAATGAAAGAAGGAAGTGACAATCACAAATTGAGTTTTATTGAAATGAAAGTAACCTATCAATATTAATACAGCAACTCTTTAAAAGAGCGGATCACTCTTGGGAAACTAGTACTAACTAGAAAAGTACATGGTATAGTGCATCTCTCTATCCAGTAATGGATGTCCATACTAAAAACTTTGATATGATACGTGCCATACGAGGACTAAAGGACCCAAATTCTATGATTTACAAATGCGAGTTAAGCGACAGGTACAATATTTCTCTCTCATCTTTGCAGCTGATCTTGTGTGTAGTTGCTCGTAGTAGATGATGACGTTGTTCTACCACTCAGTATCCCGTTATCCGCTGGCGGTGTCGATCCCCACTTTCCCTCCGATTCCGTGGGTTCCATCACTTTAACGGACCCATCCGTCAAACCGATAGCAAATTGGTTGGGTTCCAAAGGATTTGCCGCAACAGCGAGCGGGTGCACAGGTTGGCTTCTACAAAACAGTACACCCATTAGCAATTTTCGAAGATTATGGCAAAGCAACACCGCCCTTTAGAGTTCAGAGATTTGATGGGTTATCTCAAAAAAAATAATAAAATAAAAAGATAAAACTCGAAATAAATAAATTTGCCGGGAGTTTAACGTGGGAGATATAAGGTTCTCAGCAAGACAGGGAGATGAAGCAAACAAAAAATTTTAGGACACACACTGAAGACCACTTACCCATTCAAGGCTGACTGAGACAAATATGCTGATGAAGCAATGCGGCATCTTAATCTCAGGCTATCAGCATCAAACACCCCAATGTTGCCGTCACAAAAGGTAGCATAGACTAATTGGCTGTTGCACGAGTACGCCCCATTAGATATAGGTGCAGGCAATGCATCTTGTGGTAACCACTACATCAGAAAATGCCACAATTAGCAACAACAAAATACATAAGAATGTTAGAAATTCAAGCACCGCATGTTTCAATCAACCTCATACCTGACAGATACGCTCCATCTTTGATGCATCATAAACCGCTAACTGGGTCTCATGAACCACCAGCAACCGGGTTTGATCTGAGTGGAACTGCACTCTGGTGTAACCAGTAGGTGACTTTCCTGCTGGAATTTGTATGACAACAGATTTCCTTTTCTCCCATGTATCAATGCTCCAGACACAAAGCTGTGAAAAATAGTTATTAAATCAATTGGAACCATAAAGAAACAACACCCTTTGAGAGCACAAGATTCATTTAATGTAATGATCTCAATTATGAACAGGCTTGTGCAAGTAGTTAAGCTGAACAAATTTGATAGGCAGATGGCAACAAAGCCAAGACGAACCTTCAAGTGCAGGTTGTTGGCAATACACTGTTACTAGCTCAAAATTTGGGACACGCATTATGATTTCTAAATTCCAAAAAACACAGTTGGTGATTCATAAGAATTCATTTTCCAACTATACATTCCCCCCACCCTGGAAACCACACAAAACACCAGAGAAAAAATACAGAACTGTCCCAATTTCTCATTGGACCACCATGCCAGTAACCATGAAAATGGCCAAATTTGCCTGCCTGCTTCATTAAACTCAACACCAGCACTCAATTTAGGACTTAGTGACCTAAAACATCACTCCGTATGGGGCCGTATGGGGCTTTATACTGTGGTAAAAAACCGAGGACTATAACAAGAAGGGTGCAGGTTTAAAACTTGAAAGGAATGACTTCAGGACAATTGGTAAAGGTTGGATCTTCCAAGTTCTCTCTTTCAAGACCCCAAGTCTTGGGGAGAAAAAACTGCACAATGGATTTTTTGAAGAAAACAGCAATAGAACCAAAAGTAAGAAAACAGATGGAAAAGGAAAACTTAGATGTCACACAAATTTCAGCACAAGGACTGAACCATTTGCACCAATATGAAGGAAACAGAACAAAGGAAAAGGCATCATGTGAATGATTCTACCTAATAGTCATGTAATTAGCATAAATCTATTTCTGGATACGTGCAAGAATTTTACTTACTTGAGCATCAGCAGCAGATGAAACCAAGATATTATGAATGGTAGAGAAGGCTAAACCAGTTATTCGCTTCTGGTGACCCTTGCATTTTGATTTCACCTAGAAAAGCAAAGCAAAAACATTGAGACCCTGTGTGAGGATGACCTTAAACACTGGGAAAAAAGATTTGAATGTGAACTTTGAGTAAGCAATCACCTCATCCACTCTAACATTATATATGTGAATAGTCGCATCCTCCATTCCAATGGCTATAATGTTATTGTCCCGAGGATGGAATGCCAGGAAGGTTGAAGCAGGGGGAGGTGACATGAATGTTGTCATTACCTGCAAACCAAGCATTCAATGAAAATAGCGAAAATGCCCCAGTTAACAACATTTTCATGAGATCCATTTAACCATACTTCCAATGCATGCATGTGCAGACATACCTTGAATGTCATCATATTAAAAAGTGAAACCTTTCCACCAGTGGCTGACATTACATATGAGTCATTCTTTGAGAGTGCTATGCATGGGACTGCTTCTTCAAGGTTGACACCTGACACATCATTAGTCATAAGAAGACCACTGTTGGGTTGCCAATGCTGTGGAATAGCACTGGCAGTGGCCTTTAAAACATTGATCAACTTCAGAAACCCATTCAAGACTAACTCAAAATATAGCAATATGGAGAAACAGTCAAATAGAGAAAAACCATTTACTTAACTCATTCATTATAAAGATATTACCTTTCCAGATGGATTCTGTTCATTACGTGTCCACTTCCACAATTTCTGAATACCATTTGATCCTAATGCCAAAATGCCAACACCAGAATTTGTGTATAGCAGCCGAACCTTGAAACAAATAAAGTGTCGGATCACTTCAGGGTAAAAAACTATGCAGTAATCACAGATATCGGAAGAAACTTAACCCACCTTGCTAGAAGTATCTATGCTCTCACGCAAGGTAACTAATCGGCACCCCGCAGGATTCACAATTTCAGCCAACTGCCAGGGTTTGGATCTGTCAATTACATCATCCAGGGTTCGTGGCTTTTCCATGCTTCTATTCATGGGATCAACTCCATTCTAAAACAACCAAGGAAAACACACTCAAACAATTTGCTACCAAAGGAACCAAATTATCAAATTGCAATGCAAGAATACTTCCATTGGAGAATAAGCATCTTATTCAGTATAAACCTTTAAATTAATGTTGAATCATTAACAGATAATTAAGTTCACTTTATACATGAAAATATAGTCAGCATAGGCATTAATTGGACAGATTTATGGACACATTCTCCACCACAAGCACGGACAAGCTATGACTGAAAATCAACCAATAACATAGGAGAAACTAGTTGAGCTATTATTTCTAGCATGCTGGAAATTATAACAAGCAACAGGTCCCCGCTCATAATACATAAAACAGTTCACAGGATAAATGTTTAAATAAATAAGGCAAAAATTGATGCAAGCCTACCACTAACATACAGTACTACAAAGTCACCAAAATTGAGATAAAAATCAGTGGAAATTATGGCAAACATACAAAAATTGCAGATGGCCTGACAGGAGAGCTCCTTTCTGGTTTACAATTGACTGGACTGACACTTGCAACACCAGAACTGCCAGGAACCTGTTCAATGGACAGAACCGTGTTCTTGGGATGTAAATATCTTCCTATAAATGGTCAAGTCAGTAAAGGAAATCAGTGTAACCTTGATAGCAGCAGCTTCGATAGGGGATTTAAATGCTTCATAAGAGGGAGTTTCAACTGTTCTCAATGATCTAAGACCAGCAGCATTTGCAAGTATCTTGAATCCATTGTCCATGGTAGTAACAGCAAGAAGATTTCCTTCCTTGTTGAATCTCAGGCGAGGTAGAATCTGAAGAAATTAGTATGATTAGGCACCCAGTATAGAAGCAAACCATTAATATAACAGCCATAAAGTTAATCATATAGCTCACTGGTAATCCACCATCAGCTTCTGTGCTAGTTAGAACATTGTTGTTGTCCATATCCCAAAATTTTATCTGACTATCTTCACCTGCAGCCAAAAAGAGGTTTTGTGTGGTGTCAAATTGTACCACACCAACCGCTGATTTCTTTCGAAAGCCAGTATAATGCCTCTTTAATGCTCCTTCACTTTCATTCCATTCAACTAAGAAAGAGTCCCCCTCTTTACTTGTCCCACAAGAGAACAATCTGACAGAAAGGGTCACAAACTATGTAAATTTGTTGAAAAGAAAATCGTAAGAGTTCATTAAAAACTTTACAAAGAAGTGCAGAGTAATGAACTTGGAGAAATGAACAAATTGGGTCTATACTAGATGTTCAAGAAAATTTATCTTACCTAGTCCCATCAGCACTGTAAAGCATTGTTGTACACCAGTGGCCTGGAGCATCATAGTCGACTCTAGATCCCATATTGTCATATAGCCAAGCCTTTATTTTGCCATCAATGGCAGTTGAGAATATGAACTGCATGGTCACAACACAGTTAATGGCACCAGAAAAAGTCTTCCCTAGCATAATGAGATCACATGATTACTTCCCATGATTGAAGCACTATTCAATACAATGAACACTCTGCTGCATCACAGCATATGGGAAATGACAAACAAATTTGTATGATTGAAGTTAAATTAACAATTAGCTTTGAGGCCAGATTAACAACCTTTCTGCATATAGAGGAAAACCAATGCACAAATCAGCAACAAAAATGACTATCCCTTTCCTATGATACCTGGATGTTCTCTTTGTGGTGTGGACAGATTGAGTAAACTGGTGCTTCATGACCTTCGAAGCTAAAAAGTTTCCGTCCAGTTAAACTCCACACCTGTTCCCTTCTTTAGTTAGATTACATTAGGTCTAACTAAATTAAACCTCTCAAAGCAACTTATATCACCTACCTTTATTAACTTATCATCTCCACAGGTTACAACACATAGTTGCTTGTTTGGGTAAGCAAAAGCCAAGTCATTAACACCTCCGATATGGGCATCAATCTGTGATGAAAAAGGAAGGCTATTCAATGCTACAGCTGCATACTTTGCCATATCAGATACACAGAAGGACAACAACTAACCTCTAAACGCTGGTGCAGGTCATTTGGTCCAGTGTAAGAATACACGTGAATCAAGTGTTTATTAAATGCAGCCCCTGCAACAAGAAGAATATAAGATACTTAAAGGACAAGATAAAGTACAAAATATTTGACAAATAAACGTACCCACAAAAGTTCCATCAGGACTCCAAGTGACACGGTTGACAGAAATTGGCACATCTTTGACGTAAGAAGCCTGCAACAAGCTTCCAGGTGTGAAACCTTTCAAAATAACTTATTTCAATTACTCAAGGGTCACTACAAAGGCATCTAAAGAGACACAGCATATCTGCCACATTGGTGGCACAATGAAGCATCCTTTTGGTTTTTCTTTTTTAGGAGGAAGGGATGATCTTTTGGTTTTCATTTATGGTTATGGAAAGGCCAAGCAGAAGCAGAAATTAAAAAAAAAAAACACAAAGGCAAAGTACATAGCAAAACACATATATAAACATATGATAATAAAGAAATCCAACCTGACATTGTGGTGAACAAGTTGACATGTCCCAAATCTTGAAGGGCTTTGAAACCAACCTCTCTTCCAGTCCAAGTTCCCAGAGTGTAACATCACCATTAGCAGAACCAACTGCTCAATACACAGAATGTTTAGAGTGGGAGCATGACTGGCCATAAGAAGTCAAGACAGAAAACATGATGTCTTAAGATATGATCTTCAAATAATGCACAAAAATTACAGCCCTGATATGAAGATAAGAAGCATACCAAGAAGTAATGTATGGTGAGAAGGATGAAAATCCATGCTTGTGACAGTTGAACCTTGATGCTTGGTCAAAGCTACTGTCCTTGGCAGGTCATCCAGAGACCAAGCTGCCTGATGCCGTGAGGTTGGATATGTAACCTGAAAAGTAGAGACCAGGGAATCTACTCAACAATAATTACAATACAGACAGGCTAATCAAGGAATAGTCAAAAAGCACAATAATAGAAAAGCATAGCTAATTATTCCCAACTCTGACATTAAACATGCAGGTTAATTGAAAATTACCTCCTCAACAGATTGTGCAGGTCGTAGTCGTTTCATAAGCTGTTCATGGTCTGGAACTTGATAATCAACCATACCTGAGGCTGTCAGCAGTGCTCTTGGATGTTTTGGGACTGAAATTAGATAGATTAAAAGGCATATCGGGCAAGTTCTTCATAAATTATTTACAGTAAAACAATACTTTGGGCTTTGCAATACATAGTTAGCATTAAAACCACTTAAATCTGACAAAGAAGAATCTAAGATTAGGACCAAAAAAACCACCAATACCCAATCACATAAGCTCCCCAAAAAATTCACTTCCACAAAGCATTCACCATGAAAACAGAGCACGATGTGGTGACAATTCAGAGTTAATATAGATGCATGGACCACACCCAGCTCCATCCTCCATTGGAATTCAAAAAAATTGAAAAACAGAAAATTTGTAGCAAGCAAATGTGTCTTAGAAGTGCAGCATATGAGGGGTTTTATGTCATTTCAGTTTATCAACACTTATCATGAGTATATTCCCCAGCTCAGTTGCTAAGCTGCAAACTCTAGTGCATTTCTAACCTTGATTTGCTGCAATTGGTATGGACGATGTAGTAACAACAGCTGCTTGAATGGATGAAGAACCCGAAGCATTTGCCATCCAACCAGCTAAAGCACCAGCATTAGCAGCTGACGCAGCCGGGGGAAATGGCTATAACAACAATAGGACCATAGCATTCAGTAAACAAAATTCTCAGAAATAGAACCCAATTTAGCTAGAAAGATCAAAGCATAAGATATCATACACTATGAGCACCAAGTGATGGATAAGCAGCAGGCTTGGCAACAGCAGTGACAGGCAGATTGACAGTTGTAGGAGCAAGAGGCCCATTTGGAGGTGTACAATTATGATCTGTAAATAAAGTCTTGATGTCTGGGTTTGCCCTGGGGTTCTTGCATAACTGGTGTTGCCAGTTCAAACTGCAAAGACCAAGTAGCCAGAAACAAAATCAATTGTCAGAATGGTAAAGGGATCATAGCAGCAACATACAATAACAATATTCAGAAGTTATTATGCCAATTTAAGAAATCAATTTCTCCAATAAAGAAAGAATAAACTTAACTAAGTCTTTGCCAAACTCACTAGGCTAAGTACCATTTAGACCTTACACTAAAATTAAAGCATCAAATCAAAATCATAATTGGCTATATGTCCATTGAACAGTTGTTACCTTTGATTAATCAGAGTTCTCAGTCTTGATGACTTCAGACTAGGAAAAACAAGCTTGTCACGAAAAAGAGGATTTGCTTCAATAAGCTTTTTCAACTCTATTAGCATAATGCTACGAGCAGTCTTATTATCACCATACTTGGACAGCTGTTCATTTTCCCTGCATTCAGAACCAGAAGAAAAATTGAATCACTCTTAACAAATTCCATGGTTAGGTGGTTCCATGAATTAATAAAAGTAAAACAAGCAATGCTGCGAATACAATCTCAATGTAGCACAATTTTTCTTCATAGTTTTGATTTGAAAAGGCAAAAAAGTTTAAAATTAAACCTAATCCAAAGATTCATCAGTCTGGCTTTTTCAAATTGAAAGCTCATTTCACTTCTCTAATCCAAACCACTGGAATCAACTCAGAAGCTGACCAAAAGTTTCTTTTTTGTCAACCAAATAATTACAATTCAATTTTTAGCTTTTCCGTGATTCATAGCCATCATATTGACCAAAAAGGAAACGATGTTGTCATGCTAATACAATGCCAGATAATATAACTATATAGCTTACATGTGAAAGAAAATTACCTAAAATTTCCAAGAGTCAAAAGCTGGGTGATTTCTTTGTACAACTCCTCATTAAATGTAGAGAATACTTTCAAATCGTCCACTAAAATTTCAACAGCCTTTGCCTTGTCCTGCCTGAATAATTATCAAGCCGACAAAAATATATTTTCCAGGTCAGGGACAATAATTATATCTAGAAATAGTACAAAACCCCAAATTTACTGTACCGATCAAGTGCTTCAAGATACTTCTGCTTCCTGATTTCAAAGAAAATCTTCATGGAGTATCTATTGTCGTCAACTTTGGTGAATCCCGACAAGTACTTTTCGACTTCATCCCACTCTCCAGCTTGAACTTTCTCCTCGAAGTACTTTATATTGAAGAAAAATGCTGATTCCTTCTCAAGCCTGAGGAAAACAACATTTTCATTTGAGCAATGCTTCATCGAGTCATCACATGTAATTTACATCACACATATTCCAAACATACTTCTAACAATCTAACCTAAGAGCATCCTTGTGCTTAAGACTTCCACACTATATGTTCTAGGGAAAGGTCAAATATACGAAGCCTGACCCATACTTTCCCAAAGAGATGGTTTCAGCAACTGGAATCTTGTGACCTCAAGGACACAATGAAATAACTTCACAATTACACTAAGTCTCGCCCTTCTTTTAACAATCTAACCCTGAAGAGAGGAAAAAGCCTCAACTCAATCCAGCACAATTCAACCACTAGGAATGTTTTATACCCCTTATTCAATTAAGGAGTATCTATTCGATTGGGCATGTGAGTTCTTCCTCATTTCTAGATATCTTAGCATCTTCAAATACTCAAATTGAACTTACTAAATTTTCAAAAATTAACTCAACAAATCAGACAAAATCCATTTCAATTTTATTTTAGTGGCACGAGGCCAAAAAAAAAAAAAAGAAAAAAAAATCATACTCCATCAACATCATAACGCACAAATGAACAGAACCAAAGCCCACCACTTACCTCTACCTAGTGCAACCATTTTTATTCAAAATTTTCAACATCTGAGAAACGCGAACTTAAGAGTCTCGCATAAAAATATCTAATAAATTCTGATAATACCAATATTTCAACTTCCACAAGCAGCCAAAAGCGCATCCAACGGAACTGACGCAACGGCTTGCTTCTTGTACTACCTCTTAACACAACTCAAGAATTTCAACATCAAAAGAAACAAAAAGGCGTTCACCTTGTACAAACTTGTAAACACAAACATAAACATACATTATAGAAAAAAGAAAAGAAAAAAAAAACACATGTACGTAAACATTCAAAGACAGATAGGAGATTGGAAGCTGACTTGTGGACAGACTCCTTGAATTTCTCTTCGTCAAGGAATTGAAGTATGAGAAACACTAATTCCCTGCTCAAAGACGACATTTCCGCCTGAAACTATTCGATCCTTAAACCCAACCGATCCAAACAACGTACGACCCGAAAAAGAAAGCACGCATGGAACAGAGCTTCCGAAATGAAACTCGAATCAGCACAGCTCCCAATCACGAGCTCAATTCGCCTAACTTCGAGGCTCTCAGGGCCCAGCTCAGCTCGAAAATCGAGGACTCCTAGGGTTTCAGAGGCTGCGTGGAAGACGTAAACACGGGATAAAGAAGAGAATGAGAGAGACAGAGAAATGCAAGGGAGACGCGATCTATCTATCTTCGATGCGTTGTACAGGCGCCTTTGCTTTTCTACTGGCCCTATCAGCGATAAGTAAAGGTGGATCTCTGATAAGTGCCTTCGCATCTTGATCGGCAACCGTGCTTCCCGTTGCGTGAGTTGAAAGATGAACTCCAAGGCGGTGAAGCGGATTCGAAACCACAAATTCAAATCTAGTGAATTTTCGCTGCACAAGTCCAGTCCAATCCAGTTGGTCCCCACCACCCCACCCCACCCCACCCCCGCCTCTCCATTCGTAGCTGCCCACTAATGTCGCTTTCGCCTTTTTCAATTCTCATGCAGACTTTATGCCGCGCGTACTTTGCTTTTTATCTCCACCGATTTTTCACCCGACATTTTCGGTCTTTGGAAAAAGATTGATATATCCTGCTTTGTATCTCTAACGGCACATTTAGTAGTGATATTGCTAGAGAAATTTTTGATCATGTGGAAAGTTCTTTAACCCAATATATATCCCTTTGGGACATCTCTTATTTTTTCAAAATTTTTTTAATTTAATTCACTCTTTCACTTTTACACGGAAGATCGAGTAATTATTAAAACTTGAATATAAAATTTAAAAGTTTCAATACAATTATTTTTACTACTTAAATCATAAATACAAAATAATTTAATTTATTTTTTAAATAAATTAAATTAATTTAACATCGTATATATGTAAAATTAAAATAAAAATTTTAAATAAATTTTAATTAAAATAATAAATAATAATATAAATTTATAAAATCTACCTTGAAAAAAGTAGATAGATAGGTTAATAACCAAGGCGGTGACGTCTCTTTCACTTTCTCTCTTTGACACGACCCGTGTCTTATCGCGATATTCGACAAAACGACATGGGGTGATGTGTCATCGGGATGGGCCCACGCGGCAAAAGCGAGCCAGGCAATTCTAGATGCCACCGTCTGGCACTGGGTTTGAAACTTTTGACGTGCGGACGCTCAGGTCAGGCGCGTCAGGGCTGTGCCTTGGGAATAATCCAGTTGCGTGTGGAATTGGCCTTCAAAGATATAATAAGATTTTTACTTTCATTTTCGTTTTTGGTACCTTTAAAAATAATAGCAAGTTTTTGTGGGTATTTGTTTTTTGACTGGTTTCATTTTTATGCAGTATGTCTTGGCCTGTATGCACTTCTTAGTCATAATATATTATACTTATAGGCGTCGCGTTCTGACCTTTGGGCGGTTGAGCTACCATTCGTAGCCCTCTCTCTCTCTCCACCTCTTTTTTTTTCCTACCAAACTTGCTTTGTTTTGTCGCTTTCTGTCATTTCTTTCTGAAAATATGAAAAAAGGTAATTGGGGTTTTGTCCGTATTCCTTCTGCTATTCGTTTCTTGTGAGCTATTGATACACATGGGTCACGGATTGACGAACAATTGGATAAGTAACACGCCAAATTATCCAATCTATGCTCCTAACCAGGGAGGTTTATCAATCAGCTCGACCTGTCTAATTCCAATCCAATTAACTCAATTCAAAGCAGAAATATCATCACATCATTAAAAATGACTTGAACGCAGATGGTGATTTAAAATTGCCGAGATTGTGAGAATCTGCCTTTCATTTTATATTGCGGGAATTCTACTTTCAAGAAAGTTAAATCCCACTTAATTTGAACAAAATTTTTTAAATTTTAAATGAACATATATTTAAATAAAATTAAAATTTTTTAAAATATATTTTATTTAATTAAATATTTTTAAAAATAAAATAACTAAATTTTGATTAAAAATAAATTTAAATAGAATAAAACTTGAATGCATATAATTTGAACGAGAATAAAAAAAAATAATAATATTACTACATTAAAGAATTTATAAAAATTTAAGTCTAATTAAATTCAAAATTCACTCTCTTGACATCCAACAATCGAGGTACCGATAATACATTAAGGTCCAATAACTTTTGGTAGGGACAATACATGGGTAAATCATGTGCGAGGAGGGTACATTCAACTTGGCCGTGTCATTGTCTTACAAAGAAAACTTCGTGGGCTTCATATGGGGTCTAATTTGTAATCCCTTGCAAATGACAGCCATTAAAGAAAACACATTGTTTGCTCGGGTAACGTTGAATTCAATTCGAATTCATTTATATATTATTGTTTATAAAGATTAATCAAACCATGTGTACCATCAGTCAAAACCTAGTTTGCGGCAAAGGAAAAATTTCATGTTGCAAAATACTGATTTCATTATCGAGGACCTTGGTTACCAACTGAATTAAGATCCAAATACCCACCAACTCAATTAAGTTCTCGCGAAAGTTAATTACACGTAGCGTAGCTTGTTAAATGGTTCAACTTAGTTCCACTCGCCTCTCTCTCTCTCTCTCTCTCTCCCCCAAAGTAACCAAAAGTATTTGCAATAAGAGATATGTTCACGATGTTTTCATCTGAACGGCTGGTTTGTTTTATCCAGATTGTAGTTGGAAGAGTAACGCAACGCGCTAAGAAGCGCGCGGCCATTCGGTTGATGATTTAAAATGCTAACTAGAAAAAACTTTTTACTCCCATTGTCGTTACTTCTAGTGGGACAGTATATGGAAAGAAATTCGAATGACAGTCGCGAGAGGTGCCGTGCACGCCTTGCTCATGTATAAGATTATAGGGGTTGGTGTTTTTTAAGGGACACTCCATGGTAAACATTTAGGTTTTTGTTTTAAAAATATTGAGTTATAATTTAAAAAACGGGACATAAATTATATATATATATAGGTTTTTGTTTTAAAAATATTGAGTTATAATTTTAAAAACGGGACATAAATTATATATTTATTTATATATATATATATATATATTTATTTATTTATTTTTATTATATAATTCGCAGTTCAATATACTTTTTGATATTAAAAAAAAAAAACTAAGGCTTGGAGTCATTATTGATTGTTTCGTCCTCTAACCAATCACCCCATGTTTGATTTGATTGTAACACTTTTTATAGAAGGCAATAATGAATGGACAGTTGATTTAATTTGATGCTTTATTTGTTATTTTTCGAAAACATCTATCAAGAAAAAGTAATTAATATGAAAATTAATCCCAGATCCATTCGCCTTCCCTTCTCTCCAAGCATGTAAATCTCTATCTTCCAGCTCCCCTTAAACATCCACCATGTTTTTTTTCGCTTTTATTATGGTTTTCTTGTGAAGGCAGGGCCGATGGCAACTTAAACATCGTCCTTTGAGTTTGACTCAACTTTAAATCTTATCGATGACCCAGGAAATTTCTTATGGACGAAAAGAGAGAAATTCTTAATCCAAATTCTATCAACCACCCTAATAATGGCAAGAAGTAAGTTTGACCGTACAATAAATTCCATGTACAAAAATAACAGGATATGGTTGCTTTGTTACAAGTTGGATAGAAACTTGAAAGAGAAAAAGGGTATTGGAATAATTATGGCTTCCCCACAGTTTCGTTTTCGCTCTTCCATATTAGAATGGTTTCTTGCCAAACATACGCTGATTAGATTCCACTTCCCTTTTCACGGCTTTATGCCTATGTAAATTTTAACGATTGTTCATGTGTCTTTGTCATTAACCTAAAATGTTCCGATCATTTTACAGTCATCAAGACAAGACAAGTTGAGATTGCGATATTTGGAGTAAATCGCAATTTGGTGTCCAATGCCTTTTATATAAATATAAACATAAATATAAATAGATAAATAAATATTATATATATATATATGTATATATATAGACAATTTGGTCTCACGGTGAACAGTTTGTGCATTTTGGACTAATAATTCTTTGTCGGGATACTGGGTACCGCTTATAATTGAGTGAAATGTAACGCGTTACTGACAACATTAGTTGGTAACACAGAAAGGCGCATCACACACGCTGAACTCTTGTTAACGTATCCTCTTGTTGGGTTTTGCTTCCGGCAATCTTGCGGGCTCTATATCAACCCTACAGTTATTGAGACGGCTACAGGCAGGCCACATTAAAAATTCAACCACTGAATGCAGATTTTGAAATTGAACAGGCCCACCAGAGGATTTGCATAGGAAACAGTATCAGAGAAAATTTCTGCAACTCTTCCAGCTTAGAAATGAAACGATGGTGCTCCCGGTATTGACTTGCGTATAGAATTGAACTTGCACCATTGCTACTAGGCTGCTATTATGGTAGGTGAATTGGTCTCACTTTTCACTCGCGATGCCTTCTACGTAGTCAGTTCAGTCACTCTTTACCATGTTTTTGACATCTGAAACTGTGAAAGACGTGAGGGCATCTGCTCAGGAAAAAGATGCCTGACAACTTTGCAATTAGCAACTGCAAGTTGCAAGTGAGACAACGAGAGACGTGCTTTCCCAGAAAAGGGCATCTAGAAAATCTTACTGGGACCAGCCTCCTGGATTGAGATTCAACCTGATGGGCCGGGTGCCAGGCTGCCTAGCTGTTTTTATATTAGAATGGCCCAACTAACCGCGGCTTTTGCTATTCCTATCATCATGGGATTCTTCTTTGTTTTTATATCATTACCCATTGTTCGTTATGCTTGAAATTTTCTTCCGAAAAATTCTTATCTAAATTTTGTCTAACAATTGGCCCATGAGCCCAAACCATTAAATTGTCTTGTGCGTTAAAAAGTTGAGATAATATGAATTTTATGAGACTCGTTATAGATTTGTTTCAATTCTATTTGCTGGTGACGGCTACACGGTGGATCGGGCTTAGAGAACCACTTTTTGATTGCCATTAGTGTCATCGTCTCATATTAACTTTGGCTTTGTGATCACACAAAACTTCTATACTATAAGATCCAGAGAATGGTTAGATGTGAGTGAGCATTGCGAGGATCTCTTCTGATTTGACTATTTCCCAAAGTTCAAAAAAGAAAATGTACCTAAAGGCGAAAAAAAAAGGGACCATTGGTTTAAAGTTCGTTGGCGTGGACAATCCCAACTCGGCAACTCCCAATTACGAAAGTTCCAACTTCCAAGGACGGTGACCTCCTATTGGTTTCCATATCATTATGCAAACGTCATAGTATTCGATAGTTTTCTACAGGCCAATTTACCAGAATCGATTTCTTAAAATTCTATTGGACCCCTCGTCGATGGATTCTTGACGTCTATATCACCAAGGAAACACTAGCAGGGCAACTCACGACCTCTGTGTTTTTTTTTTTTTTTTTTTGGCTCAGAAGGGTCTCTGACACTCCAAATTACCCAATTGAATGGCAGCCCATAATTCTTTAAAAAAAAAAAAAAACAGCCCATAATTCTAATCATTGCAACGAAATATATTAAAATACCCCGTGAAACCCTGCATTTATCGTAAATGTTTTAATAGAAGTTAATATTCTTTTAGTCCGGAGCCACAAATTGGAAAAGCAGGAGTTCCTAATCTTATTCACGCGTTCTCTAACACGTCATTGTGCACTGCACCGCCCCACATGTGATTGGTCTCAGATTCGTGCCAGTTTCTGATTTGCAAATGCTTCCGATGTGGTGGTCCCTAACCGAGCGGGGGCTCCACCCAGTCACTTTCCCTTTTCACTTTTACCGTATCATGTGGTTCCAGGGCTGCAAAGTGCGCAAGGCGGGGGCCAACAATTCCGTGCATCTCGGTGCACGCGTTGAACAGATTTAAGGCGGGAATGCATCTATGAGTGGACACTCTGGTCATTCTTAGTTCTAAATGTCATTTCCTTTTCCCATTTACGCGAAACATGAAATAGACAGCCCAATTTTGCCCTGTTCAAGAAAGTCTAGTCATCCAATTAAGCATCCAAGTTGTAATAAATGTGTTTACTGTACTCTCTACTCTGGTTGGAGTTTCGTTACATTTACGTAATACATTTGATGTGTTTCAATATCATATGATGCAGAATTATAATTTTAATATTAAATATAATTATTTATTAAAAAATTAAAATATATATCACAATAATAATAATAATAATAATAATAATAATAATAATAATAATATCCATAAACATATAATTTAATTGGTTTCGGTAATCGATGTAAAAAAAAAAAAAAAAACAACTTGGGATCACGTTGTGAACATGAATAAATAAATCGCCGTTGATACCGACCGACCATAAATGCTGAGCCACACTCTTTCCTGGGCCCACCGAGAAAATGGGTCCTCGCGTGTATCCGAGTGACCATCCACTGCCGGTACAAATCAAGGAACAGTTGAATGGACACGACATTCTAGGTTAGGGTGGGTGCGGGGCCAGCAGACTCTGACAACCCGACGAGCCCTACGTGCCACCAACGGCTCCTTGCTTTTTCAAAGGACTTGACTGCTATCTAAATACCTTTGCTCCTGTCCGACCTGATGAGGTTCATGAAAAACTGACCGACAGATCTTACTGCAAAAGGCACGTGGACCGACTATCCTTCTAGTGGGAGAAAACTCAACCATTCTCTTCATGGCTGATGATTTATGAGGTACATGCTTTTATTTGTATATCAGAATTATATTTTATATTTATTAAAATTTAAGAAATTACAAATAACAAGGTTTTTCTCTTCTCTGTTATAGAAACAAAATTTATAAATTCATTTGATCAAGTGATCGGGCAGGCAAACAGCATAATCAAAACGTGAACATTCATTGTTTTGAGCTAATCGTTTATCACCTGTTAGAGCTTTATTTTCTTTTCCTTTCCTTTCCTGGGAAAAGAAAAAAAAAAAAAAAACCCTTCAGGCAATTAGGCAAACAGCCTGTCACAGGAAATAGTAATATCTGCAAATTATTAAAGGGAGTCAATGAACTTGACGCTATCCCCATAAAATAAAAAATAAAAAGACAAAATTGGGGTGTTTAAAAAAATAATAAAAAAATAGAGAACTTCGGTGGGGGCCTACCTTCTTGTTAGAACCATTCAGAAGCATAAAGATATATATCATATCACCGACGCCATACCATTAGCTCCCCGCCCCCCCTTCTCTCCAAATAAAAAAGAAAGGACATTATAATCATCTCAATTATAAATTAAAATAGAAGGTATTTTTATTTTAATTTTTATAAAAAAATATTATTTAAATATCATTTAATTTAAATAAATTAAATAATAATTTTTATGACTAATTTTAATATTAATAAATTTAAATATTAATATTATATTACTGAATTAAATTTTTATTTATTAAACTTTTTTACGGGGTCTACTTAAGGACAGGTTGCTTCTTCATATTATCTAACTTAAACATCGAACTGCCAAAAATGCTGCTGGCTGATATACGGCCACGTGCTCGATTAAAAGAACACTGGAGGAGGAGGGGACATTGTTGGGTAAATTTTTGTACAAAAAAGGTAATAACGACACAGAATATCGTTTAAGCTCCTAAGCACCGCCTTAAGTATTTGGCTGTGTAACGGGCATCATAAGCCGTGGACCATTATGGTATTTTAAGAAATTCAAATTTCGGGGTGGGCCAACGGGACCCACAATGATTGATTTCTTAACGTATAAAAAAGTGCTAAGTTTTTAAAGTACGGTAGAGTTATCTCCTCCACGGAAAATAGTATTAGAAAAAAGTTTAAATATTTGACAAATTTCCTGTTTTGTTTGTGACCAACAGTGCTAAAACCCTAGGCGTAGTGCTAAAATTATGGCTTATCTTTAATGTTATATGTTATTCACTTTTACACTTAATCCACCTCAAACTTAAACTTCTTTGATTTATTGATTTCTTGATATTTAAAATGCCATTGCCCACAGCCACCCCCCACCTCAGAAAATAAGGGAAATTCTTGGTCTGGTACAATTTTTAATCAAAACATGTTCCTTATAATATACTCTAAATATACCATTGATTGAGCTTATAATAATACTCAAAATTTTTTTTTTTTTTAAAAAATCATGCTCGGGCATACGGTCAGCTTATAGCTAAACAAGATCTAACGGTTACAAGCCTGGAAGTTGTAATTGAACGTTGACAAGGATATACAATTACAATACCATTTGCATCCATATTTTCTAACGAACACAAAATGGAAAATGAGAATATGAAAAAGAAAAGGGCAAAAAGAGCTTTTTAGACCCAAAAAGACCGAGTCTCTGTGAGTTGCGAAGACCCGTTCAAAGACAAAGCAACCGAACAGTGTTCTTCCTGTGTGTACATGTACATCAACAAAAGCCAGTGTCTTTGTTATCTTCTCCAAAGTTAGAAGGAGAAGAAACGACCAAAGCTGGGGGGCTCTTTTTAGCACGCCATGGATTTTTGTCCCTCTCTTTCATACTCTGTTTCTCAAATTCTCGGCTTCTCTGTCCAAAGTTCTTACTTCGATTTGCGGATCCTTGCGCCATCTCTCCGGCAAAGTATCCGTCAGATTCCTGCTTTCTGATAATTGCCCTCCAAGGTCCTTCCTCCGTCTCCATTTTTGTTGCCTTTTTGTTTCTGTTTTCCTTTTGGTTTTTTACGAAAGTGAAAGAAAATAGAATGGCTAAGAAATGCAAAGAAAGAATTTTTTTTTTTTTTTTTTTGAGTTTTGGGTTTCCGTATATGTGGGTTGTCATGAGTGGGTGGCTTTAAATGAATCTTTTTTGGAAGTTGATTCTGTTATTGGAAAACATCTACTGGGGTTTGTTTGGTTTTTTTAGGGAAGAACTGAAATGGAAAACAATAATGGGAATTCTCAATATTCCGGTCCATGCAAATAAGTGTCATCTAGTCGAGGAATACTAGAATAACAGGGTCAAAACTAAAACTTGTAGCCCTTTACTGCAATTTTCTTTGCCAAGTTAACAAAACAAAAAAAAAAAGTTTGGTCTTGTTGATGAGAAGATCTGCAAACAAGTTGGTATTCATTTGGAGATGAAAGTTCTCCTTTTCTATGGTTTACCAAAAGTATGCTAATGATTTAGATTATGTTCCCAATTGCTTCTTCTTTTTTTCTTTTAAATTTTTGTGTGAAAATCCTTTTCCTTTCCTTCACGTTCTTGTGAAACAAACAAAAGGGTCGCCTCCTCAATTCAATTCTAAGTGAACAGAAGAAAGCACGAAAAACCACGAAAAGACTTAATGGCTTTCCATTTTATATTTGTTCTTTTGTGATTGAAAATCTCAACTAAGCTTAGCCATACAGTAGTAGCAAATCGAAAGTCCACTTAATTCATAAGAGAAGAATTCAACTTCTACACTTGTGCTTTGTTTTACCACGAGTCAGAAACCAAACACAGTGTAGTGGAATAGCTTGGAAAATCTAGAGGCTATGCTTCCCTATTCTTGTTTGCTTTCTCTTATTTTTTGTTTTTTTCTTTTTTTAACACGATTCTCAATGCAAGGTAGGAATTCCAATTGAATATTCTCTGCGACTTTCCTCATGTTCACGGGCTTTGTATTTTACTGTTATTAAATTGTTAGGTTATTATCTTTCTGAGTCAGAACATGCCATTCTCTTTTTACCTTTCCAACCAAATCAATGACTCTAACCACCGTTTTGTTGTTAGTCAAAAATTTCGAGAAAAAAAAAAAAATGCAACAAGGCTTACTTTCATGATGATTCCTGGTCATTGTCTTTCTGTTAGTATCATACTGGTGTAGTGTCTATGTGATATACTTATTTTTTTTGTTCTTTTGGAACGTTCAGGTTTTTGGTCTATAAAAAGAGTGAAATCGTTTCACGCTCTGGTGTGTGTGTGGAGGGTTCATTGAATTGGGCAAAGTTAAATGGGACGTTTATCCTCAATGTTCAATGGATTGGCACGGTCACTTTCATTAAGGAAAGGGAAGAATAATGAGAATGGCGATGGAAGGGAAGCTGTAGAAGCAATGGCAAAAGAAGCAAAGAAGAATGAATTGATATTGCGCTCTTCTGGCTTTTTAAATGTTGTTGGGTCAAAAAACTCTGCCTCAGTTTTCTTAAAGAGGGGCGAGAAAGGAGTGAACCAGGATTGCTGCATTGTATGGGAGGTAAGCATGGACCATTGGACACTATTGGTTGATGTATTCTCAGAATTTTTTTATGCCAATTTCAAGGTTTTTATATGCTACTTTGTTTCCTGTGATTTTGAGTGCTGTTTTTGGATTCATGGAAGCAGGAGTTTGGATGCCAAGCAGACATGATCTTCTGTGGGATATTTGATGGGCATGGTTCATGGGGCCATTTTGTGGCAAAGAAAGTCCGAGAATCTATGCCTTCATCTCTGTTGTGTAATTGGCAGGAGTTGCTTGCACAAGCTTCGTATGATTCGGATATTGACTTGGAAACTGAAAAAAAGCATCATAGATTCAATATATGGAAACATTCCTATCTGAAGGCTTGTGCTGCTGTTGATCAAGAGCTACAGAAACATCATCAAATTGATTCATTCCACAGTGGAACTACTGCCTTGACAATTGTTAGACAAGTAATGTGCTAACTGATACTTTCTTTGTTATTTTGATCCTGTAATAAAGCTGATCATGGTCAACATTTTGGTTTCTGTTTGCCAGGGTGAACTCATTTTTGTTGCAAATGTTGGAGACTCTCGAGCTGTATTGGCTACCACATCAGATGATGGTAGCCTGATACCACTTCAGCTTACCATCGATTTCAAGCCCAATTTAACTCGTTAGTTGCTCTGCTTGCTTCTCCATTCCTTCTCTATGGTTCAATATGGAAGTGAAAAAAACTATCAATTCTTACATTAATGAGCATCTTGTTTTGCAGAGGAGGCAGAACGAATACTTCAATCCAATGGACGGGTGTTCTGTCAAGATGATGAGCCGGGAGTTCACAGAGTTTGGCTGCCAGATGAAGAGTCACCAGGACTGGCAATGTCTAGAGCATTTGGGGATTACTGTGTCAAGGATTTTGGACTTATTTCTGTTCCAGAAGTGACGCAGAGACACATAACTAACAAAGATCAATTTGTTATACTAGCAACTGATGGGGTATGCATCGCATATGATATTGCAGTAATTTTTGATAACTGAAATCTAAATAGCCCAATAGGATTCCAAGAAGCATACAGAATTGCCATCCCCATTACGATAAAAAGACTTTCTTTGTTTTTTGTAAGCATTAGTCTCCAACATAGATTTTCTTCTGGAAACAGATTGAATCTTGTAGTTGCTTTTCTTGCGTAGGTATGGGATGTTGTTTCCAATCAAGAAGCCATGCAGATCGTATGGTCAACACCAGACAGGGCAAAGGCAGCGAAGCGGCTGGTCCAGTCTGCTGTCCGTGCATGGAAACACAAGAGGAGAGGGATCGCTATGGATGATATATCAGCTATTTGCCTCTTCTTCCATCCTTCCTCTCAATCCCAGCAAGTTTACCCAGTTTGCACACCAAAACATGGATTACAAATGTAATCGGCCAAGATCAAGATAGCTGTTTTTTGTTGGGTACTTCCTTAACTAAATTTTATCAGAAAGCAATCTATATATAGTTTGTCAGTGTTGTTAACCCTTTTCTAGTATAGAGACACCAAGGCTCCATTGGTAGAGCCATACCAACAAAATCTCCAAGGGATTATGCTACAAATATCGGTACCTCATTCTCTCTTGCTCGTTGATTTGTCAGAATCTAGATGGCATTATGCTACAAGCACAAACAAGACACAGCCTAGACCTGATTACTTGGGGACGTGCCGGCGGTCAACAAATTTCATTTTCTATGCTTTTGTCATTTTTCCGCCCATTAATTATCGGCTGAGGGAGAGATGGGCCGATTTGTACTCCTGCAAGCGGTTATTTTAATTTTGTCACACATAAAATGAAATGAATTGCATTAACTAACACAATTAGGCATTCTGTGGAAAAAAAATAAACTGGACATCAAGAAAAAGGCGGTGATATAGAATGCATTAACGGCTAAGATCTATAACCATAACAGAGAAATTCACACAGATAAAACCCAAATAAGACACGCTCAAAATTGACATGTTCAACGCGATGCAAGAAAGGCGTTCCGGTTGACTGATCAAACAAAGATACCCATTCTTTATTTTTTTTTTTTTTTTCTCCTTTTGACCGAAGTTGATATGCAGTCATTACAATCCAAAAGGAAGCCAAAAGATTAACTGCATGCAATAACTGTAATGAAGATTCAAATGAATACAGACAACTAAATCCATAACAAGCAGGCATTCAATAATAATAATAATAAAAAAAAAAAGGATTCGCAATTCTGATTTGTTGCACAGAAAGAAGTCCAGATCAGCAACATAATAACTAATTGAACATCAAGAACAATAGGCCATTATCTTCAAAATCATCACAACACATTGCAAGATTCACCAAAAGGCTTCCACAAGAAAAGGAAAGTTAACATTTAAGGAAATTCGTAGAGGATGAAGAATAAATAGAAGAAAGTGCTTTATTGTAACCTACATATACCATAAAGATAATGATATATAATTGAATTTCTTTTTTTACTTGCATATTTTATAAATTATATTATAATTATTATATTATAATTTATTTATTTATTTTATAATAATTTAATATAATTAAAAATTTTAATTAAATTATTTTAAAAAATACAAATTATTTAAATATTTTAAAATATTTTTTTAATTAGTTATTAAGTATTTTTTATATAAATTAAAATATTTTTTATTATATAATTTTATTTATAAATATCTATAAACTCAATTACTAAATAATCATAATAAATATATATTTTAATAACAATATTTATTTTTTTATCAATCTTTTTGAACAATATAATTTTATCACTATTATTATCCTTAAGAAATATTAAAACGACGCTACAAAACCTTGACCAAAAGAAAAATGTTAGTTATTTATTATAAACTCAAAATGAGTTTTGTACACGCAAAATATATTACAAAAATTATTATATAAATTATATTATAATTATTATTTTATAATTTATTTTTTTATTTTATAATATTTTAGTATAATTAAAATTTTTAATTAATTATTTAAAAAATATATAAATTATTTAAATATTTTAAAATATTTTAAATTAATAATTAAGTATTTTTTAATTAATTAAATAATTTTATTTATAAATATAAATTAATTTAATGATTAAATTATTTTAATAAAAATATTAATTTTATTTTTATTTATTTTTATAAAAAAAATATTATTTTTTAAAGTTAAGTGAATATTTATTTTATTTTTAATGGATGCCACGGATCACTTAGATGAAAGGACTGCACTGCCGTATATATAAGAATTACCATGAACAATTACAATGATGGACACTTATTATCATGGGATTTTCGAGAGCTTTGGCTAAGACCTTTTTAAGGCAAGAATATTAGAATTTTATGATTTCCAAAATTATCAACATGATTCTCGGAACTCTCCTCACCTTCGAATTTATTTATCATTGAAAGGCACTGAAGTGAGGCCTAAAAGTTTCGAAACCTTAACTCATCAAGATGGGTGTTCTACTGTTCCATCGGATTCTTCGGAGTGAATAGACCAAAAAGAGGGGAAAAAAGAGCTAGAAAGTAGTGCCAAAAGTACAAATTGCTTTTTGATTGATTCTTTCATTTCTTTCTTAAATGTGGCAGAGAGAAACATGTACAGGCTCCTTACTTTTCACTTTTCTTCATTTCATTACACCATGTTGGCTGGAATCGTCAGACATTGCTATAATGGGGGCTCAGTACCTGAATCTGGCAGTGAAAATGTGGGTTCGATGTGCTCATCTGTTCGGTTCGTGTCGTCATGTGAACCGAACAGGACAACTAAAAATGTCGTCACCACGTTATCGATATGGGGTCATTGGTCGTGTAAGATCCACTAGTTACACAACAAATATGTCTATCTGTATATATAGTTAGTCAGCTTTGTGGATCCTTGCAACAATAAAACCGTAAACTTCCCGAAAACATAAAACCATCACACCCGGATTGATTTCTTGGTTCTCTGCCACACTTCTTTTTCTTTCATTTTTGTTATATTGCAGGCTACAAAATATTCTTGAGAAAGAAAGTATGAATTTGGATTTGTTGCTTGAAGATTGTTTTTCATACATTCTATCACACACACATCTCCAAGGAATGTATGTTGTGTCTCATTGCCTTCCGGTTATCAACAAGTTTTCTCCAGATTATCATCTCCAAAAAAAAAAAAAAAAAAGATACGTTCTCGCATGATCTCTTTGGTGGGTCTAAATTGAGTCTTTTGAAATCGGCTTATCATCTTGTTGCTTCAAATTTCGGTGCATGTGTTGCAAAGTTAACTCTATGTGGTCTTAAATAATGGCTGCAGGTCACTAACATGTCACATGTACGTTTTACGCGTTTTCCGTAACTTTTATTTATTTATTTATTTTGGGTCCATTGTTTTGCAAGAAACTATTTTCCTCTTTTTAAGTCAAGGAAAATGTGGTCAAGATGTAAAATTAAACACATATTTATTATAATCATTAGTTGTGGTTTAAGACTACGTAATCTTCTTTCCTTCCTTCATACCAATACCAAGAAAAAATTAACAATGTTGGAATTTTGCAGGCTAAATCCACGTCCCCAAGGTGGATCAAACAAAGCGCCCAAGCTCTTTGCGGATGCCCATTTACTGCCTCAAAGTTCAGCCACACTGGCATGGAAGAAAAGCATTGCTAAGCTGCATGGGAATCGAATGCTAAAGTGTGGCGATTGATGAAGGTGCTTATGGATACACAGGCGGTGGATCAAATATGAATTCTAGAGTTCGTATTTGATTCATTGCCTGTGAATGCACAAGTGACCTTAAGGCTTAAGTTTGTGGCTGTTTTTGCATGTTGCTTGTGAATTAATCCATTCACGAGCCAATTTCTGGTGCCCTCAACACAAGAAGACAATAATTTGCTATATTCCTTGTTCGTCGTTACGCTACAGCACTGTTTAAATGTGGTTCAATTGCTCAAATTTCCCTTTCATTTGCATTATCAATGACGGTTCTTTCTTTTTTTTTTTTTTTTTTTTTAAAAAAAAATTCTGGGACGAATGCTCTCATTAGAGAAATCAACGAGCAATAAGGAATTACAATCTTTTGCGCAATGGGAGTTGTCACATAGAATAACAGGACAAACTTTGGGCTTGGCCCAATGATCCTCTTTAGAATTCAGGCCTCGGACCGGTTCACTTGGCCCATGAACCCTTGTGGGCTGTGGAAGCCCAAGCAAAGCCCAATAAAGAAAACATTGGATCGGGCTAATCTAATAAATAGGGAAGATGTGTTACTATTTGACCCGAGATGCCCCTCCTAAATTAAGGACATGCCTGTAATATGGCAATAGAAATTTCTGAAACCCTAATTATTTTTATCCTTCTAGTTCTCTTCTCTTTTTGGTTAAATTTTGTGTTACGTATGAAAATTCATGGTAATTATGCTAGGATGATAAATGCTATAATCCCAGCTCATTATGAGACCTTTTATCCGAAGTTCCGGGAATTGATTCTATCCAACATTTATCTCTTCAAATCTGTAGATGGGTCTTGCTTATTCTTTCGATGCCTTCATTTCATTATAAGTTACTCTACTTATATTACAGTTCTTCATGATTTTTATGTCTATTGTGTTTTACCTATTCGATTAGCTTTGTTGATACAAGTTTCCTATGTTGTGTGTGTGTGTGTGGTTTTTTTATTTATTTAGTTTTTTCTTTTTGGTGCTAATTTGCCGAGGGAACTTGATACTTGCGAATTAAGTATTGAATTTTGTGGGGTTTATGTTGAATCGTCGAGAATATAACAGATCAGCACTGTTTATGATGCAAAGGGTTATATTTTTATTTTTATGTGGGAATTAATTTGTGTTATTTAGTCTTAAATTGTATTTTTTTTTTCTTTTGTTTTGTATGACAATACGTGCATGTAATACAAGTGTCTAAAGATGTTCCCTTAGATGGACATCAAACCATGCTGATGTACTCTGACAGTTTCGTAATCGATCTATTTCTTCTCATTTTCTGGGGGAACTGGTTATTTTTACCATTGTTGATTTGCTCGTTCACTTGCTTTGAATGTGGCATTTGAACTGGTATGGTTAAATTGAGTTGGTTGCTATCGTCTATTTCATTGGATTTTGTTACCCTAGTTGATGTATTCTTTTGGCTTTTGGTCGTCTATGAAGTGTTCCCAATGATGCTTCTCGTAAACCATGCTAATGCTGATCATTTGGAGGGCAGAAAATGCAAAAATAACAAATAACTGATTTAGGATTCCTAAAACACTTCTGCCCATACGAGCGGCCTAACCATGGTTGACGCTGAATTGGACTGCTGATCCTGAAAGTGGACCAATTTGCGAGGGATAAAATCGGAAAAAAGGAGGAAATTTATGGAAACATCAACGTCGCTTCAGAACGTGGGAACAAGTTTCTACCTGTCAGTGGCATGATCCTTTGATGTTGTCGTGTTTGAGTAACTCGTACGGTTTCCCAATCAAAAGACCACGGTGAGCACCTACGTGTATTGGCATTTTCAGACTAAATTGAAGCCTCAACACTTGTGAGGGGAAGTAGTTAATTAGTCTAATTTTATTTGGTCGTCTACAAAGAATGATTTGTGCATGGCAATTCATGCTCTATGGTACAAACTAGCCAATTTATTACTTCATGGAAAGAATTAATTTTAAAGTTTATCTGCCTCAATGCGTCAAAAAGGGTAATGCAATGTTTATCGAACCCCACTACACGCAACTCCAAATATCACTGGGAATCATCGAAAAACAACGGGACCCTTGACTTTATGCTCACCGATATGACAATGGGGGTACAGAAAGCATGGTCCGGCATTATATCATGCGCGATGGTGTCACAGCTATCCACACGGATGCGAACCATCAGCCAGTGCGGGCCAACTCTTGCAGAGCCTACCCTGGACGGTGAACCATCAAACTCGATCATTAGCAGCAATGGGTCCGTGAGTGCACGCTTGTTCCTGTAACCATTTGCATGTTCTGCTTGGCCACATGTTGACACGTAGCTTTGGAATAAAATAAAGCATCAGACAGACAGAAGGAAATACAAACATCTGTGTCTTTTTCGTTACGTGGCTACCACCTTAAACTCGTCGTCACCTCTTATAAATATTATCCTTTGTAGCACGTTAGCTTGGAAGCATCATTACGTAAGCCGCCCCACCACCCCCCGCTTTCTCTCTCTCCATGTCGGGCAGCATCTCCGCCAGAACACTCGGCGAGATATCGGATGTCGAAACGGTGTGTTTTAGCGTGGATCTTGTGTCGGCAGCCAGACGAAATATCAGGTTCTTGAGAACCGTCAGCGAGTCACAGTGGCTTCACGAGACAGCCAGCGTTGTTGAAGCAATCAGAAGGCATGGTGATCACTTGTGCGATGTGTTGCGATCAAGTTAATTAGTTAAACTATGGGAGATTGTACTGAAAGTAGTCTCATCGGACGGTGGTTAATTTTTCAGGTACGAACAGCTCTGGATGCCTTTGGTTTCTGATCTCACGGTGAGATCAACCCCTCCTATGATGCTTCCTCCTCTTGATGTCGAGTGGGTTTGGTTCTGTCACACCTTGAATCCCGTAAGCTTGCTGCTGCTTCTCTTTGTCTCTTTCTTTTTTTTTTCCTGGGTGAAGTTTCTTGTTTGGTCACCGAGAAAGTGCAGGAAAACTAGAAAGAGAACTTTCCTTTTTTAACTTTTTTGGGTAACTTTTTGTCCACAGGGAAAAAAAATAAAAAGAAAATTTCTTGTCTTGACATCAAGTATATTTACATGTAAAATTTTGTGTTGCAGGCGAGTTACAAGCGGTACTGTGAGACAAGGTTCTCAAAACTGATAGGCAAGCCAGCGGTCTTTGATGAAGAAAATGAAGAGTATGCATCGATGAGATGCAAGGAGCTGTGGATGAGTAGGTACCCAACTGAATGTTTTGAGAATGAAGTTGATGATTTAGAACCTCAGGACCCAATTGGCATAAATGAAGATCTGTTGAGGGAAGTTGAGAAGCAAAGAATTGTGTGCAGCAGATTCCCATGTCCATACATGGGTGAGGTTGTCTATTTGATTGCTTCCAGACAAAGGTACAGAGGATTCTTGTATCTGTTGCGCAGGCTCACGGATCAACACTGTTCCCGTTTAGTTCCTAGTTTGAATATTTTGCTAATGTGGGTGACCCATCAGGTGGGCTTTCTTCATTATTGTTCCGCTTCTCAATTTGTGTTCTTTTCTGGGACCTTTTTTTTTTTTTTTTTTCAGTTGCTTTCGTTCTTTTCTCAGCAATTTGTTTACCTTGTCCTTTACATACATTGACTTATCGAATGCTTATAGTTATTCATTTTGTTAGGTTTTTGCGAAGGCTTCTAGCCTTCTTCTTCTTCTTCTTTTTTTTTTTTTACCAGATAATGACTATTTGGTGAAAGGCTTAAAAATTCCTTTGCTTTCTCTAATTCGAAGTAAATATTATCGTTCCTTTGCAAGCCAAAGTTACATTCAGCTTTAAAATTATTAAAAATTAATTGCACCCTGTCTATCATATTAGTTGTTTCCTTTAAAAATTTTATTGTTTGCTCAAAAAAAAAAAAAAAAAAAGAGACAAAATGTTTAACCAACTGCACATTTGGCCTCAAAGCTATGAGTTTTCTTACTCTTTTTTGGTATTTTTCTATTATGACATTTGGTCCACAGTCCAACTCAAACTTTTTGGGAAATTTTTTTATGATGTGAAACACTAGAGCTACCCAACAGCATATGCAAAAGATTTGGAGGAGATGGAGGGTGATATGGGGAAGGTGGTGAAATTATGGGAGGCTGTAAACAAGTTGGAGGTGGAGGAGACAGAGAAGCTGTGGGAATGCGCCTTTGATGGACCTTATGAGAAAGCTGGTGGACCCATAGATTTTGATTCTGTTGCCTCAGTCAAACCTCCTGTTTACTGGGAAGTCTCAGAAACAGATGTCAAAAACAAATACAAGTCTCTGACGAATAGGTTCCTACTGGAGGTATGTTTATTACTCTTTTTTTTTTTTTCTTGCCAACAATTTTCCCACAAGGAACATTTTTCTTTTGTTCCAGTCATGATTTGGTTCATAAGCCTTTTAGAATTGCCAAAAGAATTGTCAAAATCATGGGAATCCGAAGTCCAAACTATATGGGCAGAATATAGAATGGAAAAGCATGTCTCCAATTCTTTAGAAGTGCTTTGCATATTGAATCTATTGTTTTAAAGTCAGGTGTGTGTGTCTGTGAGGCTCAATTCTGGGATGAAGGAAATGCAAGAGGACATAAAACACAAATTTCTGCATCTGCAAATGGTAAGATGTCACAAAGAGCTGATGATCGATAAGCCGATTTCCCATTTCTCCTTGAATTCATGGCAAAAGGCTTCACATCTTTACTGTGAGTTTGCCACCAGAGGATTAATCCTTGAGCTACATAAACATGGTTCTGGCTGTTTCAGAGCGAGTAAGTTGGAGGGGATGGTCACATTCCTTTGGAATGATGTGCTAAGAGCCCCATCACTTACTCTTCAAAGAGAACTCAATAAACAAGTGAGGATTGTCGTTTCTATTACCCCACCAGTTCAAGCACCATACCTGTTGAAATGTGTCCCAGATAGAGTCACAGATGACTCGGGTGCCATGATATCGGATGTGATTCTGAGAATGAACAATTACAAGCCACAAGGAGGTCGGTGGTTGGCTCGCACTGTTCTTGATCATGCAGGGAGGGAGTGCTTTGTTGTTCGCATTAGGTAATTTCTCCTCTGGAGCAATGACTGACAGATAACAATGGAATGTTTCTTTGATTGCTTCATAACTTCAATTATGTGTTGCCATGTAGAGTGGGCGAAGGGTTCTGGAGGAGAGGAGGAGAAACTCCTTGGAATGTGAAATGGGACGACAGGATCATTGAGATACGCGAAGGCTCCTGGTCATATGTGGCCGGTTCAATTGGCAAAGCACCTGGTATGTGGTTTCAAATTATATGTTGATCAAGAATCTGATAATGAGCTACTTTTCTGGCTACTTCTAGAGATGATTAGACAGTGCTTGAAATTTTCTTCTTGAAATAAAATTTTATTGCTTTTCCTATTTGTTGTCGTTGCCATTAGTACAGAGAAAGTAGTGGGAACAGCAACACCAAAAGAACCTCCGGAGCATTGGCAAGCTGCTTGGCATTTCTCAACTGGGGACGAGTTACTGATAAGTTGTGACTCATTGACATCAACCCCTGCCCTCAGGTTTTGCTTGAAAAACCAAGCATCTCCAGATTCAACAGTGAGTAAGAGATTTCTGCATACTTGCTAAAAATTTTTTGATTTCCGAAAACTGAATTTAAATAACCAACCAACCTTGGCTTGCAGTTGAAGTTGCTACAAGGGCGAAGAATGCAATATCAAAAGAAGAAAGCTATGACAGAAAGTAAAGAACGAGAAGAGCATACAGGGAAAGAAAAGAAAGAGGAAATTGATGAAGATGAAGATGAGGCAGGTTTTGTGACACTAGTCCGTTCCACTGAAGATAACCTGGCCGAAAGAGCAACAGCTCTTCTCAACTGGAAGCTAATGATAGTAGAATTATTGCCAGAAGAGGATGCAGTTTTGATACTTCTGCTCTGCATTTCGGTACTCAGGAGTGTATCAAAAATGAGAAATGAAGACGCGGGAAGCCTGCTAGTTAGGAGGAGAATAAAGGAAGCAAAACTTGGAGCCAGAGATTGGGGTTCTGTGATACTTCATCAATCTTCATTTTCATCATCAATTTCCTCTCCTCATGTTTACCCTTGGTACTGGGATGCCAAGGCCTTGATAGCATCCAATGAAAGGGATAATGTGGCAAGGCAACCAACCTTTAATTATTCACCGGCTGAAGGTGGTGATAAGTTGTACAAAAGAGGGATATTATAACTTGAATAACATGGATGAAGCTCACCAAGAAGTCATGGCTGTACGGGCTACAAAGGTGATCGCATGCATAGAGTTTCATTGCATCAGCACCGTAGCTTGCTTGATGAGTTCCAAACGTGAGTTCACATTGTCCTATCACACAATCAATAATTGTACATCTGTAGTTTTTATCATTAATTAATCATGCATCGAAAGACTAAGAATGTAAAACCAACGATATTGTCTGAGTGCAAAAGAAGAGTATAAAAGCCTGAGGGTGAGCCTGGTGAAAGCTGGGTAGCAACCATTGGAGGAGCCAGACCAACCGTGAGGTCACTTGCTATCAGAAACTTAGGCAGGAACTGGAAAACTGTTCATTTGTATCGGATTGGTCCTGAGCTCTTCATACATGGCAGCTCAAATCAGTATCTTACTATTCACTGCCTTCCCGCTGTAACTGAAAGGCTCAATTACTTAAAAGCCACTCAACGTGCATACATACTTTCAACCGAAGACGAATCAGTGTAAGACCAAAGAAAGAAGACAACTCGGTATTGTTACGAGTCTCCGGATGCCAACACGATGCCCTCTATTTATGCCTTTTGATGGTCGTGTCAAAGGCTGGCCACGTTCTGGTTTATTTTCAAACAACGTAAAATCTGATCAAATTGGAATTGGATTGAAAATCGAAACGGATTTCACAATTCTAGTTAGAATTAGAACGACTGAAGGGATGGTCCCATTACAGTAATCGGACCAAAACTTAAACTGAAATCAACCCAAAATTAGAATTGAACCCAAACCAAAAATGCAACTAGAATGGGTCACCCCCCCTCTTTATACCAAAGATATTTGTGTATTGCATTCAAAAATTGTCTTCAGTATGGTTCTAGCCTCAGCTGTTAAGATCCTGTTGCTTCTGGCCTAAAAGGTAGAGAGAGGTGGCAAAACCTATTTCTATCTTAATAATTTAATTTAATTCGTTAAAAATTTAACTCAATTTAATTGATTGAAAAAGCAATGACCTACAATTTAAAATACTTAAAACTGAAATAATTTAAAATTTAAATAATTTAAATTTAAAATAACTGAAAATTTAATTAATTTAAATCTTAAATTTAAGTTAAATTAAAATATAAAACTGCTAATCATATCTTAAATCACTCAAGGTGAAATTAAAATGTGGCAATCCCAATAATTTGAAAAAAGAATTCCACCATGAGAGCTGCAATAATCAAAGTTAAAAAATATTTTTATGTAAAATCTTTTTTTTTTTTCGGTAATCTTAAAAGCAAACGTTATGTGCTGCTACAACGTGGCAGCAGCAAAAGTAGGGAGTTTTTTTTTTTTTTTTTTTTAATCCTAACGTTTCCGATATCTGTAATTTGGAAAAGACCCATGAAAATCTCTCTTACAACTTCACCTAAACGATAGAATACGAGTGAAGGCAGTGTTTACAAACTGGATGTACAGGAGATAGTTCAATTGTCCCAAATTAAAGGAAAAAGTTAAAATTTAGATGACAACAGCACAGTTTCACCACATAATGACTTTGAATTGCATATTCAATTTTGGAAAAACAGGCTGACAACCATCTGAACTTCTATCTTTTATCTTTGACCCCTCCATTTCCCTCCATGCCTCACATTTTCTAACAGACATAACTTACTTTTTGGATCATTGCTTTCTTTATCCCGTCCTATAAATAAACCCCTCCTTTCCAACAACCACAGCTGGAAGGTTGCTTCAGGCTTTAAGGGAAGACCACTTCTGCCATACCATCTTCCCTTGAACCTCATTAGTATCTCCTTTTCCTTCTCTTTAACATTTAGTGGGGAAAAGGAGACATATTTTTATTCTTTCGGATCTTTTAATTTTTCTTGTGGTAAAGAACAAATTATAAAAGCTAAAAAAGATGTCTTATGGAGACGATGGAAAAAGAAAGAAGAGACTTGCCATTATTGGCGTCTCTACCTTCCTCCTGGTGGCCATGGTGGTAGCCGTGACAGTCAACGTCAGTTTCGGCAATGGCGATGGCGATGGCATCAATGACAGCAGCCACAAAAGCACTAAAGAAATATCTTCCACAATGAAAGCCATCAAGGCTGTTTGCCAGCCCACCGATCACAAGCAAACTTGTGAGGAAACCCTCCAAAAATCAGCTGGAAACGAGACGGACCCCAAAGAATTGATCAGGATTGCATTCAAAGCGGCTCAGAAGCACATTAACGAGGCTGCCAAGAAATCAACTACCCTTCAGGAATTGGAAAAGGACCCAAGAACCCGCAATGCACTCAAGGCCTGCAAAGAGCTCATGAGCATGTCCGTTGCTGAGCTCCAGCATTCTTTCGAGCAAGTAGGCGACTTTGATTATACCCAAATGGATAAATTGATGGGAGATTTAAAGATTTGGCTCAGCGCCTCCGTGACATACCAAGAAACGTGCTTGGATGGGTTCCAGAATACCACCACAGATGCTGGAAAGAAAATGAAGGCAGCATTGAAGACAGCAATGGAGCTAAGCAGCAATGGCCTTGGCATTATTACAGGCCTGTCTTCCGTGTTCACATCGTTGCAGATTCCAGGTATCAGCCGCCGCCTCCTTTCTGATGACCTTCCTGTTGTAGGCCATGATGATGTATTCCCCACCTGGGTCAATTTCGGAACACGTAGACTCCTCAGCGTTCCCGTTTCTAATCTGAAGCCCAACCTTACCGTGGCCAAGGATGGAAGTGGGAACTTCACAACAATTACAGAAGCTTTGCTTAACATCAGCTCTGGCCAACTCAGGGCTAATCGGACCTTTGTGCTGTACATCAAGGAGGGAGTTTATGAAGAGTATCTCACCTTCAATAGGAGCCTGAGCAATTTGGTAGTGATTGGTGATGGTAAAGATAAAACCCGCATCACAGGAAGCAAGAATTTCCACGACGGCACACCCACCTACCACACTGCCACCGTTGGTAAATCTCTCTCATTGAAAATTTCAAATTAGAATGTGGAATGTTTTATAAAGAAAAATTTTCCAATCTAATGTAATGTTTTAGTACATAACAATTGAGAACATTGACAAAATTGGTAATTTTCCTTTTTATTTTGTTATGCAGCTGTTCTCGGAGAGAAATTCATAGCCAAGAACATTGGATTTGAGAACTCTGCTGGTGCTGCAAAACACCAGGCTGTGGCATTGAGGGTTTCAGCTGATTTTGCAATCTTCCACAACTGCTCATTTGATGGATACCAGGATACACTTTACACACACACCAAGCGCCAATTCTACCGTGACTGCACCATCAGTGGCACCATTGATTTTGTCTTCGGTGACGCCTCTGTGGTCTTCCAGAACTGCATATTTCTGATCCGGAAGCCCCTGGGCAACCAGCAGAACATTGTGACGGCCCAAGGCAGGAAGGAAAGGCAACAGCCATCTGCTATTGTCATTCAAAACAGCACCTTCACGGCCCATCCTGATCTAAAACCAGAAATGCACAAATTCAGATCATACCTCGGCCGCCCCTGGAAAGAATTCTCAAGGACAGTCATCATGGAATCATTCATTGATGATGTGATCCACCCAGACGGATGGTTGCCTTGGCTAGGTCCCTTTGGAATCCAGACATGCTGGTACACAGAATTCAACAACAGAGGTCCTGGTGCCAACAAGAAGGCCCGTGTGACATGGAAGGGAATCAAGAACATCACCCGCACGACCGCCTTGGAATTCACTCCAGCAAGGTTCTTCCGCGGAGATGAATGGATCAAGCCAACCGGAGTGCCGTACACACCCCATTTGATCACCACAGCCTGATAATGAGATATAAATTGATTCTAAACGTGTTTTTGTTTTTTTTTCAAATCTTCTGATCACTTTTTGACGATCAGCTGGTCGCGTGTGTCCAAGTACTGCTGAATTGCATGCCGATGATTAATGTAACACTCCAGGACTAAATTCTTCCTGATCGCCTAGCACCAACACAGACACACGCGCACACAAAAGCCCATCATGAGATCATTTTTTGCTTTTCATTCTCTAATTGTTGATAAACAAGAGCGAGAGTTTTTTTCTTTTTTTTTTTTTATTCGGGACAGAAACGGCAATCTTGCGTATCCTCTGATTCTTTAGTCTTTGATCATCTTGTTGTCTGGTAAGCCTACCTATATCCAGTATCCTAGTTACTTTACATGTGTCTATTAAGGAAAATTGTAGATAACCCGCCTTACTCGATTATACATATACACGCCTGAATTCACTAGAACACTTGAGTCGGTAGCATTGCTATTGTTTTTCACAAAAAGCTTTTGTTTTCTCAAATTTTCCAAGAAGGTACCGCAACGCAGAAATTTTGTCCGTGCCAAAAAAAGAAATTTGTTAATTAAGCCGCCTGTTCACACGGGTAAATATGATATCAGGACCCTTTCCTCCTTTTTATTATTATTATTATTTTTTTTTTAATTTGAATTCGAGCCATGGCTTTACAAAAAGATCTATTCAATCGCTTGAATTTATAGAACTCGGTTACATACATTCAACTTTAGAGTTTAACAATCAGGAAGTACGGGATAAATAATAGGATATATTTCGCCTCAAATGGAATCTTTATTCGGTACAAGAGACTTTGCGCGGGGACGAGTGAAAAGAAATTGAGTTAAAATAGTACTCTCACATCAAATGGCCAAAGTCAAACCTGAATTCTTTGCTGCCACGATCCTGAATATCCCACCCAATGGACATCCTAAAAGCTTTGATATATTCCTAGCACTTTTCATTTCTCTTTACAATCATAGTACCTGAAACAAACCTTCTCCCCCGCCACGTTTCTTCTTAAACAAGGAAAAGCAGAAGACCAAGTAGGAAATTTGTAATGTAAATGAATGCACCAATTTTTAATGTATAACACATTCTACATGACCACAGACTTAGGCTAATTAACGAAGTAAAATTCATGTCACTCAATTTAGAATTTCATCAGAGGTTACTCATCCTTAGTTCCCAGAAATTGATACCAACACATATGAAAAATAGACTGGAAGGAGTGACTCAAACTTGGGTCCTTCAAAACATAATAGATGAATCTTGTGTTTTAAGATATTTCTAAGTCTTTGCATGACATTAACATATTTCTTTGGTATAATGTATCTTGTTATCACATTTTAATTCTTTGTAAATTCTTATAAATAAATTATAATCCTGATCTTAAAAATAAAAAAAAAAAATTGTTGCCCAACAGATCTTTTGTTCATAAATTAAGGTATGAAATAATATTTGGTAAGGCCCTACTTGCAAAAGAAATATATTTTTGACAAATACAGAATATTAAGCGTATATATATATATATATATTGAACATAATGATGATTGGCCCAATGGCCCATTTGAATTTTCATTAATTTTTATATAGAAAAAAGAAAATGTAAATTAGGCGTATATATAAAATAGTAAAAAAGATATTTCCTACTCTGTCGCTTCAAATCTTCCAGTTACCCAATTGCAGACAAAACCCTAATAATATCTCTCTCTCTCTCTCTCTCTCTCCGTTCGACTTTCTGGGTGGACGGTCAAATGGCGGCCTCATCGTCCTCTGCCTCCTTGTACTCATCTGAATCCTCCTCTGCATCGGACTCTTCGTCTTCTCGCCACCACCGCCGCCGCCTCCGCCGCAGCAAAAGAGACAGAGACTCTCTCAAGATTCGAAAGAAGAGTAATAAATCCGGCACAAAACGTCGCCGGAAACACAACCATCGCCTCTCCTCAGATTCTCACGATTCTTCCTCTGATTCATACTCCTCTAGGTTCCCTTCCCAAGCTTCAATCTTCCCCCTTTTATTAATTTCCCTTTTTCCTTGTTAAGGCAATTTTCATGCCTTTTTTTTTTTAGTTTATTATTCTTTTTTTTTTTTTTATATATAGGTTCTGAATTTCTTATTGAATGTTAATTATGTGATTGTCCAGAATTTGCAATTTATTGTTGAGTCCAATCGTTCTTTTGGTTCTTTGTAATCAAGCTGGAGCTAATATTTTAGTTTTGATTAACTATTCATTTGGCATTATTATGTTTCTCTCTCTCTTTTTTTTTTCCTTGATAAAAGATGAGTTTTGGATCATGTTTGCTTAGCATGAGTGCTGGAATTTAATTTGCTAATATCTGGATTACACGGTACAAGCATGGTTACTGGAATGTGTAAAGCACTGGAATGATTTTGTGTGATGGATGCTTGTTGCACTTTTTGCTGACTTATGCTTATATTCTTGATATGGAACTTGGTATAGATGCATGACAAAGAATGTTAATTGCTATTCTTGATTCTCAAAACTTAGTGAAGCCTTCATTTTTTTTTTTTCATTTATGGCTTAGTCCAAAATTATGATGAATTGCTTCCTTACAGGAGTGAGAGTTCTTCTGATAGCGAGCATGAAACGTCCAATCATCCAAAAAGGCACAAGAAAAATGACAGGACAAAGAAGGTGTTTGTTTGGTGTTACATTTTTAATTTTAGTTTGCATTCTTTTCATTCCTGTAGGCTAATAGAATCCTCTTTGACATATATTCCAGAACAAGGAAAAGGTCCAAAGCAAGAGCCATCACCTTAAACGTCAGAAGCACAGAGTTAAAGAGGTAGGGCAATATATATATATATATTTGGTTGTTCTTGGCATCAGTAAGCTCTTTGTAATCTATCTTTTCAAACTCTGCCAAGTGCCAACTGATTTTTTTTTTCTTGCTTCTTTTGAAAACTTTATGTTAATTGTTATTCATATATCTTTTTAGTCTTGGTCTGTGCTGCTGTCATAACATGATCTAAATAGTTGCTGGAGCATTTGAAGTGTTTGATATGCATGCTTGGTAATATTAACTTATAATCTGTTCTGCCCGTTTTAATTGGCTCTTCGAAATTGGAGCTGGGGTCTGTGACATGATGTCTGGGTGCTTGGTTGACTTGCCTGGATTTTATCTTTGCCTTGGGTTTGTCCTGGCAATGGGAGCCATATATAGAAGCAGCAGAATGAGAGAAGCAGCAGTCCGGTGCAGCTATCAAAGGTATGGCAGTTTCTACAATCTGTTACTACCTTTTTTAGCTTTCATCCATAGCATTTTTCTCAGTACCACTTGTTCACTTAATACAGTTTCTGGGGCATGATAAAGATGATGGTGTGAGGCGCAGTGCTGTTTCCGGAAAAAAGGTGACATTATCATTTTGTCGTGTTTTGGATCCCAAGAAATTTCTGGTGGATGTTAGTGGCTCTTGCCTCCTGCGATTGCTCATTCTTCTTTTATTCCGTATTTGCAGATTTTATTGAAAGTTGATAAATCAAAGGAGGACAAACAGGCAGAGAGTAAAAGGACTGAGTTGCTGAAATTCTTAAATGCCAGTTTTGATTGATTTTCTGGAACTCAGGTCAATCACATGTGTGATGAAGCAAACAAAGGAACTGATTAAACATGGGGTCATATTTATCAGGCAAACTGTAAGAAGTTCTGCTAGTCTTGAGCTTTTCTGTCTCATGGGAATTTGTATCCTCAATTTGGCCGTGATTTAATTTTGTTTTGGTGTTCCTTTAAGCATCACTTCTTTGGTTTCATTGTTCTGGTTAATGTGAAGCTCTGGTGGTCTATTAAGCAGGCATTACATTCTGTGATTAGGCCATGGTGTTATATCTTTATAATTAGTGGCAATTAATTGTGTAAAGTTTCCCCAACTGCCTTGGTTGGTGTTAAAAGAAATTTAAATGTTGGGTTTTTTTTTTTTTTTTTTTTATAAATAGTTTTGTTTTTATGGTTGCACATAGTTCTTCTTTATGACCTACTAACGTGTTCATAAGGATTTTATGTGTGCATATATCAAAGAAATAATTGATCCTTTCTGCTTGAGCCTTATCTTTAATTTTGGTGATGAGCTCCAATGTTATTGGATCACATTTACTCTTTTTTATATATAATTTTCCCTAATGTCCATCCTTGGAATCTTCTTAGTTTTAGGTTATTTTGCAAACTATAATCACAGAAAACTTTTTTTTTTTTTTTTTTTCATTTTTGAATTCTTAGCTTCTTGGATTGTGGCAATAAGATTTCTGGAATTTTCATGATTAAATCTAATGCAATGATTAAGTTGACTCGGAGTGTTTTGGGCACAAAAGTTGAAAATTAAAAAACCTTTGTCTCTGCTTGGAGGCTTTGGATGGTTTGGGCAAACGGGTTTTCACCAACTACATTATTGTGTATTGATCAGCATAGAAAGGACCTCCAGAAATAATGTGGTCAGGAAGTTGAATCTAGCGGCGGTCAACCCTTCGCCAATTGATTGGTGATTACCAAATAAATGCTGCATGGGTAATTAAAACTTTTTATTTCGGTCAAATGACGGAGAGTTAGTGTCTCGCTTGTTCAAACTACACGCGCATGATTCTGCATCCGTCATGGCAACCGTGACCCATAGGTAATACGGTTGTAAGCTTGAGTTTTCGAGCAGCCAGAGAGTCCTCAAGCTGATCAATGACGTCCTGATAGTCCTCGTAATTGGCAGCTTGGCCTTTCTGGAGCAATTCGTTGAAATTTCTGTCATCCAATGAACAGATGTGGTCGTGCACACCTCAATGTGGCCTATGCCATTCTGACTAGTTACTTGAGAAATGAGAGCGACTTGGCTACTCTCTGAGAATGAAGGGTTGATACGCATAGGCCCTCATATGGGGGGATCTGGCTACACGTTTGAGCAGCCGAATCAGAAGCATGGACGTTTTAAAATCCAATCTTGACCGAAAGTTTACAAGAGTTGCTAGCAATTACAAGGCAAATAGCAAAAATTGTGCTCCACAAAATTTTGTTCACGGGATATACACGTGATGAAATGAGTGAATAAAAGTCGAGCACTGATAGATCAAAGATAATAATTTTCAATTTGAAGGGCAAAAACACAAATAGTGTTTCACGATCAACTTATGTCTATCAAATTTTTGTAACATATTAGCCAGAAACAAAAGAAATCCCTAACAATTTAGTACTAGAACCAAATCAAACCCTGAAACCTTTGCTGTTCCTCCTTCCTCTAGCTCTCTCAAACTTTCTTCCCTTTGACCGCACATATGGTTTTGAATGGCTATGCGGTACACCAGGAGCAGGTCCAAAGTGTTTCACAGCTTCACGAGCATTCTTGGGACCCCTAAGGAGTACCTGTATACGTACAGAAAAAGAGCATGAAACTTTATATATTCTTCTGAAGATTACCCTGTTAAATTTGCAAGGTAACTCAGTATTTTGTCAAAATTATACGTATTACAGGACAGGTAGAGCAACTGTGAAGAAATAACACAAGGCAGTCAAGTGTTCATAACATTGTAAAGACAGCCACAAATAAGGAAAGAATCAAGAATACAAAAACCATGCAAACCATGATATGATTTTGCAGTAACTAACCCACGTACAAAGTACAACCAATTTTGGCCATTGCATTCCGATTGTCATGCAGAAAATATCAGTTGATTAATAAATATTGTAGTAATTCTATCAAAATTTGTTAGGAATATCAGTTGATTAATAAATCAAGACATTCAAGCCATGTAAAGCAAGTGAAGCATGCATCCCAATGCTAGAGATTTAAAGGATCAGAGAGGGCAGTAAAAGAAAATAACATTTAACTCCCATCTATTCCTATGTAACACAATAAATTAATATCCATCAACCAGAAGAGACAGAGACTTCAAATCCAGAGTATGACAATAACCAAATCTTATACATGAAAACAAAATCAGGAACATACAACTGCAAAATCAAAATGGTTCAGAAAAACCAACAGAAGTGGTTGTAAATTCCAAATGACAACAAGAAAATCAAAGGCCAAAATGATTAGCTAAAGTCAATCCATATCCTTTCAAAAAACAATTCTTTAAAACTTCTCTCCTGAAAAAAGAGCATACCGTGTTCTGTCCCAATGGAGCTCTCAAAGCAAGCTGATCAAAAGTCAAGCACTCTCCACCGGCCTTTTCAATCCTGGCCCTTGCGGTCTCAGTAAACCTCAATGCAGTAACCTTCAAGGCCGGCACCTCATAAACCCTTATATCATCAGTCACCGTCCCCACCACCACCGCAATCTTTCTCTCCTATAGCCCCCCCATCACACGCCCCAAAACGAAACAAAACCAACAACAACAACAATAAGAACATTCATCAAAATACGCAAAAAAACAAGAAATTTAAACTCTACAGAATGGGCAAACTGACCTTTCCTTTCATGAAGCGGATAAGCCTGGAGAGAGAAAAAGGGGGCTTGTTGACCTTGCTCATGAACAACCTCTTCAATATCACAGCATTGAACTTGCTGTCTGTCCTCCTCACCAGAAACCTGTAAAGCTGATCGCACCCAAATATACAACCCCATAAATCGATCGAGTCCCCCATTCAATTGACATATAATGAAAAAAGAAAAAAAAAAACCAAAATATATACAAATACGAGATAGATAGAAATATATTATACCTTGACGAGGAGCTTGAGGTAGATATCATTTGATTTGGGCGCCGTGCGCTTCGTCTTCTTGCTTTTGCCTCCTGCTTTTAGATCTATACCCTGTGAAAATTACAACAAAAAACTACTCAATTTCCTGCTTATATAATTAGCGCCAAGGACACAAACACGGAGAAATAGAGAGAATACCATGGCGCTTCGTCTGGGTAGTGAAGGGGATGCGCGGCTGCCGGTGGTGGCTGCTGCGTGCTGGCGGTGGCGGGAGCTGTAGAGAGAGGGAAACGAAAATGAAGATAAGGGTTTTTGAGTTTGCTTTTATAGTAGGCCTCGCCAGGGTTGAGTTGGGCTTGGCCTCTATAGATCAGAAGCTTAAGCCCTATTGAATTGCAACATTGAACCACTTCACGGCCCAAAACAATTCCCCTCTTTAGAAAAAAAAAATATATTTATTTATTTATTTATTTAAGAACGCAAATCCCAGGAATGCTACCACGGTACTTTTACCGCTGTGATTTCTCACCTAAAATCCAAAATAAATGTAGAAATTTTAATTTTAAGATTGTGTGCTTAGCTGATGAAATTTCAAGTTTAGTTTTACTGTTAAGTTAATAATAGATAGCTCAAAAATATTTTTCTCTCATCTGACTCAAATCAAACCGAACGAAGAACTTAAGGATTCTTGTTTTGTTTTGTTTTGTGTTTTTTTTAAGGCCGATTTTAGAGCTGTGAGGCTTACGGATGCCCAACGGTTTGGCACAGAATGGGATCCTGACCTGTGTGGGTCCCGGAGGCCTAGGTCCACCGTAGAATTAAGAAACAGACGGAGGGGAAAGTCACCCTTCCAGCTATGCTTTAAACAACCAGTCTAGCATCCGATTCTGGATAGACAACAACAACTACTACCCCAACAAACAGAAAACAGAGAGAAAAAGGAAAACCAACAACATTAAACCAAATCCAAAAGATTCAAACTTTGCAAAGATTAAAGATATGGTTCTGTCCAATGCCCACAGCTGCAGATCTCTGTTATCAATTCTTTCCCTTGTTCTCATATTTTCACAATCTGTCTCGTCATTAGCATCAGATCGGGAAGAAATTTCTCATGGGCAGCAGCCAACAGCTTATCAGATGCTCCGCCAATATGGCTTCCCCTCAGGAATACTCCCAAAGGGTGTTCTTGGCTACGATCTTGACAACACAACAGGTAAATTCTCCGCATTTCTGAACGGCTCTTGCAGCTTTTCCCTTGAAGGGTCGTACCAGCTAAAGTACAGGTCAACCATCAAAGGGCATATATCTCAACGGAGGATCTTGAGCCTGGAGGGTGTCAGTGTGAAGCTTTTCTTCATGTGGGTTGATATCATTGAGGTTTCAAGAAGTGGGGATGATCTTGACTTCAGCGTTGGGATTGCTGGTGCTGGCTTTCCAATCGATAATTTTGAGGAGTCCCCTCGATGTGGGTGTGGCTTCAATTGTGGAGATGATAACAGATTGACCTGGCATAGAAAAAACCCATTTGTATCTTCTTCTTAGAAAGAACTTTGAATCAAAAGATCTCAATCACAGAATTGTTCTGTTGGAATATATCGATTGTGTTTCTGTTTTCACTTGTAATTAATTGAATTGGGTTGTGACTTTTTTTCCCTCTTAAAAGTCTATTCTTACTTATTGCCTACGGCCTTCGTTATAGCAATTTTCTTATGTTCAAAAACAGATACTGTACAAATTTTGCTTTCTGCTTTCTGATCAAGTCTGTGGCTACAAAATTTTGTCTTTGGGTGAAGCTTCCTTTTCGTTGGGGTGGAAACTGTTTTAAGGATAGTTGTCATTGAAATAATTACCATAAGATTACTGTTGACGATTGAGGAAGCTTCTTTGCATCTGGGACTAGTAGCCTAAGATTTGGTCATTGTTGAAGTTGTCTGTAAGGCTTAAGAATATAACTGTTACCAAGTTTGTTGTCAAATACGTGTTAAATCAACAGCTGTTGAAAGCTTCTAGCTCATTAGAAATTTTCGCTAACATCCATATCAAGCTTTTTAAACTTTCTAAATGTTGATTTACATTAAAACAAAAAATCTTTACTTATGGCACTCGACCAAATGCATAAGCCAATGGCAGATAAGAATTGCACTCAAAAGAATAGGAAGGTATTCTTTGTGGTATTCACAGTTATTGTTTTGTGTGGGTCCAGTTGGAGATAGCTATTTAAGTCTTATGCAAATTTTTAGTCCTCTTGCAAAGCTTTATTTTTCTGAACAGATATTGGTGTCTTTGTGTCTTCCATTTGGACTCTGTTCATCCTGTGAGAATAGTGTGTTATCCTGATGTTATGCTATAACACAGCTCCAGTGCAAATTAAATGCTTATAGGCCCCAAGACTATGCCATAGTAAGATATCATGTTGCAGTCGATCACAGTAACATGATAGTATTGGTAGGTAGATTTTAGGCCTATGACCGAGCCGGTTGTTCTGCAATAGCCATTGTGCAGTTTACTGCCATCTTCTATCTCGAGAACTTTATGCTCTGGGAGCAGCAGGCAAATGTATGTGTTGGTTGATCATGTACACTCGGGCAGCTTCTAGCCAGCTTGATTAAAATCGGCTAAATAAGATTGAGTTATGAGATGCCTGTTGTGGATAATTTTCACTCCCTTTTGAGTATATGGTTGAACACTGCAGACCGGATAAAGACGCCAATGGTTGTTGAGACTTCAAATCAATGGAAATTTCCCTGGATTATTTAGGTAGAAAGTAATCATAGACAGAGGAACTTTTAGCTGATTTCATGAGCACATAAACTCCAAAGGTAGCTCATAGGCCTTTCCCTGATGACCTGATGGCTTCTAAAGCATATACACCCATATGGACATGTAGATATATGAAATAGTTTGACTCCATGGATAAGTCTTGTGTGCATAACCACAAAACAGAACAAGTCATCCCAAGTTAATTTTGCTACCCAGTGGAAACCACAGAATACTGTTTCAAATGCAATTCAGGTTTTCATCTCTTTCTCTATACTCCTTAGAGCATTCTTAAATCAACTAAACAATGCCTTGCATGCTTAATCCTGAAGGTTAGCTTGCCGCACATGTAGACTTTTACTCTAATCTTCAACTTTGACTTTCGCATCAAGTTTAAAAAAAGAAAAAGAAGAAGGATAAATACCCATCAGAGCCATCTCATGATGTAGACCACCTTATCATTGAGAAAAAAACCCAATACGCGTCCTACATTGTTCTCACTAGAGGGGGGAGTTTCCAAATGAAAGTATACATTTTCAAAGCCGGAAAATGAATTCTCACTGCAAAGAAAACAAATTAAATTGTGCTGAAAACGTTCTTATCAAACCAAGTCCGAAATTCAAATGTAAACCGCTTGGTAATAAGATCGTTAGAATAGACGGTGCTGCTTTCACATAAACAAACCCATATCGTAGGTGACGCTGCATAAGGGCCACGGGCATAGACGTAGCATGCTGTTATTGGATTGTGCATACAAAAAAGAAAACAATTACGTGATATGACAGACAGGTAGACCAACAGAAGCCACTCGTGATTACACGTGTTAACAGATTCTTCAAAATGAGTTTCAATACGTAGCCAGATCTTTTGGCCAGAGAGCACAAAATGTGCATCCTAACTAACAAAAATATTAACGTGAAATAAAAATACCTGGTGTTCATTCTCTTATCAATTGCTGTGGCATTCCCCCCCCCCCTCTCTCTCTCTTCAATTTACTTTTGAAGGTTTCAACGTGTGATATTGATTCTCCTTGGAAGTTGGCCGAGAAAATATGACTTTTGGAGAGAATAGGATTAGTGTTTGGAGAGAGAGAGAGAGTGACAACCCATATATATATATTGTTTTTCCTGATATTTTCCATTTGTTATCTCTCTTCATGTTAATTTTTCATTACCCTTCTATTTCTCTTCAGGGTGGCAATTTTGATCCTGTTATTTCAAGTCAAACTATTAATTAATTCTTAAAGGTGGCCATTTCATCCCCTTTTGTTTTATCCGAAAGCTCTGTTTTTCGCCAGCCTTTTCCACTCTTTGCCACCCTTCTCCGGAAAGTTGGTATCTTTGATACATTTCGATCAATTCAACGCCTGCCATTCTCATTTCTTCTTACAATTTGGCAATTTGATCCATTATTTCACAGTTTCTCAACCCTTTTTTTCCCTCCAAAAAAGTCCTCTTGCCAAAAGATAAGTTTTTTTTTTTTTTTTGTCTTTGTTTTCTCCTTGTTTCCAATTCAAGGGCTTGAACATTTGTCATTTATATAAATCACACAAGGAATTGGATCTGATTTAGAGGTAAAGATGATGATGATGACAATGGAGGGAATGATGGATAAGGGAGCATTGGATGATATTATAAGGAGGCTGTTGGTGAGTAAAGGGGGCAAGCAAGTGCAGCTTTCTGAGGGAGAGATACGTCAATTATGTGTTAATGCCGCCAAACCTTCCTCCTTCAGCCTAATCTCCCTGAATTAAAAGCTCCCATTCGGATATGTGATCAGCCATTTTCTTTTATCTTCTGATAAACTATTGCGTATCATGATGTTTAGAGTATGAAATTGTATGTGTTTATCACTTGCGTGGAACACCATCTGGAATTTTTAAGGAACTTTTCTGAAAGAGATTAGCGAGAGAGATCACAAAGCATGATATGGGTGCCTGTTTTTTTGCTGAATTTTGGATTTAATGGCAGTTTGATTATTTACGAGAGGACCGGTTGCAGCTTTGGAATGGATTTCAATGCCTATAATCATAGTTTATGTTGTCTTTCTAATTACATTTGGTTGAATGGCAGCAAGAAATAAGCCATCGAGTCCCCAGTTTGCTTAAAAAAGCAGCAAAATTATCTAGTTATAATTCTCGCTGCCATTATATCCAACATTGTTTGGCTTTCACAGGTGATATTCATGGGCAATATCGAGACCTCTCGAGGCTATTTGAATATGGTGGCTATCCTCCTGCTGCAAATTATTTGTTTCTGGGAGATTATGTGGACAGAGGGAAGCAAAGCCTGGAAACACCATGTCAGCTTTTGGCCTACAAAATCTGATACCCCAAGAAAATTTACCTCTTGAGAGGAAACCATGAGGATGCGAGGATCAACCGGATATATGGGTTTTATGATGAACGTAAAAGGAGGTTTAATGTGAGACTTTGGAAGATACCTACAGACTGCTTCAATTGCTTGCCTGTGGCTGCACTCATTGATGATAAGATATTGCAGATGCATGGGGGCCTATCTCCAGAGTTGGAAACTTCGGACCAAATAAAGGAAATTTCAAGGCCTACTGAAATTCCAGATAGTGGCCTCCTCTGCGATCTCCTTTGGTCTGATCCAGTTGCTAAGGTTGAAGGCTGGGCAGATAGTGATCGAGGTGTTTCACGTACTTTTGGAGCTGATAAGGTTGCAGAATTTTTGGACAAGAATGATCTTGATTTCATTTGCTGAGGCCACCAGGTATGCCAACTTCTTTCAAGGAAGCCTATTAAAGCTGGCAACCTGCATTCAGGACTGGTTCTTGGCTTACTTTTTTCTTCTCTTTCCTTTCTTCTTTCTTGTTAGGATGCCTTAGATCAGATGTTCAATTGGATTTCCCTTGCATAACTTAGCTAAAGGAGGCCTTTTAGGTGGAAATCAAAGGCCGGCATGGGAGATGCCTGTCTCTGAATATTTGTCAATAGAAGTTTCGGTGTATGGGATTGCATTAGTATCATGCAAGTGATGGCGGGTTCACTTGTGTGTACCAAGCTGTGTGGCTGTGACTTGGTTTTCTATTGATTAGTCTTGATAATGTATCAAATGTATCGCATGTTTAAATCATCTGATGTAATCTGAGATTAACTTTAAAGAACAAATCTTCAAGAAGCAAAATACGTGAATACACCATAGTCATCCTTCCGTAAGAGTTGGGTCCAAAACAATATAACTGATGCTCGCATTTGTGAGGTGTCGTCAGGAGCCTGACAATCATTTGATTCATTTTTGTCCAAATGAAGAATTTTCTATTATGCTCAGGTGGTGGAAGATGGCTATGAATTTTTTGCTAAACGAAGATTAGTCATAATATTTTCGGCTTCCAACTATGGCGGGGAGTTTGACAATGCTGGGGCTTTGTCGAGTGTTGACGAAACTCTAATGTGTTCCTTTGAGATATTGAAACCAGTTGCTTTAGCAAGTAGTTCTAAGTTGCCCCTTAAGAAGGTATCTCCATTGAACCCTTCCTATCCGCTTTCCCATTGAATTCCAGAAGATATCAGTCTGTCTCCCTTCTCTTCCTCTCTAAAATTTCACTTTCATGGTTGCAACAGGCGGCTGATCTCCTGATTCTTGTCCCTGTTCAAGCAGCCTCCTGAAGCTGGAATGATCTAATATGGGACAAGGGTATATGGATATATTCCTTTCAGCCGTGTAAAGGTGATGCAGCAAGTTCATGTTAAAACAGAAGCTTCATGGAAGAGGAAGCCTCTTCTCTCATTGAAGTAAGAGATGATTTAGTTGCCATGCAACTGTTGTTATATGTTTCACAGATCAACAATAGAAGTCATCTTCTCTGCAGGATGCCTTGAATACCCAAGGACAAAGTTTTGATCCCGCAGACTAGCAAACATGTCTCATTGTGATTACCATGCAGCACACGAGCCTTGAATGAAATAATTGCATTCGTGTTTGTTCAGGAAGCCCTTGTTCCTTTGTCAAAATGGGTCATTACCGATAGAATATACTGGTACTAAATTTTTGCCAACAGGCGCTCATGAAATTTGCACCAAAGCTTTGACGGAATCATGCAATCATCTCAAATACATGCATTGCGTTATATTACAAGGTCCTGGTCAAGAAAATATTCTATTCCAAGGTATTTCTAAGGGTGTCCGGATGTTGATCAACGGCGCAGCTCAACAAGATCTATGTCAGTGGCATTTCTACATGTAACAAAATATGTTCAGGTACAATCCAAAGCTTCATCAGATGCAATCTTTCTATATTTATTGAAAAATTTTAACAGCAAAAGGCAAAAATGGGAGGTCTATGCAACTAGGAAGAATAAAGTTATCTTCACAGGACTTCTGTCTCTAAACCAACTCGGCCACCTATTCTAGAATGTAGAAAAGGGCTTCCTTTACCACCCCATCAAGAAAGTAAATCAATTATTGAAACTTTTATCATAGCGAAACAAAAATCCCGCAATTAGTACTGATGCATCACCGCGATTCATCCATGACAGTAGCACCATTCCAATGTCAAATACGTAATACCAACATTAGGTTAATCGTTCATCATCCATTGACCATTTCATTAAAATAAAATAAAATAAAACAAAATAAAAGATAATCAGTCTATTCCACTAGATCCAAAACAAACTCATCGTCAGATTTAATAATCAAACTACCATTGTATCACTTAATTGTCTTATATATAAGATCGCTCAGTTATCCCTATCAACGCTCCCAGCGCAGCATCCCTCGCCCGTCTGTTCAAAGTAATCAAATAAATTAGCACTCAACTTGCACAGCTTAGCTTTATGTTTTGAAATCAAAGTAATCTAAATAGGTCATTAGACGAACTAGTCTTTATCGTTTCGGTCATTTGAATGCGCATGTATATATGGCCACTCTCCCAGCTAAGCTAATGGAGATACGATCGAAAAATACACCTAAAAGCACGGTGATCACTTCCTGGTAGGGTAGCTTTGGAGAGTGACCCGAACGCTGAGTGATCTATTTAGAATATCAAACTAGATTCACCGCGGCATTATGAACTGGGTAACGTACAAAGTCACTTTATCATGTGCGGTTGAAAACAACGGTGTCAAGACCTCCCTAAAAGAATTCCCATCACGTGACCGGAAAAGCCCACCACCACCCGCATTAATGGCTTCATTATAACGACTTCTCATTTACCTTTAGCAAGCACCATCTTTATTTCGATCAAAGGCACCATTATGCCGTTTCCACGCACACGCAAAACACCAACACGCATACAGATAGAGAGGGTGAGAGCGAGAGAGAGGGAAAGAGATGTGATGGTTGACAAATATGAAATGAGAAAAGCACTATAGTTACAGGCAGCAAGCTACGTCACAAACCCTACACAATTACAAACCCCTTCTCAGAGGCCAAGAGGTACAATACTCACCACGTGGCATGCCTACAAAACACACAAAAACACACACACACACACACACACACACACACACCTAGAAACGCCCTTCCACTTTGATACAGATCACATATAGGCCAGAAGCCTGGAACTGGACCGCAAGAGTTTCTCATATCTCAAACGTTGTAAGAAGTAGTAGAGCTCCTGGGTCTAGCCTCGCTTGCCTTCTCGTATGCATCCGATGTTGACTTTCTTCGAAACCGGAACGACTCTCTTCTTCCTTGACACACCCCACAAATTGGTCATGTTAAGAGATTAATTGCTCCACCCCATTACACGAGTCCGCACCAAATCAGAATGCAATAAAGGCGTCAAAATAATACGTTCAGACATTTAAAAAAACGAAAGATTCAACTTCTTACCAATTCTGGGTTCCCAGTTTATAGCCAAAACTTGTTTCATCTTTCTATAATGTTATATTTGACCTAAAACTTGGCTTCATTAAAACACATTTCATTTCAATTAACTGAAGTTAGAGATTGTTAGAATTCATTAACTCCCATGTTAATGTTCACTGAGAACTGAGGAACACACGTAAATAAAGTCAACACTGAGTCACCCCAATAAATAACTCTAATAACATCTCTCGTAACCAATCACGTAACAAAAATTTATATTTGTTAGCCATAACACATAACAAAAGTTTATACTAACTAATCACATAACAAATTGAGATATTCAAATCTTTGAACAGTAAATCACATCTGCTTCTAATTTAAAATTAAACTCCTTTTTAAGTATTTAGTTTCTGTTTAATTATTAATTTCTAATCCCTATCAAATATGGATTATCTTCAACAAATCTGATCTATGATACAAGAATACAAACCGTCATAGAACAAAGACAGACAAAAATAAAATAATACAATCATCACCACCATTATATTTGCAATCTCCATTGTCAATTGCAAGTTGTGGTGTCATGGATAAGAGGACAGGAAACGCGTAACCAATAGACGAGACAGATGGGTCCATTTCGTTAATCGAGCGGCAAAAGTGAGAATTCTTAATGGCCAAAATAGACACACACCTAATTAGATTTGACAAATCAACTAATCGATCAGAAATGTGGGATACTTTTCCTTCTTACACTTAAAAATGTGGGGACACGTCGTATGCTACTCCGTGCCAATAATGGTTATTATTCATCTGTGAATACATCTACCACACGATTAAATTGACAAAACTAACCCTATCCCCCATATAATCGCACCCTGGCGGCATGTGCCACCTTACAAACTCCGTCGTCCAATTAGGTGGGGAGGACATTTCGGGCATTTGGTGACAGGACTCGGGGACTTTATGGTCAAGTAACAGATGAAGAATTGGAAATGAACCAAAATAGCTTACCAGAAAAGGGGGATACCGGAGGGGCATACCCGGCGGGTGACACCGGAGGAGATCCGGTCTGGTATCCCGGCGGTTTCACTATCATGATACTGCGCGTCACCCTAATAGCTTCCTCGGACGCATCCTCGCCGTACGATCTCGGGTTTCCGCCATCGGATTCTGATCAAATATCAAAATCGAACCAATTGTGCAGATTAGTCAGAAGCCTTTGGATCGAAACAATCCACTTGAATATCGCTAATATCTGCATCGTATCATTTTTTCTCATCAAGTTCATCAAATAACCGATGATTTAGACAAAACAAACAATTTATTCTGATCGAGTTCGACGGATCATCTTGCGCTTGCCATGATCAGATGATCATGGCGCGCCCAGACGAGCATTCGATCCAACGGCGAGCAACCTGTAAGCGCATATGGCCATTTTGCAGGTTAGCATTTTATAAAGTTCTATGTTATACACGCTTTCAGCTTGCGAATTTCAGGTTTTGTAATCTTGCTAAGACGCGGGCGTGGGCATAACTAAATTTTTTCTTTTTGCATACCCTTGCCGGCGCCTGACCGGAAGCTGAAGGTGGAATGCTTCCGCAGCTTGCCGAGACCGTTCTCCGGCCGGGGCCCCGCTACGGTGTCGTCCCACAGCTTGTCGAGTAGTCCCATGCCGAGCGTCAGAGAAATCGGCGCACCTTTTCTTCTGTAGAACACTACCGAGAGTTGATCCACCGCACGGTAAATAGAGAGAGTAAGAGAGGGAGTGACGAAGATATTTAATGACGGCCGAAGGCTAAATGTCGAACAAGTCTTTCGGCAAACGAGGGATCTGGACCGTTGATCCAGATCTGAAAGGGAAATTTGGTTGATGTGGCTGGAGAACCGACGAGCACGCATCTGGGATAAGATCAACGGGGAATGTGGGGACCGATGTGCTCGACGTGCCGAAACAGATGAAGACACGTGGCCTTGGGGTCGACATGTCACTCATCCACTCACGTGATGAGTGGGGTCCCTGCCCTTTCTTAGGTACTGAAATGATCACTTTTTTGAACTAAATGAACATCAAAAGGTCTTGGACGTGCTTCAAAATTACAAGAAATTTGCCAGTCCAGATCCTTATTATTAGCCACCTTTTCGACATGTTCAGGTTTTCGACTCCCTAACTGTCGGGACTTATGGCACGCAATAATAGTGGGAAGAGCATTGCTGTTTATAACGACACCGTCGGCAGTAAAGTTGGGCTAGCCCAAATACAATTGGTTTGGATCAATTGTGAATGTTAATATATAAATTTTACGGTTCTACTAGACAGTTTTACCAATTTTTAATTCACGTTACATGCCAAATTGTTGCTGAAAATATCTAGCTTTATTTATCTCAAAAATAACTAACATTTATTTTCTTATTAGTAATAATATATATCTCAATCTCTTAAATTTTTTTTTCACTATTTTATGTAAAAAAGTAATTTTGATATAAAAGAATTCTTAGGAGAGATTTAAGAATGGAATAAAAGACAAAAGTATTTTAGTAGCACCTTCCATTGCAATTGACAAGGCATAAAGAAGCAAAGTCTGTCGCGAGAAGTGGTATGATTGGGGGGGAACACTTGTTACACATAATGCCACAAGTCTCTGGATCCCACTCGAAAAGGAGTGAAGCGCATATTCATTATTCATCATTTGTTCCACATAGATACCTCAAAAGGCCACTCCACACTAAATATTGATTTGGAAACGTGACCCGTTTGCTTTGATTGAGGTCTGGATAAAGATATCATTTTTTTGTTTTGGTAAATGGGTCGATATATAATTACGAGAGGGCTATATTGCTAATTTTATCTCAACTTCACGTCAATCATAGTAGGTTGTACCTTCTTGTCTCTCTCGTACGAGCTTAGGGTCAAATTTGTGTTTATTATATCTATCTGCTCAATTATTTGCCCAACTCCGATGAGGGATAATGATATATCTAGAACTTTTTCATAAAATTATATTTTTTTTTTTTTTTTAAAAAAGGGAATTGGAATCTTGTTTGTATAGAGAATTGCGACAACCGGACCAGATTGTAGAATTTACCCGGGCCCGTTATGCTTCTCCGGTTTGACATGTGTAGGAAAATTCCCGCATGGGCCGTGGGACAGGGAAACCAGGAGAATTTTGGTCTTATTTATGGAACAAGCCCAATCACGCCTAACCTCACTCCTTGTGTGTGTGCGCTTTTTTTGTTTTTTTTTTTTGGTGACGGGGAGTGGGGGTGTGGAGTGGTTGGATGGCTATTATTCTCTAATTCAAAAACTCCGTTAAACTAAAATTAAATTTATTGTTACTTAAGTATATTTTAATAATTAAAAAGGTTTTTTTTTTTTTATTTTACATTATAATTATGAAAAAAGAATGTAAAATCAAAAAGGGTTGCAGCGGCCGTTCCACGCGACATGTTGAACATTTTTCAAAAGGGTCGGGTCGTGTGCTGCGAAAGACCTCGGGGGGGATGCTCCTCTGTTCTCTCTCGACCATATTTGCTGTCGCCTGCCATTTATTGTTTATATAAACGACCCTGACGATAATTTGGGAAATAAATAAATAAATAAAAAAACCTAATAAGATGATTTATATTGCTCTTAACCTTAAAATTAAATAAAAAATGTTTTATTAATATAATAAAAAGTATAATTTATGTTTTTCCTATGAAACGCAGTCATTCGCTCAAGTTAATTTGATTTATTTATTTATTATTTTTTGTAATTTCAACGTAATTTAACACGAGCAGTTGAGAAATGTTTTGGTGTAGAACAATTTTGCTATTCCTTTAGTTTCCCCTTTCGAGGCCTGACGAAAACATGATTTTGTTGGATTGTTGTTATGTGCACTTCCCCGCACTATACTTGGTTGTCTTATCTGAAAAATGGAAAGCTGGGGATTGCAGAAAATTTTAGCAGAAGAAATTTATTTCAAAGAAAAACGAAGATAAATTAAAATACTAAAGTCCTGTTCTTATGTTAACAGTGAAATCGTAGAAACAAGAAATCCGCACGTGCCCCCCCTTCGCCAGCCCCGTTTGTGTCATCATTAGCACAGCATCACGTAACGAACGCCCATCTGGCATGGAGCCAATGTACTAATTGCAAGGGCTTCCTTCTTCTTAATTGGTGAGGAATGGTCTTTTCAACCCACTTGCGAGTGTCGATCATAGGCCTTGTTCCCATTGAACTTGGTTTCTCTCCCAGGTTGTTAGAGTCTAAGATGGCCCATCACTCCCCCGTCAAATTCCCGAGGTCTGTCTTAACCAAGTACGACATTAATATCAGCTCATACAGCCATTCTTTCCTTCTCCTTCAATTTTTTAGATTAATTTAAAGATCAGAGTATTGACAATAAAAAATCTCCTTTTGTTCCTTAATCATATTTCCTCTTGCAGGTTACAAGTCCATTACTGGGCTAGTTGGATGACCCCTCTCATGATTAACCGAATGAAGTTTTTAATCTATTAAGGTTGAATTGAACTCTCTGAGTACGCACACGGGCTTGCGCGCACACTCATAAGACATAACTTTAATTTGAACGTTCACTCTCTATTTGCAAAAATTAATTGAAGTTAATTCCCCGAACAAGCTCGATTTATTTATTAACTTTTTTTTTTTTTTTTTGCAACAAAATTAATCTGCAACTGAAAATATTATTGGTTGTGACCCACTCAACCTGCAATTTATTAAGCTTGAACTTATAATTGCCTGTCGCTAGTGTGTCCCACTAGATCAACAGCCAAATTTGCCCAGATTGCCCCCAGACAATAATTACTATTTTTCACTCTTTTTTAAGAACTTTGACAAATGGCAGCAACATAAAAATATATCAGGTATCCTTTCCGATGTGTCAAAAATGTAGACGAGGTATGTCACAGAGTTGCATTCAAATGGCACCCGAAAACCTCTTAGCATTTGCCTGCGCGCCGGCAAAGGAAAGGAAAGGACAAAACAAAGAACCCCGATGCACCTCTTATCGAGTTGCAAATCAAAGCAGCCTGTATCACAATAGAAACACTCACAAAAACAGACATCCTTCCATATATTCACCACTAAGATTCTGATCCAACGAAGGCGTTACTGAATCTTGATAAAGCTTTCAAAGCAATATTTTTCCAATTCAAAATAAAATAAAAATAAAAATAATATCAATAATAATAAACCGAGGGGAAGTGGAAAAGCAGTCAAACACTGATAATAACATTATTAAAAGAATTACTAACAGGAAGTTAAAGGTCGCAATTGTAAAAGCTGATACACAACAATTCCAGAGTGGCCTAAGCCCCCTTTCTTCTCAGCACCAGTAAATAATTCTCATCTCATTTTTGTGGATCGAATGAACTTATTTCATTCTCCCCCCCCCCCCCCCGGCAAATCTCTATGACACTTTTTATGTGATGACGAATACAATCATGAAGTTGAAAATATGCGAAGGCCAAAAGAGGATATGGTCTTTACTCCTTGTGAGGGATGAAATCTGCATATCGTTCAGCTTTTGCACCACTTTTATGGTCATAGTATTCGACCAAAGCAGCGCCAGCTAGTGCACCAAGAGTGAGAGCCTGTGCATGCAACCTAAATTCAAAATACGAGAGAAGGTAAGAAGCAAAGGACTAAAGGCTACTAAGAACAGCACAAATACCTACAGGCTTGAGAGAATAAGAAATATTGCAGATTAACAGAGCAGCATCCTATATAAATTGGGAATGCATGCTTACAAACAAAATAGAACTGTGTGTCTCTGTTTTAACTTCTTACTTGCAGAAGAAAGGAGGAAACAATGGGAGTAAAGAGTTTTTTGATGGTAGCAGAGTGTGTGGCTGTAACACCAATAGAAATGCTCTCGTGTGCATGCAAGGTAATCCCATAATATTAATCAAACAATTTTTTATGTGAACTTCAAACATCTCAGTCATTTAAGCTAGAACAGCATCAGCTTTTAGAAGATTTCTCAATTGTAGACCAAGTATGGTGAGAAATCAAGTCTGGGTTTCCAATGCTTGATCACAGCAATATGAAACATAAAATCTAACAGGTGTCTAAAAGCTTCTCATGTTATTCAGAACCCATGGGGCTACAGCCAGTCAGCCACAAGTCAAAGAAGCAGAAAAAAAGTAACAATATTGAAAAGCCAAACATTGGCAAAAGGAATAATGCTTTCATTTTGTGTAGATGTGGGTAACATAATCTTCCGGTCATCGAATTTATTTCATTTTCAGGGAGAAGAAAAGGGGAATTCTACTAAAAACTAACATTCGCTTTACCTGACTACAAGGGTTTGAACTACCAATTTGTCCCAGGTTAAACGATAGGAAACATTGTTTTTCACATCATCTATGAACAGATCATCAGCAAGCCATTCACTATTACAATGGCACAAGTCCCAAGGCAACAACAAAAGGTTTCAGTTCAAGACCTAAGGACAGCTGCATCACCCAAAAGAAAAAGCTTGGTGATACTACTGTCGTTTGTTCTTTCCCCTTTTCCCACAATTAAAACAAAGTTTGACAAAGGCTGAATGTCACAGACAAAGAATACTTTTCATGAAAGACATTCGGAGTTGCAAAAACTAATGATCCATAAGACAACATCTGAGACAAACGCACCCGGCAATGACATCAACTACATAAACCATCGATGTATATAAAAATCGCGGGAGGAAAGGACAGACACAACTACATATTGTCTAGAACCATTATTCTATGAATTACTCATCATACTGGGCTCTCATATAAATAGGTGAACAACCTTAACTTCCACGCACTCGCAGAATCAGCTATATCCAATTCGAAATTTCCAAAGTTCGCAACATAAAGAATTGAAAAAAAGCAAAAACAAAGAAAAAAAAAAAACACTAAGGAAAATGAATTGCGGAAAGATTATACCTGGCATGAATAATCCTGACGCTGGTCTTCATGTTGGGTTTTGACCAATTGTACGCGATTGAACCCGCAATACCGCTAAGCCACAAACATCCTTTTCCCAATCATCATCGTAAATAACCACCCAAAAAGAAGAGAACAAAAAACCAATTAGATCAAAACCCAAAAAACAACATAATCGATTCATATACATATATATATATATATATATATATATATATAGAGAGAGAGAGAGAGAGAGAGAGAGAGAGAGAGAGAGAGAGAGAGAGATTACCGACAGTTCTAAGCTTGTGTTCGACGACCCATCCCCTAGCAGATTCCAATTTGCTCTTAAATTCCGCCATTTTTCGCTTCCTGGAAATGTTTTTTTTTTTCGTCAATGGAGAGAAGAACTAGAACGGAAGAGAAAAGGCAACGAGGGGTTTCGTGTTTTACGCGAAGACTATATATAGAAAGAAGAAGGAAAAGGCCAAGTTGGACTCGACTACGCGTCCTCAATACAATAATCACCCAAAACGGTGGGCGCAGCTGTCTCTCGTTGATCTATTGGCAAGTAGAGTAATTTGAATCATTTTTTAAAATTAACCAGGAAATGGACGGTCCCGATTTGAAAACAGAATCAGAACAATACGACATGGCTTAACACCAGAATTCTTCCCCTATTTTATTTTTTCAAATTAATATATATATATATAAAGAATCTGTGTGACGTATGAGAGGCTTTTATGTTGAAACATCAGCGGATGCCCGGACGACTTCGAGAGCCGACCACGTGGCTACCTCTTTTGCAGTGGCGAGTCTCGAGATATGACACGTGGCCCTGTGATTCATATGATCTAGGAAGGGCAAAATGGGAAGCACGGCACCGTTTCCTTCGCTTATCAAAAAAAATAATAATAATAATAATAACTGGTTGCTAGGTTCTTTCCAGAAGAATCGTACATGCACTTGCGCTCTCTGTTGCTGCCCAGAACGAAGAGGTTCGTTCGTTTGTTTTTTCCCTTCTGCTCTGCAGCTTCTTGCTTGATCTTCTTTATCGTTTCTTATTAATATTATTTTTTCCTATTTTATGATTTTTTTTTGAAATTTTCTCGTTATTTACTTCTCAGAAAAAAAAAAAAAACCCTAATTAAGTATGCTGTTCTACTCTCTTATTATGCTAATATTTTTATTTTGGTTTGTTATATGTTTTATTATTCTGTTGGATTTTCTGTACAGAATCCAATTACCGTTTTTTCTTTTTTTTTTTTTATCTCATGAATTTCTTTGCTTCTTTGTTTGTCCACTTATTTTTTTCTTGTTTTTTTTTTCCTTTTCTCTTATTGTTTCTTTTCCTGATTTAGAATTTTGTTAAGATGCATCTTTAAATATTGTCACCAAGAATCTAATCTTAGGGTTGAACTATGCTTTTATTCTGTAGATCTTGTGGTTTCTTGATTTGTTTTTTTTTTTTTTGTTTTTTTTGGCCGCCTTTGATGACCGTATAGAATTTACTTAATGTTTTCTTGATCGATTTCTCTGTTTCTTGCATAATTTTCTCTTATTAATGTTTTATTTATTATTATTATTATTTTTTTTCACATTAGTTTTTGCTAGGATGTGCCAATTTGTTTAATTTTATCTTTGTAATATATACTCTTTCCACTCGAAATCCTTGACTCCCTGCGCCTGAAAGATGCTTGCCACACATATCTTTTTTCCCTTGTTATTTTTCCATTCCTTTGTGTGTGTGTGTGTGTTTTTCTTTTTTTTGGTACTTTGGCTTCCTAATTTCTTCAATTTGCGGTATTTGATGTTTCTTCATGTGAAAATAACCTCTACTTGTTTTCTCTCTGTTTCTTTTTTGTCTTCTGTTTACCATTGATGAGCGAAAAAGTTGAATGGTTTAATTGCTGTTCATTCTGAATTGTTTTTGTTTTTTTTTATTTGTGTTTTTTTGTGGGTGATTGCATGCAGTTTAATTTTGTTAATTAATTTCATTGTTTGTTTTTATGTGTGTCACAGTTTCAACTGCCTATTAGCTCTGTGCGAATTTATGTGATTTTTTCTTCATGATAAAATTTTGGATGTTTTAGACCCTTTTGAATTTGACAATACAGTGAAAAGCCGCATGCCTCCCTCTTTCTTGATATGTGAGTAGTTATACTTCAATTCCAGTGAATTACTTATGTTTCAGGGAAGGATGAGCAGCCGTGCAAGTAGGACACTTTATGTGGGCAATCTTCCAGGGGACATTCGTGAAAGGGAAATAGAAGATTTGTTTTACAAGGTGGTACAATTGATCAATTGGTGTTTAATTTTTCTTTTAATTGTACTTAGTATTCAAAAGAGGAAGCCCATGCATTTCAAGAAGTATGGATTAATCATTCAGTATTTACCATTTCAAAATTTTAATATTTACTTTATGAAAAAGAATGATGCTGTAAAGTCGTCTCAAGCACTAACCAATTATTGGCAAATGTATTGAATAAAGAGACATGTTTAATTCAACTATTAATTTGTATGGCTGTGTGCTAGAGATTGTGCAGTTGTTTACTATGAAGTAATTCCTACTAATCCAGTAATTGTTTCATCTGACAATTAATGGCAGTATGGACCCATTATTGACATTGACCTCAAAATTCCACCAAGACCCCCAGGCTATGCTTTTGTTGAGGTGAGTTGCACTTTATCCTTCTGTGAATTGTGTTGACTTTGCAAGTTTGGTTTAAGTCATAGGTGTGGGTTTTTATTTGTTTTGTTTTAATTTCCTTAGAAAACTGATGTATTTATGCAAATCTTTTGTGCTGTAGTTTGAAGATCCTCGTGATGCAGAAGATGCAATTTATGGTCGAGATGGTTATGATTTTGATGGGTATCCGCTGCGAGTCAGTCTCTACTCACTCTTGGTTATTTACACACGAATGTTATGAGTAGGTTTCTCGGCTCTGTCTTCTCTTTGATTTCTTATTTTCCAAGTAAATGTATTTGTCCTGTTAGGTTGAGCTTGCACATGGTGGGCGAAGAATGTCTTCACCTGTAGATCGTTATAGCAGTTACAGTGGTAGCAGTGGTGGCCGGGGATCTTCCAGGCGCTCTGACTATCGTGGTATGTATTAGTCTGGCATTGCTTATCTATTTTAATGATGATTTCTGTTGAGATTGATTTGATATCATTCTTTTGCTTAGTATTGGTCACTGGATTGCCACCCTCTGCCTCATGGCAAGACCTAAAGGTGTGTTGGTTCTCTACTATGTCTATGCCTTGCACTTACAATTTTGCATAGTGTAAACTGTTAAAATCAATTGTGGGTAAGTTAAATTACTATTGTTCAAGTTAAATTATCATTGTTAATGCATGTAAAATGATCAGGACCATATGCGCCGGGCTGGGGATGTCTGCTTTTCTCAAGTCTTCCGTGATCGTGGTGGTAAAGTTAACAACTCAAAATCCATTTTGTCCTTTACATGATTTGTTTACCCTGATATATTAGGATGCTGCATGTGAAAGCCTTATAGCTGCAATGGCAATGAGCTACTATGAACCAAATATTTGTGCTAGTCCACAGCAGAATTATATAAGTTATGGCAACCTTTGCAGGCATGACAGGGATTGTAGACTATACAAACTATGAGGATATGAAATATGCTGTAAGTTCCCACTGCCCTGGAGTAAGATCTTTTCTAATTTCCTATGGATCATGTATGGATGGTCAGTGAGTGTTTCTGTTATGTATTTGCAGATTAGGAAACTCGATGACTCCGAGTTCCGGAATGCATTTTCTCGTGCTTATGTGCGGGTATGTTGTCATGTATCCTGTTTCTCCCAATCCAGTTTCCATGATAGGTTTTTTTATCCATTGGCATTTGCCTAGGTGAGGGAGTATGACTCAAGACGGAGGAGCTACTCTAGGAGCCGTAGTCGCAGTCTCAACCTAACAAGACGTAGCTATTCTAGAAGCCGAAGCCGTAGTCGTAGCTATAGTTACCAGAGGAGGTCTATTATCTGTTGTGCAGTGGTTATGATGTGCTGCTTTCAAGAATAATCACTTTGACTTACAGTAAGTTCTTTTGCAGTGAGTCTCCTAGGGCCAAAAAATCTGTATCTCCTGCTAGATCTGGTTCCTCACATTCTCATGCAAGATCATCTCCTCGATCTATTTCAAGGTAACTGTTTCTATCTCACCTCTATTCTTTTAACTGGAATCATTGATAATTTTCTTCTGTTGCATATTTCCCTGGCTTTTTGTGGCTAGTCTGAAAGTGGTTGTTAGGTCTGTTTAATTTTCTTCTTTTTATTCCTTTTTCATTGTTAGTCTAGTAGGATAATCTGTTGCAAGCAACAAGGAAATAGAGATGAAAACTCTAGGTTTCCACGCATGCATCTGTTGTCATAAGTATGTTTGAATTTGTGTGTTACTAATAATTTAAGGGAGGATGAGTCTTTTCTCTTGTTGGGCTCCATCGTAAGTGCCTGATTTGTATGTTGTGGGCAGTCAATATGGGTTGATTATATTTTCCTTTCAGCAACAATCTCTGGAATTTAGGTACTGAAATTTTACATAATATTGTTAAATTTTTACCTTCCAAATTAATTGTACTTGAATGTTTCTGTCTTGAAATCATCGTTAGCACTCTGTTTGAAGCTGAATGAAGGGTGTGGAAACTTATGAGCTGGGCCTATTGCTGTGGCAGCCGCTGCATTTACATGAAGAATATTATCATCTAAGCAATGTAGTTGTGTAGCCCTTTAAATGCTTACAATTCTTCATTACCTTGCTTTCCTATTTGCTATAGGTAGTCTTGCAAGCATGTGGCAATTTTTTAGCATGTTGCAATCTTCTTATCAGCTTTTTTAGATACCAGTAACTCTTCCCTACCTAGGGGTGACTTATGATTTATTTAATTTAATTTTCAATTTTTTTTCAAACTATTTTTGTCTTTTTAATAGTTCAAAGAGTTTGGAGAAATAGTTTTACAGTAGTTTTCTTTATACTGTTGATATTGGCTCCTTGTGTGTCTCTATTTCTCTCCCCTTCAACTTCTAAGGATGAATCTTGAATGCCAAACACTCTTGGAAAGAAAACATTATGAAGATGATGTCTACTTTGAGTCAAATCTTGTCTAATATTTTTTGCTGTTCTTAATTAATTCCAAAAACATTATGAAGATGACGTCTACTTTGAGTCAAATCTTGTCTAATATTTTTTGCTGTTCTTAATTAATTCCAATTAATGCTCTAAAATCCTATTCTAGACTTAAATACATCTCGTATGCATGATAGGATGATCAGAAGACTATTTGAGCACACCTTAACTAAATTGGCTGGTTGTCTAATGTTGTTCATGAGGGTTGCCTTGTTTGTTTTTTAGATCTCGCCTTTTGCGGCGACCTGGGGATTGGACGTTAGGATCTTGATGGGATGCGGTGCTCATATGCCTGCAATTCTTTGGTTCTGGATGTAATGCTGTCTTTGATGAGGAGCACTTCTGGGAAATCCTCCAAATGATGGCGGTATTATGGTGTTGGGTTAACAAATTGCTGAGATTGCTCAAAGTGTAGACTAGGTCACAATCTTTTCAAGGCTGAAAATTTTGAACCTGACTGCTATTGACATTGTTGGCAGTAATCTGCATATAGAAAAACTCGGTCTACTGAAAATGCTATAATACACTAGTTTTCTGCCTGGATGTAGAGGTGCAAATAGGGAAGACGTGGTTCTCTTTTTGTCTTGCACATTTTGGGAGGATTGCATCTTCTGTCTTCATGCAATGGATTGCTTTCCATTTAGAAGCTGATGAAGTTCTCATGAGCTGGGGGGAAATGCATTTCTAAATGGCTTATGTTGTGTGCATCAAATAGTGGATTTGTTCTTGTTTCCCTTGGTTGCTCCAAAGGACTGGTATTATGTTCCAATTGTTTGATTGCTTTCACTGAGTTGGAGGCAGCACTTGGAACTTTTGGTTCAACAGTTATAATGGATAATTGAGGATATTGAATTTGTTTGCTTCTGGATATTTTTGCAGATCTTGGTCTAGATCCAGATCTCCAGTTGCATCTGTAAGTAAATTTTGGTCTGCAACTTCATCTGATGTGAATGGGAATGTGATCCTATTATTTTCTTACGTGTTTTTTTGTTATTCTTGGTATTGTACCAGCCTCCTCACAATAAAAAGGTGGAGAGAAGCCAAAGCAGAAGCATGAGCCAGTCACGTTCACCACCATCTGTATGGTTCTTTAATCAAAAACCAGAAATGGCTTCCCTTCTTTTGATCATTTCGTCCGATTCTTTGGTTCTGATTGTGTTTATGATTTGCATGCAGGTGAGATCCGATTGAGCCCATTCAATGGGGGACTCATAGCACTTGAAAGCGCTTTAAAATCTTTTCTTGGGTTTAAATTGTTTGTTGGGAACTTTAGGATGCTTCTAAAACCTCACTTAAGAGGTAGTTTATCTTCTCTAGACAAAGTATGTATCTAGAAGTTGGCTGCATAATGTGTTTTGAATTGGAACTTCTGCTGATTAGACCATGTGGACACATTTTTCTGGGTTATTTCTATTACTGTTTTAATATCTTACTTGATTCTCCATTTCTGGGGTATATTTTAAGAAGTGTCTGCCAAATTGCTTGAAATATCCCTGGCCTTAAATACGGCTCTAACACGAGTTTCATCCTCTGGATAAGATCTGATTTGGTTTGAGTGACAACATTTTCCACTTCCAGAGAATGGTTCAAGAGAGGTTGCCTTAGTTTGGCATTATCAGCTTCATGGTGGAATCTGGTTTTGTGGGTTTTTCCTTTTCTTTTTGGGGGGCGGGGGTGGGCCTGACTCGATCTTGCTCCAAAGGCAACGAAAAGAAGGTTAAAAAAGTTTGGTGATCCGTATGAAACATAATGATAAAATGCAAAATAAAAACTATGTTATAACGATTATTTTACTAATAATTTTGTTGTACTTTCTTAGGTTATTTGTTAACCAATTTATCGTTATTCTTGCTCACATTTTCTGGGAATCAAAGCAAAATAAAAGAACATTACGTAAATATTAAAATTAACACAAAAAGAGAAAAAAAAAAATAATACCTATAAAAATAAGCAGCAACATGGCAAAAGATAGGAAAAAGAGGTATCTTTTATGTCACCGAAAAATATGTGCACAGCTGACTAGTCTCATGGTTATGGACTCTGGAGTTAAAGCCAATCACGTATAACATACGCATCATTAAGAAATTGTTGTATGATTCCCTCAAAACAAAGACAGCCGTGGGAAAAGGGTTTTACGTTAATCGCACGAACAAACCACACACATCATACTTCATACGGTTCAGTTCCATCCGCGTCATGGGATTGTGGCCAGCTTTTTGAACAAATTACAATTTAGCACAAGAAGCCACCCGCGTCATAACAAATCCCCCCTTATTGTCCTTCACTTTTATCGACAGAATTGACGGTTCATTCTGTTGCTGTGATATTCTTAAGAAGCTATAAGACGAAACGAAACAAGAAAGCCACCAAAATTATGTACCATCCAACATGTTACTTATTTTATATGTTCTCAAAAGGCATGGAAAAGAAATTAGAGGAAGCCGAAGTCCACCACACAACCAGATTGGCTGCCAAAAAGATCGTTTTTGGGGGGCCATTCCATAGTATTTTGAGGCTGTCAGCATTGACAGACTCCAAGCCTTGTATTTTCACGTCTTTTCACGCATACATAAATTTTGGTTCCATTCATATAGAGTGGCGGTTTGCTTCACCCAAAAAGGATAAGGAAGAAAGCTATGACCGGTTTTGGTATGACATCCTCTCTGACCCATGCCGTTGGCGGAGGCTGCTGGACCTGATGCTAGGATCTGACCCACTAGCAGTCTGATGGAATCCACCCCAACCTGAATCTCTGTCGATGGGACTTGATGAGAATGGCCACAAATGATCTCTTTCCCATGCATGATATATATTTGGCGGATGATTTTCTGGCTCTTGGAAGTTTCGACCAGATGTGTCTGATGGGACAAAGTAGAAGCCAGTCTGATCAGACGATGAAGCCATCATACCCACCTGAGACAAACCTCTCTGGCTGCCCAATCGTCGGGACCCCGGAATAATGGGTGCGCGAATGGCTGGAGAACTGCCAGGTTGTTGTTGATAGTATGCCTGAAGAGCTTGAACCCGATCACGGGTTCGAGCATTGCTGCCTTGATAAGGTGGGATCATTGAGGAAGAAACTGAGCTCCCAGCTCTAGCACTAGAACTGTAGAATAGAGTGACTTTGATGTTAATGCCCCTGACTTAAAGCAAAATAAAACTATCTACAAGAATTTTGGAATCAACTTAAATTATGAATGGCAGGAGGCTAAGGGATTTCCTTGTGCTGAAATGAGTGGACATATTTACTCTACAGAAAGAGATGGGCCGTTTTCATGTGCTGCATGTTGCAATTAACACAGAAGACAAAGGAAGGTATACCTGTGGCCAATGTGGAATGGATGCATGAAAGATCCTGATCTTGTAAGGTCAGAACTGGCTCTACCTGACCTTGGGGCAATGGGTGGAACTGAAGGTTGATCAGCATTACCAATCCGACTATTGGTTGTAGAGAACGGTGGGGAATGATGCTCCCAATTGTGATAATGTAGATCCAAGGCAGGAAAAGCATAGGAACTAGGAAGTTCACCGGGTAATGATGGACCATGCCAGTGACTGTTAAAATTAGGACCATCTGAAACACTTCCATTGGAGTTTGAAGGCGATGGGTGAATTGGTCCAAAGTAAGCAATGTATGGGCATGGATGAGTAGCAGACGATACAGCAGTATGTTCTGCAAAGATAGCATGTTGCCCTGGTAGATCATGATCTGCATTACAAACAATCCTATTAATACAGATGGTCACAGTGCCTTTCAAAGCTACATAAAATAAAAGTCACTCATTAGCTACGCATTATAGAGAAATATCTTACATGCATTTGATGAAAATTCCCCTTCCCTGCAACCAAAGTAAGTAAGAAAATAAAGTATGTTAAAGTACAACTCACTCAATGAAAACATGTATCAGGACTAAGCAAATGGGCACAAGTAAAAAGGGGTCAAATAACTCCACTAAAACCTAAAAGCAATTATGAATGACAAGAGGTACATTCTTCAGGCTAGAATATAAATTTAATTGAACCATATGTGAATTCACTCATGGCTTCTGAACCTACGTACAATAAGAAAAATAAAAAACTAAACCACCCAAATCTTGAGCTGACCTCCCAATGATTGGCTCACTCTGAACTCCAGCTGCATTAGCTAACAGCACATTATGGCAATAATAGGCGTCACATGAGGGCATTGTTAAATAAGATTAAAATGTTTCCACAAAAAGCATTGGTTGTTCTTGAGACAACTGTATTAGTCTTACTTGAGACAAGCTCAGCAGTAGGGTACATAAACAAGAAGGGACTGCAGAGATTCATTTTTTGTGTTGGCTGCCAGTAGCAACATGTGCAAAACTTTGCATTTTAAGCATTTGCATTTCCCTTGTCATGTCTCTGTTCATCAATCACAGATTCCTCCTCCCCAACTTTTCCCATTTTTTATCAGTATCTGATTTTTCTATAGAAAATTCTATAACTGAGCAGACATAAACAAACATGCAGGAGTAGAGAAGGATCAAAACACAAAAAATAAAATATGAATGACCAAATCAGTCACACAGAATTGAAAGAGGAAAAACTGTAAGTATTGAATTGTTGCACAAAACTTACTCAAAAGATGAAGGAAATCGTGCCAAGCTACCAAATGGACACCAATGAACTCCAAAGGACTGCAAAACCATTTAGGACAAACAAAAATGAAGCAACATGCAATAACAATCAAACTTCATTTTTATTCCAGTATGCAGACACATGCATAGAAAGGCACCAACTAAAATCCATCACAATTGACAGGCCAAGAACATATGATCATGTCATGTAACATCCAGAAATAAGTAGAAGAAGTATGCTTCTACTTATTGACCAATGCAACTTTGAAGCATGACTTCACTATTGTAGATTTTCAATCTCCATGTGGTGCATTCCATTGATTTTTTGGCTTCTAGCATGTTGACTATGTGACAAATTAGCTGCAATTCTTCTAGTTTTATCTCCTTAACAATATGCTCTCCATTCTCTTTAACTGTTGTTAATGAAGCCTACATTGTTGTAACTATTTTGCTACAACTTTCTCCCATTGCACCCCTCCTTGAACCAGCTGGCATGTGAAAAGAAGACCCCACAATAATGCCTGATAATTCTCATCCTCAAGTCAAATCAAGAATCCTCTTTTCAATGCTTGACATCACAAAAATAGCCATATCCTCAAAAGATTTTGTAAAGGTAATGGTAAGTTAATTCATGAAGTCCTTTGTCTAGGACATTGCCAAACAACATGAGGCTTTTCCTAGTAAATCTACTTTGACATTTTCTTTAAAATTAATCAATACAGATTTCACTGGCTGTAGGTGCAGTTTATGTACTGTTGTTAGATTACATCCAAGGACTCAAAGAAAGGATTGCACATCCTAAGCATTCCTTTATTTTATGTACTTTATGATTACTTAGAGACAATGGAGGTGACACCCTTGTAGACTAGCTTCCATCAGAAGCAGGTGTTTCTGAAATTCCTAATCATCTATCAACCAACAAAGGAGAAAAAATCTTCATGCAACCAAAGTAAAGAGTATCTGTTTGGAACAAAAGGCCTTAAAACTTTCCTTTTACTAGGCACTATTTTAATTTCATCTTCTCTATTGAAAAATCCATTTCTTTTTGGGACTTGGAAATTAGATAAAACTCTCATGCATGTTTGAGGAGCCTAGCCCTGTTCAGTTTTTTCCTTTCATGTTTCCTTGTTTTAATTGCATTTCTAAGCAAGTGCAAGTAAGGGCACTTTAAAAATAACTTCATCTTTCGCCGCACCTAGTTTTCTCCAGCCTGCTACCAACAAATGAAGTGTATGTTTCTCATTTCTATCCTCAATGTTAGGGCATGATGTTACTAAGACATGCAATCAACAATAATGCAAACGTGCTAGAGATATGCATGAAGAAGCAAGGAAGGTTTTTACAATCCATAAATTAAAGTCGAGTGGCAGCATTATGCATAAGCATAACCATGTAACAGAAATCCATGAAGCTAATGCATTTACCATTTCTGAGTAGCTTAGGTCATAAAGGTCCTCATCATGCGCCCAGTCCTCCATACTAACTTCCGGCAGAGAACGGCTACCATTTGAGTAAAGCCATTGGCCCTTTTCAATTTTACGACAATTAGGGCATTGCATCGCACCTTTTACATTAAACGCTGACCCGATGCAATCTGACCATGGTCATGAAAAAACAAACTATAAACAAAAGAAAGGGCAAACAGAAGACTATAAATCAACTAGAAATTAGAGGGCTACTGAAAAGTGCCGCATTCAGAACACTCCATATTCTGTACTTAGTAAATGAAAAGGTTCAATAGCTGAGGAGAACACACTAGCAAGTTACAGGTTACAAATGAATTCAAAGGCTTGGGCATTTTAACAACTTCTAACATATGCAAAGACAAAGACTGAAGAAATACACAAGGAACCTCAGAAATCTTTTTCTGTCATAAAGTCACAAATCTATTTCATAATTGTAATTTAAAATCAGTGGAACGTTTATTTCAATGCTGATTAATTCCTATTCCAGCACCACCTTCATCACATCACATAACTCAAACCATCATTTCACAATTTTCAAATCCAAATTGCTTCAATGATACCAAAACTCAAGTCCCATGTCAAATAAACCTAAAAAAATAATCAGCCACTTGGATCTCATTAATACATATCATTAGATGAATATTTCCATTAAAAATCATCAACCATTTAACTTGGGGGGTTTCGGAAGAACAACTCTCTCACGAGTCTAACTTAGCCCAAAACAAATACTTCTTCAGTAATCCAAAGATCAATCGCCCATTATTCTTTTCTTCCCACCAACCAAACAAGAATTAGAACAAACACCCACGAACAAGAAATAAAAGAAAATGTACACCAGATCTCACAATTCTCTACGAAAACAACAACTCATAAAAAATTCCAGAAAAAAAAAAAAGAAACACAGAGAGAGAAAAATTTACAACCTAAATGGAATTGATGTCCACATTGGAGCTTGGCCCACGACCGATCCCCATTATCTGCCACCGCATCGAGGCAAATCGAACACGAAATCGACGACCCAAACGATTTGCCCCCGCCACCGCATCCTCCTCCTGCGCCGCCCCCGCCATCTCCATCGTCAACGATCACATAGTTGTCACTATTCCCGAACCCCATCACACCACGATAAACACTCCCTATACCCCAACACGGCAGCGCTTTATCTCCTTTTCCCCTTCTCCATAAATCAGTCAAAACAAGCTCTTCTCTATGGTCTTAACAACATCAAATCAATTTCAGAAAACGAAAATAAATCACAGATTGAATTAAATTAAAAAGCTATTATCTTTAATTTTTCCGAATCTTTATGTAATTTGATCGGAAATTATTATTATTATTATTTTCCATCTTCTCGTTCATGTTTTTGCCTCTCTCTCTCTCTCTCTTCTCTGTCGTAATTTCTCTCTCTATCCTTCGCGTCTGTCTGGTCGGGAGATTATCTTGTGCCGTAGGATTTACAGTTGAAACTTCTAATGACCGTTGGCCTAACATATGGTAATGATGGACGGCTGAGATTGAGAGTTAGCAGAAAGATGGAATTCCATTTTATTTTATTATTATTATTATTTCAGATAGTGCATAATTAATAAGGAGATTTTGACATTTGTTTGACAATCGACGCTGCTTTTGTGTTCTTTTATTTATTTTTTTCCCCTTTTTTTTTTTTTTTTTCCAACTATTGGTTATCCCAAAATATCCACTTGTGATAAAGTATTCCAATTTTAGGGTGCGTAAAAATTATCCAGCTATATTGGAATTAAATTTTTCGGTGGGTTCATTTCCACCGATTCTAATTTCTTTAATAGTTCGTTTCCCAAATTTGATTTTTCTGAAATAAAAATTAGAATAATTATTGAGGCAACGGAACGGAACTAAAAAAAAAAAAAGGTGGGAATTTTCTTATGGTAGTGATGATTGTTGTGGATAGTTTCAGGGGTGTTTTTGAGTGGTTAGAACGGTAGGAATTGATGTTAGTTTTGAGGAATTAGGTGTAGATGGATAAACTTTGATGTGAACTAAACATTGTTGCGGGAAACCAACACCACCAAGCGTAGCATATCAACAGGTTTCCCTGGCATCCTCGTTTATTGGAAGAGAACTCCCCGTTGCATCCCAAAAAGGGCGTGTCTTCCATGCTTGGTTTTAGCTTTGGCATCCTCGGCTAGACGAGTGAGACACGATGCTCTGGTCCGCCGCCTTTAATTGTGATCTCTGATCCGACCTTAACCGCCGATGTGCCCACTTTTAACTTTAGCTTGACTAACGTGGCCAATCCAAATCACACCGTATTTCTGATCCCTCGCAACTCGCAACACCTCGCTGTTGTGATGCCTTCCCGGGTGAGCTTAGGTGGTCAACGAGCAGGACTTGAATCTAACAAGTCACGGGTCTGATTCTTGTCCCAATTATTAATCCTGATAAGGTTAGTGTCTCATTCTGCAGAGGTGTCCTTAGAGGTCCCACTGTAAGTACGGTGGGAATGCCTCCAGATATAAGCGAGTGTCGCGACTGCCGAATTTGAGATCAACCCTTTTTCGTCGTGCCCATTTCTTAAACCAAAAGATATCTCGCTGATGCTGTGGTAAATGTAAGATAATTGACAATTATTATTTGAGGCACTAATTTTAATTGATGATTTTGTATACATTTTTCTACATTAACTTAGATTTTTAAGTTATTTTGCTGTTTTTTACTTTCTAGCAAACAATTATCTATGTCCAGAGTGTAATATTTAATTCTAAATTTGTTAATATTAAAAATCAAGTGTGTTATAGGTTTATATGAATTTAATAATATTTGAGTATTAAATTCTCTTTGTGGGAGAAATTAAATAAGGAAGTCAATAGGTAGGTTTTAATTTTGGCTCATAAGTGTGATAATTTTTTTCTTTTTATGTTAAAAAAGAAGATAAGCGGACAATTGTTGTCTATTTTATTCAATTTCGAATTAGCCTCTTGAAAGATTTTTTTTTTTTTTCCTAAAAAAACCCAAAGAATTCCTTATACCCTTTTCTAATTTTATGCTTGAAAAGCTTGGTGTATAATGCTATTATCAAGAATTGACCATATATTGCACATAGACTTTTAAACCATTTATCTGATTATATTCTACATAATTTATGTGTATCCTATAAAATAAGTAATTCGTGAAAATAATATTTTATTTTCAATAATTATAACTTTTTAAAAACTAAATGTAACTTAATTTGAAACATTTACTTAATATTTTATTTTTTTAACAAAATAAAAAAATAAAAATAATGTTTTACCCTCTCATTAAAAATATTACTTTACATTTATACTATATAATAAATTACCCCGTTATATTAAACTAATAACAACACAAATTTTATGATATTTAATTAAAATTATTAATTATTTTTAAAATTAGATAAGGTCAGATACAATTATCAGATATATTATTATATTATTAAATGACATCGTTATCCACTTATCCGGACCTGCTCTGTCCCAATACATCCGCCTTAAAAGTTGCAGGCTTGGCTTTCCTAGTGTGGGCTACTGGCTTTTGTAGACCCACTCCATCCACGGTCAGCAAATAGCAATCCATTGATCTCGATTATCTCCCTGCTTCCCCAACCCCACCGCGCCCCCCCCCCCCCCTCCCCCGCCTTTTTTTTTTTTTTGGTGTGTGTGAAAAAAGCTTGAATTTCAGTCTTGGATATATCATATTTATAAGAGTGAATATTTCGTGGGGTGAAGTTCTTACACCGTAAAATCTACTTGATTGGCCCGGCCTGCATTTAATGTCCGACATTTGGCATGCCAGCCTAGGACTTCATGCCTTGCTTCTAATGCACATCGATCGAGTTCGCAATGGTCTTCGGTAGGTGTACTAGGAAAAAATGGCATACAGTTGATCAATCATAAAATGCATTATTGCCAACCAAAAACCAAAAAACACATTTATTTTATCCATTAAAATGTTCATTGAGTGTGAGCAATCCAATAAAAATAATTCTTTAATATTATAAATTTTATTTTTCTAAAATTAAAATATAATGTCTTAAAATTATAAAAAAATAAAATTTTGATAACTAAAATTTTGCACGAGGAACCTAAAAAGCATATGGTTTGCTTGCACAGCTTCCACATAAATGTGCTGACCCCAATTTGCGAGTTGTTAGGTACGGTGAACTTTGTTACGAAAATAAAGAAAATATAAAATATATATAAATATAAATAAAATTAAACCAGATTAAAAAAAAAAAAAGTTAGTGGCTTCACATCCTTTTTTTTTTCTTCTTTTTTAATTGGACTTGGCACATGATTCTTGTCATTTACGTAATATATTCAATTAAGAGTAATGCATATATACTGTGACATGTTATATAATTAAGAGTTAAAATTTCACGAATTAACCGTTTTTTTTTTTTGAACTTTTGCTATGACTTAAGGAATGATGCTTGAAAAGAATTCCCATTCGACAATCTGGCTCGGATTATCCGTTTCTGATCTTGAATATTGAGACGAGAAGATGATGTCTATTATGATTTAATTAACTTGATTAACCAAAATAGAAATTTGAGAAGTGTGCCTAACAAAACATCATGCCCACGGTCAAATTTGCAGGTCAACAAAGGCGGTCAAAAAGGTCAAAACTTTGTCACTTTAATTTGCTCAAATGCATCAAGCGTTCAAAATTGAATGTCTCCAATCAATGGATATTATCGATCCACTTGTTGAAATGGGTTCCTGATCGTTGGATTGACTCCTCATATTGCTTTTAAAAAAAAAAAAATAAATAAAAACGAATGAATTAATGTTTGTCAGGTTGTGCTTGACCGTATCTTATTTAGCGGTACCTGTTGCGGGGCAGCACGGGCCATCCTACGGTTGAGGGACAACCAGAAGAAGCAGTCGACCAGCTCTGATTTCAGCTTTTCGTGTTGTCAACATCCGAAACTCAGATTGAGGAAATCTTTTGAACTACCCCACCGAATCACTCATTCATCACCGTCCGATCCGAGCACCAAAGGAATTCAACGGTTTTGATCCCATCGCCAATCTCCGTACCTCTGCCTGAAACAAGATTCTCGCCATCTGGCGTGACCACTCACTTTGTTAATGTTCGGACAAAAACCATGATTTAATAAAAAAAAAAGAGAGTAAAAAGTGACGTCAAAAAGTCTCCGACACCTCCTCCCGGTCCTGGTCATCATACACAAATTGTCCTGAGAAGGACAGCGCGGGGAGAGTAAACAAATAATTAGACAGGAGAAAAGGGTATTTCGGCAATTTCATGATCCTCTCGCATATCTTTACCGTACATACTTGCCGACGCTCACCGCTAATGCCTCTGATTCTCCCGCACGCTCGCGCGCTCACACGCTTGTTTTTGGCTTTAATTAATTGTTTTGAGTTATTTTCAAAGCAATAGATGGATTTTCAAGGTCCATGCTTTTGTAGAGAGATATATTTCTGGCCCTTCCACGTTATTATTATTTTTTAATTTGCAAACATGCTTGTGTACCAGGATCTGGATCTTCTTACTGGTAATTCTGTCTTCTTTTCTTGAATTCTTGGATTTTGCTTGCTTGGTTTTGATTTTTGGGGGCTGTTTAGCTGCCGTTTGTGTTTATTCTATTCTATTTTCTGAGATTGCTTTTCTGGGTTTAATGGAGGTTACGTGGTTTTTGTGTTTTGACTTGAGATTTACTATGGCTTAAAAAGAAAAATCTCCGGGGTTTGTCTTTGGATTCATACATATATATATATATATATATATATATATATATATACGTTAAATGAGTCTCATTCTATTAAGCTGTCAAAACCTTTATTATAATCATTTAGCCTTTCATTATACTTTTTGGTATGAAAGGTATCCATAGTCCTTTGAGTATAGTTTTGGATTTGGAATTTTAGCTTTTCCTTCTCAAATGCTTTCTTGTCGTTTGTACACAAATTAAATGCTCATATGCCACTGCCATTTATACGCATTTTTCACTTGGGCCTGATTTTTCTACTCTTGGATAGCATCCATCCTCCTTTTTATCCCTTTTTAAGTTTGATGAGAATCTAAGGTATGTCCATGATATTTTGCTTCACACGGAGGAATAAAGGGGCCCATCCTTTTTTTTTTTTTAGAAAAAAAAATTCTGTAGGGCACTGGTTTTGTACATTGGGGAGGAGGCTCCGTGTTTCACAGAAGAGGTACATTGCAAAGGCACATTACACGGAAAGCGTAACAAGAGAACAGTAAAAAGTAGAGACTTCATAGCAATAACTAGAGATCCCAGCGAGGAGGCTCCAAAATATGAAACTTTACCTCTCCTTGGCCAGAGCTTGAATGGAATCTCATATTTGCTTAGCTCATGCATAGTAATTTAAGCTTGCTTTCTTCTTTGCTTGGACTTGGATAATACCTTCATTGAAGTCCTCGTGATTCACCTGTGGTTATATCCCAACAATACACAGATTTAGTACTTGATCCCACGACAAACAGAACAAGCCTATATATAATAAGGTATCCAGGATTTTCCCACTCATGTTTTTAACAATTTAAAAATATGGATTAACCTTTCTGTTACATCAAAGCTTGCGCTTCATGTTTAAGAAGGTGGTCAGAAAATTGCAGAACAAAGACTTCATCATCTTTCAAGAACTTTTGGATGAGGAAAAAGTATTTGGGTTCAGAAGATGAAGTGGGCGGCAGAATCAGTGATTTCGCAGTTCACACCATGAGCTCCCAGAACGCAATACAAGGTATAAAAATTGCAAAAATATGTTGTGAGAGAGAGGAAGAGGCACCTCAGTTCCATCACGCCGAAGAGCTAGCATCCCAGCCTCAACACAAACAGCTTTTAGCTGTGCCCCATTAAAATCATCAGTTGACCGAGCCAGCTCTTCAAAATTGACGTCGGGGTGAACATTCATCTTTCTTGAGTGAATCTATAGCATGAGCATAGAATAATAAGAAGAAAATTATTCTCTCCCACAAAAGATAAAAGTTGGAAAGCAATAAAATAAAAGCAATTATTATGTGTCAAACCTGTAAAATGCGAGCTCTTGCTTCTTCGCTTGGATGTGGAAACTCAATTTTGCGATCTAATCGACCAGATCGCATGAGGGCAGGGTCCAGGATATCTGCACGATTTGTTGCAGCAATCACCTGAAATCCATGATTTGACAACTTAGACTATCCAACAAAACACATACACATGACTAATTATAAGTGACAACACTGAAATAGCCACCATTTAGAGGGGAGAAATCCCATGGTTCAATAAGCAACAGGTCTGACAAAGTCAGCATCTCCAATAGTAATCCTCATAGGATAAGCAACTATTTTACAAAATTGCCACTAACCTTGATTCTTTCATCACTACTAAAGCCATCAAGCTGATTGAGTAGTTCCAACATGGTCCTCTGGACCTCCCTATCTCCACTTACTTCACTGTACACATTATAAAATATCTTGTGATTAGGTTTATTTTAGAAGAAAACTCAATCCAAACAGCACACCCTTATCTAATATAACATTACAACTTGACTATTTAAAATCTAATACGGAAGATACCTATCAAATCGCTTTGTTCCGATTGCATCAATTTCATCTATAAAAATGATGCAGGGAGATTTCTCCTTGGCAAGTTGAAATGCATCGCGGACAAGTTTGGCTCCATCTCCAATGAACATCTGCAGAGGAAACAAGCCCATAATTCATCTTTGGAGTGAATAACATGAAATATATATATACAAATCAGATGTGTAAGTGGAGAAACACAGCTTGTAATGAGATGAGTGATTAGAAAGTTCATTACATGAATTCAACATTTGGAAGAAGAAAAAGAAGAAGAGGCGAAGAGGAAAAAGGGCAAGGAAAAGTACCAAAATTCAACAGAATAAAGGGTGGAAAAATGATCATACCTGTACTAGCTGTGGGCCTGCCAGTTTTAGAAAAGTGGCATTTGTCTGTGCAGCACAAGCACGGGCCATTAATGTTTTCCCAGTTCCGGGTGGCCCATACAAGAGGACACCTTTGGGTGGGCGAATACCTAATTTTTGAAATCTCTCACTGTGGGTCATGGGCAGCACAATTGCCTCAACTAATTCTTGGATCTGTTTGAAGGATAATAAATTGCATTAGGCATTTGACAATTAGCATCTGCTAAAAAAAGTACTAGAAGAGTGACTCCTATGAAAATGCTTAATATTTCAATTTACCTGCTTCTCCAAGCCTCCAATGTCATTATAGTCCTCAGTAGGTTTTTCATCAACCTCCATTGCCTTCACACGAGAGTCATATTCTGATGGGAGAGTATCCAAGATCAAGTAGCTATCTTTATTGACTCCAACCAAGTCACCGGGCTTCAACTTGTCAGGATCAACAAGACCAACCACAGGAAGAAATATTGTCTAAAGTACAGGCAAATTACAATAATTTTAGTCATTGTAAGTGCAGCCAAAAAGAAATATACCCCTTCCCCCAACATATATACAAGGATGCAACCATACATAGAAAACTTTAGTAGGAAACAGTGTCAAGATTAGTATCTTTACTGTTGTGAATCAGTAAAGAAAGTGTTTGTTTGCAAAGATGTAAACTTCCATTTAAGACAGAATAAAAGATACAACTATAAACAAGTGACACACCAAAGCTTGCCATTCCAATACTAAAATGCACAAGCAGAAAGCAACTGATATACTGAAGTTTGTTTTCCCAACAAACTAGTGACATCTATCCCCCCAGTGACATACATGCCAAATCAACTCCATCAAATGCAAGACCACCTAGCTATTTTAGCTTCTGTAATGGTAAGACATAAGAAGAAAAATATGAGATGGCCAACCTGACGGGTTGATGTCTTCAGAACAACACATTTGCCCTTCCTTTGAGAGTCAAGGTCAATGTTTGCACCATCTTCCTCAGCCTCTTCTTCTGGGTTCATCTCCAAAATCTAAATACCCACAACCGTAGAGTTAAAGACGAGCCCGTTAGAAGGACATATAAACGGACCCACCCATCCGCTAATGGAGGATTGCTTTGGAAAAAAAGAACACTGTGACTGTAACTCCACCTTGAATAGGGGTTTTCAAACACATCAGTCAATTACTACCAGAATTAAGCCAAGAATCGGAATTTGACTAGTTTTACCCACTGCAATATTTACTCTTAGAATTAAACCAACAAAGAACACAAAAAGGAAAATAAAAAGAAAGATTGAATCTTGAAGAAAGAAAATGAGGTAAAAAGTAAGTAGAATTGTATGACCTCGACAATGTTGCCAACCAAATAAGGAAGCTGTTTGTTGAGTTTAATCTTCTCTTGATTCTCCTTTATTTTCTCCTTATATGAATCCAGCTCCAGATTCGTTCTCTGCAACTCTTCCTAAATCTCCACACAGAAATTTCCAAATTAAAATCCTCAAACAATTCAAAAAACCAACAAAAAAAAAGAAGAGAGACAGAGAGAGAGAGAGAGAGAGAGAGGGGAGACCTTGAGAATACGAATTTCGTTATCAAGAAGACGAGAGGCCCTAACCACCTCGTCAGTTGTCATTGAGGCATGCTGGTCGTCCTCAACGCTCGTGTCCTCCGCCATCGCCGCCGCCATCTCTTCGCTTCGCTTGGCTTTCGAGGTCCGATTCTTCTAGTTTCCAACAGAGCATAAAAACTGAATCTTTAAAGAGAGAAAGCAAGGGAGAGAGGAGAGAGAGAGAGTAGAAAGAAAACGACTTGTCGCTCAAGACACCTTGATTTTTCATGTGGATTGGGCCCCAATTGGGTTCAACACGTAATGGATTGTATTTGTGTTGTGTATAGGCGGTGTAAATGGGCCAAGCATGATTTTATTGGCCTCTCCTTTCACCGCAACAATTTCTCTCCTGAAAATTTATGGGGATTTGATATTATTTCAACTTAGTAAATATACTAATACTTCCCGACTCACCTGAGAAATATAAAAAATATGCATTAATTACATTTCTTTTTTTTTTTTTTTATAAATAAATAAAATTAAAGCATATATAAAAATGACTTTACTTAATTGTATATTGTTTCTTTTATCCCTATTTTACATGATGTTACGTATTGATATTCGTTAAAAAATTTTATGGTGAATACATAAATCTTTCTTTTCTTGTCTTTTTCTTTTTCTTTTTTTCACATCACCTACTAAGTATTATCGTCTTATCCAATTCTTTTTCTCTTTGAATAATTTATTTTACATAATAATAAAAAGAGGCAAGCAGAGGTCACATGATGATCACGTCCCATGTCACGAATTTCCTGGTGGCATTAAGTTCTATCAAATTTATAATTTGATTCAGAATCAGAATGTCAACCCCATCAAGCTCCTCGTTGCAACCAGCAACAAAGAATTTCAAATGGAAGTGGCAGAATCATATGCCATCTCAAGAAACCTCAGTCTATTTTTTTTTCTGCACTTCCGCATGACTGCACATTAATTAGATCAAGTGCTTAAAGCTTCCAATAAATTTTGAGCCAATGCAGAATGCCTGTAACGATACCCCAGAAGAGGATCTCTGCAAATATAACATAGAGCAGTATTCCCACCCTGGTGGAATGCCAAACTTCAACAAAAATATGCTTCTGAATCCAACGCACCTGCCATGGTCAATTCTAAACCGTTAATGAGTACTGCCCCTGCATGCTAATGCCAGAAAGAAACAATCTCAGGAAGGAAGAAAGCTGCTACTCCACGAACAATACAACAAGTGAAGGCTTAAATCATTTTGTCGTTTGGTCACATACATATAGAAATATAGAAGGTCGTGTATGAGTACAGGAAAGGTAAAGGTAAGTGTGATGAGGTGACACAAAAGACACACCAGTGTATTCCGGGGATCACCATAATACCACCCATTAATAAAGCCAGCAAAGATGCCTTCAGCAGCCATGACATAAACGAGCATTGCATTCATGCCGATCCATTGTAAAGGAAGAAATATGAACTTAAAGCGCTGAATATCAACCTGGAATGAAAAATTAAATTGCTTCAGGTCAGCACAGATCATAGTAATTTAAACCAATATTGCTGATTTTAATACACCCCATGAGCTGGTCCAGGGATACTCGTACTGTAAAGACCAAAGAAAAATGCATGGAGAAATTATTTCTGTTGGTTATTAGTCCCAGCAACAAAGGAATGAACCTCGGCACCAATGAATCCACGCCAAGAAAAACAAAAAAAACAGAGAGAGAGAGAGAAATGGAAAGTCATAAACAGGACTTGACTAGTTATGCCATTGAAGTTTCACAACAGAACCATACCAGAATATAGATGGCAGAAAACACCAGTGCCGCAGCTCCCGATGTTACACAGACATAGCTTAATGTGTACAATTGTTTGTTTAAGGGAATCGCTGCAAAGGAAACATTAGATTAAAGAACCTTATAATAATTAAACATGGTAAGTTATTTTTTATCACATTCCAATACTCACCATGTGTGAAATGAAGTATAAGCCCGACAACGAGAAGGGCAAGTCCCATCAGAACCCAATGCTTTAGTCGCTTTGAATGATTCTGCAGTTACAAAGTCATCATTAAGATGTGAAACAAGTTTTATGTTAGATGCAAGAAATATACGCATACACATAAAAACAAACCTTTAAATGTACAAGTACATGTCCAAAATGAACTCCAATAATAGTGGAGAGAATAGCAGATATCGAGCTGCAATGAATTAGAGACCCATAAAAGCAGTTAAGTCTGCTATCTGATGAAATCTATACAACATAAAGAGGCGGAGCATTTTTTTATCAGCGTGCAAATTGTATTGTTCATGCGGTCTCTACGAGCAGGCAAAAGGCAAAATCCCCCCATTAGCAGTTAGAACCAAATTGAAATGTGGGATACACATCTTCTTGATCCTATGAATTAGTCTATGGATAATGATTATGTAGTACAAACCTTATGATTCCTTCAGGTTCAAAAGGTGCATGGCACCACGAAGGAGCATTGCCTTGGAGAGGCCCCTCGTGTGGGGAGTTCAGTGTGCAAGCCTGCAGGATACAGAGATTATAGACTGTAACTATCATAGACAACAAAACCGGCAGATCTCACGAAGGATAGTACGCACGCAATGACAAGATATCATGCACCTTAGATCTCCTCCAAGCTGGATGGTGATACATGTGATTAATCCCCAGCACTTCTCTGTCAATGTAGCCAACTGCATTACAAGGAGGATCCAGCTTGCCTCTAACCCCACAGGCTACCTAAATAGAAATTTTCACCATGACAGAAATGTGATTACCTGAACAATTTTATCATTATAAAAATTCAATGCACAGAAATCCACAAAAAACCATATCACTGTGCATCAAAATGAAATAGATTTCGCAATTTATATCTTCTGTAGCTTCACAATTAACAATGCAGTAAAAAGAGATGATCAAAGAGGCCTTACAGTGAATTGCTTTCCATTGTCAGCGCTGTCTATATCATGGACAGTGAATTGCCAATCAGGCACATATGTCCCATAAATTACTGCCAAGTAAATAATTAGTACAGAGGCCCCAACCAGCCTGCAAAAATTAGAGCAGACAAGTCATTAAGGGCTGGTCCAAAGGCATGAAAAAAGAAAAACGTCATTAATGGTCAGACACATGAACTTACCAATGCCAGCAATATAACCTGAAAATTGCAAGCCGGTTGGTTGACAGATCCTTGACCCGTTTATCTTTTGTAAAGATTTCCACCAATGCCACAACAAAATAAGCAAAAGCAATTCTCTGGAGAGATAGAATTGAATTAATGGTCATAGATATTGTCCTAAAAGCTAAATATTCATCCATATAAACATCTCCAAACATTAAAATCACCTGGAGTATGCCACACCATCTTATTTTCTTCATGTCAACTCCATAGGTTAGCTTGTCAGGAGCATGAGAGTACCCTCCTTCATACAATGTCCCAATCAGGTTAACCTTAACGAATTATCATTTATTCACTATAAAATAGGAATTATCAATTATCAAGGCCAAATGCATTAAAATATTGATACCAACGAAACATATAAGCAGCAAATTTAATGGAAAAGAGCTGACCTTGCAGCAGGAGACCCCAAAAGAGGAGTTTCAAAGTTCTAAGAATCACCTTCCCGACAGACTTGTCCCGTCGTTTTATTCTCTACAAAAACCAACTTTTGTGAGCAAATATATGTTTTTTTTTTTTTTTTCTTTCTTTGATATTGTGGCCATGTGATAGCAAGCTAGATTTTCTGCATCGTATTAAATCAAACTCTCAGAATTTAGCCAAATACATATCTAACTGCTGATGCATTGGGGGCGTTTGAGCCATCTGAAGATTTTGTTTTTCCCCCATATGTTTTATTTGTCCCCACTGTCAGAAATTCCTAGTTCCTTCGTCATCTATATCAGAACTTGGGAAGGAATCACCATTTTGCAGATTCACACAAACATGGAAGGTTTCTTTTCTTTTTTTCTTTTTTTTTTTTTTTTAAAAAGGGTTAAGGAAAGAAAACCAAAAAAGTGCTGACCTTAAAAGCAAGTGGAATGGCCATTCCTACAATGAACAAAAAAAATGGCATCACAAAGTCAGCTAAGTTGCAACCATTCCATGGTGCATGCCCAATCGTGGGCCATTGTCCTCCAGCATCGTCAACCAATATCATCAACTGCATAGATCAATGCACATATTTTAGGTTCTTAAAGTTGTCAACTTCTACACCAGAGTACAAGACTACTACACATAATTAAAATCTAGAAGGAAAGAAGGATAATGACAGCACCGTTGAACATAATTCAAATTAGATAACAGATTAAAGTCGGAGGAAGTTTAAAAAATTTTTTTTAAAAAAAAAAAAAAAAAAACCCAAAAGCGAGAAAAACTAATTTTATGTGTGGCCCAATCACATTTATCTCCGTACTCAAATGAAATGGGCCAGGCCTTCGAAAGAAACGGGAAAGAAAAGCTTACTGGCCCAAAAGGTTCAAAAAGTTACTGTTTAAAAAATTAGGAGGGCCCAACCGGGTTCGAACCGGTGACCTCTTGATCTGCAGTCAAATGCTCTACCACTGAGCTATGGACCCCCTGACGTCAACACTTCTCTCATTGCGAAGATTAAAAAAAAAAAGGATAAAAAAAGGCAGAGAGCAGAAACAAAGAGAAACCGAGGAGACAAAAGCGGTACCGCAACAGTGAGGCCTCTGAAGATATCGAGTGAAGCGACACGGTTTGCCTTGTTGGGCTCGTGGCCAGTTTCTGCGATTTCCAGACGATGCTCCGGAGCCGCCGTAGTCGTCGTGATAGCTTTGATTTCTCCCATTTTCTGGAGGCGTTTTTAAATGAAACCCTCGAGCCGAGGAGTCAGGCTCTGTTTCTCTTCTCTTCCTCGGTTGCTGCTGGCCAGTTACAAGCAGCCGCGAGCTGCAACCAAGCTCCCTCCAAATAATAATAATGATAATAATAATATATCAGTGAGTGTTAGAACTTGAGCTCATTCATACACACACATACATGCATACATGGAATGATGAGATGCGAAGAGATGATTCCATGTGAAAGCTTAAAAAGATGGCGTCGCGTTTTGTCCTTGTCACTCATATCACCGTAAGGGAATCTTTTTGGAGGATAAAAAAGTCCAAATGATTTTTCTTCCTAAAATATCTTTACACGTTTGTCATAATCCTGTGTGTGTGTGTGTGTGTGTGTAAGTGTTCTTAAGGCTTTTTATTAGGATAAGCCGCAGCTCACGAGAACGTTTCCCCGTCTCTTTTGTCTGTAGTCAAATATAGACTGATTATTTATTTATTTATTTTCCGGGGAAAGAGTCGTTTCTTTGTCTAAGATGTTCAAAGTTGGCTCCTCTTCTTTTTCTGAAAATTACAGTGATCGGCTTGGCTATACTCTAGAGAGCGATGTAACGTTTCTTCAATTATTGAATCCATCTCAAGTACTTCGAGTTCGCCCAAAATTATTAACTCTTTGCTTGATTTTTAAGACAGACTAGCTTGATTTGAGATCTCTGCGCGCATGTGAACCTCACCGAATGCAGAGTTTTTCTGTCATTTGATAAAAAATTGGACAAATATGATGCTTGGTAGAAGCCCTTATACCCCCAAATGAACAGAATGGTGGACAGATGTGAACCACGTTGCGAGAGGACACGCCATTCCAAGCTGAAGTTTTGAAACTTGATGAATATAATTTACACCTTCCAGAATGGTTCCTTCAGCCTATTCAGCTATTCTTTTGAACACCTGATTGTGCTCATAAGACAGTGAACATGCTTCAAGATTTTGATGTATACATGTCTTCCACAGATCATCACTCCATGGTTCGCATCAGGATTAACCACAATCACATCCACATCCCGTAAAGAGGAAATTATTGCTCATGAAGGAGAAACATAAAAGTGAAACTTCCTCCAAGATCGAAGTCGGACGTGGATAAAGAGAGTATGGTAGGAACTGGGAAGTGACATATGTTCTTTGTAACATAAGCTCTGTTAGACATTGCAACAATACATTCTCAGTACAAACAAGCATTTTGTTTTTTTAACAGAAGCATTTTGGGAGGGGGTGGAATTGGTGTTGGTTATGAGTCGTGACAGCAACCAATGCAATTGCGTTATGTCATCCGTCCTGAAATATATAACCTTACCATGTTTGTTCCTTATCCAGAACCGAGGTGTCAAACAAAAAGACGTTACCTTTGGTATCACCAGTCCTTCCCATAGAACTTCCTCTGCCCCCGCTACCACCTTTGATTATTCCATCATCCACACGTACAATTCATTTTGCTTGCTTCTCACCGACCTTCCTCCCTTCCCCTGCCTCTTCAACAGCCCACCCCCAGTGGCTTCCTGTCTGTATAATTGATACATCTCGTCAATCAATCAGTGCATTTCCACATTTATCTCCATTAATTTTTTGGCAAAGGTTACCTTTAATTCTTCCAATCTAAAAAAGCAAGGAATGCAACATTGCACTCTTACCAAAAGAAACAACATAATTACAAAGGAAGTATCTCCTTCCATAGTTCAATAACAATGATCCAAAAATACAAAGAAATCATACCTAAGCAGCTCCTTGTCTCTTCCTGCACTTTATCAATTACCTGCCATGCAACACCACCATCATCAGAACCTTGTAAATCACAATGTTGCCATCTAGTTATCAGAAGTATGATCATCATACAACAAATGAAGATCAAATATTGCAGAACAAAGGAACAATCAATAGCCAAATATAAACTGTGGAATCAGTGTCCAACAAGTAACAGATGCTCATAAAACTCAGCAGACAGCAGCATTGACCTTTTCCATCCAATTTTCTGCCAATTACATTTGTTTCTCATTTCTTACTGCACCTAGTAGCCTCCAACAAAATAAAACTATTGATAAACATAAAAATAACATCTCTGGTCAGAAAGTAACCAATCTCTGAGTTAATCACCAGAAGATGCACTTCTACAGAAAGCATTTATCTATTGTGTGGTGCAGGTTATTCAAGAGATCACCAAATGTGCCTCTATTAAACCTGCCAACACAAGCTTTAAAGACTGCCTTGTGGAGCACATCAACGTCTGATTTGGCTAAGCTGCATCACTCCAGAGAGGGTGAGATTCAAATCCACTATTTGACATTCAAAAACGACGTAGCAGAAAATGTGAAGAAGAAAATTCATCAACAACAATACAGCCAAGGATACCATAGTATTTTTGTGGGAGGGGGGCAGAAAGCACATAAAAACGAACATCCTCATCTGGGACTTGAAGATGCTTGATTTATTTCAACGGATGTACCATTCTAGCATTCTCCAAAGCCTATCTCCACTCTAAAGTGCATGCAGATTTAAGGCTTAGATGGGACCACGTATCATGCGAACCATCAAAAACCTTTTCAAGCAGATAATTTAAACTGTTGGTCGAGATACGCAATATAAATCACATGTTAAATTCGAATATGTTTCTTCACAGAACAAAGCAAAGACTCACAATTTCATCAAATTCACAATTAAATGCGAAAAATAAAAACAAAGTAGTTTGAACTTAAGGCCTCTCGGTCATAAGACTAGACACTTGAAGTCACGAAATTCAAATTTAAATTATAAAGAATGATAGAAGATTAAGCTACCCCTTGAGGAACAAAATGACTCCACTAAGATGAATTCTCATTCAAACATCAAAATTCACCAAATGCCCATTGCAAGTTTCCTCATTTTTAAGCTCCATCAACAATGTATACAACAAACATAACACCCCCATAAGAAAAGATCACATCTTTATGTAGATAGAGTCAAAATTTTTTGACCCAAGAATTATCATTCTATCTGATTTCCAGAGAGAAACCCAAGAAAACGAAACTTTATCCCAGCTTCCCAGTACACTTCCTAGACCATCAACGATATTAAACCCAAATCAGAATTCTGCCATCGGAACTCAGATAAGGTACCTAAAGTTCTAATTAACCCATCACCAAGCTTTAAATATTTGAAAAGCTTGTGACAATTCGGAAAGCAAAATTATCAAAATGGGAAAGAAAACAATGCAAATTCTTACATTTCAGGTATCAATCGCTATCGAGAAACAGAAAGAAGGCTAAGAACCACTTTCATTTTCCACATTTCACATTTCCCATTTCAACAATAAACAGAGAGAGAGAGAGAGAGGACTTGAGACCTCAAACGCAAAAGATGAATCATACCATTGGCTGCCCCCAGCTCCGTCTCCGAGGGGAAAAGACGAGAGTTATTAAAATAAATTATATTATTTATTATTTATTATTTGCGACTCAAGCATTGTAGTATCCGTTGTCGTCCAGCGGTTAGGATATCTGGCTTTCACCCAGGAGACCCGGGTTCGATTCCCGGCAACGGAAGTCTCTCTCTCTGTCCATTTTTCCTTTTTTGGATGGGAAAGTTGCTTGTTTTTAAATTGAGGTATTGGATCCTTGTTGAGGCCCGACTTATTTCCTCATTCACTTGCACGTTTTTCTTGTTATGCTGCCGCCACTAGCCCGCTTCCTGGTTGGGTCATATGGCCGAGGCAGACCGTGAACATGGAGGAGGATTGATGTTTCCTGGGTTACCACAGACCCTGCACAACAAACTAGCAACGGGAGGGCCATCCGGAGATCCATAAGCTTATGACAATCTCTGCCCAAGTAGACAGCCAACATTTTCTAAGAGGGCAAAACGTTCCTATTATTATTATATCCTATTCAACTGGCACGGAAAACGGTCAAATGAACATAATCCAGAGAGGGGCCCCGGGTAGATGAGAACGAACAAAATAGGGTAACAAAAGAACATTGCTCTCGGAGGAAGTCACAGACTTTAAGATACAAACGGACCAATGTACACCTCAAGCTTCAAAGCATTACTTTTTGCTTGTTACTTTCCAATTCCAAGTTCGTTCTCTACATCTCTTGTCAATCCCAATTGTAAATTGTTGTGCCATGGGAACAAGGATAGTGTTTTCTTTTTTTTTGGGGGGGGGGGGGGGGTGTTGGTTTAATGCTTGTTAATTGCAGAGGTGGAAATTATTTCGTTTGGCCCACTTGGACTGCCAATAGTTTGGATTTGAAAGATTTGGGCCCACAAACAACTGAACTTCCCTCCTGTTTATCATCGGATGATAAAAAGTATGTCCCGAGGACTCCATTTAAAGAAAGAGGGCATTATCCCAAGTCCAGACTACCGATGCTTTCGGCCCATCCACTCTCTTACTTAACTCAAAAATCTGAAAAAATAAATCTCCTGAAAGGCGAAGTATTTAAAATCAAAATAACTTAAAATTTGAATTTAAAATAACTTGTAATTTAATCCATCCAAAATACAACACAAATTCAAAACTTGAAGGACTTAAAATGAACACGAAATTCGGCACCCTAATGACCTGAAACCTAAAACGGCTTCACTTAAATTTGACCGGATCCGTCAATTTGCCATCTCCTCTTTAGGAGGTTGGAAAGAGCCCTCGTGAGCCAGGGCCATTCCGGAAGTTAGGGCTTTTAGTTCTGAACACATTAATGAATGGGCTCGTTTTGTGAGGTTCTCCCGGCAATAGCTAATTGTTCCCTTTTCATCACGTAATCTGCTCATCTATTAGTCCCTAGCAGAATACCATGACCATCATGCCTTCAATAGAACTGCCAAGTTCCGTGTTTTGACGTAAACAGTAGAAGCATCTGTGCTTCATCGGACGTTAGTTTTGAGCGGATGCCTCGAATACAAAAAGACATGGAGATAAAATGAAATTGCAAATAAGAAACTTTTGGATGTATCTGCAGTAAAGCAAGAAAAAGGGAAACTCAGGGTATGTTTTCCATCCTGTAAAAACAACACGAACAGAAACAAGCCTGATTGAGTTTCACACATTATTCCATTTAACCATAGAATCAACTGTTTGCAAACATTTGCTTTCCAAGTAGGCACACACACACGCGTAGGGAGTTCAACTAGAGACCAGTGGGGCAGTTTCAGGGGCCCCATTGCTGAACACCTTGGCAATCCTCTTGGTAGGAATCAAAGGCAGATAGGAGGAGACCTTGTATCCCTTCTCAGCAGCGTGGAGTACTGTTTGGTTGTATTTCTCAGAGCAAAAGGCTGCAGTTGGCAAAACCACCTGCGCCACTTGTGGGAAGAGCGGGAGCTGATTGAGCTTGCGCCATGCAGAGGCAGCACATTGCTCCGCTTTGGGCTCGTACTTGGTGTAAAGCTCTTTTGCCTTGGGCTCATATATGGTGTAAACAGTTTTTGCAAGTTCAGAGGCACCTTCCTTCACTCCAGTGCGCTGAACTTCAGAAGCCACAGATCGTGCCACCACAGGAGCCTTTTGAGCTGTGGAAAAGGCTTGGGCCGATACCTGCTTGACAACTGGTGGCACACTACGATCCAGTTTATTGACAGATTCATCGACCTGAAATCAACTGACAAAAATTGTCAAACCCAAGTCTACTCATCCAACAAGCACGATCATGTGCATTTAGAATCTCAAACCCAAAAATTAGAACCACAAATATAATGAATATAGTTTGGTCTCATAAATTTCATTTATACCTCAAAAAAAAATCCTTAGAGAAGAGGCCTAGCAAGCAAGTAGCATGTTAATTATTCATACTTTAAAGGCAAAACAAAAGCCTGGGTGAGACCAAAAAACCATCAATATTACAATCCTCAAACCAGTTAGTGAGCAACATAGATGATGTCCAAATTTTCACCTTGACTATCAATCTATCGCCACAAAAGCAGAATTCTGCAGATGATGAAATATAAAAAAAAAAAAAAAAAGGCCTCTCTAACTATTATGTCCATTTCATTGAACCTTTTTTCATTACATAACCAAAATGACAAGAACTATATGGCTAACCCAAAACCTCAATTATATTGGACCAACTTTCACATGAATCTCCTAAATAGAAACATAATTGCAACAAACATCTTCCACATCAAACAGAAGAACCCCTAATTATGACAATCTTAATCGACAGAGATTAAAATACTATAAAAATAAAATGTCACTACACTCAGAATTGAGAAAGGAAGGGGAAAAAAAAAAAATAAAAAACGAATTAATCAAACATCCAATTTTCAATTCCAATGACAATGTCCAAATAATCACAACCTTAAACCTAAACTAAAACCATTAGTTAAAAAACAAAAAAAAATCATTTGGGGGTTATAGAAAATAAAAGCAGGGCTTTACCTTGCGATCAACGAACTTGAGGAGCTCAATTGGGACATCATGGAACTTGTCATATACAGGACCAACAACTGTCTTAACCGTACCCTCGACGGTCTCAACGCCAGGCTTCAACAGACCGGAATTCTCCTTGGCGTAAAGGTAAAGGTTCGTGAATGCCAGCACCACATGTATAGCCCCCACTTGCACAAACTCCAAGTACTTCATCCTTTCTTCTTCCTCCTTAGCCTTCCCAAATCAAAACACACAAAACACAAACCTCAATTCTCACAAATTAATCGAAAAAACCTCAAAACAAATTCCAAAATCAAAAGAAGCATACCATCTGTTCTTGTTCCTGTTGCGTCTTGACGTCAGCCTCCGCCATGATTTTTGCGAATTAACAAGAACAGAGTTTAATTTTCGATGCGAAAATTGGGGAAATTGGCTTGGTTCAGAACGAGGGAAACGGCCGTGTATTTTTATAGGAGAAGAACGAGGCACGAATCTGGGCGAGGACAATGGATGGAAGGGGGGTTAGCCGTGTCTAGGACACCGCGGTTTCCGACGTGGCGGCGTGTGATTGGGAGTAAACTCGTGTGTCAAGAAGAACGTAGAAACTTCGAGGCTAAGTCTGCCTTGCGTCCAAAACCGTCAATAGACGGGTACTATAATTGCCGTCAACCCGGAGCGTGGATTACACCGTCACACTTGCCGATTCATTCGGTTCTACAATTTACAGCTGTTTTTCTTTTTCTCGCTTTTTGTTATTTTTATTTTTATCGCAACTATATCTCTCTCTTACACACTTTTTAGATCAATGTTACCAAAAAAAAAACCCCATCAAACTATCATTCCGATTACCATTTCAGGTGATTTTTTCATGTCCAATTATAGAAAAATGCCCCAAAGAATTGGAAGATATATCATATAGTGTGCGTTAAATTTTGGAATCGATAGCTCTTTAAGAAAAACACATGTAAATGCTATTATTATAATTGCATTATTGGCTGCATATGATTTAAGATATAAATTTTTAATTGTAATTATACAACAAATATTAAAAATATCCAATAATCACAAGACTTTTTTATTTTTCTATTTAAATGAACCTTACTCCTATGTGACCTAGAAGTTAGAGTTATTCGATGTGGAAGCTTTTATTTACGATGATATGACTAAAGTTGACATTGAGTAGAAAAGTATTGAATTAAAATATTAGCGAATTTTTCAAATTTTAAATAAATCAATATTTAAAAAAAGAATTAGGACTATACATAGATGTTAATTATGAATTAATATGCCTAAACTCTTTAATTAGGGGCGCGCCGGGGGGGGGGGGGGCTTTGGGTGGATTACTGCTTGTATCTTGTGAATAATGATCAAACTTTTGAGATGCCAATCAGAGAAAGAAACATGACGGTTGGACTAATTAACTATAACTTAATGGTTCTAGAATTATTTTTGAAAGTGAAGGTTTTAAGTTAGAGTTCGAAATTGGAGCCAATTAAAATAATAATAATAACAGTTGAAATAGCCAAAAGCCGAAGTAATACCCGAACCTGGTTAGGTTCGTATGGGCAATGGGCCAAGGCAGACGGTGAATTTCTAGCACTCCCCCCGTGTTCTAGACTTCTAGTGTTAGGTTCGGGCTGAAACAACCGAAAGAGACGTCTCGTTAGTTTTTATTAAAGTGGATTTTTGGTCATTTAAATTGTATTTAAACCAATGGAAATGAATTGGAAAATAAACCGGATCTACTTGACAAAGCTTTCAATATATTGAAGCTATCTTTAGAGGATTTTCCAGCTCTTTTTTCCAGTACTAGCCAATAAATAAATAAAGCTCAGAGTAATTTAACCAAAAATTGCGGCCACTTTTTTTTTTTATTCCGATTCCAAACTTTCATGCTCTTTTCCTCCTCGCTCCGGGGGGTGGGGGAGAGAAGGAAAAAGCAAAAGACTTACGGTCATCAAACCACGGTTTACAGAACCTAAATAAAGAGGAATAGAAGATGGGAGATGAAAAAGAAGCTGCCACAGAGAGGAATGCAAAAGAAGATAGATACTTCAAAATCCAATTTGCAAAGCTAAGCGAACAACTTCTAGAGACTTAAGAATGGATTCCAAAAGGAAGGATATATTCTTTTAGAACCAACTCAACACAAAAAATAAATTGGAAGAAAGTCTCTGGAATCAAATGAAGGAATAAAAGCCTCGTCATTCCTCTATAACAACCAAAAGCCCAGCCAAGATGGTAAAAACAGAAAGGAGGCGAAGGGGGTGGAGGGGACTATTTGCAAACAACTCACACGTCTACAAGGCAATCTGGGTAATTAGTTCACTCACATGGGACAGGAGTACCCCGATTTAGAACCAATCTAAGCTAAAGCACAGATCTTTACTCATTAATCTGATATGCATAAAGAACAGAACTTTATAAATGAAAAAGAATAGGAATAATAATCTTTTACAAAGATGTCCAAATGTCACCTAACAGTAGTATATTCGTTAATAACACCGAAGACCCATCACCACGAACCTTTTCTCTCAATTTTTTTTCACCTTTTAAGTGTGACAGTCAAACCCATCTCAGGGGAAACCCGAAAAAAAAACGATGAAAAAAGGGGAAATTTTAATCAACTCCTGCACCTTGTAATGGCACTGCAGCCACGGGTATAGAGGTTGGCCTGGGCTCCGGCCTGACAATTGTAATACGAGGCACCCCTCCTAGAGCAAGGCACAGTGTCCCTCTGCAGCGCATTGTAGCTGATATACTTGGTGGTGGCTAAAATGCGTCTGCTGATCTCTGAGTCCAGCTCAAACTCCCCCTCCCCTTCAGCAGCCAAGCACTCTGCTATGGACCCTTTGCAGGATGAGGATGATGATAATGATCTGGTGGGTACCCACCCCAGGCGGTGCTCGACTTCCCTGCTTGCTTGAACGGTAGATGATGAGCCCATCAAGATCAAAATAGCACAGATCCATAAACCGTTAGTACTGAACAAGTTAGCCATTCTTTGATTTCAATGGAGTTTTTCCTGCCAAGAGCTGCTTTATTTCTTGGTCTCTTGAAAAGGGGAAAAAAAAAAAGTGGCTTCTAGCTTTCTTGTTTTCCTCAATCAAGCTCTCTTCTTTCCTGGTTTCACTATGGGATTCTCTCCTCTCTTTTCTTCAAGGTAATGACAATGACTACGAGATTGTGTTGGTGTGCTGAGCCTTCCCTATTCTCTCCCTTGCACTCTATAAAAGATACAAAAGGGCTTCAAAGGAGGTTATCATTACCAATGCCCCACTTTTTTTTTTGGTTAAGTTTGTGGTTTGAACCGAACTTTGAATTTGAGACCACGGAGGACCGCAAATTACAAGAGATTGGAACATTACTTGGCAAGAAAAAGTATATGATATTCCTTACAACTAACCAATACAAAACTAAAGAGACGCCCAAGAATACTTCTATACGTAATAAACACCCTGCAATGTGACATTTTTATAAAAGGAAAAAAAGTTATTATATTGTGCATTACTGAATGTCCTATCAGATTTTAGCTTCGCTTGGGGCAGTTGTTTGACCAAATAAATGACAAACCTAACTACAAAGGACACGCCATTCACATCACATCCCTAAGAAGTTCACTTCCACGAGGAAAGATACTGCATCGGCAAGTTTCTTGGGAGTAAAATAAGCCGTGTTCATTTTTGTTCCACTTAATTATTTATTGTGGGTAACCACAGCTTAGTGGGGATTTGGCCCTAAAAAAAAACAAAAAAAAAGGGAATTATGGTGCTTGATATTTTGATGCTTTAATGATATTTATGGCTTATTTCCCTACTAAATATTAGCTGATAACCAGGCTATCCAAAAAAAAGTTATACATGGTTGGTTTTGGTGAATAAATTTTAAGGATTTGCTAAAAGTGGAGCCAACTGCATAACTATTCGGTAATTTCTTTGGTCAGATAATTACATTTATTTAATTATTTATTTGGTTCAGGAGGGTTCAAGCATTGACTATCAGCAGGAGAAAATGAAAAATGAACTTCGAGAAGGTGGAAAGCCAAAATGCCAACTTTACAACTACTGGGCTTGAACAAGAAATATGTAAAATTGTCAATGCCAACTTGGGTAAATAAAATGAATAAGGAGGACAAGTCGAGGAAACCCATATCTGGGATTGCATTGCATGTACAACTCGACAGCTTGTCTTTTTGCTCTCTCTTTTCATGCCTCTGTATTTGGTAGTATGAAAGACACAGAGAGACAATTAAAAATTAAGAGGAAAAAATAAAATAAAATTCCTTGTTTGACCAAAGCAGAAAAGATAAAAAAGAATTTTTTAAAAAAATCTTTTGGTAATTTCCATTTTCTTATTGTTTTCTATAAAAATATCTTTTGCTAGTAATTCTATCTACTTTTATCTGTGTTTCCCCCCCCCCCCCCTTTTTTTTTTGGCCCCTTGTCGGCCGGCCAAAGGAAGCGCGCGAGAGTAAAAGGATTGAAATGGACAACGGCTAGAAATTGGAAAGAGAAAGATGTCCCTCGTAAAACACACCCGCAACAAAGCGAAAAGGTCAATAACTGAATGTCCTCCTTATCCAGCCGGGCCGCTAATCCAATCTAAAATCTAAACGGTGCTGAATATTTATATCAAACCGATATTCGAAACAGGCTCAAACTCTTGAAAAACAGGGAGACCGTATCCTCGCTCTGACAGAATTGTTAGTCTGAATGTCAACTCGAGCTCTAGCCATTTTCTTTCCTCTAAATAACAACTCCAACTAACCAACACGAATCCGAGGAGACGACAGTCATGTAAGTCGTTAGAAATTGGGGCCCAGCAACAGATCATCAGAACAATGCTTGCGCGTCCCTCTAACCTACCCGAAGGCTGGGTCAGCTGTCCCCTGACAACCTCTCTCTTGCACAATCTTCTTTGCTTAGCCGCGTGAAGGGTGAGAAAATTTAGGAATATTCAAAAATAATAAAATGAAGGAAATATAATTAATTTTTATATTATATATAAGTATTATATTTTATGTAATATAAAAATTAATTATATTCACCTAAATTCATTATTTTTGAATCTATTTAATAGGATTCATTAAAAATTAAGAAGATTAAACATAAAAATAATTATTAGATATAATTAATAAAATAATATAAATATAATTATAATAAAATGTTTATCTAATATTTCTGTGTCCGTGAAGTTGCTTCTTAGGAATTAAATATTACACCGACTTTCGGGATAATGTGTGAAAGTCTTCTAAACACAACACTAAAATTTTTACGTTCACTCATGCCAATAATTTCGTGATGGAGAAGTCTAATGCGAAAGCCTCCTGGCATGCAACCAAAAGTTCAGGACAGTCGGAAAAGAAATAAAATGAACTTAATGGGTTCAAGAGGGAGACTTTGAAGACACTATAATCTCAACAATGTTAATGACCCAACTCATCCAGAACTTCCCTGAGTCTTGAAATAGTTTCAGGGTAGAGCTGGAATTCTGTCCAGCTCCTTACAGGGCACGAATTTTCTGGTCAACCAGTCATTGAATTCTGACAGTGGCCCAGTTAGCTGATTAGACAACTTGGGTGATCAATGTCTTCCGTCGATTGGGCCCTAAGAAGCCATGCCTTGGGTCTATTGCCCCATATTAACACCGTGCATTAAATTATTGTAGGCCGATAGTGGAAACCCACAAGGGGAACCCACAAAAATTTTAAACTTAATTTTAACCATCAAACTACTCCCCTGATTCCGAATGGCCATGGAATTTTAAAAAACCCCCGCTCAATGGAGAATTTCCTTTACTGTAGCTGTTGGCGCCAGGCAGCCCTCCGCACGCGGTAACGATCTCTTTTCTCTCTTTGCGGTAGCGCCTTTGTTTTCATTTGCTCTCATTTCATTTGCAAATTTCAGTGTTGCTTAAGTGTTGAATTGCATAAAATTGACTAATAATAGAAATTTCTGAACCAACTGCCTAGATTTTGAGCTTTTTAATGATGGGGTTTTGGTGAATCGGGCAGGTGATTTGAGCTAGCCATAGGTGATTTTTTTTTTTTTGTTGGGGTGTTTTTAATCAGTCAGCCAAGATGCAGAACGAGGAGGGTCAAAATATGGATCTTTACATCCCCAGGAAATGGTATGGTTGCTCGCTGCTTCTTCTTTGTTTCTTTTTTCTTTTTTTTGGGGTGTAGTGGTAGCTTCGTTTTTGATTGTTAGAAGGGAAGCTTAGTTAAATTGGTTGTTGTGAAATTGCAGCTCTGCCACAAACAGGCTCATCACCGCGAAGGACCACGCGTCTGTCCAGATCAATATTGGTCATTTGGATGCCAGTGGCCACTACACTGGCCAATTCACCACTTTTGCTTTCTGTGGTTTTATCCCTGCCCAGGTACCAGTTTCTGTTTTTCTGCTTGGAATGTTAATTAGTTAAGTACAGTCTGTAATATACTGACATGTGGTTCCTGGATTATTGGGTAGCTTTAAATATTTTTTGTCTGGGATCAATGTTGTTTGTCATGGCTATGGATGCAAATGCTAAAGAAGGGTGCCTTCTTTATACATTTTATGAGGTTTAGAAGTTATTTAAAGTTTCAATGTGATAGATTGAGTCATAACTTTTGTTTTATTGTGGTATTCAAATAGGTCTTCTAGTTTTGTTAGGATATGCATGCATGTTAAGGACTTCTCAAATTATGGTTTGTTGTAGAAAAGATTGGAAAATGCATGTGTAAGGCATCTACTACTTGGATACTGGCATTAAATGCAAGATATATTTTGGGGTAAGGGGAGGGGGGTCTTAGCTAATATGCGACTTTTGTGTCACGAGAGATTGGTAAATTGAGATAATTTCTTCTGAGCTTCTTAAGTTCATGTTATATGATGTATTTCTTGTTGCTTGAAGCTTAATTTTTCTCTAAATGATGAATAGTTATGTCTGCATTCTATATGCCTTTATGACAGATGAGGGCTTAAAATGCAGAAAAAGGGAGGCTTTAGATAGATTTTGTCTTGTTACGTTGAATGCTTTTTTTTTCTATGCATTGAAGGAACCCATAACTAGTCTATCTGTATCTTCATTAACTATGGCACATTTTGATTTTAAGTGATTTGATTAATTTCTTTACAGTTGTCAAATTGTTGTAGCCCTGATCCTTTTGATTGCTTTCTGCTCAACTCCTATGGTACTAACCTGATATTGCTGATCTATTGTTTCAGGGTGATGCTGACAGTGCACTTGATAGGCTCTGGCAAAAGAAGAAAACTGAACTGCGCCAGCAATAAACTTTGGTGAACATGTTATGCCTTTTTCGGGGTACTTGCGTAAATTGAGAGAGATTTTGACAGCAGTGACTCACTGTTTCTCTAAATTTGTGGACTCAGCTCAAATTGTGAACAACTTTTTATGTAGTATCAGATTGATTGTATGTTGGTCTAAATTAATTGCATGATTTCCTTCTATATTGTGTCTTAAGTTTGGATGTTGCTGTATTTGAACTTACAATCTGTTGCCCGCAGTTCCTTACGGGCTACTTCTTTGCTTGTGTTGGGCCAAATGTGTTTAAGACTGGCTGCATTGTTGGTATTTGCAATGGCACTAATGGGTGAGGCAATAGATTACACACCTTTACTTGCCGATAGCATAGTCTAGGTGTGGACTGGCTCCTTGAAACTACTGTTTCACACCCTTTCCCGTGTGCTGTAAATTGTCTACGGGTAGGAGCTTCTTGTGCGGTTGTTCATTACAGGCTTCTGTTATGACTCCATCTCCTATGACCTGTCAAACAGGGGCTCGGGCTCTGTTAGGACCTGATACTATTTTCTGGTTTCAGTTGAAGAAACATGAGGCAGAGAGCAATGACATTTTTCATTTTTTCGCATTCAGAGTGTGTTACAGACAAACCTGATCATGGTCCCCTTTCAACTCTGGTTTAGAACCTCTTTTCTGGTTCCATGGTCAAGGAGAATTTGTAACACGAGTAACTCTCTTGTATGTATGATCCTCTAGGAAATGTTTGACATGATGCTGATTTAGTAGACACACTAAAATGGAAACAAGTGCCACAAAAGGTAGTTTATAATATGAACTAAGAAGGCAAAATTCTCAGTCGATGTTTTACTAGGTCCTCGCAATTGGTAGGCCCAGAAGCTTTGCTAGTAACATTGCTGTTCCAAACCGAGCAGAGCTCTAGCTAACTCGGTCCGCTGGCCTGGCCTAACTTAATTGGGGGTACATGATTCAAGTAAAAGCGTGCGTGTCACCGACCCAGTTCATGTTTACTAAGGCTCTGGTCTACTTAATTCTTAACTTGCAAATAATTGAATTTTAGTAGTGTACGTTGGGAAGAAACAACCATTGACTCGTTGCTTTTTTTTTTTTTTTTTTTTTTTTTAAATATTTCTTCGGTATTATTGGAGTATTGAGATTATGAAGTTTTGAAAGTTTGGCGGTCAAGAAGGACCAAAGCTCAGTCAAATGTTTGTAGCTTCCAATATAGAGGTTGGAAGGAGTTGATGACTGTTGCCCTTGTGTTTATGCATTTCAATTCAATAATTATTTCTCGCTTCCTTGTCTTTAATCGATGAATCTATAACCTTTTCTTGATGTTTTTGTGTTTATTAAGTACCTTGGAATGGGTTCAACCTCTGATAATGTTCCCCGGGGATCAGATTAGCATTTTGATATTCGATACATTTACAGAAATTAAGGTAACTAAGGGTCAGGAACAACTGAATTTTACACTTTTTTTATTCGAGCATTTGTCCCAAAGCGCGTTGTTTGTAGTGTTCACATGGGTCAAACTCCCTGAGCATAGGGCATCTAATTTTCAATGCCGGCCTAGAGAATAGCAATTCTTTTGCTCGTATGCATCTTCGTACAACCATAAAGTTGGGTAGCTAACTTCGCTAAGCCAATAGTGAATCTCTAATTATTCATAGTGTGTAAGTATGCTTGCATCATTGTGTCAACATAGTTAATTATAACTCCAACTATAAACATTGCTTCAAGGTTATAACTGTGATTCTCACCAAAATCTCCCTCTGGACACCCTTCTTGCGTGTTTGCTTATGCAAATGTTACATCAGAAGTGCCCTCAATGCCAGAAGTTTCCATTGCAATGTCGTTATTTGAATGCCTTGGCATTCAGTTGGGGGCTCATTAATCAAAGGCATGTACAAAAGGTCAGGACCCTCTGTGTCTAGTGCTGGACCCAAGACAGTGGAATTGATCGAAGGAATCAGGTTCTTGATAAATGGAAATTACTCGGAAAATGATAGACAGGAATATGCAAATGACAGTGGGGGGTCATATTTGATTGACCAAACACAAACGTGAAGTGTACACTTTGTCTTAGGATTAAGATTCTTTCATAATTTTTCTTTGCTTTTTTCATCCATAGCAATGGTCCAGAGATCTTGTTATAGTATTGCCAATATGCCACATATTCATGTTGTTCTCCCCGACCCCCTTAAGCTTCTTCTCTTCATAACTGTCAATTCGATTAGCCTTACCTTTTCTTGTTTTTTATTTTGTTTGTTTGGTTGTTTTTATTTATTTATTTTTATGTTTCCCTTGAGCTAATAATAGTCATCATCTACAGTCAGTGAAAGAAACAATAACATGATTTGCGCATTAAAAAATTATGATTTTCTTCAAATGTACACCTCAATCAAGAATAATAAAAAAACAATTAGATTCTCTTTTTGATATCAATGCTTGGAATGCCAAATGACTTTCAAGTGACCAAGAGAATAAAACCCCAAAGAGAGCTTTCTAGATATCAAGATAGATGGCTGAGGAAGGCACTGTTGCTTTGGGGTTTTTTAAAGTTGTATTCATGGCCAAAATTGTGGTAAAAAGGATAAGTCCACCCCCCTTTTTTTTGTGGTTGAGATTTAAGAATGGGAAGTACATTAGCCAATAAAGAATTCTCATGCCTATTATGTATCGCTCATCAAATCCTGGTTTCTAATTTACAACTTCTAATTGCCAGAACTACATTGATTCAGCCATCAGCCCACTACATTAGTGCATGATTTGAGATCATTCTGTAGGAGAGGTGGTCATTGGGGGTATGATTCCAAATGGGGTTGGCAGAGCGGGGCCTCTTTGATGAAATAGAAAAAAATTGGTCCAGGATAGTCTAGTTCTGGTCAAACCGACTGCAGACTCTCATGCTAGCATTATGTTCTGTTCTGACTCCCATGAAGGTGCATCGTGCCTGCTTACTTTTCTTTCATGGACCCCTGATTCCAATTGATAAAGAAGGGAAGAGAGCTCGAGTAAAACGGGAGAACCACATGCAAAGGTACAAATGTTGCCTTTAAAAAAAAAGCTTTTTTTACCCGTATCTCCTAAAATAAAAAGAAAGAGAGAGAGAGAAAGAGAATAAAAGTATAGCACAGAAACAAAAACTTTGCTTCACTTTGAAGGTGGACGTTGGAAGAATAAAAAGGACAAGGATGAGAAAGCCTGTTAACGAAACAGTCCCACCTCGCACACCTCAAAGATATTTTTAATGAAGAAAGATAGCACTTTAAAATGAAAGTGAAAATTGCCAGTCCCCTCCAAAGGACATGCTTAGAAACCAAAGCAAAGGTCTTTTTTTTTTTTTTTTGGTAGAACCTTGATTGGATTAGAATTTCAAGGCCTTTGACATGAATCTGCATAAAGAATTAAAAAAAAAAAAAAGAAAAAGAAATGAAAAGTTTCCCATTGAACAAAAATTTACAATTTTTTAGGAAAAAAATTTTGTGTACAACAAAAGAAGTACAATTATTTTCATTTAACCCCCATCAATCCAAAGTCAAAATTATCTTTATACATCAGAAGGGTAATAGAAAGAATCCAAGAGTAGGACAAACAAGTAAGCGCAGCTAGCAGAGGAAAAATCAAAGAGCACTATACTTGATTATTGAGGCGACAAAAAATCATGAACACTTCTCAAGTTGGATTGTTATAACACTATACTTATGGCTGAGGCCACCACCACCACACTGTATTTATCACCCAAATGCCCCGTGCTGGAACTTCAACTCTGATGAAAAAACTAAAAAGAAAAAAATCTGCATTCCCATAGCAACACCTCAGACATTTTCATTGCTCACCATCCGATCAACCAGAATGGCATATCTACTGTGCACGTCAGATTGAGCAAGAGATAGCGAGAGAGGGGGGCCCACTGACAACCAAGAACGTACCTTTTAATTTAAACTAAAACCACAAAGCAAAAGCTAATAGACTCTTTAACCCCCCCCCCCCCCCCCAATAAGTAGAAACATTCCATATCCTCAAAGCCGGTGGACTTTGTACAAGGCGTACAACAATACCCACAAATACTGTCACATAATTGAGCAGGCATTAGGATTTTCATCGCTGAAAAGCTCAAATGAATCGGACGACTGTGATGGATTGAAATCCAAATCGGTCGGTGCAGGTTCGCTTGTGAGTCCCGGGTGCAAATAGGCGTATGAATATGGTGGGGCACAGTGGGAGGCACTGTAACTTGTACTGGGGTGTGCTGTCTGGTAGTTTACGGCATTAGCTGGAGGGGTATGGTAATGTGGTGGCGGGTATTGATATCCATGGTAAGGTGGAGGACCGTGATTCGCAGGATATATGACTTGACTTTGATCTTGAACGCGGACATAGCGCTGCCTTGTCCATCCAGTGCCTGCAGGTACATCGCCAGAATGCTCACCCTCGCCAACATTTTCAGTATTCCCATTGTGCCCTTTCTTTTTCTTCTTTTTACCACCACCACCATTCTTTTCAGAACCACCATCATTTTCAGTGCCGCCAGTATAGTAAGCCGCCGGCAGCTGGTTACCAGCAGGTAAGGTCACAGTTTTCATGACGTCAACCTTTACCTGCTTACCTAGCCCACCCGTTTTGACGGTTGCATCGATTTCGCTGGCTTTGCAAACATTAACATCACCATAATCGACGGCGGCTTTATTGGTGATGCCGCCGCCGTTTTGACTGGCTTTAGACGGGTCTTGATGAACCTGTAGTCCCTCAATTTTCACCGTTTCTTTCTTCTCTTCTTCACTGCCATCTCCGCCGATTTCATGGTCTTCGTCTTTATCTTTCTCTTTCTTCTTTTTTTTCCCTTTGGACTTCTTTTTGCCCTTGCTCTGGCCCTCAGGCTTTTGATCAGGCCATAGCTCTGCATGCTTCCCTGTCTTCATCAGTTTCTTGATCAAAGTGTCTGCGTCTACATTTCCTCGCACTGTGACCTTTTGTTGCCTCAACTCAACGTCCGTGGTGTAAACGCCTGCAAACAATGAACAAAATTGTGGAATACCGCACCTGAAGATGAAGAAGACCTAGAAGAGAAGAAAGAATCAAAATTTTAAGAGGAAACAAGAGGCCCAGAAGTGAAAATTGAGGGAAATCTTGAAATTTCTTCAGAAACAGCACAACCCACAATTACAACAGAATTAATAAAATAGTTCATCTGTTTTAGTGGGTACCTTCGATGTTATGGAGGATCTTTCTCACTTTCCTCTTGCAGCCTTCGCAGTGAACGGAAACTTTCAAGACCCATGTCTGAGAAAAAGAGAAAATGAAGTCATAAACATGTAGCGATACGAGATTGTCCAGAAATATGAAGCTCTCTCTCTTTCGAGAGTTGATCATGGAGACCATGTTTTACCTTGCACTTAAGAGGGGGTTCCGTGTTCTCTTCTACTGCTTCTTCTTTGTCTTCTGCAGGTTGTGCTTCTGTCCTGGGCTTTGCTACTCTTGCTTCCGTTGCCATTGGGACAGGCCTTGTGTGGGTGAGCGTGTGCTTGTGTTTTGGTTAGGGAAGGGAAGTAAATAGAGCAGTCAGCAGTCAGGGCTCGAAGAGACGCAGAAAAGCCAATCAAGTTGCATCTTGGGATTGGTACTTGGTGGGCAAGCAGGCAATGTAAATTTTCTAGTTGCTTCTAAATCTAGTCTAAAATGGCCTTCATTTTATTATTTTTTTTTAAATTTTTTTTATCAATGGATTCCTGTCAATTTAGTATTTGTGCCTTCTCCTTTTTAAGTTCTGCAAGACATTATATACGGTGTATTATTCTAAGCAATACTTCTAAGAGAGATAACAACCACGGATTGGTGATGGTTAAACGCCAAAGCTCCAAGCCAAAGAGAAGATTATTATTATTGTTTTTAATGGCTTTTGGGCGTAATTGGTGCTTTTAGGCAGGTAGGATTAGAGTTCCTTTCCTTTTGATAAGTCCAAACTAAAGAATTTATATATATCATTTAATACGATAGATGGAAAAATAAGTTGGTATTTTATAAAAAAGATTCTGTCTGTCCTTTAATAATTGAAAATAAGTAAAAAATTTATATATATATATAACTACTTTCGTTGCATAATTTATCACTCAATAAATAGATAAAAAAAATTTTTTAAAAATTATACTTTCACACTACATAATGAATTAATTTTCAAGTTAAATTTATTAAAAATATTTATATCTTGTAAGTCTAATAAAAATTAATTATTTTTAAAATTATATATAATAAAAGTGTATATTTAATTTCACCAAAAATTTTGAGTAAAAATTAAATTCATATCTTTACTTGAAATAAAGAGCCTCTTGGTCATTCGAAGAGTGGTATAGAATGTATACGGTGAGAGCCAAGCATAAACGTTGACGAAAGAGAAGAAGTCAAACGCGGTAGGTCCAGACCAAATTGCTGCGACTGCTAGAACGCTTAACGAGGAAGGGGCTTTGGGAGCGTTTGATTAGTTATCTTCATAATCTAATTTTAGTTTACTCTGCAATTATCATCTAAGATATGAAAGTCTATTTCCAGAAGTCATTTTACTTATAATTCACCAAAAACTAATAGATATCAATTAACAAGATGACGTGTAAATTAAGATCAACTTAGAGCCCGGAGGTTAACTTAATGGACAAGGTACATATTCTTTTTTTATTATTATTATTTTAGAAAATCAAAACCTCTGAGGAGTGCGAAGGAAATTAGAGGAGAATGGCATTTGCAGAACTGTACAATGTCAAGTAAACGGCTACAATGGATATAAAATGTTCTTGCAAGCCACGGTATCAAATCTATCAGATGGAATGACCAAAGTTGGACTTCTTGTATGCGAGGAACTGACCATGAAGGAAAAGAACAGAAACTTTCTCTAGTCAATGGATGCCTTCGTTAACCATACAGAGAAGAAACTGAAGGAGTTGCATGAAGTTGGAGACAGAATTTCTTTTACATGTCAGAGAAATAACTGAGTAGTTCCATGGAGATATGAGAGATCATGCCCGTAAAGAATTTAGGTGCATCAAAGTTGGTGCCTGCCCAAATCCTCTTGCCCCCATTGAATTGTTGTTGTGATTTTAGGAAATTATCCGGTCACTATCTTGATTATAATTTCATCTAATAAATCAGATACTCTTCACCTTTTTCCTTTGTTATATAGTAAATCTCAGACCCGTAACCCAAACGCGCATCTGGTGTAGTGGTATCATAGTACCCTCCCACGGTACTGACCGGGGTTCGATTCCCCGGATGCGCAGCTCTACTTTGATCATTGTAATATCAAAGTCCTTCACCAAAGCTATCAATTTTTTTTTTTTTTTTTGAAAAATTAGTAACACACGCAGCGATAAATAACTCACAGCAAACTCAAACAAATACGTGTCATTAACTCTTAAAACCAATTAGTTTGAGTTTAATCTGAAATTCTTTCATTTGGATTAGTGGGCAAATGATAATTTTAATTATTTGCCTATGAATAAACAAGATAAGCATCATCTCAACCTCCAAGTTCATGGGCGTGGCACGTCTAATGGTTTATCAACCGCAAAGGAACTCATTGAATTTTACAAGGTTCGCTCTGATTGGCCACTCGCAGTGTCCCTGGATTGCCAACATTTCAACCATCTCGACCGTCCGATCTGGAAAATAGAATCATTGCGCACGGATTGCCAGCGTGGCATACGGCCCCTGTATAAAACTACAGCCCCGCAGCTCTCTCTTTATGTATTTATTTAAACTATACAGTTTCATAAACCTTTTCGGGGCTCTGTAAGTTTCCACTTCCCTGTAAAACGCTGCGTCTTGAGATTCTCAAATCTGTTTTGTTGGTTTTTCGTTGTTCGAGCCATGGATGCTCCGAAAGGCAAGGGCGCCGGAGGGAGGAGAGGAGGAGAGAGGAAGAGGGCAGTTTCCAAGTCAATTAAGGCGGGGCTCCAGTTCCCTGTAGGTCGGATTGCCCGGTTCATGAGGAAGGGTCGATACGCCGAGAGATTGGGTACCGGAGCTCCGATCTACATGGCTGCCGTTCTTGAGTATCTCGCTGCTGAGGTATCATTTCTGATCGACGATCTTCTAATGTCGCCGTTTTAAATGCCTTCCTCCTTCTGGTTACGTTCTCTCCGAAAATTTGGGGAAAGTAATAACCATAATGTTGTTTTCGATTCCTTCAATGTCTTTTTTTTTTTTTTTTTTATTCCGGTCATATTGGCTGCCATTTTTCTGGAAAATTCTTTATCGTTGCGTCAATTTCTTGCTCTCGTTTGATACACTTTTTTTCGGATGCCCAACAGAATTTTCATTTTATTTTTTTATTTTTTGCTTGGAACCGTTTATTGAATTTTTTTGGGGGGGGGGGGTGGCGGTGACGATGACAGGTGTTGGAGCTGGCTGGGAATGCAGCACGTGACAACAAGAAGAACAGGATAAGTCCGAGGCACGTGCTTCTGGCGGTGAGGAACGATGAGGAATTGGGGAAGCTGCTACAAGGAGTGACGATAGCAAGTGGTGGGGTGCTTCCAAACATCAATCCAGTTCTGTTGCCCAAGAAGACCGGCTCATCCGCCGCTTCCGACAAGTCGCCTGAACCCAAATCTTCCAAATCTCCTAAGAAGGCCTAATTTTAACCCCCTTCATTTTTACTCCAATGAATCGGGGTGGTGTGGTTTCGTTTGGGGACATAGGGAGACTTTGGGATCTTTTCTGATCTTTTATTTTAGAATTTTTTTTCTTTTGGGGGGTTTTTGGTTTCTATGCTTGGTGCATAAATGTAGCAGCTCATCGTCAATCTTGTATTGGAAACTTGCTCATTTCCACCTTTTTATTGTCTCTTTGATGCTCATTTGATTTGATTTTGAGGTTAGTATGGCAAAACTGTGGTTGCTAGCAAAAACTTTATCGATCAATAGTTGATGAAGTTGGTTTGGGAGATTTTGGTGAATGCAATCCTGAGACGTGACGCCTATCAGTGAAGAGAATGGCTCTCTCGCATGACTGACCAATGAGGGCGCTAACATTGTAAATCGGTTGCCACTCAGAAACCCATTATCTGTGTAACAAATCAAAAGATGAGTTCTATGGTTAATCGCTTTTTAGGGTTACATGGTTAATCCCTAGCTAGGCAGGGAAATGGATTAAGTAGATTGAACCAAGACAATAGTGAAGAGTGGGATTTTCAATGAACAGTTGAGCTGACAGGTTTGGGGCATATTGGGCCTCGAGTAAAGGATCCACAAGAAGATAGAAGTAGAGGGTCGTTCATTCCTGCTACTGTGTTCTCCGGACTCCATCAAATTGAATGGGTCTGTGCCTGCTTTAATTGCAACTCGAAAAATTGGGAGGAAAATAAAGGGCAGAAGTTGTCTCTCCGTGTGCCAATTTTTAGCTCTTTAAAACCTTTCATAGAATGCCATATAGTTTAAAAAAAACACGCAAAAAAAGAAAAAAGCACTTTGATAATGTGTCGTAGTCTATTGGTTGAAAATAGTGTTGCTGGTGCGCATGCAAGAATACAAAGTTTGTATGAAGTGGAAAGGTTGGGGCCAACAAAGACGCAATAGCAGCAGGACAAATTGGTTGCATTCTCATCTAAACGGCCTTGGATGCATTAGGGGAGGCGAGACGTGTTCTTAAAAGAGCATCCGTGTAGTATAATCTTTACTCCATATTCGGCTACATGACAAAATTATCCAAAAATCCTTGTTGGCACTCAATATCCAGCAGGCCTAATATGGGACCAAAAAAAAAAAAAGAAAAAAGAGATTTGTACGTTTACCATCTTAATCCAGAAGCCTTTTCTAGAGAGAGAACCTACTTCTGGTATGTAAAGATCCCTGAAGCGAATTCAACCCCCCACCTGATTTCAAGGTTTCAAAGCCAATGTTCCTGACAAGCACACATGAATCCCACTACTTCGACAATTACAAGCACGGTTGATTCCAAAACACCGTGGGATGTTAATTCTTACTATTTTCGAACCAAATTAAAAAGCTATTCCACATGATCACAAAAAGGAACAAACATATCAAGCAACACAATTATGTAAAACACATGCATCAGTTTATTAACAAAGTAAGAAAACAGGAAACTCCAAACCTTAAACTCCACCTCTTAAGATAGACATGAACAACTCCAAAGATAAAAAAATAAAAAAAAAAAACAAAAGGGCATTAAAAATCTAATCCATCACCAAATCCGGCGTCGTAACCAGCATCATAGGCAGCCATGTCACCCACATCAGAGATCATGTCACCAACTAACAAACCGCCAAGCAATCCCGCTCCTAATCCCAGCGCCATGTTCCCTCCTCCGTGCTTTTTCGGCTTCACCACCGGCGGACATCCACCGTAGCCAGGCTGCGGCGGGGGGTAACTCGGGTACCCATACCCGGGTGGCGGTGCTGCTGGGTATCCACCGTAGGCGTGTTGCGGCGGCGGCGGGTACCCACCAGGCGCCGGATATGGATACGCGCCAGAAGGATGATACGGTGCCGAGCTAGAGCCTGGATAAATCGCCGCCGGGTAAGCCATAACAGGCTCATCCGCCTTCTTAGTCTTCTCCGCTGGCAGCGGCGCATTGTATTTATCGCCAAACTTGTAAGCAATATTCAAAATTCCCTTGGCTTTCCCACTCGCCGTTTTGACTCCATAGCTCACGTTCTTCTGTTCTTTCCCATATCCGGCTGCTGCTCCGTCAAGAAGCTCTTTGATGGGCACATGGACCACGCCGATTTCTTTGTCGCCGAAGCTCCGGTCAGATTTGATCTCGAATTTAAGGGTGAGGCGGTTCTGCTGGAGGGCAGCCTCGTCGACGGTGAATTTCATGGCGAAATTCCAACTGGGGTTGGGCCCACAGCCCTTGTGGACATGGGTCTTCTGTTTCTGGTTCGAAAAGGGATTGCCTTTGATGGAAACCACCGCGTAAACGTCCATCTTAGTGAAGAGATTGACATCTTTCAGGTCATTCGCAGAGATAACTGTAATCTCCAATGGCCTACTTCCCATCTTGCAAAGATTCAACAATTGTTATTAGAAAAAGGAAAGAAGGTTAAAAGATCAAGAATCAGTTGATGGGTTTCAATGAGGTCAGAGCCCCGGAATTGACTATATATATACATGGTTATATGAGAGGCGGTGAAGCGGCGGTTGAGAGAGGTGGATGGGAGGGACGGCTGAGAAGCGGCCTATTGGAGAATTTAGTGGGAGTTTTTACTTTTGTTAGATTATTATGTTCTACGCATAATTTGCTAATAACAACCCCCTTATAAACTAGATTAGCTTTTGTGCCTTTTTTTTTTTTTTTTTTTAATTTCCAAAAAATTAGTATGTATGTTTGAATTTTCCTACCCGTACCGTTGGATTAAAATATCCAACGGGAAGAAGCCGTTTGATTGAGTTGACAGACAACAAACATGCAATTTCCCTTCAAAAATTTTAAGATTAATGGAAACTTCATGCTATATTATCCATAAGAGCTTTGTACTATGTTGGCTAAGTTGCAAAAGGTAAGTTCCAAAAAAATAATTTGTTTACCAAATGGCAACTTCATTTATTGGCATCTTTCTTTCAAATTGTTATAAAAACCTTTCTCAAGACTTGTATATTGTGTACAATCTTAAATCTATGCTTCCCAATATGAACATATATCCCTTTTTTCTCTTTTCTTTTTTCTTTTTCCCTATTTTTACATGTAATTTTTATTTTAACTTTTCATTTACACCCTTCGTTAAATGATTTTTTTTTTTTTTATTTCTTGCAACTTGTGACAAATAAAAATAATTAAATTATCAATTAGATACAATTTTCTTACGATAAAATTTATCTGATAGTTTATTTTTTGTCCTTATGATGAGTCAATTAGACTAATTAATTTCATATAAGTTAAATGTAATTATTCATTAATCCAATTAATTCATACGAGCAAAATTTAATTAACCGATTAGATGTTCTAATAATCAATTAAGATAAAACAATAATTAAGAGGTCAAAGTGATAATTAAACCGTCGATGATACTGTCGTATATTTGTGAAGAGGCATACGGTGAAAATAAATTTGGAAGCTGCAGATTATAACGATGAAAGGAGTTATTTTATCCTCATAGTTGTTTTTATTTTCTTTTAAATATTATTATCTAAATGTAGTTAGGATATATAAAATCATATTTTACATTATAAATTGATTTTTTTTCATTTAAATTATTTTAATTACAATATAACCGTATCCTTTATAGATAGATGATTGGATGCATACTCTCCCGTTGATTATGAATAAAAAAAACTTAATTATTTATTTTTAAATTATACACAAGTAATAGTTTATACTAATTAATACTTGATTCTTGACATTGACAGTGCAGATGACATTATATTGCGTATCATCCTATTCAGAACAATAATATTTATTTGAAATTCATTTGACTTAAAAACAATAATAAATCATTTTTACTCATAATAACCTAAAAGCACCAATTAAATTTAAAATTTAAATTTTGCATTTATTGTTGTATAACCAAATCAGTCCCCCAAAAATAGTAAAAATATATTTCAAAAATTAATCAGTAAGATCTAACTCTCACTGGCCACCAGGAGGAGCGCCAGCAAGCCAGCCCCAAACACCACCTGAGCCTTGCCCCTGTTTTGCACTTAATGCTTGTTCAGATGCAGCTTTTTGTCGTTGCAAGAGTTCAAGTTCTCTTTGCAGTGTCTCCATTGTTTGAAGCTTTTGCCGTAATTCTGCAACGTCAACCTGTTGATACAAGTAGAAATTAACGCATGCAAACTCTGTTCCACTTCCAGAACAGGAGTTCAACCATTTCTTGATCGAAACATTGAAAGTCAGATTGAACGAACCATTTGTGAACAACATTACATATGGCTACTAAAGTATCACATCCCCTCAAGAGTAATCCAATGTCCTTAAACAATGTAACTCGTTTATCAGGAGTATTCTGTACTATTTTATTTTCTTTTTCTTACAATCCCATCTACAATTTAAGGTCATTATTTTACATATGCACCCTTATGAATTTTTTTTTTTTTTTTTATTATAGTTATAGCTCTCTTTAATAAGAAGATAATGAAAAGGTCACGGGCCAGTGCGACCAACAGACAGCCAGGCACATTTTTTGCAGCACTAGTAATTGGTTGGCTTGCCCAACCAAAATGGGCAGGGGTACATAAAGAATAGGTACGCCATATTAGCCAAGACATACCTCCAGTTTGAAACATCTCGACTGCTCGGTAGCAAGTTGACTACGTATAGATTGGAGATCCTGCAATATCAAGCAAACAAAGCTAAGGACAAGAATCCAGAAAAAGACAAAAGACAAATAATTTACCCTATAATGAAAAAAAGGAAACATTATGTGTGTGCAAACATAATTTAAAAAGCATGCAATTCTCACAGAAAATGCATGAAATTACAAGGACTACTAAATCTGCAAAATCATGTCTTGTAGTCAAGTAGCAGAAGACCTTGTAAAGATCAGAGCTGCGAATCTCTGCTTCAGCCAACTCTTGCTTTAACTGGAGATTTTGCAACTTCTCCTTGTTAAGTGACGATTCCAGTTCTTCTTTCTCTGCCTTCAAAGTTGCTATAAGTTGTTCTCTGCTTTCCTGCCCTCCAGATTTCTGCACAAGAAATTTAAAAAAAGTTTGATTTCTCTAACCCTGTCAAAATATTAAAACTGTTGTAACGTGACATACCAGGGAATCTGGTTCAACATTATCCATAACAATTTCTCTTATTTTTTCTTCCTGACCAACTTCATACTCAGATTCCGTATCTCTAGTAGCATTTGTAGCATTGTGCACAGCTGAAACGCTATCAGACACAGGAGTCTCTGTCTTCGATTGCAAAGTAGATTTGTGGCTTGGTTTAAGAATGTTGATCTAAAGAGTGAATAACCAAATCAGAAAAAGGAAAAAAACCAGGGAGAATGAATATGGAAAAAAAGTCTAATATTTGTATTAACCTCATTGCTGTAGCGTCCATTATACCCTCCAAAAGATACAAGAATATCTTCGCCATTATGGGAGCTGACAACCAAACTCAAGCCCTACAAAGAAAAGGCAATTGGGTTATTTCCAGTATAGTAATGCCTAAGGAGTTAAAACGTTATATAACAGCTGACAAAGCAAGTTACTCTTCCATTTACATTCTCCATGTATTTGCAAATTTTGTTGATAATACCTGTTAGCATATAATGCATTTTTTCCAGCAATGATACTAAACTATAAATTTCAGACAAGGTGGATGCACATAAATTTATATGTTATTCAGAAAAGAAAACCTATATGTCTGAATAATATTGCATTGTTTCAAATGCATATCCGTTTCAAAAAACTTGACTATTAATGACAGTTAACATCTGAAAATTTACAGAAGCTGTTACTCAGGTTGTGGATATATTCAGCTTTCAGGTTCAAATATATATGTCACAAAAATTTTAATTTCTCGTGGTGGACAATTAGACTAGTTCATTACACCTGCGCTTCCTAAAAACAAAAAAATTATTCTAGAGAGAATACCTCACTGGCAACAGGAACACGTCCTCGAACAGAAGTTACAACAGACCAAACAAGTGTAGACATATTGAGGACAGCAGTTTCTGAGACACCTGCAATGATATTGCAAGATTTGGACATTATACATGTGAAACAACATTCATAACCTTTGTTTAGAAATTTACTCAAACCATAACTTGTGCCAATTTTATCCCAGTAAGACCAATAAGCATTCTTCAGTTAGTCAATTTTTTTCTTAGTTTCCTAATTCTTTCTTTGACGGTGCAATCAAGCACAAAAGCATTTTACACTGCATAAAAATACCTACCACTCTTGTTGTCACCCCCACCAACAATAAACCAATTTTCCCCAACTGTTGCACCAGCATGTCCAGCTCGTGCAGTTGGTATTTTCCCTTGTTGTGTTGGTCTAGTCCATTCCATCTAAATATCAATTCACAAGGAAGATATTAGTGATAATTATATCAGTAACTGTATGGCACAAAAAAAAAATAAAAATACAAAGGATTGTCATCTTACAACTTGCAAATCAAGCACATGTAGATCATTGAAACAAGCAGCATGTGACCCCCCACCAAAGATAAGAAGGTAACGTTCTGCATGCACTGCAGCAGCATGATCAGACCTTGGAGATGGAGGCACACCACTACCGAACAAATTTAAGAAATAATCATCAGTGAAAACCCACTGAATAAAATATGCCCAAGTCAATATAAAACCAAACCATCCAGTAATAATCAAAATTTAACCTTTTCTTGAACATAACAAAAACATTATTAGTTCAAATATAGATTATGCTCAATAATAATGCTAATAAATTGTGGGAAAGAAGAAGCTCTACAAGACTACCATTTAACAAAAGTGTTGAGCATCTTGCAAATCATGCTAATAAATGGGCAGGAGTATCCTACGCAAAACAAAAGAGGGTTGTTGCTTGTGAGATTTCCAGAGATAATCTTACATGGCATCAATTTCATCCCAGGTCATGGTTTCTAGGTCCAGAATATGTAAATCATTCAAGAGAGTTCTCTTTGCATCTTGGCCACCAAAAATTACTATGTTTGTCCCAACAAGGGTAGCCGATTGACCTCCACGTGAGACCTGCAAAACATGAATTAGCATAATGAATCCACACATAAGATCTGCTGTTACAGTTCCATATTTTCAGTGTACCATTCCATTTCAAGTTTCATGAGTTCCTGCATGTTTAATATCATGAAAACATCCACCAATCCAGCAAAACAGAAAGTGAGATTTTGGATCTTATGTATCTTCCTCTCTGTGGATTATCAGAAGATCAGATGTTGGTTTTATCCTTTCTTCCAGTCAGCACCAGGCTCCTGACTTTAGGTTTAATTATACAGCCACTAACTTCCTTTGTTTCACAACTGACTAAACTTCAACTCAGATATAGGGACAAAAACTTAAAAAAAGAGAGAGAGAGAGAGAGAGAGAGAGAGAGAGAGAGAGAGAGAGGGAGGGAGAGATAGAGAATATATATACCGGTGGTTTCCCGTAAGTCTTTAAGGTTGACCAGGTAGAAGTTTGTAAATCAAATGCTTTCACTGCTATGAAAAAAAGAGAAAAAGTAATTAAAGTTAGCAGATGTAAATTATCAAATTGCAGTCTGAAATGAATTATCATGCTGTACCCTGAATAGTCTCAGAAGGATCTTTTGTATGTCCACCAATTGATATAAGCTTATTACCCCATGGTATCTGTGTAAACAGAAAAGAACATTAGTTTAAATTTGCGTAACTTGACAAGAAAGATTTTATAGCACACAAGTGCAACCCTTGTAAATGAATGAATACTACCAAAAAGCATATGTATGGTGGAAACTGTTTTCTAATCTTCACACAAAAGAGTAGAACTATATACACACTAACCAATGAATGACCAGCACAATATGTCAATGTAGCTGGAGATGATGACTCCTGAGACTGAGATCCAGCCTTAGCATCAATCCTTGACCATGTCCAATTTCTTAGATCCAGAACCTCCATTGTGTTTCAAAATTTGGAATAAGTAATTTAGGAAGTCAACTGGATGTAGGAAGAAAAGTGTTTGAAATAAAGTGCAAAATATAAAAGCAAAGATAGACAACAAAGCTATAAGCATGGAATATGGAATAATCCAGAATCAGCTAATGAAACAGCCAAACAGGAAATAAAAATGTAGGGGATTTCCTTCAAATTCTATTTACATCCAAACACAACCACACTAAGTGCACACACTTAACTTACATGAAGATCACCTAGATAACGGCCATTGTGGTTTCCCCCATATATATACATCCTATCTTGAACAACTGCTGCTCCGTGCTGGATAGATGAGATGTTTAAGCAGGAACAAATCAAAAGCAGTAGAAATAAAAATGAAAACAAAAAGAAGATGAAACAACCAACAATAATTCGTTCAGAAGATAAGCATGAGATACCTCATATCGGGCTTTAGGGCATTGGCCAGATATTGAAGGCATAATCCATTGATCATAGACAACAATTGCCCCAAGGCCTTCTGAGATGACATCTTTATCTTGGGGTTCAACAATGCTCCCATTCTCAGTAGAAATTGTTTTTGCCTCAGGGAAAGAGTTCCTATTCTCAATAATGGGCTCAACTCTTGAGACATGCTATAACAAGCAAACATTTGAAGATTGCCAAGAAATCAATACAAAAGAAAAAGTCATGAAAACAGTATCTATTGCCAACAGAATATACAACTTGTGGTGTTAAGGAGCAAAATAATGAAAAGTTACAATAAAAAAAAAAAGGTGAAAAAGCTGTGAGCCTGTGATTTTTAACAGAGAATAGCAGTTTTAAATCTCACTGGTGATTTTCCACCTGTATAAGCTCTATGGGCAGCATAGCTCATGCAAAGAGATTCAAGGTCAAATGGCCAATGGGATCCTTACATAATGCATTAACCAGATATAAATAGTATTCTTCAGTATATAGCACATGGATAAGTCAAAACATATAGCCATGACTAGTGTTAGTATATCACTGCTGACTGAAGTGCAGAACTCTCCTCATGTACTCACATTTGTTTGCAAGTCTATAATGGGCTCTGAGACGAAGTTAGAAGCTCTAGAATACCAACCTGGCTCTTCTTCCTGTCCAAACAAAAGAAAATTTGATTGGATAAGGCTCCTTTCATTCCAAAAACCATGAAAATTGAAATTGCAGTGCCAAGTACCTCAAGTATTTTCACAAATAGACGCATTGCTTCTGTAGACGCCATGTTTCCAAGCCTCTGCCAGCTGCATATGCATTAGAACTTTAGAAGTGCCATAGAGTACTCTCAGCAATGAAGATTCAGAATCATGGCAATGCAAATGAAATATGAAATGAGTGAGAACACATAATAACTGGCGCACTACACAAATCTTTGGTTGAATTGCCAATTTATTAGTTCATAAACTGTGTATGGAGAAAGGGGTAAAGAAAAGAACTGAAAAACATGTGAAAACTATACATACACACATGCAAAGTGAAAAAAAAAAAAGCTATGTCTATACATTAGACAAGATCTATAAAAAAAAGCCAATAAGCCACTTCACTGGTGCATAATTGTAGTTGCTATTCTCCACAATTCAACCAGTTCCTGCCAAGATATTTACTGAAAATCTCACAGATGTTTTGTTCTAGAAAAGAATTTCTTCTTTTTCAGTTTTCTTCACATTATTTACTCCATGTTTTCAAAGATATATCTCCCAACAATTTATGTTATACAAAAACCCAACATGTCTGATTAAATCACCAGCCTAATTCAGCCAATTTGATTTGATGAAGTGATAAACCAGTAGCTCTTTCCATTGTCCATGCAAAAGCTTACTTGGAAATCAGAAAAACAAATTCACACAGAAAGAATGAAAGTGGAAATGAATGCATGGGTAGATAAAAGACTCAGAAGATTTTAAAGATCATAAAAGCACACAAACCTTTCCCACTTGCTTTGTTCTACAAAATTCCAAGCACTCGGTTTTCGCACATTACAAGGTCCTACTGTTGCCTGAAGTGACATCCAAAAACTAGCCAGCTTAATATTCATTGGTGGAGAAACGCTCCCAGATGAAAAAATTCCACATTAAACAGAGACTAACCAGAAAATCAAAATACAACAACAACAGCATTAATCCCAAATTTAATTAGGGTAGAAAAAAACCAGCAAATCAAAAAGATCAGCAAAAATACGAGTACTAGAATTGCCAAAAAAGGAAAGAAAAAAAACACAAACGACACATTAACATGCTCCAACTAAAGAAATAAGTCTGAAACAAACTCATGTATGATTACTTAAGAGGTTGGCAAGAAAACAAGACAGGAAATGACAAGAAACTTCTCATTTTCTTTCACTTCACCAAGAACAATCTCTAAGTGTAACGGTCCCAATGGCTAGCAACAGATCTACATATTTGCACAATATAAAAATATGAACGCTAAACACATCACAAACCTAAACGTATCCCTACGCCAAGAAGAACATAAATTAAATGCGCCAATTCGCGAAAAGAGATAATTATGCTTACGAATTGCCAATTAACAATATTAAAAAAAAAAGGAAAAAAAAGAAAAACGAATAACGCCATTGCGCGAAAAAGAACTATATTTTCCTGAATCGGCGTCCAATAAGATCATGCCACGTCAGGAGATGCGAGAGAAACGCTTCATCTCCTCGTCGGATTGGAACTACGTGAAAATTAGAGGAAGGGAGAGGGCGCAAAATTGAGAATTCCGATGTGGCGTAATCATTCATACCTGCTGATGCAAGGCGTAGAGAAGCAAAGCTGTGCCGCTGTTGAACCTGGAGGAGACGCTGTCGGTGGAAGCCGGAGATCCGTCGAATCCAGCGTACGTCGCCGCAGCATAGAACCGCTCAGGGTACGCAAGTCCCGAGCTAGCCCTCGGCAACGCCATTTACCTTCCCTATCTCTTTTTGTCAATTGCGCGCAGGTGCAGGTGTGTGAGATTTAGTTGTGCAGGTGCGCGCGTTCCAATCCAATCCAAGATTCGAAGTGAAACCAAATGTGAAATCCAAACCTTTTATTGAGATTTCGATTTTCTTGTGTTTATAATTGTGGCCGGGGAGCCTTTTGAGATCTCGGGATTTGTCCTTTTTTTTTTTTTTTTAATTGTATAAAGTAAATTACAATAATGGAACACACAAAGCAAAAGAAAAAAAATAAAAATGAAGGCAAAATCGAAGATTTTCAAAATTGTTTTTTCCCCCCCCCCCGGATGTTTCCATTAATTACAAAAAAATCCCCCAATTTTTAAGAGAACTCATTATGTAAATTTACAAATAAATAGTATTGGAAAACGAAAAGAAAGAAAGCGAAAGCGGGAAGAAACGAGGGAGAGAAGACATTACCAGGAAGAAAAAGAAATTTCATTTTTCTTGGACTCGTAAGAGAAAGACGAAGCCTTTCGTTAACATCTTCCAGTTCATACTAGATTCCCCAAAGTGCCATGACTCTCTGGTTCCTTGTTGCCGAGTCCAATCCCCTATACTACACCCTAGTCTTGTGTAACGTCCCTTTCTCTCTTCTGTCGTTCCCTCTCTCTCTCTCTCTCTCTCTCTCGTTTCTGGGGCAAGTTTCTTGATCTTTTATAATGAAACTGATTCTTCTGGATCTGGGTATCACGGTTTTTGGCCTTTTTTGTTTTTATTTTTCTCCTTTTTGGCCTCAAAGGAACATGCCTATTTGTTGTTATTGTTTTCTTTTTGGGTAAAGATGAGTCTTTGGTGATGCAATGTACCCAAGATGGATTCTTTTTGCTTCTCGGGTGCATTGTGGTTGTTTCTTTAATTCCTACCGGTTCTTGTTCTTGTGCCTCACTGCTTTGTGGAAGTGATTCTTGCAAGGTTTATGTCCTCGCCTACTTAGGGTGCTGTTTTCTAGTATTGTTGGTGTTCTATTTAATCTGTTTTTCTGGCTTTTAAATTACCTTTTCTTTTTCTTTTTCTTTTTCATTTACTTACAAGGGCGCATATGCCTAATTTCTTTGTTTAGAATGAGTTTATATCTGATGAGTCATGGGCTTTTAGAACTCTGGAAAACCAGGTCTAATTGTAGAAGCAGTTGTCTGTTTTGCAAGCATATTGATGAGGAGAAATATTGTTAAGTGTATGTTATACAATGCATCCATAACAGAAGGGTACTTAGCTAGTTCATTCCGGTTAAACAATCTTGACGCTGTAAAAGACGAGTTTGTGATTGGCACAGTTGCTGTCTTGTGCTTCTTAGCATACATGAAGAACTTGGACCTTGCATTATTGATTTACTTCTATCCTGCTGGGTCATTTTTAAATCACGCGTATTCCTGTTGTAATGTGTCCTGTTGTTGGACTAGGTTAAATCTTGGGTCAATTTGGGTGCTTGCAGTGCTTTTTTGATTTTGGATATTCTAATTTCAGTATCTTTTTCTTTCAAATTAATTATCTTTTGAGAATATAATAAATGGAAAAGTCATTGCTTATCCTTTATGGGCAAGATTTAACATGGATTTCTTTTTTTTTTTTCTTTTTGTTTCCGGTTGAGCGATATAATTGCATTTTGGCTGATGTCCCAAACTTAGATGTCTCTTTTAGGTGCATGCAGCTTTAGTTTTGGCCATGTTTTACAATTTTTCTTTCATTACCCACTAATGGAGTTTAGTATACAGGTTTCTCATAGGAGCAAATGTTTCTGAGTGACAGTATGAGCTAACTTTTAAACTTGACTACAATGGATCGTCCATTGTCAGCCTCGGGGAATGGTGAGGACAATGTTGGGATTCCTGATGATTTGTGCTGTAAGAGGTTGGATGGGAAACAGCGGAGATGCACTGCCATGTCTATGCCAGATAAAACAGTGTGTGAGAAGCACTACATCCAGGCAAAGAAGAGGGCAGTTAATTCTGTGATGAGGGCCAGTCTGAAAAAATCCAAAAGGAAATATTAGGTGAAAATGATATTTACTTGGAGAGCAAGAGGGATGAATTTGATATACCACTTGTAAACTTGAAATCTGAGGACTATCTTGTATCAGTATCAGCAAAGAAACATGAGGAGAAGGCCTCAAAAATTCGCTATTTGCCTGAAATACATATAGGTAGCTTTTTTGCTTGCAATTCTTTAAAACCAAATGATGATTTGCAAAGAGACTTAGAATTTGAAGAGAACTGGGACTCATACAAAATGCCACTGCTTTCTACAGTGTATTCATACAAGAGTAGGCCACAAAGAAGCTTTGATCCAAGTGTTATGACAGTAACTTTTTGCAGCATTAATCAATTTTTCTGCTATTGTTATAGTTGTTTTCAGCTAATATGATGTTCCTTTTGCTCTGTTTATTTCCTTTTCTTTTGTGTTAATCCAATAATGTAATAAACTACTTGCTTTTAGGAATTCTCTGATGGAAGCATAGAGTCATCTGAAGACACCGGCAGTCAAATTTGTCATCAATGCCACAGGAATGATAAAGACAAAGTTATTTGGTGTCAGAAATGCAACAGGAGAGGTTTTTGTAGTAGTTGTATATCAAAATGGTAATGTTGGATTTCTTGTGCGAATATCACTTTATTTACAGTTACAATTACTCATAGTACATCAACGTTGCATGTAGGTATTTGGACATTCCATTGGAAGGTTTGTCCCTTTTGCCAAGGCATCTGTAACTGCAAGGTGTGCTTATGGGGGGATAATAGGGTAAAGGTATTCGGTATGCATATTGCAGGGCTTCTTTGGCTTAGCTTTTCATATTTTGGATGTGTCTGTCTTGAATAAATTTTTGCAGGGATAATAAGGTAAAGGTTGTGGACACCTTGAGTGCAAGGGCTTTAATTAATTTTTCATGATTTGGTCCCTTGAAAATACTTCACTAAGTTTGGTCTCTGAATATACTGCACTAGATTGTTGTATCTATTGAGGTTTTATGTTAGCTTTTACAATTCCAGGTGAGAATTCGAGAGATACCTGTCCTACAGAAGTAGCAATATCTCTACTGCCTATTATCTTCGGTACTTCCTGTAGTCAAGCCGATCCATTACGAACAATGCTGTGAAGTGGAGTTGGAGAAAAGACTTTGTGGTTGGATGTTTTTAACATTCTGTGTAATTGAAGTGCTCTTTCTTTTTACTTTCTGACTATAGTTTAACATGGATCTATCGGCTCAGGAAGTGATACAGATGTTGCCCAGGTCAAATGAAATGCAGATGAGCAGATGTGCTGGTACGTGTGGAAAACTGATTAGAGTCTTTTTCACGAGTTTCTTTCGCTTTTGAACAAAATATGGTCAGGAGATTTGTCTTTGTCTGTTACAAATGATTCTTTGAAGCTTCACCTTTACTATTTACTTTTCCCAGGAATTGCTTATAAAACCAATTGCTAATGTGTCTTCAGTGGGGCAATATGGCAGTATCTACAATTATCCCATGTGCTTGTTCTTTTTAAAGAACTTTAGTTCACTCTGATGTGCTCTCTTGCAGCAATATATGTAGGATACCTATTGTTGATTCATTGGCATTGTTCAAATTGTTTGTATGATCTTTGCCTTAATTGCTGTCAAGCTCTCTGAGGAGCATCGATACCTGGTATTAAAAGTGTTGTGGTAGAAAAAGAGGCTGGTGGGAGAACTCGAGAGAAGGAAACTTCATTGGAGCAAGTGAAAGAATCCATACCAAGACTAAAATTGTCAGATAAATATCCTGGCTGGAAGGCAAATAGTGATGGTAGCATTCCTTGCCCCCCAAAGCAATATGGCAACTGTAATTTCTTTTCACTGAATCTGGCTTGCATCTTCAGGATGAATTGGGTTGCAAAACTAGTAAAGAATGTGGATGAAATGGTCAGTGGCTGTGAGATCTACACTTCACTAGAGTCAACTGATTTCCTACTTTGCCAATATGCTCATAGAGAGGAAAGCACTGATAATTTTTTATCCTGTCCATCATTTGATAACATTAAAGCTGAAGGGATAAAAAATTTCAGAAAGCACTGGGTCAGGGGTGAACCTGTTATTGTGAAGCAGGTACTTCATAGCTCAACCATATCAAGCTGGGATCTGATGGTTATTTGGAGAGGGATTCAGGAAACATCTGACGAGAAAATGAAAGATGCAAACAGAATGGTGAAGACTATAGATTACTCAAACTGCACTGAGGTGGGTTTTCAAGCTTCATTTTCTGCGTTGGCTTTTGAATCTAAATTTACTAAAGCGTGTGAAAGAATGACATGTCAATATGTCCTGAGATGTGGCAGGTATACTTACTGGTGGACACTTGCAAAATGAAGCTAAAGGATTGCTAAGAAACTAAGTTGGCAGATCCAGAAACAAGCTTGAATGAGAGAAGTTTACCTGATTTGTCACTGGGCAGGAATGATGCACTTTACAAAGTGGAGACATCTTCAGACAAGGATATGAACATGGAGGAAGATCAAGGGTTTGGAGTTGCAACTGAAGAGGTTTGGGGAATGGAGCATAGACAGAGACAGAGATGGTGGAGCCATGTACTCTGAGACTTCTCCAGGAGTCCATTGGGATGTTTTTTGTCAGCAGGATGTTGCAAAATTAGTCAATTATTTGAAAGGGCACCGGGAAGACTTTATGCATCCTGGATTTTACCACAGTTTGGATTTTACAGTAGCTTATGGGAGTAGGGTTGGAAATGAGACCATCAGGTTTTCTAAGGTCTAATAACCCCTGCCATTCAGTGACCTTGCCAATTGTCTAACATTCTTACTGTGTGCCTTTGCCTCTTCATGTGCACGCTTTGTAGGAATGCTAAAAATCTATGTTTCTGACCCTAATTTAACCGCATCAGTTTTGGAGAACTTAGAGAAGGTTAGCAAGCAAAGGCGAATAACCTGTCCTTGAATTGTTGTATATAACCATATGGAGTGCAGTTTAGAAATAGGTGACTCATTGTTAAAGCAGCTGCCATTGTTTTGAGATGGTACGTGACTATGGTCATTTTATAAATGTAACTATTTTAATCATGTATTTTTAGTTCTTATGGATTATACCTCCATGAATCTTAAGATTAGTGCTCTAGTTAATTGAACAATGTAAAATCCATATATATACAAGAGAGCAAAAAGTTTCACATTATTTTTGTGCTCCATATCGGTTCCTTTGCCCTTCCCTATATCAACGTGGGATTTGGAGACAATGTTATGCCAAGTTTAGTGATATGGTGTTATTTAATTTTGGTAATATCATGTAATGCTACTCCTATTGAGGAAAGATAATGCAGAAGTTGGATAAAGGATTCATGCCATCATCTTTTGTCTTGCTATCTTCTGCTCTGGAACTATATCTTTGGAACCAGTGGCCTAAATCATTATATACTCATAAAATTAATTAGCAGCTTTGATGAACACTAGTAGTTAGGTCAAATGATCAGTCTAAAAGAATCAGCAATTCTGTGAAAGTCTGCTTTCACATTTGGCCATGCGGACTCTGGTGATTGTGCATTAAGGGTATATAATCGACCCCCATGAGCACAACAGACTGCTACATTATGCCTTCGAAATGAGGGGCTTTCCACTCTGAATTCTAGTTCGTAGTACTTGACTTTTTTTGGAGTATCCTCTCTGAGACAGGATTCTATCAGTGTTCCTTCCAGGTCAGGCCGCTGTCCTGATCCTGTGACACTGCGAATTATGGCTTCCCCCACTTCCTTTGGTCCTCCGAATGCTTCAATTCTGCGAAGGGTGTGCAACAAGAAGAGTATGAGTAATAGTTTTTCACTAAAATGTTCTTGTGCTTCGAGTTGAGTGTGTAGAACTGACGAGAAATCAAAAGGAACTGGCGAGACTATGACACTGACGTTGAGCTCGCCACTGGAACCAGGCGGTCCAAATGCAACAACTGGCTCATTAACATTCTTGCGCCGCAGCAGGTCGCTGGATTTAACACCAGTTAGTGGAGGCGGGTCGAGTGATCTCTCGAATTCTGTTTTCTCGGCTGCTCGATAAAGTAGCCTTTGATCCCCAACCCAGCCTGCTGGGTATATGAATTCTGTTCACAGAATAGACATAAAGGTATTGGAAAAACATAGGAAAACAGAAATCTTAAACAACGACACTCCCATCAACTTCTAAAGTCTTTTTTCCCTCATTGTTACTTGGAGATCGCTGAAGTTTAGTCGCAGAAACAATAAGAAAACAAGAATTGCGTACATACACCCTTCCTAGTACTCTTTGAGTGTGGGAAGTCGGAATGTCATTTTCTCATCAAATCTCTGAACTACAAAAGCTTTCTTTTCTTTAAAAAAAAAAAAAAACAGCGAGAGAGGAAGGTCAAGGTGACAAAAGCTTTATCCAATCAGCTAGCGCGCCATATACTGACCGAATCCTTCAGTAGTTTCAAGGCAACGGCTATATCCTCCAATTGGATAAAGCACGTCCAGCTTAAGGTTTCGACCACTCTCTGGTGATAAACCCAGGAGAGAGCTTGTGATTCGGCCAAAATTTGCACCAACAGCAACTACAGAAGCTGAACCAACGCCCACAAGTAACCGCCTCCTGAACGTGGATGCCAGCGGCGAGAACTGTCCTGCAGGAGGCTGCTGCCTCGCCTCTTGGAAACTCTCTTTTCCATCGCTGGATGATTGTGCCATAATCCTGCAGGGAGAGGCATTTCTGCACGCATGAAAGTAGTGTTGCACTGCCATAGACCTATCTCTGCGTTTAGCAAATGAGCCTTGGGAGCACTCACTTTATCCTTTCCGAGTGGTTCACTTTACTCTTTGCTTGCTGTTTGCCATGTGGCATAACTTGGATTGCTCTTCGGTCATGTTTGAATTTCAGGATTTGGGCATTGGCCCATCTATATATATAGTCATATATTTGACCAAACCCATCTGTATTTTTGAACGGAAGGAAACACAGAATACTCTTTTACCAAGGTATCCTTAAAAAAAAAAAAAAAAAAAACGCTGTTGATACTAAAATCAGTTAGATTAAGGTGGAATTCTTTATAGGAGCTTGTGAGTTGACTCGATATGTAAAGAGAATTTTTTTTTTTTTTTTTTTGGAGTGTAGTTGAATTTTTGGCCTTGTTAGTTAATCTATGATAATGCTATCTGATTTTGGTGGTTCTCATTTTTACTTGTTGGAGGAAGTGCCTGGCACCACACAACACAAATTCTGCAGCTGGGCTCAGACAGGATTGGGCTGAGGCAAGAGAAGTCCAGTCCCAAGTCATTAGACTGATTCTGGTCGTATGTTATCGTGGGACAAATATATATAACAAAAAAGAAAGAAAAATTCATTGTGCGAATCACAAATACAACTGTTAATTCAAATGATTAAAATGTTTAGTTATTCGATCCAATAGTTGCGTTGTTCACAGAGGCCATGTATCCATAGACAAATACCTCCTTCTGCGTACATCTTAGTCTACCTCAGATGTTTGAAAGGCCTTTATTTATTATTATTATTTTCTAATCTTAATATTAGACATCCCACAGGGATTTTGCCACTGTTGCCCGTTGCTCAAAGTGATTCAAGCCTTGCATTCCTAGATGGGCAATTCCTCTATACCCCATTTCATGATTCTGCTCCTCAAGAAGATTCCTCGGTCTAGATCCTCCTATCCCCAAGAAGTCAACGGTCAACGCATCGCCACTAAATCTTGATAGGGCACCTGTATTAGCTGCATTATCGCGGGTACTTAAACCAGGATTAACTGAACTCGTATCGTAGAAAATGCTCTTTGTATTTCCGCTATCTTGCTCCATATTCTTCAACAATCCACAGTTTTGATCTAGAAATCCTCCAGCAAACATCCCTGTATCGCGCAATACTGAGTTCTCATCAACTCCACCCTGCGCATTGAACATCTGGCTAAAGAATTCACTTTCACTACCTGCCACTTGAATTTGGTGATTTTGAGGCTGCAATGTTGTACAAAATGCTGATGGTGCCATTCTCATTGGAGAGTTTACGTTAGCACTACTTGCAGTTGCACTCATTAGAGCAGCTTTCTGCAACAAAGCTGTTGCAGACATTGATGCTGAGCCAGTTAAATGATCTTCAGCACTGCGTTTTCCTTCAAATGTGGGTGAGCAGGTATTTAACTGAAAGGGGGAAGAAGAATTTGGCATGCTCCTTGCACCTTTAAAAAGGCTAGCTTTGCTACCAGAAAAGATGCTTCCAACTTGGGGGAGAGGCAAAGGGATTTTGGTATCGAGATGGCAAAGATTGGATATGATGGCCGATGGGTTTGAATTTTGGCTGGTGGGCATGGAGGATACGAGGTTGGAGACTTGGCTTTGTATGTTTGGTTCCATGTTGGGTCCTTGGCTTGCCTTGGTATTAGTGTTTTCTTCAGCTAGGGCATCACAGAAGGCCCTGTGAGTAATGAAGCTATCCCTTCTGCAAGTGAAATGCAGTTATAATAGCCCAGTTAAGCCTTAATTATAGAACTAAAACATGTGTACGTGAGACAGATATAAATGAGAAGATAAAGTTCATACTAGTAACTCGAGATTTACCTCATATGCATTTCTTGTTATATATTAAAAAAAAAAAAAAGGGGAAGGTTGGGGCAAATAGAGAGAAAGTATTTGACATATAATTAGAGGGATTGCTTTTATAAGGCTCGTTGACATCATCTTTTTTCTTTGTTTGACAAATGCTTGTTGATGTCATCACATCTACATATATAATGCTAATATTATTAAATAAAAGAGCTATTTAGACAATGTTTTTGTTTAATTATACGCAATTATGATTTGATGACATAGGAGTCTACCTAAAGATTATTTTGGGTATATCAATGATCAATCAACAAGATATTTTATTTTATTTTATTTTATTTTTGCATAAAAGATTTTGGATTTTCCAATAATATTCAAGGTACCTATAAACAATATCTAACGATCTAGCAATTTTTGGGGCTTGAATGAGAATAAAGGCCGAGGTTGAAAGTTCAAATCTTCAACTTTCGTTTAAATGAGGAAAAAAAAAAAATCACTTGCCAAAATATTAATTGAAAAAACAAAAAAAAAAACTACTTTAATTGTATACAAACCTGGAAAAGATGGTGCCGCAGTCGCATTTGTATTCCTTGGTGCCACAAGTCTTTACATGAGCTTTCCAGTCTGATTGCACTGCATATTTCTTTGAGCACTTATCGCATTTCCATTTCTTTTCACCATGTTTTCGACTGAAATGTTTCTTGATGCCTGTAAGGTCGCCTAGTGCACGGGCCGGATTGTGATGGACACATGAAAGTTGTGGGCAAACATAAACTTTTTTCTTGACCTCGGTGCCTGTTCTTTGCTTAAGCTTCCATGGTAGATTATGGCCTCTCCTATGCAATTGTAGATTCTGGTCCCTCTGGAATCCTTTGTTGCAAATTTCACACACAAATCTGTTTTTCGCCATGAGGGAGTTTGGTGATAGAGCAATCACTTCAGCACTAGGATCTGCATATATATATATATATAAATTTCACATATCAATGCACAAATCAAGATTCCGGTGTGAATCTTGTATGCCATCCTTTTTTTGTTTTTGTTTTTTTTTTTTTGTTTTGTTTTTGTTTTTGTGAGATAAGTGAGTTTTGAACTTGAAACTCATATTAAGCTAAAGAGATTATGCATACTATTGTTACCTTGACACAATGTGATGGACACAACCAATTAGTCTCGAGCTTTTTTTTTTTGGGTATTAATTCCCAACAATGCACGCATAACCAAAATAGGATTTTATGGTCAGAGCTTGTTTTTGGATTTTGACCATCTATCTTTAATCTTTTTTCACTCCTTATCTGTCAAGGATGCTGTTGCCCCTGATGAATAAATAAAATTTGTGATTTGCTTGCTTGAAATTGATGAATTGCAGTTTGACTACAGATTAGAATCCAAAGGTCCTTTTTGTTTTCTTTTTATGATAAGTACGAAAAAATTTTATTAGTAGAAAAGAAATTTTGATCAAAATTAACAGGAATGTCACATATTAGAACCAAAAATCCTTCGTGTGCCAAAATTTAAGTGGAGCCATACCCAAAAAAAAAAAAACTCTTTCATGTGTAAAATTTTAGTTGGAGTCATATCACGGAGAAGTTGGAAGGGTGAAATAGGCTCGAGAGTTGTGAATGACATTTGCTGATGAACTGGACGCAGTTCTCAATTCACCGTTGAGGAAATATTTTTGTGGCTTTCTGACAACTTTTGGATTAGGTAACTGTTGTTAATTAGCATATAATGGTAATGGCAGTAGGGTAAGTACTTAGGCTATGACACATTGTTACGTCACAGTGCTCCACTGATCAAACACACACACAGACGCAAACTCAAACTCTGGGAAACCATGGACATGACAAAAAAAAGAAAGAAAGAAAATGGTTCTATATTTATATTTTTAGAATATAATTTATTTTTAATTTTATATTATATAAATTAATTTTATTATTTTTTATTTTAAATATAATATATTTATTATGTGATATATAATTATAAATACATTATATTTTTAAAAAAATCAAAATAAAAATCTCCAAAAAAGAATATATGTTTGCCTTGCCTGAAACAATTAAAACAAGGCAAAGCCAAATGGGCCATGAGGGGACGGAGGGATAACCATTGATATTCCAGGATGGAAAGAGTTAAAAACAAGACAAAGTAAAAGGAGACCATGGCAGGGCAACAGTCCAAATGCAATGATTGAGATGCAAGCCAATAATTGAACCTCTTCAACCGCTTACAAACCAATAATTCAATGCTACATTTCCAATCAAAGAAATTTAAAAACTATCTTTCTTTTCTGAAAAAAGTAAAAAAAAAAAACAGAGAGAGAGAAAAAAAAAACAGAGAGAGAGAGAGAGAGAGAGAGAGAAAAGATTGTACACAAAAGGGACGCAGGATAACCTATTTTCATCACCTTCTTGAATTGAATTGAATCAAAAATTAGTCACATAGTTTTAAATTTTGTCATGATCCAAAAAGACACTGAAGGGTGTGTATCAACCATGAAAATTAAGCTTAGTCAGTGATCCATAAAAGCCAAGAACTGGTATTTAAATTCTCAGTATTTTGAGATCATTGCATCAACATACCAATCAATAAGATTATATGAAACAGGTAATCTTGGGGTTGTAATATTTGTACCTTTTGTTGTTTAAGCAATAAAGGTTTCATTCACTTGTCAAAAAAAGATTATATGAAATGGGTAAACACCATGAGAATCATAAAAGCAAAATTCCTCAAAACATTGTAAACGTCATTGAAATGGAAGCCATGCTTGCTCGATCTTGTAAGACATGACCCTTAATTCTAGTATGCGTCCTCTATGAATTCAATAATTTAATTGATTTCTACGATGAAGTATATGTAATTTAATCATTGACATGTGGAATTCATCCTAGCGAAGTAATGTTCTATATAATAGCCCAAGGGGAAAGTTTTTTAACAAAAAAAAAAGAAAAACTGAAGTTCAAGGAAATATACCTGGATTTCCAGGCATATTTCTCTTTTTTTTAGCCGGCTGTGGAGGTTGCTGTACTTGATTGGTAGTGGAACCATTGCTGTTGTTGGTGGTAGTAGTGGTAGAAGTACTTGAGGCTATGGAGTTCAAGTGGTAACTTAATAGCTCCTTTTGTAGAACTTCCTCTCCACCACCGACGCCGGAATTCCCCGAAGAGAAGCTCCTACCATCACCTGTAAGTTTTGACATTGAAAGCCAAAAAGATAAAAGAATAGAGGCCCTTTTGTCTTTCTTTCCTCCGATCTTGCCCCAAATTCTCTTGTTGTTTCCTTCTTTCTTTGATTGCTGCCTAGAGAAGGGCGTGTTATTTGCTAATTAAAAAAAAACGAAGCACAGAAGTTGGGATTTGTTCTAACTAGAGGAGGACAAAAACCAGGAAATTCTCCTTCTTTTCTGGTGAAGAACAGGCTTAAAGGTCATCACACAAGAGTACATATATAGGAAGCAAGTCTTCTTTTGGATATGTACTGCAAATATTAATATATATTTTTTGAAAACAAAACCTCTCCGAAATGCCCCTTGTTTTGTGGCGTATCAAGGAATTGCCCTTGCCCAAGATTTAAATCTTGAGAGAGTAGTTATGGTCTGTTAAGTCAACCCAACTATAATTAATGCCTACTTCCACAAGAGCCTCTATGTTTTAGGTGCAAAGAGATTCATATCATAATTAAAGTAACTGACTTTTTTTTTTTTTGTCTTGAAATTAATTTTTTTTTAATAATATTAGCTCAAAAAGCTACACTTGGACGACAGGGTGTTGTCTAAAGATACGTTTAAAGTTTTTATATCCATGTGTGCAACCACTCTCTCAATGTACCTGTACAATGGCAGTCATGGCCTCGCTCGCACCATAGTGCTCAAACTCAATTATAATTTACCAATTCTTCCTCCCTCCCTCCCTCCACCCCAAGTCGTAAATTAATAATTTAGAACCAGTGTGTGTGGTATTTTTTTTTTTTTTACTTGCAAACACATCGTATAGAGCAAATTTTGTGTAGAAAAAAGGTTTTGCAGCGTGAGCCATGGAAATATTCCCATAAGAAAAAAGGGCAGAAAATTGTCTTCCTATTTATCTAGATGTTGAGTTGAGATCTGATGATTATACGCATTTTAGAATCATAGCAGCACTTCATTAAATTTGGGCACATCCGTGTGGCTAGTTACTTTATAAGGGAAATCTCACATGTTGCCACTTAAGAGCAAAAATCCTGTTATTGCAGGTCTTACCGAAAAGGCGAGTAATCAGGTCAATAATTGCTCGGTGACCCATAAGTGGCTTTAAAAAAACAAAAAAGAAAAAGAAAAAGAAAAATATGGGGGCACTCTGGGTATTACAATAGGTTTATATTTCTCCCCTTCCGGCAAATCTGTCAGGGGCCTTTCAGTTCAAAAATGAAAGACACACATCGTCCCTTTTTGCCTTGTTATTCCAGAAATGCCACTGATATGGAGCCAAAAAACCGTGAAATTGGGCAGGACCAAAATTACAACAAGAGACTTCTTCACCGATGGAATCCTTTTTGAAAACAACCCAACAAGAATTCATTCAAAAATCATTCTTGTTGGAGGCATTCGATCCCTTCTAAAAGTTTACACGCATGCAACAGAAAACAATCAGAGAGAAAGTGATCTGCAGCAGATCCAATGCCACAAATAATTGTTTTGCATGTAACTTGTTTCGCAACAATAATAAAGAATCGGTCCCCCTGATTTAATAATTTGGTTGTTTTAATGATACCCAACTTCATTGCTATTTCAAAGAAAAAAATTCTTTTACCTTTTTTTTTTTATTTGATCAAAAGGGGTTGTGTTTTATGCGTACGATCAGTTTCAAAGTTAAAATCTTTTGTATAATTATGGACACACTAATGCGCCGATACTATTCCTTATTAATGGCCACCACATTAAATTAGGACAACATTGAGTATGATTTTGATGTATTACTTTAGCCTTATGTAGGAGATAGAGACAAATATATTAATTTTATTTGTGACTCATCTTTTAGCTTAGGCGTCTTTTTCCTTAATATTTTAAAATTTTTTCATTGAATTTAGATATCAATTGTGTCACTACTTTTCACTGTTAAAATGTAGTTTAATCACTGAACTGTAATTTGGGTTAATCACCGTGACACAAACAGCTGTTTTCTAGTCTTTCTTTTTCTCATATGTACTTCTTTATTTTAGCTATTATTGTCCCAGATGCATATTAGGAAGATTTCCATATTCTTATGCGTGTATGGGTGTAAAGTGAAGGGTAAACAGCAATTTCAATATCTAAAATGGTGAAAAAATGAAACCCTACCCACCACCTAGCAAATGGCGACCAACTTTTATACCAAAGAAAGAGGATCTTGTAAATATAAAATTAACGTTCAAATGTCACATTTACAGCATAAACTATGTATATATTCAAATTGGGGGGACGGGGGGGGGGGGGTTTCATGATTGGCTCTTTCTGTTTAAAATGGGCGGCATTTCAAATTTTTTAGATTGGAGATCGTCCTCGATCACCTAAGCAAACGTATAGTACAGTCATCGCTTGCCCTAGCTCCTCGGAAAGAAGACGCATCAATCATTATTCATTTAAAAGAGTGAAACTAGGATATTATAGCTTTGTATGAACGCACCGTTCACGTTGTCAACGCGAAAGAGGCAATTTCTTCTCCTAAATTAATCATGCCCACGATTGACTGAACTGAAGTAAAGTTGCCTATTAATCAAAAGGCAGACATAGGGAGGAATCAATAAGTGGAAAATTATCTACAAAAGAAATTTCATCTCCAAAATTACTCATCCATAGTTGGTCTAATGCTAAGGACACTGTGTGGGAAACGTACGCGGTATGAGGTTGGAATGTTCCTAATTGCATTCCATAAAACAAATGGGTTTGTCAAAACAAATTTGAGATGACTATCAGGAAAACACCTGATTGTTACATTCCTACATTTGATGATAATTTGATAGGGATCACTAATAATCAGTTTGGTGAGCTTTCGACTTCATCGCCAGGAACTCTTTTTGTTAGCATAATTGTATGTCTCAAGTCAACGGTGAAAAGATTGCTTTTTAAGCCAAGCCCCAGATTCTACTTTCTCACCAAGTGATCATCTTACAATTAGGGCTTTTAAAATGACAAGCTTTTTACAAACAATGGTCCATTCTTAAAGCTTCAATGATGAATCGTCGTCGGTTCATCAAGATTCTCAGTAAGTTTAAACATGAAAGCAGGTCCACCCAACTCCTTCATATGCTTTTTCTTTTCCCTTTTTTTTTTTTTAACTGTTACTGAATTAAAAATCAAAATTCAAACCAAGTAAATCACCGTTCCCAAATTTTTTTAAAAAAAAAAGAAAAAAAAAAAAAAACAAGTAAAGCAATGCTTGTCACGGAAAATACAAGAGTCCGACAATAGCCCCCACAGAGTTTACCTGGTACACCACGTTGCTTGACTAGTGGTTAAGTGGCAACTGTTCAAGGAGATGAGTTTAGATACTTACCTTCCTTAAGCGGAATAACAAAAAATAAAATTCATAAAGTGGGGTAGCTGTTTTGTTATGGTGATTGTCAGACATGGGACCTCGACAGCCAAAGTTGAAGCTGCTCGATGAACGAAAAGACAGTTGCAGGCACCGCAAGTGAAAAGGAAAGCTCATAGCCTTTCTTTTTCCTCGTTGAAATTTCCAGGAAATGGAGTAATTTTGTCCTTATCGGCTTTGGTTCAGGATTTCCAAGTTTGAAAAGGAAATCTCACGGTCCCCAACGTACACCAAATTCAAAATTAAAATCAGAGATGTAATTGGCCCGTCTGGAATACTTATCTTAAGGTCACCGGTGTGAAGAATTATGATTTTTTTTAAAAAAATAATAAACATGAACATCCCCGATGCCCATCGAAGTCAAAACAATAATGTGGGTTACAGTGAAAGAAATAAGCCAATCGGTTACAGACTAGGACATGTGGCCTCGGAATCACGAAATAGCGTTCTACTCAGCCTCGGCCATTAAGCTGAGGCTCAAGTAAAAAACGAAATGAACGGAAAATGATTCCTTTGAAAAGAAATCGAAAGACAGTTGTGTGCATGTCCGATAATTGATTCTTGAAGACAAAAGGAGGAGCCGGCGATGATGTTTCCTATACGTGCTCTTATTCATCAGGACAATGATGTTTGCATGTGATGGCAACAAGACAGATTTGAAAGTAATTTGGAAAAGATAAGGGTAAAAAAAAGAAGCCTTCCTCGAAGTAACTCAGAAACTTCCAAGTTTTTGGGTTATTATGGCTGAAAAACCATCAGGTTTTGGCGCCATTGATGCAGTTTCCCTCAGTGCCATGCACTTATGATGTACTTGTTAAAAGAATCCCTATCATTGGCGTCACTTTGTCCCACGGCATCTGTAGTGCCTGTTCTAACACTGCCTGATCTGAGTATGACTTTGCTGCTAGACCTCCAGGAAGAAATTCCAAACGAAGTTTCCTGTGTGGTCCTTTTCCTTTTCTTCCCATTCAACAATCTGCATTGAAGAGCTTTCAATGCTCTAATGGACAAAGGTCGGTTTCTTGTGCTTTTCCTCCTATGGCCCATATTAAGCTGCTCCCCCGCAGGGATTAGGATTGCTAGAGCTACCCAATGCCTCAAGGTCAAGCTTTTTTGTATCACATAACAAGCATGCAATACTCGCACTCAGTGACTCCTTCTCTGCCTCTGATCGTGGTTGGTTATTTCCATCTTTAGATTCCAATGTAACTTGAGGTACATTCAGGTCAATCAAAAAAAGGGGACTGGTCTTCAACATTTTCCCCTTGAGGTCTCTCCATACTAGAACAAACTGCAATGGTTGCAACTCACCACTTTCCATGTTTGAACTGCCCTCGAGTGCAGAACTAGATGAAAGCCCCTCTCGAGAAGGATGACTGTTAGACTTTTGTGAGTTTAACTCACAAGAGGGTTCAACTACTTTTGACCTTGGGCAGTCAGAAAGTTTCTTAATGGCATCTCTCTTCTCAGTAGAAGGGCAAGCAGTTGTTCACCTGCGTTTCACAGGAAGAACCACTTTAGCTCAATGTCCAGACTTCGCTATTCTACTGAATTGGTGCTTTACAGTCCTTAATAACTGATTTTCATTCGATACATTGTCCCAATCCTGGAGGCTATCCCTCATTTTTTTTTCTGGAATCTGAGTTGGGTCCCTTTCGGCCCGAGGCAGAGAAGTCAAATTTCTCCTTTTGGGCAAGCATTCATCGCATCCCCTTTTTGGGCAGCAGTGTTTTGGTTCACAAAATTCGCCCCACGAAATAGCCAATATTACATGGAAATGCCCCACCAGACTTTGGTTTTGCCGAATTCATCTGCCTTATTCCAAAGTGGAATGTCTCTCAAATTTTGAAGTGATGCGATTCACAGATGCAACTGGATAGCAAGGATGGATGGCGGGAGAAGTTGATTCGATCTCGATCCGGGGGTTTCAATTTTGATTTAGTAATTAGGATCTTAGAGGTGACCAAATTCCTGACAATTCACTGTTATTGTATGTAAAGATTTACTGGTCTAGACCAACGGGACTATTCTATTTGTCAAGGGCTGTGGCCCCAACAAAATGGTCCGTCCCAGTAGTAGTTACCAAATGATGCAGCCATGTGCATGCGCCCATTTTGTTCCAGAATTTGTCTCTTGTTTCCAATATTATATATATATATATATATATATATATATAACAGTAGCCCACTTTCCGAGAAAGATGGAATCCCTGCAGCGTGAAGGGCAGGAACCTGGGCCCATTCATTTCTTAGTTTTGGCACATCTAATAGCATCCGTCAATCTTTCACAGTTTATCCGAGTTTAGGATCGAGGACTGCAAACGCATAGTCTGCTACAGCCGTAATCACACTGTTAGCTACAACTGTAAAATACAAAATATTTTCTTTTTTCAAATTCTAAGTTATAAATATATAAAAAAATTATTTGTATTATTTAACTTACAATTCAATAGACACTTTAGTAAATCAAAAATAAAATTTAAATTTTTGAATTGAGAACTTAGTTTTAAATTCACGGAAACAAATACAAAAAAGAATTTACAAAATAAGTTAAGTTTAGCCATTGAATGGTCCACAGCCCCAGTGAATTCCCAAATCTATAGATTAAACAAATTTGAATAGCATTGAATGGGCTATGGGCTATGGGCAATTGAGATGGACGAAATATGAACCTTTTGTTCTCATGCAAGAGAATCGGACCATAGGGTGTATACAGATCGCAAGGACGCGGATGAATGGACTACGATTGGCTGCAGGGACCATTTTTCAGGGCCACAACAAAAGGCTAGGGCTTTTCTTAGGATGAACCCAGACGCGGACACCATTCCGCCGTGGCCCGTACCAATATCGATTGCCACATGATGGGCCCATGAGTATGAATCTCTTTTGTTTCAGTACTTGTCTCCTGTTTCCAAACAAAATTGAAAAAACATCGACTATGAAGGGGCCCTTTCAGTTGCATAGCGGGGGACCGAGGCCTGGGCGCGGAACGATCTACAAGTGCAAAATACAAAATTTTAGTAAAAAGAGTTAAAAATTTAAAATTTTGAAATGGAAAACACAGCTTTGAATTTTTCAACAAGATAGAAAAAGGAATTTATGAAATAAATCAAGTTTAGCCCATTTTATAGTCCGGGGACCCAGTACATTCCTCAATCTATGGACTAATGAAAGGGTACCAAGACACTTCGAAAGAGGCCTGGGGTCCGAATTGGAAACATGCATTTACACGTAACGTACAAACTACAATGCAAAACAAGCACTAAAATTTTTGGTCTTCAGATGTTTGGTACATCTTACTAATACCATGTTGGTCATATGTATGGTTTACCTCTTTTGATGCAGTGCCGACAACAACTACCCTGTAAAGCATGTGACGTAAATTGGGTTAATTTTTTCAAACTTCCCCCAGTATTGAAAAATAACCAGTTGCAAAGGTAGCTGTTACTGCCCCTCTGGTCGGATAACTTTGTTTATCGTTTTCTTTACTTAATAATTCCCTTTTCAACTAAAGAAAGATCTCGGTGAAAGAGCAGCCTATACCCGCTGGACAGAAGGAATAATGTCTTTTTAAAGCAAGGGATTCATTAGACAAGTTGTCTTGACACGGGACAAACAACTTCACATTTTCATAAACATAGTGTAGCGGTGAAGGAGAAAGCTGATTATCCTCTAGCAAATATAAAAGCTACTCTTTCCATTCCTCTCGGAAATTTCAAATTACTACACCTACACACCGTCAAAAGGTAAATAAACTAATTAAAAAATAATAAATAAATAAATAAATATCTTAAACGTACAAATACAATCAAATCATATCTTTTTAATTATATTTTAAAAGAGAATAAGTGATAATAACAAGATGTTTATAACTAATAAAAAAAAAATGAAAGATTTATTTTAGTAAATATTTTTAAAAGACTTAATTTGAATTCTAATAACATATACATATAGAGAGAGAGAGAGAGAGAGAGAGAGAGAGGGATGTAGGTAGTGCTCATAGCTCTTTCTTTATGCACTTCTTGGGTGTATTATTGGAAACCCTAATATAGATTTCTGCACCCTAGGCTGGATGGGTCGACAAAGGAAGAACAGTACAGCCCCATGCAACACGTTATAGCATACTTTCCACAAGAGATAATCGGGTATCGGAATAAACCAATAAACAAAACATCAACCAATCTAGAAAGGAAATCTTTATGGCAACCCACGAGATGAAAGTTTCTCGCACAAGTTTCAGAACCTATATCTACCGAAAAGTACTAAGTTTCCTTCAAGTTAGTTTCTCTTTGCTAGCATATATCTTAATAATCACATCAATGGACAAAGAAAAATGAAAGACTTGAATTCCACCAAGTTTGCTCGATTGACCAAGACATGAATTATAACTAAGGATGTGTGGCTGAGGCATTCATTAGGGACTCAAATCCGGGCATTATGAGTCTAAATAATTCTGTATTTCAGTACCGTCGGATTTGGCTTCTGATTCGGGCAATTCTTAGCTTAACTGAACGGTCAGACCCACCATTTAACTAACCAAAGGTAGAGCATCTCACATCAAAATGCATGCACACTGTTTCTTTGTTGAACTAGCAAGAAGTGTGAAAGCAACATATGATTATACAAAAAAAAATTATAAACTAAGTATAAAAGTAGCATATGATTGTACAAAAATGATCAACTTCCTTTGACTGGTCCAGCTACTTTTGGTAAGGAAATTGTAATCAAATCATCAACCCATAAGATACAATCAGATTATGTCAAAGTGCGCCCAAAGTGGACGGTTGTTAGCTGTCCGTACAAGATTATACACTATTTTTGTACCCAAAATCACTTCATGATCCCACACGCACACCTCCAAATTAATTTAAAACCAATGCATCCATCAATGTCGAATATCACTTTCATAGACCTAAAATTATTCTTCTGAAACATGAATTCTCCTTAACATTGGCAGCGGGCAGCAAAGTCACGACGAAAGGATATTGTGATTAGAACCCTAATTATTGTGACATAATGAGGTCCGGCCATCCAATACTTTTGGGCTGCATAAGTTGACCAACCAACCGAGCAGAATTATGTTCATAATTGCAAAAGCCAGGCTTCACCACTAAATATACAGACAAACCTAAATTAACCCAAATTTCAGACTTTATAGATATTGTTTAGTTTAATCATATTTGAGCTTAAGGTTATTGTGTTCAAATATTGTGAATTTCTATATGATAACTTTCTTAACATGATATCAGAGCTTATAGTATATCATCATTCTTTTATTAATTGTGAATTTTTGTAAAAAAGATTAATTGTTATTATTTTTATACTTATTAGTCAATAAATTACAGTTTATTATATAATTTATTGTTGAATTGCATCTAAAAACTATACACTCCCAGGCATTATTTCACAAATCTTATAACAGGTTAACGTGCACGAGTACAGTTCGTATACCCGAACGAGTGCAAAACCTTAATACACTGCAAGTAGAAAAGGTTAGGACGATGGTCATTTAAATTTGCCTAGCCTAAGTAATTTGCATAGGATTACTGAATTTCAAGTTTGTTGGCATACTTTCGCTTAGAATTTAATTGCTAGATATAACTGCTAAAGACGATCGTCATTTGGGTTTCTAGCAGAAACGGAGTAATTGAAAACTGTTTAATTGATCTTGGAATGACAATATCAAAACGAGCAAGATATATATTAGGCCGATTAAGACCATAAAATCAGTGATTATCACAACTTAAGCCTACAGTAAGATGATGCTTTAATATAAAAATATAAAAAATGTATATTTTCCGTAAAGTGGGAATGAATTTTGCGTGGCATACTTTTAATACTAAGTTTTTCTCGCCACACCATCCAAGGCCAACATCATTAATTTGGGTATGTGTGTTTTCCAACAACAAAAAACATATAGTTTGCTAAACCTATTGCATCAATTATTCATCATATTTAGAAAAATATAACCTCCTATATGGATGATAATCATAATCATGGCATGTGTCAATAACCTCATGTTGCAGGGTATGTCACAAGTGCATCAAGCACACATATCCACAATCAATCAGTCTTTGATCAAGTGCTAGTGCGGGTCATCCCTCAGAGTCACTGTCTTAGCCTCAAACGCCCAGGAAAAAAAAAAAAAGAAGTACGCATGTGCACACATGCATACCTTCGTACACACAAGCACCTCTATATTTAGAACTGAGGCTGCAGATAAAGTGCGCTGGGTGAGAGAGTCCTAACAGTTAAAAAAAAAAAAATGGCCGATGAACAAGAGCGATTGTTGCCAATTGCAAACGTGGGTCGAATCATGAAAAAAATCCTGCCACCAACTGCGAAGATTTCTAAAGGAGGGAAACAAACAATGCAAGAGTGTGCCACAGAATTTATAAGCTTTGTGACAAGCGAGGCAGCTGACAGGTGTCACAAAGAGAATCGCAAGACAGTGAACGGAGATGACATCTGTTGGGCTCTCAGTTCTTTAGGTTTTGACAACCATGCTGATGCTATGGTGAGGTACTTGCATAAATACAGGGAGGCCGAAAGACAGAAAGCAAATGAGAATAAAGGCACCACCGCTCAAGACAACAATCACAAAAATTGCCAACCTTCAGAGAGGCAAATGGATGAGCCCCCCACCCTGCTAGAGTTTAGGGTTCTTGAGAAGGGTAACAGCAGTTCTCTACCTCCTACTTAGCCTTCTTGACCAATATTAATATTTCCTGCCATGTCTGATGTATGCACGGTGGGGTGTTCATCAAGACAAAGAAGAAGAAGAAGAAGAAGAAGAAGTTTAAGCAAGATGATGGAGTTGCGGGGGTTTCATCTCAGATAAAAGATCTCTAGACCAGCTGTAATGATTCCACAAGTATTGGCTCTCTACTGTGAAATCAGTTTACTAATCTTGAGTCTCTGTGGTAAGATCAGTCCTTCTCCTTAACTTTGTTCTCTACCTTTGTCTTAAAAAGTCCTCTACCTCTGGAGATTTCTTTAAGTATCTTAGCTTGTTCCATGGCTAGAAATTGAAAGAATTGACTTTGAAGCGGTAACAAATTAATCAGTAAGTATTCCAGCTCATAATAATCCAGAAAGGGTCTTTTGCAAGGAAGATTTTACAATTCCAGGATCCGGGTACTGAGTACTTGCCAAAGTTGAAAATAACTAAAGGAGATTATTATGCTGCTGAATCAATTTGTTTCATCACTACGGTCCAAAGCTGGTTCTTTTTCAATTACTGCTTATCTCTTAGATATTGGCAACTCACTCAATTTTCCATGCCAACGAAGGCTAGAGACAAGTATATATTGGTTACCGGCCGAAGGAGATCATTTCATGTGGAGTATGTTCATCAAACTAACCAAAATAATCAAAGGATGCCAATCAAATGCCTACAATTCAATCTCTCCCACTCCATGTAAAAAATAAAAAATTAAAAAAAAAAAGAGATAATAAAATGGTTGCAAAACAGGAATCACATATATGATGGGATGTGCTGCAAGTAATTCCCTTCGTATCAATAGACATCTCACCCTTGGAAATTTATCTACTAAAGAAGACGACAAACTTCCTAAAGGAGGTCAAAATCATATGACGAGGCTAAAATTTTAGTCAAATAAAATTCTTCTACGTGTAATCTTCCACTGTACATTAGTCAAAAACAGGTCAAAGCAAGCTGATAAAAGTACTAAGCAGGAAAGTTTAGGACTTGCGAAGCCCCATGATTTGGGACCACTGCATTGTAGCTTAAAAAAACATGTTTTTTTTCTTTTTCTTTTTATTTTTTTGCGAAAATTCAATAAAAATCTCGGGCATGCATATATTTAACTATAAATATAGCCAAGGGCTTCTGCGAGGTCTTAGGAATAGGGGGACCACTTCTCAACTATCATCTGTTTCCGCAAAAGATGGAATCCAGAAGCTGTGCTTGATACAAAAAGGAGATGCGAGGATAGTCCCACTAAAATTGTTTCCCAACAAAACGAGCAAAATATTAAACAAAATGCTGTACAGTGCATGAGACAAAAGCTGAAAGCCTTAAAACATACGAACCAACTATGCAATGTCACATGATGTTTTTCTTGATACAACAAATGGACTCTGCAAATTGCAACTGTATCAATTGCAATAACAGATAATGTTTTTCACTTTTTCTTAGTAGTATGATATCAATGTTTGCTGCTTCCTTGGGCTGTGACCATGGAATTGCGGCATCGAGCTTCTAAACTGCTTGCACCGCATTGCTTGTTGACAAATGCCGAGTTGCACATTGGCAACAGCGAATCTGAATTAATTAAAGGAAAGGGATAAATGAACTCAGAGTCATACATCACACACACACACACACACACATATCGTTGCATATTTTTAATAATTAATAACGAAAATCATAAATATTCATAAGATTATAATAGTATAATATAAGTTTTTTTTTTTTTTTTTTCAATTTTGGCATCTGTTGACTCGCATATAAAGAAAATCAAAATTGGAATTAATTATTTGTACCAATTTTCCTAGACAGGAGGAGCCAAGAGGATCATAGATTTTTGCACGTGAAACGCTGCAAAAATTCTGAGACATTACAACGTGCCTTAGTTAGACTTCGAGAGCTGCACTGATCTTTCCAAACAAATTTTTCGTCCCAAATGAATAACAGAGTGTTATTTTCCAACGAATTAAAAGGACATCGTTTCATCCGGGCAACTTGTTCCACAACTACATCATCGGATATTTGGAATGGTGTTTTTTCTTTTGCTCCTTTTCTGAGAAAAAAAAAAAATGTAAAGCCTTATATTTTTTGCTTGTTCCTCTTGATGCGTTTCCGTGGCCAAAAAAATCGGGTTGCATTGTATTGAGGGGAGAGACGGTCCGGTCCGACTGAGAAAGAAACATGGATCACAAACAGAGAAAAGCCCCAAGGCATGGCAATCCGTTTGACATTGGGCTCGTTCACTACTCCAAAAACTCTAATTCATATTGTGGGGGGGAATTGGGCCTCTGTTGCAGGCACGAATGCCCGCAATAAATGGATTGGTGAACATCTACAAAATAAACCGCCAGTCCGGATGTGTCAAAATTGTAAAAAGTTATTGCTGCAAGAGCAAATTAACAAAGGAATAGGAGGAAAACATCCTCCCCCAACCCCCACTCGGAGGAATTCCATATCAAGTGTTTCATGTGCTGCAATATTTTCCCCATAGCCATGTTAGAAAGTGTGGACCACGCAATGGAATAAGAAGGAGAACAATGATGGGAATAGAAATCAAGTTTGGCCATTTGCTGACTCCATGAGCTGAAATTAAGTTGTGCAGGTGTGTACAAACCCCTGATGTTTGGCTGAAGCTGGCACAAAAGTACTGAAATTTCCCACAGATTTTGACTGGTTTGAAATCAATGGGGCCAGTAGTGCCAATGTCACTGGGATCAGACAATTGGTGATTACAAAAGTCTTAAGTGGTCTGGTAGGCTTCCGCTACACTGAAACTAAAAGCCCCCGAGGCCGTTGCTTTCAAGTTTCAACAATGATTATAAGTTGTAAGAAGAGACTTTGCTTGGCGAATGCCTTCTCCGTCTAATCATTGAGTTGGAATTTCATTGTCTGTTGTAGCCAATCAAAGGTCTTCTCTTGTCCGCCAACAACCGGACCCAATTGCTGAAAAAAAATTTTTTTTTTTTTTTAAAAAGAAGGGACGAAAGGAACGGTTCATTTGGCCTTTAATGTTGACGTTAAACATCTGCATTCATTCTTGTAATTTGACCTTGGAGTCATTTCTCGCGGGTCAAAAAAACATGATCAACTGAATCCCCATATTCACCTGGACACCTCTTTTGTTGTTAACCGAACAAGTCATGAACGAAATTATTCGGCGAGAATGAGTTTTCATAGAATATAATAAAAAAATATTTCAAAAGATACTTTTATGTTAATAACTTAAATTTTAATTTTTGTTAAGAAATAGAAAGAGTTACCACTATTGCATTATTATTTTTATTACAAAATTTATGATGCAATAAACTTTCTAATAACAAAAAAAAAAAAAGAATATAATTAAGTAAATAAATTAAAAAAAAAAGTAATAATGTTTGAAAAATAGTATAAAAATAATAAAAAATATAAATTAATTATATATAATTTTATTCTTCAAATAAATAAAATTGTATATAAAAAATTATTTTATTATTTTTTTATCTATTATTATTTAATAAATATTATTGTATAATAATATTCTAAATTATAAAAATATAATATTTAATCAAATAAATATATTATTTTGATCAAATGTCCAACAAATATATTATTTTTTAAAATTCTATGATTGTTTGCTTATGATAGTAAGGCTAAATTTATTAGTAAAATTTTATATTTTTTCAATCATATTATTCTGTATATTTTATCAATAGAACTCTGATGAAATGATGATATGATAAAATAACTTATCATTTTATCAACATAATTTATTAATAATACATTAAAAAATATATTTTAATTAAAAATTTAAATCTTTATTTTTAAAATTTTAGATTTTAATTATGAAAATTTTATTTAAAAAATTTTTTTAATATCATAAAATTAAACAATTTAATTTTATCAATAAAATTTTATATTTTTTAAATTATATTATTTTATACATTTTATTATTTAAAATTTTAATAAAATGATGATACAATAAAGTTATTTATCATTTTATTATCATAATTTTTTATATGACATTTTAAAAAATATAGTTAAAAATTTTAAATTTTTATTTTTAAATTCTTAAATTTTAATTTTAAAAGATAAATATAAAATTTATAAAAATAAAAGAAATTATTTATATTTTATAATTTATATTTTAACAAATTTTTTAATAAATAAAAAGTTATATAATTTTTTACATAATTAATTGTTGATAAAAAATATAATTTAAATAAAAAAATTTTATAAAAAATTTTTTAAATTTAATTAATATATATATATATATATATATTAATTTATCAAATTGATTGTGATTCTAATCATAAAATTGTTTTATTAAAAGATATCAGAGACCTTTATTATGCGAAAATAAAGCTATGAAGTATTTCATGTTCTTAGGGAGAATAAATTTTGTGCGAATCATCCAGTAAAATTAGGAGAATCCCAACGTCTTTCTCCAACCACTTATAACTAACTAATTACTGTTACAGGTTTTTTTTTTTTTTTTTCATCTGATTGCTATTTGCTCCATCTCAAGGTATTTTTTGCATGTACTTTCCTTTTCTGTGTACTAAAAGAAGTTTAATAAACGTATCAATCAGGTGACAAAGATAATATAAAAATCTTTTACACTGAGACATACTTTTTATTTGGTATATACGGTAATTTTAGTTTTATTGCCATATAAAAACTGAACACTGTGGAATGATGATCAATACGACCCTCTGCGAGGATAAAATGCACAAGACGAAAAAGTTAAGATTATGCATAAGTTTCAAATGATTTTCATTAAACCCCATGTTTTAATATTTCTTACATTGATTGAACATTTTATTATTTTAACAATTTAATTAAGGTAGACACTATGTGAACACAAATTAGACAAAAAATTTTACACTACGGGTTATGCTATACAAATATAAAAATTCACATGAGTATTATTATATTATTATCAATTTATTTTATTTTATATAAAATCTTACATGTGTAATATAATTTTTTTAATACAATATGTTTTTTTTTTTTGGTGGTATGTATTTGTATTAACGTGACTGTGTGTTTATGAATGCTTTGCCTTTAATTAATATGATATTAAATGCTGTTGGTTAAAAATCTCTATAAATTAATTTTTTTAAAAAAAAAAAAAAGGGAAAAAACATAAAGAAGCATGAAGGATTGTGAATAACTTTACACACCAAAGTCACTGCCCACAGATTCGACCGCAAAGCATTAATTTATTGCATTGCACTGCACTCCTAGTTTTCTTCTTTCTGTGTTCATTTTGTTTTTTCAAGATTATTGTCCCTTCTCCTTTTCTGTTTCCTGTCTGCAGTCATCAGATTCTATAATCCGGAAAAGGAAAAGCGAACACTTAAAAATTGAAAACCCTTTTGAGATCTAGACAATGCCAGTTCCCCCTTCCCTTCAATCCTTGTAAAACAAAATTAGGGTTTATCCTTGTTATCACTTCTCAATTCCCGCGAAATTAGCGCCAGAATCAGACTCTTTCACTCAATTCTCTTCATGGGTTTTACTGTTTTGGGCCTCTAGATTCCATCATCCTCTAAAGATTCAATCTTGTACTGGATCAGGGCTCTAACTTTTGGGCGGTTTTGTTATTCTTGATGCTTTCTTTGGCGGGTTGTTAGGGTATTTTCGCGTTGGTTTGATTTGCTGTATTTTGGGTTTGAATTGTTTATCAAAAGGGTGTGACACAGGTAGGCCTTGAATTTGGTTCGCTTTGCATTTAGGGAATTGTTGAATTTGAGCTCAAATTTAGTGGCTTTAGTGGTTCTTGATAAGGATATTAGGGCAGGTTGGAAGTTGACTGCTTTTAGGGTTTGGTTCTTGGGGATTCTGCATGTGTAAGCAGTAAGGGGTCCTCTGCTAAACTGTGGAGGATCCCTATTAATTGTGGGTCTTTTAATTTTAATTGTCATTGTGGCAGTTATGAATCAGACACATGCAAATAGTTGATTAGCTGATTTCTTTTTCATCCTTTTCAACGCCGGGAGTTATTGCAAAATAGGTAATTTGAATCAATATTGCTTGCTGAGTTTATTTATAATTATATTTGGGAGGGGAAATGTTTGGCTCTGGTCCAAATACTGGCCATGGAAATAGTGGATTAATTCCAAGGCGCTTTGTCTGGCCTCATGGAGGGAGAAGTGTTTTTCTCAGTGGTTCTTTCACTAGGTGAGTTTCTAATATTTGTTTGTTTGGGATGATTTTTCACCTTGTCTTTTTTATTTTTGAAGATTTTTCTTAGAATAAAAAAATCTATAGATTCTTAATAGCAAAAATAAAAGAAGGGAGTTTTTTCTTATAAACAAGTTTTGAGTGGACATATAGATAGTTATCTGGTTCTTTTATTGGTAATATATGGTATTTGCTTAGGTGTTAAGCTTTATGCCATATCGTATTGTGATCTGAACAGGTGGACTGAACATATACCCATGTCCCCAGTGGAGGGGTGCCCTACTGTATTTCAAGTTATTTGTAGCTTAACACCGGGATATCACGAGGTTAGCTAACTTCTGTGGTCATTGCAGCCATTGTGCTTAAACTGAGTTGTGCAAGTATATTCTACAGCTATGCCTGTGATAAATTATGTGTGTTTTTTTTTTTCCATGTAATTGCATCAACAAAAGTAAAGTAAGATTATTGATAGTAAATGGTAATGATGTACTGACTATACATGTTTTGAGTATCTTACTTCAAACACATTGTCAAACTCACCCTACAGCAACACAAAAATAAATTGATGATACACAACTATGTGGCAGCTTGTAAATCTTGGACAAAGTAGGGGTATCGGAGAGAAGAGGAAAGATAGAAGAAAAAGAAAAATTTAGTGGAGCATTGGTAATGTTTTCTTTGATAATGCATTGTTGACATGATTTATTGCCTATGCTATCAAGGTCCTGTGAGACAATTGGAGATCAAGGAAAAGCAAGTTTGAAACAGAAAAGGACATAGGCTTATTGTATAAATTTGTTATGGATTGAAATATTGATGTGCAAATGTGCACATAATCATTGGATCTGTTGACCATATCATAAACTAACATTTTTATGTTGCTTTTACTTTATTAACTGTTAGTTTGTTTTATCTTAAGTTTTTGTTTCATATTTTGGATTTGAATGGCGCATTCTGTAGAGCAAGCCTGCCTTCTAGTTAACTTTACATATATGTTCAGAGATAATTCAGATTGTTACGACTATGATTTTACTATGAATGAATAATTTGCTATATAGTATCTACTGTAATTTCATAAAATTCATTATCATCTAAGACAGAAACATATGCTAAAGGAATGACTTATTTAACAATGTTGATAGGCCTTTCTATCAATGAAAATAATGTAATAGAGTAGAATGGTGGATTCTCTTGTAATGATATTCTTTGGATCCATTCAATGGGGTCACAAGTTTGTCATGGCTTCTAACCATCAACCCTCCATTGGTCCAGATTTGGCATCATTAATACATTGCCTTTTGTGTTAGGTCAGGGCTTCTGTTTTGGCAATGTTATTAGGGTTTGGCTGGTTTTACGTTGACTGCCAATCTCTTGCAACCCTCCTTTATCTGAGCTTGGGACCAGCAATGCTGAACACAATATCCCACGCAGGCAGAGTTGCCATTACTTATGGACTATAGATTCTGTTTTTAATGGTTGTGTGGTATAGAATGTCATGGACATCAAGTTGCCATACTCTTTTTTTTTTTTTCCTTTTCCAGCATGCTTATTTTGAGTTATATTTGGTGACATTGCAGTACAAGTTTTTAGTTGACGGTGAATGGCATCATGATGAGCACCAGACCCATGTAACTAGGAATTATGGTATAGTAAATACTGTCTTCTTGGACAGTGAACAGAATATGATACCTGCAGTCTTCAATGCTGAGACACGTGGGAGGTCCAACATGGAGCTTGATGAGGTCTTTTTTCGTCCGGTAAGGGATCTTATTGATCGGGAAATTCTGGCAGGTTATTAAAGCCTATTGTCTTGTCATGGTCATTTCATGTTATGCATGCTTATTTTTTTAAGTACATTTTTGTATCCATCTCAGCTGGTGAGTCTGACCAGCGTTACTTTTTGGATCTGTCATTTGTTCAATGAGCTTATTTAGAGATACAGGTCCATTTGTCTTCCTTCTCTTACCTTGTCTTCTCCCATTCTCTTTGTATACCCATTGTTAGTGTCATCGTTTGGTACTATTTTCCAGGAAATCATCCCAAGTATATCAGAGACTGATTTGGAAATTTCTCGTAATCGTATATATGCATTCTTGTCCATGCATACTGCATATGAACTGCTTCCCGAGTCAGGCAAGGTTTGAACGCTCTACCTTCTTTGAAAGCTGTTAAGATTTTCATTTTTTTCCCTCCGTCTAGTTTACTGTGGAGACTTGAGTCTTTCTAATGGTGTATAACTTGATAGGTCATTGCCTTGGATGTTAACTTACCTGTGAAGCAAGCGTTCCATATCCTCTATGAGCAGGTGAATATCTTCTGCACATTCAGAAATACATGAGCACCAGCTGTGAAACAAGGGCATTCCATTGCTCATGTGAAGCCAACCTAGAGTGCACTTTTTATATGTGTTGTATTCTGTAATCATCTCTAGCTATTGATTCTCTTGGCATTTTTTTGGATCACTAACATGCTTTTGCTATGTGTACACATTGCTGGTTATTGCTCATATCTTTGCTTTGCTGTTTAATTGTGCTTTAGGGAATCCCTCTGGCTCCTCTGTGGGACTTTTTCAAGGGCCAGTTTGTTGGTGTCCTTAGTGCATTGGATTTCATTCTTATTCTGAGGGAGGTGTGTATTCTGGTGCTTGTCTTGTATGGTAATTGAAGATATTTTGAGACTTATTGTTTGAATTTAACAAAGAAATTTGAGGCACATATCTTGTGTCATGGACCTAAGAACACCATTAAGGTCAATGAAGTTTTAAGCACTCGGATTAATGGTGGTCAATAGAACTACTCAAGAAAAGGGGGGAAACAAAATCCTGAATAAGAACAATAGACAAACATTTCTCAGTTCTTCTGCCTTGAAGATATGGTCTTCCTCTGGCCAAATTTTCACACCTATATATTAGAACTTCATTGAGGTTCTCATTTTGGTACATGTTCTGCTTTTGTGTTCCTGAAGGCAAATAACTTTTCTTAGAAACATTGTATTTCAGCTTGGAAATCATGGTTCCAATTTGACGGAGGAAGAATTGGAGACACATACTATATCAGCCTGGAAAGCAGGCAAGTTATATCTTCATAGACAGATTGATGGCGATGCCAGAGCTTGTTCTAGACCTCTCATCCATGTAAGTGTCTTACCAAGATTCGCTACTGTAAAAATGAGAACTAACACCTGACACCTTACTTGGATTCTCTGCTATGCAACTGAACTCTTTATTGATACTTTGTTATGGAATGTTGAATTTTACATGTTGGGTACTTGAATATTATCATGCATAAATTTTTATACTTTACAGAATAACTGTTGATTATCTGGGTTGAACAACTCCTTTCAGTCGCAATGCATCTATATTTAAAAATTATGGGATTGGGTGGGTAATGAATTGTTTGTGATGTTGAGCTTAGACTTCCTTCAAGTCGTGGTTCCTTTTTCTGATGTTTAGAAGTGTTTTAAACTCAATTATAACCAATTAACTCCTGTAATATGCAGGCTGGACCTTATGACTCTCTGAAAGATGTTGCTTTGAAACTTATGCATAACAAAGTGTCAACAGTTCCTGTTATTTATTCTTGTTTGCTCGATGGTTCTTTCCCCCAGCTACTGCACCTTGCTTCCCTGTCTGGAATACTAAAATGTAAGTTCTCCTGATTTGTTGGGATTGTTGCCTGAGAAGTGACTAATGCATTGACTTCTTTTTCAGGTATATGCAGGCAATTTAGACATTCTGCTAGTTCCTTGCCAATTCTTGAACAACCTGTTTGTTCAATCCGTTTGGGCACTTGGGTTCCAAGAATTGGAGAATCAAATAGGCGTCCACTTACTATGTTGAGGCCAAATGCCTCCCTTAGTGCTGCTCTATCCATGTTAATGCAGGGTAAATCTCATTGACAAAGAATAGAAGAAATTCAGAGAAGCTCCCTCCCCCCCTCCTCCACCCTCCCCCTCCTCAAAAAAAAAAAAAAAAAAAACACAGAAAAAAAAAAAACTTTTTGGGCATGAATGTTGTTTGTGTGCAAGCATGGTGTTTGCCTGCATGTGCATTGAATTACCTAATTGCTGATTTTGGTCACAATTTTTACTTTCATTTATGATCTTATACTGCTGTATCCTATGTTGCAGCTGAAGTCAGTTCAATACCAATTGTGGATGACAATGATTCACTCCTAGACATATATTCACGAAGGTAACCTTAGTTTTTGCCTTTGTTTATTAGTTTCTTAAAATGTAATCAAATTGTAAAACACCATTTTCATTTCATTAACAGTGATATCACTGCTCTGGCAAAAGATAGAGCCTATGCACAAATCCATCTTGATGAAATAAGTATTCACGAGGTAAGTGCTGGATGTTTTTCACTTGTACGTTTTCACTGTCATTTAGTTATAGGTGCATTTTCTTTGCCATTGGTCCTAAGATACTCCTGCAGACCCCCACACCAAATTTTTTATATGTGGCAATATTTAAGGATTTAATCAAGTGGATTACCCTTGAAGTAACTTACAGTGACCTAACTTTCATTTTGAATAAATATGCATAAAAAATAAATCAACAAATTGGCCTGCCTGTCTATCTTCTAGGCCTTGCAGTTGGGTCAAGATGCAAACTCTTCGTATGGGTTATACAATGGGCAGAGATGTCAGATGTGTTTGCGAACCGATCCTCTACACAAAGTGATGGAGCGATTAGCAAATCCTGGTATGGAAAACACCAATCTAGTTTATTTATATATGTCTTATTACAAGGGTCTAAGTAGTTCTAATGCCCATATTTCGTCAGCTCAAACCTATTTGAGTATGTTTCTCTCACATGCTGCTTCATTATTTGGTCTATTCAGGGGTTAGGAGAATTTTGATCGTGGAGGCTGGAAGCAAGCGTGTAGAAGGAATAATTTCATTGAGTGATGTGTTCAGATTCCTTCTTGGTTAACATACATGATAGCCATGTTTTCATGGGGTTTTCTATGCTGCCATTGGAAGAAAATACATTTGATTCCCATTCATTTCTTAACTCTATCATTGTGAGGGTTTCCAGCCCTGCTCATTTTTTAGGATAGAAAATTCATAGATTCAAAAAGGAATCTGTAAATTGTAAGACTTCAAGTTTTCCCCGCTGTAACCTAATTATTGTCGACTAGACTAAGCTGCCGTGTTTAGCCCCAACAGAAAGTGAAGCAAAAAGGTGCAGTAACATGCATGTGGCAGCCTCATGCGGCTGGTGGGCTGTATGTTGAATACTGGTGGTTGCTTCAGGAGTATTAAGTCAGAGGAAATGAGTCGGCGGATGAACATGTTACTACATGTGCCAGCACCGATGACCAAATATCAGTGCTACAATGCGAGTCTTTTGTTTATTTTGTACTTTGCTACCTTTAAATCTTAATTGTTTTAAATAGTCAAAAGGACTTTTCTTTTATTTGTTGTTCACATGTATTCCAAATTCCTGGTTTCTGTAATCTAATAGAAACTGATCCAAACGAAGCAAAATTTGTTGATTATGTTTATTGATGGTGCGGCCCAAGAAAGTGTAGATAGAATCCAAAGCCTTGGTTTCTGACTACTTTTCCCTTGTACCGATGGAATCCAAAGCCTCGCCAATTGTCACAAATGCATCTTGTACTTCTTTTCAAGGATGAGATTGCCTGAACTTTATGTAAAGTCGCATTAAGTGACACGGCTAGCAAGTAAAGCCTCTGTTATTAGCACGACTAGGACTAAAGAGCAAACAAGCACACGGCAGACGCTTGGCGCCTGATCAGCAGCATCCACCATTACATGTGCCTTTGACCTTGAGCCTTGGACAAGTTCAACAGTAGCAGCATCCACCAGTCCAACTGATGCATTAGCTATTTCCTTCATGGATTATGTCTAACTACACAAGATACATTTTTGTCGAGAGCTTGAATCTCAGCCTCGTTTAATTGGAGTTTTTTTCACCACGGAATGTTGATTACATGCTAGTTCTCGCGCATTAACAATTTCAGGCTCGGTTTGAGCAATGGGACGGCCAATATCCACCTGAGGAAAAAGCAAATAAATCAAACATATTATGAATAACAAAGTCTCCCTCCTAGATATTCTGATCCGGAATCTCAAAAGATGGCTGGAAGAAGACACGGAAACAACAATACAGAGACTACTCCCTACATAATTTTCTCCCAAGATCCTCTGGACGATGTTAAATTTTTAAACCAGCTGCTCAGAATATAGCTCATTCTGTATGCTTTTAGGCCAATTGTATACACTACAGGTTCAATTAGACAAAAAATATACCGGTGCCTGCTTTATGGAAGTATTAATGGGACTGGGAAGATTCTCCAAGTGCCTGCTTCATCACTTCCAACTCGTTTCCTAGGAGCTTCTGGCATGTTATCCAATGGGTTCAAAGGCATGCACTCTATATCCTGAAATGAATAATTGCCATAATCATTGGAGGACAGGGGGAAATGTCTAACCACCCAGTGAGTAAAAGAATATGCTAAGCAGATAAGACCATATGACGTTAGAATGACAACCGGAGCTGATATAACTCCATGTTAAATATTGCCATTACCTTGACAATTTCAAATCCTATTTCAGGGCAGTCAAACTGAACCCTGCATCTGTCACGATCAACTTTGATGACGCTTCCATCCTGAAGTCCTCTTGTTCGTGGATGAAGAGGAATTACTTCTTGTCCAACTGATATAGGTATAGCTAAATCTGTTGGAAGTCCATCCCCGATACCATTACGAAGTTCAGTATAATGTTTTCTCAGAGATTCACGATACCGTTGACGCTTCTACCTTTCTTCCTGTAAAAGGGGTTCTGAAAAACTCCAAGGTATCCCAAGGGAACTGCCTAAAAAATTTGTCACAAAAACATTGTCCAAAACGTTCATGACAAAGGTGCTTGTGCAAGATTAAAAACATCGAGAAAAAGAAAAATAATATACCTTCTTATGACACCCCATTCTACGCAAGTAAGTCCCGGAATATGCCCAAGTCCAACGTAATTTAAGTATTCCACAAACCCCCTTTTAGCAAACCAAAGGTAGCCAATTGCACTGTAGAACCATTCAAATGTGCACCATCTACGAGCCAAAGAAGATGACAGACAACAGGAAAGCTTTTCCTGCATTCAAAAATTTAAAAAAAAAATAAATAAATATAAAAAATAGTACATATATGAGAGAGAATTTAAGCAATTTCAAAACAGAGATCAAGATTATGTTATATGGTTGACCTTCAAGTAGATTTCTCTGCCTTGCTTGGAAATTGAAAATTTATGTGCTTGATTTCTCACAATATTCTCAGATGATTTCTCCTCTGTTGGGTTAAATGATCTCTTCAGGTCTGTCTTGCGCCAGTTTGTTCTTTTGGCTTGTAAGATACATAGTCTTGCAAAAGCAAATCGTGCTGTTGTTATGGCTAGATTATTTGCAGCACTTTTCTGATCACCACTTGAAGGAACCCTCCAGTCCTCCAACTGATTTTTCTTGTTTTGAAGCATCAGAAATTGGTTGCTTCTGATAATAAGTTACCAATACTCAAAACACTTGCATCTTCTATGGAAAAAGAAGCATAATTTTCTACTCATAAACAAAACAACCTTCCAGCTTTTAACATCCATTATTGATATACATGACCCAATTGCATAACAAAGTCCTCAGTGAAAAGTGGCGAGTAGTGTATGGTGCTCGTCAAACTTGGTCACGTACCACTTGGACTAACTAAATCATGGTGCTAATGGCTTGTGCTTTAATTTCCCAGGAAACTAGGATCGAGGGAGAGAGAGAGAGTTTAGTGTTGGCGACAACTAGCTGAATTGGTTTCAGGCCGAATAATACACAGCTGTTGACTGCAATCGAATTGGGCTGGGTCAACCTTCGTGGGCTTTTGTTTTCACTTTCACATGGCCGAATAGCTATATGCTACTTGAGACGGCTGGCTTAATTACATATCAAATGGGCTGAATCGTGCAAGAAACAAGCCCAAATCTTAGGTCCAATGATCCTCTTTCTGATTTTCTCTTCAACCAAATAAAAGTAAAGTTTTATGTAATAATAATTTTTTATTAATTTTTTAAAAATTATTTATTTTTATTATTTAATTTTTTAAACTTAATTTTTAATTAATAATATTAACTATTTTAAAAAAATAAAAATAAAATTTCCTAAAAAAAAAAAAAAAAAAAGACTTAATCCTAACTTTAATGCCTTCGTCTTTCTGAACTCGGTTTGTGTTTATAGGGGTTTTTGCTCTCTCCTAAGCCCCTCTGTAGAATGGCAAAAAGGCCAATATCTCTCCTCCTCATGAGGCGGCTGATTCTTACATTCCAAAGCCCCAAACCTGCAATGTTACTTCGCTCTGTCTGCCTTTCCCTTAAACCCTACAGCACTTCCGCACCGCTGGACCAGCCAAAGACTTCATCTTTATCTGCCCGCATGAGCTACGTATTCGACCAAATCGATGCAATCGAACGCGAACGTGTCGAGAAGCATGAAACTCTCCAGAGAATCCGTGCCTGGCGCCAATCCAAGGAAACCCCACAACAACAACAACAACAACAAAATACAGAAGCCCTTAGCACCCAAAAAGGGGAAACCATTGATCCTCAGGGTGAAAATTTGGAATCTAGGTCTGGTGGCAGTGTTGATCCAACCATTGGTGTAGAGTTGAATGTGATGAAGAAGAAGAAGGAACTGGAAGTGGTGCACCCATGGCCGGAGTGGATAGAGTTAATGGAGAGGTTGGTGCAGCAGAATTACTTTGATCATAAGAGGATAAATGAGGACAGAATGGTCAAGGACTTGGGGTTCAATTTAGATGAGGATGGGAATGATGGTGGTTGTGGTGATGACGATATTGGGATTGATTTAAAGGATTACAAGACTGTACAGACTGCTTGCCTCAATTTTGGCAAAGACCGGTTCGATATCTTGAGGTCTGTGCCTTATTTTCTTGTTTTTGTTTTGAGTTCGGTTCAGTCAGTATGCTTATATGTCTGTTGTTTGTCTTTCTGGGATGCAAAATTTATGACTTTAATACAATCACGAGTTCCCAGTGTGTAAAAAACAAAGCTCTCTTCCTTAAGCAGCATGGCCAAGCGGCTTTTTTTTTTTATTTTTCTGGACTCATTTATTCTGTTACGATTAATATGAGTGTATACACCTTTGTCTTATATTGGACGTTCTTTAGCTGCCGGAGTTCTATTGATTGATCATTTACTTGGAGTAGCACTACTTCGACTACTACTACTTTTCATGACATTTGATGAGATAGAGAATGGATTTCAGGTCATTGTCAAGAAAGGATATTCAAGTATTTGTTGGATATGGATGCCCAAGTGTGGACAACAGGATTGTTTTCTCTGCAAAACTTCTGCGGAAACATGCCCACCTCGATGAAGGGGATGTAAGTCTTACCTTGTTACTGATCTGCTTGTAGAGAAACTTGTCTCTTTTTCTTACATTTTGTAGCATTATGTTTTGAGGTTTTGCCTCCCTTTGGATCGTGGCCTATTGGTTATGTAAGGTTTGGTGTAAGATGGTTGTTGCTTCAGATTATGGATGTATTTGCAAAGATGGTTGGCTATTGAAAGATTCAGTCTTCTTTACTGTTGGTCCAATTATCATTTTCACTGCTTTTGTATCAGTCTGTTGTTGGTTTGTTAAATTAACTTTGAGCTTGATTTTCTTAGTTAATTTTAAGTTACATTCTTAGCTGTAGTTCTTTTTGTGATCTCTGTCATGCGTTTTCTGCTTTTTCTCTTTTGCATTGATAATGGTATTCTACATAGACTGTTCAATAATTTGCATTTAGATAATTTTGTACTCTATAGTAGCAACATTTTATTGGTCACTTCTTATTTATGTTTCAGGTTTGTAGTAGTTGCAGTTTGAGGAGCTCCTGTGAAAGAGCATATCTGCTAACAAATAAAGAGGATGAGGCACGAACAATTGATGTTATGCGGGTTTTGTTAGCCTACAGTTTTGATCCCACAGGTGGACTGGTATCTAATAAGGCAGTTTTGAAACAAAAATCTGTCAAAACTGTAGTACGGAAGTTACTCCATGAAGTTGTCAAGCTGAGTGCTGTGCCAATAGACCCAAATCTTCCTCCTCCAGTAATTAGAAAGCCTCCACCAAAAGTTAAGCAACCTCCTCCTCCTCCAAGGAAACGAGTTGGACGTGATGATGTTGAGATGAAAAAGGGAGATTGGCTATGTGGCAAGTATGTTGGCTCTTTAGTTTTTGCTTAGCATGTTTTGCTTCACTTAATGCAGGGACCCATACTGCCAATGATGCAAATTACTTTTTAGCCACGTTATGTGCGAAGAATTATATCTTCATGACTGAAGAAAGCCCTTTTTTTTTCTTCTAATTTTTCAAACAGTGTCTCTCTTGGCAAGTCTAATGCAACATTAGCTACACTTGAATGTGACTGTTAGAACATTTTCAGTTATTAGCTGCCATGTTAATTGGTGAGAATGGTAATCTTTTTAGGTGTGACTTCATGAATTTTGCCAAGAATACAGTGTGCTTGCGATGTGATGCCAAGCGGCCCAAGAGACAGCTTCTTCCAGGAGAATGGGAATGCCCAGAGTAAGGTTTTTTTTTTATTTTCTTTTAATAATCAACAACCAGTTTACATCACCCGCTACTCAGAATTATGCAATTTGTTTGCAAAATTTCTGGTTGGTGCATCTTGCTGGCAGAATATTTGAGTTCTTTGTTGCATTGCTTAATTTTGGTTTTATTCTATGCCAGATGCCAATTCTTAAATTATAGGAGAAATACAGTGTGTTTCCATTGTGAGTGCAAACGTCCACCTGAAACATTTATGGAAGATAAGATGGAAGAAAGGCAATATGGTCACAGAACAAGGCCTGAGAAGCCTGAAAGGCGGTCAGAAGTTTCTAATGCTTGGAACTTTGACTTTGATGATGATGAATCAGACGGTGCAGATGTGGCTGCTTTTGAGTATGCAAATTCTGTGGAAAAAGGTGAAGACTCTCCTCTAGGTAGTCCAATCCCAAGGGTCTATGAGAGAGAGTATTCTGGTCCTGATCATGCTAGACCCAGAATGGGATTTGACGATTTTGACGATGAAGATGATGTGGACAGTTATGAAGTAGACACTCAAAATAATGGTCCTGCATGGAAGGCTTCTCAAAGCAATTTTGATGAACGAGAGGTTTCTGATTTGGATGACATTGAAGCTTCAAATGCTAACATGCAGTCCCATCTCAAGAGAGGTGCCCCACCATATGCTAAGCCATCTAGGCCAAAGAGTAGAAAACCATCTTTCTCTGCCTCTGATGTTGATGAACTGGATATTGATTCAGATGATGAGCTTTCAGCTCATTCCAAATGGAAATCCAGCCACATTTCTGATAGTAAGCGCAAAAATAAAGGTAGACTTCCAACAGGTCCATCCAGGGGATTAAGTTTTGGGTCAGATGAAGACCTTGAATTTGACTCTGATGTGGATGATGACTTGGTCTCCCACCAGAGGAAAGGGAATGGCCAGGGTTCTGGTAGAAAGAGTCTTAAAAGGAGTTCAAGTTTTGAAGATGTTTCCTTTTCTGGTTCAGATTCTGATAATGATCGCAGAGGTTCTTGGGGGATTAAGTCGAGGAGCAACAAAATGGACTCTGGCAGAAGAGCTAACAACTTCAGGGATCGTGGCAGTAATCGTGAATTCATAAGAGATGCAGGGGCAAGATCCAAAGGTAAAACGGGTGATAGAAGGAATTCTTGGAATGATAACTTTGATGGATCAGTTCCCAGGTCTCATGGTGGTAATCATAGAGGATTTCGTGGTAATGATCGAGCTGGCCAAAGGATGACTGACCGAGGCAGTGGTTCCTGGAGTTCGAATAGACAAGAAGGATTCCGACAGAAACGAGAAAGGTCACGAGAATACTTGGACATGGATAAGCATGCAGGCGAGTTTAGAAATAGTCGGCGTGTTATAGAACGGTAAATCTGATACAGGGATGGGTAGCATGGCTGATATGGTTCGTATCTGCCACTCTATCTTGCCGGCATCAGAGGTCATTTCCTGGTGGCATTGCTATGCAGCCCGAACTTCAAATGCAGCAGTTAGCTGAGCAAGTTTGAGCCCCGCAGCAGTGCAAAGAATTTCAGCAAGAAATCTGGACGTGGGTCCCATATGCATTCCTGTTGCTGATTTGGGACACAGCCACCAACTGCCGTATATCCAGGATCCATTTATTTGCAAGAAAAATAATTTGTGCTTGGAGGTCAAATCTAACTGGGTCCATTTCTCAAAAATATTTTCTAAGAAAATAGACTTTTATTTTCTTTTTTCAAAGTAATGCTCAAATGCCAAATTTGCTCTTTAGTCCGCATATGGAAAATTTTAATTTTGGCCATGTATAGTACAATCTACAGCGATACAGTACACTGTGCGGCAATGCATAAAATAATTCTTTCTACATTTTCCTTTTCCTTTTTTTTTTTTTCCTGCTCTGTCTTTCTTCTTTTTTTTATTTGTTTCTCACTCACTCTCTCTCTCTCTTTCTCTTTGACTTTCTTAATTTCTTTAGCTCACTCCAATCTCTTTTCTTTTTCTTCTTTTTTATTTCTGTTTTTTTCCTTTAAAATAGAAGTCATTTTTTGAAAAATTTTCGAAGTCATTCATCAAATTAAAATTTTTCGTTCACCTCAAGTTCCTGGTACCCCGAATATAGGAATGTAATAAAAATATTTTGATGCAAACAACTGAACGCCCAGCATAAGCAATGGGTAATTGGACAATGAAAACAAGCCTAATGTGTCATGCAATGACCCCTCTCTTGTTTGAGACTGGTAAAGGAAGGATGCATGACCAAAGCCATGTGATTGTTCTTTCCATGGCATTTTTATGAGCCATGCAATTTATTGGGAAGTTCACTCATCCATCTTGCATTTATTTATTATTATTTTACATTATTGGATTTGTCAGCTCATTCTGAAGAGGGCAAGGCAAAGAAACTAACGGCATGACAAATCCCCAGCCAAACCAAATTCAAAAGTATCCGCATGTTGGTGGGGAAGTGCGATTCTTGTTCAGGAAAACATTGGATCAGAACGATATGTGGGGCTTACCTCTTGTTGGCGACTCAACCAATTACCTTCGATGTCTGCCAATGCCATTGCTGGAGACAATTGCCAGAAGTGGGCTAGAACTCGAGCTCTATACACCAGTCTGCACGACCTGGGTGCAAATGAAGTACGAATTGCCTACTCGCAACTTCAGACTGCAGAAAATTGACTGGCTCGATGCTGCCTCCAGAAGTGGGTTTAGAGTTGGCGACACAATTGACTGCTGGGCGCTCTATCATGCGGAAGTTGGTCCTGTGGGAATCCTTGGCTTACTTATGCAGAAGGTAACAACCAAAAATAACTACACACCTCCACGTAAAAGTGTTCCAAGTAAATATTTCTGGTACAATCATGCTAAAATCAACATATTTTGTGGTTTTATACGCTAGAATCTTTCAAAGAAATACAATTGGGTATCTGTGTGGCTTTTTTTTTTTTTTTTTTTTCATTCTTCTTTTTGAACAGGTTAATGAAAGTGCTGGTTAGTAAGATGGGAAAAGATTTTGACCATGGTGGTGAAGATTGATCGCTCTTTTTTTTTCTTTTTTACATAGTCATTGACCGAGTTTACTCGGTAATAATTATAAAATTTCTTCAATTGTTTTGTGTGCTAGTCTGATTTGTAAATAAATGTTGAAGTAGAATAGTAGTAAATTTTAAATTGTCAATCAAAATTCTGGAATTGGAAGCCGTTTATAGTTGCATGAAATTTCAGCAAATGAAATTCTAATTATATTAAGTAAAAATATAACATATGCTCTTTTATTATAAAAAAATATTTTAATGAAAAAATGTAAATTTTAAAAAATTAAGTATAGATTATAATATAACATAATGTTGTAAATTTATTAAATATAAAAAGAAAAACCTAAATTGAGATGCATGCCACTGGCGTTTGATACGCTTAAGTGGTTCAAGATGATTTAACTCTATGGTTTTGATTGACTCTATGGTGAAATTGAACAACATGATTTAACTCCGACTTGAAGTTGTTCTGCTGTTTGGTTCCAAGATTTTTTTTTTTAAAAAAAAAAAATTTTTACTATTCTTCTCTAGCTTTTAACTAGGAGTATTGACTTAAAATGTGCTTTAAAGATGTAATCGCGGGGCACAGAACATTACTCAAAGACAGGGACATTACGATGTTGATCTTTCCCATGCTGATTGATGTTTGTCCTTCTATAGGCAGCCAATTCCTAGGCCCTGTTCGATGTCCCAAAGAAAATAAATAAAAACAAAGAGCATATTCGATGTTCCAAGCCAGCTCGAGACGTTGAATTCAACGAAAATAAAGTGCCGAGTAGATTAAATTTAGACGCGGTTTGTTCGACAAGTTCAAATCATAATATTATTTGAATATAAGAAAAGTGTCGGCACAATAAACAATTTTAAAAAATTTGTTAAAACAGAAATAACTTGAGTGGTATAAGTGAGATAAAATTCTCATAAAAAAAAAAAAAACAAATATCAATTTAATTCTGTTGATCATCATTATTTTTTATTTTTATATTTATTATTATTATTAGGTTTATATGGCAATAGTTACGTAGAATGGCTGTTGGGGCTTTTTTGCGAGGAGAAGCCAATAGTCCTGCTGGGCCAAGTAAACCCGACCGCAGAGAATCCGGCCTCTTCCTACAACCTCCGTCTCCCTCACGACAAGACAAGGACAAGGACAAGGACAAGGCACCCAAACCTCGCTGCGTCGAATATTCGCATTCGATTCCCATCTCCTATAGGTTTTTGCGGTCTTGACTCGATCGGGGATCGCGTGAAATCTCTCTCTCTCTCTCTCACCAGCACTCTTGAATGGAGGAGGATAGCCAAACAGAGCAGCAGCAGCCTCTCTTTGTCTATCCTGGTCTGGACCCAAGCAATGACGCGTCGATCTCTCGTGAGTCCAAAATTTCTGTTTTCCATTTCCAATTTTACGATAGTTTTTAGACGTTTATGGTTTTAAGGTAGGTTTGGTTGGCTAGAAAGTGCGAGAAAACGGATTTCTACTTTGTCCTCTAGTGAGCTAATTCGCTGTCTATCCAATACTCATATGGAATTTAATTTACCGGCCGGTATTTGGAAAATAAAATATATATATATTTAAAAAAAAAAAAAAAAACACAGCTGAATTAGAATTTAGAGCACGTAGAGTAAGAAAATTTATGCAGATTTTGCTATTTAAATTTTAGTCCAATTTCTCACAACTACCGTAACAAGATAAAAACTTTAATCTTAAATTTAGTTTGAGTCGATTGATTGCTCTAAATTTTTCATCAATAAAGATTACTAAGTCAACTCGATCCAATCTGATGAAACAATTTTTTTTATTATTATTTTTTATTTTTTCTGCTTATATTTTAGGAGTTCGGGAGAAGCACAAGGAGGAATTGGAGAATCTGACACTAGCAACCCAGCCATTGAGGACCCTAAAGCTATTTGTGTTGGCCATTGCTCACTGTCTACAAGGATTATTTTTGAAAAATTGTTGGCTTTTGCTTCCTAGCGCCCTCTCAGCAGCAATTGGGGTTCTGGTTTTGACAGTTGGCAATTGGCATGGAAAAGTAAATTATATTATTTCCTTTTTTTTTTTTTTTTTTTTTTTTTTTTGTGAGTTGGGGAAGATATTTTCATTGAATTGAATGAATATTATTATGCCTGCTGTGATGAGCTTATCTATATGTGTTTGAGAAGCAACTTGTCAATCTTTATTGATGTTGTGCTGATAATCCATCTGGCTGAGACTCGAAACTGCTAAAACTTGTTTTGTTTCATTTTCTGTTGCTGGATGCTGTTCTGATTGGAAAATTATGCTTCTTTTTTTTTTTTTTCTGTAGCATTTTTCTGAGCTTCTCCTCTATCTTCGGTTTGGACTCTGGTGGGTGGCCCTCGGTGTAGCATCTGCAGTTGGTCTGGGTAACACAATTCATGATTGTTTTATCAATTGAATATACCTGTGTTTTCCTGTATATTACTGCAGCTTCTTGGACAGAGGATTGAAATGGATGGATGCGGATGATAACTAACCGACTAATACTTTGGATATATAAATGATTTTCTGTTTTCTTGCGTATGTGATGTTTATGAATCTCTGTAAGCCACTCAACTGCTGTGCACCAGGGTGCTTCAAGTAATTTGACATGTGATCTGGAACTTCTGGTCTTTAATTTTCTAATTAACCAATATATTTCACATAATACTTGTCTCAGTTTTTTTTTTTGCCCTCCTTTTGGGGAAAGATTTTGGTTCATTTGTTCTCATCGACAAGCTTAAACCTTTTGATTTGCTGCAGGATCTGGTTTGCACACTTTTGTGCTGTATTTAGGCCCACATATCGCTCTGTTTACCATGAAAGCTGTACAATGTGGTCGGGTTGATATTAAAAGAGCACCATATGACACAATTCAATTCAATACTGGCCCTTCATGGCTGGATAAGAACTGCAGTGCATTTGAACCTCCATTATTTGCATCATTTGAAGGCTCTCAAGTTTCACTGACCAGCATTTTGCCTGAGGTTGAACTAGAGGCTATCTTGTGGGGCATTGGAACTGCACTTGGGGAGCTTCCTCCATATTTTATATCCCAAGCTGGTAACATTTTTGATTCATTTGTAGATGTTTATGTCCTAAGAAAGATTTTGAACTTGTTATGACAATATGTTGCATTTCTATTTCTATAACTATGCACACATGCCATGTACCTTGGCCTTTTTAAAGAGTATCAAGAATACCTGGCATTGGGGCTTGTCGGGTCTTCTATCTATATCCATTATATTTAGTCTATTGGGATGTTTGTCCTCTTTCACTTCTAATAGTGCTGATATTCAAGCTATCACTACCATCAGCTATCACCGCTTACCTGGTAATAGCTCGTTCAATCTTCATGTGGCGCATTTTTCTGTCTAGAGATTTTTATGATGTTGTTTAGATTTAAGATCCATACCTGCAGTGGTAGCCATAACCTGAGTATCTCTCTCTCTCTCTCCCCCTCTCTGAGGATGAATAAGTTGATTATATTGTGTCAGTATTGATTGTGAGATTTTAAACTGGTTAGAGGTTAATTATATGTTAATCGGAATCCTTTTTTTCACTCTTCCTATAAGCCTCCTGTTATGGAATAATGAGACAGGGTCCATCCCTTGAAAGCTGGTAGTTATCCAGGCTGTTTGACATGAGCAAGATAATAATCATGTTTCAGCTTTAAGGTAATGGCAATTGTGTGTTGCACCTCCTTGTGAGTAGAATTGAGCTTGTTTTATACTTTGCATATTTACAGCTAGTATGGTGGGTGACAAGTTGGAAATTGTCAAAGAACTAGATGGCTCTTCAGTAGATGGCACAATCGTTTCCAAGCCTATGAAACAGATCAAAGATTGGCTTCTTTCACATTCACAGTATTTGAACTTCCTTACAATCTTGGTTCTTGCTTCAGTGAGTTCTTTCCCTCTCTTTTTTATGAGATATCATGATTGTGTAATGGTCATTTACCTGTCTGGTGTGTGAGTAGTAACTGCAGCTATTCTTTGTACTTATCTTATCAAGTGATGAACTTTATTATCATATGGATTGATAGAAAATCACTTTGATTCATGCTTGTACGCTACATTCTGTGTTGTCATATCTTAGAATTTCTTGCTATGCATTTAGTGCCTTGCCAACCTCTCTACTGTAGTTCAATTTGCCATTTGCGACCATATATTATGTACTCGTACAGGTACCTAATCCTCTATTTGACCTTGCTGGTATCATGTGTGGGCAATTTGGAGTTTCATTCTGGGAATTTTTCCTTGCAACGGTGATTGGAAAGGCTATCATTAAAACTCACATTCAGGTTTGCAGATATTCTATTGTTCAATCTTTGATACAATCTGTTGTCTTTTTTTATGAGTGGATTAGTTTGTATTTTTGTCCATGTGTGCATCCAGTTGCTACTGCATTTTTATTTGTTTTCTTGAATGCTTTTAGTCATGAGTTGTAAATGTGTCTCTGCTTGACATGGTTTTGTTGCCTTTTCCGATTTTAGACAGCTTTTATCATCTTAATGTGCAATTATCAACTTCATCTTCTAGAAACTGAGCTGATTCGAATGCTCAGTTTTGCACCTGGACTTGCTACTAACATACCAAACTTCATTGAGAAACTACATGTCATTAGGGACAAATTCATGACATCTACTTCTCCAGTTTCAGATATGAAGGTAATTACTTGGTTTTGGCTCTGCCACGCATACCATGTGTTGTTCTAGATCATGCATTCAGGTTATTGTGGTTGCATGCTTATTCTTCTTTTAAGAGATGTACCTCCATGTTTATTCTGCAGGTAAAGAAATGGGGTCTATCATTTGGCTCAATCTGGAACACCGTCGTATGGCTCATGCTGATTAACTTTGTCGTTAGGATCATATCAGCAACTGCACAGAGCTTCCTCAAGAAACAACAAGAAAAAGAGTTGGCGTTACTGCTAAGCAACTCATATGCATCAAGGCCCTCATAAATCTCTATCCATTTCTGTGCTTCCCAAATTCAAACTGTTTATGTTGTTTCCGCCATGTATATATCTTGGTTAGGCTAGCTAGTGTTCTTATCACCGGTAGAACATTTTATATCTGCCATGGCCCCTGCCATCTTGTGTATAATTGGATGCCAATCAAGTAATGTGCTTCATCGTCTGATGATATTAGATTAGTGCGCTGCCTCTCTATGGATGGTATGAAAATAGAAGTATATTGATTGCAATTAGGGATCTAAACTGAACTCTGGTTCAAAGGACTCTTGTTCTGGTTAAAGAAAAGGGGAATTCTAATGAAGTAACAGGTGAGTTCAATCCACCGTATTATCGCCGCTCCACTCACAAATGCTCAATTACTAACATATGACAACAATTATACCATGATACGACAGTCTAAATTTGCTTTATGGTTATTTTTAATTGCTAAACCGCTAAAAACAGTTAGAAAGCTAATCAAAGTAGGCTTTTCTATTTCGCTCTTAATTGATTTAATTAACAATTAAACTAATTAAATTATTATTTAATTTTTGATACACAAAAATTAATATCTATAGACGATATATTTAAAATATTAATGTATTATAATATATAAATACTACAGTTGGGAAGAGAAGGATTAACCTGGGCTTTAAGCTGTCAGATGAGTTTGCGTGAAGAGTTTGGACCGAACAGCTCTGCCTTTCATCGCCTCCTTCTTTCATTGCCCCATTTGGCGTCGGAATGACAACATTTTTTATAGCAAAATAATTAAGTAAATTAATATATATTATTATAACTTGATTCCTAGACTCACTCTAACTTTTTGCATTTTTGGTCTTCATTTTTTCAATGTGTGTGAAATAAGAACTGTAGATGAACAATTCTTTTTCATTATTTAGTAATTTAGCCATGAGTTCAACAATTTATTTTTCTTTTTTTGGATGGCAGAATGATTGAAGTTTTTTAAAATTTATTAAGTAGTTATTTATATAATGCGATAATTTTTTTTTTTAACAAATCAATTATATTAGCATATCAAAAATACATAGTACATGATTTAACATCTTCATCCTCACCACAGGGATGGCTTTGATCTTCCGTAGACATTTAATGAAATAAGAATAAGAAAAGAGACCTTGCTCTATGAAACTAGAGCTCAACCTCACTGATCAAACGAGAAAAACAAAAATTCCGAAACTTTCACAAGACAAAGTTCTCGGAGTGAAAAGTCCTCGAGAAAAGTTGTCAAACCATTCGCATTGAAATTTAAAAGATTTCGTAATTTATCTTCTTACAGTGTGGTTCCGGAATTCAAGTATTATTTTACACAAGGTGGAAAAATATTTACTTGTCAATTAAGTCAATACCAGTGATTGAAGAGGCTCAACTTGTGTTTGCTTTGATTCTGACAGGGATCAATCATAGTTTAAAAAGAGAGCAGATGGTCTGCGAGGGATAAAGGGTATATATGTGATTGTTAATAATGAATAAATTGAAGCATTTTAACTGAAGTTGGCCTGAATCGGAACTACCGAGAGTGATGTGAATGGAGTAAGGTATATATGGATTGGTTATGCATGTAAGCAAGGAAGCCTTTTTGGGCTGTCAGCGGTTTGCAGATTCTCAATCTCCCCCACACGTTACCCATTCTCCGTTGCTTTCGACTCATATAAAAGCCGCTCGGTCTCTTTGTACACCAAGGAATTAAACATAAGTACATTTCTAAGTTCAAAAGATGGCGTTTCTGTCGGTTCAAAGTCTAAGTTTGCATATTGTGTTCGTGTTCATCTCTCTTTCTATTGCCTCAGGTAACTAACAATCAATTTATTGTCTTCTACCCATACATGTTTATGATTGCGTTTCTTTCCGTACTTTAAGTTTTTCTATTCAGCTGGCTGCACAATGTAGAAAGGAAAAAAAAAAAAAAAAACGAAATAGACAAGTAGCAATACAAAAATATCGGTTTTTAATAACAGGGGGCAGGAGCTCGATGTGTCGGTGCCAAAAATTTATACGCAGTGTCTCACTAGCACATCTTAAGTAGACTTGGGGAGTGCTGCTTTCTTTTTTTTTTCTTCCCTTCTTCTTTTTGGTTTTCGCTCATGATGAACGATTATATTATACATACAAAATATTTTACATTACACTAATAATATTTGATACAATATATATTATTTTATTATAAATTATGTATAAAATATTATTCATTTAGCATAGAAGAGTGTACATATAATATAAAACTGATTTGCATCCATTTGCATCAATGAAATTTGCATACTTAAAAGAATTTTCGTTTTTAGATCGGATTGTTTAAAACCTTACAATTCAACAAGAATCTAAGTTATCTAAATGAATTATCTAAATTTATGGAAAAATGGGTAGTAAAATTTGTTTATACTCTTCCGTCATGGGCAGGGCAAAATATGTCCCAAGTTACAAAAACCGTAACCTTGGTTAATGGATGCAAAGAGCAAATATGGCCCGGAATCTTAACGAAGAGTGGCAACGATCATGGGTATGGCCTTGACCTAAAGCCCGGCCAAACAGCCGTGTACAATGCCTCGGCCGGGTGGAGTGGCCGCATATGGGCCCGGACAGGATGCAACTTCGACAGTAATGGAAATGGAACATGCCGAACGGGTAGCTGCGGCACCTCCCTAAATTGCTCCGGCCCCAGTAGCCCACCAAACACAATAGCCGAGTTCACCCTTGGAGAACTTGACTTCTATGATGTCAGTCTCGTGGATGGATTTAACTTGCCCGTTGTAGTCAAGCCTCTAAAGGGTCAAGGAAATTGTAGCATTGCCGGCTGCGATGGAGACCTACGGCAGAATTGCCCGCCGGAGCTGACTCCCAGGTCTGGCGACGGAAGAACCGTCGCTTGCCAGAGTGCATGCAACGTGTTCAACACGGACGAATATTGTTGCAGAGGAAAGTACGCAGACCCTTTGGCGTGTCTCCCCACAAATTATTCCAAAATCTTCAAACAAGTTTGTCCCGCTGCCTCAAGTTACGCACTTGACGACCGTACAAGTGTTATAACATGCTCCGCTTCAGATTACATTGTGGCCTTTTGTGCCTCGAGGTGATCGATTTGTTCATTTTCATCAATTACATTTTTATTAATATTGGAGTAACGGAATTTGTGTCACTGACTTGTTCTCTGGATGTTAATCTCTGTCACTGACCCCTTTGTCCATGTGTCGATGCATTGTCATTCAGGAATCAAACGTTGTGCTCCTACCATGACAACAAGCTTGTTTGCAATACGTCTTCGGATGCACAAGAGCAACCCCGAGTATTATGGAATATTCTGATGCTCGCATTGCCTTTGCTGTTAATGTCACGTATCAAGTTTTAGCAGTGTCCTCTGGGTTTTTTTGGCTGGGTTGTCTACTTGTCTACTCCTTTCCATTCAGACTCTCGACTTTAGTTTTCGTTTCATTTTTCCCACTTACTTTATTTTATTTTATTATTGGCTTTCGTTGTAAGTAAATGATTAAAACTCTTCCAGACAAGTTCTCATGATCCATATCATCAATCGAACTTCAAACCTTTATTGTCTAAGTTAAGAGAGCAGTAATTTACAGAGGATTCACTAAATATACATTGAAGATTGTCCTTACTTTTAAGAGATTCCTCGAGCCATGTCATCGTTCTGCAACTACATTCATTCAGTTCAAGATTTGTTAAGATGAAAGAAGGTATTTTGACTGTAAAGCTACCTGACTGAACGACTGTCAAACGTATTCCCCATTGTCTCTAGTCCTCATGCCATTTGTAGACTCTTCGAATTTATTGAATTGGTTGAGACAGCTTGAAGACATTTGGCTATAAAGTTAAGTCATTATGCAAAGGCAAGCCATCGACTTGTATATTCAAACAAAGGCATCCAAGTATGTTCTACTCCCTGTAAAAATTTTCCCGGATTCTGTTCACAGGCATCCACTGCATCCGTGTTAACTCAGAGGAGATGGCGGACACAACACTTCGGCATTTATCATCATCCTGAATACAACAACCATATTGAATTAGCTATGATACATCCATGAAGATGAAAAATGCTGATGCAGCACATACTGTGGCTTTTGTGGGGCACCATAAAGAGTATGGTGCAATGAGTGACGAGTCATTTCCTTCGGTGACTTTGTACAGTGTCACATTCAGAGGCAACCTCCAGGGATCCGCTGCATCTCTGCAAAGAATAAATGCAATTAGTAGAACTTGACAGGAAAAATCTGATAAAGCAACAAGACTGTTTAAGCAGTACCAGGTCAATGTCAAGGGCAATCAGATTTTCTTTGGGCTTTACAGAATGGCTAACCGAGACAAATCTTCAGCATGAGTGTCGGGTATCAAGATATCCTCAGTCAGTTAGTCAACTTGAAAGAAGTTCTAGACTTCCTGATCCTGCTCAAGTAAACGCAGAAAGCCAGTAAGTACCTCTATTGGAAAGATCTGGAATCGTGTTCAAAGTCCCGGACACACCTCACAATGAACGTCATTGTAAAAATGCCAGCTGTACTGTATTTCAAGCAATGTTTCTAAGGTATCAATATCTAAATGATGTTTACATCAGGAGAAAATAAGAAAGTAAAGGCTTCATGAATCAAAAAGCAAACAAGAATGTATCTCTGCCAATTTGTGAAGAACCTTTTTGCTGCATTTCTTTGCGTGCCTCCAAGAGCAAACCAATAAAAGCTTTCAGTTGCTTCTCTAGCATATTGTTAAGGCAACTCCAGACTGGATTAGCAAGCAAAAAGACTCTTCGATCAAATGAGAACATCCGGCATAGCTTTGTCTGCCTCCACGTGCGAACCACAAAGAGCACACAGTTCCTTCTTTTGCATATTTTTAAGGCACCTTGAGCCTGAATTGGCAAGCCGAATGACACTTCCGATCGCATGAGGAGGACACCTGGCATAACTTTGTTTGCATCCAAGTGCAAACCAGAGAGAGCTTGCAGTGCCTTCCTTAGCATATTTTAAGGCATCTCCAAGCTGAATTAGAGAGCCAAATGACAATCGGATCAAATGAGGATAACATCTAGCAGCGGAAGAAGCTTGTACCTATACCTCAAGATTTTCCATGTGGGACTGATCTACCCAAACCATACCCCAAGGAATCCATTCTGTGAAGAAGATAAGTAGCACGATCCTTTTTATCTTCAGATTGAGGAACAGACTTTGAGTAGCCAATTGTGAATTCGGGGCATCAAAATGAAACCTTTCTCAGTTGTGTAACAGAGAACATCTAATGCAAGGTCTAGATTCCCTTGTTTGCATAGGCCACTTATTAATCTCACACGACTTTGGGGATTAACCGCAACTTTGAATTCCTCAAGAATGAAAAATATCTTTAAGGCTCCTCCCACTCTTCTTGCCTGGCATAGCCCTTGTAGCCAAATGGTATAAGGTGCTAACTGAGAATCTTTTGACCTGAAATTCATCTCAAGCAAGCCTTGAACTTCCTTTTCCACTTCTCCATTCGCAAAGAGTTCCTTATGTTTAATTTTAATATTAATACTGTCTTTTTTTTTTTCAAAATATATGATCATATGGTATAAGCAAGCATAGCTATTGAGAAATTTCCAACAGTTTTCATTCAACAAAGAAGATCTTACCACGTTCTTTTTTTTTTGTTTTTTCCATAGAACATCAAGAATGAATGGGTAAAATTGTTCGGGCGAGATGCTCTTCAGCAAATTTCCTGTGAATTAAAAATCAACAGTCTATGCACCTTACAACTTATCTTGTACTACTGAGCCTGAAGTGCCATTTAATATATCTTACAGCATGAGTTTTTTTTTTTTTTAATGATAATAAAAAAAAACCTTCATTTTGAAGCTGTCATTAAAAAGCCGAAATCACAACCGCCAATTAAATTGTCAGTGAAGTCAATAATTTTTTAAAAGTAAAAAATAAAATAAAAAAATTGAATTACCAGTTAAAATTATTTTTAATATACAAATTTATATAAATTTTATTTATTAAAAAATTAAAATATTTCATTTTCTTTTTTAAAAAGTGATTGAATAACAAAATAAACTTAAATCAGAATAAATTTAACAATTTTTAACCAAAACAAATTAAAACTAAATTAAACTAAAATTGAAATTTTACTCAAACTAAAAACTAATAACTAAATCAAAATCAAAATTGACAATTCGGAAAAAATTCATCATAAACCTGTAATTTAGTTACAATTTCTCTTAATCTTGAAATGGAAACTAATTATTCAAAATTTTAATGAGAACAAGTACAATTATGATTGTTCGTTAAAGTAATTATATGAAATTAATTATTTTTTAAAATTTTGTAATTATGTATTTGAGAGTTAGCAATATTATTAAAATGTTAATTACTTAATATAATTGAGTGGTCAACAATTCATTTACATAAATGATAGATTTATGAGATTTGAATCTTAAGTTAACTCAAGATAAAAAAATAAAAAGTAATATTAAAATTTGCTAACAAGGATTCAACCGGCAGAGAGAAAATATTGTTGGTAAAAATTTAAATGCGATTGTGGGAAAAAGGACATCTTAGGTATTACGATGTTCCGCGCCGCATTTTGTACTAAAACCTTCGCAGTAGTCCTTCTCTTTCCTCCGCGCCGCCTCCACCGCCGCCACCACCAAAAACCGCAACGGTATCAATTTGTCTTCTCTGTCGTTGATTTTTTTTTTTTTTTTTGTTTTTTACCTTTTTAGCCACTCTCCTATGATGTTCGTGTGTATGTAGATATATATATGCACAGAACACAGAGGAAGATTGATTTTGATCGGCTGGGCTATTGAATTTGTATTTTTCTGCGTTGTCTTTTTTTTCTTTTTTAATTTATTGGAACTCAGATGGCGAAAGCGGCGAACCACCCTGGCGGCATGACTGGAGTGCGAATCGTGGTGGCCGGAGACCGCGGCACCGGGAAGTCGACGTTGATAGTCACCGCCGCTGCCGACACTTACCCTGCTAATGTTCCGCCAGTGCTGCCGCCTACCAGACTGCCCGACGATTTCTACCCGGACTGCGTCCCCGTGACCATTATCGATACCTTCACTAGGTAACACAATATCATATGTCTTCATCTGTTTGGATAATTCATTGAAAAATTTAGAAGTTTTTAGTGAGTAAGGTTTCTGATTGAAATGATGATTTAGTGTTTTATTGTTATTTTTGTGTGTGATTCAGAGGGGAGGATGCTGGTAGAGTGGCTGAAGAACTAAAGCTAGCAGATGCAGTTGTGCTTACTTATGCCTGTGATAGACCAGAGACTCTTGACCGGTTGAGGACTTTCTGGCTGCCGGAGCTTCGACGTTTGGAGGTGAAATTTCTTTATTTTTGCCTAGTTGGAAATTTATTTGTTCATGAATGATGAAAAAGAGTCATATACACATTAACAAACCAGCAGCAAATTATTTGTAGTGGGTGTGACTTATTAAATTTTTGCTGAAATTTCTTTTGTGGAGGCCTTTTTGGAATGTGGTCATGACATTCTTGTGGGGTTGAGGGTGGGGATGCTAGGAAGAGAGAGAGAGAGAGAGACAGGTATTTTTTGAGTATGAGGAATCACTTTCAGGCAAACCTGGGGGTCGCTAGCATGACACCCAACTGCCTTAGCTTCCACTTGAAGCCTGGAATTCACCTAGGGGACACAAACTTAAGACCATGTGCAGAACCCAAGCTATCTCAAGTTTCTTGGTGGGCTAAATGAGAGAGGTATTGAATGTAAGTTCTGAATGACTTATGTGGTTTTGAGTAGGTGAAGGTTCCAGTTATATTGGTGGGCTGCAAATTGGATTTAAGAGATGAGAATGAGGAGGTGAGCTTGGAGCAACTGATGTCACCAATAATGCAACAATTTCGGGAGATCGAAACTTGTATTGAGTGTTCAGCATTTAAGCATATTCAGGTAAAACTATATCTTCTAGCTTTCTTTTTATTTATTTGGCTTGGCTTTATATAACTCTGAACTGTGAAGTTTTTGCTTTTCACAGATCCCTGAGGTTTTCTACTATGCACAAAAAGCAGTACTTCACCCAACTGCTCCATTATTTGATCAGGAATCACAAACATTGAAGCCTAGGTGTGTGAGGGCCTTGAAGCGCATATTTATTCTTTGTGATCATGACAGGGATGGCACCCTTAGTGATGCAGAATTAAATGACTTTCAGGTTTGTATCTTAGTCTGTCACATTGATAATGACTTCCTTTGGGAGGGTGGATTTTAGTTAGACTAGTTTGTTGTTGCTTCTTTTGGATTACATGTAAGTATTGTGTAGTTAATCTACATTTATTGCCCACAATTTAAAATCTATTCTCATATATCTTGAACCAATCTTAGAAGTATATGAAGCTGTACTCTTTGTCGTTGCTCGTATTGGCTAGCATTGCATTCTCTTTGTACTTTGACAATGAGAGGATACTAAGTCCATAGCTTGATCCCATCCACCTTTGCGCCTGGGTAATGGCCTAGAAAAAAAGTCTCATATCTTGCATTTGAATTTTGAGGTTTTCTAAGGATCTAATAATGGCAGTAAATCAGGTCAAATGTTTCAATGCTCCACTACAACCTTCTGAAATAGCGAATGTCAAAATGGTGGTAGAAGACAAGCTGCCTGGTGAAGGAGCTACTGACAGAGGGGTCAATGAATGTGGTCTTATGCTGACAGGATTCCTCTTTCTTCATGCACTGTTCATAGAAAAAGGGCGTCTTGAGACAGCATGGATTGTGCTAAGGAAATTTGGATACAATAATGATATCAAGCTTGCTGAAGAACTAATTCCATCATTTAAACGAGCTCCTGATCAGGTTTTTTTTTTTTTTTTTTTTTTTTTGAGGTAAATTGTGATCTTTCAGTTGGATGCGGTGTATCCTAGAACAATCTTATTCTACCATATTTGCCTACATTGTTGTGCAATCGCAGGCAAAATTTATTTGATACAATTTTCTTGTATTACAAAGCTTCTAGAACATTCATGCATTTGGGTTTATTGAAAGTAAGTGGTTGATTGGTTGACATATTGTTTTGATGTGACTATGCTTTTGCTTGGTTGTAATATATATCTTCTTTAGTGCTATGCCTAATGTGATCTTTGCTTAAATTGCTTATTCTTGGTTGTCATTTGCATAGAGTACAGAGCTGACAAGTGATGCTGATGAGTTCTTGCGAGGAATCTACGAATTGTTTGACAGTGATTATGTATGTTTCCCATTTTCCTTTGATGGGTAGTCAATTCCTAAGCTTTGTTCCCATTTAAGTTTGAATTTTAATCTTTGTGGTTGCATTCTTTTACCGCTATCTACTTCAAGGATTTTCTATCAGATTAGTTCTGATTTTACCACTTCATGGGTCAATTTAGTATTTTTCTTTCAGGATAACAATCTTCGCCCAGCAGAGCTTGAGGATATTTTTTCAACTGCACCAGAAAGGTACCCCAGTTTTCTGGTATCCATACAGTTTGCATTCCTTGTCACCCATGCTCTCAACCTAACATTGTTTGTATGCTGTATTCAATGCATGCTACTGCAACTTCAGTCCATGGGATGAACTGCCGTATAAGCATGCTGCAGAGAAAACTGCATTGGGTGGGCTATCAGTTAATGCCTTTTTGTCGGAGGTGCTGATACACTCTGCTCTGCTTTCCCCATCCCCCTCCTCCAAAAGGAGAAAAAAGGAGAAAATTCTTCCTATCTAAACCAATAAAGCTAGGTTGCTACAGATTGATGTGAATTGCAATTCCATTTGCTTTTCATTCCTTTGTTTCCCTCCTATGTTCAACTCTTTTTTTTAACTTACATGTTATTAGCTCCATTCAAATGACTAATGTACCTTTATTTTAAAGTACATTTTATTAAATTAATGCCAACAATATCCATTCCAGTGGGCCCTTATGACACTTCTAGATCCATCTTGTGCGGTGGAGAATTTGATCTACATTGCTTATCCGGGTGATCCTGCTTCTGCTGTATGTGTGACAAGGAGAAGGCGTTTAGATCGCAAGAAGCAACAAACAGAAAGAAATATTTTCCAATGCTTTGTCTTTGGACCTAAGAATGCTGGAAAATCTGCACTACTGAATTCTTTTGTTGGAAGGTTTGTCATTAAATTTCATTTCTCAAGGCCTTTTAATTTGAGGCCTGGATCTTTTTTTTTTTTTTTGTTAATTACATTTGGTAATCTTGGTTGCTGATATTTGTATATAAATGCAGATCTTGCTCCAATAGCAATAATCCAGCTACAGATCAGTCTTATGCTGTTAATGTGGTTGATCTACCTGGGGTAAGTCAAATGCATTGTGAATATTGATGGGTAGATTTTAGAATGTGTTTGGTATTGCTTCATGTGTATTAGCAGTATTGTTTTGGTTTTCTTGTAATTTTCTTATTTTCCTTTCTCTTTTTATGTAGCAAGATTGTTGTTTATCATTTGCTTATCCTGTAAACAAACTTCTATTATACATGACCTTAGATATTACGTAGTTTTTCCCAATCATTTTTCTCTATATATTATCTTCTAAATTCAATCCAAACATTCTATTGGTTCTTATGATCATTCCTGTGATTCAATTTGCTTTCCAACTGAATCTTCGTTTTCTTTTGCACAGGGAATTAAGAAAACCCTTGTATTGAGAGAAATTCCTGAAGATGGTGTTAAGAAGCTGCTGTCCAGTAAAGAAGCTTTGGCACCATGTGATATAGCAGTATTTGTTTATGACAGGTATAGAGTGGCCACAGATAATTTTCTGGTTATGTTACTAGTCATATGATTCATTAGCCTTTACTGACATGCTCATTATCTGGGGGACATTTTGGAGCTATTGCTGTATTGTTGTTATTGTTCAACTGTTTTGCTCTGGATGCCCAATTGAGGTTTTAATTTTTATTGCAGCTCTAATGAGTCCTCGTGGAAGAGAGCTACTGAATTGCTTGTGGAAGTTGCTGGTCATGGTGAGGATACTGGATTTGAGATGCCTTGCTTATTTGTTGCAGCTAAAGATGACCTGAATTCATTTCCAATGGCAATACAGGAATCTATGAGGGTATTATTTACTTTTTTATTGTTGAAAAGTTTCTGCTATAGATTCAACTAAGCATGTTGATTGTCCCATGAAACATTTGGGTTGGATTGTTTATCTATCATTGTCCTAAAACATTTTGCTTTATGAATGACTTGATAGTATTGTGATTACTATCAAAATGAATGGTTGTAAGGGTAGAGGATTTTGTTTGTTAAAGTTTTATGATGGCTAATTGAATATATATGGAATTATATTTGAGCTAAGCTGAAAATGAAATTGTAACTTATCCTGACAATTGATTTGCTTTTATAGGTTACACAGGATATGGGAATGGAGGCACCTATCCGTATCAGTTCAAAAATCAGTGAAACAAACAATGTATTCCGCAGAATTGTTAATGCAGCAGGGCATCCTCATTTGAACATTCCTGAAACTGAAGCAGCAAAAAGTCGCAAGCAATACCATCGGCTCATCAACCACTCTCTGATGTTTGTTTCAGGTATTTAGGACTATCCTCCTAGTTTTCTTGGGTCACCTAAACCTGTGAAGAACACTCTTGGGAAGAACTTGTTTGCTCTCCATAGTGATTTACTGGTTGCATAAATGTAAAAGCTTGTAATGCTTGACAACAGTTTTCCTTCTGTTTATTTTAGTAAGGGTGAAATATTTTCTTATACTGTGAGTCATTCATTGAAGCCATCTTTCTCGTCCTTGCAATGCCCACCAATTGTTTTCTTCAATTTCCCTAGTTCTTTAAGTTAATCAAATGAATATGAAGGATTTGAAAACAACTAGTTTGGCAGTAGGCAAGATATAAAATTTGAATTTCTTTTGCAGAAAATTCATTTTAATTGACATTAACAAATTTTTTCTTTATTGCTATGGGTTTTACTGCATCTGTTTTCTACTTGTCCTGCAAACGATTTTCTTTTCTTTTGCAAATATATTTTCCACTGTGCCCTTATTAAGCATTTATGATGCTTGTTTTTGTTTGATAATTGCAGTTGGTGCTGCAGTAGCCATTGTTGGGTTGGCTGCTTATCGTGTTTATGCTGCCAGGAAGAATTCCTCTAGCTGATGATGAAACCAACCTGATTCATGTTGTGTACGACCTCACCCATTTAAATTTATTTGGTCATGGGATTTGTAGTGGGTAAATGTAGAATGTATGTACAATGAGATCAAGATATTGTGCAGGGATTGTGCGAAATGGAAAATTTGGTACAGATTTCTCTTAGCCTTGTCAAATGCCATGGAACTGATAAGCCATGGACCACAACCAATAGCAAAAGGCACCAAAAGCTGTTTACGCCTCTTTGACTAAAAACTCTTTTGAGTAAGCAATTTTGAACTTTCTTTGGAGAATATTGAAGCGTGGAGAGTAAAGCGAAGGATATTTTAATCATTAGGATGCCTGCAGTGATAAAGCAAGCATCCACTCCTCAATTGTTGCCAAATATAGTTGTCCTGGTAAAAGATGATTGCATGATACGCATGTAAGTCTTATATTCTCTCTTGTTCCTCTCCTCTGCTCTCTCATTATTATTACTGTATTCAAGAGCATGCTTGGTTCTTCAGAGTGCCGAAGTTTCTAATTGGCTTGTATACTGTTCTTTTACTCCTTGAGTGTAAATACGATAGGGAGAACAGGTGGGGTCTATAACTGGTCTTTGGGCATTAGAAATGCCTTGTGGCTATGAGAGATGCGTACTAATAGAACACTAGAGTAGATGAATGGTGATACTTGTAGGATAGCCGTTAACGGGGATCATTGTTTGCTTGACTGCACTGGAAAGCTCCGAGACTTTAACACGAGAGATGAACTGTGAAACCGGATCATATGGCTTTGCAGGTGCAAACCTGCAATCGTGGATGAATGTTGAATGTCATTGTTACTTTACTGGTCTTCTTTGATGCAACAGCCCTGGATGGGTAGTTCAATTGGGTAGTCACTTCCACATTCTGTATCTAGCTTCAAACAGTAATTCCTGAAAACTTCCAGTGTTACGTGTAGACGAAAATCCAAGCCGAACAAGAATTACACTTTCATTCTATTAATTTCTGCAATGCATACCCCTTCCTCTATGGCATAGTAAGCATTGTTATAAAAGCTGCAAATCAGATTAAAAACAATCAAAAACTCTTCATGACTACCCGTGATCTAATAATTTTGCATTGCACGCAATGTACATATTATATTCAAACAGTTTTCTCTAACCCTGACTAACTTGAAGCAACCGATTTTAGAATCCATCACATACTTATTCCTGAAAATTTATTGTCTATCATAATGCTTGTAATCAGGATGCTGTGAATGTCGAGAGAAGTGAGATAAGCATCTGTTCGACCCAGAAACCTGTCTATATATACATACCCAACATCGAAACAGGAAGTGCTGCACCTTGTATACATAAAGATGCGATCCACATGGTGTCTGATGCTCAAGGAGGGAGGTTTGGATCCATGGAAAATGGCAATGGCATCGTTCCCCTTTGATCCAACTAAAAGCTTCTGGTCATATTTTTGGATCAATCTCTCAAGAAATGATAAAGCAGTGATAATGCTCGCGGTGAGTTTCTTGGAACTCCTCTATATTCTTCCAGTAATCCAAGTGCTGAAACTGTTTCTGGATCAATTGCCATGCCATTTGCTACCAAAGCATATGGTGCTCTATAAGCACTTGGTCCTACTGGCTGCCTAGATATAGGAGCGGTCCAGAGAAGTTCGGTGTGAGATAGATGGAGCTTTGTCTAGTTTATTCCTTTTTTTTTTTTTATCCTTTTAATGTATAGTTTATTCTTTTCTTTCAGTTAAAAGTCATATTGGAATGGAACATACTTGTGCAGCCTCTGAAATTAAAGAACTCCATTCCTAGTGGGGCCAACTGAGAATTATCCATACCCTACTAGTAAAAGGTTCCCTCACAGACCTTAGCCAGCATGGAATAATCTAAGCAATTATATGGAAATGTTCTATATTAAATAATAATAATAATAATAATAATAAAAGGGAAATAGAAAAAAATGAAGCAAAGAACTATGTGCATGTCTCAGCAATTCGACAAAGATCAAACAAAAAGGGTCCGATGAAAAATATTTTGAATAATCCCGTCGCGATCGTGTTAGAATGATAATCAACATATTCTTTTGCAAGACGTTTGATCGTGGCCGCCTGGAAACTTAGAATGTTGGGCGGGAATGATCTCGAACATATTCCGGTGGCACAAATTTGATGATTGGATCAGCAATTGACAACTCAGTACTTGTGCATGACATGGTGGGATACCAACTTGATAATTGATACAGGTAGGGCGATGTCTTTCTATCATACCCAATCTAGATTTGAACCCGAAACCTCTAGATTAGATGTGTAAGCTCTTAAACAACAATACAATAAAACAAAGGAACAAGGAACAATGAGGAGAAACGATAGAATGAGCAAATGAATAACCATTTCTCCTTTATATTTACCAAAGAATTAATAAAATAATGCAATAAGCCTAATATCATTCTTTTATCTATCTGTATGATGGTTCTGCATTGACCACCGAGATCGGCCAGGAATTGGATCAGTACATTTCTTTTTGCTTATTCCTCTTCTTGTATTTCTTTTATTTTTTGCAAGCACATCAACAATTTGATTGGGGAAGACTGGTCCAGGCACTTCTATCCAGGTCAAACATACCCAGGCAAGCCCGGCTCCATCCACACCCAAAAGTGAAAAAAGTACATGACGAAAAACGGGATTACCATTGGGTGGAATGAAGCCGAACATGCTAGAACGAGACATTGATTTAAGAATCCTTTATGTGACTAATAAAACTCAATGAGTATTGTTTGGGTTCAATGTTGCACGAATCTTTTATACCAAGAACGACACAGTTTGGTGGCGGTTGCGCGTTTACATGCACCAGCCAAGAGAAAAATAGCTTTGGTGGCAGCTTACCGAGTGAGATTCAGGTGTCCAGCACGACCTGTGTTTTAGGTGTAGAAGAGACCAATGTAAGCTCTTTAGTGCTCGAGTAACAGGTTCTTCGTATAATAAAAGTTTAGCATTTAATAATGTCAAGTGTACATGTGTTGTCACGACATTCTTCCAAGTGATGAAGGCAATTAACTATAACATCTTCCAAACCCCCTCATTAGATTTTGAGTTCAAAATATCCAAGGAAGTCGCTGTGTTTAAATCCCAATCTGACCCAATTAACCCAAATAATTTATTGGCAGGATTACCTTCTCCTTGGCTCCATGCGTTGCTCGCCTGCATACACTGGAAGACACAAACCCCCACCAATAAAAGTTTGAATCCTCTTATTGGATTCTGAGTTTAAAAATTGCTCGACACTTGGCTACATCTAATAAAACCTCACCATTAGATTTGGTTCATAGTAATATGACTAGTAATTAATAATGTCTAATATGAAATGTCGATTCCCATATGGCTCGATAGTTGTAGTCGATAAGCATTCAATGCAAGGCACAAATGGTGCTGCCATGCGTTGCTTGCTTGCATACGCTGGAAGACACAAACTCTCTCTTTTACCAATCCCTTGTCATTCATTGCTTGCTTGCATCTATGTATAAATGATGCTCCCCCCCACTCCCACACCTCCCTCCAACTCCCAATTGACTTGACTTGGAGGGTTCAATTCTAATGCTAATGGCCTCCCCAAAATCTCAAAACTCATCTTCATGTCGAAAGCTTTTTATCCTCCCCCTTCTCCTTCTCTCCTTAACCTTTATAGTTATTGTTCTTTCTTTGAAGCCAAAAGCGTCGTACAAATATAACCCTTCAATGATAGCTAATGCCAGTCATCGCTATGGATGGCTTGATGTTATTGCTTCCAGGATCGATAGCGAGAGGACCATCAAGATCGGTCTTGTCAATATACAAAAGCTTGATATGGACGGCATGCATGGTTCAGTAAAGGCTGTTCCTGTTAGATTTGAGCAAGTATCGAAGGATATAAAATGGGAAGACTTCTTCCCAGAGTGGATAGATGAAGAAGGGAAGCGGGGCCCGCCGCGTTGCCCACAGATCCCGATGCCAAGGCTGGAGGATTATGGTGGCGGCCATGATAACCTGGATATCATCGTTGCTAGTGTTCCTTGCAGCGGCAGTGCTGCTGGTGAGAAGAAGGGCTTTGGGGATGTCATTAGGCTGCAAGTGAACTTGGTGGTGGCTAATCTTGTGGTGGCCAACGGATGGGTCAACCCAGATGTTCATCGTACGGTCTATGTTGTCTTCACGGGCTCTTGTGGGCCCATGCAAGAGATCTTCAGATGCGAAGATTTATTGACTAGGGAAGGTGATTATTGGGTGTACAAGCCTGAGCTAGAGAGGTTGAAACAGAAGGTGTTGATGCCCGTGGGATCATGCCAAATTGCACCAGCTTACTCTCTGACAGGTATGCATTTAGCGTGTGCGTGTGCGTGTGCGTGTGTTTCTTGCTTTTGGTGGAGCCGCATTGGTGGACCTGTGCTAGCGGTCTGGATTTTGCTTAAAAGGAGAAATTACTCGAAGGAAGTAGTGATTCTATCTCCTACATCTCTGTTTTTGGCATCATGGTAGAAGTTAGAACTTCGAAAAACTTCCAACTTGAAAATTAACGCTCTTTTTAAGTGCTACGCACCCTCTTGGAAACCTTCCCGAAGCTTTATGTACATTCAGTGCGCGCAAATACGGGCTACCAGGCCATTTAATTTAATGTTTTGAAAGTTCACTTGTTTTTGGTATTTAAGAGGGTGTGGTGGAAAAAGATGAATTAAATTAGACCTAACAAAGTTAGTGACTCTATTAGACATCCAGCATTATTCTAAAATATAGAGTCAAAGATATATATATATATTTTAAAAAATACATAATCAAATTATATGACTATTTTAATTTTTGTTCAATATTAATTCAAGGGTTAGTTTAATTTTGCTCAATATTATTTTATTCATGGATCCATGAACGTGTCTATTCTTTGTGTCTACTTTTTTCCCTCTAATTAAGAGTCTTGGTACGTGGCCACCTTATTTTGTTGTATATGTATCTCACCCAAGATATCATTTATTATATATAACGTGTTGGACAATATGTGTCATGACAAGAAGACAAAATGGTAAGGGGGATATTGTAGTTTTCTATAGAAAAAGAAAAAAAAAAACAAAACAAAAGGAAATAACAATTAATGAGATCTTATATTACCTGGATTGTGTTTATATCAAGTAATTGAACTAATTGACATTCATATTTTGATATTTACCATATTTATCTATTTTTTTGTTAGCATAAAACATATAATTTTAGGTCACACATTTTTTTTTGTTTTTTTTTGTTTTTATTGAAATTGGGTCTACTTTAAATTTTTTGTTTTCATTTTTCATTCACATTTAATATTAAATTTACTTGACTCACCAAAGTGAGCAAATTAAAAAATCCTTCTTATTTTGTACTATTTTGTCAGAAAAATATTAGTCTATGGTGTCACACACATACATTTTTGAGTAAATTATTTTCAAAATAACACGTATCATTCTGAATGTCAATTTAAGTAGTTGTCAATTATATGAAATGAAGGCAGAGAAGGTTGGAGATATGAAAGTTCCGAGAGAGTTGCCTATGCAACAGTCCTCCATTCCTCAGAAGCTTATGTATGTGGGGCAATTGCGTTGGCTCAGAGTATTATACAAAGCAACTCCACTCATCATCATGACCTAATCCTCCTCCATGACTCATCCATAACTTCGAGATCCCTCCAAGGTCTAAGGGCTGCCGGATGGAAGACCCGGAAAATCCAACGGATTAGGAACCCCTTTTCGAAGAAAGGAACCTACAACGAGTGGAACTATAGCAAGCTTAGAGTTTGGCAACTCTTTGATTATGACAAAGTTGTTTTCGTAGATTCAGACCTTTTAGTTCTCAAAGACATTGACCAACTCTTCTTTTATCCCCAACTATCAGCATCTCCAAATGAGAATATGATGTTCAACTCAGGACTTATGGTAATTGAGCCATCCAGCTGCATGTTTGAAAATTTGATGAGTAAGAGGTCCAAGTTGGGTTCATATAATGGCGGTGATCAGGGCTTCCTCAACGAAGTATTTACATGGTGGCATAGGCTGCCTAGAAGGCTGAATTATCTTAAGGCTTTCGAGACACTAGAAAATTTAACCGACCACAAGGTTGCCGATGATCTTCATGCTCTCCATTTCTTGGGTGTGAAGCCATGGATGTGTTACAGGGATTATGATTGTAATTGGGATACAGTGGATTACCACGGATTTGCTAGTGATTCAGCCCACAAGAAGTGGTGGCAAGTCTATGAGGCAATGCCGAAGAAACTGCAAAAGTACTGCTATCTCACTAAGCAGGCAGATGACAGGATGAGGAAATGGAGGGCTATAGCTAGGAATGCAAGCCTGCCTGATGGGCATTGGAACATCGAAGTAACAGATCCCAGACAACACCATCTTGTGGATTGACATAAACTGTGCTTCTTCTTGAATAAATTTTATGGCCCTTTCGTTGTAGAAAGATTCCATGAGACGTGAATGGGCCCAATTAGATAGCATGATTTAGATAATTAATCCATGTTTATGTGCTATATTTTGGTAGTTGTTCGCTTGTTTGCAAAACCAAAACAATAATATTTAAGAGGAAAATGCACTTAGAATCAAATATTTCGAGTCACAGAAAAATAAATGTTATTGATCAAACCCCTGAACTAAGCTCATTGACACAAAACGAGGCGCTTTGAGACGACCAAAGAGAATGAGTGGCTTAATGCTTTATCACTGGGAGAAACCCATATCTTTAAATCTCGCATCTGACGGGAGTAACTGGACTCGTTTTTTGGATTGGGACTTTTGCTCTTAGTATGCCTTCCCTTTCGCCTACGGAGCAAAACCAACCCAGCAAACCTCTACACTATTACCATGTCCCTATTAGTCAAGCATGTACTTCCTGCAAGGCTGTTTCATGTGATTTGAACACCTCTCGTTTGCATAATTTCTAGGGTTTGAACCAAAGCCATCAAGAAGCACTGAAAAAAATATGGAAATTGCACACCATCTTCATTAGTTTCGGCTATAGGACTTCGAATCCGTTCTGAAACAAAAATAAATAAGCAACGTATCGGCAATCCAGTAATCTAAAAAATCAAAGTGAAGGCAGAAACAAGAAAATTGCATACTATTCTTAGCAGTCTCAACCTTGTGACTTTGAATTCGATCAGAAAAAGAAAAAGAAAAAAAGCACCAAATCAGAAGCGAAAGAGAGAAAAGAAAAGCAAAAGAAAGGAAAGGAAATAAATAAAAAAAAAAAGTCAATATAAGGAAAACCTTTAGAATTAGGATTTTTATTTTTTTTTTGGTTTTTTGGTTTACCAAGGCCCCAATTCCAGTCCTATCGGAATAAAGAACAAACCAAAAATATTAGTTAAAAAGATAGAATAACAGGAATTGAATACCATCTCTAGTACTTTCAACCTTAGGCTTCGCGTTTGATCTGAAACGAGAAAGAAGCATCAAAACGGCACGGTTTCAGCAAAATCTATGCCAGAAGAACAGAAAGATAACACAAAGAAAGGATGAAAGTAAAAAGAAACGGAAAAGAATCAATTAAACCGCGAACCTGTATCGCATTTAGCGTCTTCCTCTAGGGCTGGAACTGAAATACAGAAAATAAAGAACCTCAAGCTTCTTGAAACAGAAAGAAAAGAATATAAAAGAAATAGGGCCAAAAACGAAAGTAGAACGGCAAACACACCTGCGGCAGAGGCCAGAGAAGACTTTGAACCGAAATTGCCGTCGGTGTGATCGCAGCAACTCTCCGGAAGAATTTCTGCCATCGGATCCGAGTGACATCGCGGATTTCACCATGAATCAAACACTCTCGGTCAAGAAATTCAAGATTCAGAAAAATTTTTTTTTTTTTTTTAAAAGAAGCCTACACAAAAAGTGAGAGATAGAGAGAAAGTACCGTCCATGGCCATAACATAATCAGAGAAAGTATGAAATTTTTGCAAATTTTAGATGAGAAATTGTGTTGTAATATTCTAAAATTTTAATACATATTATTTGAGTTATATTATAATTTTAAAATTTAAAATTATAATATTTTTTATTTAAAATTATAGTAATAATTTAAATAAATATTTTTTATAAAAAAAAATATGAAATATGAATATTATTACCCACAAAATCATTTGGGCTCCTAATCTTTGCACAATACAAAATTAGTGAATTACAACCAAAACTTTTGTTTTTTTTTTTTTAAAAGATTATGTTATTTTTAAACTTCACCTCAAGTTTCTTGTAAATTTCATTTTGACCCCTCCTTTTTTTAACATTAATATTCGCACAACTGCTAGGCGTTAGGACATCTAGCAAGTTTGACTTTGACAGAGAGAAGCGAAACAAGAACAAGAAAATCCATGAATTAAGGTTAGTTTTGCCAGTTGGGGTTGTTAACTATTAAAAATCTTCATGGCTGCTGCTTCAGTATCAGGTTGCTTCTTCTTTAGCAGCCACCCTGCTGCATCATCATCATCCACAACCAAAAGCTCAACGTCCACCACTCACTCTGCCTTATCCTTTCCACCCTCCAGTGGGATTTCACATGGCATAAATTGTACTAGCTCGAGAATCTATGCAAAGTTTGAGAAGTTCCAAGTTGACCCCTCTCAAGAAAATACTGAAGCGACAAACAGGAAACAGGCAGAAGGACAGCCACCACAATCAGTTCAAGAAGACCAGAAAGAAGAAGAAGATGACAGGTTCATTCTTCTTTTATAAGCTGTTCATTAAGCGGAGTTTAAAAGCTGATTGAGGCATGATGTTAGTAGGGGATAGTGTAGAATTAGAGGGACATAGACATAGACTTGATGCCTAATTGATGGTGGTCAATGCGGGTTGACTGTGATTTTTGTCTTTCTTGGGCATTGAATTATTTAATTCCCTGTGATTTCTTCAATAAATGACCCAAAATTGTATTCATTGTGATTGTGAAAATCATTTTGGTCAGCTTCATCACCAGACCTAATGTGGGAAGCCTCCTGCGCCCCTTTTTTTTTTATTAAGCTTTTATTTGAATGTAATTATCCATTCCGTATCAGCATCTCCAGGGAAGTAAAAGATCCTTCTCAGTCCCATTTGTCACTGCATATGTGTATTCTAGGATTTGTTTTTTTTGTTTGAACATTGAAATTTAATGATTGTGTTTTTCTACGTTGAAATGCTCAAAGTTGTGCTGCAATATTGGTAATCTATGATATTTCCTGAGATGCACACACTTGTCAATTGTGCTGCATTGTGAGTGCCTCTGTAAATTACTCAGCAGACTAAAAAGGTCTTCTACATCTACAATATGCTTTACTGGATGATTAAATGGGGCATCCTGTTATGTATTCTTGTAATGCTTTATGTCTAGATGCAAACCTATTGACAAAATTCATGTGTTTTCAGCTGCTTGCCTTCTGACTTGGAGGGTGCAGTCCAGCAATCCAGCCAAGCAAGTGCAATGTTTTTGTCTTCAGGAGGAATGAGAGCCATAGTATGTGACTTGGGTTATGTTTGCTTTTGTTGCAAAAGTTACAATCAGATTTTTTAACTGCTTAACTCTTTTGTAGGTTGAGCTCCTAATTCCTCAGCTGCAATTTCTAGATGATGAAGGTGCACAAGCTGAGCTCTGGCAACTGTCAAGGATTTTCTTGGATACAATTATTGAAGAGACAGGAAGCCAGGTTCATTATCACTCCAAGTTAGGGAACTAGAATGCACAGAATCAGTAACAGATGATGTGAGGCACCAGACAAGGCCTTGAAATGTTTTGAGGTTGCCTCAAAGTTTGAATTGTCAATAACAAAACAATTAGAAGACAGAAAAGTAAGAAAAAAGCAAAGTTTGTCTCTGTTGTTCTTCCTTTCTTGACAGGCTTTTCAATAAATACGATATTTTTCACCGAGATTATTCCTAGGTTTTGATTCAACCCTGCATCAAAACTTGACTGTTAAACATGGACAAATTTGAGTAGAGCTTGCACAATTCTTGCATGCCAGGACTATCTGATGATTACGGTATAAACAGAAAAAAAGATAAAAAAATAATAATAATGACTGAAGGGACAAATATATTTGTATTTCCTAATAAGCTTTTGCACATTTTCTCGTAAACCTTCATAAAATTTTGAGAATTTTGTGTTCAGAGGGTTAAAGCTGTCTTTCCAGATGCTGGTGCTGCAGCCCTTCTGAAGTATCAGTGGAAAGATGCAGCTTTTGGATTCTCAAGGTAATTCCCTCCATATTGATGAATTCATCTGATGTTTGGTTCGTAAATCAATCATTTTCAAATTGATTCCAGGCTTATATATGATTTTATGCATTGGAAAGAACTATTCTCATTCTTTCTGTTTGGTGAGTGCTGTAGTTCTTCTAATAATGGCATACGCCTGTTTGTCCAGTTGACAATTGTTTGGTTTGTTTTTATGCATGAGCTTGTGAATATCCAGCTTAAGCGACCGGAAGCCAGTTGAGAATGAAGATGAGGTAGTGGTAATGATTGTTCCTGATTACCAGATGTTGGGATATGTAGAGAAAATTGCTTCTGACCTCTCAGATGACCCGGTACTGAGCTAACATCCTCAATCCTTTTTTATTATGTGTTGAGCATTACGGTTAGTATATCACCCTAAGATTGATGGTGGAACTTCCTAATCTATTGCTAGCCAAGGCCTCTGATTATGTGGAACCCACGTCTCATTAGTGAGGACGTTGGAGTTGGGATAAATGTCCGCAATTTAAGACGGTATTTTCTGAGGTAAGATTTTCTTTTTTATTGCATGTTTAGTGAAAATTTGCATTCCTTCCTCATTATGTAGCAGTAAGGAGTTCTATCTAATCTGTTTTGCAGCACATTCACTACGGTTTACTCAATGAGGCCTCTGCCATCTGGTGCTGTCTTTAGATGTTATCCAGGGTAGGACTTCCATTTCATTCATCATATTCCCAAAAATTTTCTGGTGCCTTTGGTCTTGTTCCAGGTGCAAGTTTGCACCCAATCCCTCCATATCCTGCACCAAACTGGCCTTTCATAAAGCCCCACAGTTGCTTCTGCTTGATTGACCGATAACTCTGTCTAGTTTGACAACTCACAGCATAACCCATTTCTGGTTGTGTTCTGTAATGTAGTTGAATTCTTTCTGATCAATCATCTTCTTGTTGTCCCTGCTCTGACAATACCAGCATGTGGAAAGTCTTTTATGATGACAAGGATAGACCAAACAGATATCTGCTTGCCAAAGAGTTCACAAGACGTCCTGATGCTGAAGAACTTGAGGTTAGTTTCTAATGGAGACAAACTGTTGAAGGACATAAATTTACGTACATTGGTCACTGATTTTAGATTGATTTCATTTAGGTAATTTTTGGAAATGTAGAAGTGATATCAAAGCAGGGGCCATCTTTGTTCAACAAAGCAGCAGGCATATTCTCTTCAATAAACCGATTCATTAAAGCCATTTCAAAGTAATCTTGTTCCCTTGTTAGGCATCCATGGCATCTGATGTAACGATAAATGGATTTGAATTCTCACAATTTTCTCTGTGCGATAAATGCATTATATGTGCACTCAAATTAGCAACTTGTGCACTGCAACAAGCCACCTATCCACCAGGGATAGTAGAACATTCCATTCTCGAAGATGCCATCCATACTTCTCTACTACTACTAAAAGATGTGCCTGCCGTGAACATACATACTCACCCCATTGATCAGTTCGACGCCCAACTACTTTCTTTCGACAAAGTTAATTGTTTGTGCAGTTACAATCCTAATTGTTCTTTACAAAAGCTAAAACAGAGCTTAATAAAGTTTAATAGACATTCTATTATGTCTCACTACATCCTACCAAACAGAATATAAAATGCAGGTGGAAAAGCTGAAACAATGAATCTTTTCTCAACGCATAATGTCAGCTTATGTCTGGCATAAACAAAAGAACCTTTAATAAGGGTCTAACAGACATTTTTGTGGAAGCAGACTAGACTTCTACAACTCCATAAGTTACGCTTTTAACTCCTAAAAAGGGGAGCAGCTAAAGATTAATAAGTTCACATTGTTCTCAATTTGAAGAAATGATCTTTTAGTCACAGATTATTCTGCAAAAGCGAAGAGACAGTTTTGCACTCAGAAGCTGAACCACAGTTTCCACAGAGGGGAACACCCGGAGGACAAGAATGAATGAATCACTATCCACAAAATCATTGGGGTGACTTTGCTGCATCATGCAACAGAATGTTGGGCTGGAAGTTCCCCCTGCAGCACTCAAAAAACAGTATGAAAACCGTGGTAGTTCCAGCCCTGAAGTGTTATCCGAGGGGTAACACCTGGAGGAACTTCAAACGATATTTTAATTGGCATTGACTCTCCTGGAACAAGAGAAAAATAGTTGTCTGAGTAATGAACAGGAAGAATTCTTGTGTCTTCTCCTTCCTTATGGTCTGTCTTCGATGCATGAACAGAGAAATGCAGGAAAAAAGCAACACCAACATTAGCACCATTAATTTCAGTTACTTTCAAATCATTAGTTTCCCCTGAAAAGTGCCTGAAGATCCTCTGGAACAAAGTAGAATCTCTTTTTAACTCAGTTCCACTATTTAAAGGTTCCACTGAGGCTGTATCAAAATCCCCATCGCTGAGTCTAGCAACAAAAGTATTTTTAAATGTCAAAGATTTAGAGTCTGGCTCCTTGGATACATTCTGCACGTGCATTTCCATCTCATATGTGGAACCCTTAAGGAAAGCCTTTGATATGATCTTAAGGGGAATCCTATTCTTCTTGTAAGGCTCTAACAGCTTGTAGTCTCCATCAGGCAGATGCAGCCAGTAAAAGTTCCTCGACAAAATTCCATAATCTGCAGCAGTGTAGAGTTTAAGCAGAAGAAAGTAGACAGGCTTTGGGTTTTTAGACTTTGGATACTTCATCTCAACAATAGGCACTACTTTCTTCGGTGGAATAGAGAGTTTTTCATAGACCTTGTAGTATGGGCACATTCCTTCCATATCCCAAACTGAACATTCTATAGCTACATCCGATAGTTCCTCTGACAGAGTGTTAATAACCTGCTTATAGTGATAGGAATAAGACAATCGAATACTAGTTTTGAAAATTTCCAAACAGTAACCGTTTTAACAACAAAGCTTTGCCACTGGCCTTTCAAATTTATGTATCCTCTTATCAGGTAAAGATGATATTCATGCAGATTTACCTCAATAAAATATGTAGCCAGATTCAGCTGAACATGGATTGGCTCTGCAGCAGTGCGACAGCCATAGAATCCTGCCGTTTGGTCAAGCAAATGGTCATAAAACTGGCCTCTAAGACCTGTCCAAGGATTTTGATTCTTCCAAATCAAAACACCAGTATATTTGCTCCACATATAGGAAGTCCAACCCTCCAACAGAGCTCTATACTGGATATAATTTACAAGTTGTGCCTGAGATGATTATTAGAAACAAGTCAGAAAAATTTTTCATTGGGATGGGGCGTGAGAAGGGGGAATGAACAGATAAGAATTCCAGGCAAATAAATAAAGATCCAATATACCTTCAAACAAAAATCATCGAGATCCTTTGGGGTCCCATACAAAAGAATCTGATTATGAACCTTGCCTGGCTTTGAATAAGGGATGTATTTATGGTATTCCCATATAGGGTTTGGAATTTCTTCGACATAACCATCAGGATGCTTCTTAAACAATGGTATATGCCATCCTTCTGGTGGCATGGTTGCTCTGATGGTATCAGCAACGGGCATTCCCACAGAACCAACCTCTGGATTGAAACCATATCTGTAGAAATTATCCTTAAAAAAGCTTTCAGGATATTGAATTTCATAAGGGCCATCAGTAAAATCCCCCTTTCCATTAGCAAAGCCATCCCACATGGATCCCGGAATGTAAACACGTGTTCCGTCAAGGTACTGGCTAGGATCCTCTGAATCTAGGGAGGACTCTTGCACATACTTGCCAGATTCTTGGAAATTCTCAAAATGAGGATGGAGCTTAAGGTCATTCTTTAATGCATCATTGATGTCAGGTGGGGGAACTTGCTCATTTCCACCTACCCAAAGAGCAAGACTAGGATGGTTTCTCAGAAGCTTGACAGTGTCTCTTGCACATAGCAAAAACAGTTCATGGTCAAGTGGGCCATTTGGATTTGAGACTGGGTCACCCCTTCCATCAACATCTCCTGTAATCCAAAACTCTTGCCATACCTCCAAAATAAAGAAGCCATATCAATAAAAGTCCATTGGACATATCCCGTAGCACAAATTCAAAAAAGAAAAGAAAGAAAAAAAAAAGATCAGTGCATCATGGAATGTTATAATCTTGAAGTGGGCTTTACCAAAGCTCTATCCCAGATTTTAACTTACAAAGCCTCATTCGAACTTGATACAATGATGATAGAGCCAAGCCTAATTCACTACTGTCGAGTTTCCTTAAATGTCCAAGTCAATGGCATGCACACAACTGCAGGCACAAGTGTGTGCACACAGAAGCAGACTTACCAGCAATCCGTAAATGTCACAGTAATGGTAGAACTCTGGCCTCTCAGCTAATCCACCGCCCCAACAACGGATCATATTCAAATTCATATCTGCATGGAACTTGATGTCTGTTTGATAACGTTTCCTAGAAAGCCGCAATAACCCATCTGACAGTATCCAATTACCACCACGGATAAAAATAGGCTGCCCATTGACCTTGAACAACCTATTAAGGGGTGATGCATAGGTCACAAAATATATTAAAAAAAAATGTGGTAAAACATGCAATATTAATCTGTTGTCAGAATGTGAAAATATCAATACCTCCCACCAGTTGCACTATCAATATAGTTCTCAATCTTACGGAATCCAAACAGCTGACTCCATAAATCAGACTCCCTATACCCCTTTACATCAACTGAAATACTGACATTGTACAGGGATTGCTTCCCCATCCCATTTGGCCACCATAAATTGGGCCTGTAGAAGAAAAGCTGCTAATTCACACTATTAGAAGAAGCACTTAAGCCATAGACAATAGCATATTAAAAAAACAAAATAAAATAGGAAGGGCCAAGCCACACTATCATAGATCTCAATAAGCTGAGTGTTGGAGGAGCGTCCAAAGTATATTGGGAGGATTGCTCTAAGTTTACACTGGCAGACATTGTTTGTGAGTTTGTAGACATGGGTTGCATGAAATCACTGGGTAATTTCCATTAGGCTTTGTCAGCTGAAAATACTATAATAAAAAAGCTCAAATCAACATGCACTTTCCAAGAAAATTCTAGGGCACACATAGTAACATGCTCAGAACTGTTACCCATATATAGGGCATAAGCTCAAAAAATGTTAAATTACAGCTTTCTAGACTAGCTTGCAATTCCTAACTCAGATGTACTGACCGCAGGAAATGTAAATTGCAGACGTTGTCCTGCTGTAATTGACACATGTTGCGTCTGAAGATGCTCCACCATGAAAATGCCTCCCTCAAGTTCTGATGTCACTTGAATATTCAAATTACACTCGGCAACCCATGCACTTCTGTTTTCCAACTCAGTAGTAGCATGCAAATAGACCCTCTTGTATCCATCATAGAATGTTGCAACCAAGTGGGGATCCACTATTTTTACGGGCTGAATTATAATGAAATGCATTTAGATATGAGAAAATTCTTAAAGTGATTAAGAAACAAGTGCCAAATTTTTTTAGGTTTAATGCACTTGAATGAGAGAATATATAAGTTGCCAAATCTAAATTTAGACATGAAATATATGGGTCATGCATTTGTTTTCATTAAAAGAATAAAAAAATCAACAACATTTCATTCTTTAGGCAATTCTAGACACACGAGATGCACCAGAAATTACAGCTCCCATAAGTTTGTAAGCTTGAGTGATACATCATAAGTTCATGCAGGCCACATGGTCTTCCTCCAGACTAAGTTTGACTGTATAATGTATGAATCATGACAAAAACACTCACATCATTGAAGCTATAAGTAGAGAAATTAAGCATATGCTTTAAACTCACCCCTGTGGCATAAATTGATACTTCATCCCATATGCCAGTGTTCCTATCCCTGAAGCAGGAAAATGCACATTACTTTTTTCTTCAGAGTGAATTTTTTCTCTTCTCAGAAATTCAATAAATTGTGTAAATGGAAGTTGACTATATATGTAGAATACAATCTAAGAACTAGGCTGTTACTCTCAAACATCATCAATAGTCACCTTATAGGTGCTATCCAATCCCAGCCTTCAACATATTGTGTCGCAACGTCTTTTCCAATCTAGCAGGAAAAAAAGGAAAAAGTTGTTGGACTTTCTGTGACACATGAATCCTGGCACCTTCCAGTAATTCCAAGAGTCTGCAACAAAAAGTAAAATTCAATAACAGGTTTCCTTGATTTAGTTACCTCATGATCACCACCTTGTCCTCCTTGAGGTGGAATTCTTCCAGGATGATCCGGAGGATGAACAAGAACAGCAAGCAAGTTGTGACCATTAGGACTCAAAATATCAGTAACATCAAGGCAATGTCTCCTGAACATCCCTGCTGGCAAGAGCTTTTGGTGTCCGTTCAAATATACTTCTGCTGAATAATTGACTGCACGGAAATTCAGATCCAAGTGTTGGTTTCCTGACTGGAAAATGCCCATAGTGAGATACATTACAGATATCCATAAAAAAGGCATAGAAACCAGAAAGAACTATGACAACTTGATAATACATCCAAAACAGGGAAAGCCAAGAAAATTTATCCAATAATTCAAATTAACCAAATTGAGCATTCCCACTCGATCCAAATCAGAAATGCAGTATCTTGCTCTTGCAATGTAAAATATAAAAAATGCTTTTTAACAGACAAATCAGCCAAAAGCCAGATCACTTCAGTGTAAGAAACCAAAATTCTTAGCTTTTGCTTTATTATTGACATAAATGGAAAGTTTTTAAACCATAGTTGGCATCAAATTCCATAATAGACATCCAAACACTTCATACCAGCTTACACTCGAAGGTTGTGAAGAACCAGAATGTGTAGTGCTCCCTGCCAGAATCAGCTATATCTATAATGGCTTCATTTTCCAACCCGTAAAAAGGATCAGGCACCACTTTGTTCTTCACCAGCGTTCCCAAGACACTAAAAAAAGAAGTTACAAACGACCACATTACAATGAGTACCAAATTAATTCAAGCAACTTTAGCATCTAAATTTCAAAGATTAGTATCAGATTAAGTCAAGACCCTTAGTTGACGGCTTGTTCCCAATCAGTAACTCAATAAATAAATAAATAAATAAATAAACAGAAGCCCCATTTGGGAATTCATCTTCAAATCCATAATATGGTCGATTCATTCAACAAAGTGATCTTTCTGACCAGATTTAAAAAAAAAAAAAAAAAAATAAACCTTAAACAGACTAATGGAATTTAAAAATAATAATAAAAAAAAGGAAATAATAAGGAAATAACAAAGTGTAATGCAGCTGGTATAGAGTAAAATATACGTTCCGGGAACAGAAGCTTCCATCCATGGCGAGTCGGGGCCACTGGGAGCGTGAGTGGTGGTGAGTTGGATCCCGGTGAGGTCCACCTCCGTCGACCTCGCAGCGAGCCAGCCGGAGTCCAGCAGTACCTTCCCTATCTTCGCCATTTACTCAAAAACTGTAGATCCTATAGGGAGAATTTTTAAAAGAAGAGACCAGAATTGAAGTCAATGCACTGTAACAACATCCGGAGACTTCCGTGACCCTGAAAAAAAGAATAAATAAAAAGACCACAAGAGAGAGGAGAGAAGGAGAGACCATGCCCCCGTGTAAGTCTTGCTTGTTATGTACTACTGCTTTACATCGTCGTTATCAGATAAGTTACGGGGCAAACGGACACCCTGCGGTGATGTGTCTGTTACTTTGGCTTTTAACCCCTGGCTCCCCCAGTCTTTATCCGCCGATTTGTCCCATTTATACGGTGCCGTTTGCTGTTGTGATTTGTCAACGGTGAAAGAGTCGTATTCAGGTAAAAACCGGTTTGCACGTCTCAATAATTTATTTATTTATTATTTTTTTAAGGACAGATTCAGAACTGGAACACAATATAACATAAGCAATAAGCAAGATGAAATTTAAACTTTGCCTACATTTTGATTTTTTTTTTCCTTAATTGACTCATATGGAGCTTTTTTTAATTTTAAAGATGATTTTATTATTAATAAACTAGAACTCATTAATTGAGTTTTTTTCTTTTTTAAAAAAAATTAATAAATAAATGTAATTTTTTAAAATATTAATTTAATATATATTAGATATAAAATATTAAATTAATACAAAATAATATATTTATAATATACTAATTAATTATACTTACTTGAAAGTATGTTTTGAACAGAGAAAAAAATATTATGAATATGTTGATAATTATATTTTTGAATTAATGTTTGATTTTTCACCTATTTGCTCAAAATTTTGTTCAAAACATCTTTAAAAAATTATTATTTAAATACTATTAAATATAAATTAGTTTTCATCACTAAACTATAATCTTAAATAATCTTATTTGAGAATTCACTTAATTGTTTCTTTTTTTTGTTAAAATAAAAATTTAATGGGGTGGAATGCCAATAACCCATTGTCCAAAGGAATTTTATGTAATCATAACAGCATTTAGTAAAAATTAGGGACCCCAAAATAGCATGAACAGCAAAGTGGAAACAAAAAAAACTACTAGCGACTCTAGGAACCAAATGAGCACTTGCTTGGAAAAACTAATAGGATCAACAGCTGCTCAGTTTAAAGAGGGAGAGATTGAAAATTAGAAGCACAAATACAAATTTATCTCTTTTTTTTTTTTTTATTGTTATCCAATACATAATCACATTAATACATGGGATTCTCTATTTTATAATAAAAATAAACGACGTATATAAAAAAATAATAATAATAAAGAAAAAGGTTTTCTGATTGCGTCCAGCTATCGTTTTTCCTAATTTCTACGACGTATGCTTCTATTAATGTATTCGTATAATGGCTTTTTAATTTTGGTAGGAATATAATTTTGTTTGTATTTTAGTATAAAATTAATTGAGTTCAAAGAAAGAAAGAAAAGCCAAATTTAAAAAAAAAAAAAAAAAGAAAAAGAAAAATCATTAGAACGTGTCAATATGGGACACAACTAGCATTCATGTCCCAGCCGTTGAAATATCCTTCATCTCTCTTTCTGTCTCTTTCTCTTTGTCGATCTGAAAGAGCAATTGCCAAATGGGATGCTGTGGCGACGAAGACGACGCCGTTCCCATCCTCACACAGCCCCTAAATCCCACCACCGAAAAATTAGCTTCATCCGATGTCTCGGCCGACACAATAACTCCGGCCACAACGATCTCCCCGATGAACTCCCACTTCGCGGCGCTCTCGTGCGCCGACACTCTCCGTCTGATCTTCGAGAAGCTTTCCCTGGCAGACTTGGCCCGCGCCAGCTGCGTGTGTCGGGCGTGGAACGCTGTGGCTGCCGACGGCGAGATTATGAGGGCTGCGTTCATGGGTCCCTGGAAGCTGAAGGCTGTTGTGGGTAGGCCCGTGTCTGGAAGTTTCTGGAGGGATAATGGGATCTGGAAATTTGCTATTTCGCATAAGATTGTTAGAGGGGACACCGTTGCAAGCCTTGCTGTCAAGTATTCGGTTCAGGTTTTGGATTTTGATTTATGGGTTTGTTATGGTTTTGACGATCAACAGATAAGAATTGAAGTTTTTTCCTTTTATTTATTTATTTTTTGTGGAAAAGATTTGATTGCTCGATTGCTAATAGAAAGTTTTGTGCTTTCTGGATTTATAATTTGAGTGCTGGGAGTATAGATTTGACTGGGTTAAGTGGGGTTTTAGATGAGAATTCGATCTGTACTTGCAAAGGAATTTTGGGTAGAAACTGTTAACATGGGTGATATTTAGATTGATTGATGGCCAAGTGGCATAGATGGGCCATAAAGTTGGGTGACTTGTGTCTGAAGATGAGGTTGTCTTAGTTTTTTTATTTTTGATTTTACAGCTATGATTAGTAGTGGCTACTAAGTTAAAAAAGAAATGAATGGTAAGGGCAGATTTCTTGGTTGTCAATTGCCCCCGCATGCTCCCATTGTTGTTTCTATAATTGTTCGCATTCTTGGGAGTGAAATGACTGATGGATATCCTGCAAAGTTGGAATTAGATATGGAAAGCAGACGGTAGAATGAAACTCGCTACCGGGGACTCCTCCATTTTTGCATTTCTTGAGGTCTGAAATTTCTACAAAAAGGTTAAATGGAACAATTGTTGAGATATCAATGTTTGAAGCAAAAGATTTGTAACTCATTCTGTGGATTTTGGAACTGTGCAGAACTAGGATTGCACTATACTGATCTATGCATTGCGATGGGTTAAGAGACACTTACTGCATAGATACATTGGAGGTCCTGAGCCTTGTATTGGGAACTAAAAATCTGATCTTGTAGTTTCCTTCTTGAGTGCCCAAGGGCCCCTTACTCACTTTAACAATTTTTTTAATGCAGCTCTGCAAATCACGTTTTTCTATTGCATTTCTTGTGCTGATAGGACCACTAAATAATTTACTTTTGTTCATGACAAGCTTAAAAGTATATCTTAGTAACATTTAGAACTTATTTTTCTTGCTTATGTAGGTTATGGATATAAAGAGATTGAATAACATGATGAGTGACCACGGCATTTATTCGAGGGAGAGGTTATTAATCCCTATAAATCATCCAGACCTTCTCACAAATGGTACATGCTACATAGAGTTGGATACCTATGCAAAAAGGGAAGTTGCAGTACTATATTTAGAAGGCGAACCTGACAGAAGGCTTCACTGTATATCAAATAGGATGACATCTGACCAAGGCAGGAAAAGGGTTGTTGACTCATTAAAGAGAAGTATGCAAGTTGATGATGGAACTGCTCAATACTACTTCTCTATTTCAAATGGTGATCCCCGGGCTGCTCTGACAGAGTTCTCCGAAGATCTTAGGTGGGAGCGGCAGGCTGGTTTGGCCTAGATGAGAATTTACGCTGGTGAAGGAGTCCCCAGTGTATGCTAGTTGGATCAAATTCCCTCTGCTTCTCACCGGGTTTTGATGCCCCACTTTCCCTTCTAACCTGCCATCAAGAACTTAAATCCAATAGCATGGTGTAAAAATTTGTATTTGATCTTCTCAAGGGAATGCACTATATTTTATAAGAATAAAGTTTATCTACGCGGCTTGTGTGGTGTAAGAAAATTCATAGCTGCAATTTCAAAAAGCCAATGAACAGAGTCTCTTGCCTAACAGCTTAGGGGAGGCCGCAAAAGGTTGTTTTTTAATCGTTGTGAAATGTCATTCTATACTCCACGGGGATTTGTTTCCCTTTTAAATTTTAACAAGAGAAATAGTGTGTGAGTATTTTATATAGATGACAAAAGAGGAGGCAATGCGGAATTGTATCTCTATTAGGAGTTAGTATCGAATTTAGAATTTGAGAAAGAAAATCGGATTAATTCACTTTATTCTTATCTTTAATAAGCTTCATAGGTTTTTTTTTTTTTTTTTTCCTTTTTATAATTTTCTGTACCATCTCTTTCCCCTCCATTAAGGTCTCTTCCCTCTACACCGTCTTTTCTGCTCCGTTTGTTTGGTGAAAAAACAAGATAAACCAGTTTACCAGCTTCCAGTAAATTAGTTTATTTTTTTCAAGAAAGCAAGTAAATTAATAGAATTACATGAATTTTTAATTTCAAATTTAGTATTCAATATTTCCTTAAAATAATAATATATATATATATATATAAAGATATTCTTTTAAGGGCCCACGTATTGAGAAAATCTTATAAAACCCCGAACTTAATTCTCAACTTTTATACAAATTTGTGTGAACTGTAACTTAACCAAAATTCCTTCTGCCTGTTCTGGTTCTTTCCACTCTCTCCTCTCTCTGCGGTCTGCCTAATGTAATATTGTGTTATTGTTTGAGTGGTCCGAAAAGAAACAAGTGTTTGTCTCTTATAGCAAAGATTTTCATAGAATCCCAATCTCTACCAATTGATTGTGTTTTTTCATTAGATTGAAGCTAATGTTAAATTTCTTTTTGGAGAGAATGTAAGGGCTGTTTGCAATTATCAATCCCATATCAATCCACTCACGCTTGTCAGTACAATTTTTTTTATTTTTTTTTTTCTATTCATCCTATAGAAGAAACCCTTCTTTGCCTCAATTTTCGTATATAAAACAATAGATCAAACGTTCTTACAATTCCATAATTTTGTATAATAAATAAACATAAAAAATTTATATTATTTATTCTTATTATTTTTAATTATTTAGTTTAATTTAATAATATTTTATATTATTTTTAAATTTTATAAAATTAAGTTTTAAATTCTAATAATAAATATATTTGTAATTCCACGAGTTAACTAATATTCAACACAAAATACGAGAAAAATAATAAAGATACAATTATATAGGGTTTTTAATTCACAGGGTCTCTTCAACGGAGACTCAATCGTAACAAGCCTATAAAAGGAGGCTCAATCATAACAGATTCATATAAGAAAACATCGCATTAACCCATTCTTTTGAAAGAAACGCAGATTTGTTAAACATCATGTCGAGCTGGAGAAGGAAATAAAGAAATTTTACCTAAGAAAAAGAATATAAATTTATTTCCACGTAAACTCCATGGAGCATTAACATTGCGATCAGCTCCATGTTACACATCACCGGTTTTTTTTTTTTTTTTTTTTTTTGGGTTTGACACACCAATCGAATTAGTCAAGATAAGATGACTTATGGATGATTTATAACTGTAAATAATTACTGACAAATAAAAAAAAAATATCATGAAGTCTTTAATTTTGTAAGATAATTTAAACAAAAATTACTCTCTCAATTTACATGAATCACTTTGTAGCTCTACTCTGTCAACGCCTACAGGAACTCTTAATTGAATGTAAACAATGACGTTGACCATTTTATAGTTTCCTAACACGTGGTTAGGTATATATATTCCTCTCAATTTTTTTTTTTAACTAGCGTGACCAAAGTTTTAAAAATCAATTATTGAATCAAAAAAATTTTAAAAACCAGACTAATAATTAAATTAAAAAATTTTAAAATTTAATTAATTTAATAATTTTAATTAAAATTAAATTAATAAAAATGATATTAAATATATAAAAAATTTTAATAATATAACTTTTATTTTTTAAAAAATTAAAATATAAAAAAATATTTTAAAAAATTTTTTACTAATTTTTAAAATTGATTAAATAAAAAAATCTATATTTATAGTATAGAGTCCACAAGACCTAAAAAAATTACGTTTTAAAAATCAGATTAGACCACTTAATCAAATTAATTAATCAAATTATTAATTTGCTTCAATTTTAAAAATTACATATATCTAGAAAAATTAAATCACTCTTAGAATAATAGACCATGCTTCACCAGTGATATGAAATTCTCCTTAATGTATACCCTATGGCAAGCTAATATCATGGGCATGAGACTCCCTGCGGTGGTCAAAGAGTTTGTCCTGCTTTCTATGTCTTTTTTTTTTTTTCCCTTTTTAACTTACAAAAGGAAAAAGAGAAAATAAAAACAAAATTACAAACCATTTCATGGCCATGTGCTAATTGAAATGCAACTCCAAGGGTTAAAAGAATATCATTTTGCTTAATTTGTCGGAAAAAAGCTGTTCGAGTGTTTTCTTTATTTGGCCTTCTTACATGCTCTTTGATGTTCATGCATCTTCGATTGGAATTCATACACTCGGTTGCAGATGTCACATTTGATACTATGATCACTGTGGGAGTTATAATGCTTGGTTATATCCATTGAAAAGCTGGCACCACACAAGATCAGAAACAACAAATATATAAGAATCCAAAAGATAAACAGCTCCTCAGTGTAAGCATGTTACTCCTAATCCAGATAAAGTAAACACTTGGATTTTCACATCAAATTAAGCAAAATGTTTCTCTTTTTAACCCCCATTGGTTGCATTTTAATTAGCATGGGCTTGTAATTTAGTTTTTATTTTTCTTTTTACCTTTTTTATGCTAAAAAAAGGGGGAAAAAAAGCATATAAATAGGACAGACTCTTTGACCACAGGGGAGGCTCGTGCCCATGATATTAACTTGACATAGGTGTGAATTTCATCCAAAAGAGAATTTCAAATCACTAGGGAGGCATGCTCTAATATTCTAAGATTGATATGATTTTCTGAAGTTTAAAAGTGTTTGATCGTTTCTTGATCTGTGTAATTTTTAAGATTGAAACAAATTAATAATCTAATCAACTAATTTAATATGTTCTTCTAATCTGATTTTCAAAATATAATTTTTAAATTTTGGTGACTTTACACTGTAAATATGGATCTTTTTTCTAATCTGTCGTTACTTATTTCAAGTCAAGATGAAAAAATTGTTAACATCACACCACATAGATAGAAAACATGTGTGTCAATCAGTATGAACAAATCACCACAAAAAAAGGGATTAGCCGAAGGAAAAAAAAAAAAAAAGCACAAGAACAGAGAGATATCAATTTCTAATATGAATTAAATTAATGAATGTAGCACAAAATAACAAAGATTGATTTCAAATTCATAATTCTTGAATCAAGAAAAGTGAAGGAATCTATATGAGTATCTGTGCAGATTGGTTGTGGAGTTGAGAGAATCTTCAAGGCGTTGCTACATCAAGAAAGTGCTCTGGTCTGGAGATAGAGAGTAGAACAGAGACCAAGAAGAACCAAAGAGCAAATTGTTATACAAATAAGAAGCTATTACTTTTAGACTTCTAGTGGCCTTGTTATACAAAGAATACTTAATTTACAATTGATGCAACAACTATATACTTTGCCTTAACTGTGAATTAAGTCACTATTTATTGCTTCCTTGAGTTGGAGTAAAACACATTTGATCCAAGAGCCCTGCTTTTTTGGCTCTCTAATTTGGTCATTCACTCTCAATATCAATATTTTTAAACCAAGCCATGAATCTACCTTGCAATCAAAGATAAGGACTACTTTGCTTAATAGGGTCATTGTTGTGCACATTGCCACAAACGCTACTACAGATTTGGAATATATTAAATTTGATTTATCTCGAATCATTAATTACAAAAAATAAATATAATTTCTTCGTACTGTTTTTTTATAAAATAAATTAAGTCTATAAACATATTAAATTTAATTCAATTTAAATCCTTTATAATAATAATTTTTAACGGAATCGAGTGATAAGAAAAAAATAATAATATTAATAATAAATAATATTTAAGTTTTATTTTAAATAAAAAATTTTTTTATATTTTTTATTTTAAGGGAGTTTATGTGTCTTTTAATGAAATTCAATCAAAATTTGGATTTAAGATAGTAATAACCAACAAAATTGATAGTAATAGGAATAAATCCTTTTTAACCGGTGCCATTACTAAAATCTACTTGTCAAATGGGTAAAGCAAGACATTATAACTTTTTTTTTTTTTTTGGCAATTTCATGACATTTAATGCCCTAAACATTACATGATATATTGATGTGTTTTAACTATAAAAATAAAAATAGATATAAAATTAGTGGTACGTGAGTGTTTAGAATTGTTGTAGTTAAAAAGAGTTAATTGGAACATATAATTGATTGCATATTAGGAAAAACTATTGGTCAGCCTTATTGCTTACAATCAATTAAGGGTGCTTGTAGGTGTTGGTAGAGTAGAACTGTAAAGTGATTAATACATTTTGGTAGACATGTGGGGGAAGGATGTATGCCCTTGTTGTTTCCTCATTTATGGGCAGACTTGTCAGTTTTGATATTGGGTCAGGGGATGCAATTATTATGAAAGCCGAAGCAATCCCCATCGAGCTTCCGGACGGTCCAGTGATTAAATTCGGATTGGTGGAATCAAGTGGCGAGGTGTTCTTTGTGACATTGGTATACTGGGGTTCTAGAGCGCCATTGGGAGAGCATGTGCGTGACATCGTAATTCAAAAGATGGACGTTTGTAAGAAGGAATGTGTTAAAGTGGAAAATATCGGCGATCGAGCCTTCTTCGTTGGCGGATTACACTGGACCTCATGCCCGGCCAAGGAATCAGGAATTCAGGGCAATACAGTATACTTTACATTGAGCAACGATAGATAGATGTCTCTATGCATTTGACCTTGAAGAAAAGAGTCTAGCCGTAACCTTGCCGTGCCCTGATGTCAAAGAAAATTGGTCGCAACCTGAATGGGTTTTACTTTCTTTATAGGTTTTTGAGAAGGAGGACATGTGTAGAAATTAATTTTAAATAACAAAATTACGGTTTTTAGTCTTTTCTAATCTCATATCATATTTATATTTAATTTACATTAGTTTGGTTCGAATAATAATTTATATTCGAGATAAAAATACGAATACAACCTGCTGCCAAGTATATTTATTTTTGAGGTTATGACCACACGGGTCCTCCACATTAGCGTTGTCAATGTAGATGACTCTTTCTTGTCCCTTCTTCATTAAGTAGCACCTCGTGATCCTTCTTCGTCCGCCATAACGAGGGATGCCGAATAAGAGGGATTTTAACAATTCTTGGATCAAAAAAACAATTTACAATTAGATGATTTGGCCATTAATCAACCAACAAGTAGGTTTGACTCAATAAAAAAATAAAATATTAAATTCAAAATTTTAATTTTCTTGCTCAAAATAATTATATATGAAACAATAATAATAATAAAATGTGCAATTAAAAAAAAAAAAAAAAGCTACAACCAAAGTTGTTACATATTTTATCTAACTTATTACACATTTTGTGACAAAAATAAAAAAACTTCAAATTTTCAAAAAACAATAATCTCTTTGTAGTTTTTTTTTTGGTGGGGTGCAAAAGATCAATTACTAAGCAGGAAAACTACTACTTAAGGAACAGCAGCCATTTCGGTCCCCATCAAGCAGCAGACCTAGCCTCATTGGTGGAAGGGCAAGAAGAGCATCGTCCCCAACACCGTTGGCACCCAGCTTGACCAGAAAGTCAGCACACGAATTCCCTTGTTGTAGGACATGTTGCAAATGAAGATTCCAACTCCGGCCACAAAGAAATCGCATCTCATCTAGCAGCCGCGAGAGGATGACTAATTTTCTTTATTTATATATGTACGTATAAGTCAGGATTGTCACATACGATCTCCGCCAATCATAATTGATTGCATGCGAATCTTAAAAGCAACGAATTCCCACTAATTGTCTGACATGATCATCAGGTGTTAGAACCATGAATTAATGTTTTGGTGCTTGGTCTCTGATTAATCAGCTAATATTGCCAAAACCTATTCTCTAACTATTGACGAAAAGTTTTAGTCAGAATTATTAGCAAAAGAAATTAGAAAGAGGAGAAGAAAATTGGCGACTCGACTTAGGATCATTTTCCGTTTGTGTATGGAATTTGGAATTGAACAACAAAAGAAAAGAGATCTGCCACGTTAAGTCAAGTTCTTACGGCCGCAGAAAGCCGACTATCTCTAACTCTAAAGTGGCCTTGAGTAGATTTTGCAATGAAATCGGATTAGAGAAAATGGTGGTACCGTGTCGTTGAAGACTGATATTGGCTTCGGTGATTTAGTTAAACCAAGAGCTAATCAACACGCAATCTTTTTAGACCCATATTCCATACTTGGCACGTTCACACTCAGGAACGACGTGAATCTGATCAAAAAAATTTGAACAGTAGGGGTCTTCATATAAAGGGCGTGCGATAAAGCTTTGTTGTTGTTGTTGATGATGATGTTAAGAAGAAAAAAAAGAAAAAAAACAGTGATGGTGATTAAAAGTCTCGACACTTTGCCGTGTGTTACGATTGGCATCTGAAGTCAAATAATTAGAGGTTTATCAGTCTCTCAATGGGGGGGGGGGTGGTTGGCGATAACTTCAAATTCAAAGGCGATGATTAAGTATTGAGGAGGAACTTGGACCTTTTGACTCAGCAAATGGGGTTGCACTTTAAGACTTAGCCATTGCATCGCATATAGAATGTAAAATTGCAGTTTCCCACCTGATTAATGAATACTTATTTTGACTTTTTGAGAGCATTACAATGCAACCCTCAAAGTCAATGAAGATAGTTGATGTGAAGAACCAAAATTTTGGTCAATTTGGGTGGAATGGCCAATCCAACTTTGACGATTCATTGCATAGTTCATATTTTGCTCACTTTAGCCGTATCTTTTATCGCGATTATAAACATTAGGGTGGTCAAGTGATCGGAAAGATATGTTGATTTTGCATTAATAGGCACAAAGAGAGAGAGATATGCACCAAAAAAATAGAGGATTGCCAAAGAAGTTAATTAGTGAAACTAGTAAAGACAAGTAGATTAAAGTCCTAAATGAGACAAGCTGAAGAGTTCAGAAGAAACACGGTAAATTACAATATATGGCATCTGAAACGAACAAAACATAAGATAAAGATGCTTTTACAAGCCTAAGTTGTAAAAGAATGTCTTTTTTCTTCACAACGCAAAAACTCCTAGTTCTTGAAACACATGCATTGCTAGCAAATCAACGTAAAAAAAAAAAAGTACCTGTCCTGCAAAACTGGTTTGAAATGGACATAAGCATTTTGGAGCTTTTAAGAGGAGAAAAAGGTGTAGAAAGTGAAAACAACCCAAAAGAAGAGTCAAAGCCAAGATCCTGAAATTGAGACCCTTTTGGAGACAATACTTCAGTTGTGTTAGGTTTAATAAATTGTCGACCTCTTGGGGTTGAGGCGTATTTGGCTGGATTAGCCTGGGATTAGAGATAAAGACAACCCGTCGGTGAGGGTGACTAACGCATTTCTTCATCAATTTACTGCCTCGAAGTCCTCAAATGCCTGTTCGCCACTACTAATGGTACATTTCTATTTAATGTGATTAAACTATACAAATTTATTAAACCTATGATCTACTAGACTTTTAATTATGCAACAAAGAGAGATTCTATATTGTTTCAAGCCGTACAATTTATATATATATATATACATATGTGTGTGTGACAACATATGAAACTTAAAATTTCAAATTTGAACCTCCGAATTTCAAATCTCATTAATATAAATTGTGATGTAGAAAACCTATTTCTACTGGGTGTTGTGCAACAAAACTCAATGCGGATCCAAGAAAATATTTAAAAAAAAATAAAAATACAGACGTTCTTGTCCACTAGTTTGCACATTGTGCATGCCGGGGAATTTGACATTCAGAAATCTTAGCTGGACGCAGGGTGGCAGGTGTGAGCCGTGTGATCAGCTATAATATCGTCTGTTCTTTTTTTTTTTTTTTGGAAAAAAATGTATTTAAAAGAAAATGTAATAAATTTTTTAAAAATATATTATAGCGTCAAAAAATATATTGTATCCACTCATAAATATGCAATATATTTTGAGTTGCACAAACCATATTTTTTCAAAGTCTAAACTATACTGTATTTTCAACAAGATATAATGCATTTTTAAAAAAGCACCTTCAAGATACTGTACAACGTAGTCACGCTCCTTGACATTTTGACCACACAAAACCTAGTTGACACTTCTTCCATCTTCCCTTTATATATTCCAATTTTCCAAGAAGTCCAAGCTCATCGTACATATTTTTGCCCATTGTGCATGCCAGAGAATTATACGACAAAAAACCTATTTGACCATTCTTTCCATCTTCGCTTTATAATTTAACAGGCTTACACAACCAGTCCAGGCTCTCCCTCTCTCTCTCTCTCTCTCTCGTTTCAATCGAAAGCAGCTATCCATCATCCTTGCCTGCAAGTGTAGTCTGTCAAAAAAAAAAACAAAAGCCATGAGCTTATCATCCAGGTGTCGAGTGGGCTACCTGCTGCTGATATTGATGAGTATATCAACCTTTCACCATGCAGTTTTTGGAGCCAGATATCTGAAAGAAAAGAGTGAAGATAAGGAGCAAACACGGGTGTGGAACAAAGGGTCTGATAATAGTGTTGACCATGACAAAGATGATGGGTTTGTTGCTACTGTCAACAGAAAGGTACCGTCTTGTCCTGACCCACTACACAACAGGTAGCTAGCACATAATTATTACAAGCCTCCGAGTCTTTTGATAAACAGCCTTGTTAATTACTTGGGTAGACACAAACTATATTGGCCACGTTATTGGATCTCAAGCTCCAATAAGAAACCATGAGTTTTAGTATATAATGATCATTTTTAATCACTTCTGCCTGTATCCTTTGGAATCTTAAGTGCAATTATTCAGGTTACCTAGCGAAATCAAAATGTTTCTGTTTTATTTTTTATCATCACTACATTACAGACCTTGTTTACTTCCCGATTTTCTTCATAATGGTTTGCGTTTACACGTGCAATCATTTACTTCGCTCTCTCTCTTTGTGCCGTGCGCGCGTTCTTGTGCACTCCTAAAGTCAAATCATCATTCTTTTTTCTTCTAATAAAAAAATGTTGACTGGAAAGATATAATAATCATTGTTACTTAATTGAACAAACAAAATGAATGGAAGGTAATTGAAGAAAGAAACAGATACTAATGTGTATCAACTTGATCCACGCCGTCCAATAACACCACACAAATCGTCAGGTTCCAAAAGAACGCAACAATTTATCATCAATTAAATTGTTGTCTTAATTACCTTGCCTGGTCTTAATTGAGTTCCCCTGCAGCCATGGGGATCTCAATTTTCAAAATGAACTATCGGAACCTCCCTGAACCTGCTCTTGGTGGTAGCACAACCATAGTCTACCAGGATTCTTCTCACCACAAATGAAAGATTTAAGTTGAATTTTTTTCTTAGTCAAACAGCAACGAGCAATAAGTTTATCAAACTTTCCTGGCTTCATCATCACCCTACGCGAATGTGCTGCAAATTTGGAGGATCACAACTGATCAAATGTGCCCAATAAAATTAAAAAAAATTGCAATTTTTTAAGAAAGTTTTGGGCACAAGCTCTTTTAAATTATCAGAATCAAAGTTCATCAGTGCAGGCTAATGAAATCGATGTGAGCTTTAATTTTAATGTACAAAAAAAAAAAAAAATGATTAAAGCGATCCAAAAAGGCTGAATTTTAGTTTTCTATTTATTTATGAAATTCTTATTATACATTGTTGTGTTTGTCTCGTTAATTTTGCGAAATGTATTGAACAATTTTTTTTTTCTTTTTATTTTGCTCAAGTTAATTATGAAAAATACTTGCTAATGAGATTGAAGAAGAAAAATTACTCTTTGTAATAGTGCAGTAGCGGTCAAAGGATAATAAATGTTGTCATGCATTTTTAGCCACAATCTATTCTCACCCAGGTCACGATAATTTTCAGTTGTATTAAATACATGTATTTACTTATAAAATAGATAAATAAATAAATTCACGATTGCACCCACATATATGCTAGTTAAGATGAAAAAACGATACGTTACACCACAACATAGTAATGGAATTGGATCAAAGTGCTCATCTGCTAGTACAAAGCAAAACATAGAAATGCCACAAGCCACACCTTGAATTAAAGTCCATGTATAGAAGGTGGCAGGCACTCCCGTTAGTACACTAGATGAGCAAGCATTCCCAGCACCAAAGACAAACCAACATTGGAAAGCAACCTAATTGCCCCAGCAAAGCTCCCAGCTTGAGTGTTTGTGCTCAAAACAACCACCATCCAGTCGTTCTCTGACCCAACTGCGGCCCCAGTGAACCTCGAGTCATTGAGATACTTCGTACGCTGTGTGTGTGTATAATTGTGTAGGACTAGAGTTGGAACCAAATCAGGCACGCAAACGGGCAATATCACACCATCTTTGGTGTTTTTAGGGTTAACACCACACTTGTCTAGCACATCAGGATAGTTGCTTATTTGAAATATTGCGGCCGCATTGGGCTTGGTACACGGCTGGTCATCTAGCTTGTCAGCAACTTCATCGCCCACGCACGCAGCCTTATTGTTCTTGACCAGTGGTAGGAGTTTTAAGGCTGTCCTATAACTGTTGATGCCTCGAAGAAGGTTGCCTTCCTCTTCTGTTACAAGAAATTGAAATTTTGGTGAAGTAACATTCTTTTGACTTACATGTGTCAAACTTACTCACCAAATATGTTCAGAAATAAGTGTATTAACATAGATCCACTACTTAATCGAACAGTTTACAACTTAATTGTCCCCTTTGCTAAAAAAGTCCAATAAATTAATCAAGGAGATTTGATGCTTCACCTCGTCTATTTAGAATAACATGCAAGAAATGTAACCTTAAGTAAGGTTAGAATACCCACCCAAAAGGAGAAAAAAAAAATACAATCAACGTCATGTTACAGTTATAAACGATTAAACAATGATGAACCCATGTAAAGGAGGAAATAATAAAAGGAAGTGAAGAAATGGTACCATCACAGTGCACAGGAGATGAAAGAAAGAGAATGGCATGAAGAAGAACGGTAAAGAAAAAGCCAATTTTAAGAGATGCCATTGCTTTTCCCAAGTCTGGTCCTTGCTAAGATTTACACCCGTTATATAATACAGAAGATTTCCCAAGAAATCACACTAGAAGGAATAAAGCTAATGCGAGTAAAATAAGTTAATCTCTGTAGCTTAGGGCTTCTTTTAGATGGACATGCAAACAGGATTCTTTCTATCTTGTATTTGTAGACTTTTGTCCTGGGGAAGGGTGGTTCCAGGTGCCTGTTTATGCAGTTGTAAAACATAAGGTGTGGGGTCTCCAAGTTAACAGTTATTAAACCGCTGGGAGTTACCTCTTCTTGGGTTACTCCCGCAACACTTGGAGATTATGCTAATCTAAATTCCTTTTTCTTCTAGAAAGTGAAACCCGGGTTTCAAATCTTTAACTGCTTTTAAGCTTAAAAAAGGAGTGTTTTTTTTCCAATCAAACGAAGAGACTGTGGAGGAGTACAAATGGGTTTCAATTCTTAATTGCCTTTGAATCATTTGTAATTGTGTATTTTCTTCTCCAACTCTTACGGATGGAAATGAAAGAGGAGTTCCATACTCTAGAGGCTGGCGATGCAAGGTATTGAATTAACATTGCCAATCAAAAGTTTATAATAAATATGATGCAAAATTAACATAATACTATATCAACACGATCATACTACTATTAGTTATGACTTAACAATGAGATGGGATTTAAGTTCGAATCTATGATACTTAAAATTAAATGTCTTATTCCCAAATTGCATCCTGATCAAGAGAGAATTCCTAGTTAACAACGCAGCCGAGCAGTATGAGAAGTCCTCGGTTGAAGAGATTGATGAGGGTAGCCTTAAGAGGGTGTTTAGGACTAATATGTTCTCTTATTTCTTCGTTACAAGGTATGAATTCACAAGGGCATGATGCAACTCTATTTAACAGTGTTGAAAGTTCTTATAATTTTGATGGTGGTGGTGGCAGGCATGCTTTGAAGCACATGAAAGAAGGCAGCTCCATACTTAACACCACCTCAGTCAATGCATACAAGGGAAATGCCAAGCTGCTTGACTACTCAGCAACTAAAGGCGGAATTGTGGGTTTTACCAGAGGCCTTGCACTACAACTTGTGGAAAGGGGCATACGCATTAATGATGTCGCCCCGGGGGCCTATCTGGGCACCTTTGATACCGGCTTCATTCAAAGAGCAAGAGGTTGCAAACTTTGTGGAATCAAGTGCCAATGAAAAGCGCTATCCAGCAATGTGAGGTTGCACCTTCTCCTCTTACATTGCTGGTCAGGTCCTTCACCCCAACGGTCAGTTACTCAAATTTACTGTTTTCATATATTAACGACGCACTCGATGCAACAACTAGTTCTTGGGATCGATGAGGATTTCCCTTTTGAATTTTTTGTGTGTGCAGGTGGTGTGATAGTCGATGGCTGATGGGAGTTGATGAAGGCAGTAGACCTTTTTCTGTTTTTGCGGATGGCTATACCTAGTTTATCCTTATAAACGTCTGTTATAAAAATGTTTCTTTTATCCTTGTAGACGTTTGACTGTTTCTTTGGGCTAGTCGTGATGTAAAGAATATAGATGGATAAGCCTTATACGCATCACCTTGTGATACTTCATGGTTACTAAACATGGATGGATGCTGTTTCCTGTTTAATGGAGTTGCTGGGGATTTGGTAATAGCATCAAAGCAAGATTATGCAATTTCGCGGTTCAAGGAAGTAAAAACAAGAATTGACTTCTTCTGTAGAGGCTTCAGAATAAATTCCTTGGGCTTGACATATATCAAACATCTACGAACCGCACGTTCAGAAAGGTTCAATATTGATCAAAAGTATTAATCACGATGGTCCGAATTAATGGCATTTGTCTTTCCGATGCTGCAATACACAAATCATGGCAAGATATCTGGTTAACATACAATGATCATATCCATTCCAAATGATCCTCAAAAGAGAAAGGTAGATGTTTCGTTTCTTGAATCAGGGACTTTATCATCCATGAATTTGAACTGACCGTAAATGATGGAGTTTAAGATAATTTAGGCCTCCCAGGGCAGTCCAGTGGGTTGGAGTTTAATGCAGTGGGCAGACAGTCTGGATGTTTGGATAGAATGAGCATTAACAGAATGATGAGATGAAACTCAACAAGTTAATTTTTGGCAGTCAAAACCCCTGTTCTTGGAGAGTGTCATAAAGAGTCTCAACAAAGTTGAGCAGGAAACCATCTGAACCATGTGTGGCAATCAATGAAACAGCTACAGGAAGATCATTATACATCCCCAGTGGTATGCTCACCTGTAGATTGATGTTATAATCACAGAAGCAAATAGTTAAAGGTCTATGATACTTGGGAAAAGCAAAAATTTCCACACCACAGAGAAAGCAAGGACCTGGCAGAATCCTGATACTCCAGCAATAGACAGCAAGCTAAAGGCCCTGGCACGAAAAGTCTCCAGTGTGGTTGCATCTGTTTGTAGTTTTGGTGGAGGCCCTGGAACAGTAGGGATTGCTAGGACACCAAAATGCTGCATGAAAATTGTTAGCCGATAAATACAATCTATTACAAGAAAGTGGTGCCCACAATTCTGCTAAGTTGACTAGAATTTATATCTGCCTACAGACACGAATTATTTTTTGATGATGAGGAATTCCTTTCAAACACACCCTGGGATTGCTAGTAAGATACTGAACTGTTGTGGCTCCCTACATGAAACGTGGAATGCACTTAAGGGACTCAAACCTGGGACTGTGCACTTAACCCACATAATCTCATGTTCGCCCTTATCACTGGGCTAACCATGAGTAGTTCCTACAAACATTAATTATTCTGAGGAAGCATCATGTGAATCATTCAGTGGAAAAGTTCTTCAATGCATTAGAGATAGAGGATACCCCCAGAAGATTTGTGAGGAATGCGCGTAACTCAGCCATCACAGCTTGAGAGGAATCAATATGTTCACCCGTTGTCCTAACAGCTTCACAGACTCGTTCCAATATTCCTGGGCCCAAATCAGGTTTTACTGTAGTGACCCACTCACTATGGTTTTTCTTGAATTCATACCTACATATTAGTCAGTGTTTCATAGATTCAATCTTTTCATTTAACATGCGTGTAATGGCAATCATGATTATCAATCAATCACAAAAATCTTGCCGATATTCACACCTTTGGAGTAATCGCATGGCACTTGAGAGGGCTGCCAAAGATGGTATATTATACTCTTTATCTTGAATTTCTTTGCTCATAAAATGGTTCAAACTTGGGACTTCGTCCTTAACAAGTTCCCCAAGGGCTACATGCTTCACAATTTCACCTGTGCCATCAAGCATCACTCATTCAATAAGACTGACCTGCTGCAGATGCAAAAATGTATTTAGCAAGAAGGAAGCACCTGTCCATTCTGCATTTATCTTAAGACTTGAGATTTATGTTAGATAAGCTTCAAGATTCTACAATTTAAAACTAAGTCGTTGACTTTTACTGTGCAATACAAAGCAATTATAATTTGTCTAATGATCAAAATGTATGTGTTAATGTCATCATTCTTTACTCAGTCCACTTTAGAAAAATATAGTGTGACTTCGGTTTGTTTGAAGTATTGTAATTTCTAGACACTAAATTCTGCCTTTGAACTTGAACAGCAACACAATGATATCAGTAATTTGACTCACCCCCAAACAACTTCTTCACTGATTTAACAAGAACTTCACTAAGACAATCATTTGGAATGCTTGAAAGCCGGAAGCAATCCTCTGCAATAATTATCTCACTGGGTTGGGCAGGTTTGATATCAGGTAGTCCAAGTAGAACATAGCCAACTTGTTTCAAAATCAGAGGATCCCTAGCAAACCATCCTGGGTGACATTTTGATGTCAGCAAAAATGAATATCTAAAGGGAAAAGACACTGAGATCAAACAAATAAAAAGAAAGCGGCAGTCGGATGGCATCATCTTAGAACACAGAGCTATCTCCCTCATTTTACTAAGCACAGTCCTGTGCCTTTAGTTCAAAGTATCTGATGCTGCTATAAATGCCAATAACAAACCTTGTTCGACATGTTCAGTAAGGAAGATAAGCTTTTGATGCAAGTTGAGAATATTTAGTCTGTTTATCTGCAAAGCATTCAAAACGAAGCAATTAACCATATATTGGGAGCTCCTTACCCACAGTGTCAAAACTTTGTGCCAAGGGAATAACTCCTGCGGTGGAAATAGCGTTGTGCGAAGGTCGAAACCCCAAAATACTGCAATATGATGCAGGAACTCTTACACTTCCTCCTGTATCTGTTCCTGCAGTAGAAAGTATCTTTCACTTCAGTTACTCTGATAAGCCAAGATATTCCAAACACCATTACTGAAAGCAATATATTACCTAAGGAGAAATCTACAAGCTTTGCACCTACAGTAACAGCAGATCCACTGGAAGATCCTCCAGGAACACGATCTGGAGCACACGGATTTGTAGGTGTACCATAATGTTTATTTTCACCATTTATGCTGCCCAAAAAACAACTATTTAGGTGTACAAGGAAGCAAGAGGCACACCAACATTCAAGATCCTATTATGCCATCCAAAGTGGAAGTATACCCAAAACATTAAAGTGCAATCTGAGTTCATTTCTTTTTTCTTCTTGTTGATAAAGATGGAAGACAGGAAGACCCTCTAAAATTGACCATGAACGCTATCTGCCCAACATTTCATTGCAGAATTATTCACCAGTAAAATTACACCATTGGATAAGCATCTTAAAAGCATGGAGCTCTCTCGCAACAAAAGTATACAACAAAGGCAACAAACAACAAAGTCTCAGAATCTCACCTATATGCCATTTCATCCATAACAGTTTTGCCAACACATATAGCTCCTCCTCTTAACACAGCCAGAACTGCCGGAGCAGTTGATGAAGCAGCTGAATGGGTCCTTGCCCAATCCGGGTTACCAAAGCCAGTCACACGTCCATCCATGTCAAATCTATTTCCCAAATTCAACTCAAAAACATGAATAAACACTCACAGACAACAACAACAACACAAGAGACACACAGACAGACAACAGTATCACCAAAGACCAAAAGTTAAAGTAAATGTTCACACACACACACACAGACCAAGCTCTATAGAATAATTTTAGAGAACCCAATTGGCATGTGGCCTTAAAAAAGAAAAAAGACAAATGAGAATAGGTATATCCCATAATGTTTTGTGGGGTTCTGACAAAACTGGAACCAAAACTGAAAGAAGAAAGTGAATTGAGAGACTGACATATCTTTAACTGCAAAGGTGAGGCCATTTAAGGGAAGTTCCTGCCCCGGAGAGCTTGGCTTTAGTACAAATTTCTCCGTGAAAGCTCCATAATCTGCGTCCCTTGCCATGTCTGTTGCTGTACTGTGCGTCTGGGTGGGGGGTGACCGTGGACTCTATCCAGGATCCTACTTGCTGTTATGGAATAAAACGTAATCCATTGTCTTTGGTGGTTCTTTAAGGTAGGAGTGACTCGGTCCGGTTCGATTCCGTTATGGGGGCTGGACAGCCTAATCAGTTCGGTTTAAATAGTTCTTGTTTGGTTAAGTTCCGATTTTAGTTCCAATTTTGTTCCGGTTTGACCCAATTCTTTTTTTTTTTTTTTTTTGTTTTTTCAAGAGATTAGAACGCATTGGTGGCTCTCTTTTGTTTTTATTTTCCAATTTCTTTTTGGAATCCTATCCAACATCCTTAAGAATCATGAATATTCTAACACAAGAGACATAGAATAGGACCAGACCATGCAGAAGTCAAACTTTGTCATTTAGTTCTGGATTTATCCTCACGGGGCATTTTCTTCTTATAGTGGAGCGACTGGGATTTGATCGAAGAGATGAGGTAAATTTCTCCATCTATTAAAATGAAAAAAATTAAAATCAACATAAAAAACCTAAATCTCATTTCCCATGTATACAATTTCGCAAAATGAACCAAGAAGATCTTGTGCTCAAAGTCATTTTATTGTTTACATTCAATCTATATCCTAAGCTTTTGGAAAGAAACGTTTTTTTATTGCACCAAAGCAAGTGTACAAGTGAGGAGAGCTTTTAAGGCATATAGCCCACTTCGGATCGTTTTAATCTAAAAATTTATGAGCATCAATTTTTTTTTTTTTTTTCTTTTTTGGATTTGAGGAAAACTGAGACATGTTGCACGTGTCAACTTTGACTTCGTCCATATTAGTAGAATCATATGTGTCGAGGTGTTCCCTGTGACATCGATAAGCCAGGGCTCTAGACGGGCAGCAAAACAGCATATGAACCTCTAAACAATAATCAATATCAACACAACAGTAACCATCCACGGATCCCTGTTATGAGGCATGTTGCAAGTTAAATACCCTCGATAGCACAACACTTACAACGTAGATCTGGCCTGACATAGACAACATTTGGGCAAACTAGTTATGGAAAGAACACTATAACCCTCAAGCCCGTAACATGCACCTCTCTAGGTTGCAACCACGCAGTCAACAGCACTAATAGTTGATACGCATGGCCAGATTGATATCCCGGTTAACAATGCAGCCGAGCAAGATGAGAATTCCTCAGTTGTGAAGAGATTGATAAGGGTAGGCTTGATAGGGTGTTTACGACCACTGAGTTCTCTTATTTCTTCGTTACAAGGTAGGAATTCCCAAGGGCATGACGCAAATCTATTTAGCGGTGTTGAAAGTTCTCATAATTTTGATGATGGTGGTGGCAAGCATGCTTTGAAGCACATGATAGAAGGCAGCTCCATAATTAGCAACACATCCGTCATTGCATACAAGGGAAATGCCTAGCTGCTTGACTACACGGCAACTAAGGGTAGAGGCTTGGCTCTACAGCTTGTAGAAAGAGGCATACGCGCTACTGGTATTGCCCCAGGGCCTATCTGGACCCCTTCGATACCGGCTTCCTTCAAAGAAGAAGTGGTTGCAAACCTCTGGAACCTAGAGCCCATGAAAAGAGCTGGACAGCCACGTGAGGTTGCACCTTCTCATGTGTTCCTTGCTAGCAATCATTTCTCCTCTTACATTACTAGCCAGCTGACCCCAGTGGCAGGTTCCTCAATTTTACTGTTTTCATATATTACCGACGCACTTGATGCGACAACTGGCTCGTGAGATTGAAGAGGACTTTCCTTTTGAATTTTCTGTATGTGCGGGTGGTGTGATAGTCAATGGTTGATGGGAGTTGATGTAGGCAATGGACCTTTTTATTTTTCTGCGGATGGCTGTATCTATTTTATCCTTACAAACGTCCGTGATAAAAATGTTTCTTTTATCCTTATAGACTCTTTGACAGTTTGTGCGAGTTAGTCTTGATGTAAAGAATATAGATAGATAAGACTTCCTTACTAGCCTTATAAGCATCACCATGTGATACTTCATGGTCTCTAAACATGGATGGTAGCTCTTTTCTGTTTAAGGTGTCGGTTGTGGATCTGTTGGGCTTTTGGTAATAGCATCAAAGCGAGTTTATGCAATTTCGCGGTTCGAGGAAGGAAAAATCAGAATTGACATCTTGTGTAGAGGCTTCAGAAGAAATTCCATAGGCTTGACATGTCTCGAACGTCTAAGAACCAAGAGATGGCTCACACACGTTCACAAAGATTAAATATTGATCCGAAGTATTAATCATGATGGTCCGAATTAATGGCACTTGTCTTTCCGATGCTCCAATGCACAAATCATGGCAAGTTATCTTGTTAACATACAATGATAACATATATTCCAAATGATCCCCAAAAGAGAAAAGTAGATGTTTTGTTTCTTGACCGTTTGAGATAATTTAGGCCTCATAAGGCAGCCCATTGTGTTGGTGTTTAATGCAGGGGGCAGACAGTCTGGATGTTATGATACAATGAGCACCAACAGAATGATGAGATGAAACTCAACGAGTTAATTTTTGGCAGTCAGAAGCCCTATTCTTGGAGGGTGTCATAAAGAGTCTCCACAACGTTGAGCAGGAAACCATCTGAACCATGTGTCGCGATCAATGAAACAGCGACAGGAAGATCATTATACATCCCCAGTGGTATGCTCACCTGTAGATTGATGCTATAATCACATGAACAAATAGTTGAAGGTTTGAAGGTTTACAATACTCAGGAAAAGCAAAAATTTCTACACCACAGAGAGAAAGAAAGGACCTGGCAGAATCCTGATACTCCAGCAATAGACAGCAAGCTAAAGGCCCTGGCACGAAAAGTCTCCAGTGTGGTTACATCTGTTTGTAGTTTTGGTGGATGCCCTGGAACAGTAGGGATTGCTAGGACACCAAAATCCTGCATAAAAATTCCTGGCCAATAAAGAGAATCTACGAGAAGAAAGTAGTGCCTGCAATTTTGCTAAGTTGACAAGAATTTTTATCTTCCTACGGATGGTAATTATTTCTTTGATGGCGAGGAATCCCTTTCAAACAAATCTGGGGATTGCTAGCAAGATACTACACTGTTGCAGCTCCCTACATGAAACATGGAATGCACCTAGGGGACTCAAACATGAGACCATACACCTAACCCAGACAATCCCAGGTTCGCTCTTGTCACTATGCTAACCATGAATGGTTCCTATAAACATTAATTATTCTGAGGAAGCATCATATGAATTATTCAGCAGAAAGTTCTTAAATGCATGAGAGATGGAGAGTACCCCGAGAAGATTGGTGAGCAATGCACGTAGCTCAGCTGCCACAGCCTGACAGGAATCAATATGTTCACCTGTTGCCCTAACAGCTTCCCATACTCGTTTAGATATTCCTGGAGTCAAATCAGGTTTTACTGTAGTGACCCACTCAGCATGGTTTTTCTTGAATTCATGCCTATGCAGGAGTCAGTATTTCATAGATTCAATATTTTCGTTTAAAATGACCATAATGGGAATCGTGGTTATCAATCAACCACAAAAATCTTGCTGATATTCACACCTTTCGACTAATCGCATGGCACTTGAGAGGGCAGCCAAAGATGGTATATTATACTCTTGATCTCCAATTTCTTTGCTCATAAAATGGTTCAAACTTGGGACTTTGTCCTTAACAAGTTCCCCAAGGGCTACATGCTTCACAATTCCACCTGCACTATCAAGCATTACTCATTCAATAAGACCAAACTGTTGCAGATGCAAAAATGTATTAAGCAAAAAGGAAGCAACTGTCCATTCTGCATTTATCTCGAGACTTGAGATTTATATTAGATAAGCTCCAAGATTTTACAATTTATACTAACAAAACGCGTTGACTTTTACTGTGTAATCCAAAGCAATTATAATTTGGCTAATGAGAAAACGTAATTGTTAATGCCATTGTCCTTTACTCGGTCCACTTTAGAAAAATATAGTGTGCCTTTAGAGCATTTGAAGCCTTGTAGTGTCTGAACTCTAAATTCTGCCTTTGAGCTTGAACAGAAACAGAATGATATAAGTAATTTGACTCACCCCCAAATAGCTTCTTTACTGATTTAACAAGAACTTCACTAAGTCGATCATTTGGAATGCTTGAAAGCCGGAAGCAATCCTCTGCAATAATTATCTCACTAGGTTGGACAGGTGGGATATCAGTTTGTCCAAGTAGAACACAGCCAACTCGTTTCAAAATCAGAGGATCCCTAGCAAACCATCCTGGGTGACATTTTGGTGTCAGCAGAAATGAATATCTAAGGGGAAGGGATGCTAAGATCAAACAAGTAAACAGAAAGCAGCAGGATGTCATTGTCTTTTGAACATAGAGCTATCTCCTTGATTTTAATAAGCACAGTCCTGTGCCTTTAGTTCAAAGTATCTGATGATGCTATAAATGCCAATAACAAACCTTGTTTGACACATTCGGTAAGGAAGAGAAGCTTTTGATGCAGGTTGAGAATATTTAGTCTGTCTATCTGCTAAGCTTTCAAAACGAAGCAACTAAGCATATATTGGGAGCTCCTTACCCACAGTGTCAAAACTTTGTGCCAAGGGAATAACTCCTGCGGTGGAAATAGCATTGTATGAAGGTCGAAACCCCAAAATACTGCAATATGATGCAGGAACTCTTACACTTCCTCCAGTGTCTGTTCCTGCAGTAGAAAGTTTCTTTCACTTCAGTTACTCTGATAAGCCGAGATATTCCAAACACCATTACTGAAAGCATATATTACCTAAGGAGAAATCTACAAGCTTTGCACCTACAGCTACAGCAGATCCACTGGAAGATCCCCCAGGAACACGATCTGGAGCACATGGATTTGTAGGTGTACCGTAATGTTTATTTTCACCATTTATGCTGCCCCGAAAAACAACTATTTAGGCGTACAAGCAAGAGCCACACCAACATTCAAGTTTCTATTATGCTGTCCCAAGTGGAAACTTTTTAGATTCGTCAAAATTAAAGTTCTGAGTCTACCAAAAACAACAAAGAACAATCTGTGTTCATTTCCTTTTTCTTTTTCTCGATAAAGATGGAATACAGGAGGACCCGCTAAAATTCACCATGGATGCTATATGCCCCTGATTTCATTGCAGAATAATTCACTAGTGAAATTATACTATGGATGAGCAACTTAAAAGCATGGAGACCTCAGACAACACACGTATACAACAAAGGCAATGAACAACAAAGTCTCAGAATCTCACCAATATGCCATTTCATCCATAACAGTTTTACCAACACAGATGGCTCCTCCTCTTAACACAGCCAGAACTGCCGGAGCAGTTGATGTAGCAGCTGAATGGGTCCTTGCCCAATCTGGATGACCAAAGCCAGTCACACGTCCATCCATGTCAAATCTGTTTCCCAAATTCAACTCAAAAAACATGAATAAACACTCACAGACAACAACACAAGAGACACACAGACAGACAACCGTATCACCAAGGACCAAAAGTTAAAGTAAATGTTCACACACACACACACACACATACAGAGACCAAGCTCTATAGAATAATCTTGGAGAACCCAATTGGCATGTGGCCTTAGAAAAAACAGACAAATGAGAATAGATATATCCCATAATGTTTTGTGGGCTTCTCACAAAACTGAAACCAAAACTGTAAGAAGAAAGTGAATTGAGACACTGACATATCTTTAACTGCAAAGGTGAGGCCACTTAAGGGAAGTTCCTGCGCTGAAGAGCTTGGCTTTAGTACAAATTTCTCCGTGAAAGCTCCATAATCTGCGTCCCTTGCCATGTCTGTTGCTGTTCTCCGACTCTGTGTGTGGCTGTGGACTCTATCCAATATTTTTCAACAGAAAATTGATAATGCGCGGGCCGCGTCATTAAGGATTTCTAGCCACTCCTTTTGTTTCAAGACCGCCAGAATCAGTTACTGTTATGGATAACGCCTTACCGTTTTTGTCTTTGGAGGTTATTAAGAAAGGAGTGACTCGGTCCGGTCCGGTTCCGTTCCTTTATGGGACTGGACAACCTAATCAATTCGGTTTAAATAATTCTGGTTTGGTTAAGTTGCGGTTTTAGTTCCATTGCTGTTCCTGTTTGACCCAATTCCATTTTTTCATTTTCAAGAGATTAGAACATATTGGCAGCTCTTCGTTGTCTCTTTTTTTTTTCAATATTTTATTGGAATCCTTTCAAACATCCTTCTGAATTACGGACATTCAAACATAGGAGGCACAGACAAGAACCAGACCACAGCAAAGTTGCTTAAAGTGCTCATACCCCTAATACACAGTTAAGCAAACTTGTCAAATTAATCCATATTTTGTTCTGGGCTTTAAAAAATAAGGAATTGGAGGTACACATCCGGGACTTAGGTTGAGGGCGTCTTGAAACGTCTGAAGAAAAAAAAAAGTAAATAAATAAAGCCATTTTTTATGGTTTATGAAAACCAATTTCTTACTAGGGGACTGTATAGAACACATTTCTTTCCAAAGCCTTGGGATATAGATTGGATGTAAAGGTACTCGGACACGTACCTACAATTTCTTATTTTTGGTAAAAAAAAAAAAAAGGCCATCCTTTTCTTCACCTGCTTGAATGACAAAGCTACTCATGGTGCAAACACCAGTTCATGATCATATGCAGGGGCATCAAACAAAAAGAATGCAAGAAGCCTGCCAATTATAGTTGTCTCCGTTGAATGAAGCACATCAATTACGGCAAACTCAAATGCCAGGACAAACATTCAATTTTCAATTTTTCAACTTGTAAGTTGCCATCTTCAAAGACTCATGTCCTAATTCATATGACATGAATGTTCATTGAGGACTTCTTTTGCACGATCAGGCTCAAATCTTTGTGGTTCAGTAAGATCTTCTTTCTGTATGAATATGACTACACACACGGTAGTTACCATAAGGGATGATGGTATAAAGTACCATGCCTAACAATATTTACATCATAACTCGATTGTAATTGTCCCAGACACCATCATCAGCCACTATCAATTGCTTTTTCCATCCCAGAAAAATCCTTTGCTCACGAGTGTACTCCTTATATCATTATAGCATTCCAAAAATTAAAACCAGGATTCTCAGAATGAAGTGGTCCCAATAGCTCAAAGGTGATTTTGAGAGCACCATTAAACTCCTCAATAACTCCACCAAAATAAGGGACCATCCAGAAGAATATTCAGCCATCATACATAATCAGCACCATACATAGAAAAACAAGCCCCCATCTCCTGTCACCCTCAGCGCATGAAACATGAACCCAACAGGGAAAGTACAAGAACAAAGGCTACAAAGCTCAAAAAACAATGGCACAACAAAATTTACCAAGCACACAGTACATACAGAAGTAGGACAAATTAGAGAAAACATAAAAATAGACCCGGAACTTGAAGCTCAAGGAAAAATACATAGGATTATGACTCATATGTTAAGTAGAGCTAGCTGCAATTTCTTAAGCTAAAGACCAAAACCCAACTTCATAAACAGAGCTTTCATATTTACCAACTTTTTCTTGATGTACATTACTGTTTATTTGGCTAACATTGAGGATAGAAAAATGATAAAATTTTGGGACAAAAAGAAAACCAAAAAAATAAAAAATGATCATGATTTAATCTACCTACCTTAACATTTTCCCAATTTTGAACCTCCTTAACCTAATCTTGTGCTTTCCTTCTGACACCAACCCTCTGGAAAGATTGGCATGTTGTCTTAAAGATCTCTTATGGTTTGCCAAAAAGAATTTAGCAATAATTAGGTAGCTTGCTGACTTCCTGACTGAACAGATCACCTAGAAAAATTGGCAACGGCCATGCTCGTTGCCACAAAAAAGACATAAAGGCCAACAAGGCAGAATCCCCAGAACCTGGGCACTCGAAATCTGGACCAAGTAATGACTAACAGAGACCCCATCAGGCTCACAAGCAAGAACACAAATGCAATTCCTATACCAATGTGGAAATGGAGTTCATAAGCTTTTGGATAAGTATCAGCAGTTTGCATCACCAGGGCTGTTCCAAGTCCCACAAGCATGTTAAACATGGGTCCGGCATAGCACCCTGCCATAGCCATTGTTGGCTGGCCGGCTTTGGCCACTGCAACATCAGCAATAAGATCACCCGCTGAATTTCCCCATGCAAGTACTGTAAGTCCAAGGAGTGATGGGTGCACTTCAAGAACTATACCAAGAGCTGCCAAGCAATTAAGCAGTTCTCCAGCAACAGTTGATATCCAAAAGACACTCATAAAAAATGCCACAATTACTACCAGAATTTGCTCAGTCTTGGGCGGTTCCCTTTCTAGAATATAGTGAAGAATTGCCAACATAGAGCTAACCAAGAATGATATTAACCACAGTGGAAAATGGACATTTGGAAAGAGGAATATAATGGGATGATCTAATGCCATGAATGAATTGCAAGCATATAGAAGGGCTAAAGGGCAAAGAGCAATATTGGCAGATAAGTAGAACCTGCTCCACTGTGATGGTGCTGTTTGTGGAATTGTTAACTTCAGAAGAAATACAACGGGGAGTTCCCATGTTTGTGATATCTGCATACATGAAAGAGACAAAATCAGAAAAGAAGCTTTATCATTTGTTTTGTCTACTAGATTCTAAATGATTGGAATAAAAATAGAAGAAGATGAATCCTAATCCAATAACTTAACAGAGAAACTGCGATATAATTACTAGGTGGTCAACAGCACTGATCAGTTTTCTATGTAAAACAACAGTAGAAGAGAACACAAGATGACAACAGCAGCAGGATTAACCCATTTAAGAAGAACATCCAGCGAAATACACCTCAAACTAACATACAAAACTAGGAGTATTAAGTACATAGCATTCAAATGAGAACAAAAAGGTGTCATCTTTATCAAAATATTGCATGAACTTCCAAGAGAACACATAAGCAAAGTTATAGGAGAAACCTTTCCATAAACCCTTTTTAAACAACTAGAATTCTCCCCCTCACTCTTCAAATTGCCAACCACCAGTTCTCCACCTCTTTCACGATCCAATTCTCTTGCATCCCTCCCATCCTTCCCTCTCTCTTCACTGCCACCGCCACTACCAATCCCCAAATCCATCCAAAACACAAACCCAACAAAGAACACATAAAACCCCACAAATCCAACAGCCTGCCAAAACGATATCTCCCCACTCAAGTACACATAAAACAAAAACAAGGCAGCCACCAAATAAAACCCAACATCCCTCACAAACGAGCCAGGATCCAGATTAAACGGCGCCGCGTATATCGCAACAAATCCAACAACAAATGCTGAAACGAAAGTGCCAGCAGACAATATAGCCCCAAACCCAGTTCTATACTGCCCAGACCGGACCGCAGCAAGAGAGGCAAAAACATCAGGCGCCCCATTGCCAAGAGCCAAAAGGGTCACTCCACCCATGCTTGGAGACAAGTTCAAGTGATGGTTGAGCTTAGTGGTAACAACAGAGAAATGGGATTGCGCCGTTTTGATAAGAACATAAAACTGCAAAAGAATAAACAAAGAAAGGCAAGGAATTGAAAGGAAAGATCGTTCCTTGAAGAGGCAAAAGTGACGGGAAATGTAGTTGATGAGGCCATTTGTGAGTCGGAGAGAAGAACAAGAAAGAGGGAGCGTTTCTGATTGATTGTTGTTCTGGGTGGTCTCGGAAAGTAGCGATCTTCGTGAATTTTGGGGAGATGGGTAGGGGTGAAAAGGGGAATAGGACAAGATGATGGCGGTGAGGAGAGTTAGAGAGAGGGCAGCAATGGAGTTCAAGAGAGAAAGGGAAGGCGGAAGAGAGAAGAAGGCCATGCCATCTCACGGCAAGCTTTTGGCTTTTTTTCTACTAAAAATTAAAAAGGCAAACGGACAATATAGCGTACAAGATCCAAATGACCTGAACCCCAATGGCCCACGACACCCGAGTTGACTCGCAACGAAGATTTATTAAGAGTCCGATTCAACCGTTTGCCAACTACAATTTAAATTAGATCAAATGATCGTGTAAGAAATAAGATTTAGTTCACAAGAACGTACAACATGTCAGCAAGTGTTGGGTCACATAAAAGTCAACTCACTTTTTATTAAATTATGTTAAACCACAAGATTCATTCTTGGAGCATTTTTACCACTCCAGATAACCGCTTTGCATTAACAATTTTATAGTTTAGACATTCTACCTGAACAGACATCGTATCTTACACTCGGTAGTTGTATATAGTAGTAGCGTATACATGTGCTATCTATGAAGCTTTCTGAATAGCCAGTTCCTTCGCTGGTTCACATCCATTGCCACAAACAACTTGGCGCTTTTTTCATCTTCTAGGAGTTGACAGGCTTCCAAGAAAAGCTCGTCGTCCATGCCCGGTATGGCTTGAAGTGCATCAACGATGATTTCAATTGACGTATGCTCATTTCCATATTTTCTGTCTGTACAATGCTTTTGACTTGGTGCTTCTTGAGCCTCCTCCTCCTCCTTGTTTCTCTGTAGTTTTCTTGAAGATACAAAGGTCAATGAAGCTGCAGATTTGCGTTTTTTTCTTTGATCAGGTGTTTGAAGATCTGCAGCTTGATATTGCGCATCTCCAAATATGCTGTTAGACCTGATATGCGAGCCATTGTCGTGGATTGCCAGTTTCACACTTGAATGACTCGATTTTCCAACTGGCGGTATATGACCATAGATCAAACAAAGATCATTATAACTTCCCAAGACTCTATCTCTGTATTTAATTGCACCTGGATGTCTCTGTATACAAATGCATATGATATGAAAAGCCATTAGAAAATTTTGGGCAGTCAAGTCGACATATCCTAGGGATGTAGCCAGTTTGTGCTGTGTAACTTGTCATTTTACAGAGGTTACTAATCTGACTCTTCTTTATAGAGACATCAGATTCCATCCTAGGATACTTAAAAGTTGATAAATAGGATGATTATTCTAACCAGTTATAATAGAGAAAAGGAATACACCTTGAGACAAGCTTTCCAATCATCATCATGAGCCATCACTTTTTGCTGGGTCTCATTCCATGCAAAGCCATTTTGACTGAGAAGATTTGTAATGTTGTTATACTCTTTCTTCAAACTAAGATGCCAGCTTTCTGCCATATCTTTGTCACATAGAACTCCAAATTTTTCATTGAATGATGCAGTTATCCAGGCCCAAGCATGCTCATTCAATGTCTGCTCGGTTCTATTCCCTTTAAGGACCTGCTCTAACATGAGTTGAATAAAATATACCTCCATTGGCTTGGTCCAATTTGTCTCTAGATCAAGATCAGTAAGGCACGTGTCATTGTCCTCATCTGTAAATACAATCGAAAGATGAGTAGAACAAAAGCCATTTGAGGTGCATTTAATAGGTTGATTTTGAAGTGTAATTTACTTTCTGCATATCCTCAGAGAGCAAAACAAATGCTATGGTAATTTTCCATCTCCTTTGAAAAATATAATGCATGACAGAGAGAGAGGCATACCAACAATTAGTCCTGAGACACAGTAGTTGGCAGCCGTCAAGTAACCCAAATTATTGTCCATGCCCACTCCATTATCAATTGTATCTCCATATATCAAGAACAAATCATTATAATTTGGTAGGGTTCTGTTCCAGTATGGTCGTAGATCAGGGTATTCCTGCAACAAATAGAGGTGACCTAAAAGAGAAACTTTAATTCCTGGCCACCAGATCGATAGGTTCAAAAAGTACCTTCATATAAGCACTCCAGAGGTTATCATCAGTAACCATCATCTTCTGCAGTTCATCCCAAGCAAATCCACTCTGAGCAAGTAAAATTTTCAAATCATTGAATGCCTTCCTCAAGATCATAAAGCGACTTCTTAAGACATCTTTGTCATGCCAAAATCCAAATTCAGCACTAAATTTCACAACCATATCACGCCATGCTTGTTGGGTAAATTTTTGATTAATCATACTTCCTTGACGAACATGCTCTAGCATCAGATCTATGAAAAATCTGTCCATTGGCGGTGTCCAGTCAGTCATCTGGAAGTAGTTATTGGTAGGTTTGGCTCCTGGAACAGTTTGAGAACAGCGCATAAATGGATTGCAGCCATGTCATTTAAGCAAAAAGTTGATTAAACATACTAACATGCCTTCAATCTCCAACATGTTTCACCAGGATATATGCTGATAATTACCTCTTATGGTTTCTTGCAGATGGAGAGTGATATAAAACAACTGATGAAAGAAATGAAGAATTGAAAAAACTGGTAAAATAAGAAGAGCCCATAGAACAAAACCCACAATGGTCATCACAGCCAATACCTGGACCCCACTGCTTGCCCTTGCCATCAGAAGTTGATTTTCCAAATATCAAGTACAAGTCATTGTAATCTGGCTTGGGTCGGGTTCCAAAAACACTGACATCTGGGTGTTCCTACATTATACTTTATGTTAGCTGCCTGTAACAGGAAGAATCATACCTAAAATTAAAAACAAGCAAGGCACCTTTGTATAGGCATCCAAAACATCATCAAACACTGTAACCAACTGCTGCATATCATCACAAGAAACCCCTCTATGCTCAAGAAGATTTTTCACATCCTTGTAAAACTTCCCTAAACTTCTGTGACGATCTTTCAGGGAATCTTTGTCATGTTGCAATCCAAATCTTTCCTTGAACAACACAGCCATGTCAATCCAAGCTTGAGTATCCAATGTGCAATCAGTTTTATCTCCTCTATGTGCTCGCTCTAACATAAGGTCAAGAAAATAGCGGTCCATCGAAGGTGTCCAAACTGTATTTGAACAATCACCATTTGCACAATGTTGGTTGTCCTCTCCTATAAATAAGAGAATCTGGTAAGTGCTCTTATGGTAATTAACAATAATGGAAGACTACATATATCCTACAACCCTCATTTTCTGTCCAAAGCCCACCAGAATTTATGTTGGCGTATGGTAGATAAAGTGCAATTAGGAGAGTGGTTCATGTCCACACTAAACCAATCAAAAACATAAGTTTCAAATTTGTGATGGCCTTGAAGTTAAGCATGACAATAGCATAAGATGTCATTCATATTATTGCAAGTTCCCCAAAGTAAATAGTTACAAACTGAGCAAATGGCATAAACAGTACTTTTTGAAACTGACATAAATAAGATACATACCAATCCTGAGAACTGGGCCTTCACTGTCAAAATCCACATCATGTTCCCTGTGGCTGTGTTTCCCATTGGAGTTTTCTTCGCCATAGATGACACAAAGCTTGTGATAGCTCGGCACAGATATATTTCTATATGACCTAGCATCAGGATGTGCCTGCATATATCACATTAAAGTGATGGAATAAACACTCAAAACATCTGAGACAGAAATAAGTATGTCATATTCACCTTTGTATGAAAATCCCAGACATAATCTTCAGCTATAACCATTTCTTGGTTTTCATCCCAAGAAAATCCACTCTGTTCAAGAAGGAATTTTACACCATTATATAGCCTCCTAAAATGTTTGTAGCGGTTCCTCATCATGTCTTTGTCATACTCTAATCCAAATTTCTCATTAAACAATTTGATCATTTCAATCCAAGCCTCAGAAGTAAATTCATGACCAATTTTATTGCCCCTTAGTGCTTGGTCTTGCAACAAGTCAATGAGATAATGATCCAGCAATGGTGCCCAACAAGATCCCATGCTGCCACTTTCAGCCAAAAAATGGCCATCCTTTTCTTCACCTGCATGAATGACAAAGCTACTTATGGTGCAAACACTAGTTCATGATTATATGCAAGCTCTACAAACAAAAAGTATGCAAGAAGCAAGCCAATTATAGTTGTCTTCATTGAATGAAGCACATTAATAACAGCTAACTCAAATACCAGGACAAATATTCAACTCACCATTTTCAACAAGTAAGTTGCTATCTTCAAAGGCTTGTCCCCTATCCATATGACCTCGATGTCCATTGATGACTTCATTTCCATAAATCAAGCTCAAATCTTTGTAGTTCAGTAAGATCTTCTTTCTGTATGAATGTGCCTCAGGATGTGCCTACATTCATGGTAGTTACTTTAAGGGATAATGGTATAAAGTACCATGCCTAACAATATCAACATCATACCTTGATGTACTTGTCCCAGACACCATCATCAGCCACTATCAATTGCTTTTTTTCATCCCAAAAAAATCCTTCACTCGCAAGTATACTTCTTATATCATCATGGTACTTGAAAAGTTTCTTATAATGACGCTTTAGAAATCTTTTTCCGTGTTGAGTATGAAATTTTGTGTTGAACAAACTAATCATCTCTTCCCATGCTGTTTTACTGAACGTCCGATCACCTGGATTGCCCTTCCTAACTTGGTCCAACATAAGCTCAATAAAATATTGGTCCATGGCTGGTGTCCAATCTGTTTTCACACACTCAATACTTGCTGGGGCAACGCCTGTCCCATTGCCTACAATAGAAGAAAAAAATTGATCAATGTTGCAACTTCTCTATAAAGAATATGAACCTAAAAACTCTAATCAATAACAGCATGAGAGTCACCATGCACGGATCCCCTCCCAAATTACATGGTACTAAATTACATGTATTTATTTTAGTACAATAAGAGTAAAAAAGCATTTCATGAAATATAAGCCATCATTTCAGGCACAATTTGCTCTTATAAGGCATGTTGTCCAGTTAACGCCCTCAATCACCTAGCACTTATAACTAGCCATTGAAAGAATACTACGACAATAACCCTCAAGCCTGTAACATGCACCTTGAAATTCCAATGTCAAATACAACATTACCCTACATTTTGCACCGTTGCAAAAACATACCCAAATTGAACCCTTGACTGTCGTCATCCAAGTCTATATCATGACTTGAGCGGCTGTATCTTCCATCTGCTACCGTATATGCATATATCAAGCACAAATCATTGAAGTAAGCCAAAGACTTTGTCCTGTACAATTCTGAATCAGGGTGGGCCTGTATGATAGTTTGTCAATGCATGTTTACAGTATTATCAGAGACACAGATAATAATAATAACAAAAAGATACTCATCTGACCTTAATATAGGCATCCCACACATCATCATTTGCCATCACCATCTTTCGTGCATCATCCCAGGAAAAGCCATTCTGTCTGAGAAGATTCTTCACATCATTGTGTTGCTTCCACAGACTTGTGTAATGACTTTTCAAGGCATCTCTATCATATTTAGTCCCAAATTTTGCGTTGAACATCTTCGACATATCAGTCCAAGCTTGCTTGTTGAAGGTATGGCCCATTCTATTTCCCCTATGCAGCTGATCTAACATGAGATCAATAAAATACCTTTCCATAAATGAGGTCCAATTTATCCTTGTTCTATCACTACCTGGAGGGATCTGGCTCTCCATTCTCTTCCCCACAATATCAGAGCTTGCATTATAACCAAAAGCAATGCAAAGAGGATTAGCTCATCAACTAACATTGGCATAGAAACTTATTGACAATGCAGTGAAAATACAATGAGATCCCTCTAAGTTTCTGATTGTTTTTTCATTTACAATCAATCCCCAGCATTCATACACTGAAAAAACTGGTCCATTACAGAGTCAAAAGCTTCAAACAAGCTATGCCCTTCACACAAAAAAAAAAAAAAAAAAGAGGATTGCAGAAAGGTGTCGCATTTTCTCGTGAAGTAGCCTCAAAAGCTCAAAGAGATTTTGCAAACAGCATCAAATTCCCCAATAAAGTCCACCAAAACTTAGGGACCTTCCACAATAATATTGGGCCATCATACAAAATCGGCACCATCTGTGGAAAAACAAGCCTCCACCCTCCCCCGACACCTAGCACGCCAAATGAACCCACGACAGCAAAAATACAAGAACAAAGGATACAAAGCTAAAATAATAATGGCAGAGTGAAATTCAGCATGCAGAACGGAAGTAGCAAAAATACGAGAAACAAGACAGACCCACTTCTTGAAACTCGTTAAAAACTACATAGGATTATGTCTCATAGATTAACTAGAGCTGTAAATGGACAAGTGGGACCAATTTAACAAAGCTAAAGATTAAAACCCAAGTTCAAAAACAAAGCTTCCATAATTACCATCGTGCAAATTACGCAAGAGTTCAAACCCAAAAATGTACAAATTCCAACGCAGTTGGTAAAAGATAGCAAATTGATCAAATTTCCGTTCTGGGGTTAAAAAAAATGAGAAATGGCACGCACCTAGCTACGATTTGGTGTACCAGAGAAAGAGAGAAGGCGAAGGGAATGCACGAGAGGAGGATCGGAAAGGGTTGCCGGGTCGGTTTTCACGGATCCTTTGAAACTAGGGGGCAAAAGGAAGTTATTGGATCCTCAAATGAACATATTCGGGTCATGGGTTGGGGTTGTCTTTGGATATTTTTGTAACTCGCTTACGGGCTTCAGTCTCCAATCCCCACCCGGATTAACGGAGGTCTCTGTGGATACCCAATTGGACCTGGATATGATGGTTTAGATTTTACAGACAGCAAACTTTTCTTTGGATAACAATAAAAGGGTAAATTTTTTTGCTGTAAACCCATCAACAGATAATGAATAGACTTCTTTTACTTGGACACAGACTATATTATAATCATTAATTATATATTTATGATTCTTTAATTATACATCAAATAATTATAAATGTAAAACTAATCATTAAAATAAAGTAACAAAATATATTTTTGTGGATATGAAATTGTTCTTGTGAATAACACAAGATTTCCCATGTATGTAACCCAAAAATTTGGTCAGGCAAGGCAGTGACATGGTTTTAAAGTACAATTTGTATATAACTCCTTTGTGAATCATGTTGTTTCAGATGCATCTTGCACACTGATTTTGCTTTTGGTCAAAGTGAAGTTCAATTTTTTTCTTCAGGAAATGCATAAAAATAAATAAATAAGCAAATGAATAAACCAAAATTGTCCAAAAAAAAAAAAAAAAACAGAGAGAGACAGAGAAGTTTCGCTTTCTTTGTCCAACAAACCACTTGCGCTTGTTTATAGTTTTTTTCCCCTCCTGTTTAGCTGCCTTTCATCTTCTCATGTATAATGGCTAAGTTACAGCAAACATACATTCTCCAGATCCTATCCTCATCTGTATTCTTCAGGCAACCGGTATCCGGACATTACTAGTTTGTCGGTGAACATCTTGCCGGTCTTCGGCATGACGTGCCAGTGCAATGTCAGGTTGAATTCTTTCCCGAGGAGGTTGCTCCCCTACAAAAAGGGAACAAAATCATTATTCTCCAACATTGTACCTACGCTAGCTCTCGTCAGTGGTTGGAGAAAATGAAAGAAATCCGCATCATGAAATCGCATATCTTACCTGATCAACAAAATGGTACTTGTTTGCAGTCTGAACCCAAAATTTTGCATGCTCTTTGGCAGGTATAATGGCATCCCAGAGTGAAACCTAGAACACAACATTTGAAAACAATTTAGCCAGCCCAAAATTCGAGCAACATTTGCAATGCCAGGAGCATTAACTCTGGTATGAAATTATATTAAGAACATTAAAAGAGAAACTGATTCTGGGTTCATAATTACCTTTGATGTTCAAAAGGTTGGTTCAAGCTATACATTCAAATGACATAGGAACAAAAAAACACTCAACCTAAACTAATTTGGACCTGCAACTAATGTACCTGGTTCAATGCATTCTTTGAGGTTTCATACTCAGCTGCTACAAATACAAAAACCTGCAAAAATATACAGGTACATGTCAAGCAGCTTTTAAGAATAACTAATAAAAGCTCTGGAAAGACACCAATGCTTTTGCATCTCATAAAGTTTCAAATCCCTCACTCATGACACAGACCTACTTATAACAATTGTTTCTGTGTACATTTTTTACTTTGTTCCCTTACTCATGACATAGACCTACTCAAAAATAAGTGTTTCCACATTCATTTTATTTGGTCCCTAAAATGAGCAACAATTTTCTGAACAAGCCACTTAAACCAACTAACCAGCACACAACGAAACTTCAACAGAAAAAGAATATTTCAGAAATTGAAGGTAGTCAGATGCACGACCAATGGTACACACAGATGGCTTACCAGAGCTCCAGGGCATCATATTTGCAACTCAGAAATTAAATGGCTACAAAAACTTGAATGAGGTAAAAATCCAATGGTATTGAAATATCATACCTGCTTTGTGTTCCACGTAAACAGTGACTGTAAATTGGCTGTTATATTCATAGTGAGACTGACCTACAATGAATCATTGAAGGTTGATTAGCTAAGATATTGGAGTGTCTGGCATAGAGTCCAAAGGGGCAGATTATGACAGACACAAAATTATCTGGAAAGTCAAGAGCAAATGATAAAGCATTCATCACACGCTCCCCATAGAGCTTCGACCGTCCACACAAGAAGCCATGCACAGTACCACCAACAAAATAAATTCATCCCAGTGAACCTTTTTTTCCCCCTTTTTATGAAGGCTTCCATAGTTCTATTAGTTGAACAGAGTATCTTGGGCTAGCAAAAAGATATCAATGTAAAAACATCATGCTTCCACCATAATATAGGGTTTTCTTGCACATCATCGTTAAGAATAACTAATGAAGTAAAAAAAGGAGCAAGCAACTTTTGTTCAAACTTTTACCAAAGATCTTTAGTAAGAATCATAACCAAGGATGGCCTAAAGAAACTCATAAAAGATTTATAGGAAAAGAATCATGTTTGTTTGATTGTTCAACACATGAAAACAGCATACATGATTCCCTTTAATGCCAGGTTTCATAACAACACAGGTTAATGGATTAATCTAACTGGTTATGAGGAAGATCCCGTGCCTACTTCAAGTCAACTGAGCTCAACATATTGTACACATAGATCCAGCCATAATGAAGTGCAAACATGTTAGCAACAAGCTAATACCACAATCAGCTCAGTCACAACAGTGCATTACCAGGGAGAAAACGAGGACTCCTTCACTAGCTAGATTTCCCAAAAGTCTAATTCAAGATTTTCAAGGCTCTGTTAAATTCGATAGAGGCATCTACACACAGCATCAAAGATAGAATGATCAAGCAGAAAAAGCAGCCTATTCCAGCGCAAAAACTATAAGATAATTCCATAGCCGTGAAAATATTATATCTTTTTAGGCAATTCTATTCTTTGGGTATCTTTGATCAAATTATAATAATTGAAATTAATATTAAAAGAAAAAAGTGAACAACACCTCACAAATCTAAACAACAATTCAAGCAAATCTACAGCAATAAGAAAGATTAAAATTAAAGAGGAAAAGAACAGAAAAGGCCAATTCACCTCATCATTTCCATTTGGCTGCTTCTGGAACCAATTGATATTCAATATCTACAATCACCAAAAACCCCAAGAAAAATAAAAACCCCACAATCAGTTTTTTCGTTAAAAAAAAAAAAAAAACGAACCGAGGGTTTTATAAATTCGAAACAGAACCATATGTACGGAAGAGCAGAGACAGACACAAACAAAAGAAACCTGGATATGGGAAGAACGAGAGGGGGAGTTAAGGTTGTCGGAGAGAGAAGCCATGGCACACATGAGCGCGAGGATGGTGAGGGCGAATGTCAGCAACGCGTTCGCTCTGTAGCCAAAAGAATGCATCTTTTTCCTTCTTCGTTTTCTTTCTTTTTATTTTTTCCTTTTTTCTTGGCTTTGTTCCCTTTTTCTCTTCTTTGTAGTCTCGTTTCGACTAGGCAATGTTTCTGTTTCTGTTCTGTTCTGTCAATAGAGCGCCACTGCCATGGTTGTTGATATAGAGCATCGACTGAGGCGCTTCTTTGTCGTCTCTGGGAGGACGGGGCAGGTAGCTGGGGTTTTTGCATTTTTGGCGTTTTATAGGAATCATTTTACAATTCAATTGTGTTATTTATTTATTTTGGTTACGAGAAATTACAGAGAAAAAGCCACGGCCAATCTCAACCGGACAATGTCTTGTTGTGAGATTGAAATCACTCCAAGTGGCGTCTCAGCCACCACAAAGTAAAAACCCCAGTCAAAGTGTTGGAAGCAAAGTTGGGTCATTCAGTCAATCGAGGGGTTCCCCATACGACACAGAGAGGAGAACACATCTCTATACTCGAGGGCTTTCGAATAGAGTTAAAAATTGGGGGCCTTTGAATAGAAGGAGAAAGCAGACCCCTCTGACAGGAGCCCGGCCGAAAGTTACTCTCCCCAGGAATTTGACAACTCTATATCCCAACCCAGACCCACAAACCAAGAGGGGTTGCTGAGAAATCTAACATTGGGCTACGTCCACTCATCCTCGCACGTTCTTTAAAGCACTTGCCTTGAAGTGAGGAGACGTGATGGACTATTTATAAAATTTCCTGAGAACTCGCCGGGTTAGCACACTAACCGGACACTCTTAACGATTAGTATTGTAGGTGTTGCCCCCTTTGACATGTATTTTGGTCAAATATACTTTGTAGATATTTATTGATGATTCTCTTTGATTGTGATTATATAAAAAAGAAAGCATTATAGTCTAGAATTTAACTATTTATAATATAATTAATATAATGTATGGGAAATTCACTAATTTATTTATTTATTTATTTATTTTCAAAAGAAAAAGACGTTATTTTTTATTTATTTTTGCCCGGGTAAAGGTGCTGAGGTCGGCTCGGGCCAGGGGTATTAAGGTAATTATACGTTGTTGTCCGGCTCTCGTACATAATAATATATACACGACACCTAAACAAGAACCGCAGTGCAACGGTCGACTCTCCATTTCGCCTTTCTCTCCCTCTCCCTCTCTCTCTCCTTCTTTCCATGAATTTCTGCAGAAAGGGGGATGGGGACCCTCTTCAACATCCGGCCGCCGCCTTACCGGCAACATCAATGGCGTGGCGGCAGAGGCCACTCCGTCATCCCTCACCGACAACTAAATCAACGAGGCCAAATTGATTACGGTGACACTGTCTTCCGGTTTCTTTTTTCCTTTGGTAAGTGGGTAAAGATTTCTTGTTTTCCTGTTCAATGCACTTTCTTTGGGCAAAGATTGGTGGGTCTTTTACTGCGACTTCATCAGAAAAATTGTGTAATAAAAAAGCAAAAGAGTTGTGTTTTGGGTTTTGAAGGCTATTTGAGGAAAACTTAAGAGTCGTGTTTATGTGATTTTCTTCAGGAAATCTGCCCTGTACGAGGAAACAAAGAGATTCCTGTGAACAAAGAAGGTGTCAACGGCAGTGTTGGTATCTTCCAACCATTAAAACATTGGTAGTTTGTTTCATTCTAGCTATGAGTGATGATGGCAACTTTTGAGATCAATAGCCCCTTTCACTTTCAGAAAGCTGCTTTTGCGAAATCAAGAACTTGGATACTTAAAGTTCAAGTGAGTTATTTTTCTAACTAAATGTGATTACTTACGAATTGAATGTCTATGTCCTTTAAATCTGTGTTTTTGTATTGGCAATACGCAAAAAGTCAGAGGTCAACCACCCCTTCAAAGGGAGGTTGCCATGGGGTGAAAGATTTTGAAGATCTTGTGCCAGGTTGAAAAAGATATCAAAGGTCTGTTCCGTATTTCTTTTTCCTCAACAAGGAATGTGATTCTGTCAAATTGTTTCAATTAGTTGCTTCCCACTCCATGCCTCAAAATCTTTTCTCCTTTGTTATCTAATTTTTAGGCTATCCATGTTCTGCAGTTCACCATGGCAGATGATGCAAAGTTGATTTTCCGTTCTTATCGACTATACATATAATCCATTCATTGGAGAAGAAAATACGATCTTTAAGGGGCCTTTCTCATGCTTTTTCGTGATGAGGTTCTGTACATCTTGCAACCCAAATGTTCAAGAAAGCAAAGAGTTAAACAACTTTGACCATTAAATTCTTCATCAAATTTGTGTTTTGTTTAAATATAAAGTTGACACTAATCTTTGCTGGTTTTATTACCTTTGGACAGTTTGGAAGATTCTTTTCTGAATCAATTTTACTGATTGGACACACTGCTTCTGATGCTGGTAGTTTGGATGTTGCAGAAGTTGTCCTGCTCGGTAATTAATTAATGATATGTTGCCTGTCCTCTTTTATATTGTGATATTAACATTGTGTTGCATAATCCTTTTCTTTCATTGTTAAACAAACAACATATGGAATTAGGCAACTATGTGCACTTTATACCATTGCTTACCCACCATTTCATGATATGGCTCGTAAGAATATCCATGTTGTTCGACTTCATGATTCCGATGTTTGGGTCTGCAGTGACTTTCTTTTGGTTTGTAATCTCTGCTAATAATGCAGAGAATCAGATTGAGAGGAGAAAAAAAACATTAGAGAGGCATGAACTTCATCTTCTTGTGCTTATTTATCTCTGTATAGTGTTCTTATTATACTTGTAATTTCATTCTTCTATGCATATACAAATTTATTTATTTCACCATCTTAGCGCACTGAGTAACACTACATTGTTTGGCTTGAAAGGAGCTTGAAATATAGATGAGGAAAGAAAAAGAAAGGAAAACAAGAAGAAAGTGAAGGGAATAAGAGAAAGAAGTCATTGTTCTAATCAAGAATGCTTCAGCTTGCTAAGAGGAGGAATGGTCTATTGGTGAAAGCAAATTTTTGTGCTTTTATAGGCCTTCAATGTCACCAAAAAGGAACACATTTTGGGATTGTGGCATCTTTCATGGTTAGATTTTGGATCTTTTCTTGTATTGCATGCAGGTGCGCTTAGAATGACGCTAATGAGCCCATAATTCATGTTCCAGTTTTGGCAGAATAAGGCTAAGGAGATGGATGTATAAACAAAGAGAACAAAAGATTTTGGGGCTTCATTGAGGAATGTGATGAAACACACGGCGGGGAGGACTGTGACCAGCTTCCCTTTGCCATGCATTGTTTTCTAGGACCAGGTTCGCATTGAGTCCAGATGAACTAGTGGGATGGGCCAGAGCTGGATCAAAGGTAATTTGCCAGTTGCCTTCCACTGCTACAGGCAGCACTAGGTGTAACACATGCAACTAAAATTTTCTTTTGCTTATGGACCCCAGAAAAAAAAAAAAAAAAATTACTTGTTCCAAATCCCATCAATTATAATTAGCTGTCTGCTTGATCTATGGAGGTAGGTTCAAGGATGCATTGTGACCATCACCGACATGCAACAGATGTTGATTAGGTAACCAAGACAACTTTCAATCTTTATTTGGAACTGTACGTCGGACAGAGACTTAAGACAGACGTTTGGACGATATGCAATGGACGGCTTAGCTGTTCACAAATCAAAGCTTTCTGGGTGTGGTAAGGTAATACGAAAAAGACAATAACATGTCATTGGATCAAACACGGCATTGAATGGTGCGCTCAATGATAACATGTTGCTTAAAATTGAGTGCTCAAATTCGTAGTTATCTTTACATCTCTTCCTTTTTAGATTAAAAAAAAAAGGGGGGGGGGGGGGGGAAGAGAAATGTCTTCATTACAAATGATATTATTATAACAGTTGAAAGTTTTTCGTGTTGAGTGTGATCATGTATCAAATCAACACAAATATACAACAATGATGATAATATTATATAACACTATGATTACAATCATGGACCTCCGTGAAGAAACCGTGTCACTATTTGAATGGCGGTGTTCATACCGAGTTGGACAAAGGTCAAAACACGTCGTTGCCATGCCAGTGGAAGATATTGTAGAGAAATCTAACCCTCTGGTCGACATGCATCTGAAAGCCTGTCTTGCAGTGGAAAGGCCAACGAGAAAGGTTGCTAGGAAGAAGTTTAAACAAAACAGCTGTTTAATTAATCTTGCACCCTTGTATAAGCGGCACCCACTACAAAAGTTCATAAATAAAAAGACAAGACATATTACAACATAGAAAAACATACAAAGTTTTTTGAAACTACTCTAGTCACTCTCACATTATACTGCAACTACCAGTGTTCTCGTCACTGAAGATGTGGGTGAAAGGATCGGCGCTGGGAGGTGGCGGCATCATCGGAGGCGGCGGCATATAATTAACGGCCGGATGCGGCCGAGCATACATCATCGGTTGAAACATATCATTCCCATTGTGCCTCTGCTGCTGCTGCTGCTGCTGGTTCATCATCATGGCCATGTATTGCTGCTGCTGATTGTAAGGGTTGCCAGGGCCCATCCCTTGATAATATCCTCCTCCGTTCATTGCTGCAGCTGGCAGGCCCTGGACTGCTGGGAAATTATTATTACCCATCCGATCATAAGTCCCCGTATGACCCATATGCCCCATCTGAGGCTGGCCCACATTCTTGGGACCGCCATTTCTTGAGCCATTAAGATCATGGAACCCTTGCTTTGTTTTATAAAAATCATGGGCCCCATCTGTTTTGCCTCCACTCTTTTTGGGCCCATTGGGATTATGGTTTCCACTGCCCACCTTATTACCATTATTGGTACTCTTACTCTTAGTGGTACCATTAGCCTCCCCCCAACTTTTACTTTTCTTCCCAAAGCCTAGAAACCCACCAATTCCTTTACCCCCAGTTTTACTTTTACCATCTTGTTTTTTATTCTTCTTGCTATCACCACCTCCACCTCCACCTTTTTTGCTTGCATTACTATTCTTGCCATCTTTACCCTTAATTGCAATTGGTATCTCAATAACTCCACCACCATTCTTGGCACTTCCACCAGCCCCTCCAGGTGCCCCACTCTTGCCACCACGTATTGGCGGATTTATCGTACCATGGGGTCCGCCTAGTCCATTGAAATTACCCACCACGGGCATCATCTTGTTGGCCAGATGTTGACCATGACCATGACCATGACCATGACCATGGTCAAACTCCTCCTCCTCCTCATCATCATCAAGTTCATCATCAAATTCATCATCAAACTCATCTCCAAAGTCATCAAAATCATCGTCAAACTCATCTCCAAAGTCACTTGCATCAGACTCCTGGTCTAAATTGAACTTGACAGACTTCTGGCCCTTATTATGGGGCACCTTTATATCCTTAGACCCCTTGAATTGTTGCATTTTTTGTTGTTGTTGTTGCTGCTGCTGTTGCTGGCCATGTTGCCATTTTCCACCCTTATTTTGAGATTTGTTATCCTTGCCACCGCCACTCTCAAATTGCATATTCTTGAATTGATTGTTGAGATGATTCTGGAAGTAGTTGTTGGCCCCCTTTTGACCACCCCACAACTCTGCATGTTTCCCTGATTTCTCCAGCTTTTTTATGAGCTTGGCTGGGTCAACTTTTCCTGTTACTGTCACCTTCCCTTGCTCTGCATTTAAAGTGGTAGTATACACACCTGCCCAACATTAATAGCCCAATTAGCATTTTCAGCTGAAATGGACCAGAAGAATGAACAAACAGGAAATGAAATAAAAAATTTAAAAAAAAAAAAAAAAAAACTCCTAAAGAGTCGTCATGGAAAATGTTGCATCTAAATTCTGGCAGTCTCACCAATGAAAAAATTATGCATAAATGTCTTTTTCAGTTCCACCAATTAGGCAAGGCCACAAGTACACCCTCCTCCTTTCTAAACGTCCCTTCCACCCAAGTTTCAGATCTGTCTCTGGTTATTTCAAACTTTCAACTAAGGAGAGTAAACAGATGGTTTTCACTCTGAACTGTAAGGAGCACACCATGGAATTTCAATTTTTCATAGATTTAGTATCAGTTAGTTGAATTTGACATAGCCATGAACCAGAAAATAGGACTGTGCCATGACTGCTAAAAGGTTGACATGATAAAAACTTCATATAAGAGAAAAGCAGATTTGTCATTTAGCTAAATAGATTTACCTAAAACTCTTTTTAACTATAGTCAATTATTTCCACCCATGAACATATCAAGCCAACGATAACCATAAAGAACAAATCTTGAACAAGAAATCTAAATGACAGTGGACATGAAGAGCAGAGCATACCATCTATTTTTTGCAGCAGCTTCTTTATCTTCTTCTTACATCCATCACAGTGGCACTGAATGTTTACTCTCAGAACACAAGTCTGCTATGAGAAGCAACCACAAAACAAGAAAAATCATATACTTAAAAATCAAGAACTAAAAAAGGAAGAAGAAAGAAACTGAGGACACAAGTATGGAATAAAAGAAAGTTAGTAAGGTCCTAAAAAGCTTAAATCTTGGAACATGAGAATGAAAATTAGAGGATAGATGAATAGAGTACCTGCATCTTCATTAACTCTTGCTTGTCCATACCTTGTGACACAGAACTGGAACTTCTGTTCCAGTTAGCTTAGCCCAAAAAATGATGCAGAGAGAGAGAGAGAGAGCAAAAGGGTAGTAGGTAGTTTGCTTCTGAGTTCAGAATGAGAAAGAGATTGAGCTAGAAGATTTCAAGAAAAGGAAAGGCAGTGAGAGCTAAAGGGCTGGCTAGTGGTCAGCCGAGAATTTAACTGACACTTCTTGTTGCTTCTTCTTCCATTGCACTAGCCTTATTTTAAAATAACCTTGCGAGAGAGAGAGAGAGACAGGTTGCTCAAGTCGGTTCCCACTGAGCAAGGCATCCTGATGAAAGAGGCTTTAGCTACAAGCAGGACTTGGCTTTATAACATCACAAGCTCAAGTGTATTTACGGCCTAATTTGATTAATATAATTAGAATATATACTAATTAATAATCTTTGGGTACCAAAAAAACATGTTTTGAATATTAGATTAGATTGGAAGGGGATAATAAAGAGAAAAATATTGAGGGCGGGCTTCTTGTATTTTTATATTGCGTCACAGGTTGCCTGGGGGCCTAGGATCAGGTGAGCACATGGGGTTTCGCCAATAGTGTCATGGATTAGAAGTGGGGATGACTCCCAGCAGCCAGTGGTACAGGAACTCTTAAATTATTTTGAGACAAAGGCAACCCCCAGAGTCCCTTGTAAGTTAAATTAAGTTTTTCATTTCGGCGTTCAGTCTTGTAGCAATCTAAAAGATGTCATGTCCTGTCATGTTGCTCTCAGTTGATTGTGCTAAACAGCTTAGTAGCAGAAGTAGTCACCTCTACAATTGAACTCAACCCCAGTTCTTAAAAACCCGAAAAAAAAAAGGGGGGGTGTTTATGATTTTGTTTTTTCGGTTAAAAGTGATTATGATCTTGTGGCACACCACAAGCTCAGATTTAAATCAAGGTTGGATTTGGTGGTCTTTTTGTATCTTCTATTTGTTTTTCTAATTAGTTTTTATTTTTTTTAAATAGATTACTGTTAATCTAACGATCATCCACAGGCAACGCTCGCAAATTTCAGAATCAGAAATGTGGGAATCAGTAAATGGTCTGGCCATATCATAGACATCAAACTGGAAGCCTCTTCAAGATTCAGAATTTTAGTGGGAATGGTTGATGGTTTGACCATCAATAATCTAACGTTACTGGGAATTGGCACTAGGAAGCATACTAAAATTGAGGAAATTTTGGTTTTTTCTTAAAAAAAAAAAAAACTGCAATTGCATTATTTAATGAATGAGGAAAACTCAAGAGTTTGTCACAAATGAACCAAGCCTAGAAACCTCAACAAAAAGTGCCAGGATGCACAATTTTAAAATGCTCGAAACAACAAATTTGAAAAGGTTCTAGCACGCAGTGTTTCCTAGTTGTGGACTCGATGGAAAGCAGCAAGATTGCCACATCATCCCTCGGGGCACAGGGCTCTCAGTTCACAAGCCGAAGGAGCCATCTGAAAATACTATCTATCTTTGCCCTTGGACAGAGACAATGACAGGGAGTCAAACAATAAAAAAAAAAATGTCAGAACTGAAAAAAAAAAAAAAAAAAAAGGTGTTTGAATATTGATTTTTCTCTGAGATTGGCCACTTCTTTAGAAACCAAATTATTGTGTGTCCCTCCTTAAAAGCCGAACCCCTTGAAGAAAAGATTGCCATCGTACCTTCTTTAACGCTCCCATTTGCACATGTGAATGGCGACAAAAAAATGACCACTTCAAGGCACAGGTTCAGAAATATCTAACCCTTTACTCCTCTCTTATATGTCCCGATAGCAGGTTACGTTACAGATTGGCTTTTCCAGCCCAATCTTTGACTAATCAACCTTTTTTCATTATTTTGAACAATGGTTCAATTATTTATGCGATGCGCATGTTGAAACTCGCTTTTTATTCCCTGGAATCCTTGGGCTTGGAGAAGAGGCAATCACTGGAGGTGTGGTACTTCATGATCCCAGTGAGGCATCAATCACCTAGAAGAAATCAAAAACATGTAGCTGCTTGCTACTTGTGAAGCACGTTCAAATTATTTTATTATAATTATTAAATATATATTTATAATTTATATCAAAATTCAATAATAATAATAATAATAAGACGTTACTTACGTGGGAAAAGAAGTAAAAGAAAGGAAATGAAATGACAGTTTGCAAATTTCCTCACACGTAGATGACCACTTTTTAGCCGTTGGATCGAGCAACTGAATAGTATAGACACTTGGTTACTTGATGATCCTACGGATGAAATCCTCGTTTGCATATGCAAATGTTTGCACGGGATTGGGACACAAGAACAAAGGTGTCAATGCAGCAGCTAATATTCACAATGCACGGACGGTGTGGCAGAGAAGTCAGAAGGAAATAAGATGCGAGATCTTGGCGTACATGTCCGCGTTTTATGCCATATATTTTGCAAGTAAGCATGCGAGATCCTAGCGTGCATGTCTGTGGGTTCAGCTCAGCTGCATTAGCCTGGCTTTAGCTGACAATCCATATGCTGCCGTGTCAAGAATGAAGTCAGCCCGAGAGTCAATACAATACAATACAATATCATATCAGGCCATGGAAATTTTATTCAGCTCTCTGACCATTTTGTTAAGTTAAAATGAGACTTGTAATATTTGGTATTTACTTGAAATTAATGTTTGGTAATAATTAATTTTGGGTCTCATTTTATCCCAAAAAAAAAAAAAACTATTTTAATATGACTTGAATGTTAGGCATTTCAGTTTAGAGGGAGTCTTGTAATGAAAATATCACCCTTTTTCAATCTCAGAGCGTGGAAGTCGAGGGGACGTCAATAATTGAGAGAAGAAGAAGAAGAAGAAGGAGATGCTGGAATCTTGATAATGCTCCAAAATTCGCTACAGTCATGCAATTCCCGTAATTAATGCATAATTGCCTAACAGATAAGGTGTGTGTTAGGAGGACAGTGACATATGTTCACTGTTGTCCGAGAAGATTTGACAGTATTGCGGGCCTCATTGACGATAACTGCAATGTCCCGCCAGTAGACAACAATTTTAGAGGCACGGTCTTCTCGCTGGACTGCACAAGCTCAGCCTTTTGGGTACCCAGCATGCGAACCCTTGCGGGTTCGACAATCACCTCGGGAGGCACAGCGCAGCTTCGTTGTTTCGGATAAGAGGATGGATACCCCAAGCGTAGCTGTCAAGGTGAGAGTGATTCCCACCTTGTCGATCAATTTTCGAATCCTAGATTAAAATACATGAAGGTAATAACTTGTTAATCTCATTAATTCAGCACCAAGAATCCACCTTTGGCTAAGCGGAAGAGATGAACTTAATATTACACGTTAAATTTAGTCGTTTAATCTTCATTATATATAAATAAACGTAATTAATATGATTGTTAGACGCAATAAAACATAAATATATGTTGTATAAACTTGTATTTGAGATGCATTCAACTAGCTGCATTCATGTAATTTAGCAGTAGATTGTTGGTTGTCATGTAACAGGCAAGTGACCGTTTGACCCACGATAAACTCGGCTTATTTGGGGGACGTACAGCAATGGGTTTGGCTAAATACGGTCAGCCATACTTGCCAAAGCATGCCCAGATTATGCAATAACACAACTTTCCTCTCACCTTGCAATCTGTTGGATATCGCCGTATTCCTACATCTGCTTGTTCTCGGAGGGGCCTCCAGCGTGCTCTGCAACTTGATCAAAAGTACTATTGGATTATGGGGCCATTTGTTTTAGCGGATGAGAGACTCCCATATGCTCCGAGTTCCCAAAAACATAAAAAAAAAAAAAAAAATACACACTCCAAACGATACTTTTTTTTGTGTTAGACATGATGGCAGCAAACATTAATATTTTCCTTACCTTGGCTAATTTATCCACAAAAAATTAACCAAAATAAATACTAACAATATCATAACTATTAATTATAATTAATATATTTTATTGTAATTATAATTAATAATTATTTTTATTTCGTATTTATTTCTCGTGTTCTTGCAATAAAATACTTTACCCTCACCACTAAGGTTTGATCTAGTACAATATCATTTTCTAACATAATTGATTGTTAAAGCAACCATACAATTTAGCTATGAATTGTTCAAACATTGATCAAGTCAACAGATTCGAGCAATAGTTATCTACGGGGCGGAGAGAGAACCAATCCCTATGCTATTCAAAGTACTGCAGCAGCCATGCAAATCGAGGCCAATGTTAGACCTTGTAAAGTACACGACCAACCGAGATTCAAAATCCAGGCTAAAGCATAAAGTCATTGATACTCTCACTTTAAGACAGTCTTTGAGACTGTGGACACTCCCTCTTGTCTCCTTCTTTATGTCAAAATAACCAAAATCATCTCCCCCCACATACTTTGGATATTTAAGTACTTTCATGCCATATGATTACTTACATGGCAAATATTCCTTTTCCTTTTCCTTTTGCCTTTCTACCATGGGGCAAAAATCGCATAGGTAAGTGATTTTTGAAGCAGTGTTTTTCCACTTTTATGATAAAGCAAAATTCTTTTCACACTATACTGCAATATCATGAAAAAAAATGCAATTTTTTATTTTTTTCACATAAAATCTTACATGATATCTGTCAAAAGAAGGAAAGAATATTATGATCTTTTTTTATGTCCTTCACATATATGTAATGTATGAACATCATGAAACCTGTAGCAGAATTATGCAGAGAGAATAGCTGACTGTAGCAAAACTGCATCTTGAAACTTTGGTCATGAAAAAGATGAAGTAGCTTGGCAATACAAATCTTTGCTCTGAAAATTCTTTCAAGAATCCCCACCGATAAGTCCTGTGGATTCATTATTCCAGGAATGCAATTTGCTTTCATTATGCTGGGGGGCCATCTAGAACAGAAACAGGAATTACATTAAGTAAATGGATACTTCCAAGGAGAAAGCAGCGCATGGCTGATTTTTAAACATTCATTTCACGGAAAAAGGATAAAAGAAAGATAAAATTTCAAAAAGCATAATCATTCAGAAAAGCATGAAAAAATAAATGTGGTTCTCAATCTAACCTTTATCAATCTTGATCTCCATAAGTTCCTCGATCGGCTGACGGCATATTGGACATCTGTTTGATTTAAGCCTCAACTCTTTTGCACACTCATTGCACAAACACTGAAAGGGGAAATTTAGTGTTTTAGCACATGTGCCTATGCAAGCAAACTCAGGTGCAAGGGTGCATCCACAAGCACTTGAGGGAGGGGAGAGAGAAGCAGAGAGAGATTGATGCATGCTGTTTTTAGTTTCGAAACAACACCCTCTTGAGTTAAGATAGAGAAAAGGGGGAAACAAGTGGCATTAAGAAATATGTTGTAAAAGCTGTTTTGATCATATTAGTCCTACAGGAAGGGACATATACTCGGGGATGAAAGTCAATTCCATCTGCATTTTCAATTTTCATAAGACCCATGATGCTTTTGCTTTGCTAATTCTGATCACAAGATTGTCTTCAACAATCAGACCTTGCAATAACTAGGATATATCTGATTAAACCAAGGCCCAATAAAAATCCAGCCATTGGGATGGACCAGACTAAGCGTCTATATACTCAGACGTTGATTAAATGATGAAATACCCATGTAAAAATTTAAGCCATTAAACTCCTAAATTAAGTGATTCCAGTTATAACTAGGAAATCCCAATGATTGCAATAGTGCAGTAAACAGTTGATTGTTGATGCCCACTCATTCTTCAATTACACAAGCAAGCCAGATCTAATGACACAGAACTGATATAAGCACATCTAATCAGACATGGATCTTTTTTAGAACCTAGTTGATAATATGCACCAACAGTTACCACCAAAGAGAATCATAATATGAATAAGATCAAGATCAGCATTTTCACCATATGTCGGCAAGGCAAAACAGCTGTATCCTTTGGCTCAGTCATGCAGATGATACATTCTTCTCCTGACTGATTGTTCTCAAAGCTTGCCTCATCATTATTGCCAATACCATAAATCTCACGAAGCTCATAGCGAACCCCATCAATCCACAGTATTTGCTTGACTACTTTCACTTGAAAAAGACCTTCCTTACTTTTTTCCAAGACTGCTTGAGTAAATTGTCCATGAGGAGATACTGTCGACAGAGACTGTTCATGCTCTGTACCCCCAGAGAAAGAAGGCGAGCATGCTTCTGCTGAGATTACAAGTGGGAATACATCTTCCTTTGGAGAGGGTTTTGACAGGTCATCCAACTCAAAAAAGCCTAGATCAATGCCAGCTCCTGATGGCTGACAGAATTTTTGGCCCAGTCCTTTCTTGAAAGGAATTTTCCTTGGCAAAGAAATTTCTGGGTACAGTGGCATGAATGTACAGTTGGTTCCTTCCTTAGCAAAGTAAAATATTGAGATACTGTCCTTGAACAAGAAAAAGGAAACTTGTCACATATACATGAAGAAATAAATAACTACAAATTGGAAGTCCTAACAACAGTCTAAATGGCCAATCATAGGGCAGTGGAAATGGAACAGAAAATTGTTATCTTGTCACCAAAGTTCAATGATTTTTCAGAACAACTACCTATGAAGGATCAACAGTTAATTATCTTCTCAGAAACTCTGTGATCCAAAGTTTGGAACATTTCACGCCAGCTAATTCAACTACCAGAAATCAGCTCCACTTAATTAAGACCCTAAACTAAGAGTAACAAATGAGACTTCCATTTTATGCAATCACTGGCATTTTGTTTGGTAGTAACCTCCAGCCATTGAAATTATCCATAAAGTCAGGAACTTCATATCCAACCAAACAATTTGGGTGGGTTGGTTGGGGGGTGTGGAGACAGACAGACAACTTACCAAAAAATCAAACAAGATCCTAGGTGTTAGAACCTATCGATCTTCTGCAAAAGAGGTTTTTCAAATTTGTGCTCCTCAGAAACATTAACAATTGCAAGGGGAGGGCAGATTTTAACCCATAACTAGACAACCAACTCCTCCAGTTTACTACCATCAACACTGCACAGTCTCCATCATAAGATGAGACAAAGCTCAGTGACCAACACTAAATGATCAGTTGAAGAATAGTAGGCTAGTGTTTCCCCAGGGGACTCAGGGTTGTTGGACGAGAAAAGCAGACACATTCTGAATTACCAACTTCTTCTTTGTAACTCCATCCCCTCCCTCCATCCCAGAAAGGAAAAAAAAAAAACAGAGAGAGATCAAACTTCTTGTAGGCAATACAAATGAAGAAGTGTATATAGTTTATATGGAGAAAAAATGCCAAATCAAATAAAAATCTTTCCTTCTCCTGGATATCAAATTATGAACATGAATGCAAAGAAGTGATTTTTGGTCATCCAAGAAACGCAAGGAATTGAGAAGAGTGATCTGGTGAAAAAGTCAAAAATTGTGAGAACGTGGAGAAGGGACCGAAGACTATTCAAAGGTTGCTAGTCCGTAACTACAATTCAAAGAAAAGAATACTCAAAACCTACGCGAACAATCTCCGCAACAAGATGAATCATGATCGTTTCAACCATCAATCCCACAACCATAACTTCAGTTTTAGTATATCAATCAAGATTGACTCAAGATTTATATTTATCAATTGCAAAGAAAGAAATCACAATACCAATTTCTAATTGCCAAACAAAACAATAGAAAGAAACACAAAATGAATAAAATAAAAAAGATAAAAATCATAACTTACCTGCCATCAACTAGAGCATCAAAAGTGAAAGAAACCAAAGAATCACCAAACTTGCTCTCATCAGGAACGATCCTTATGCTATCTTTGTGCACATTCACATCATTCTTGATCTTCTTGGCATGGTTATGATCAACATAAGCAGGTGGCGCCACCAGATGAGGAGGCGGAGGAGGCCTCGTGATCATCGGTGGAGGGCCAGGAGGGCAATAGGGGACCCACCCACTAGACGAAGAATTGAATGCCGGCGACAGAGGAGGAGGAAGTGGGCGAAATTGGTAGTTATGGAAGTTGTAGGCAGAGTATGTTGGCGGCTGTGGCGGCGGCGTCCTCGGTGGCACGGGGTTGGTCAGAGAAGAAGAGGGTACTGGGTTATTGTATCGTTGTGTATAGTCATTATGCGCATCAATGTTTGAAATATTATTATTGGTATTGGTGTAAATATCAGAAGAAAGTCGTTGGCTTCGAGGGGCTTGACCAGAAGGGAGGGACGGGCGGTGGTTGGGCTGGTGGTACCGGTGCTGGCTTCCCTGTTTGCTCCATGAAACACCCATTTTTGTTTTGGTTGAAGACAGGCTTGTTTAATTATTGTTTTGTCTTTGGTTTGTGGTTTTTATGGTTGTTTTGTCTGTGGTTTTGTAAGAGGAAGGAGAGGAGCAGAAGCAACCTCAAATGGCAACGCGTTATTTATTTATTTATTTATTTTCTGTCTTCCATCTCTATTTTTGTGTTTCAAGATTTCAATTTCAGAGTTTTTCAGTTCTACTCTCATGGAAGCTTCTTCCATAGAGACAAGGTCAATCGTAGGCAGAGTGGCTCGCATCTAGACGCATCCAATTGACCGTATCCGCCTAACTTCACGGGGCCTCGTTTTTATTGGACCCATCCCAGAAAAACACTTAACCTCAGACTCATGCACCCTATCACTTTAAGATACCTTGTATAAGACTCTCGGGCATTGTAAATTTTGAGAAAAAATTAAATATAAGTGATTTTATTTTTATTTTTTTATAATTTAAATTTATAGCTTTTTTGAGTATCTTAAATTTGTGATTTTTAAATTACGATAGAATAACATTAATTAAGGCCTCATTTTTAGTTTATTCAGTTTTTTAAAGAAGTTTACGACTTTTGAAAGTCAAGTCAACAATGAACGGCAAAATGAGGAGGTTGATGACGCGGCTAAGAAGGTTCGTTGCGTTTTTTATTCCGAAAATCTCAGCTGTAGAAACGCTGCGTTGCAATCTTTGCTCCCTTCTCTCCCCGACTCCTCTTTCTGTGATTCACAAAAAGTAAAATGGGTCAGCAACGCACAGGATTGATAATTGTAAAAAAGGGGTCAGAGAAGAAATTGTGAAGCGAAAGACCAGAAGAATGATATTTGTGACAGTGGGGACATCATTGTTTGATGGTCTTGTAAGAGCTGTGTTTACCATTAAGGAAGTGAAAACAAGAGTTGTTGAGGAAAGGTTACACCCCCACCTCCTCATTCAAGCAGGTAGAGGATGCTTTGTACCCACCAAGGTAGCTAGTTCACCAACTCTTTTGCGAAATGAAGATATAAAGGTGAAGACTTTGTTTTGAATTTTGATGTTTTGTTGATGAAATCTAAGTGGGGTCGAAAAGTCGGAGGATAGAAAGGGATATTTCATTTCAAATGAATTACAGTTCACTATACCGATACGTTGTTCTTGGTTTTGATGAGGTGTAGGACGTTGGTTTTTGGAAGGTGACAAAAAGAAATTCTTTAGCCTTAAATTTTGGTCAGAACTCAAAATTTTCCGAGTTAAGCACACAAATTTTTCTCAATTTCAAATATCTTCATTATATTCTATGAAACAAGTGAGATTCATCAAAAAGAAATGTTGCTACATTATTGCTTTACAATTAACGTTAAATTAAGTGATATTAGGCGATAAAAAATAAAGAAATGTATTGTGTTTTTTGATAAAAAGCCGAATTTGAGGCCTTTTAAGCTATCATTGTCCAAATGTATGCTGCTGTGCTGCCATATGTCTTATGAATTTGTGTTAATGGCAGTGTAAAGGAGAAGATGGGTCTTTAGACGTTTATTACTTTTACATTTTCGTGGAGCATCGCAGATTATTTGAGATCAGCATCTCCTGTCATCAGTTATGCAGGTAAAATTGCATTGTGTTTCAAATGAAGCGAAATGGAAAGAAAAAAGAAAGGGGAGGGGGAGGGGGGGGGGGGGGAACCCTATGCGCTGGCCTCGCTGCATGTCTTGAGATGGTTACCGTGATCAAGCATTTTGAAAGCAGAATTGCAGTGTTGATCATTAAAGCTAAAAGCCACTGATGTGAAAAATCCAGTAACCATGCTTACTCCGAAAACTGGGATGCTAACGGGTTTCCAACTATAGTGCAAGGTCAGGCAGCATATTTGAGACCTTCACATTAGTGCAATTTTTATATGACAATACCGACGCTTTCCTTTTTAATTTTGATGACCAAGTTGCCTGTTTTTGTTAAGGCTTGAAGAGTTGTTGTCGGACATGGTTCAATCTCCAAAAGTTGGACTTTATCCAATTGATTTTTCCCAGAATTTTTGTAGCAATATTCAATCACAATGCATTGTCAATGTGTATGCTGTTATTTCTAATAAAGGGTTAAAGACATGCATAGATAGAGGCTGAGTTTAATGTTGGTTGGTTTTGTCATCTAGCATTCGCAACTTGGCATTTATCAATTGTCACCTAGGCAGCCAAAGTTTGGTCTGCATTGATGTTGGTTCATTTGGTAAAGCAGGTAAAAATGCTGGTAGTTAATTGTTTAGGTTGTTGAGAATCACATGATCTGGATGACGATCCCACATTTTATACAGAGGCTTGCCACCCTGTATGGCAACCTAGTGTCTGTTTTCAGTACTCATAGGTTTGGATGAACTCGGTCCCACTCAAAAACAAATTTATTCCATGTACCTCAATGAACAGCTACAGTTTCGCATTGTGACAGGTTTATGCGACAAGTAATATGACCATTTCCAGCCGTCTACATGTCTCTCTTTCTCACTGGGGTTTCGCTGGAGTGAGAGAGGCAAGTGAGACGCAAGTGACAAAAGGTCCAAGTCCACCCAGATGGCCGTATTCTGTCGAGTGGTTTGTGGATTTTGGAGTGGAGAGCCGCTGGTGGGGTTGCTGGGAGGATGCTTTGGAATTTTCATTTGACGGAAATGACTTCCTACATAGTCACTACGTTACAGTTTAATCCAGGGTGAAAAACACTTGGTCTTTTGTTTTTTCTTGGCATGTTTACGGTCTCTACCTCAATGCTACAAAGGGCTGTAGGCTGCTTCCAACATAATGGTAAAATATTGCAAATCAGAGATGGAGATGGGAAACCGAGAGCATTAAATCAAGTAAGGTGAGGAGGAGTCGAAAGAATTGAGCTGGCTCCGGGGTAACGTAAAAGGTCAAATACATTACATTACATTACTCCAAACTGACTTCAGACGTCGGTGGGGACTGCAAAAACTCATGTGAATGAACATGTTTATGATTAGTTGATAACGAATCCGTGCAAATCAATTGTTCGGTAAGGATACCCGAATCATGGGGGGGCTCTTCGTTTCCTTGGATTCTGTGGAGCCTTTTTGTATTTTGTGAATACAAGAATTTCCATGTGTTCCGTCCAGAGTAAGCAATGTTTAATGGACAAATCGGCTCGCCAAGACAATGAAGTTACTTCCAACTGTCCTCGGAGGTTTGGTGTTCAATTGGTCCACTTTTCTACCATGGGAATGTTACAACTCGGTCAATCTCCGAAGCCAACTTGTTTTCTACCGTAGGATGTCATTGCTTAACTAGAGACTATAAATAAATAAAATTTATACAAACAGCAGGGATGAAAACCTAAAGATAAGCATATTTTAATCATTTTAATTTAACATTAAATATTTTTGTTTTATGTTAATTTAGTCTAATTACACGGCGAAATACAGTTGAATTGTCAAATAATTGTGTTGACTTAATTAAAACTTACCAGCCAGCCTGTTCTTTCCGCTCTACTTCATTTTCTTGCCCTTTTTGGGCGGGCCAGGTGGTTCAACCGTCGCTTCTTCCCCCACCGTCGCCGCAACTGCCGCCATCAGCGTCAATCCTACCTTCAGTACCCTCCCGGCCCCCACCACCACCAGGCGACGCGTTGACGCCGCCGCCAATAAGGCTTCGTACAAGATTATCGACATTTTGATGTTGATGGGTTTTGTATAAGCTTTCGTATTGAATTACCATGTAGAGAGAAGAGGAATGACGACGGGCTTTTCGTCTTACAATCGTTCGAAGAGGAATGAGGCATGGCTTGACGTGCCGTCGCCAAGAACGCGGCCTACACTCCCAAGCGCGTATTGGAGAAGCTTCCGACGAGTGAAAATGTGACTATGAATTTTCCTTTCCACTTTCCGTTTGGTCTCCGAGGAGTAAAACCGAGAGTAAAAATTCCATTTTATCTGGAATTGTCTTTTTATTTATTTTTTTCACTTGAAATACCATTTTATTTCGTTTTTTTTTTTAAATAAAATTTTATCCTTTTTTTAATTAGATCAACAGTAATTAATTATTTATCGGTTAAACTGTGTGTTCTGTAAGTGATGGACTCAATTGACATGGAGTGGAAATATTCAGAATTAAATTGAAATGACTAAAACATTGAGGGTTGTATTAAAAAAATTAAAAAATAAAATTAGGATAAAAAATATATTTATTCTCATTTTTAACTGGCCTATGACGTGGATGAGCATGATTGGTGTGAAACAAAGACAGAGACCGATCCTGAGAAAAGCCAAAAGACAGAGACGGATGTAGTGCACAAAAGGCTCCCCACCATTCACGAGAAAGAACACAATAGAAAGAAAGAGAAGAATTTTGCAGCCATACAGGCAATGTGAGTGACCTTCTAGGAAGGGAAACTCCGTTTACTTTTACGCAGTATACCTTCTTGATTCTGGCACCCCATCGTCTTTCCATTTTCATGTCTTTTCTCTTGTTAAATCCTTGTTGCTTCTCTGTCATTTGGTTTCTTTGAGCTCATGGAAACTAGCATCAGAGCAGCTGCTGGCGCTGCAGCACCAGAAACTGCAAGGCATCTTGGCAATCATAACCCTGGGCACCATGACTCATCACATTCACAGCCTAGCAGCCGCCATGGACCACTTTCTTCGACTTCCATTCTCATAATTGTCATAGCTTCCATTTCTGCTGTTGTGCTTCTGGCCATCTTTGTTATCATACTGATGCTCCGGCGGCTCAAATCTGCTAAAAGTAGAATCCGTATTAAAGAAAATGGCAGCATACTTAACACCAGCAGCAGGTTCATTGCTCATGCCACCATAAACTTCACCTCTAGCCCAGGTAACGCCTGCCCATCTTGAAAAGTTTTTAGTTTTTTGAGCAATTGGGTTGTTTAAGAATTGTGATATGTTTCTATAATTTGATTTCTTTCATAAAGTTGCAAACTTTTCACTTTACGATCCCTCTTCTCTTCTCATTTTCATTAAAGCTGATGTAATTGACTAATTTCTGACCATCCAATCATGTCTACAGGATTATTTAATATTGACGATGATCAGTGAAATAAAGCCCACTTTTTCTCCTCTGCTTCTAACTAGATTTTTAGGTTTCTTTTTCCAAATGCTAGTAAATTGATCTTCTAATTTCTGGAAAGTGGTAGATGTGAAGGGTGGATGTCTATATGGAGGCAATTTGGGTCACAAACCCCCAAGCAAATATAAAGGAGTCCAAGTTTTCACATTTAAGGAGATTGAAGCAGCCACAAACCAATTCAGTGAAGCAAATGTGATAGGGAATGGTGGATATGGAGTGGTGTATAGGGGTGTTCTTGGTGATGGGACTGTGGCGGCAATTAAGATGCTTCACAGAAATAGAAAGCAAGGGGAGCGTGCTTTCAGGATAGAGGCAAGTGACTGCATTTATTTCTTTCATGTTCCACCTAATCTTGTAACTTGTAAGTACATAGATTAAATGGCTTTGGCCTTCAAGGGTTTAAAGTCAACACTAACAATTGCTAAAATGTGATTATAAAGTTAACAAAAATAAATAATCTGGGGAAATGGTATGTAATGCATTCAAAATAGATGCACAAATTCATCTTATCCATCACCGACTCTTTGTTGTATGCTATTGAATTTTCCACTTGGGTGCAAAACAGAAAGTCTTTTTCTTTCACCTAAGATTCCAATTTGCAGGTAGATCTGCTAAGCAGGTTGCATTCACCTTACTTGGTGGAGCTACTTGGCTATTGTGCTGACCAACACCATAGGCTCCTAATTTATGAGTTCATGCCTAATGGTACCCTTCAACAACACCTCCATCACAAGCAGCATCAGCCATTGAATTGGGGTTCCCGGTTGAGGATAGCTTTGGATTGTGCCAGGGCCCTAGAATTCCTCCATGAACACGCAATCCCAGCTGTTATCCACCGTGACTTGAAGTGCAGTAACATTTTACTAGATCAAAATTTCCATGCCAAGGTGGCAGATTTAGGATTGGCGAAGATGGGCTCGGACAAGATCAATGGTCAGATTTCAACACGTGTGCTTGGAACCACTGGCTATTTAGCTCCAGAGTAAGTCCTCCATCATCTATCATGGATGTTATACTAAAAACCCCAACAATAGGGACATGTCATTTATCACATGGGATTGCACATGGGTAAGGGAAGGTTACCACTAGGCAGCATGTCATTTTCTTTATCTATGAAGGCTTTTAAAGTAAGCAACAGGCCATGCTCAGAGAATTTCAGTTTCAAGACCACAATATACACTAACCATTAGCTTACCTTGAATTGGATTACGTTTCACAATGCTAAATTTTTGGTTTTTGGACTTAGGTATGCTTCAACAGGTAAGCTTACTACAAAATCAGATGTGTACAGCTATGGAGTGGTTCTTCTACAGCTGTTAACTGGCCGCACTCCAGTTGATACCAAACGGCCCCATGGTGAACATGTTCTTGTCTCTTGGGTGCGTGAATTCAATCCATTTCTTCCCTTGTCAGCAATGAAGTAACTAGCATATGCAATTTGTACATTCCCAAACTGAAGTAGCTTATGATCAAACTTTAAGTAGCCTCTTTGCTAGTTGGAGCAAGCAAAGCCTAAGCCAAGCACTAAAATGTTTCTGCTACCTGAATTTACAGGCTCTTCCAAGGTTAACCGACAGGGAGAAGGTATCAGAAATGGTCGATCCAACTCTGAAAGGCCAATATTCAAAGAAGGACTTAATACAGGTTGCCTCTTTTCTCCAACACGAGCAATCCATACACTACTTTAGCTGAACCCCCCAATAACATTAGAGCACATATTCTTTTAACAGGTAGCTGCCATTGCTGCCATGTGCGTGCAACCAGAAGCAGATTATCGGCCACTAATGACAGATGTTGTGCAGTCACTGGTCCCTCTGGTCAAGAACCTAACCTCTGTTTCCACCTCTTCTTCCTCTAGATTTCAGAATCAAACAGCATCAAGTCCCAAGTGTTAGGAACAATTAATATATTACATAAGAAAAAGCTGTTAGGAACAATTCCACAGATCATAGTTGGATGCCTTGATTTGTTCTGGTACCAATGCAACCCGTTTGCCATCCTTCAGTGATTATTGGCATGGTATCGACATACATTGATCAGAGCTTTGAACATAAGATTTTGTGGTGAGGAGCAACAAAACGTGCAAGGCAAGTGGTAACAAGGCAACAGATTGAAAGCTAGAAGGAATACTCTGAATCAGCAAGCGGTAGAACGAACTGGACCTGGTATATAAGTTGTAATTATGCTTCTATTCCCTTTTATCAATTTCAACCATGCTGTTTTTCAAGTAAAATATAGATTATAAAGCAACATATTTATCAATAAAATGGCAAAGTACCTCTTTTTCTTCCCCTTCCTGGGTAAAGATGTAACAACATTTAAGTGTGAATATGTGGTCCTGTCGAGCCACTTCAACTCCAAAAAAATTTTGTCTGGCCTTCTAATACACCAATCAGTGTAAATTGCAAGCGAAATTATAACTAGATGTGTTTTAACGATCAAAACTGATTGTGCAAACTACACTATTTACCATGTAAAGAAAGAAAAGTATTGACGAAGATTGGTCCAATGTAGCATCATTTGCAGAATGCTTTCGTGGGGTACTGTATTTCTTGGCTAGAGGGAAGGGGTGAATGGCGTGAAGCCCTGAAGGAAGTCCAAACTATCAAAGAAAGTTGAGTGAAAGAAGGTTAGTGGGCATAGACAAAGGTCCAGGTAAGTGATTGCTAATGCTAAAAAGCCAAGACGAATTCTGTAGCACAATACCAGCCTCATGACTCCAAGATCTTCTGCTGAATGAGCACAACCAAAATTGGTTTCCAGATGGCATAAGAAAATTCAAGGTTTGACTGGACATGACAATCAAAAAGAGGAATGCTTCCAGTTTTTATCTCGTTCAGCTCATTGATGATTGGCAAGTATATGGATGACCATTTTGTGGCTTGAGGAAAGCTACAGTAATAGTTAGTAGGTTCAAAATTATTATATTTATAGGCACTGTTTACATAGATAAGACTAAAGATAAAATTATACTTCTAACCAATGGATTTCTGGAACCTAGGAGAAAACTCATCAACAGCACAAACTTTGGTTGAAATTCAAACCCCATAAATTACCTATTGTGACTAGACCAACAGGACACCTATCATCCCTCAGCTAAAAAAAAAAATCATGAGGTCAGAAGAATGTAACAGGATCAATCTGCAGCACCTTCCCCAGGTGTTCCACTGGCAGCTTCTGGTTCCACAGCATCACTTGTTTCTCCCATCTTCTTCTTGAGTGATTTACCATTCTTCTTACCAAATTTATCAGCATATTTCGCAAATGCCATTGACAGAGCTGATTTCACTGTTATTTCAGGTTCTTTGTTGCCACATTTGCTCACATCTTCTTTTTCCCTTTCCAGTTCTATGATTTCATTTACTGAGGGAGCATCAGATCCTTTCTGAACTGTGGTTTCTGGAATAACTGGTTGGCTGGAAATCACACGCCTGAATGGTTCATGAAATGTGTCATGCAAACGTTTCACCTGATCCATCAAGAGAACATTGTCTGTTAGTTGTACTTGAAACATCCAATGGTCTAAGCAACTTTAACCTCCATGCTAATATTTTGAAATTTATTACGCATCACAAATATTTAGATGACATTGACATAGAAGCCCATTCTGTACCTTCCGCTCTCCTATGCCAGGACAACGAGCTAGATCTTCCATTGATGCATCCATGATATTAGACAAAGACTGCCAATACATAGCAGATTGTTGCAGATGAATAACAAACAAACAGCCAATTATAATTGTTATTGAGCTCAAGGAACAATGGGCATACCCCAAATGTAGACCCAAGGGTAACCACATCGGTCTTGTTAACATGCCGAACAGTTGTGAAAGCATGGTTTATCTGAATGCAGAGAACCAAAGTCCCAAGTTATATCAGTCAATGAGATGAGATGTAAACTAGCCAAGCAAATTAATATTAAAAGGTCATTGTTAGACTATATGACACATAGATGTTCCAATTGACCTCTGACAGAATGTCTCAAACAACTTGATACCCGTGATAAGTAGTCTGTATCCATTTGGCCCTGAATAAGGTCTGCAGGCTTGTTTTCATACATTTTTATTGTCTCCAAGTACCGACCACATTCCGCCAGGCTATAAGCAAAGAACATCAATTGAGTTTCTCAAGGATAAACCTTTTGAGAATCTTTGCCAGTACAAAGCAAGTTTTCATCAAGAAATAACATCAAGCATACCTCCAACCACATAACAGAGTACAATCATGAAGTAGAGCTGTCTTGGTGATTTCAAGTAAAGGCTTCACAACATCCTCCTGAAACCAATGAGAAACATGAATATCGTGTTCTTTACATCACATAGGCAGCATATAACCACACTTAACAACCACCCCCCAGACACTATTCTTAGGAATCATTGAAAAAAAGAAACAAAAGTACTGCAAATTGGACACAAGGGATTGTCATCTAGAAGAGTGACTTACCACATCAACATGGCAAAGAACAACACGTAGCTTGTAGTTTTTTTGCAGTTCCCTTATACGGAAATATAGATAATCAGGATGCAATAGATGATACCGCAGACTGCATCAAATGGTTGACTGATCAATTGTAGCATATGGCAGATAGAAACCAACAAAGAATATAAGCAATAAAACCAAACACAAAGTTCATTCATTATTCAACAATGACAAAAATGATCATGCTAGATATCACTCAAGAAATTCTCAATTGTATACATAAATCACAAATGTACATGAAGGATGGCATTTCAAACCTTATATAGAGAGCACATGTATTCTGCCCAAGCAAGTAGTCACAAACCAGATCCGCAAAGGCCCACTTCACATTTCTGATATGTTTAAGCAGAGGGTTTCCCTTCTACAAGACAATAAAATAAAAAAAAGGAAGAAAATCACATCATTATAAAAATGAAAAGCATGGAATTTGATAAAAGTTAAAACATCAAATAAAGAACCAAAGGAGCTGACATATGACGCCCTTGAATTCTCACACCCATAACCAACCTTTCATTCAAACCTGAATTTGGTCCATACAAATTTAATTCAAAATCTCTACCAAACAGGATTAACGAATCGTCCAGCAAAGACCACACGCCTTTTGCTTTTTGCTACTGTCAATCATGCCACACACAATTTCAAACAAAAACAACCAACATGTGGCAATACTCCATGCTAATTATTGATATGAAACTTGGGAGAGCCAAACCCAAATCATTGCACTAAGCAAACTGTAAAAATAATTGATGGCTCAGATACCAAATGATGTGAGCCTTCGGGAAGTCACACCTCGAAAACCAGTTATTAAAAATATGAAAGGTGACAAAGATGACAAGAGAAGCAAGAAATACCTGAAAACAAAACGTGGATTATGGAAATAAAAGTCTAACCTGTCTGTGGCTTACGAGAATCGCATTACGATTTTGAGTAGCCTGAGAAGAAGACGAAGCAACGGCAACCGCACTGGTTTCACCAATTTGTCTGCGCACAAAACAGAACAAAACGAATCGCGCAAATGACTTCAAAACACAACAGAAAAAGAAAAAAGAAAAAAGAAAAAAAAAAACACCCACATCCACAAGAAGAGAAATAGAAGAGGGACCCACCTCGGAGTTGCATTATTATCTGGGAAGCCGCCGGAATTTGAGGAAGAGGGCGGTGGCGGAGGCGGAGGCGAAGGAGGAGGGGCGTAGAATTCGGAGTTCTTGACGAAGGAAAAGGATTGGGAGAAAGACTCTGAAGGCTTAAAGAAAGACTGCTGCTGTAATTGTGACGTTGGCTTTGCCTGTGAACTCTCTGTCACTTCTTTGTGTGATGGTATTTCGATCACTATTTTCCTCCTTTTTTCCTCCGCCATTACTTTCTTGAAAATTTTTCTTAAAAGGAAGGATATTATAGAAGATCTTTTGTGGTGGGTGGGCTCGTGTGCTTCAGCATCAGGGTCCAAGTTCTGGGCCCACCAGTAGGCCCAAATTCTATTACTTCGATTGAAGAGTTCAAAAAATAAAAAATAAAAAAAGCTCTCTTGTTAAGGCCCATTTAGAACAGGACCATGCTCGAAGAGTTGTTGCATGGGCGTCGATATGAAGTTGCCCAACAGGCTTTACAGCCCAATCTGTTCGAATTCACCTGTATCCAGTTTTCAATTGCAAATAATGAATAATATATTAGTAAAAATAACTTATAAATTTATAATAAATTACAGTTTTAAGTTTTATGACGAAACATATAATAAAAATATAATGTTTTGAAAGGTGTCATTCCATATTAAATTCAAGTTTTAAATGTGTTCACACTGAGATATTGTTAGAGACACCAACTTTGCCGGTGCGACGATCTAATATCATTAATTTTTAATTTTTAATTTTTTTTTTTGGTACCAAAGGCAATGGGCCGTCCGTGACAGCTTTTCATAAGAAGGAATGTTTTGACGTACGCAGAATGTCAGACCAACTCTGGACCGGAGGGGGGAAGCCCCGTGGGATTAAAATGTTGGTCAAATTTTGTCACCAAATAAACAAAACATAGCCGTGTCGGAGACTCTTTGTCTAGTACAAATTGTACAGAACACAAGGCTCCAAGACAAGAGGCCGTAAGCCCGTCTTTCATCTTTCACGTACTGACACGGAATAGGAAAGCCACGAGAGGAAAGGAAGGGACCCAGATTTGCAAAAAAAAAATTCTGGAATAAATGCTTGTTCTCCACTTGCCATCCAACCAGAACACCTAGCCTAACCATGTGCCCCCACTTTTTAGTTTATTGAGAAGAACAGGAACATTAATTGTATGCTATAAGCCCAATTTTAATAGTTAAAATGCAGTAAAAATGACGATCAAATTTTTTTTATTAATTAAAAAAAAAAAAAGGGGCCCGAATATTTTCAATCTAACCAGCAAGTCGGAGCATGTAAATTTTGAGAAGTGCAACTGACTGCAGAATTGGTCAACAAATTTTGGTTGCTTTATTCCTCCAAGCGCTTTATACAATCTTATTTTATAAGGATTTTTGACTTGGTCCAAGTTGGGGATTATCATAATGTACATGAAATGAGATGAATTTAATAGAATAAAATTTAAAGAAAAAAAAAAAACGCAAAAAAGTTACCCTTTATAAACAAGGAATTATAGTCTTGTGCATTAAGGAAAAAGTCCAAAATTGACAATTAAACTGGCGGTCGGGTCGATTTGGATGCATTTGGTTCGACCGATTGAGTTGAAGTCCCCTCGCCATCAGATGCGGCCACCTTTGGCGACCTAACCGACGATGCTCTAATTAAAAACGAGGAGGCTCTGCCTAGAAACGGTGGGGTTATGCTGAAACCCCATCGGTCTGACTTAGCTTTTGGGTCAGACGGTTCAACTCTCCTAAACCCGAAAAACTTCCCTCTGCTGCTTCCTTCTCCGGTTCTATACCCTCTCCTCGAACTCCCTTCTCTGGGTAAACCGACCAAACTCATAGTCCGGTTCAACTCCCGGTCCATTATTTGCTTCCTAACCTCAGTAGGCAATCTCAAAGTGAACCGGTCGGTATTCTCCCCTGGTTGGACCAAAGAATGCCCGGTTGAGTGTGATCTGGGGAACTTAGGCAGGGGCGGCCTACCAGATCTCGAGCCACGTGTACGGTTCCTATTCAAAGTTTGGTTTACACTCATAACTTCCGGCTCCAGTGCCGCCGCTTCCACAAACCCATTCCCACCATTTTCCGGTTCTGTCTCCACAGAGTTGTTCTGGACCTCCAGGTCTGACTCGAGATCCGACTCAGCGGGTTCACTCCGCGGTGGGTCAGCGGGTTGACCTGGCGGTGGGTCAGAAGGTTGAGGGGTCAAATTGGCCCGACAAACTGGACACGTGGTGTGCGAAGCAAGCCAGGCATCAATGCATTCAGGGTGAAAAGCGTGGTCGCATTTGGGTAGCAAACGCAGCCTTTCATCGTCCTCAAACTCGTTCAAGCACACGGCGCATTCCAAAGCTCCGTTCCCAATCTTGAGCCCCTTCACTTCTGAGTAAACCAGCGTCGGGAAGGTCTCGATCACGGCAGCTTCGAGCCCACGAGACGCCGCGCCGCGTCTGGACAGCCCCAGATTGCCGGCTGCCAGCCGCCGCATGCTGCCGCCCGAATCATTGCAGTGCCGTAGGTACATGGAGAAGAAGCCCATGAAGAAGAGAGCGGAAATTAAGACTACTATGATGATGGCCATGGAGGGTGTAACGCGCGCGTAGCCATAGGGATCTTGGTTGTCAGGGTTGTTTTGGCCCTCCGTGTACGGCGGCGTAAGAAGTAGGAGGAGGAGGAGGAGAAGCACGGAGTTGGTGGTGGGAAGGGAAAGGATCCCATGTTTTTCTCTACGGGAGAACCTCATGATGGGCTCGAGCAATTCTTGATCTTGATCTTGAAACAAAGGCGATCTTTCGGCTCGAAATGGTTGCGGAGCATGGAGTGAAAATGGTTAGAGAAACAGCCTTTGGTGGAGTATTATAAATGCAAGCCTTGCGCACCAAGTTGATTTTTTTTTTTCTTTTTTTTTTTCCATTTTTGTTTTGGGATTACATGTGGGTCAAGATTTTTGTTTTTTTTATCCCTTCTTTGAGGTGAAATATGAAGTTCGTCAAGGGTTCCAGAATTTCAAGTCAATAATGGAGGGGGGAGGGCCCATATTTGAAAAATTGCTAGATGCCTCGCAATTCTATTGCTTATTATTACTTTCTATAGTTTTAAATTTTGTTAGTGAAGAAGCCATTTGGTCGGTCATCGCACACAAACTTGGGCACAGCAAATGTCGGAAGCCTGCGATTGAAATATGTCAGAGCATTACCGTTAGCTTGGGATATAAAGTTTCACATTCAACGCTTATTGCTTTTTTAACATCTCAAAAAATCCCATCAAAAAAATTCTGAATTACCACAGTTTTCACTTAAAACATAAAATGCCCTTGAAAATATAAATATTTATTTAATTCATATAATTTTTAATTCACTTTTACTATTGGACTAGTTATAAGTGATTAAACAAGAACGCCTGTTACCATTGAATTTAAGTTTCTATTATTTGAGAATTACAACGAGTCGTGGTCTGAACTTTCAATCTGATTATATATTTATATATATATTTATTTATTAACCAACTACAGTCAAAATTATGATGCCATCTACGGTCTTGCTCAAACATCGGTGGAGAAATTTTGCATCCATTGCTTGCGGACAACGCCAGTGGGGCATCGGATGATCTAGAAGGATTCCTCCCCAATTTGAATTTGATCAACCAGAGAAACGTGACCCGCGACGCCAGCCTGGCAGTAGAAAATTGAGCAGAAGTCTCTTTAATTAACAGCCCCAGCAAGAGGTTGAAATAATGGAGCATCGCAGCCTGGTCCACCCCATGGTGGTCCCCCTTATTTATTCCTCTCAGAATTTTAATCCAAGTCATTACTCGTATAGCCTAGGCTTTTATAAATTCGAAGACCCCTTTCACCACACACACACACACACACACGCAAACGTGAGGTCAAATTATTTATAAGTTTATATTAATTTTTATGGTTATCTCTTTTGTGACATTTTTCTTACTTTTTTTTTTTATTATTATTGTTTTAGTTCTTGTGTAAAACATATTTAATTTGGTTGTAAGATTATCCAAAATTATTGGTCTGACAGTTAGAGGCTATTTTTTTTATTGTCCATTAGTATTTTTAATTGTCAATCATCAATTAGTCATGAGCTAAAATAAAATAAATTAAAATAGAAGTCCATGGCCATATCTTTACGAGCAAATTGGTCTATCTTGAACATTATCTTTCTGAGTATCAGTTCGCATGGGAGACAAAAATTTTTTTTTTTTTTTAAAAGGCATCACACAGAGCAAGCTTGTACGCAATTTATTATTCCTTCGTTTCTTCTTGACATTCGACTCACTAGTAAAGAATGAGAAATTTTAAAATCAGTTCTACACCCAAAGAATCTCATAAATAAATAATTAAGCCTAATAAAGAAATAAGACTGGTGTGAAGATCATAAGAAAGATAATTTATTGACCATTTTGTTGAGAAAAAAAAAATTATTTTCTATTAATGCGAAGAATTATACCATATATTTAGTTTTTTTTTTTTTTTTTTGACAATTTTCTGGGAATGCCCTTTTATTAGTTTTATATGATAGTGACAAGAAACAAAAATGAAGATTTCATATGCTTTTAGTCTACGCCGCCATGTGAAGAGGAGTTGCCGGGGCGCCACAACTAATTACCAAATATACATGTAATTATTAGACCCAGAATGCCCGCTACCCTGAATAATCTGATATAATTATGCCGCCAATTCATGGCAACCCAGTATGCCGTCCCTCCTTCTAGATTAATATAATGAAGTCAAAATTGGAAATTCAACGCAAGTATTGCATCATGATGATAAAAATATCGAGAATTTTAGTCTTTTTGTCTCTTTTTTTCCATGGTCAATCTAGCTGCCTTGAAGCGACTCTGAGGGTAGTTAAGCAGACCCAAGATTGGATTTTCTCTCAAAATATTTATATTTCTAGTTGCTAGACGTTGACGTTTTGCTCTGTCCATGAGAAATTTACAGCCCAAACTCTGAGTTCAAAGCCACCAAATGAAAAGTGTATATTACTCTCGCGAGGGGAGGGTCTAATGGTCTATGTTGGGCATCCGTTAACAGTACATCCATGTAGAAGAAAGAGGACATCAATTTATTATTATTATTTTTTTAATATTATCAAAACTAAATTTTTCCCTTGATAACGAGCGCTTCGTGAATTCAAAATCTTTCAATGTCAATCGAACTGGTGAGAAACGTGGTCTCAATAGTCAACACAAAGCATTTTCGTTACCAGGGGCTGTGCCTAACAGACAAAAAGTTCTTATTTTCGCAAATCGTGTCCAAACTGAGCCTGTATCCACCAACCCACGATCCGACTATAGGAACCATTCAATCAGCGTTAGAACAACCCAAAAAAAAAAAAAAAAGAGGATTATAAAGACCTTGAACTGAAGCTTTAAGCCCCGTGTCTTGCTATTTTGCTTTTAGGCAGACCTAATTACCATGTGAGATTGAATGAAAAGTGTAGCACGTTTACTTGGTGTCTTTATACATATATATATATATATATATATACTCTTTTTTTTTTCAATAAAAGGCGGCACATACAAAAATTTTGAGTCCAAGACTTAAAATTGTACAAATTTGTTTGAAGTGTTTGGTAAATTATAATTTTACGGAGGATATACTGGCCGAAAGTTGGGATTTAAAAAGAAAAAAATTTGAGAAATTTAAAAAAAAAAAGCCAAAGAATTAGAGATTTAGTGCTTAAATTAACATAATAAAAACACGGAAATTAAAAATTTTTTTAAAAAAACGAAGATAACAATGAAATTGAATTGCGGTGTCCGCGTGAATTCAAAAGTCAATTGAATTTTAATTCTCAAGTTGATGAGTCTGTGACCATGTCCATATCCTCTATCGGTCAAACTACTTTCTTGATTCTATATATCTCTAAGGGACGAGGAGCCCAAAAATTGTTTGGACCATCAACATGTCACCAAACCAAACACAGCCTTAATGTTTCTGACCCATTGGCCCAACATAATCTATGTAACCCAAAATATATATTTTGTCCCAAGCCATAGGTTTTGGACCCTCAACACCTAATTTCTGTACAAAACTTGGGGTGGGCCCAGCTGTGAGAGCCTTCATCTAAACTTGGGCTGCCCATCCACCAGTTCTCCCTACTCAGTGGATTAGCCGATTACTGTGTGACATTCAAGTGGGCCATATGTTGGGTAACGCAGCGGTCAAAATTCCGATACCCTTCTCTGAAAGACGGTCGTAATCGTTTTTCCTAGAGGATAAAAGCAACTAAGAATTTAAATTATTTTTTAAGATTTTATATTTTAATTTTAGAAATTAGGTATAAAATTTATAAGAAAGAAGAAATCTATCCCCATTGAATAGTTCTAAGCCCAAAAAATCTCTTAATTAAAAAAAAAAAAAAAAAGAAAAGGAAGAAAGATAGTTACATAAGAATTATCGCATTCCATGAGACTTTAAAAAACATAGCGTTAGGCTTTTTGGAAAATGGTTTGAGTCTAAGTTAAGATCCCACGAGAGTCGAAAATAAGTGCTATAACATAACATAATTAATGAGTCGTGGCCACAAATCTAGCTTTTGAAGCATTTTCAAAAGCCTTTTGCTTCCCCTATGAGCTTGTGTGAGCATGTAAGTATTTATTGCCTTCAAAAAATAGATTGTATTGTGATGGTATGTCTTTTTTTTTTTTAATAGTAAAATTTTTGTTTTCCCCCCCCCCCCCCAAATCAAAATCACTCTTTTTTTTTTAAGCAATCTGGTTATGCATCGTGAGTACTTGAAATACCAATATATTAAACACTATAATTTTTCCATTTTCTGAAAAAAAGAAGAAGCGAAGTTGTGAGGTCTAATCCCAAGAATTACCCTCAACCAAGCCGCGGGTTTGAGCAAGTGGTTTGGGGGTTGCGCCGTTGTTTGCAGACACAAACATCCTAGAATATAACTGCCACGTGTACTCATTAAATCGAAGAAATATACCTTAGATGCTCTTCCAAATGCAACATGACAAAATTTTCTTTATGTCCAATCAAAAACTTGTTGGTGTATGATCAAAGTAAACGCTAAAAAGGCGATATATAGGACCCCCACCGCGGCACGATTTGATTTTGCATGCAGGAGAAAGGGGAACCCCCGTCTTTTGACATGTGGGCATTTGTGATAACAAATGCTAAAATGCTTGATAGATATAAATAAATCAACGTTTATAAATATATAATTATAATTAATATATATATTTTTTATATACAATAATTAATACTGTTTTGTGCTTATTAATCTTTATCCATGTGATGGAAATCAAAACAAATAAGTCAGTGGAATGGAACCACACGTGAACCTTCTACTTAGACTTGCCTACCTCTTTTTTTTTTTATTTTTTTTTTTTCTTCTTGGGTGCACAGAGAACATTGCTTGCTTGGTTAAACTTCGATCTTGGCTTGCATCACTCTAAATTTTGTCCATGGTGAATAGCGAGTAATTAGATGACAAGAGAAAATCACTTTAGTGTCCAATTTCCTTTTGTCCGTCGACATTTGCTAGAAAGCTTAACAAGCCTCCGTAGTAGCTACCCATAGGTCACATTTCGCCAGCGCAAAGGAAACAAGAGCCTTGAACAAGTTGACAATGCAGGGACACACGGCGTTTCCTCTTTTGGGATGAGAATATCCAGAGATAATAATTATTATGCACGAGAAAGGTGACACTGGAATATTCTCTAGTATTTTTTATTATTTTTATTTTATAATTTATCTATTTATTTATTTAAAATATTTTTTTTTCTTGATTAAAAGTTTTACGGAACTGACTTTATTGAAATTTTTAGTGTAATTTGATAAATTGTATAATTTAAAAATTTTATATTGGAAAGCTAGAGATGAATAAGTAATTTATAAGTGAAAAATACTTAAAAATTTAATGTTTTAAAGTTTAAAATTAATTTTTTTTTTTTTTAAAATCCTATGTTAGTAGTCTACTTGAAAAGTTATTTATTAGTTTTAGATCAATTATAAACTATCAATGAAAATTCTTTTTTAAGAGATAATTCCCTTCTTGAACTTTCGTATCCTCTTTTTCTGTGTTTCCCTCATGGGTGGGAAGGGAAAAGAGAAATCTCTGCCATGGAGATACCAAGAAACCTTGAGAAGGAGTTGGTTGGATGTGGATGAACTTTTGAAGGTATAATCATAATAATGAATGTGCATAGATTCTTTATAATATAAGGTGGGCGGGTAAGGATTTTGAGCAGTGGAAGAATATGATTAAACTTTTAGACGACAAAGATTATACTCGAATTGTTTGGTAAGGCAAGTCTGGAATGAGTGTTTGACTTTTTCGATTGATTGTCTTGTTGAATTAATTGGCCATCTAGTAGTGATATGTGGGGACTCATGAAGGTCTGGTTCAATTAACGGAAGCTGTATCCGTTCCTTCAAATAGATGTGCGAACTTTGTGCTGAAGTCTACCGGGGTACACCGCATAGAACAAATATTGCAAGTAGAATTGCAAACTTAACGCAATGATAAGGTTGCTTGAGTGTAAATTACGAGTCATATATTCGAGTTACAAAAACATTTTTTTTATTAAAAAAATGAATAAAATTACATATATCCGACGTTGATTCGAAGCAAGGAACAGCTATACAAAAACACAAGAATGAGAGAGAGAGAGAGAGAGAGGAGGAGGGTATTTTGGAGATGATGATGCCCAACAACAAGGACTTTCACATGATGAAAGGTTCGAAATTAGTGGGGTCTTTGTCACTCTTCATCTTTCAACTCTGATTGTTTCTTCACCACAAGTAAGTATCAAGCAAAGACTCTCTTTCTTCCTCATTAAAAGACAGAATGCTGGACAGAGATAAATGAAAGGTACTATAATAACAATAATCATTGTTGCATGGATAGTCTTATGGAGTGTTGTAATATGGTCCTAGGAAGCAGCCAGCACACAATAAGTGCAATATTGAACTTAAATTATGGAAGAGACTAGATAGTGCTGTGCATGTGTTGTGAGCTGCCTCTTTCTTGTCTTATGAGCTGTAGAAAATCCAGAAACCAAGTGGCACGTGTATGATGGAATCATTTTTTTTTCTTTAACGATCTGATTGAAGCATAATTCCTGGGGCTGGAAACTCGGATTTTGCATAGCACCATTTTGACACATTGCATGCAAAACATGACTTTGTCATGATGCTGTACTTGCCCATTTCTCGACATCAGATACATGGATCATGTGCATTTTCTTGGCATGATGATCATGATTAACTTAGCAACTCGTCTAAATATCACTATAATCTAATCTTATTAGACAAACACGTACGCGCCTCTCTATATATATACATGTGGGGGTGGGGGGAGAGAGAATAAATACAAGGAAGCAATAGTGTATGGATTGCTGTATGTCTTGAGAGCGATTCATTAAGAAGGACTAAGCCAGAGGCCGGAAATATTCCATGTATATGTGTTGTCATTTTATTTTTGGGGACTTGTGTCGGCTGTACATGCCTTTTCCCGGCAAGAAAGACGATGGAATATTAAGGAAGTTGATGAATGAGATTTAATTTAATACCAAAATTGTCTTGTAGAGAGCTAAAAATCTTGAGCTCGAATCATTGAAATCATTTAACTAAAAAACAAAACGAAAAAAAAGAAAGATTCACGAAATCCAAGTTACAATGCCAGCCAAAATTGACAAAGGAAAGCGCTAAAGATCCAACAAGCTAATCCCAAAAAGTTAGATACTTAATGCCAAATTGCAAGTAGCTAAATTTCGTATAAAATCCTCTAGTTTTGACATGAATATTTTGTTTTTGTTTGATTCATATGTGAATTAATTAGTAAGATGCGTGCAAGTAAACTGAACCATGATATCGACCTCAAACCCAAAAAAAAAAAAAAAAGAAAGAAAAAACAGACCTATGATATCAAATTACTACAATACAAAAGGAACATCAAACAGAGACCTATAGATTATCCCATGACAACCCATCAATTACTATTCAAATTGGGCAAAATGGGAGGAGAAAGGACCTGATAGGAGTAAAACAAAATAAAGGGTCCAGTCCTTAGTCCTTTTGTGCACGAAATGCGAAACATAAACCATATGGTGGCTAGTGTACTTTTTCTTTTCAGACCACTGAAAAGATTAAACAAACGCCTTTGCTTAATATATTTCATTATTGGCTGCAGAAACTTGTGTCTAGCTTTCTATAGCACATTTTGGACGGTATGGTAAAAAGTTGAAGGGACGATTTGTTTTATTGCAGAGAAATCCTTGTGATTAGACTTGTGGGTTTGGGTATTATTAACCGATTAGTCTAGTAATTTCAAATAATTAATTGGGTTGCATGAGAAAAGAGCAGAGCTTCTTGATATTACAATGGGGTCCTTTTGAAATTTTTGTTTCTTGGCAATAAAATTTTTTTCATAACTAAGATTCACTCTCCCAACCCACAAACACACAGAGAAAAGAATTTAGATGAAATTGAAAATGTCCATATAATTATCAAATTGAATGGAAGGTTTTTTTTTTTTAATTTAAAAAAATCATATTGGTATGCAGTCATTATCCATGTGAACACAAATTGAGAATCACACATTGACCTTTTAATTCAATTTCATCCACATAAAAAAAAAAAAAAAACTAATGGCCGAATATTGATGCATCCATATACTCTCTGTCCACCTAAAATAAAGGTAAAACGGACCTTATTCCCACGTAACACTGTCATATTTTTCATAGGAGTTTAATGCACACGGAGAATTTAAATTCTGATCGAGTGTGTGGCGCACTTGCACCACTCAAGCTCCTACCTTTGAGTGTTAATTGAAAGTTTGATCATAAATATAAATGGTGTACATGAAAAAAAAAAGGAAGCTCAATGGTTGGTGTTTCCCAAACAGGAGTCTGCTTGACATGGGGCATTTGCATTGCTTTATTGGAACTGCTAAAATGAGAGATGGGTCTGCAAATTTTCAGTGCAAATGGGGGAGAAGCAAGTTGAAGAATGTGGTAGATAAATACACAAGAAATTTCAATTATAAAATATATTTGTTTACAATTATGTTCACAATTATTATGAAGAAATATTTAGACCATAAATTTTTTTGTTTGTATTATCTATTGTCACATGGTTCTGCAAAGACCCATGCACTTATCTATCTCTGACAATTCAAAGACCCATAGACTATATAATATGACTGCCTTTTTTCAAAAAATGTTTTTAAAATTTTTTTATTTTCTCTCATATGACAGAATCTCCTTATCAGGCTTTTTCACAGATCTCAATGGGTCGTACATCCGTTCTTATTATTACCAAATGACGAAGCCCCTGGTCTTCTTTCTTTTTTTTTTTTTTTTTTTGTTAAAAACAATTCTCCCGTTGTCCTCGACGGCGCGTGTGCTCACGCTCTGCTGCGATTGCCGTCAACTCTCCATGCTCTTGTACCATAGATATTTCATTTTCAGGACGCTGTTGCTCCTCGATATAATACACACGGAGGGTCTCTTATTGCAGTTTCTGCAAAGGCCTAGGTATTGAATTATTTTTTAAAATCCCCCCTTTTTTTTTGTATGGCAAAGAATTTTACAGATAAATTTTTAAGTTGCCGACTTGATTTTTTATTACTCTTACTTATTAAAATATTAGATGTACATAAAAAAAAAAAATAAGTTTAAGAATGTACACAACTCATATAATCTTAAGTTTGCCATTAGTACTAGACTAGCTATGACTTTCATGGATGTAAAATTATTTTGGGTTATTAGCGAAGAAAATCGGTTTAATTTTCGGTTCTTTACCATTAAAACAACTTCTTGTTAACAAAGGTGAGATCTTTGGTATGAAAAATGCCATGTTATTTTGTACAACAATATCTCTAAAATATATAGTCAAGACCATTCTATTTCCAGTGAACTTTGTCAGTTAAGGTAGTGGGTTCGGGCTCCCTATGACCCTGTCAACTGTGCTCCATGGAGTCAATTTTGAATGACATTTATAAAAGAGAAAAGACAAAAATAAAATTTATGTTATTGATCCCTGTATGATAGACACCAAGATGCATAATAATATCAAGATTTGTCTCAATTCTGTTTTTCTTTTTTTTTTTTTTTTTTATAACAGATATTTTTGCACTCAATCATTTTGAGGCAAATGAATGGAAAGTGCTTTTTAGTTTTTATTTTTTTATTTTTATCTACTTCGTTGAACATGTCAGATTGAGAGATTTTCAGGCAAATTTGATTTATTTCTTTATAGTAATAATACTCATTTCTTATGTTCGATAAATAAAAGCAACATTGAAGACAGATTAATTGTTAGATGATAGACAAATCAATATTATTTCACCTGCAACCAACTGTAGTTTAATTTGTCATTTTTTAATACTTTTTAAATATTTAAAAACTCGAGACCTTTAATTTTAAAAGTAATTATAGTACTGCTTCCTATTATGTTTTAAAGGATGACTAAGTGCTCCATCAACGGAACACCATAAAGCAAAACTGCTTTCTCTTGGGGTTTTCAGTGCTTTACTCCTTCGCCAAACCTTGCATTAAAAGGAAAAAAAGGCAGAAGTCCATTTGTCAGAGAGAGAGAGAGATGGCTTTAGAGGCTGTGGTGTTTCAACAAGGCTTGCTTGGCCACAACAGCAAAGAACTCTACAACTTGCTAGAAGAGAACTGGGGCTATGATGAGTACTTTGGCTTAGATAGAAAAAAAGAAGCGGAAGTGGAAAAAGCTGACTCCTTTGGTTTTCTCCAGAACCAAACAGAAAATTTCCTTCATGAAAGTTGGAACTCCTCCTCACCAACACCACCACTACCACCATCTTCCATGCTCCATCATTTCGATGAACCCTTAATGCACCAAAATGAACCGACCCCAGATGCCAAAACACCATCACATGGTCTAAATAGTAGTCCTGCTAACGGTCAATTGCCTCCTTCTCGTGCCAAGAGACGGCGACCCAGGACTAGGAAGAACAAAGAACAGATTGAAAATCAAAGAATGGCCCACATTGCTGTAGAGCGCAATAGAAGGAAGCAAATGAATGAATATCTCTCTGTTCTTCGATCCTTGATGCCTGAGTCTTACGTTCAAAGGGTAACATATATCCATCACTTAGTTTAATGTTTGATTCCATTACATGCCTTTCAAAGTAGAAGTACTTAACAGAGGAATTGTGTTATTCAATAGGGTGATCAAGCATCAATCATTGGAGGTGCCATTAATTTTGTCAAGGAGCTAGAGCAACGTCTGCAATTTCACGTTGCCCACAAAGAAAGGAAGCCAAAATCTGATGGTGATCATGCTTCTTCGCTGCTGCCTTTCTCTGGTTTTTTCATGTTTCCTCAGTACTCATCAACAAGTTCATCTGCTGCCTGTGACAACTCAGTTGCCGGAAGTGATGCTTTGATTCAATCAGCTGCCAATGCTGATGTCGAAGTGAACATTGTGGACTGCCATGCAAACCTCAAGATAAGATCAAAAAAGCAGCCGAAGCAGCTATTGAAAGTGGTATCAGGGTTGAATAGCTTGCATCTCACCATCCTTCACTTAAATGTCTCGACAGTGGATCAAACTGTTCTTTATTCTATCAGTGTCAAGGTTGGTTAGATGAAGTTAAAGTAATGAAATTTGGTTTTTGATTAATTCAAAGGGTAAAAAAGCAAACAAAATTTTGAATTTCATATGGTGGTTTTAAATGCAGATTGAAGATGGGTGTGAGCTGACTTCAGTGGATGAGATTGCCAAAGCTGTGTATCAGATTATAGGCAGGATTTGAGATGAGTCTATCTTGAACTGAACAAGCCTTTCAATTTCCTTTGTAATTGTCTCTCGTCTTTTTCCTTCACATACCATGTGTGTGCAGTTTCTTCAATTATAGGCTGCCTCTGAAAGCTGCATTGCAACTACTGTCTCCCACTTCACCTCAGTTACTGTAGGAAATTCCGTTGGGCCAATTTTAGAGGTCTTTAATTTATTTCTTCTTTTGCGACTTCTTTGACCTTTGCTCCTCATCTTCGGTTCTTGGGGCATCTCGTGTATGTCATTCGCCATACATGAATGCTTGGTCAATTTAAACTCTTTTTTGGTGACTTACCAATAATAATTGTCATATTGTTGAACTATGTCATCTTCAGTTAACATAATAAGCAATTTCATAATAATGTGCTATTCTCCAGTAGGCCATGACAGGAAACTTTATTGCGCAAGCAGACCTGTCAAATGTGCCAATCCCCCTGATCAATTAAGGTCATCAGGATTTTCCTACTTCTATTGTACCAAAATTTCATTATTCAGTCATGCAATTGAAATTCAGAACATAAAACAACCCTTTTTAACGACACTGAATATGATTGTGGATACATGGTAAAGAATGGTTCAACTAAAGTTTATGCTGTTAACTGAAGTTTTGGCATTAACAGTTTATGCTAATCTTTTTTAACACTTGACAAGCTACTTAAGATTTTGACCATATAAAATCTCAAAGGAGAGGTATGGAAGCCTCCACGAGGGTGAAATACAGGGAAAGGCTGCGAACAACAGCTAAACTTACTCTGCAGATTCTTTTTCTTGAACTCTTTCCCTGTTGTACTTTGAAATATATGCATCTTTATTATGATCCATGGGATCAAAAAGGAGTCTAGATCAAAATATTGTAGAACTAATGCTTTACATCCGTGGCATCCTCCAATAAAAACCTTGAATATGTATGATGTTATACATGTGGCATCTAATCAAAATGGCTTGTGATTAGTAATTATGGGCCCACAAAGATTTCCAATGTTCAATGTCGAATCTCAAGGCAAAAAGCCAATGTGCTGGTGGGGGATTGTGTCTTTAGGAGAACAGTAAATCCATGAAACAAGTGAAAATTGTAGCACATAGAGTCGGGGATCTGGGTTGGCAGGTTCTGAATTTTGGCTTGGTTAGACTATTCATTATAAGATTATGGTGGCTTTTTGTTAGACTGCACCATTTGCAATGGTTAACGTTAAGACAAAACAATTTCACATGGCGTTACTGTAAAATTGGTCCTTTATCATCATTTTGGCATGGTGCTATTGCCAATGCAATCAATTTACCTAAAGCCTCTCGCAAACAGGTAAATCTACAGAGAAGTAAAAAGGCCCTTCAGGGTCAAGCATCAAAATGGAAACATTGGAACTACTCACTGTGAAGTGTGAACTAGTGAATATAAAATTATCTAAAGAAAGTGTCTCTTACTGTTGAACTTCACATGTGGACCATCATAATATCAACCATGCATGACCCGGTAAAGACAAAGTCCAGCAGCAATGTTTAAAATGTTGCAAATACTCCATTTTGTCTACTAAATACACATAATGTGTGTGTGTGTGTGTGTGGGGTGTTTGCATTTTCATACATAGATATATATTTGTCCTTCCAATGCAATGCGGAAGGGTCTAAACCTGCATAGCCATAGGTTATTAAGACCATTTTCTTATTCTACAGGTACACTTCAGATGAGGTGTAGCCTCTAGCATTTATTTTAGAGGAATTTAACTCTAGACTCTGTCTTTCTATCTGTTTTATGCCCTTGTACTCTAGTGGAGAACATGGCCCTGAAAGGATTCCTCTCCCTATGTGTTTCAGATACTCACATATTGCAGTCAGTAAGTTCTTTTGCAGAAGGAGAAGGTGTGAAAGCTTTAAATTTTAGGTGACAACAACAAAACTTTTAAAAGGCCGAGCTTGTTGCGTATCAGAAGAAGGAAGAAAATTACAAAGGAACATGTGTCAGATTCGGCTTCCAACTAAATACTTTGCTCAACATGCAAGGCCATCTACAAAGAGACAATAGTAGGCAATGACTTTCTTGTGTGCCAAATAAAATAAAGAAAAACAGATGAAGACCCCCAACTCAACAATGATAGTTAATTAGCCTGGCAACAACCATCAAATGGCATAGAATTGAATAGCTACTTGAATCAAATCAATCAACTCAATGCTGGGCCACAAAAAGAGCTAATTTTGAAATGAAAGCTGTATTCTGAGAATTTTACTTCATATAGCAACAATGAACCACTTCTGATTCCCAAAGTAAAGGACTGGACCGCTAGTCTAATAGCAACCAACTGGCTTTCCATGTACATAATTGAGACAAACAAGAAAATGCATTTCAGTGACTATATAACGTGAAAAATACATATCATTCGCCTGCCTGAGAAGGTAAAGACTCGGGGATTGACAATAATGACTATAAACTAATGAGGAGGTTCAGTCCAAACTTTCTTGAAAACTGGTATCGAGATTGAACGATAGAGTTCAAACATCTGATGCTTGCCAGCCTCAAAACAGAATGATCCAAAATAGGTTCCCTGATAAAAGAATATCTTGTTTTTGAAATATCCTGTCACCCCAAAACTACAAAATTTATTTTATTCATTGTTGAGAAGTATTGCCCGGTTTCCCAAATTTTCTTCCTGAACCCAAGTCATCTCTTGCCAAGCCAACTTGAATAAGTGGAATGGTGGCCAGCAGTATGCTGATCGCACTAGCCAGATTTCTCCTTGTCCCCATGACACTGGGTACTGACAAGGGCTTATGGTAAAGGTCACACAATTTGGCCAAGCCAGTATGTTAGTAAAGGCATCACCAGTGGACCACAATTCCTCATTCAAGCTAGGTTGCTCCATGGTGCTGAATGTAAAAGGAAAAATAGCAAAAGACATTTATTTTGTGAATTTCTAGAAGCAATCAGCCATGTTTGGGAGCAAGAACATTCGCATCATCCAAAGGATCCTTGCCATCCCTAAAACTCTTCTGGTCCTTAAAAGAGTGTAGATTTTGTTGGGACAGGGACTCCCAGAGAAGATCAACTCTATCATATATTAAACAAGAGATATCTAAAATTGCAAATTCCACATGAATGTCATTGTCTTCTGTCCACTTGTTCCTTTTAATGAATGAAATTCAAAGTTTTGAATTTAAAAAAAAAAAAAAAAAAGAAGCTTTGCTTTATTTTAATTTTTAAGATCAACTCTATCATATGTATCTTTACGTCTGTTGTCATTTAACCACAAAACAGAGCACAAATAAGAGAATCATTCAATCCACCGGGTTTGGACACTTACTTGACACCTTTTTGACGTGCACCCGATACTTCAAAATATGTCTAATAAAAAATAATAAAATAAATTTAGATACACATATTAGATATTTTTAACATATGTATAAACTATTTTTAATATATATATATATATGTGTTTTAATAAATATATTAATAAATAATATAATAAAAAATAAATATTTTTTATTCTATCCATCATATTGTCTATTTTAAGATATAATAATTTTAAATTATATAAAATAATATAATAATTATTACAAATTATAAGTTAAAAAAATATTAGTGTTATTAAAAAATATTTAAATTACATATATAATATAAATTTTACAATTATATTTGTACTCACATCACAAGTCTTCATTTATTAAAAATTTATATATTTCTATTGTGTGGTATTTATATAATATTGAGCCTAAAATTTCCGAATTATACAAAATATAAGTCACATTGATTTTCACGTGGCACCCGATTTTACTCGACAAGTACTCCCGAGTTATTATCTACACGTGACATGTGATCATCACCACCTATCCACGTCTAACTGCCTCTTGTCATGTGTAAGACCAAACTCTCCGAATTGGTTGACCGACAAAAAAAAAAAAAAAAAAGAGACCTCTTATGTCAGAATAGGGAAAATCAAATTGGCCCAAGTGCTTTTTCCTGGAGCTTACGTTTCGGATACAGCACGTCCGCCCACTGGGGAAATCCAAACTTTGATTCCCGAGATTCCGTAACGAGTACATACTTCCGCACGAGCATCATCGTTTTTTCTTTTTTTTTTTTTTATTTGGTTAAATACATTGAGAAAAGCTTTTTCATACTTTCCGCATTCACTTCCAGCAATTTCAACATATACGGATCCTTCATTTCCGCATTCACCTCTAGCAATTTCAACATATACGGATCCTTTATTTCCTCTTTCTTGTCATTATTCAATCCTATCTTCTCTCTCTTCAATCATTTTCTGTATTCACTCCAGGCTTGTTGCATGATGCCCCCGTTCATATTTTTGGTAGCCGACAAGTCTTTTTCTCTACTAAAATTTTAGCCAGCAATATACCCAATAACCACACGAAATAGAAATAAAAATAAAAATAAAATTAAAATACACACTACATATTTAAATATATATTTATCACAAGTATTGGTTCGTTATGAACTTATAATTTGCACAATATATAATAGATTTATTTTTTATTTTTCACCAAATTTACATGCTTAGTTTTTGACCAAGCATGGAAGAAAAAAAAGAGACATAAAACCCCTAACTACATAACTCCAAATTGTAGACCATAATTCAAAATTTGGGGAAAGTGGGCTCTAATTGTTAAGGTTTAAATAAAGTGAATTTAAAGAGGAATACTCCCCTTTTTTTACGAAAAAAAAAAATGATGTATAAATTGATCTTTGTTAGTAAATTCATATTTTTAGTTGTATTTTCATATATTCTTCAAAGAATTTCTAGTTGATGCTACAATGATAATTTAAATCTATAAAATTTATATTTATATGCATTTTAGTATTGTCAAAATGGAAATTTAGTTGATACAATTTTTATATTAATGTGTTTACTTAATTTTTAAAATATATTATATAATAAAATATAAAATTTTGATATTATATATTATTATTATTTATAATTTTTTAATTTAATTTAATAATATTTCGCATAATTTTAGAAGTTTAGTGAAATTAAAATTTTAATATGTATTTAATAATTTTTTATATTATAAAATCAAGCATTTTAGAATAATATATATCAATTAGATTGAATTTTAACCATATTAAGTATAATTTGTTACAAATTGTCAATTCTACTATTTTATTATATTTTTAAAATTGTGGAAATTGAATGAAACTCAAATTGTTCAAACCAATTATGTGATAATTACTAAAAAAAATTTTTGTTAGACATAATGATTTCAAAACATGTGAAACAACTCTTTCCATTAATTAAATTCTTGAGAAGAAAAAGATTTCGTTATTGTGAGGGGGAACATGTTATCAAAGATTCGATAGAAAATTTGTAATTTTAAATTAGTTGAAATATTTTAAAGAATTTATTGATATATACATACCATGATGCTAGATCATTAGGCCAAAATAAGAAAAAACAAATGTGGGCTCAAGGTGAGTTCAAGTCAAATTAAGGATTTTGGTTGTGATTCGAGGGTTCTAATCACCCTTGTGTTTATGTTTATTTAAATTTTCATGGATTTAATTTGTTTTCTAAATCAATGAATTTGGGGGGTTATTGGGCCGATCTAATAAAATCCAACCCAAATTTAGTGCGGTAGAGGATGTGATTATTGGGCCCATTTGCATGCAATGGTATATTAGATGCTGGGCATGGACAATTCTCCCATATCAGGGGTGCTGCTCAAATTAATAGATATGTTGATTGGGCTAATGGGCTTATGGCCCAAAATTAGTTAGCCTTGTCCATTGGGCGCTAGTTAAGAGTAACGGAATTTCAATTGGCTCTCTCCTCGTTCTTCTTCCCGCTCTGAATTCCAGCTCTCACTTTCTTGTGCCAGCTTCTTTTCTTGAATTCTCTAACATAATCTTCCCAACCCGACCCCCATAAAAAAACCAAAAACCCCACAACCCAAGAATCGTTCTTTATTTCTCCTTCTTTTTCCAATCAATTCCAGAAAAAGAGCACCTTTCTTTTCTTCTTCTTCTTTGTTTTTTTTGTTGCCCAATCAGCAAGATGGTCTCACTGTGAGAAAGACTAACGGCTCGGTTAGAAAGGGAATGGAGGGGTCTTACGGCTACGGCAATCAATGATAGAGCCTATTGCTTCGGGGCTCTACACGGCGAGCACTTATACAACAGTACTCTCTACTCCTTCTCAAAGGGTAAGATTAGTTGCTTGACATGATTCTTAAAGGGAGGCCATTTCCATGCTGTTGTCAGCAGGAGGGAGGGCAAAGGGGTAATGTTGGTGAAGGTGGGGAGAGCGAGACGTCAGAGACGCTGTATGGGAGGGGTTGACCGTGTTTAGGAAAATGGGATTTCTCGGTTTTCCAATAAAATGGGAAGGCTTAACAAAAAAAATCAGAAATTAGGTGTATTGCATTGTGGATGTATCCTTGCAGTTTTGCCAACGAAAATGTTGCCATCTTGTTGCTAAAGGTCCACTGCGATGAGTCACTTTGTGCCTTGGTTAAGTCTGTTTTCACGTGGACTATTTTATTGTAGGATGAGGTAGCGCAATTCTATGACATGCCCAAGATCAAATGGGTTTGTCAATTATATGTTTATCTATACAATGCCCAACTAGATTAGAAGTTTGACTGTATTAGAGAGGGACTCTTGATTTATGGTCTGTGTTTTTTTTTTTTTTAATATTGTAAGATAGCCTGAATAAGATAGCGTAAATATGTATGTATGTGTGTGTGTATGTATATTATACATGCTTTAGTGAAATCATGAAAAGGGAGTAACTGACAGATAAATTAAATTTAAATTTTACCTAAAAACCTAAGTATCACCACTATCCAAAGTTCAGCCAATTATAAGGAAGTAACTCATCATGGAAGTTTTAGAATGGCTGTGAAAAATCATAATACGGGTACATTGTGTATCAGAATGTCCTTCTGATTCTGTAATGACTCTAGGGAAGAAGTAAAATTTATTTAGTCGTATTACACTCATGCTTGAACCGAGGAGTCCTTCCCTGAACTTGTAATTTATCTACAATTTAGAATATTTGACATTAATATATTGTTGTTTCGTGGCTTATAATCCATCCTCAAATTGGATTGAGAGCATATGATACCTGAAGATATCTTGGCAGACAAAAGACCTTTGGCCATTGCTTGTCATCGCAAGTTGGTTTAACCAATAAGCCGTGAAGGCCATCATCATTTACTTGGAATTCATAGAAATATAGGATGTACTTTCTTAATTCAAGTATATTTTTATTGTGATTACTTTTCTTTTCTACACCATCTTTGTAATTTTAATTTTCAATAATAAAATTTTAGACGGAGATGGCTTCCTGGATGATTACGAAGCGGAGGTGAGGATTATATTATTATTATTATTATTATTATTATTATTTTTAATGGTTCTTGTAGGTGAGGATTACTTGAACACAGATATATCTTCATATTCAAAAATAACCTTTACCTGACATAGAACGCAAGTGGGTGAGTAAAATCAGCATCACCCGATACTACTTTTGATTTTACGTTAATAGAATCAATCAGACTAACGATATGTTCACATAATGTTTCTAAAAAAAAAAAAAAAAAAAACCGCTAATTAACTAATTAAATTAACTCTAAAATTCATCATTTATTAAAAACAAATAATAATAAGATAAAACTTTGAAATTAATCACTTTTTTTAAATTAAATTTTCCTCCTTCCTTGCAATTCAAAAATTACATAAAAGATTAATAATTCGAATTTCCCTTTTCAAAAATAAAACAAAACGTTATTGAATTCTACGGGAAAGGAAAAGGTTAAAAGAATAGACTCCTTATTTACAAGTGACAGTGAATAGGCGTATACTTGACCGATTATACGAATGCATGTATGGAAGCAAATTTAAGGGCTTTAACGTTTCAGTAACATCAGTGGCTATAAGGTTTGCCTGCTCCGCAAGTTCAAGAAAGCAGTTGAATGTGTCGATGTTACGGATAACGGAAGAGATGTAAGCCACAGGTCTGCTGTAATATTCTTTGATTGCATAAGCTTTGTTTGTGGAGCAGCGTTGATCGCAAGCAGGGTCAGAACTCGCCAAATCATGGTCACAGTGAATGTTTTCTTGATTAGACCCGTTGGCTTCAACATGATGGTGCTTGCTTCCAGGTGATGAAACCTGGTAATCTTCCTTCCGAGTCTCAGCATCTGTTTTGGTTTGGTTCAATAAAATGGCAAGCACTCGGACAAGATGTGGGAGGCATTGTGGATCATATATTATGTCTGCACCCAAACTATGTACCGAGTAGTTCAGAAAAAAGAAAGCAAATTTGGAAATAGAAGAAGATCAAAGATAAAATGCTGCATTGCATTCTAGACTACAACGATGTCGATAGGAGCCCTAGATAATTAGATGCCACATAGATAAAACAATGTGCTTGTCTGAAACTGGAGATGATGGAAAAATTCGGTGATTTCATCACAATAGAAGATACATATTAGCAGGTTAGTCACTTACACAATGTCAGGCATGAATTCCTGAAGATCACCTTCTGTTGCAGATCCCCATGGCAGATGGATGCATTTAACCTGAAAACATATAGTTCAACAACCAACCATAAAATCGTTGTGCCCAGCTAGGATTGCAAGTTTTTAGCCTATTCTTTTCTTTTGGACAGTCCATCATAATATGATGACGGAATTCTTAGATCTTAACTTGAATAAAAAGTTTTTAAAGTTTGAAGGACTTGTGTGAACTAAGAAAACTGAAAAAAATTGAATATCTAGCAGAATGATGACAAGCACAGACCATCCATGGCTGCAGCTCACCTTTTTTGGAGCCTCACCAGATCTTTCTGGCACATTATTTCCAGTGCTATGCTGGTTCAACTCTAAATTAAGCTTCATGTTAGCCAAAGTTGATAAGTCACCATCACTTAGTGTAACCTGCATTAAATGTGCAGATTTTCTGGGAGTTCAGTGCATAATAAAATCTCAACTCACAAGAGTTTTGGAGGAAACCCTACATGACATCCCATTTCCTAGCATGGGCATCCTTTGGAAAACAGGAAGAAGGTGGTGCCCTTCTTTCAATAACACTAATACTAACACCAATAATCTCCAAAACAGTGACATGAGGTTGAAACAACATACCTTGGAAGCTTTTATGTAAGAAAGACATATGCCGACCAGGCCAACACCAGAACCAACCTGTTGTCATCTTCTGGTAAGTAAATTTTAACAGCATGAATATAAGCCAAACAATTTAAGTGAGATACAAGATAGAAGTAAATTAACAAGACATATATGCATACAGTGGTAACATTTTCTCAAAAATAATTAATTAGAGGTTAGATCAAATGTAAATGATGACCTACAATGCAAAAAACAAATTATTAATGAAACAAACTAACGTAAGCCACGTTTTAGCTTCAAGGACGAGAAGAATATTGGCGAACATAAGTATTACCTCAAAGCATGACCTATTTATGAATCTGTCTGGAAAAGAAAGGATGATCTCTGACATGTATAGACTTGAAGGCCAGAGAGAACACCTGCACATCCTGAGCCAAATGCATGAGGGTGCCTAAACAAGAGTTTTTTTTTTTTTTGGGTTGTTGGGGGGGGGGGAGGCAGAGACAGGGAAGAACAAAAACAGAGAATAAAGAAAGAAAAAAACAGAGAAAACCAAAAAGAAACCTCTTTATGACCCTGATACTGGCATAATTAGAGAGCTTATACTGAAGATGGAAAGAGAGAGGCGTATTAATGGCAGAATCGAAAGAGAGATATTCCCAAAAGGCCTTAGCATTCTCCACAAGAGTTAAAGCTTGACACTCGACATATAAAACCCTATTCAATGTAATAAGACTTAATATCCGCATTGGAAAGTGAACCATACCCAGTGTCTCCTTCAAGCATGTTAAGTGAGCAATGTAGTGGAAGCACCAGTTTCCTTGACTGAGGGAAACTTGGAAGTCTATAACAACCTACAAACACCCAAGCAATGATCAGGTGAGGAAGGATGCAAAAAACTGTAAGAGTACAAGCTCAATATGACAAAACTAGTAGCTGTTACCAGCAGGGAAAAGGAACGAAATGCATTTGTGGACCCTTGAATTTCCATTGGTCATGACATCATCCTAACGAAACAAGAATTCTGTCACAACACAACTACTTGCACCAAAAAAATGAAGAATAATCCCAAGCAACAACATCAAGAAAAATTCGTACCCTTAATGAAGTCATGTAATAACCATATTGCTCGTATAATTCATCTGCCACAGTTCCATGACTCGACTCAATTTCAAAAATAAGTTTCTTCACAAAATTCTTGATATAATAGGCATACCCTGTTTTAACCTGCATTCGCCAAAGGACTTAAGTATCTTCATAATCAAGAAACAGAACCATAACCAATTCACAAGATTCAGACAGCCTGAATGCAAGCCTAGAACTCAGACATAAAATGATATTTAACTGAGGTAGAGCAAAACCCAAGTTGAGTTTCACATTTTCTGTTAGCAAAGATAAATGAACGCGATATAGACAGCAAGAGAGCAAAAGTTGGAAAGCAAAAGGCCCCCACATAAGTCCAAAATTAAAATTCATCGATTGCCTAGATCTTCAAATTGATCAATTAACATGTAATTTTGCATAAAGTTGACATCTTGCAATCAAGCAATCAAATAAACAGAAGATTCACACCGCAATAGCTAGCAACGGAAACTTACAGTTTTGCTAATGCAATGCTCCCAAATGAATCTTTGCACTCCATCCGTAATCGACCCACCACCACATTCTCTATAATTTTAATCCGCCCCACCAAACCCATGTAAAAAAAAAAAAAAATCAAAAAGTTGCATTCTTTCATCACTTTCAAGGCCACTTAGCAATCGTACGATAAAGTAATCTGAAACAAAAAAAAGGCTTAAGTGCACGAAAAGGGAGCTCTTTTTGCGGATTACCTTGCCATGGAGAGCAAGGAGTCGGTGGGCTCCATTGCGAGGAAGCCAGATACAAGGTGAAGCCCCGGAGGGGTGTTCGGGTCGAGCCCTGGGTCATCCATGTCTACAATATTCGGGTTGACCTCAGCCAAGATTGGAGGCGAAAATGGATACGCAGCGGCAGCGGCGGCGGCGTACCGGAGAGGGATTGGCTAGTCGTTAATCGGTTTGTACCCCACAACCGACTGGCCTGTGGTTCCACATATTTCCAAGGACCGACCCGTCGTTTGTCCCAAAAATTTTGTCGACATGCCCGCTGGACGAGACATGTCGACATGTCGGCAGAAAAAAGTAGCAGTGTTTTTTTTTTTTTTAACAAATATATATATATATATATATATATAATGTTTGGTTATATAGATACAACCCACTAAACACATTTTAAAAATAAATTTATATCATACTTTGATAATTATTGAATAAAAATATATAATCACTATTATTAATTACAATAATACATAAAAAATAAAAATATATAACAAACAATTACACCAATAAATCAACAAAGAACACCCATCAAATTAATTATATTCATACAATTTTACTAAAAATAATACTCAACATTTATCTACCTAAACATATTTAAATAATGCATCATTAATATCAATAAAAATTATCATATGAAGCTTATAAATTTATGAGATAGATATAAATTTGTATATTATATTATTAAAATTATTAATTATATTTTTTGTTTATTAATACATAATAATTATAAATATTTGATTAATAATTTTGATAATGCAATCTAATCATACTTTTACCTTGAGTCAAATTTTTTACACGCGATTATCCGTACAACGAACCTCTAATATCAAAAGTTCAAAAACCGTTTCTACTTGGGAAAGAAAAAAAAAAAAAGCACAAAAAAATTGTCTTTCCAATGAGGGAAGATTGATTACCTTACCGACAAAGTGCTATCCTTTTCAAATCACTGTGGTACAGTGCGTAGACAATCTTGGTTTCCTTTATCATAGCTGACGTGGCACGACAATACTCTCTTGTCCAGTTGTGTCAACCCTCATTACCATATCACTAGCTTCTCCGAGTATCACTCCTGATCATGTTCCATTGATCTGCAGCACACAGCTCCAAGATCCCCATATCAATTTTCTACACATATTTGCACACACACACACAAGTACACACATAGAGGAGGTGGAGAGACTGAGAGGGGTTTACAAGGTTCACCCAGAAAGAGATGAACGGGAAAAATCAAGGGGAAGTGGATGTGATCCACTCATGGTCTTGTCCAAGATCACTCAGCACCGGCCTCATGTACTCTTTTGCCCAGGTTGCCTCATTTTCCTTCCGTCTCTTTTTCTTCTTTCACTTAATGGGTTAAAAAGTTCATTGCTTGGTGTCAAAAGAAATATAAATCTCAGGGCTTTATTTAAATTAGTTTTGTTGGTTGTTCCATAAGGTTTGGGGAAAGAGTTTGGGGGGGGGGGGGAGAGGGAGAAGTATTTGTCTGATTTTTGGTGCTGTTTCAGAGGGATGACACTGAAGTGCTTGATGAACCTCTCTATGCAAACTTCATAAAGGTGACAGGTCTTGAAAGGCCCTACACAGAGGAGCTTCTGTCCAAAATGGTATGTTCATCTCATTTGACTTGAATGATCTTGACATTGTCATGTTTTCTATAAATTGATTCATTTGACAATACTAACTTTAGCATCTAAAATCTCACGGTTCCCCTAACCTTGCCATCTTTTCCCATATGATGTTAAGTACTCCTAGGATTGTATGATTGCTTCTTCTATGTTTTGGTTTATTATGCTTGATATTGAGGCTTTGGATACTTCATTGAAAACAGGACTCTGATGGAAATAAGGTTGTAAAGGAGGTCATTTTTGGTCCGGGAGAAAAGAAGTATCGGTTCTGTAAGGTACTATCAAGCTTTCACTTCAAATGAGGGAAAGTTGGGTACAGTTCTGTGTAGTTGCATGAGGAAATTATGCTACTGATTAGCTTTTGCATTTTCTTTGATCTTTGCAAAGGGTGGAATTATTTTATCCATCGGCCAAAGCATCTCGTAATCAAATACCTTTTATGGTGATTCCATTGATATAGCTCATTTGATGATTTATCACAATCATTTTATGCTTGTTACATATGCAGCACATGGCAAAGCAACTGCTGCCTGGTTTGCCCACTGATTTATTGAAGAAAGGAAAGCATTTTATACTGATACGTAATCCGCTTGATATACTGGTGAGATATATGTGCAGTATCCATCAGTCATCTATCTTAAGCCAGAGCATTAGTCAAGCATATGAAACTTAAATTTGTTGTTGTTACAGCCATTTCAAATTACATGTTGAACATGACATCTAAAAGCTTAGTCTGAATTTTGTTATTCATATTTTGACTAACTTTTTCATTGCTTATCTTCCATGTTTTTCTGTTGTCAGCCATCTTTTGACAAGCTTGTATCACCAACAATTTTTGAGCTGGGTTTGGCAGAGCTTGTCTCCATATATAGTGATCTCTGTCAGTTGGGAAGGCCTCCAACTGTAATAGATGCAGCAGATCTTGAAAAGGATCCAGAGGTGTGGAGTATTTCCATTGATTTACATATCTCAGTATTGATAGACCTGGACTGTCCAGAAAGCTTCTTGTATACCTAGCTGTTCCTTTCCAGCCCATTAATGAGGGAAAATAATTGTATTGTGCTACCAGCAAAATCATGATTTTGATATGCTTTTACAATACATTCATAGAACATTACTCACACCAACAACTGTGGCATTTGAGTATTTCACAAATGTATCAAATGAGCATGTTGCTTAGTGGGCCACTGAGAATCTTGTGCTTATGTTCCAGCATGCTAATTCTTCTTGTCACTGGACATATGGTAGGACTTCCTCTAATATGACACTGGATTCAGAATTCTTGCTCAAGCATTTGCAGGGTGTGCTTTATCAAAATTTTGAGTTTGACTGGCTCACATTGATTCTGTTTGTTATTGTGCTAGAAAAGAGTTTATTGTATGGCTTGTTCATTTTCTTTGCTAGATTCTGTGTACAACATTCTCTCTCTCTCTCTCTCTCTCTCTCTCTCTCTCTGCTCATTGGAATTGCATGATGTTTTTGACAAAGGACAGAATAGGAATTCTTCTTCTCTATTCTTCATCAGTTTTGTTTTAATTTCCTATGCATTCACCTTATTGATGTGCAGGGAACCTTACATCACCTTTGTGAACAAATAGATATTCCTTTTCAAGGCGCAATGCTCAGGTTTGCAGGAGTCTTCTCTTTTGCACCTGGATTCTTATTTTATTATTGCCTTACTTTGTTTATATAGAAAGGAAGAATTGGACTGCTTAGGCGAATTATGAACTGAAAATGAAGTCTCTTTTGCATGATGCAAGTGAAAAATTATTCATCTAACCATGGAAACACTTGAAATTTAAGCTTGAAATTTTTCTTTCTTTCCTTTCTTTCCAATGAGTGATATTACTCTGACTGATTATAGCCACATGAATCTTGTTTTACCGCCTGACCATAATAAGATGCACAAGTGGTACTTCACTGCTGTGCTTCCTCTTGCTCACAGCTTCTTTGCATGGCCATTGTGTGCTTCCTGCTGAGGATCCATTTCATTGTATATCTTTTCAAACTTGATGAACTCATTCATTTGCTATAGTAGCATATTGAACACTTTATGCATGTATGGTGTTTGTGCTCTGAAATTTGGTTTTTATACTTTTGATTGTATTCATGTGAGATTTATATTTCCATATGTGTCAGTTGGGAGGCTGGACCAAAACCAATTGATGGTATTTGGGCTCCATGGTGGTACAACAGCGTGCACAAGTCAACTTGCTTTAAACAAGTGCAGAAGTATCCCAAGGTATGTGGTCTGTGTATCATTACTCAACACAAACAGAAAGCACTATATTTCCTGTTCCAAAGAACCCAAGAAATTTGATTACTCATTGGAAGCATATGACCCTTCCTTGATTGCGCATTCATTTCAATAGATTTTTTGCTCATGTGCTCATTTTACTATTCATCCAGCCATTTCCTCTTTCTCTCTACGACTTGTTGGAGCAAAGTCTACCTTTTTACAACATACTCAGGCGCCATGTGAAACAAACATCAACTCTTCTAAAGACCCCTTTACCTCCTCCTGATCTTCCAGTACCAGCAAATGAGAAGCTGCTTGCATGGGTTGGTGATGACATTCTACCGCGTGAAAGTGCTAAGGTACTGGATTATAGAACAGTTCTGAATCCACTGTTCATGCCATGGACATAGACGTACAATTGAATATGCTTCTTGTGGTTTGTACAGGTATCTGTGTTTGATTCTATCGTCCAAGGTGGTGATTCAGTTTGGGAAGGACTTCGAGTCTATAGTGGGAAGGTATTCAAACTTGAAGAGCATTTAGATAGGTCAGTTGATCAAACCTCTGGCAATGACTGGTGCGTTTTGTTCTGTGTTGATCTATATGTAAAAGGAGCAACTGTTGGCTCATTATTTGCATGTGTACTGAACTTACTTCTCATAAGGATTTGTTGAATATCACTACACGGGCTGTTAAGATGCAGTCAACTAATTTAACTGACAAGGTCTGACTAAGTACAATGTGCCATCTCTTCCTGATTTCTTCATTTCCCTCCTTTTGCTTTCCCTTATTGAGATGATTACAAGATAGAATTATTTCCCTTCTTTAGGTTGTTTGACTCAGCAAAGGCTCTGGCTTTCATCAATGTACCAACCCGTGAAGAGGTAAGGGACTAAAGATAGTTTTGAATTTGTCAGACCTGTGCAAAATTTTTGGTCCTGAGTAAACAGTGGCTATTTGTTATCTTTCTTCTGCCCTTTATGCTTAGGAAGAAGTCAATCAGTTCTTGTGAAAACTTCCCATAAATTTCAGGTTAAGGAGGCCATATTTCAAACTCTAATAAGGAATGGCATGTTTGATAATGCTCACATCCGATTATCCCTTACACGTGGAAAGAAGGTTGATCTCTTTCTCTCTGCACTATCTTTCCACCTTCAGAGTAAGATTTGGTGAAGTGACTAGTTTGTGCCACAATTTGCACATGTTTTGGATGTAATGGGAGAATCATTCATAATAATAATAAATAAAACAGCAACTTAACTGTCTAGTGCTGCTTCTTCTTGATTTAGTTTGTGGTAATTGTTTCCTTTACAGGTTACCTCAGGAATGAGCCCAGCATTCAATCTTTATGGGTGCACCTTGATTGGTAAGGTCAATTCATAATTCTTCAATGTCATGTAGTAATGTTAGTGCACCAATGGTGATTTCTTTGTTTTCGGTGCGTGCAAGAAAACTGTTTCGATGCTTTTTGAATGCCTGTTGTAATCACAATATAAGAACATTTTACTTCAATTTCCTCTCTCTCTCTCTGTGAAAAAGAAGGTCAGGCAAAGAATTTATAGGTGTAGTTCCTGTGCCTTCTTTAATGCTCTATCTGCTTTTTTCCAATTGCAGTGCTCCCTGAATGGAAACCCCCTGTCTATGACAATACACATGGTATAACTCTGGTGACTGCTACAACAAGGCGTAATTCACCCAATGTAGGAGTTCTCTTTCTCTGGGTTCATTTCTTCATATCCAATAGGCAGTCCTGAAAGTTCCATGGCCTTGCTTTGTCTTCAAATGACAAACCCTCTGTCACAGGCATTCTTTTGCTTTCATGAGGTCACTTAAATGCATCACATTGCAAATAACCAATGCCATTAGTGATGGTCATGAAATTTTACTTCATTTTTGAATCTCTTACTTTTAGCTCTTTCTTTTTGTGATCACCAGAATTTGGATTCAAAGATTCACCACAATAACCTTCTCAACAATATCCTTGCCAAGGTATACCATTGTACTTGCAAAATAACTTACTATGTGTGTTGTGTTCACAAGGGAGAGCCTTTGAGTAATGGTAAGGTTAATCCTTTATGACCCAAAGGTCATAGGTTCTAAGTCATGGGTCCAGTCTCTTTGTGAAAACAAGAGTAAAGCTACATGTATCCAACTCTTTCACAGACCACGCAGTGTGGAAGCCTTGTCACTGGGACACCCTTCACACGCAATGTGTTCATCTCAGAGTTATGTGCAATTTGTCTGACATGCTGGTCTGTTGATTTCCCAATTTGGTGCCTTGAATGATTGAACCTGTTTCTGTTCCTAAAATAATAATCCTGCTTCTTGGCCAAGTTTGCTTTTGTGAGGTTTACTTTATGTGTACCACCATACTACCACCTGTGCCAAAATTCCTTTTGTGAGGTTCATTATTGATTTGAATCATTTGGAGTGGTGCAGGTAGAAGGAAACAATGCTAAGGCAGATGATGCAATCATGCTTGACAAAGATGGTTATGTTTCAGAGACAAATGCCACAAACATAGTAAGCCTGGGGTTTTGCACAGTTTATAGAGGGTAGAATCTTTAACCGGAATGATAATGGTGGACCCCTCCACCTCTATGATACACTAGTGGCATTATTACCCTGTTGACTATCAGTCATGGCCGTTCCTTGGTGTGGCATTGCCATCCCCGTACTGAAAAATGAGTCCCTGGGAATGCATGCATTTGCATCTAAAATTTCTTAATGAAGATGAATTCATAATTCAGCATTCATTGGTTTTCATATGCAGTTCTTAGTCAAGAAAGGACGAGTTCTAACACCCCATGCCGATTATTGCCTGCCTGGTATCACAAGAGCTACAGTAAGTAACAGTAAACTTCCTTCTCTGTTGTAATTTAGGGCCGCCTAAACTATGGTGCATAATATTGGCACTACCTATCAATATATTAGTATACATAATGAGGTATGGTGCAAGTATGGTTGTGCCTAATGGTTTAATTCCTCGAACCAGTTGGCTGAATCCACCATTTTCTTATGCCTGGAAGCATGACAAGGCATTGATGTTATGGTTATCTGATTCTGCTCGGCAAGACTATGAGACCCTAGGCTCTCTGTCTTTGTTTTTTTTTTCTAAGTATGACAAATTCTTGTGCCCACCTCTCACTCTCTTTTGCAGGTTATGGATCTTGTAATAGAGGAAGATTTAGTCCTAGAAGAGCGAAGAATCAGCTTGTCTGAATTCCATACAGCAGATGAGGTATTCCCTGTCTTCAGGACCTACTTTGGAAGCAACTTGAAAATTTTAGTCGTATCAAGTTAAATCATTACAGAATCAATGCATATTCAGAGAGCATACAGTTTGTATGCAGCATATAGTTTGCCACTTTACATCCATACTTTGGGGAGATACTCGTGCAAAAGCCCCTTGATACTATGTTTTTCAACATATCAAGGGGTATATACATGAGTTTGTAAGGTTCAAATTTCAGAGATCAGCATCAGATTGTCATAACTTCCTGATCCTTCAGTGATTAAACCTTTATTAATCTTGAGCTATTTCATCATTCCCCTTATTAGTTATCTTCCTTCAAGAATTCTTCCTCCCATTCTCTTTCTGGTCAGCACTCTGCCCTTGGCTGTCACCCCATATGTTGGAGTTTTAGGATGCCCGTTTACTGTGACTACTGCCAACCAAGGCAAGGGACCTATCTTCCTGTTTCACTGGAAAACATTACCCTATCCTTTGGCAGAAATTTCTATATAGCTGTCTGTTCTGGTTCTAATATGTTATCCTAAGCTTATGAATATCAAAGTCTATTTTAAAAATGGACAATGTACAGGTATGGACAACTGGAACAATGGGAGAGCTTACACCGGTAAGTGTTGACTCTCTCCATGATGTCCTACCTCATATCTCTGCTATGTTCTGAGATGAAATATAAGCTTGTTGCTCAACAGGTGGTCAAGATTGATGGTCGTGAGGTTGGAAGTGGACAAGTGGGACCAATCACTAAAAGACTCCAAGATGCTTACAAAAGGCTCACAGGGGAGTCTGGTGTGCCCATACCTTCCTACCAGGAGAATAAGTAACATTGCTTCAAGAGGGTATGAGTCCTACTCCTCAGTTATTGGCTGTTTTGAAGTTTGCAGTTCAGTATGTTCAGATTTGTGTGATACTACATAAATGCAATACCAGTCCCTAATTAATGCTAGTTTTTTTTATAGTTATCTGCTCTGATATGCTTCGTGCTTTCATTTTCATCTGTGACAACTTCCTTGGGCCAGTTTGTTAATGGGCACTCAATTTGCAACGGAGAAAACTCTGTCTCAAAGACGAAAAGTGGGCCGTTTATGGAACAATAAGACTTTTCAGGCACCGTTCAGCTTGATATGGGCTTTCCAGTTCAGCAGCTGTGTGCTTTCTGGCTACCGTGTCATTCTCTCCTGGCTGCCCCTTTTCACCCTGGAAAAGATGATCACTGATTTGTGTATTTTTGCTTTCTAAGGCCCTTGTCCGTTAATTTCTCGTCTTTGTTAAGCTGCATTTGCTTGGTTTATGGCCATATTCTCACTGTTATCAGCATCCCTCTCACCTGTGAAGTTGGGTACCCACCTGCTGCCAGTGCCACCACTTCTTTGTATTACTTACTGTTTAACGGAAAATGAAATGGAACAAGAAATTTGATGCTAAAATATAGAAGTTGGCCGAGGCACAGCATTTTGTCTAAGCCAAGAAATTTGATGGAACAAATCAGTGGTGCTTGGCAATGGTGACTCTGTTTATCGTTCCTGCAGCCCTGCGCTTGAACCTGAATTCAGAACCATCAAGGAGGCCCCACTGGTCAGAATCGTTGGAAGTATCATACGAACTAATATCGTTACCATTGAACCACTCAAACTTCTCATTAACAAACAACAAAGGCATACTGTTTAAGAGTCTTTTCCCAAAATGGCGCTCTTCACTCTATCTATAGTGTTGGTTGGGTTAACTAAATGGCGCCGCATTTCGGGTCAAACCGGTTTTCTTTTTCTCTTGTGGGGCCTCGCCTAGCCAATTACTTTAAATTTTCGAGAGAAATACCGCCGAAAAACTAATAAACACCGCCTATTGAGTATAGGCCGAGAAATACCGGCTAGAACCGGGAAGTAAGTAACGGTCCATATTTAAAAAAAAAAAAAAAAAGAAGAATGAAAGAAAGAAAAAAAGAAATCAAAATAAGGTTCATAACAAACAACCGCGTTCCTCAAAGTACCGCCTACATATTTCACTTTCTTGAATGGAAAACTTTTCTCCGTAACCAAACAGATTTACACACACACACACACACACACACACACACACACACACACAGAGACACACAGAGACAGAGACAGAGACAGAGACAGAGGGAGAGGGAGATTTGAAGTCGAAGCAACTGCGGAGAGTTATAAAGATTAAAAGCGCAATGGCGAATAATGTGACAGTGTGTTGCCGCTTCAGGCCGCTGAGTTCGAAAGAGAGCAGAGACGACGGCGATCGCGTCTGCATTCGCCGGATTGACTCAGAAAACTTCGTTTTCAAGGTCTTTCCTCGCTGTCCAAGCCGTTTCTCTTCTCCTCCCGCCTTCCAATTCTTGATTTCAACATTTGATCTAACTGACGCTCGTGATTCTTCTTCTTCTTCTTTTGTTGTTGTTGTTTGATAGGATGAGAAGGAGGAAGAGTGCACCTTCGGCTTCGATAGGGTTTTCTACGAGGAATCGCTTCAAGCTGATGTCTACGAATTACTTGCTTTGCCTATTGTTCTAGGTCCGTTCTCATTTCCTAATCAGTGAGTTTTGTTTTGTTTTGTGCCAATTACTGCTTGTTCTGATGCAAATTCCTTGATTTTGGTGTGAGACAGATGCTGCTAATGGGATTAACGGAACAATCATCACTTACGGACAGGTAACATTTACTGGTTGTGCAGAAAATGATCGTGGCATTCTATTTGTCTGTATGTGTGTAGTAATCAATTTTTATGTATTACTTTTTAGCTGATTTGTTTGTTTATCATGTATTGAAGCATGATTGTGCTGATGAATTTTCTGATGATTAGTGGCACAGAGTAGGTTTTTCGTGGAATTAACTTTCTGACATTGGTCCAGTTTTACAAATTTGCATAGATGATCTTTCAAAATTAGAAAAGCCAATACTGGAGATCTGCACCTTAAGTATTTTGGCAAGCAATTCAAGTGGCTGATTGTTGGTTATTTTCCATTTGGAGTTGTCTCTTTGGTTTAGATGATATCGTATATGATAAAGTAATATTGGTATATGGTAGGCTTGTGATTTACTGACGCTTTCTTTGTCAGGAATTCTATAGTTGGCCTGTGATTTATACTGAGTCTGTCTCAAACTGACAAACTTGCTTTTGCATTGCTTAGCAGACTGGAGCTGGGAAGACATACACCATAGAGGTAACTTGAAGATTTACATTATGCGTTCTAGAAATGAGACCATCTATAGAAGAAATTTGTACATAACATTGGCAAACCTATTAAATTAGGGACCTAACATCCTAGAACGTAGCGAGATGAAAAAAGGGTTGGTGCCAAGGGTTGTGGAAGGACTGTTTGCCTGTATCAAATCTGCTGACAAACCAACCAAGTTTACACTCAAGTTATCCATGGTACTGATGTGCAGTCTTGTTTGTATTGGAGTAGCATAGCTTTGGTAAGATTATTGCTCCTACAGTCACACTTTTTGATTTGTGGATGCTTTTATGATTTCTCTAGGTAGAGATCTACATGGAGAAAGTCAGGTATGCAGTTGTCACTGTGGCTGTACTGAAAACTATGTTTTCCTTTCAGATCTTTTGATTTCATTTCTAGCTTATCAGGCTAACTGGTACATGCATTACTCTTTCTTTTTTCTCAGGGACCTTCTTGATTTAACAAAAGATAACATCATGATCAAAGAAAGTAAGACCAAAGGAATTTTCCTATCTGGTGCAACAGAGGTGAGCTTATTTTTCCATAGCACCACTTGTTAGATATGGTTTTACTTTTTACTTGAATAATTTGGATGAATTTTTATCTTGCTGTCCTTTGTTTATGATTACACTGCTCTGACACTTACTTTGCTTTTTTGCATGAAAGGCCAGCATGGCTAGATCTAGGTTCGAACAAAAGGATTTAGATAACTAAAGTATGTCTTGTACACCTCATGAATTTTCTAGTAAAAAATGTGACTTTTTTACTAAATTTTCTGAATTGTTCATGGAGATCATTATTTTGGGATATTGCATAAAAAGAACTTTTACGCAATTGAAGTGGGAGTACTGATAATTGTGATAAAAAATGCTTTTTTTCTTTTCTGGTCATTTTTAGATTATATATGTACTCACTTGCAAGTGCCTGCTGATTGCCATTTCCAGATCTCTATATCAGATCCAGACCAAGCTTTACAGAGTCTATCTGTAAGAAAAATATTGCTTGAAAATTTGTCTTCAGTTTCAAGTAAGTTGTCCAGCTTCTAATGTAGATCTTAAAACTGCAGAGTGGAATCGTCAACAGAGCAGTTGGAGAGACTCGTATCCTTTTTCTATTTTTACTACCCTTTCATTTGGGTTTTGTTCCCAAATTTATGTGTGTGTGTGTGTGCAGGAAATCTCTTCTGTTTAAGTATTGTGTTTTGTCAACCTCATTTTTTCTGGGATGTATGAATGGCCATAAGTCTTCATAAATGTTGCCAGTTACTTATCAAAGGCAGAAATGAACATGGCTAGTAGCCGAAGTCATTGTGTTTACATATTCTTGGTCCAGGAAGAACTGAGCAGAGATAAGAGGTATGCCTTTTGCATTTTTATGGCAAAGTAGCTGAATCAGTTCCTAACTTCTAAATGTCTGCAGAAGGGAAAAAACTGGGAAGGTAATTCTTGTGGACTTGGCGGGGTCTGAGAAGGTTGAGAAAACTGGAGCTGAGGGAAAAGTTCTAGAAGAAGCTAAGACTATCAACAAATCTTTATCAGCTCTAGGAAATGTGATAAATGCTCTGACTTGTGGTACATCAGCCAAGGCTAGTCATATCCCTTATAGAGATTCCAAGCTGACTCGCATTCTGAGAGATGCTCTTGTAAGCTTTCTTCCAATCACGTCTAACCAAAATCTTTGGTTAATTTGTACTGACAACCTTCTGTTTCTCATCTTGCAGGGAGGAAACTCCAGGACTGCATTACTTTGCTGTTGCTCGCCAAGCCCTTCAAATGCTTCAGAAACTCTATCTACCATTCGCTTTGGTACTAGGTATACTAGTTGCAAATCTAGAGTTCATAATCTATCATTTATTGGAATGATAAATATAAGTGTCACTTACTAAAAGGTAAACAAAATTTCGATTGGGCTCTTTATTAGACCCTCTCGACAAGCAGGCTATGGATGGCAAGGTGTGGTGTTAATTTATTTAATGAAAACATTAGGCCTTTGTTATCTTGGTGGAAAAAAAGGATATACTCTGACACTTTGGTATCTTTTAAAAACTAAATCTGTTTCAGTCCTTAATTCTGTTGTTTTGTTGCCCGATTCCCTCCATTTTAACACCATTGTCTGACTTCAGTTCTGTTTTTGGATTTAATGTTGGTGCAGGGCAAAGCATATAAAGGCATCACCTCTCATCTGTCATATTGAAGATAGAGATGCCAAAAAGCATGGAGTTACCTCTTCAATAAAAGATGAGTCATGCGAGAAAATTTTGAATCAGGTGAGAATGAAGCTGTTATATTTTATGTGCACCTTTCCATTTTGGATTCTAAGACAACCCACAATATTTAGTTGAAGAAGAAAATGAATGCTGAAGATGTGAAGTTGCTTGAGGAGTTATTCATCCTGGAGGGAATTATATTTGATCCTAATTCAGCTGAAAACATGGAATCTGCATGTGAAGATGTCACTTTACGAACTATTACCTCGTTACAAGTGGCTATACAAGAACTCCTCTACATCGTTGAGGAGGTAGGCATGTCGCAATGCTACGAGTGGATAGTTACTTCTGATCACTATGCTTGTTATTGTGCGATATTTTGCACTTCTGCAATATGAAACATCGCAGTTTTTTTGGCTCTGCAGTCAATTTGTCAGTCAGCACTTTAGGGTCCTTACTTTCTTCCTTTTATGCATTTAAAATGTTGGGAATAAAACTTTGCAGCTTAAGATTGAGAACAATGCTCTCAAGGCCAGAATCGCTATCTCTGAAAGGTTTGGTGCCATGCACAAGGAGGCTGGAGAAAAAGAAAGCTTTGTGCATAGGATTCAATACCTTCTCAGCTTCTTCATTTCATGGGCAGGGCCATTCTCTCCACTGAAGATGGTGAAAAACGGTAATGAAGACTCATTGCTACCGTAGGTGACTGGTGACTTCCCAACTCATGTATGGGCCCATAATCCACTGTATACAGATCCTGCCGATGCCAAGATGGCCATATAGGTTTGTGTTTTGCTATCTTGATGTATGAAATCTGTTTGCGCATGAGCAGGAGTTAATTGCATTTACAATACGCAAGCTTCCCATAGAAATCTAATACGGCTGTTCTCGAAGTCTAAGACAGCCAATCACCCCACACCAATTAACAGAGGCTTGGTTGGCTTAAAATAACAGTGTTACCGTAAGCATAGCTGTGTCTGAATATGTAGGCCAACAGCCCAAAATCTGAGTCATTCTTATTCACCAATCGTGCATAAGCCTATTTTGCATCGTTTGCGGCCTCTAGATATCTTTCGGGTGGGCTCAACACCACTTTTAAACTGGGCAGGTGGAAAATGATATGATTATTAATAGCCAGTGGCACCGCCGCATCCGTTTCAAGATCACTCTGCGTGAAATCCATCAAAATCCCAACCGAAGGACGCCAACCAGAGTCGCCGTCACAATTAATTAAATGGTTCCGTGATCAAAGGATACAAGAACATGAGTAGGAGGAGAATCCAAGTCAATTATGGACTCACGGTCCAGTTAATTATGTGGGGGAGTCTTTTAACCTTGAGCAGATTTTGAGAAGGGCAATTGCGCTCAGCCACTCGCTGCCTTACAGCAACCCATTGGTTGTCACTCGTACACGGTCTGTCTTTCTACTGTACTTTACAAAGAGAGGCTCTTTGCAACTCGGACGAGAGTGGTGGAGCTATCATCATTGAAGAAAATTGATCTAACACTATGATCAACATGGTGTGAACCCAGAACCTCATTGGGCGACCTTGTATCACATTGCATGGGTACCACGACATTATACCCGTGGCTATTGCGAGGCCCAGCAGTGTCCATTAAAACGATCTCGATCAACTTTCAAAACTCCTTGCCAAATTCTTGTTCATGAGTCAAACGTGGAAACAACGAATGGTTCGTGTAGAACTTTGAATTTTGTAAACAACAATGTTATAAAAATTGATTTCATTAATTGAAAAATACCATCTCTCATAAAAATTCCACTATCATAACTCTCACAACCCATACTTACTGCACCAACCCAGAAAATACAGCAACAACCTAACAATTATAGCAACAACCCATCAAAATAACTTCCATAATTCACTACCATTAACAACTCATAAACTAATATATAACAAACTCCTCAATAACAGGATTCCAAAACAACTACTTGACCAAAAAAACGTGTCAAAAATAATTTTATACTAATTTACTAACATGCAGTGCCTTTCTTGCCGATGAATTCAAATATCACCAATAACAAAATATAAAAATAAACTCTAAACCTAACATCAAATGCTCTCTTCTCTGACATTGTGAACAAGATTAAAAAAAAAAAAAAAAAAGCCATTTTATATTGGTGATCTATCAGTTCTACTACGATATGTTAAATGCCCTAGCTTTTGTCCAACTCAAGCCCTACGTTTAGCTATTTATTAAGTAAGAATCTGGATGCGTGCATATAAAGTTATCTTATAGTTCATTGTTCGATAAAATGAAGTCCCCCTCAAAGAGAGAGAAGAGGGAGCGTAATTGATTTTGTCCACAAGAAAAGCCTAGAAGTTGGGTTGTTTAGAGAATCTCTCAGTCGACATTATTGGTACAACATAATTGACATTCGTGCAGCCATATGCACAAGACGTGTACAAAGGGATTATATTCGAATCCCCATATATTTGGGTTAGCCAAAGCAAAACTAAAGAAGAAAAAGTCAACATAGAATAACTCAGGTTTAAATCTTTCGAAAGTGTGATGGTTTTATAGAAAATAAGAGAGATATATATTATTGCGTAGTTTATGATCCTGTAAAATTTTTTTTATGACAATAAATAAATAACATTGTAAATATTTGTAAATTTAATAATTTTGTAGCGGATCAATAATTTTTCTTTTTTTACTATTAATTCTCGTATGTCAAAAATAAAGATTAAAATTTTTAATTAATAAAATATTGTTAAAAAACATAAATCTGAATTTTAAGCCCCCAAAAGAAGTAGGAAGTGCATTGCAATATCAAGTTGTGAAACATAGCAAATTAACAAAATTTTTTATTCTAGCAGTAGGTCTCATGATTAGGTTAAAAATAACTCCAAAAAGTCTCCTTTCGTGTGATTGAATAGGACAGATACTCCAAGATTTTTTCTTAAGAGATTCACATTTTTGGGTCAATCTCAAGGATCTAAGTTGAATTCAAACCTTGTGGGGGCAGAACCAACGGCCAAATTAGTTCTCTGCATCATTGCTCACTCCCTTCAGAAATCTCCAACCAATGAGAATCCGACAGCAGAGCAACCCAAAATCTGCTCATCAAAAGGATCCGAGTCTCAATAGTCTCAAGAGCCATGAGTTTTCCAAAAGTAGAAAGAGAGCCGTTATCCTACGTGGCGGGATACTTGTGTGACAGCTGGCGGAGTGCATCAAGTCAAAACAAGACTCATTGCAGAAAACCAAGCCCAAATTCCATATCTCAACTACCAGTCTAAGTCTTCCCTCCATTGGAGTCCTGAATAAAAAAAGAAGGCAGAGAGGCTCGGGTAAGTCAGGAATGATCCATCAAGATCCGATCTTTCATTGATTTCCTTGCTAATTATCGCAACCCCATTTCTCAATTATGTTTATGTGCAAGTCCTCGCTATTTTAGGTGGATGGTTTCTTGACATCCTCATTACCCAGATTGCCTTAAATCCCAAATTTAGCCCAAGAAGGAAGAAAAAAAAAGGGAAGGAAATTCCAATCCCAAGATGGCCTCCCATGAAACTATGCCTCATATGCTGTCCATCCTCCAAGAAAAGTTGTCGTCATCATCTTCGTCGTTTCTTGATACCAGCACTGTGATTGCACTTTGTGTGTTCTTTGCTCTTCTTTGTGTTTGTATAATCATCGGTCACCTTCTTGAAGAGCACCGCTGGGCCAATGAGTCCACCACTGCTCTTCTTTTGGTATGACAAACAGTTTTTGTTTTTTGTCATATGAAGACTTGATTTTGATCAATTCAAGTTTTTTCTTTTTTTCTTCGGGTTTTTGGTATGTGGGGTTTTCTTGGTTCTTGGAAACTTCCCCTATGATGGTTTTCTTGTTCCTTCTCTTATTTTGAATAAAAGGGTTTTCTTGTTCTTTGTTTTTGTAATAGGGTTGGATTTTATGCAGGGATTATGTGCTGGTGCCGTGGTTTTGCTGGTTAGTAAAGGCCATAGTTCGAGGATATTGGTGTTTGACGAGGATTTGTTCTTTCTTTATTTGCTTCCTCCTATCATTTTCAACGCTGGGTATGATCTCTCTTTCTCTGCCTTCTTGCAAGGTTTAATTTGTTCATTATTATTGGGTTTGGGTTGGGTTGGGCTGGAATTTTTTCTCCAATTTTGTGGAACTTGAGATATGTTTTGATTCGTGGAATTCACAATCACTTTCTTTATCATCAATCAACAATTTGTTTCATGGGCTTGATATGTTGTCTCTCTGGAAATTGGCAAGTTCGTGTCTCTCTCAGTCCTGTCTTGCTCTGTGGTGTTTAATACCCTCAATTCAAGGCTAGTGCTGGTGTTTTTTTTTTTTTTTTTTTATTTGATTTCAGAATTTGGTTACAGGTTCCAGGTCAAGAAGAAGCAGTTTTTCAAGAATTTTACGGTAATTTTGTTGTTTGGAATATTTGGCACAATGATTTCCTTTTGCCTCATATCACTAGGTAAGATCAATTCCCACCATTTTCTTCCTATTTTTGAGCTTCTATCAATCACACAGACAGTCTTACTTATTCTTTTTCCTCTTATAGGTGTTTTTGGGATTTTTAAGAGAATTGGTGTGACAACCTTGAATGTACAAGACTACCTAGGTGACCTTTGACTGCTGGTGAATTTTATTTTTTCATGTAGTACACTGAATAGTTCTCTTAGACCCTAATTTATTTTCTGATACCTGCAGCCATTGGGGCAATATTATCAGCAACTGATTCGGTCTGCACCTTGCAGGTACTTTAATAAATTTGAACTTGAAATAAAAGCAAGTTTCTGCTTCAGATTTGGCTAATGAGATTAAAGAATGTTTTTTTTCCCCAATGTTAAAGGTTCTCAATCAAGATGAAACACCCTTTCTTTACAGTGTAGTCTTTGGGGAGGGAGTAGTCAATGATGCTACCTCTATTGTGCTTTTCAATTCAGTGCTGTCAATTGACTTCAGCAACATTGATGCCACAACAGCCTTAAAACTGTTCGGGACTTTTCTTTACCTCTTTTTCACAAGTACTGCACTTGGTATAGGAGTAAGTCATACTGGCAATTTTGATATATTTATGCTTAGAAATGTGTCATTGAGAGAATTCTCTCACAAATATAAAATGTTGGAATTCTAGACAGCAACTATAGTTCTACTTGCAACTAGATCTCTGGTTGCAAATTTTGCTTTCATTTAGTGATAGTAATATCCGAGCTTGTGTAACTGGCTTGGAAAATGTTATTGTTGGTTTTGTTTGGTCACACTTGATTTGGATATCCTGCAATGTTTCAGGTGGGTCTTTTAAGTGCATTTATCATAAAGACACTTTACTTTGGAAGGTAAGTAGTGCTCTCCCACATTGTGTTTCAGCATTTAATGTTGCTTGTCATCCTTAGTAGTGTAGTCCTCTCTTTTTGAAACAACATCCCACTGAAATTTCTATGTCCAAGTTGAATGTAAGATATTGCATAAAAATTCCAGTTGAGGTTTAGGTAACCAAATATTTTTGTTGCACCTGAGCATTCATCAGTTTCTTTTAATATCCTAACTCTAGTCTGACATCTGATGCATGCTACTCTATTCTGGAGGGCCTTCATCTAACTTGTATTCATGTAGCACTTTGTATTACATTCTATTGTTTGTCATTGTCTTGTCAACAGGCACTCTACTGATCGTGAAGTTGCGTTGATGATGCTTATGGCTTATTTATCATACATGTTAGCTGAGGTACTATTTGCAGAATTTTAAGTATACTGAGTAAATTTCTGAGGCTTTTGGGCAATTCAATGCTGAACAAGAAGAATGGGATTCATTTTTTAAGTTTTATCATTGTTGGCCAATGACGCCTTGTGCTTTTTGTTTGTTTCAACTCAGTAACCCAGCTACTAATTAGTCAACTAATATTCACCTGCCAAATTGCCCTTCTGGCACTTCAATTTCAATTTCAACATGGAACTGCTCAACGGATAGGGGCACATGGCTATCCTGTTTTCACACAGAAATTGGGATTTCCTTCAAAAGTCATAATAATGACTTCCCATCTTTGAGGCATATCACAAATACAAACATTTTCTTGTTGGTGCCCTTTGCAATAAAGAGATTGATTGTGCAAATTTATAAGCAAGCTGGAGCTAGTTTTGTTAGTAGTGAACCTTAAAGATGAAAACAGAAAGAACACATAGTAAGCTATATTTACCCTGCAGTGTTTGCCTGAAATGTGATAACTTTTCTTTGATCCAGCTGTTAAGTCTCAGTGGCATTTTGACAGTTTTCTTCTGTGGCATTGTTATGTCGCACTACACGTGGCATAACGTCACTGAAAGCTCAAGGATAACAACCAAGTAAGTTCAATTTTTTAATTTTCCATTTAAACTTTATGTCTACTGTTCATAAAAGTTCATGTATCTCACTTTTCATTGGTTTATCAATCTTGTTCCTATCCGTTGGTGAACTTGTATCTATATCTGCAGAAAATGGAACATTTTCTTTCAAATTACATGCATTATCTGATTTTGCATTGATCAAGAACTTTAGTTGATTAAGTGAGATATATCTAATCTCAATGGCTGCTGATAATTTCAGGCATGCATTCGCAACAATGTCCTTTATTGCAGAAACTTTTATATTCCTTTATGTTGGTATGGATGCTTTGGACATTGACAAATGGAGAGAGAGCAAATCAAGGTAACTTTCAAGCCATATATGAAACTTATGTAATAATCACAACTTCAACAAAAGTGCATCAAGCATAAGAATATTAGTCAAAATAAACTGTTTTGCAGCTCTACAGGATAACATATTTGTCATCCCTGACATATTTTCTTGAACAGTGTAGGAACTTCAGCTGCTGTTAGTTCAACGCTGTTTGCATTAGTGTTAGTTGGAAGGGCTGCATTCGTCTTCCCCATTGCAAATATCCTAAATTGTATTCAAAAGAGAGAGACTTCAAAAATTAAGTTCAAAGAACAGGTAAAGTTGCTGGAAAGCAGGCAGTAACTATGTCACACAGCTCTGCTGAAAACTTTCTAACTTCTTGACTACTTGAAATCTCAGTTCATTATGTGGTGGGCAGGGCTCATGAGAGGTGCAGTTACTATAGCTTTGTCTTATAACCAGGTAGGTCATTAAAAGCCCACCTATCATTAGCTAAGATGCTTGTTTCTTAGATTGATTTTTGCTCCATGCAATCTCAAATTGCAGTTTTCCAGAACTGAGAAGAAAACATCTTCAGATTCAGCACTAATGATCACCTGTACCATAATTGTTGTCCTTTTTAGCACAATTGTAAGTTTTGCTATTTATTGCTCAATCAGAAAATTCTCAAAACACCATGCATTGATTTGTTGGAACATTGTAACCTCAGATCGTTGTCTATGCTCCGTACTGCAATTCAGATATAAAGACCTTCTGTTGTTCTAAAGTTTGGACCACTGAAGGAAAAGACCATTCCCTTTATTTTTCAATAGGCATTTTCCTATGCATAAGATTGAAATTCATCACAATTGAGCCATCTCTGGACCCCTATCTCTGTTATTTCTAAGGAAGGTTAAGTGCTTCTTGGTCTATCATCCATAAAGAGAAGTCCTTATTACTTGAGTTTCATTGGAACAGGTCTGCATTCTATTTTTCAGCTTTCCATTTTAAAGCACACAGGAATGATATTTCAGCCTTGGAACAGGTCTTTGGGTCAGTAACAAAGCCTCTAATTGAGGCAGTGCTGCTCAGAAACAGAAAACAGATGGAGTCAGATGCAACTGATTTTCCAAGTTTGGAAGATATAAGGCAACTTTTCCTTGAAGAAAATGATGAACCCAGTGAGGAGGGCAACAGCAAGCGACTTGGTCAGACAAGCTTAAGGCTGCTAATAAGTTACCCCACTACAACTGTTCACTACTGGTGGAGAAAATTTGATGACAAATTCATGAGACCAGTGTTTGGTGGGCGGGGTTTTGTTCCATACATACCCAGTTCACCAACAGGTGCAGCAGATGAGGCTTCTACAAGCTGAAAGCCAACCACATAAATTTCCAAGATCTTTGATAATGTTGCTATAACTAATTCATTTTCTGCAAAAGTAAGTTGCAAGTTTCCTTTCTTCTTTCTTAGAGCTTAACTTGTAAAGTGAGGCTGCTGTGGAGTTGATTTTTTCTTTCTTTCTCTGGTCTGATTCTTCCATCACCTTTTTGGAAGAAAAACTAAGAACCATCTGTCTCCTTGTGTAACACAGCAAAATGATTTCAACTTTTACTTGGTGTGTCAATTTCACTCTGTTCACCATTCTAAATTAGCAAACATTTCCCATAAAAAAGCAAATATTTACTTTACAAGTACATATAAACAGGAATTTGGAAATAAATATGAATTCATAACCGTGTCATATTGCAAAATGTGAGCTCTAGCAGAAACAGCATCATTGATCATTATCATGCTTGTTTGCAGGTCTATGACAACGCTATGAAAAGGAAATTAAAAGCTAACAGTAGTTGGACTTGCTGGTTGTTATAGCCATATGAAGTGATCAAGGTAGCCTGGTTTTTCTGCATCTACCAAATACATAAATATACTACATGTGAATTATAACTGAAAGTAGCAGCAATATAAGAACAGAATGTCTGACAAAATCTGCTTAGAAAACCAAAATTCCATTCTGAAAAAATTAATTAGCAACAATGATAATAGCAGATCAACATTACTCAATTTTCAAATGAGAAATAAACAATGAAACATCAGTTTGAAGTTAAATGGGGAGGCTTAATCCAACAATACTTTTGCCAAGTGAAGCCAATAGTCAGTGGCATGGTAAAGTTTGCTTTTTTGAGATTTTTCAGTGATGAGTGAAATGTAGTCAGATCCCGAGGGCATGTGTACCGTAATAACATGCAAGCTTAGTTCTCCCACTGCTTTAACTGGGAATACAGATGCATATCCAAGGAATAGTGCTAGGGCTCCAAGACTTTCTTGCTGCAACCACTGCTTTAGCGACTTGTCAAATCTAGATCAATTACTCGAGGCACCCAACCTACCCCTGTACTCATGTAACACTGACACATCTCCATTGAAAGCAGTGCAGTATATGCTAGGAACATATGTTTGATGAGGACTACATGAAAAAAATTCCCAGTCACAAAGCACAGCATCAAAGATCGCAATTTTGCAGCCATTAGTCAAACACAATAGACAAGTCCATCTGCATATAATGTATCCTTCAATTTCTTTGCATCCGTATTTGCTGCAGGAAGATGGAACTTCAAATTCTTCCACCTGGTGGCACCAATGCGACGTATGCTCATGTTCACCATGCGTGGTGCCTTGTCCAAACTGGCATAGAAGACACTATGGAGGTTTTGATCCCCACAAATTGTGGCACTATCAGAGTCAAATTCAATACAGTTTCCCACCTGGGGAACTTCACAGTCAAATTCAAGACGAGCTTCCAAATAGGGCAACTTCACAAACTTGCTACTGTATGGATTGTACAAGGAAAAATATAACCAGTTTGTACGGCGTTACAGAAGTACCCAACCGTGGCTTGAAGCAAAAAGTATTGCATCAAGAAAGTGCCTCCTTTCTTCTTGATCCATTATCCTGACACTGTAACTTTGCTTTGAAAACAATTCACATACCTTGCATCTGCTCCCACCATCCCATGTTCCTTCAAAAGAAATATAGAATAAACATGGTAACTTATCAGCAGACCGACATGGGATCTTGTGCAGTAGGTGGGAAAACTTCTTTGAAACTAAATATAGATGACCAATGATGGGAAGGTTTGATCCACAGAAATCATGGCTCTTCCAACCTCAAAGACGTGACAAACTTCCAACTGGGGCAACTTCACAAACTAGTTATTGTATGGTCTGTACAAGGAAAAATAATGGAATTTACGATCTATCCAACCTTCATTCTGCAACAGAAGTACCCAACCAAGGCTTGAAGCAAAAGGTATTGCATCAAGAAGTCACCTTCTTTCTTCTTGATCCATTATCCTGACACTGTAAGTTTGCTCTGAAAAATGGTACTTCCACCATCCCAGTATAGAATAACCATGGTAACTTATAGACCAACATGGAAACTCTTTAACATAAGAATCAGAATATCATCAGGTAGATCATGCGAACACCGCCGCAACTTCTTGCTTTCTGCATCATTGTTCTTCTTCTTTGTTATAACATCTGACTGAAGAATAGACATTGGACAACATGTAGTCAACCTAACGAATCTCCAATCAAGACATTAAAGGACAACTATATTGGTTTTAAAAACAGAGCCAAATCACTCTTAATATACCACAGAAGAAACATGATTCTCTTAATAAACTTGAAATAATTACTAAAATATATAATCAATAATGATTATCATGAATATACCACTCACCTCATGCAGGGTCCGTGCTTCATCTTTATCATATGTCTCTCTCTCATCGTAGTTCTGGTTCTGCTTCTTCTTCTTTCTCCAACACCTACTCCCTTTCCCCATCTTGTGCTCAACTTTCTGCTGCCTTTCCACAGAAACAAGGGGCGCTGTTCAATTCCTGAGCCGCTCCTATGGTTGATATTTATACGTTTCCGTGTTAATTACTAATTGTGTGCGTTCTAGTGAGTCCTGGCTTGGGTCATCATGCGCTCCATAATCAGACAAGCCCAAGACCAGCCAGCCCATTTGTTTCATATTTGTTTAAACGATGGTAAATTGGTAGATGAACGTGCAATTTTCAGAATTACCTCTCCTTTGTGGTGTGGTATGTTCTTATCAAAAGATGTTTTGCTTCCAACTCATCAAAATCATGTATTCGTACAATTGGGCTCGTGAAATAATTTAGAGAAGAACACTGCCCTGGTGTTGATATATTTTCTGCACTGTCCTCCGAAGAATTTTTGTTATGATAGTTTCCATCTAGAATTCAAAATTCAATGGCTAGTTAAAGTTGTAGATGTCAGGGTCATTGGCTAAAGTCCAAAAATGCAGATCATTTGCATCCTTTTGAAGCGAAGATGAAAGTCATGGATTGCTGCCTGCAGCAAAGAGCAACCTTGTATCAGATCAGTTTGCTTTTAAATCATTTGATACCTGAAAGAGCCGGCCTAGAGCTGTGAGACCATCTCAGAAGAGTTTTTCAGTAGTTAACAAGTTGTTTACATACACACAATGACCCGAATTCATTACTGAATACACACATCTGCTGCGCATGAATTGTCACACAAAGCAACATCATTTTAAGAATAGTTTTGGAAGGCAAATAAAAGCAACAATCGCTGTCATAAGTCGTACAAAAACCTGCCCATGGATGTCCAACAAAGTCTGGACATAACCAAAACTCCAGTCTAAAAAACTTACCAGTAACCACGTCAAATGTCAAACAAAAAAAATAACAGGGAAAATCAGTTCTGAGTCAAACGAGGAGGCTCGATCCAACAACGAGCACCCGAGTGAAACCAGCGTGTAGAAGCATAGTAAAGTGCACCACGTTCGGGCTCGCCAATCTTGAATGGCATGCAGCGATATTCACAGTCCACAGGAATGCTTACTGCATTAGCATAGGAGCTGAGTTCCCCCACTGCTTTAACTGGGAACATCGATGAATATCCAAGAAATAGTGTCAAATCTCCTATACTTTCTTGCTGCACCCACTGCCTTAACTGCTTGTCAAAACCGAAGACAAGCAACAGATATATGTAATCCTCGTGCTTATAAATACTTAACATTAAAAGATCTCCATTAAAAGTAGCATAGTAGTTATACTTAGAAGGAGGACGAAAATAATATGAATAATATTTCCAGTCTTGAAGCACGACGTCAAAGATCACGATTTTGCTGCCACGATCGAAAACATGGTAGACAAATCCATCCGCATATAATGCCCTCTCCAGTTTCTTGACCTCTGTACCATCCTGAGGAAGTTGAAACTCCCAATTCTTCCAATGGGTAGCACCAATGTGACACATGCTAATATTAACCTTGCGGTGTGTCACATCCAAACAAGTACAGAAGACAGACATTCGTGGGGTTTGATCCGCCGAAATTGTGGCCCTTCCAAGTCCAAAGTCATGGCAAATTTCCAACTTGGGCAACTTCACAAACTTGTTACTGTACGGTCTGTACAAGGAAAAATGGTAGCGATTATAATCTACCCAACTTGCACGCCGCATTAGAAGCACCCAACCGTGGCTTGAAGAAAAGGGTCTTGCGTCTACAAGGTACCTCTTTGCTTCTTGATCCATTATCCTGACATCATAAGTTCGCGCTGAAAACGGTTCACTTAGCTTGCATCTAAGCGAGAATACGCCATTTGAGGTTTCCCCGAAACAAATACTGAATTCCCATGGTAATCTGTCAGCTGGCCGACGTGGAATCTGATGCGGGAGACTTAGAAAGTTCTTGGAAGCTAAAGAAAAGCGGACCCGATCAGCCCAATTCAGCCTTCTTAATATGAGGCTTTGAAGATCATCAGGTAGACTAGACCAAGTCCATTGCAGTTGCTTGTTTTCTGCCTCACTGCGCTCCTTCTTCTTTACACCGACTTCTGACTGAAGAACAGACATTGGACAACAGCAATCAACCAAACGAGATCGAGTCTCTTATCAAGACGTTAAGCCACAAGTTGATTCATCTTAAATACACAGCCAAATCAGGATCAATTATCAATATTAATTGTTAATAAGGACTAAAATGAGAAATAATTTTAATGTACAAAAATCTAAACCAATGGATATTATAATTATCACTTCCTACATTGTCTCCCTTTTTTTTTTTTTTTTTCTTTTTTATTGGCAGGATGAATATCAATATTAATTGTCAATAAGGACTTAAAAAGGAGAAATAATTATAATGCAAAAAAATCTAAACAAATCAATATTATAATTATCACTTCCTAAATTTTCTCCCAATTTTTTTTTTTAATGGGGAGGATCAATTATCAATATTATTTGCCAATAAGTAGAAATAATTATAATGTACAAAAATCTAAACCAATCAATACTATAATTATCACTTCCTCCATTGTCTTCCTTTTTTTTTTTCCTTTTTTTTTTGTTCTTATGGGCAGGATCAATAATCAATATTAATTGTCAATAAGGACTTAAAGGGGAAATAATTATAACGTATAAAAAAAACCTAAACCAATCAATATCATAATTATCACTTCCTAAATCGTCTTCTATTATTTTTTTATTTTTATTTTTTTATACCTATGATTCTTATCATCATCTGCACCCGGCACTTTAGATAGGCGTTTCCTGGCCGTTATATTTGTTGTTTTTCTTTTTTTTTTTTTTTTTGTTAGAACCCCTACCTTATAACGTAAGAGTATTGAAATTAATCCACATTTGAGAATTAGAATTTATATAGAAGTTAAATAATTAAATTTATATATTTTTAGATTATTAATAAATCAAAATTTAAGTAAACATTAAATTAGTTGAATCTAATTTAATAAGATTTTATTATTTAAATAGAATTAAATATTTTTTTATTATGTGAAAATTTGAGTGATTGACTAAAATCTTGATATTTATATTTTATATATGTTTTTAAATTATTACATGATGTTTTATTAATATAAGTATTCATATAATTGTTTAGTGTAATTGAGAAAGAAAAGTTAGGTTGAGAACAAAATCTAGTTATGTTGTATATAATGTATTATGCCTTTAGCAAAGGCACCATGGGAATGCTAAGATGTTTATTCAACAATCTCCCTCCAAACGTAACCATTGTTAGGGTCAAGCACGTATCTAGCATTGAGGGACTGCATCTATTACAGGTGTGACGGCAAGCCAGTTAGTTAAACCCAGAGTCCACTGATATATTTAGTCAACAATGTCAAGAATGCATCTCAGATCTTACGATAAGTGAGGGAACAACATCAACAACCTGGTGTTGACATCTTTGCTGCATTATTCTCCTAAGAATTATTGTTGCGATCGCTTCCATCTAGAATTCAAAATTCAGTAGTTGCAGTATATTGTTAGACGTTAGTTAAAGTTGAAGATGTCCGTTCATCAACTAAAGTCTAAAAATGAAGATTCTTCATGCTTTGGAAGCAAAAGATGTAGTCATGGATTGCAGCTTAGCAAGTAGGATCAAGCTTGTATCAGATTTTTAATCATTTTGTATCTTAAGAATGCAGCCGAGAGCTGTGTAAGAAATGTTTTTCTGTTAATAACAAGTTATTTACATCCACAATGGCCTGTGTTGAAACTTGATGTCAATAAAATAGAAAACGTCACTAAATTTGCATAGTTTCTGCTGCTATTACCTTCAGAGACTAGCACTACCTGTTACGGACTTCTCTCTAAAGATCAAATTTTGAAGTACCCTCGACTAATAAGTTTGTGAAGAATGCTTGTGATTGGTCGAATACAAAATTGGTGCAAAGTAGATCGAAAGGAAGAGAGGTAGCAAAAGACGTGAAAGATGGCTCTAACACAAGAAGGCACAATCTGATCAAGTTTCAGAGGAATAATTGAAACTCTGAGGGAACAAAAGCCACCAAATTTATCATTATTTCAACATCGGATCTATATTTCCATGTTAAGCACAGCGGCCTTCAAAAAATTCAGAAGCAACCTTTTCTTTTCTCCTAACAGATACTTTAAGGGAAAGGGGATATATTCATAACCCATAGATACTGTTTTTGTCTATAGTACAGTACAGTAGCATCAACATGAAGATGGAGATATCTAAAACATTATGGTACAAATGGAATCAAAAGATTTAGCTATCAAGTGTCTAGTATCCTGTTATTTTAACAAATGCTTGAAGAATCATTGACTTTGCCATCAGCTTCTTCCTCCGAGTCTTTTAAATGATCAAAAAATCCATCTAGGTACCACGAGCAGTTTTCATTCCATTCCCCTTTGCTTGCATGGATTCTCCACTTCTGATCAGCAATCATTTCAGGGGAGAATCCCCACTCTAGCATTTCTTCCTCAGTATGATGGATGGCCAAGCTGTATTCTCCTCCTTGTCCCAACTGCATTACCCGAAACCCACAGTTGCCAAGATTATTCAGGTGCTCAAACTGCTCGACCGTCCACTTGAACCACTTCATGAGGAATACACGGCTAGTTAACCCGTGTGATACAATTATGAGATTCAATTCATCGTCAGGTTCCTGATGAAGCCTGTTCATGTCTATGTCCCTCCAAACAGAATCGAGGAAACCTGCCAACACACAGGTTTTGTCATTCATATGATTGTAAGGCTACCTACTCTTTAGAGTTGCATTTTGTGTCATTTTATTTAAGAGCAGCTTCTTAATGCGTTGATTAACAACCACCAAAAGCACAAATTATAGTGATTTGTGTATATGTGTTGCAAACTTTGTGTCTTCCTCTCACTACAAAGACATTTTACATGCTAAAACCAATTTAAGAAGAAATGCCGAGGAGGTTTAGGTCAGAGTCATAATTTGCTTGCTCTGCTTTAACCACTTCTCTCGTTTTGGGGTTGTTTGCCGCGGGGGGCTTGGATGTTGGTAAACTGCTATTAATTACAATAGCCATGTGGAAGCTATCACTGTTCCATTCCAAGCACATCCCAACAAGAAACCACATGGGATGCTGGGACAAAAAGGATACAAGTCCAGTGAGAAATTCAACTAAAAAGGAAACTACAACAACAATTATTTCCAATGGCATGGATGTTTAACCAAAGAACAGGACATATTTAACATTATTTACATCGTCATTCAGTGTTCATGTTCAGAAAAGACAGCAACACGTGTTACTCAATAATAACATTGACCATTTGTCAAATTTGTGTCTGCTAACTAGAACAAATTCAAAGCCATAACAATTTTGGTTATATCTTGAGGCAAAAATACATCTACCAATGACATGACAACTTATTCATCCAGGATGACCACAAATCAGATAATTTGAGTCAAAAGCACACGCTCAGAACTGGCCAGGCAGATTGGAGCCATTCAACTAATCCCGCATGGGTGATCGAGCTAAGTCCATGGGCATTCACTGTGGGCACTATAATTGCGTCTTTTTCACCAAGTCTAGAAGCAAGAAAGTTAACCCTCACCCACTAAAATTCAACGTCCTAGATAAAGTTACTGAGCCATTAGACGCAATTATAACCAACATTGGGTGAAAAAGACGTGAGCTTTCCAACAAAAATTAGCCAACTAAAAACCAAAAACCAGCACCAAGAACAATAACCAAAAAAAAAAAAAGGGAAAAGAACATACTTGAAACGCGATCAAACACATCTGCAGCAGATTCTCCTTCAGGGAAGCGATAAAAGAATCTCCCAAACCTCTCTCGGGTCTCTTTAATCACTTTCATCCTCTCCTCAACCTGAAAGTTCCCAAAATCTTGTTCTCTGATTCTGCACTCTTCTCTGACCCCAATGATCTTCTCTCTCTCAAAGGCCCGCCCGATCTCCCGGAGCGTGGATCGGGTCCGCTCATATGGGGACACGTAGAAGTAGACCCGCCAGTTGTTATTGTTACTGCCAGAGAGAAGGTTGCGCAAGTGGGTTCCGGCGAGCCTGCCTTGGGTCAGGCCAAGATGGGTCAATGGGATTTTGTTGTCTGGGGTGGTGGTGTAGGCGGCGGTGTCCAGGTTGCCCTGTGACTCGCCGTGACGGACCAGGATTATCCTCTTGGGGAGGCACCTGGGGCCGTGCTTCTGCTGGTTCTGGTGGTTTTGGGCTTCTGTGCTGTGACTCATTTTTTTCCTTCGACTTCTTGGTTTTGCTTTAATATTATATCATATGTTTGCCTTCAATCTCGACGATGACGTCTATATATATAGAGACAGATGCACAAGTTACGTATATAACAGCAATTATTCAAAAATATAAATAATAATTATTTAAAAATTTAAATTATTAACAAAATTAAAACATAAATTATATATTATATTTTAACAATAATAATTATATTATTTGTTATCCAAATCTTGTGTATAATATTAATAATAAAAGTGAATTGCTTCCTCCGATTGTGGCTTTGCTTGTGCTGGTGAGTGGGTTTTTGCATGCAATCAAAATCTTTTATGTTCTTTGTTTTGTTTTTACTTTACCTTTTGTTTTTTTCAAATCTTGGTTACGAGGGTGGCTATGAATCAGCCGTCTCATCTAGATTTTGACTTTTGAGCTCCGGTTGTTCAACGTCCTTCTTGTTATTACCAAACCGTGTCTGCCGCTTGTGACACGTCATAAGTTCAGTGTTCGTCGAGGGACTTGCCAATTTCCATTGACCATCCTTGGCATTTTTATTTTTTTTTTCTTAACTGAGTGTAAAATAAATTTTCTGACAAATAAATTTTACAAGTGAGATAAAAAAAAAAAATCAATAAAATAAATTCTAACAATACACAACAAGCCCTGAGTCTGGAACTCAAAAACTTCATAGGTGAAAAACAATACGTAACACTACGGTCAAATAATATCTTATAAGTCTATTTTTTTATTAAGATATTAGTTGATATAAAATGATATAATGAGGATATAAATAAATAAATTTTCATGAAGACAAGTTTGAGATGAGTTTTCTTTTCTTGCTTGCAATGCTGGATCCATACTCAAAAAAATAAAATAAAATTTATTTTATTTTCTTTTTACACCATCAAATCTGGATGCATAAATTTATTTTTTTTTTGGGTTGAAAAAGGTTATTTTGGTTCCTTCTAGTAAGTAGGTCATAGTCCGCCTCCCACAGTAACTTTCTTGTATTTATTTTTGTTTTACGCGGATAATATGAGTAATTTGGATGTTTGACTTGTCAAGAGAGCCATTGGTTGTTCTTTTTGTTTTTGTTTGACTTTCTTCTTCCCTGGCTATTTGAAAGGAATATGTTCTTCAGTCCATTTCGTTTTTCTTCGCTATCTACGTGAAGAATTTCGTAATTTCTAGAGAATGTTACGTCAATGCATATCGTTAATTAACCACCCACTGATTAATTGATTAATCAGCTTTTTTCTTCTTTTTTTTTTTTTTTTTTTTGTGAATTTGTAATTGACGGCTGGTACGGCTACCCACTGATTAATTGATTAATCAGCCTTTTTCTTCTTTTTTTTTTTTGTGAATTTGTAATTGACGGCTGGTAAGGTAATGATTGGCCGCAAAAAGGAACAAAAGTGGTAATACAGACGCCGGGAACCGAACCTCGTGCTTCTCGCTTGCGCAACAAGCGCTCTACCATATTAGCTACGTCACAGTAGATTGATTGTTTTTTTCACTTTTTAATGGATAACATATATTATTGGTAATAAGATTCGAATTCTTAACGGACAAATAAATAAATACTAAAACAATGGGATGGGATTGTTTGCCTCCTCGCGCAGGATTGTAGGGAGCCAAAGTGAGAGGCTATAAAACGGTCCTTTCCGGGTTTCAAATAAAATTTCTTCACATTGTGACTCCAGAGGTTTTTTCTTTTAGCTCCAAGAAAGGCGGAAAGCAACGGTTCAAAGACAAAGTCAAAGAAAAGAAGAGAGAGACAGAGAATCCGAAGGGAAGAAGAAGGAGGAGAAGGAGAAAGTCTTTTTTTTTTTTGGAATAAGAATTTTTGAATGAGTGAACAAGCAGTAATTGTTTTATTTATTGGGTTGGGAATCGAATCCTCGAATACTCGGATTTCAAGATTGTCGCCTTTTGATTATGATTGGATCCAAGAAACCAAGCTCTTCGATGTTTTGCTTGTTTTTGGGAGATGGGTTTGGATCTTTTGGCTGGATTGGAGAATCACATTGTTTAAATGGCCATTTATTCCCCTCCCCTCAAATGGGGTGTTGTTTCTTTTGAAAATGAGAGAACTTTATCTTTTACATGAATCTTCTGGGGTTTAGTTTGAATTTTACTCAACTGGGCATTCATCTTCTTGATCAAAGATTCGACAAGGAGTGATTCGGGGTTTATTGATCAAAAGATTTGATAAAGAAAGATGAATTTGCTGGATATCGGACAGGAAATGTGGATAATGACGCAATTGTAGGGATTTCTTTCTTTCTTTCTTTTTGTTTTTCTGAAAAGACGTTCAAATAATGGGGAGGTTCCTCGGTGGATTTGTGTTGTCTACGCTGCTTTTGACAGGTTTGCATCTGTCTTATCATTACCGTCTTTTCCTTTTGTCTCCCTAAGTTGAAGAAAAGATGCTGCGTGGTTCATTTTTACTTGTTCAACTAACTTCTTGCTCTGTCGCATACAGCTGCTTTGCTGAATTGGAGCTTAATATCTCTGGTTGATATGTTGGCCTTTCTCTTGATTCAATACAATGCACCAAAGATGGGTAAGCAGCTGCCATTGTATTTGACGGTTTAACTGTCTCTTTTTGCTTTCTTTATCCAAGTGCGTATGAATTCTGATGTGGTTTAATCATTTTCTTCTGTTTCTTTTTGATATAGAATTTGTTGGTGGCTTAGCTATCTGTAACTCTCATTTTTTGAATTAATTCTATGCCTTTTATTCGTGAATCAGATGCTGAGTACTCTAGGATCAATGAGCATCAAAATGTTCTTACATCAGCAATGATTTTCTTCTGTTCTGTTAATCCTTTCCAAATTCTTGTGAATTGTAATTCTAAATATGAAACTTTTGAATCCAACAGCCTCACAATATCAGAGACGAACAGTGCTATTGTGGTACACTCTTATCATTTCCTTGCTGTCAATATTTTCAAACGTGGTTTTCCACATTGTGTGGGCTATTAAAGGGGATCAATGGATCATTGATGATGCTATGTGGGCAAAGCTACTTGGTTTTACGAGGTATGACCTGATGTTGAAAAGACCATTGCTTAATTTCTAGGTTTTCCTTCCTTGAATAGCTGCTAGTATCTGTCTATAGCTTTTTCTTAAGCAAAGAAATCTATACATATTGAAGTGTAATGGTTTTTTCAGTGTTCATTCTTGGAGGTCACCATATGTCATATACTTTGTGGCAGTCCAAGTCTTTGCAGCAGTTGTTGCTGCAATTGAAATTTATTGGAATAGATCTTGGCAGGATTTACAGAGAGATTCTTTAATGGGGCATCTCCATTCTTCTCTCATCCAGATAGGTTTGTCAATATAAATATTTAACATCATTGCTTTTGTGATTATAGACATTTCCCTTCATCAATTGCTTTTGAATGGGTACTCATACATTCATTGCTATCATTTCAGAATTTGGCCAGCATAGAAATTTGTATTTTGCCTTTTTTTGTTCCTTTGGAGTCACTAAAAAAATCATACAAATACCATGTTTGATCATTGTTCGTCTTTTTTATCCAAATATTTATACTCTCAATTTTGGGTTAACTCTTCTTTTCTGTTGAAGGTTCTCATCTCAGGGTCATGTGCTGCCTATTTTTGCCTGCTGTTCAGCTGGTTGTTGGCATTAGTTACCCATCTTGGGCATCTTTACCCTTTTTCATTTGCAGCAGCATTGGACTTGTGAACTGGTCTCTGACAAGCAACTTTTTAGGCCTTTTCTGGTGAGCATTTTTACTTCTCTTCTGTCGATGCAAATGTGGAGTAGGATTGATGTCAACTTGACTGATTTGAAATTATGCATATGGGTTTCAAGGTGGTGGAGGTATCTGTTGTATTATGCAGGCTTGAACCTTGTCCTCTTGTATGTATATCAACTTCCCTTCAAATTATGTGGGGTTATTGATCAAGTTGCTGGTTTTATTGGTCTATACAAAATATCTCCACAATCGGAGTGGCCAGAGATATGCTCTGGCCTTTCACTCTCTCTTTTCTATGTTATGGTAAGCAAGTATCCTTATGACTCTTGATCAACAACCTACTATTAGTTATATTTTTCTTTAGGGATGTGCAGAGTTTCCAATATGCAGAAAATTTCCTTTTAATTTTATATAGTGTACATAATTGCTTAATGTTTTACAGCAATGCTGGATTAGATGTGATCTTACAGAAATGGATTTTATCATGTCCACAAAGGAAAGTAGCCTAAATGAGCAATTGCTTCCTCCAAAGCATTCATTTTTTATCCGTGAATTGAGGTAATCCTTTGAGATGCTCTTATCACTCTGACATTTAATGCAAAATCTCCTTTTGTTTAGATATCAAAACATTCTGCAATGGTGAACTCATTTTCTTTCTAGGCACATCAAGGTCTTCTATCCCTTACTTTGTTGGCAGTCTTAATACCTTTATTTTCTTTGGGCGCAGATCTGGTGTGAGACACACCAATGTTTTGTTGAAGGGACCAATTTTTCGGACTTTTAGTGTAAACTTTTTCACTTATGGTTTACCGGTATGATTCCTACTGGACTTCTTTTCCATCTTTGTTATTCTGTTATTGCTCAGTGTATAAACAACTTTACCTGATTTGTCCACCTTTCTGTTGTTTTTGTTGTTTTTTTTTTTTTTTTAAAAAAAATACTGCAGAATATCTGACACTATATGTCTTCTTAATGTATGTTGAATTGAATGACAATGTGACAGATTTCCTTGCTGGCTCTGTCATTTTGGAGTTTTCATTTTGCAAGCATATGTGCATTTGGACTACTTGCTTATGTGGGCTACATCCTGTATGCCTGGCCTTCATTGTTCCACCTGCACCGTTTAAACGGTTTGCTTCTTGTTTTCATTCTGCTGTGGGCGGGTAGCACCTACATCTTCAATGTGGCATTTACAATTCTAAACAATACAATGAAGGTATTATGCTTTGTAAGCTTTAGGGCCCTCATGGGTATTCTTATGAAATTACTGTAACAAAGTCTCTTGGAATGTGGTAGCAGGATATGGAAGTATGGGAAACTATTGGCTTATGGCATTACCCTATTCCAGGATTTTATCTACTTGCTCAATTTTGTCTTGGTGTCCTTGTCTCTTTGGGTAATCTTGTTAATAACTCTGTTTTCCTATACCTTTCCGAGGGAGATGGACAGTTTTCAAATGATGACATCACATTAGAAGGTTAGAAGTAGTCTATGGACTGTCAATAATTGCTTCATCTTTTGTTTCTTTTCACATAATTATAAACGAGATGCACTGGGTTCTTGTACTCCTGTAGTTTGATACATTTTTTGTTCTATTCAGAGAGAGAAGAAACCAAAGTATTGATTGTAGCTACCATAGCATGGGGATTACGTAAAAGTTCTCGTGCTATTACGCTGATGCTCATCTTTCTTATTGCATTGAAACCTGGTTACATTCATGCTGTATATAGTAAGTTAAATCAATTCTCTTATTTTGAGTTGTCTTTTGTGCACTAGTAAATCTTTCCTCACATGTATAAATCTTTGTAATGCATCTAACTTGACAACTGTTATCGTCTTCTACAGTGGTGGATATTGTGTTGTATTCTACCTGTTTGTTTAATAAAGCACTGACCTATGCTATTTCCTTCTTCTTGCTTCAGTGATTTTCTTTATGATGTATCTGTTAAGCCACACCATTACCGGGAAGATGTGCCAATCTTTGATTCTTCTATGTGAGGCACATTTTGCACTTCTGTACATCCTTGAACTTAATCTCATCTCAAAAGCCTTGGGAGAGAAAGGCTCATTATCAAAGGAAATTCTCTCACAGCTAGGTAAACACTCGTATCAAAAGTTTTGCATGTTTTACTCCTGTATTGAGTACTTTCTTCTGGGAATCTAGTAAACTAGTTCACATTCCATGTGTTTTTTATGGGTATCTTTAGGTATCTATGTGCTCATTTGTTAACAAAGTCACCATTTCTTCTGATTTTGGATGATGCTGTAGGCTTTAACAATGGTGCTAGTTCTGGTGATTTCTTGAAGATAGCAGCACTTGCATGCTTCTGTGCCATTCACAATCATGGCTTTGAAATGCTGTTCTCATTTTCAGCTATTGTGCAGCATACTCCCAGCCTTCCTGTTGGGTTTAGCATCTTGAGGGCTGCTGTTATCAAGTCAATTCTTTTGTCAATTCACACATCAAGATTTATTCACAGCAATGACAATGTCTCCTCTCATGGTATAATTCATTTGAGCTTTGATGAACTTTGAGAATCTTTTGACTTGCATTCTAATTCTGTTCATCTTTTAAAATATATGTTTTCACTAAAATTGGCTAACGACCAGTTTATGGTCTTCTTAGTTAAATTGTCCAAGACTTAGAAAGATTTGAGGGAATTCTCATACTAAAAGAGTAGAAGATGGTAAATTTAACCATTTTATTGGAGTCCAGCCGCCTTTCTTTTAAATAGTGAGATCCATTGTAGTGAGTTGAGCCATGGATTGTTTTTCTTGGATCCTAACCTCATTACACTCATTGGATGGATGAACCTAATGTTTAGAAGAAGTATAGAGATATTTGCACTTATTTGTTGATAATGTTTAGAAGAGCTGACTATCACTTCTTTTTCCGATGTTCAGAGAGAAGGATAGCTTCATATCTGAGTGCAGTGGGCCAGAAGATTCTTTCAATGTATCGATCGTATGGAACCTACATTGCCTTTCTGACAGTTCTTCTTACTGTGTACTTAGTGAGACCCAATTTTATTTCATCTGGTTATCTATCCTTTCTTCTGCTATGGATAATTGGAAGACAACTTGTGGGTAGGACAAAAAGGCGCCTATGGTTACCTTTGAAAGTTTACGCAGTTGTAGTTTTTATTCTCATTTATGGCATGAGTGTCTCCTTCAGTTTTCAGACATGGATGTCCAGGATGGTTGATGTTTCTTCATCCTTTGGATATAGCCCCAGTGCCTCCATGTGGGAAAACGTTTGGGCATCTCTTGCCATTTTAATTGTGATGCAACTATATAGCTATGAAAGGAGACGAAGCAAATATTTACAAGCATTTGATGGCAATGTGCAAGAGAATAATTCTCTCTCTTTGAAGAAAAGGCTTTTAATTTTGCACAGTGACAAGATGTTAAACCTTGCACTGTTTTATGCCTCTCTATTCCCAATAAGTGCAATTGGTTTCATATATCTATTTGGCTTGGTCATTTGTTCAATTATGCCAAAGACTTCTGAGATCCCTTCAAAACTGTCTATAGTTTATTCAGGATTTCTTGTGATGTTTGAGTACCTTTTCCAGTTATGGGGTGACCAGGCCGAAATGTTTCCGGGTCAAAAGAACTCTTCTTTGTCCCTTTTCCTGGGACTGCGGCTCTATAAGCTTGGATTCTGGGGTCTAGAATCAGGCTTCAGGGGAAAAATTTTGGTTATTGTTTCATGTATATTCCAGTATAATGTCTTCCGATGGCTGGAAAAGGTGCCTCACAATTTTAGGAATGTGGGAAAATGGGAGGAGCCTTGTGCATTGTTTGACTCCTCAGAAGAAGCTCTTGGTGAAACAACAATTTTAGCTGGAGAAAGTGGACTAGCTGCAGAAGCCAGCTGCCTGATAGAGAAGCAACAGGATTTGGGAAGTCATTCATGGCCATCTCTAAATGCAGTTGTAGGTCCAGATTCTACAGCAGCTGAAATAGGAGGGCACGAATGTGATAATAGGGGCAAGTACTCTTTTATATATGGAACTTGCAAAGAGAGCTGCAGGCCAAACCGAAAGCGGTTCCATAGCTTAAGAAAAGAAAGGCTTGGGATGCAGAAAATTATTCTAAGATTATACATGAGATTTTGGATGGAGCACATGTTCATTCTCTTTGGCCTTGAGATTAATATGATTGCATTGCTTCTTGCCAGCTTTGCTGTGCTTAATTCCATTTCTTTGCTCTACATTGTGTCACTTGCTATTTGTATTCTCTTACCTCGGCATGTCATCCAAAAGCTCTGGCCCATATTTTTATCTTTGTTTGGTTCCATAATCATCCTTGAATACTTGGCCCTTTGGTTGAATCCAACATCTTGGAAACATAGTGGAACAGATGATGCAAAAGTCGCTTGCAATGACTGTTGGAGAAGCTCTGATCTTTACTTCAATCATTGCAAAAAATGCTGGTTAGGTATCTCCTGCATACATTTAGACTTGTGTCCATAAGCAACATCTTTTTGTTTTTTTTTTGGTGCATGTTACTGGAAATAAAATCCTGCACCTTCTTTTACTTATGATGATAATATGGTAGTTGGATTCTCATTGACTCTAGATTTTCTAAGAAGCTGCAAGCATTTGGATGCACCCTTTCTCATTGTTGAACTTGTTTGCTTATGTTTGAATAGAATTGCTGGTTAGTTGAGACAATGAGTGCATTCTGTGAAATTTAAATACATTGAATCATTGAAAGTGGAACCAATTCACAATGGGTAATGTTATTTCCCTTTTCTAACATTTGATGAGCTTATTGCCCTTGTCAGACTTTTTGTCACATCAAGCTTCAAAATTTGCTATTTAACATTGTTATTTAATTGTCATGTAATCCCCTTTAAAATGGGCATATCATCTGCTTCTTCATGATCTATTACCTTTAAGCTTTTATACAATGTAGCCACTTAATAGCTCCAACTTGTGCTCAGTGACATGAACATTGAAATTGCAGCCACTTCAATTTATGGACCTGTTTTAGAAATCTTTCAAAATTAGTGACATTGAGCCATCAGTTTCAGAGTTGAACATGACCAAACTATTTTCTTTTCTGCAGGAATCATAGTTGATGATCCAAAAATTCTCATAAGCTATTATGCAGTTTTCATGTTTGCATGTTTCAAATTTCGAGCTGATCACTTATCCAGACTCTCTGCTTCAGAGACTTATCAACACCTGATGTCTCAGAATAAGAGTGCATCACCACATGATTTCTCATTTGAGACAAAGTACTTGTGGACATTTCTTGATTACCTTAGGCTTTATGGCTATTGCCACTTGCCAGATCTTGTTCTAGCACTGATATTAATCACAGGGACACTCGAATTTGACATTCTGCACCTGGGATACCTAGTATTTGCCATGATCTTTTTCCGCATGAGGCTTGAAATACTGAATAAGAAGAATGAAATTTTCAAGTTCTTGAGAATGTACAATTTTGCTTTGATTGTCTTTTCTCTTGCCTATCAATCCCCTTTTGTGGATGACTTCAGTGAGGGAAAATGTGAAAGGATAGATTGCCTAAGTAAGGTTGTTGGGTTTTATAAATATGGATATGGATTCCGAATTACATCAAGGTCTGCAATTGTTGAGATAATCATATTTATGCTGGTATCACTGCAATCATACATCTTTTCAATCCAGGAGTTTGAGCGTGTATCAGAATATCTTGAAGCAAAGCAGCTTGGGACCATGGTACATGAGCAGGAGAAGCGGGCCACCTGGAAAACTGAACAATTGCAACAGATACGTAAATCTGAAGAGCAGAAGCGTCTGCGCAATTTACAAGTGGAAAAGATTAAATCAGAGATGCTTAACCTCCAAATTCAGCTTCAACGCATGACCTCCATGACCAACATTAGTAACACTGCACAAGGTGAAGGCATCAGAAGGAGAAGAAACTCTTCCCTAAATAGAGAGCCTGTTGATATGTCAGACAAACAAGATAGTGATTTTAGGAACCAAAATGTTGTTGTGAGTACTGATTTAGCATTTTCTTTTATTGCAAATGAATGTCCAAGAAGCGAAAAAGGAGGAACTGCATCATCAGTGAACTCCAGAAACCAGTCAGCTGATATCCTTTGTGATATCATTGGTATAAATGATAAAGCTGCTAATTATGAATTTTTGGATACATGCCAAAGAGACAAAGAGAAGTTCCAAGCCAAAAAAAGCACAGTAACCTTAGCAATACATCTGCTTAGCGATGGAATTACTCAAGTGCAGTCTCTTGGTAACATGGCAGTCAGCAATCTTGTGAGGTACTTTAATATACAAAGGGAAGAACCTGATTCAGATTACAATTTATCTGAAGACGAAGTTTACTATGAGATAGAGACTCAGAACATGGAATCTGAACCTGTAAACAGGGCATTTTCTGCACAATCTGAGAGTGAGAAGATTACCTCAGATTCTGCAAGCCAGGAACTTGGAATGATCCTCCGCTACATATGGGCCCAAATGCGACTTAACAATGATGTGGTTTGCTATTGTTGCTTTGTCCTAATATTCCTTTGGAATTTCAGTTTGCTATCTATGGTTTATCCAACAGTTCTTTTTTTATATGCTCTCTGTGTAAATACTGGTCCAAGCAACATGTTCTGGGTTATGATTCTGATTTACACTGAGATGTGTATATTGGTTCAGTATATATATCAAATCATCATCCAACACTGTGGGTTGACCTTCGATAAGAGTCTTTTGCGGGAGTTAGGATTCCCTGAGAATAGAATTATGTCATCTTTTGTAGTTAGCAACCTGCCTCTTTTTCTGGTGTATTTGTTTACTCTCATACAAACATCAATCACTGTAAGGGACAGTGAATGGACAGCGTTTACTGAAGGAGGATTTAAAATGTTGAGAAACAAATACCAAGAAGAGGTTGCCAGTGGTTGCATGTTGAAATTAGAAGGACTGGTTTTGTCCATTAAAAATGGCATCGGACTCTTGACTAGAGGCCTTTACTTGTATTGGAAGTCTCTAATCCAGGGTGCAGAGACTCCACCCTACTTTGTCCAGCTCTCTATGAAAGTTGATCAGTGGCCTGAGGATGGCATTCAGCCGGAGCAAATCAAATCAAAAATAAACAAGTTACTTAAGATCATGCATGATGTTAGATGCAAGGAGAAGAGTGTAGATCATATCCACTCAATCAGTCGTGTTCGCGTCCAAAGCATTGAAAGAAGTGCAGAAAATGATGATGTTGCTCTGGCTGTTTTTGAGGTGTTATATGCCTCTTCTTTGAAAAAATGCAGCAATGCAGAATTTTACAGATCCTTAACTCCAGCAGCTGATGTAGCATATGAGATTATAGAAGCTCAGCATGCTGGCATTCTTAAGAATATAGGATTCCCTTACCCGGTACTCTCAGTGATTGGCGGTAGAAAAAAGGATATGGATTTGTATGCCCACATATTCTGTGCAGATTTGGTTGTTTTCTTCTTGGTGGCAATTTTCTATCAGTCAGTCATGAAAAACAAGAGTGAGATCCTTGAAGTTTATCAGCTTGAAGATCAATTCCCAACAGATTATGTATCTATCTTAATGGTAAATCCTCTGTCCTTTTGTAGCATTCTAGAGTAGAGTCATATGCTATAAGTTCTGTTCATGCTCTTCTCTATTGAACAGGAACAATTTCCAAAATCAATGGCACAGATGAAAAGAGTAGTTTTGCATGCAAATTTATCCAAAGTCTTCGTTGCCACACAAGTAGTGGCAATAGATTCTAAAAGCTTGACTAGACATTGTTCTTTATACTTTATTCTGCAAAAACACTATTAATCACTGTGAATTCAGTTTCTTAACAGTTTCTGAACCTCTGCTGACAAAAAAGAAAGCAGGAAGAAAAAGAATAATCTGATATATTTGTCATTGTCTGTAAAGTAGTTTACTGAAGCATACGAGCTTTTTCTTATTGCAGGCAGTCTTTTTCTTAATTGTGCTTGATCGTATTATATACCTTTGTTCATTTGCCACCGGAAAAGTTATCCTCTATATTTTCAATCTTTTGCTCTTCACTTATGCAATCACGAAGTACGCTTGGTATGCAGAGCCACAACACAGACATGCTGGAAGATTAGCACTTCGAGCTATCTATTTGACAAAGGCAATATCTCTGGCTTTGCAGGCCATACAGATACGATTCGGTGTTCCACATGAGAGCACTCTGTATAGACAGTTTTTGACTAGTAGCGTTTCACAAATTAACTATCTGGGTTTCCGACTATACCGTGCCTTGCCATTCCTGTATGAATTGCGATGTGTACTTGATTGGTCTTGCACAACTACATCTTTGACCATGTATGACTGGTTAAAGGTGAGTCTGTTGTAGTTTAAGTTACCATGATTAATGCAGCACTTTTTTTTTTTTTTTTTTCACAAATACCATCTTCACTGTCATCCCTGTCTTCATCATGTATTCTTGGACTGTTAATGTGCTAAGGAGTCTACACCTTCCAATTCAGGGTTGCTTCTTCCCCAATGCTGAAAATTTTGATTTTCAGCTTTACATTTAACTTCTCTTGAAACAGCAGGATGTTAAATAGGTATCATGCCAGTAGATTTATAACTAGCAACTCCTCTTACCACTTGACTCTGTTGTATCTGTACTGTCATGTTGTTCTTGTCAATACCTGCACTAGTGTTGAAACAGTAAAGATTTATTTTGATGAGTTAGACATATGGAACTGGTTATCACTTCCTTATTGGTAGAATAAGGATGTGTGCTTTCATGGTTTACAATTTTGTGACCTAGAATATCCTGTTCTTGGTGATAGCCAAGTAAATCCAATTCTAATCAATAAGCCTTTTGAACCAAAGCTGATTGATGTATGTCAATTATTTTATTTATTTGATGAACCCTAGCAAATATCATTGCGATGCTAGGCATAATTATGCATTTGCTGCTGTTGTTTTCTTCTCAAACTATTGGATTGAGGTTATGCAACATGCCCATTTCTGGATCTGACATTAGCTTTCTATATAGTTGGAGGACATTCATTCAAGCTTGTATCTTGTCAAATGTGATGTGGTGTTGAACAGAGCAAGGCACCAACAAGGAGAAAAGCAAACCAAAATGACTAAATTCTGCAATGGGATATGCTTATTCTTCATATTGATGTGTGTGATATGGGCTCCTATGCTGGTAAGAATATTAATTAGTCCCAGATGCTTTTATTGAAAATTTGAGTATTTCTAGAGGTGAATTGCTGTGATGTAGCTTGTAAATTGCTGCAGTATAGCCCAAAAGAAAATTACTCACAAATGAAGAAGTATCATGAAGTAATTAGTTGGCTCTACCTGACTATGGTAGATGAATTCAAAAGCATTTACTCGACAAATGTACAAAATGTCATCTTCTGATTAAATGAAAACTTCATTCAAACAAAGAAAATTTTTGATTACCAAGTAAAACTAAGTCAAACACAAGCAGAAGAAAAAAAAGTAAGACTTATTATGTGAAACTTCTCACAGAAGAGGCTTTGGTTGAAGCTTAAGAATATAGAACTCTCAATATCCTGGACTTGGCATCAAGAAATGGTTGTCCACTTTCTTAAAAGGCCAATAATCCTTTTTCTTCTGTAACATGCAAGCAGCCATCCTTCAACAATGATATAGTACAACGTTGCATTTCATCCCATCACCTATTTGTTTGCATCTGGATGCAAGTCTATGTGCTTGTATGATAATAGATTTGATATTCAAAACCCATAATTTTACTCCACAATGAGAAGCCAAAAGGTAACACTTGGATCTATACCATATGGGCCCTCTTGGACGTTCTGATGAATTTATTTTTTTCTGGGCAGATGTATAGCAGTGGAAATCCAACAAATATTGCTAACCCTATCAAAGATGCCAGCATCCGCATTGATATAAAGACAGTTAGCGGAAGGCTTACGTTATTTGAGACAACTTTGTGTGAAAAGATTGCATGGGATGAGCTGGATGTGCATGGTGACCTAGATCCACAAGGTTATTTAAGTGCATACAATAAGAAAGACATCCAATTAATATGCTGCCAAGCTGATGCTAGTAACTGGTGGCTTGTTCCTCCTGTCGTCCAGGCCAGATACATCAAATCTCTTGAGTGGAGCATAGACATAATTTTTTATTGGCAATTGATCAGGGACAGACCCAAAGGAAAAGAAATTGTACGGTATGAATTGATTGTTCAAGAAGAGGATCTTCCTTCAAATGTGGAAGTAATGGAAGTGCTAAATGGTACTGCTAATAGCTTCACAATACACAATGTTTACCCAAGATACTTCCGAGTCACTGGATCTGGTGAAGTTCGATTTCTTGAGCACTCAGTATGTGTTTTTGCATTATTTACAACCCTTATGTCTATCGTTACTCACATTAAAGAAAAAATATTGTTGCCTTTCGATAAGCTATGCTGAAGATAATGTGATGTGAGGTGTATGCAGGTAGACTACCTGGTTGGTGGAAATCTTGTTCTAAACCGTGGGAATCCAGAGTGGTGGTCTTTCCATGACACAAACACCTCATTTGGATGTGGTGAGTTGGCAGGACCTATGGCTGTTATTGTATCTGAGGAAACACCACGTAAGTGTCTTGATTTTCTGTAATTATATGTATGTTATCTGAGGAAACACCATCTAAGTGTTTATTGATTTTCTATGATTATACCTTTATAGTTTTCAAGCATATGCTGTCCTAATAAATACGCATGCTTCTCCAGAGGGCATTCTTGGTGAAACACTCAGCAAGTTCAGTATATGGGGTCTCTACATAAGTTTCGTGCTAGCAGTTGGCCGGTTTATTAGATTACAATGTTCTGACTTGAGAATGAGAATCCCATTTGAGAATCTTCCTTCATGTGACAGGTATTGTGAGCCTTGTTTCTTCCATGGATATTATGTCATCTTCCACTTTGAGTCTCGTTCCAGCTAGAATGTATTAGACAGAGACATGGTTGTTGATGCAGGTTATTGGCTATATGTGAGGATATATATGCTGCAAGAGCAGAAGGTGAGCTTGAAGTTGAGGAGGTTCTATATTGGACGCTTGTGAAAATTTATCGATCTCCACATATGCTGCTTGAGTATACCAACCCTGACTAGTAAGTCATCCCAAGATATGATTTCTAGTCACCTGCAGCCCCATCTAGCTAAAAGAAGATGAGCTAAAACCTACAATCAACTCCATTGAGATACAGGAAGAGTTCTTCAAGAGAAAGGGTTCACGGAGATAATTGTTAAGGATTCATTCCACGATAGTTAAGCATCTATAGGATCAGATGATATGTGCTCGTTGATATCATGTTGACAATATGAGGGATGCCAAAGTGTATGTTCAAAACAATTGCTATTGGGTCTCTAAATGCACCTTAAAGCAAGAATTAATCCTTGTAATGTACAATGATATGGCATATCTTCCATTAATTTTCCCATTGTTAATGTGTAGAAATTGTTGTTGGGTTTTAATTTCAGTGAACTTTCTAATGTGTTATCTCTGGAAAACAAGACCACCCAACTCTGTAGTTATAAACATAGCTCTCAGTTTCATTTTTGATGAGCTTCAAGAAATGAATTGTGCATGGTAGTGCTAGGTTTACTTCTGTTTCTTCATTGAATCTGATGAGACAAAATTAATTTCCATTGCAAACCAGATTTATTCTTTTTCTTTCCGGTCTGTGCCCTGTTTGTGTAGGTTCAAATCCTGTTGATTTCAGTCTGTATGAGTCATATTACAAGTTTTGTTGTTTTTATGACCTGAACTTGTGATCTCTAGTTTATGATAGAATAACTTTACTGCCATGCTAAGGCTCATCTTTAGAGTATGAAAATGTGTACTCCATTAATTTGTGTCAGGAGCAGTGAGTGATGCAGAACCATAATAGGCTTTTCAATGTAGCCAATAAAGATTATTTTTGGTGATCTCTAGATGTTAAGAGACAGTTTTATTTGGACTGATTAAGATTGCACTACATACCATCAGACACCAGTTGCATTCTTTTGCCATGAAAGTTCAGAAGAACTTGAAGAGTGGTGGGCGCATAACAGTAACATCAACATCAACTGATTGTAAGATAGTGCCCGGTGACAATGGACATGGCAATGAGAATTCTCAATTCCATGGTGCATTCAATCAATACATTAATCTGATGGGTTGGGAAGGACCTGAATGCCAATCTACTTTGGCAGATGGAAACTGGCTTTGATGCTGTTGATTCATGGGCAATCATTTTTCTGTAATTTCCTCCAAAGAAGTCCTTAGACGCTTCCTTGAATGCTTTCACCACTATCTGGTAGTCATTGGCACATTCTCTAAGAATCTGTAGAACTTCTACATCACTTGCTTCAATTAGGAGAGACTGACTATAGTCATGTGTATTGGTTGCATTTCTGGCAGTTTGTTCGATGGTTAGCTCAGTCAAACCAACGATGTCCATGCAAGGGGATCTCAAATTTTCATTGAAAGCTTTGTTGCAAAAGCCAAATACCTCCATTTGGCGACAGATCTTTTTAATCCATTCCTGAGTGTCATGACAACCTGCTGCTGTATGGAAAAAGAGGAATGTGACAAGCAATGAAGAAAGCATGAGGGAATGACCAAGGACTGAAGGCATTTTCTGATTTTCCTGTTCTTAAATGGATGCACAGAGCTTCACTAGAGAAACTGAGACAGTGCATATATAGAAGCACGGCTAGCATTCCTCATGAGTTGTTGCATTTAACATGCTTGCCCTTTTTGATAGAAATATTCATATATGGCGAAATTCTGCACAAGCATATATGGCAACACAGTAAAGATACAAATTGGCCTAATCTTTAATTCTTTAATAGCACATCCTATGCCAATTAATGTCATTTACCAAGTGGAGTCTCAAATGAATTTCAGTTAAGATGCAGACTCACTGAACATAAAGATCAGTTGGTGTTACAAGTAATCTGTGTTGGCAGTTGTCGCAGGCAGATCTTTTCAGCCTTTGCGTTGGCTATTAAAAACTGAATGGATGCAAACCAAGGATGGAACAAAGTACCTAATGAGGAAACTAGAAACAATGGATTTCCTGACCACGAGTTACAGCAAAATTGGCAAATTGGAAGTAATATACTAAGAAGGGCACTTTGCAGAAACCATCTAATAATGCATGATTTATACTTCCCTAGGTTGCAAGAGACATGTCCTTCATCCATTCATCAGATTCAGGTGTCACGATGATATGACTTTAAGGAGTTAACCTTACATTAGGTAGGCTGGAGATATCCCTGCATGACATCAGATTATGATGAAATGACTGGTCTGACCTCTTGACCAACACCAAACAAAGGACTAATTATTGGAATGATCAAACTAAGGTACGAGGAAAGGCAAAAGTTTATGTTATTTATAGTGCATCAATGTACTGAATTACAAATTCCAAATTGATTTGCTATTTGCTAATCTAATTGAAGCCCTCATGTGCACCATCATCCCTTTCTGTCGTTGCATTGGTAGGCCTGTTTTATCCTGTCTATCATAACCCTATACATCTGCATGCAGTTGCTAAGCAAGTTTTCAAATGACTTAGTGGAATATTGTGGAAAGTTTGGTGGTTCTCATTTGCCTATTTCTCTGTTAATTCAATAATGAGAACAAATGGAGGTCACCTCAGGATCTCTGTTCGGAAGGTTGCAAAGGCTAAGGGCCACCATGCATATAACTTGGGGGCTCACTCATGATTAACTTCCCCTCCACTAAATCAATTGGATCAAAAACAATTGCTGAGGCCATATTTACATTAGCACTATAGTTTGGCAACTGAGCACTCATCAGGAAAGGAAGAAACTCACATCTCAAATGCGAAGGCTCTCAGGTGGATCTGCTTCAATCTCCTGGATAATATGCAGCCTCGCAACTTCAAAGTATATCAGGCAAATCGGGCAGCACAAGTGGATAGGCACTTTTAACATTCCTTGAAGTCCTTTGCGAACCTGCAGCACTTTAATGTAACACCCATTTCCAGCCAAAAATAAGATGCTCAGCTCAGAAAGCTTGATGCTTTTGCGTAGCCTGTTGTAGCAACAACACCTACAATTTCAGGATCAATTTCAAGCTTCAAATGAACACAATAAGAGTTAGAAGAAGCAAGGATTTTGTACAACATGGTTGCACGAGTAGGTTATCAATGAAAACAACAGGGCTGCAGAAACTCTCGTGATCTCAAATTCTCTCTTCTGCTACAGAAAGTGGAGGCTAAGGTAAGTTCTTCTTAGAGTTTAATGTGCAGTATATTCTTGGTTTCACAAGCTTGTTGTTAGAAAATGCTTCCTTTCCTATTGAGAGATTTTAAAACGGTTTTGCAAGCCCCCTTTTATTCTTCCTTCTTATCTTCCAAATTTCCTTATTTGGCATAATGCATACAAAAAGAAATTTGGAAAATTTATGCAATCTAATAAATACATCTACATATAAACTTTTTTTTTTTTTTTGCTTTTTTGTGTGTGTCTTGAACACAGAAGGGACATCATTGCAATGTTGTCCCAGTATGACGACCCACCATCCGGACATTGGTAGAACTACAGTCTTCTCCACCCTTTAACACTTGCAATACTAAAACTCAGTCTCGCCATTTTTATTTTTTTTTTATAACTTCGAAGGGGTTAACGTGTATACAGATATTGGAATTCTAAATGATGCATATAAAACTCACAGAAATATTTCTTTATAATTTTTTAAATAAATATAGTTATTTTGTGCTATATATATATTCTGTTCATGAATTTTAATAACTAAAATATTTTTCATCGTAATAAACTTCGGTAATGATGTATATGTAAATATCACCTTTGTCAACTTATGGCTTGGCTGTCTGATGACCCCAATCACTGAACTTAATCAATGTTGGATTGGGTCATGTACAAAGGTTTGGCCCATGAGTCTATGCATGGATGCTGTCATGCACAAAATTCAGGGCCTGTTTTGAAAATTTTTGGGCCATGTATTTATAAAACCCATCGTTCTTCGTTAATGAAAAAGGGTCGTTCTTGCTGATGATTCACATCTCGGCCACAAGAACCCATATCAATCTATAGCTAGTTATGAAGTGTAGTGGTAGAATCACTTAAAGTTTTATTTTTAAATTTAAGATTTAATCCTAATTAAGAAAGAAAATAAAGCAAAACCATGTAAATCTAACAATATTGGCAAGTGGGGTGTCAATTTTCCTCGTGTCAAATGAAGAATTGCTCTATTGCACTATCATTATGTTGATTGTATATTTTGTCTTTTAAGCATAAAACACTTTCTCTTTTAAGCAACGCTCCCTGTAATGAAAGCTTTTCAATTTTATCTGGCAATTATTGGGTCAAAGGATATCGGGCATCTGTTACTTTCCACGTGAGTGGTTTTTTTCCTTAATTTGTTTCCGTCTTGCTTGAAGTTTCTGCGTCATTTTACACGCAGTCACTCTCTCTTCATCTGTGACTTGACTCTAAAATGTTTTCCCCTTCCATTTTTGTTTTCGTTAAAACTTTTTGTGTCACTTTACACGCTCGCAGTCCCTCTCTCTATTCCTTCATTAGTTGACTCATAGTCATATGCTGATGCTCAATTGCACATGTGATCATTACAATTACCATAACATATCAAGATCTACCTCCGTTGACCAAGTTGGATTATCAGCCATTCTATCCTGGCCAAATGCCTTAGAATCATCAAGAAATCTCATGATTCAACGTGGCTACTTTGTGAAAAATTAACCCACGAAGGAAGAACTAAAGTTAGGAGGAAGGTTGGCAAACGGTCCCCTTGTCAAAATTGCATATATGACAAAGGCTTACACAAATAAGATAATGTACAATGGTGCAAAAGTTGTAGCAGACAGTATCAAATTGCTAATGTTGCAATCATTTCCCTCAGAAGACAATAAATCTACACAAGAAACTCTAAATATGGCAGGCTACAATCGTGTCCATGTAATGAAGTGCTGTCGAGCCCAAGCTGCTTCAACAATCATACCTACTCTTTGCAAATTTGGTTGAGACACATAAGCGAGCCATAACCATTTTTGGACTGTGGAAGGAACTCTACTTTTCGTGGACAAACTCTGGAATCGCTTGATTTACGAGTCAAAAGCTTAAATAGATAGGACCAAATTGTTAGAATAATGCCCACACGAGCATTATGAGATTTTTTGGACTAGCCGTAATTTTCACCTAGTTATCACATAATGCTGGCCCCACACTGGTAGGTCGTGGTGGTGGTCGTGGCAGCGACTTAAACCCTCTCCGTTCACCGGCAACCTCCATTGTCCATTCTCGTTGTCTGCTTCTTCTTCTACTTCTTCGGTCTTTCCTTCAACCTCCTCATTTTCTTCATCTTGTTCTTGTTCTTTCTCCAATTGACCATCATCATATTCTTCTTCTTCTTCTTCTTCTTGATCATTCTCTTCTCCTCCTTCTCTGATATCAAAGTCTTGATCATCCAGAACAAAATGCAACCTCAATCTTCCATCTTGCCGAGAAGCTTGTAAAACCTCCTGCCTATCAATTCTAATCTCCCTCAACTCCAACCTGCCGTCCCTCCTTACCGGCCGGAGAAAGATACTAGGCCGACCATTATGGTTCAAAGAGGATATCGGCGGTGGAAACCTCTTTATCTCCCTTTTCTTGCCACCCTTCCTCCATTCAGCCCTAGTGGACGATTTTGTACTAGAACACAACCCAATCTCATCGTCCAACCTTCTCTCATCGGAGCTCTCAAATCCAAGGCTCTCAGTGCAAGACATTAACCCATCAACACCCCCACCAATGTCGTCAATGAATCCAATCCCTCCCGGATCCTTTTTAGTGGCCGGCAGCGGCGGCGAAGACGACGGTGATGAAGACTTAACAACGCTGGCGGATTCAACGACGTTTGATGTCTTGTGGGTGTCCTCAGTTGCATGTATTAACCCTAGCCCACCTGGCAGAGAACTGGAAACAGCCATACAATTGCCAGAATGTTCAGTACTAATATTATGAACACCTAAGAAAGAGTGGACACTCTTTTTGCAAAAACTCATCATTTGATACAATTTTGGTATGCAACAAAAGAAACAAGAATTTTTAAAAAAAAAAAAAAAAAGACCAATATGGAAAATTAAAAGAAATAAAGTTTTGGATGAAAATTGGCAAAGTTGGAGGAAAATTGGGAGATGGAGATGAGGGTATTAATAACATCCTCGGGCCAGAGATAGCGGGGGGATGGGCAAAGAGATTGGCATAGAAAGTGCCAGCGACACAAGCAGTTGGTGAAACGTGAGCTGTAGTGATGGAGTAAGCGGTGCCGGGTCCCACGTAAGAACATGGCCTAAAACTTTGCTCGGATCTGCAATTTTTCTTTTTCTTTTTTTTTTTAGCTTCCATTCTATTTTTTTGTCCCCCTTTCTTTGAATTAATCACCCTCAAATTTTCCTTTTTTTTTTTGGATAAATCGAGTCAAATTTTCTGGTTTTAAATTTATGTTTATCTCCTATTTATCCTCAGATTATCATAATCTTTTTGTTATTAGACGTCATATTCCACTTCTTTTTGTTTCTGTGTTTTGAATGACTTCAACCCTTTGGTAGATAAGGATCACTTGGGCAGGCTTAGCCGCTACTTAATCATAATCGGTCCATCTGAGCATTCCCTGGGTCTTAGAATCATAGCTGTTAATTCTAGTACAATTAATTAGCCATATTTGTACCCATAAAATATTCCCCATCAACTCAACTGACACAAACGGAAATTATAGCCAGAAAAAAAAAAAAAAGAAAAAGAGAGAGAGAGAGACAATTAGCTTCATAAATTAGCAACATAGTTTGATTGTAGTAACCATGAGGCTAAAATTTTAATAAAAGAAATTAAATAATTGCTACGGATGCAGGAATGTTTCCAAAATGCGCCTTGGAATTTGCAAACAAAGTGGATACAGTAGTGCTCAGAATACCAAGGATCGCACTTTGCCAAGATAAGATATGCCCAAGTTGTGGGGTGAGGCGGCCGACCCTGGACGGGAGTAGAAGATTAGTATTGGAAAGACTGAAAGTGCCAATTAAATAAAAAAAAAAAAATGCAAAAATTGCGATTTGATATTCTTATAGCGGAAATTCGGACAGATCTTTAGATAGGTTCAAATGTACTTTTTGTTGTGTTACAGAATCTTAATTAAATTAAGTTTTGTAACATCAGTAGAAATGTGCTGCAAAAACCATATACAGCCTGCTGCTGCATTGTATCGTAGCAGGGTGTTCTTGGCGAGATTTCACAAAATCCGTAAGACAAACTATTGTTCACAGGTGTCATTGTCATTTGCTTTTGCAAAGGTATAAGGACATAACAATCCATAAAAGATCAGATAATCAACCGCATCCACTGGCACGACCTTTCATATACATATAACTATCATTGAGAGCAAAGCTCGGATATTTCTTTCGTTTTTTTTTTTATTTTTTTGGGTGTCTTTTCTTTGTTTTTTGTCCAATGCAAGTGATATTTTTAGTTGACACTTGACAGAGAAAATCAACAACGGCCATTCTTGACCCTTGAAGGCGGTACGTACGGCCGCTATCGGAGGAAATTGTGATGGGCATATATTGTTTCCATTTTCATGTACAAAGAAGTGAGAGATATTATTAATTGTATGTCAATTTGGGTTTCGTTTCTTTCTTTTTTTTTTTTTTTTTTTTCAAACTTATCATCTTTAGTTTCCATTTTCTAAAAATTTATAGTTAATATAAGTAATAATAAGATATTTTATTTACTTAATCTTATTTATTTTGTTCGACTTAATGTAAAAATTATTTAGTTTAATTATGATTTAATAATAATTTATTATTGTGTCCGTGTATGTACCATTACTCAAATATGCATTAGGCGATGAGAATGAATTGATCGAAATAATGCCATTTCTATTCCTTTTTACCAATCATTATTATATATATATATTAATCAAAAGTCTCCGTGATTTTTTTTTTTTTTTTTTTGAACAAAACATGTTCCAATTACAAAACGACTTTTCTTTTAGCAACCCTTATAATTATTCCATATTACAATTATTTTAATAATTATTAAAATAATTATAATATATTTTAATCTAGTATATATTTAGTACATATGCACTCTTTTTGGCATGGATGGATCGCCACACCCATCTTATCTTCAAAAGGAGAAACTAATAGCATGTAACGTATACGCAGTGCCACGTGGCTGCAAAGAAAGCGCATTATTACAGTGAGTGGCTGGGTAGATGATTGCCCCTGACTTTGGGCCGGCCATTTCATCTGTATTGTACCTCTACGAGTTCTGCATAGAAGTCTCTCTCTCTCTCTGTTTTTTTTTTGGTCCATATATAGAAATCCCTTTGTGGGCTTAATGATGACTCCAATGCAGACTAAAATGGTATCGGCCCAGTTATCTCAGCCTCCAGCAACTCAAAAGAAAGGGGAAAGAAAAAAACATAGCCTTTATCATACTGTTAATATGTATTTACTATTTTTTTTTTTTTGACAATTACAATTGAGCTAACTTGTGTAATTATGGATATACATGTATATTCAATTTATATCAATATTAACCTGATAAATTACTATATATATATATTTGTCATTGCAATGAGTCTAGTAGGGAAATAATTTGCTCACACGTCCATTATTGCACCACGCTGCCATATGGACTACATTCTCACATGACGAGCTACCATATGTGAAATTCATATAATATTTAACATTTTCGTAATAATTAATTAAAAAATTTATAAAATAAGTCATTCCTATGTAGCAGGACTTCACATGCGTGTCATCCATGAACTAATTCTTTCATATTCATCTAGTCTAAGATATGCACACGTTTGAACAAAACTTACATCATTATTCTTGCTCAGAACGTAACCTCGAACCTACGATGAATTTTCCTGCCAAACGTTTGTTCAGATAGACACCCGCAAGTGCGAGCGAACGCATTCACGCGTGCACAAACGTGTTCGTATGAGATTTATGGCGAGAGCATTATTCAGGTTCAGTGGGGTGACCTGCCCGCATATCCAATTCCTTTGCGCGTAGTTGGAAATATTGTGAACACAAAGCTGCCCAAGACCCCAATCCCCAAAGGCAAATTCTTGATCAATTGTTTCACATTAGGTCCTGGATTATAAAACAGGCAATTTTCCACCTCATAGCTGCTAAAAGAGAAAGCGAAGAACACGGCTAGTGACCCTAATGCATGCACAAAATCGACCCACTTGATTCTAAAATTCTTCATGTCATCCTCGTTCAACTCTTCCTTTCCATTGCCATCCGTGCTGTCCATGTCGTTAAACACATATAACCCGTTAAACGTGGCAATACCATAGTAAAGTTGACCATCTTTCTTGCCAATAAAACTATCTGTGAAACAAGAGAAAACGCATACTAGTGCGCAGAATACAATGACAGATAGGGTGAGATATTTGCTGGCAACTCGACATTCTCCATTGTTTGAGAAGGAAGATACGAGGGCTTCGAATGCAAGGACTGCCCCTGTTGGTAATAAGTTTCTTAGGTTGGCTGCTGCAGCCAGGCCCCTTGGGCTGCCGTGTAGCATGGAAACTACGTTGTTCCTCGGGAAGACTTGGAGAAGAGGAAATGAGCTTCTATATGCCGATGTGTTTACTGCTTGTCCTAAAATTTCATTGCTTGATTCGTCTTTTATAGGTATATGATTGGGGCATAGATTAGAGAGAGTGTGGTGGAAGCATGCGTATGTAAGGAGTTGGGGAGGAACGGGTCAGCCGGAATCTGAAAACAGACAAATGTGTATTGGCCATATAAAATATATAAACGTGATTCACCTTAGTTTTAATGAGTAATATTCAATAAGTTTTCTAGTTTGAATGTAAATGATCTTTGAACAAGCTTGGAAAGTAATATTAGAATAACACAGGACAATTGACATATACCGATGAGACATATCTTGATAGTACTAGAGTTTTTAAGGTCAAAGTCTTGACTTCGAGTTTTCAGAGCCAATTAACCAAAAAAAAAAAAAACAAAAAAGTTGTTTAATTATTGCTTCATCTTTCTCCCAAGAGGCATGGAAAAATGAAACAAATAATAGGGGTATGTTCTTCTTCTTCTTTATCTCTTAGATATAACATGGGTATATCGTCGCACTAATGCTTAGACCATAAAAATGAAAAATTTAGGATTAAATCTTAAGAAGATATAGGTACCATAATCGTGTTAATTTTCGCATCTTCACTTTTCGCTTGTTACATCACGTAAGTTAATCCACAAAATAGTAAAGAATTCAAGATATAATCAATGTTTGTCGGCCAAGAAAAAAAAAAAAAAAAAACACGAAAGAGCACTCCAGCACATTGGAATGTCAAAGCTACCCAAGGCGTCCACTGGCTATGCTTGAAATTTCAAAGAAAGGGTGCTGAGGTGTTAAGTAGATGAGGAATCCACGTCATGCAATGCATTTACGTAGACATATGTACATAGAAATCCCTTTCCCCGCTTGAACTTTCTAACCGTATGTATACTGACCAAGTCATCTTCTCTTGCTTGACTGGAAAAATAAAAGTAAAATTGTCTTAATTGCTAAGTTAAAAGCGTAAAGTAACCCCACTCAATCATCAAGTTGCCAATTGGTTGTATTAAGTTAATATTTTTTTAGCACTGCCATATTGTTCTTTAATTTTGAATAATTTATTATTTTAAATACGTATTGTTGAATTATTTAAAATGAAAAGAAATCTTGAAAAGAAAAAAAAAGTTACAAAGTTTAAGTTACATAATACAGCTAGGAGAACAAAAAGATAAATAATGTTACACGCAGTGAGATTTGAAGGTATCTTACATTGTAATAATGCATATAATATTGTGTGACTTTCGCGCCCACCCCCAAGACAAGAAGCTGGATTTCTGGCATTCCTTATTTCCACATTATGGACCACATTTACGCAGAAACATCCTCGCTCGCTCTATCTCTCCTTCAACTTCAAACAAAATGTGCTCCAAGTATGAGTTCCGGTCAATGTCAATTACCATTCCCATTGGATACATTTGACACCCCTTTTTTGGGGAATGCTTTTCTAGTCCATTAAAGATCTTTCTCTACAAATTTCTCACATTCTTCTCCGATGATTCAACTTGAAATCTCTAAAAATGAATGCTTGAATTCTTGGAACCTGCTATGTAAAGAGATTGCACGGAAAGCACGCTCAGGCTGACGGCGAACTGCCGGAGATTGGCCCGAATTTGGGTCCAGCTTCTATATAATCGAATTCTATAACGATTTGCCAGCCCAGTACAAATTGCTACGTAGGCGCTAAGCCCAAATGAACTATTCCAAGACCCAAATTAAATAACTAAATCTCCTACTTCTCGATCCAAGAGATACAAAGAAAAAGGACATTGAATCGGCCTAATTTAACAACTTGAGGCCGGTATGCTCTGGACGCTGAATGTCTTAGACTTGAAAATCTAGTTCGGTTGCTTTGTTAAATTATTGATCCAATAAGGAATCTCATTGGGGTCAGGCCTAGGACTGTGCCAGTCCGCAGCAGGTTTGCTGGGTCGGTTGCCGGGGAGCAGGCTTTTGTGGCTACCCATTGCCATACCATGCACGATTGATTTCGGGGTGCTAGTGGGTGGATGTATTTGCTTGTGCCGAAGTTTGGTTGGTTACAAGACAGGGAGACAGGAGAGAAATTTAAGTTTGATTATGAGTCTTTATTTCTAGTTTGTGTATTATAGGCAATTGGGGGGCCAGAGAGAGACGCATGTTTGCTCGACTTTGGAGTGTGCGTGCAGTGCTTGCGGATGCAAGTAATGTAAGGTATGGTTTTATTAGGATCAAAGAATCTGTTGTGTCGATCCATGCCGACAAGCCACACAATAAAGCCCTCGGAGATACCTACCGTATTTGGAATTAGCCGACAGTTTAGAATTATACTGTTTGTTGGTTTAGGATATATTGAGGAAAAGTCGACAGGTCTTATATTCTCCGTATATTCCGCGTCCTTTGGGGAAAGTAACACTATAAGTATAATTATGCTTCATCCCCTTATCACTTATTTGAGGTTTAATCCCCTATAAGTATAAGCGGTGTTTTTTAAAGTATTTTTTATTTAAATTAAAATAAATAATTAATTAATTATATTATTTTACTTATAAATATATATAAATTTAAAAAATTAATTAGCCTTGTCAACAGAAAAGACCGCCCAATGTTCAAAATGCAAAATTCAGAGGAAAAGAAACAAAATACTCACAATATGAATATCTTGAAAGCCAGAGAGCAACGGTCAAGAGTCTTTAAGTAACTCGCACCCAATCCCACCAGCCCCGACCATGAGCACTTTCGTGCCCTAAGAAAAGAAACCAAATCCCCCGTCCCCAACACACACACAAAAAAAAAAAAAAAAGGGAAGAAAACCCTTAAATTTAGGCTGCATCAAGGGGTATCAAAGCCAACCGTTTTAAGTAGTATCAAAGCAAATATCGCATATTCTGATGACAACATGAGATAGAAAGAGTAATAACTATTGCATTGATAAAAATTAAGAGATACAGGTCAGGTCATATGATGAACTATGTGTTCCCAAGTGGTGAGAACCAAAATACCTTGGTCAAAGCTTTGATTAATTGGAACGTGAATTGAAAGTCACTTGCAGCTCTCCAAGTTAGAGGAACCAACAAGAATAAAAAAGGCGAAAAGAATGAGCCAAAAGATTTTACTCCTAGTCAACCACTAGCTCGACTAGTCCCTGCAAATTTGCGAATGCATTAAGTTTATGAAGACTACAAATTTGCATATGCATCAAGTTTTTGCAATAGATTCTGATGACAACAGGGACTCTGATATAATGGTCTTATTAATCACATTATCTTGTTGTAAAAGTTGTGAGCCGTCGCTACAATAACAAATCAATCTCACATTAGTGGTATTAATTGTATTTGTAATATTGGTTTTTTTGATATATTATTTCCTTACTTTATCATGACAAATTTAGATTATTAGAGAAAAAAAAATAAAAATAATTAAAAAAATTTGAAATATAATAATTTAAATACGAATTTTTCTTTAATTTTTTTTCAACAAAAAAAATTTTATTTTTCAAAATATGTATGATAGCAACTTAAATTTGACATTATAATATATTCAATTTCATAAATTTAAAATAATTACATAACTTTTGGCATGTCCTATACATACCACTAAATACTATTTATTTATTGGTCTATGCAGGACGATTAGACGATTACACTGGTATCTCCTTGCAAGGATCGAAGTCTATCCTCTTGTCTGCATCAGAGCTCTTCAACAAACGCAGATGATGCCAATCAAAATTTGGAAGCCAATAATTGAAAGGGTTCACGTCCAACTAGTTTCTGAACTAGCTGTCTTCCTGTGGGACATAAGTAATTGCTGCTTGTATTTCCTCCAATGTCTTTCCCTTTGTTTCTGGTACCAACTTCCAAACAAATATTACAGTTAACCCACATATGCCTGTGAAGAACAAAAATGTTCCTGCAGAAGTGTATATAGCCCGCCAATCAGAATCAAACTATCCACGTCTACTAATTGCTGCAAGTTCGATTTTTTGGGGTGAGCAGTAGAACCTGCTGAGCTCCATTCCATCATGAAATTGAATGAGAAGGTCATGAGCCAAGAGCTGGACCAATTGGTTAAAGTCACCAGGCTCCCAGCTGTTGCCTTGACATTTAATGGGAATATCTGAAACAAAAATTCTTAAACTTTCAATACAAACTTTTCCACTTAAATTCACAGAGAAACATTAACCATTCAGTAATAAGGAATTCAAGCTGGAATAAGATTATGTACCTCTGACATTATAACCCATGGTATGCCAGCCAAGCCTATTGAAAAAGATATAGCATAGCCCTGGTTGCAGAATCAATTAATTAGTTGACAGGTAACTTGATGTGTAGCTTGACTCAAATAACTATTTTTAGGCTGGAAAGCAACTATCTGATTGTATGTACTGAATTACCAAGAAGCTAACAAATGCCAATATGGGAGAGACTTCCTCCAAGGATTGAACTTTCTGCTCATCAAAAAGCCAATTATGACCAAGTAAAATATACTTCATGATACACGTAAAACAAAACCACAGGCATTGAAGAGCTATAAACCTGCAAGAGGAATGATAATGCCATGAGGAATACAAATAAGCAATCTCCCACAGAAGAAACCTGCAAAATAATGACGTCAGTTTTGGTTATCAATTCCATTATATAACATCACAAGTAGTCCAGATCAATATTTCTGTTCTAACCATAAGCAGCGTTCTTCTTCCATAGGTATCCACTAAGAGTACACCCAAAATAGTTGTTGGTATCTGCAGAAATTCATCTACTTGTCAGGCAATTAACGATGCAGATTTATATTCACTTTGTAGGGCTGAAAGCAGAACGAAAGGAAATGGACAAATGTGAACAAGAAAACAGAAAGAAAAATATCTTCTGTTTAATACCTGCAGTGTAGCTACAACCGTAGTTCCAAGTATTGCGGAAACACCTAGACAAAACCAAGCAATAATTATTTCTTTTTCTCCTGATTTTTGATACTAAGCATTATTAAAAAAGAAAAAAAAGGAAAAAAAGACATCTCAGTGAATGAGATTCCCACACTTTAGGGTCTGAGAAAGGATCAGAAGAATGTAGCTCTAATATAGAGCATTAAGAATATATTTTTCCTTTCAACTCATATTGAGATCATTGTAAAAAGTTACCAGCTTTCTCAAACAGGCTGCTGGCATAATACCACATGGCGCTGTTCCCCGCAAGCTGTTGCAGTAACATCAGCCCCACGCCAACCTAGCCAGTTCCAATGATCCAACAAGGTTAAGGCTTGTTAGTCAAAAATAAACAAAAGGAAACACTATATTTGCAAAGGAAATTACTCGAAGGACTTACAATAAGTGCATAAACGTATCTTCTTTGGAACAATTCTAAAGCTCTTGCTCGTGGATTGTGTTGTAATGTTTCTACAATTTCCTATAATAATACATATGGAAGCAACATTCTTTCGCTTGTTATATGACTCCATAGGTTGTGAAAGCTTGAAAAACTTTACTGGAATTTGGAAGATGAGAGGCTACATTGATATCAAATACTTCCTGAGAAATATCAGCATTGTCACCCCTAAGCTTTTGCAGAGCAGCTTCAAACTCTTTTTCTTCACCAATTTTAGCCTGCAGACATTTTTCATTTCTCATCAGCATTTATGTCAAATCCACGTAACATTTTGCAGCAAAATCCTGAATTAGGCTCACCAGCCATCTAGGTGACTCTGGAATAAAGAATACACCGACAAGTTGCACTAGGCAGGGTATGACAGCTGAAGCAAAGATCACATGTGGTGGGTTAAATTAGAACAAATAACTTGGGACTTTTTCAAATTTAATTGACAGACCGAAAAACAAAAAAAGGATTGAAAACTACCAATTAGAGATAAGGGTCGCCAAGAAATAACATTTCCAACCGCAAATATTAGTGCAAAGCCGCAACTTGTCATCAACTGCATACATGGAAAGAATTCATAAAATGAGGGAGCTGAAATGCCGTTTTATCATGCTTAATTACTCCTTTTTCTTTCTCTCAATTTGATGAAAAGGAAACAAATATTACATCATTGGCTGCTGTAAATCGCCCCCTTATATTTTTAGGTGTTATTTCTGCAACATAAACAGGCACCTGTTGGAGCAGATAAACGCAACCTCTCATGTCGCACAGATTTGTCAATCAATAAAATAAGAAGTTGAAACGACAGTAAAATGTGAAAAATGGAATCCCAGTTGTGGAATTACCACGTAAGTGATAAGCCCAACTCCAATTCCAACCAGCAATCTGCCAATATCCAGCCACCAAGCATTCTATGGCCAAGAAAAATCCATTACTATTAGTCCCTTGCGCAGTTTTAGTCCTTGCTTGCGCAGCATTGGAAAGGAGAATGATTATTTGGTGTCCTTTGATTAAGACATTCCACAGGTATTGCAGATCGTTTGCAAGATACTTAAATTGAATTACAAGCCTAGCTAGTACATAAAAGACAGAAAGACAAAACCTTAGCACATGCTATCGCGATCCACCCTGGAGTGCACAGAAGCTGGCATAACCCCATTGTCTGTTAGGCAAGACGACAAGAGCAACAAATGAATAAAAGATCAAAATTTTCAGTATACAATTTCCGTGTTACTCCAACGAGAATTTGAAGGGTAAGAATCGTTGAAAAACTTAACTCGTTTCCGGCCAATGAGGTCCGCTATTTTCCCACTTAGAATTGCACCTATCATTCCTCCAATTGTCATTATGGAGCCAAAAACAGAGTACTGCAAATTGTGCAAAAACAAGAAGCTCCACGTATGGTTATACTTTTGTATTTTATTACCCATTGCTGAATTTCTTCTTGTGATTCTTGGTTAATGATTAAGAAAAGTTTTTTTTTTTTTTTAATTCTCCCCTTTTAATAGACAAATGAATAGAATTAGGATGTACTTACTTCTGCTACAGAGAGGTCCAAATCTTCCATGATTCCTGATTCAGCCGGTGATGAATAACCCAGCTGAAATGCAACTACCCTTAGTCAAAATCATCCAGGAATAAAAGGAATAATTATGGACTATCAGGTTGACCCAAACTTTTTTTTTTTTTTTTTCTGGGACGAGATTAAATGCAAATAATGTGATATCATTATAATTATTTATTATTTTATTATGTATTAAATGATTTTAAATCTGTAATTAACAATTATAACAATGCGAGATAACAATTGTACGAGCATGCCTGCGTCTCTTGTTGCCTTCATGCAAGGGGTACGATTTTCGAATAATTAATTATAATCAGGTAAAATAAAGATAAGATATTTCACATAATTAAATCTTCATTCCTCTTTATAGTCAATTCAGAAAACATTGCACAACATTTTGTTTGTCTTTTCCAGAGGAAAAAAGAAATCTAATTGTGTCACAACAACGGCCCCGATTTGTGCCGAAAAGGTCAAAAAAAAAACCTATGGCTCCAATTGTTTAATTGCAGGTCATGTCAATAAAAATAATTACTTGTTTGCACCTCTCCTTCCCCCATTGTGGGTTGCGACACGACACCCCTGTCAATCAATTGCCGACTAAACTCTGACCAACTTGCGCCTCAAAAATTATATATTCTGACTCAACCTGCCGAACAGATTATTTATTTGCACTATTCCTTTTCAGATTTCAATCCTGGCTTATGAGATCATCCTTCTAACCTTGGATTTTGCTGCTACTTAACTTTTTAGTGGGGTTTAGGGGATTGCCTTTTGCAGAATAGCCATTCCCGTCTGAGCTTTCTTATAACTTCGAAAAGAGAAACGAGTGGCCAAGAATGATTTCGCTGTCCTTTTTATGTGAAAATAATTTGTAGAGGTGGGGACCACCACGTTACCTACTGTCTAAAATTCCAATAAATTTACAGTACTCCTGGTGATGCTGCCGCATGATTAAGGTTACGCAATGATCACATGCTTAGAAGCTTCATGCAGAGGCGTCTAAATGAAAATAATTCATGACAAAATTGTCAACTCAGTGATAGAGAAATCATTTTTTGGCTGCTTGTATGCAATTTAGCCCAACTAGGGTACATGCGGTCCTTTTATGGCCCCCAACACGTCGGTTGCGGTGGTCAGAATGAGAGGCAGCGGCAGGGTAGGTATGAGAGGCAAAGGTGATAGTACTAACGATGGTTAGCGAGTGTGGGGATGGAGAGGGCCGGTTAACTTTCGCCGTTACAACTAACATTTTTATGATTTAGAAGTATGATGTTGATAATTGTAATTGACTATTTAATAATAGTTTAAAAAAGTTGCATGGATAAAAACATAATTTTCATAAATATTTGATAAATCGTAAAATAAATAATTATTATTGTAAAAAAAAATTTAATAAAAAGATAATTTATATAAATTTAAATTTTCACAATAATTATTTTTTCATACAATTACGTAAAAATGGGTAGAATTTAATAGCATATAATAAATATAATATTTTAGAAATAAAATATATTGTTAAGAAAATATACTTAAGGTCACTATTACGAAAAATATGGGCTAAAATTTGGTAAAATTAATGTTAACAAAACGATTTTACACTTGAAATGAAAGAGGCTATTATGGCGTTATTGCCCTTTGAAAAGAAAGAGTTGTTCGCGGTGTACGTTGGGAAAAAGAAGACGGTTGATCCAGACGCTGGCTTAAAGCCCTTTCAACGTTTGCGTCCCGCGGTATTCCAGGCAGCGAGTGTTGTAACCGAACGATTTTCATGTTGAAAACTAGAGTTTTCCTACCGGACAATTGTTGAGACGCATCCCCAAACAGGCCTATATATTTGTAGATGTAAATTTGCAAATTCTGAAAAAATAAAATAAAATAAAATAAAAGGATTCACTGAAGATAAGATATTGCCGGTGGGCGCAGCATTGTCCCAACCGAAAATCATCAGTAATTCTTGCTTTAAATTATATTCCCAAATTAAGAAAAAGAAAAAAAAAAAGACAATTTTTTTCATATCCAATTTGACTTTAGTCACATATTCAGACGGTTAGTTAAATTTCAACATGCTGATTTAAAATCTCAAGTGACGCAATCAAATTCATGATTTTCAGTCTACGAAAATTCAAGCAATGAGAACAAAATAATAAAAACAGAAGAAATCGAGTGCTCAGAAGACTTCCACAATTTTGCGTGTCCTTGACATGTTTTGGGAGGTGGAGTATACTTACAGCACAACCATAGCTGGAAGAACCACAGACGGCAACGAAGGTGCTGAGAAGAAGAACGGGGGACAAGGATGATTGGCCGGCCGGTGAAAAATTGGATTCGTCGCCGGGGCTGTTCACCATATTAGGCTTTTCATGACGAGGAAGCAGGGACCTCTTAATTGGTTGCTCTTCGTCCGTGCATTCCCTCTCCATAACTCACTCACTTGAAAATGGGGAAAGACACAGCACACACACGCAAAAGACGGAGAGGGAGAGAGATAACAAATAATGAAGAGTGGAAAGAAAGAGAGAGAGAGAGAGAGAGAGATTGAGATGGGGATGGTAAGCGAAAAGGACGATGATGTGATAAGGCTTTTCACGGCCAAGTTGTGACTTTGGGGCTTCGGTTGTGTTATCAGCTTTTCATCGCGAGACTGGGGCTTTTAAGCTGTTGAAATTTTGAGATGGGGATGTAAAAAAAATATTGAAATTAATAAATTAAAGTTAAAATAAAAAACAAAAGAATACAAAAAATCAATTCACAACCTACATGCCAACGGCACATTAATGGCGTGAACATGGCACAATATAACTGCAAAAAAATAGGGACCACATAAAATGGTCAAACATAGTCAATAATCATGACTTTTCAGTTTTTTTTTTTTAAATTTTTAATTAATAGTTTAAATCTTGTTTAGTCCATTTTGTCTATTAAACTTCTGTCCCCTTAATTGAACTCATATAACTACTAGGCTTAATTTGAGATTTTTAGAGAAAGTTAAGATTTTAAATTTCAATTCATTCAAATTTTTACAAAATGGAATTTTAAATTCCAAAAGTTAAATAAAAAAAAAGGATCATATAAGTACAATTAATTATACGTTTTGGGTCTATATTCCAATACCATGACAACATTTGTAATTCTTGCGGCGTGCATCGCGTCCATTTAAAGTCTTCTTGGCATTTTTGCCACGCTACGGTTTCAACTCTCCTTGAAGCCAAAAATAAATAAATAAATAAGTAAATACCAACCTCTCAAGTACCAAGCTTCAGAGATCATGTATAATATTGAGATTTTGAGTGTAAATATATAAATTTTACTCTAAAAAAAGAAAGAATCTTATATTAAGTAAATAGTATATAAATTTAATATTTTAAAATTTTAGATTAAAATATAATTTTAAATTTATAAATATTCTATTTATCTAAGTCTTTTTGGTATCAGTGTCGATGGTTCAACAAAAATCAAATATATTAAGTAACAACAAAAATTCACGTGTCGGTTACAAGTTGAAATAAGATTTTGTATTTTCTAACAATTGATATTAAGACCGAACTTGAAAAAGAAGTTGCAACAAAAAATCATATCGTATAAAGCAGAAACCCCCTGTTTAGCAAAAGTGTCGTTTACAAGTTACAACTTGCAGACTTTGGGCCGGCCATTTCATCTGTATTGTACCTGTGCGAGTTCTACATAGAAATCTCTCTCTCTCTCTCTCTGTTTTATGTTTCGGCTCCATATATTGAAATCCCTTTGTGTGCTCAATGATGATTTGCAATGCAGACTAAAATGGTATTGGCCCAATTATCTCAGCCTCCAGCAACCCAAAAGGAAAGGGCAAGGAAAAAACATAGCCTTTATCATACTATTAATATATATATATATATATATTTTGACAATTACAATTGAGCTAACTCGTGTAATTATGTATATACATGTATATTCAATTTATATCAATATTAACCTGATAAATTACTATATATATATATATATATATGTCATTGCAATGGGTAACTAGGGAAATAATTTGCTCACACGTCCATTATTGCACCACGCTGCCACATGGACCACATTCTCACATGACGAGCTACCATATGTGAAATTCATATAGAATAAAGCGTAAAATGGAAGATATTTAACATTTTCGTAATAATTAATTAAAAAGTTTATAAAATAAGTCATTCCTATATAGCAGGACTTCACATGCGTGTCATCCATGAACTAATTCTTTCATATTCATCTAGTCTAAGATATGCACACGTTTGAACAAAACTTACATCATTATTCTTGCTCAGAACGTAACCTCGAACCTACGATGAATTTTCCTGCCAAACGTTTGTTCAGATAGACACCCGCAAGTGCGAGCGAACGCATTCACGCGTGCACAAACGTGTTCGTATGAGATTTATGGCGAGAGCATTATTCAGGTTCAGTGGGGTGACCTGCCCGCATATCCAATTCCTTTGCGCGTAGTTGGAAATATTGTGAACACAAAGCTGCCCAAGACCCCAATCCCCAAAGGCAAATTCTTGATCAATTGTTTCACATTAGGTCCTGGATTATAAAACAGGCAATTTTCCACCTCATAGCTGCTAAAAGAGAAAGCGAAGAACACGGCTAGTGACCCTAATGCATGCACAAAATCGACCCACTTGATTCTAAAATTCTTCATGTCATCCTCGTTCAACTCTTCCTTTCCATAGCCATCCGTGCTGTCCATGTCGTTAAACACATATAACCCGTTAAACGTGGCAATACCATAGTAAAGTTGACCATCTTTCTTGCCAATAAAACTATCTGTGAAACAAGAGAAAACGCATACTAGTGCGCAGAATACAATGACAGATAGGGTGAGATATTTGCTGGCAACTCGACATTCTCCATTGTTTGAGAAGGAAGATACGAGGGCTTCGAATGCAAGGACTGCCCCTGTTGGTAATAAGTTTCTTAGGTTGGCTGCTGCAGCCAGGCCCCTTGGGCTGCCGTGTAGCATGGAAACTACGTTGTTCCTCGGGAAGACTTGGAGAAGAGGAAATGAGCTTCTATATGCCGATGTGTTTACTGCTTGTCCTAAAATTTCATTGCTTGATTCGTCTTTTATAGGCATGCGCACGTAAGGAGCTGGGGAGGAATGGGTCAGCCTGAATCTGAAAACGGAAAAATATGTATTGGCCATATAAAATATATAAACGTGATTCGCCTTAGCTTTCAGGAGTAATCTTCAATGAGTTTTCTAGTTTGATTGTAATTGACTTTTGAACAAGCTTGGAAGTAATATTAGAATAACACACGACAATTGACATACCCCAATGAGATGTGTCTTAATAGTACTAGATTTTTTAAGGTCAAAAGTCTTCACTTTGAGAATTAAATTGTAAGAAGATATAAGTATTATAAAATTGTGTTGATTTTCGTATTTTTAGTTTTTACTTGTTACATCGCGTAAACTAATCCACAAAATAGTAAAGAATTCAAGATATAATGAATGTTTATCAGTCCAGGGGAAATTAAACAAAAAAAAAGACGAAAGAGCACTCCAGCACATTGGAATGTCAAAGCTATCCAAGGCGTCCACTGGCTATGCTTGAAATTTCAAAGAAAGGGTGCTGAGGTGTTAAGTGGATGAGGAATCCACGTCATGCAATGCATTTACGTAGACATATGTACATAAAAATCCCTTTCCCCGCTTGAACTTTCTAACTGTATATATGCTAACGTAGTCATCTTCTCTTGCTCGACTGGAAAAATAAAAGTAAAATTGTCTCAATTGCTAAATTAAAAGCGTAAAGTAAGCCCACTCAACCATCAAGTTGCCAACTGGTTGTCTTAAGTTAATGTTTTTTAACAGTACTATATTGTTCTTAATTTTTACTAATTTACCATTTTAATTATCTTGAAAAGAAGGAGATAACTACAAAGGTCAAACTATATGATGTATTTTTATATTATTATATTTATAAGATACCCATTGGACAACCCTTTTTTGGGGAATTTTTTTAGTCCATTAAAGATTTTTCTTTACAAATTTCTCACATTCTTCTCCGATGATTCAACTTGAAATCTCTAAAAATGAATGCTTGGATTCTTGAGGAACGCTATTGCCAAAGCCAAACGAACCTGCCATGTAAGGAGACCGCATGGAAAGCACGTCTCAGGCTCACGGCAAACGGCCGGAGCTTAGCCCGAATTTGGGTCTAGCATCTATATAATCGAATTCTATAACGATTTGCTAGCCCAGTACAAATTGCTACATAGGCGCTAAGCCCAAATGAACTATTCCAAGACCCAAATTCAATAACTAAATCTCCTAATTCTCGATCCAAGATACAAAAAGAAAAAGGACATTGAATGGGCCTAATTTAACAACTTGAGGCCGGTATGGTCTGGACGCTGAACGTCTTAGACTTGAATAACTAGTTTGGTTGCTACGTAAAATTCATGATCCAATAAGGATTCTCATTGGGGTCAGGCCCAGGACTCTGCCAGTCGGCAGCAGATTTGCCGGGTCAGTTGCATCGAGTGGCATCAAAGCTGACTCCTTCAAGTGGTAGTATCAAAGCAGTTTTACCTATTCTGATGACAGCATTGATAGAGAGAGTAACAACTATCGTGTTTATGAAAATTAAGAGATACAGGTCATTCGGCCAACCATCCGTACCCAAGAAGCACCAGTAGAATGCGCGAGCCAGCACTGGATCGAGTTCACTAATTCAAAGACCACCTTTCTTTATCGATTGAGATTGGGCTAGCCCTCGTTGAAGCGAAAGCGAAGTTCCCCATTAGGGGATGGCCTAAAGTAGGTGTTTACCGGGAGATGGCCTTTCAAAGCACTTGAATTCGGGAAGGGGTCTATTCAACAAAAAATAATATATTCAATTTCTTAAGTTTGAAACAATTATATAACTTTTGGCATATCTCCAGCCACTAAATGGGATTTATTTATTGGTCTATGTAGGACGATTACACAATTACACTGTTATCTCCTTGCAACGACCCAGTCTATTCTCTTGTCTGCATCAGAGCTCTTCAACAAGCGCAGATGATGCCAATCAAAATTTGGAAGCCAATAATTGAAAGGGTTCACGTCCAACTAGTTTCTGAACTAGCTGTCTTCCTGTGGGACATAAGTAATTGCTGCTTGTATTTCCTCCAATGTCTTTCCCTTTGTTTCTGGTACCAACTTCCAAACAAATATTACGGTTAACCCACATATGCCTGTGAAGAACAAACATGTTCCTGCAGAAGTGTATATAGCCAGCAAATCAGAATCAAACTATCAATGTCTACTAACTGCTCCAAGTTTGATTTTTTGGGGGGAGCAATAGAACCTGCTGAGCTCCATTCCATCATGAAATTGAATGAGAATGTCATGAGCCAAGAGCAGGACCAATTGGTTAAAGTCACCAGGCTCCCAGCTGTTGCCTTGACATTTAATGGGAATATCTGAAACAAAAATTCTTAAACTTTCAATACAAACTTTTCCACTTAAATTCACAGAGAAACATTAACCATTCAGTAATAAGGAATTCAAGCTGGAATAAGATTATGTACCTCTGACATTATAACCCATGGTATGCCAGCCAAGCCTATTGAAAAAGATACAGCATAGCCCTGGTTGCAGAATCAATTAATTAGTCGACAGATGTGTAGCTTGACTCAAATAACTATTTTTAGGCTGGAAAGCAACTATCTGATTGTATGTACTGAATTACCAAGAAGCTAACAAATGCCAATATGGGAGTGACTTCCTCCAAGGATTGAACTTTCTGCTCATCAAAAAGCCAATTATGACCAAGTAAAATATACTTCATGATACACGTAAAACAAAACCACAGGCATTGAAGAGCTATAAACCTGCAAGAGGAATGATAGTGCCATGAGGAATACAAATAAGCAATCTCCCACAGAAGAAACCTGCAAAATAATGACGTCAGTTTTGGTTATCAATTCCATTATATAACATCACAAGAAGTCCAGATCAATATTTCTGTTCTAACCATAAGCAGCGTTCTTCTTCCATAGGTATCCACTAAGAGTACACCCAAAATAGTTGTTGGTATCTGCAGAAATTCATCTACTTGTCAGGCAATTAACGATGCAGATTTATATTCACTTTGTAGGGCTGAAAGCAGAACGAAGGAAATGGACAAATGTGAACAAGAAAACAGAAAGAAAAATATCTTCTGTTTAATACCTGGAGTATAGCTACAACTGTAGTTCCCAGTGTGGCGGAAACACCTAGACAAAACCAAGCAACAATTATTTCTTTTTCTCCTGATTGTTGATACTAAGCATTATTTAAAATATATATATATATATATCTCAGTGAATGAGATTGCCACACTTTTGGGCCTGAGAAAGGATCAGAAGAATGTAGCTCTAAATTGGTTTATTACGAATATCATATTGAGATCATTGTAAGAAGTTACCAGCTTTCTCAAACACGCTGCTGGCATAATACCACATGGCGCTGTTCCCTGCAAGTTGTTGCAGTAACATTAGCCCCACACCAACCTAGCCAGTTCCAATGATCCAACAGGGTTAAGGCTTGTTAGTCAAAAAGAAACAAAAGGAAACATTGTGTTTTGTAAAATAAGAAAAGATGGAAATTCCTCGAAGGACTTACAACAAGTGCATAAACATATCTTCTCTGGAACAATTCTAAAGCTCTTGCTCGTGGATTGTGTTGAAATGTTTCTACAATTTCCTACAATAATACACATGGAAGCAACATTCTTTCGCTTGTTATATGACTCCATAGGTTGTGAAAGCTCGAAAAACTTTACTGGAATTTGGAAGATGAGAGGCTACATTGATATCAAATACTTCCTGAGAAATATCAGCATTGTCACCCCTAAGCTTTTGCAGAGCAGCTTCAAACTCTTTTTCTTTACCAATTTTAGCCTGCAGACATTTTTCATTTCTCATCAGCATTTATGTCAAATCCAGGTAACATTTTGCAGCAAAATCCTGAATTAGGCTCACCAGCCATCTAGGCGACTCTGGAATAAAGAATACACCAATAAGTTGCACTAGGCAGGGTATGACAGCTGAAGCAAAGATCACATGTGGTGGGTTAAATTAGAACAAATAACTTGGGACTTTTTCAAATTTAATTGACAGACCGAAAAACAAAAAAAGGATTGAAAACTACCAATTAGAGATAAGGGTCGCCAAGAAATAACATTTCCAACCGCAAATATTAGTGCAAAGCCGCAACTTGTCATCAACTGCATACATGGAAAGAATTCATAGAAATGAGGGAGCTGAAATGCCGTTTTATCATGCTTAATTACTCCTTTTTCTTTCTCTCAATTTGATGAAAAGGAAACAAATATTACATCATTGGCTGCTGTAAATCGCCCCCTTATATTTTTAGGTGTTATTTCTGCAACATAAACAGGCACCTGTTGGAGCAGATAAACGCAACCTCTCATGTCACACAGATTTGTCAATCAATAAAATAAGAAGTTGAAACGACAGTAAAATGTGAAAAATGGAATCCCAGTTGTGGAATTACCACGTAAGTGATAAGCCCAACTCCAATTCCAACCAGCAATCTGCCAATATCCAGCCACCAAGCATTCTATGGCCAAGAAAAATCCATTACTATTAGTCCCTTGCGCAGTTTTAGTCCTTGCTTGCGCAGCATTGGAAAGGAGAATGATTATTTGGTGTCCTTTGATTAAGACATTCCACAGGTATTGCAGATCATTTGCAAGATACTTAAATTGAATTACAAGCCTAGCTAGTACATAAAAGACAGAAAGACAAAACCTTAGCACATGCTATCGCGATCCACCCTGGAGTGCACAGAAGCTGGCATAACCCCATTGTCTGTTAGGCAAGACGACAAGAGCAACAAATGAATAAAAGATCAAAATTTTCAGTGTACAATTTCCATGTTACTCCAACGAGAATTTGAAGGGTAAGAATCGTTGAAAAACTTAACTCGTTTCCGGCCAATGAGGTCCGCTATTTTCCCACTTAGAATTGCACCTATCATTCCTCCAATTGTCATTATGGAGCCAAAAACAGAGTACTGCAAATTGTGCAAAAACAAGAAGCTCCACGTATGGTTTTACTCTGACTGAAAAATACAGATAGTGTACACACTTGTATTTTACCTATTGCTGAATTACTTCTTGTGATTCTTGGTTAATGAGTAAGAAGAGCTTTTTTTTTTTTCTTTTTCCTTCCCTTTTAATAGACAAATGAATAGAATTAGGATGAACTTACTTCTGCTACAGAGAGGCCCAAATCTTCCATGATTCCAGATTCAGCTGGTGATGAATAACCCAGCTGTAAAGGCAATTACCCCAGTCATAATCATCCAGGAATAAAAGAAATAATTATGGACTATTAGGTTGACCCAAGTTTTTTTTTTTTCCTGGGATGATATTCAATGCAAATAATGTGATATCATTATAATTATTTATTATTTTATTATGTATTAAATGATTTTAAATCTGTAATTAACAATCATAACAATGCAAGACAATAATTTTGTGGGCATGCCTACGTCTCTTGTTGCCTTCATGCAAGGGGTACGATTTTTCGAACAATTAATTATAATTAGATAAAGATAAAATATTTCATACAATTCAATCTTCATTCCTCTTTATAGTCAATTCAGAAAACATTGCGCAACATTTTGTTTGGCTTTTCCAAAAAAAAAAAAAAAAAAAATCTAATTGTGTCACAACTACGGCCCCAATTGTTTAATTGCAGGTCAACTCAATAAAAATAGTTATTTGTTTGCACCTCTCCTTCTCCCATGGTGGGTTGCGAGACCACACCACTGTCAATCAAGTGCCAACTATACCGTGACAAACTTGTGCCTCTTCAATTATTTATTCTGACTCAACCCGCCAGAATAGATTATTTATTTGCACTATTCCCTTTCAGATTTCAATTCTGGGATATGAGATCATCTTTCTAACCTTTGATTTTGTATCGCATTGTGGAGGAACATATGCTGCTGCTTAACTTTTTAGTGGGGTTTATGGGATTGCCTTTTACATGGTAGCCATTCTCCCTTGAGCTTTCTTATAACTTCAAAAAAGAGAAACGAGTGACCGAGAATGATTTTGCTGTACTTTTCTACAAAAGTAATTTGTAGAGCTGGGACCACCATGTTACCTTCTGCCTAAAATTCCAATTGATTTTCAGTACTCCTGGTTATGCTGATGCATGATTAAAGTTACGCAACGATCACATGCTTGGAAGCTTCAATGCAGAAGCGTCTAAATGAAAATAATTCATGACAAAATTGTCAACTCAGTGATAAAGAAATCATTTTTGGCTCCGTGTATGCAATTTAGCCCAACTTGGGTGCCGGCCGAGGGTGGTGTTTTGGTTTTGTTGGGGGGCGGGTATTGGGACAGCGTAGGATGGTTGGCGAGGATACCGAGTGTAGGGATGAAGAAGGCCGGATCCAATCCTCCAGGGATAATGAGAAAAAACAAATGATGGGAGAGCTTTAAAAAGTTGGTGAAGAGAAAAAGAATTATAAGAAAAATAAAAAGTCATACTAAATATTTCAAAATATGAAAATTTGTAAAAACAATTGTAATATTTATTGTTAAAAATATTTAATATTATTTTTTATATATTTATTATTTGTATTATTAAGAACCTACTTGAAACGTTATTAAATTTTATAATTACAATTAATAAATTTATACTTTACAAATAAAATGTTAGTAACTATAATTAACTATTTAATGATGATAAAAAAAAAATTACATAGATAAAGACATAATTTTTATAAATTTTTGATATACAACAAATAATTATTATTATAAAAAAAATATTATTTATTAATATATTTTTTAATTAATAAATATTAAAATTGACAATATATTATTATTACTTAATTATTATATAAAAAAATTAATAATAAAATAAATTATATAATAATTTTTTTATAAAAAAACTATTTAAAAATGGGTAGATCTTTATGGCATATAAGAAATATAGTATTTTAGAAACAACGTAAATTGTTAAAGCTGAATGTTGGGATTTGGTAAAATTAATGTTAACAAAACGATTTTTGACTTCAAAAGGAAGAGGCCATTATGGTATTACTGCCATTTGAAAAGGAAGAGTTGCTTGCGGTGTCCGTTGGGGAAAAAGAAGATGCTTGATCAAAACGCTGGCTTAAAGCCTTTTCAACGTTTGCGTGCTGCGGTCTTCTAGGCAACGAGAATAGTAACCAAAACGATTTTTAAGTTGAAAACTCAAGTTTTCCCCTACCGGACCATTGTTGAAACGCATTCCCAAACAAGCCTATATATTTGTAGATGTAAATTTACAAATTCTGAAAAAAAAAAAAAAACAATAAAATGATTCTCTGGAGATAAGATATTCCCGGTGGGCCTAGCATTGTCCCCAACTGGAAACGTTCAATAATTCTTGCTTTCAATTTTATTCCAAAAAAAAAAAAGGGCAATTTTTTTTTTTTCCCATTTAACACCCCATTAGACTGATTGCACTTTAGTCCAATATTCACTTAACTTGGTTAATTAAAACCCACTAATTCTAGGCATCCTAAAATCTACGTGTCAAAGAATCTACAATATATATTAGTTAAATTTCAACATGCTGATTTAAAATCTCAAGTGACGCAATCAAATTCATGATTTTCAGTCTACGGAAATTCAAGCAATGAGAACAAAATAATAAAAACAGAAGAAATCGAGTGCTCAGAAGACTTTTATAACATTGCGTGTCCTTGAGACATGTTTTGGGAGGTGGAGTATACTTACAGCACAACCGTAGCTGGAAGAGCCGCAGAGGGCAACGAAGGTGCTGAGAAGAAGGACGGGGGTCAAGGATGATTGGCCGGGCGGTGAAAAATTGGATTCGTCGCCGGGGCTGTTCACCATATTAGGCTTTTCATGACGAGGAAGCAGGGACCTCTTAATTGGTTGCTCTTCGTCCGTGCATTCCCTCTCCATAACTCACTCCCTTGAAAATGGGGAAAGACACAGCACACACACGCAAAAGACAGAGAGGGAGAGAGATAACAAATAATGAAGAGTGGAAAGACAGAGAGAGAGAGAGAGAGAGATAACAAATAAGAAAGAGTGGAAAGAAAGAGAGAAAGGATGATGATGCTATAAGGCTTTTCGTGGCCAAGTTGTGACTTTGGGGCTTCGGTTGTTTTATGAGCTTTTCATGGCCAAATTGGGACTTTAAGCTGTTGAAATTTCGAAATAGAAATGTCAAAAAAAACAAAAAAAAAACAAAAGAATACAGAAAACCAGTTCACAACCTACATGCTATCGGCCTCGCATAGTATGTCGCTTTCCGAGACAAAAATAAAAAATTAAAAACGAGAATGTGTCGCAACAAAAATGACCAAAAAAAAAAAAAACAATCCAGCGACTGGGGAGCCAAGTCGCAACAAAAATTCACAAAAGTGTCGGTTACAAGCTAACCAACAAGCAATCCAGCGACTCGGAAGCCAAGTCGCAACAAAAATACACGTTAGCAAGAGTGTCGGTTACAAGTTGATACTTGCAGACTTTGCAACCCTTCTAATATATGGTGCTGAAATTTCGCAACAAGATTGAGGTTTATAAGTAATAATTCAAATAAAATGAAAAACATAGTATACGTCCTTAAGCAATCTAATTTTTTTAAATCGTTCTCACTACATTAATTAAATTAAAATAAACAAAGAATCAAAAAATTAAAAAAATTGTAAATTTACCAAGTCTTAAATATGTTGTAAATTCACTATAAATATGTTATAAATTTACGTGATATTATTTTTATGGTGGTATTATTGGAATTTGTAAGCGTCCGTATCTATTGTAGTCAATTGGCCAAAAATATATATATATATATATATATATATATCAAGGGTAAATTTGTTTTTATAATTTATAGAACATTTCAATGGGAATAATAATTTCATATTATCATCTCTTTTGTGACCTGAGATTTTAGGAATGTAAAATTACCACTCATTTCTTCGGAGACTAAGAAGAAGAGAGAGATGGTTTAGGAGAGAGCGGAAGAGAGAAAGAGAAAACATAGAGATATAGTTCTACTAAATGTGTGACAACAGACCACATATTACAAAAATCTAAAGCCTTTCTGTAAGTCCAATCATAAGGGGCTCTCACATACTCAAGGTATACTATTCTTTCATTCTTCTCTAGATTTCATTAACTAATTTAAGTATTAAGGTGCTAACATTTAACGCATATTTGACAATCTAACACTCCCTATTCTTTCTCTCATGTATTATCGGTGCTCCATCCCAATATGCTCAACCCATCGCCCATCATACATCTAAGAAAATGTTTTCTAGTAAATTTCATTTAAACAGGTTGTTGAAAGATTTTCTCAGAAAATATTAAGATCCTTGGTGTAAGTCGATATGGAAATTAGGACCAGAGATACCCGACCAACATGGCCCCATTGACTTTCCATTCGAGCTACGGAAGGAGGCCGCGAGGGATTGCTTCAAAAAGTAGAAGATGGTTACCATCAACAGGGCTTCAACATCAAATCGCTTCGTAGCAAGGATCTCTCAACAGATTTTTAAAAATATATTTTATTTTATTTTATAAATAGATATACGTAAAACTTACATATTTTTGATTCGTTTAATTTATGAGAAAATCTATTGGGACGGGAACTGTTTTTTGTGACCAGAAATTTTATTGAAAATGACCTGATGTTATGGATGAAAATAAAAATTGTAAGATATATTACCGTTTGAAATACCCTTAGCCTATCTCTCTTACTGCTTGTTTTGTTTTTTATTGATTTTGGGTAAGCGTCAAAAGTCCTGTAGTACTTACCATTGAAGACGCCTGGAAAGTAGGCTTAAAATCTTGCGATCTTCTTAAACACTTGGGGCCAATGAGTTGACATTTTGATTGAGGATTAACCGATATTGAAAGGGTAGCACGGATTCTTGCGTATAAGAAACGCATCATTTCCCTATCATCACTGTTCCTTTGGTTGTCATCACCACCAGTACTCCGATTCATTTCATTGCGCACAATGTGAATTAAGATCTTTTGGAAAATAATCTTGCAATCCAGCGTCCCGCTGATGTTTTTGCTGCGAAAAGAAAGACAAAAAGGTGCCCTTTTGGCTTTTTAGCTTTCAAAAAAATAAAACATTGGATCAAACGTAAATTCATATATTACAATATTAATATTATAATTATTTATTATACATTTTTAGTTTTTGACGTAGGACAATAGAGGTACAAATATGCGTCTACCGAACGTAGTTCCGCAAATAGAACATATCAAGCTAACCGATGAAGTTTGTTGTTCGTTAAATGCATTTGAATATAATTAAATTATAACCACTTTAGGTGTTGATTAGGTGAAGATGTGCCTTCCATATTAATATGAATTCAATTTTTTTTTTTTTATTATTGCTCATTTTTATTAAAAAAACAAGTATGTTGGACATCATAGTTGACTCTAAACCCTATTCTGTTAGGGGAGGAGAGGGTTTTTTTTTTTTTTTTTTGTGGGGATGGATTGCCTTCCATAATTACCAAGTCCATGTAGGTTAACTAACATCATCAAAACCAAGCGTAGACATCTCCATTGCCACAACCACACGCAAAACTATATCACCGTGGTCCTTGTTATGCTGCTTTTCTTGTATCTTACGCAACTGGGAGCACGTAAAGTCTTGTTCAAACCCATTATCTCCTCAACCTATTGAATAAGTTGGATAAAATCACGTCAATGATCGATATTAACCTACACGACGAATGGCACTAATATCTAACCCAGAAGTCAGGAAGGTGGACTTCTCAACCGAAAAATAAAAGAAAAGTACTTCATTTTATTAATAATTTTCGACAGGTTTTAAACCCATGCAAACGGTGGGCAAGAACATTGTGAGTGCGTTAAAGACTATTTGCGTTATGCGTAGGCAAAGGACTTTGTTGCTCAGGGACCCACCCGAAAAAAAAAAAAATGAATCACTGTTGAGGTGACACATCCGGGTTCCGAAGCCACACCCATCAGGTCATTTAGTAGGCAGACCTAACCGCAGTACGTGTCTGGTCCAGAACTATCAGTTCTGATTCGGTTGGTTACAGTTGCAAGGTTGATTTCAGATTGCAGTCGAGTCCCAGTTTAGAAATGGTCGTCTCCATTTCTAAAAAATATTAATATATATTTAAAAAAATTTAATAGAACATTTCATAGAAAAATTAACCGAAAAAATTAATAATTTCATTTGAACCGATTAAGAAATTATTTTTATCTTGTTAGACCTTAAAAACTTTATATAATTAAGAGATGAAATTTATATAAAAATTATTTTCTTTTTGTACGTGTTCAATTCTGCTAACAACATAAAAGAGAAATAACCGAGGTCACCAAACTGCTGCCCCGCACCATTTTTTTTTTAAAGATTTTAATCATAATAGTCCATCTTTTGAAACGTTCCACTCCATTTTTGGCATTTGCTGGCTTCTTCTAATACATCTAGAAAGGCTGGCAAAAGTCAAAAGGAAAAAAAAAAAAAAAAACTAAATTAAGCAGAATTTCCAACCAATTTGTGGCCGATATTCCTATTTTTAGTATATCTGTAAAAGGCTCGAGCCATTCATGTTTTTAAATTGTTACATTAAATACAATAATATCAGATTCTCATGTACCTTTTTTTTTTTTTTATTTGTTGGGACAAGGAATGCCCTTAAATTCAACTCTTATATAAACACAATATTAGATTATGAGGTACATTTCTAATCTGAAATCATTTTGCATCAATCAAGAGGCTTATGAGGAATTTTGGGCAAATAAACTTATGGGTGTTTCCTTCCTGGAAAAGCCAGGAATAAAGATCCTTCATGAGCTGTTCTAAAATACAAAAAGAAAAAAAAACAATATAAAAAAAAAACAAAACAAAACGAAGAAAGAAATAAATAATTTAGGCCAATGTCATGACGTTTTGCTGAGGAATCAACGGAACTGGTCATTGATTCTTCGGAACCTTAAGAAAATGATTTGTATCAATGGTTACGCGCAACTACCCAGTGATTCAAATATAAAATCCCTTTTTGCCCTCCAAAAAAAAGAAAAGAAAAATCTCTTAAAATTTTGGGATTGGGCAGACATTGACGTCCGTAATTTTTCTTTTCCTTCTCTCCTTTAAGAGTTTCGGTTTAATGATTAAAAATAATTTCCTCATAAGTTTTATGAATGCGGTCAACTTAATTTATCATAATCAATGTATTTATATTTTGTGATCCACGTTGATAACTGTAAAGTATGCATCTAAAATCTATCAATTTGACTACGGCTGAATATATATATATATATATATATATATATTCAGCTGTAGAGTCCCAACTCAAGGTCTCCCAATGGCAAAAAGAAATTGAAAAAAAAAAAAAAAAAAAAAGTACATTTGTGCTTTATAACGCAAGAGAGAGTGCAGAATTTGGAGTACATCTCATGCAAGTGCCAAAGAAATTCTCATACACGCTAATGCAAGCTGTTAAGAGCTTAAATGCTTACTCATACACGCGAAATCAACAATTCGCTCTCTTCCAAATTAAAAATAATAAAGTTGGAAATGAAGACTTAAAAATAATAAAAAATAAAACTTAAGCAATCTATATTGAATATCTCTTCATGGGAAGAGAGAGAAATTAAGCAAGCTCATAGAATTTCTTTCCTTCTCAAATTAAACGACTAATACAAATATATTGGATTAACTAATAAACTGTAACCGTAGTCAATTCTTAGGACTGAAAATTTTGAATTCGAATCTCAATTAAAACTAATTTTTTTATTTAAAAAAAAATAAAAAAAAAAAACTATGTTACAGCAATACATGTGCTCGATTTGTCTTGTGACGTTACTTGCAAGAAAGGTGTATGCCCTTGTATTGGTCGCTATCGTAGAAGGTGAGTCATTGTTGCTTGTATTTCCTCCAATGTCCGTCCCTTTGTCTCCGGTACCAACTTCCAGATGAACAAAACTGTTAGACCACACATGACTGTGAAGAACAGAAATGTTCCTGCACACAGCACCAGAGAATGTAATTGCAATTTGCTTATACACAATCGCATGCGTATAAATTGTTTGCAGTGTGTGTGCGAGCGTGTGAGGGCAGAGAGAGACCTGTTGGGCTCCATTCTATCATGAAGTTGATTGTGTATGTCACAAGCCAAGAGCAGGACCAATTAGTTAAGTTCACCAGGCTTCCAGCTGCGGCTTTGACATTTATGGGAAATATCTGGATATCAAAAACCATACTTAGTTATACAAATTAAACCTGTTTTTCCCTAAATTCTTGTTCATGATTACACAAAATGTTTCGTACCTCGGACATTAAAAGCCACGGAATTCCTGATAGGCCTATGCAAAATGTTATGGCGTAACCCTGGACAAGAATCAACGAGTTAACACATGTTTCATATCTCAGTATAGGCGATATATGGTGATACTCATTCAGAATAAGTAGTATTTTAGTGAAGAATTAGTTGGATCAGTTGCATGAATGCATCAATTGATGATTAGATGTATTACCAAGTAGCCAACAAATGCCAAAATCGGAGTGATCTCCTTCAGAAGATGGTGTTCCTGCTCAAAAGAAAATAACAAAAAGCAAAAGAAATTATTCATGGAAATCTGAAGAATAATTGCATACGGAGAACTAATAAATAGAAAGAAATGGGGTAGATGTTACTAAACCTGAAGATAGAACGATAGTGCCACCAAGAGCAGAAAGAAACATGTTCCAGCAGAAGAGACCTGCAAACGTTGGTACATATATTTGATTACAGCCTAGTCCATCGATTAAATATCACAAGCTAAAATTTGAGAGCGTCAATTGCTCTTCTAACCAGGAGGAGCGGTCGTCTGCCGAATGAATCCGTTAAGAGTGTAGACACAATGGCCGTTGGAATCTGCGAATCAGCAATATCCAATGTTAGAGGATCCATATAAAGAATAAACACACACGCACACAAACGTTTCATTTCATCATATGTATACCTGAACGGCAGATATCGCTGAAGTCGCAAGAACCGTTGAAAAATCTGTGGCCAAAACAAACAGAGGCCATTGTTCTATCATTTTCTTTATGCTAGTAATATATACTTTCAATGGGGATTTTCCATCATAGGAGACTTACTAGCGTCAGCAATTATGCTGTCGGCATAATATGCTAATCCACTGTTACCTCCCAATTGTTGAAATAGCATTAGTCCTACTCCAACCTAATCCAATTAGGAAAAATCAGAGAAAACCCCAGTCAGCTAGGTAAATAGAAGGAAAAAAAAAAAAAGAAAAGGAAAAATCCTAAACATTCTTTAGACTCACGGTAAGTGGATAAGCATATCTTCTCTGGAACAACAATTTTAAAGCTCCAGTTTCCAGGTCGATTTGAAGCGTTTCTGTCATTTCCTATGAAATAGTTTGCAGCATGTACGAGACCATGAGACCTTGTTATATCAACAAAAGACTATCGAAATTGAAAATCAGACTATAATTTAGCAGTCTAGACATTACTTTGATGTCAGCTGCCTCTCGAGAAATGTCAGCATTCTTTCCCCTGAGGCCTCTCAATGCAGCCTCAAACTCTTTTTGTCTATCAATTTTTGCCTGACAAAGGGCAATTCACACATCATTTTTCATTGCCTTCCATTAGATCATAAACAGTTTTTAACAGATAGACTCACACCCCATTATATCAAACATCATATTATTTGTCATGGGAATCACAAATTGGGCTCACCAGCCACCTAGGTGATTCTGGAACGAAGAATAAGCCAATAAGTTGCAATATGCACGGAATAGCGGCTGAAACCAACATAATTGCAGGGTAGAGTTAATGCTAATACGGTAATTTTGGATTGAATGCAAAAAAAAACAAAAAAAAAAAAAGATTGAGGTAAGTTACCAATTAGAGACAAGGTGCGCCAAGAAACAATATTTCCCAGCAAATATGCCAGGGCAAATCCGCAGCTTGTCAATAACTGTTGGCTTAAAAATAAAATACAGTAAAAAAAACAAAAAATGATACCAACGAAACTTATGATTGTAAATGCTAACTGACATTTAAATGTTTACCAGATTAGCCGAGGTAAATCGTCCCCTAAGGTCCTTAGGTGTTATTTCCGCGATGTATACAGGTACCTGTCATTAACAAAGTTGATGATCTTAAATTTTTAACCCTTATCCGTTGAATAGGAATTAGAAGCGTGAATGAAACAACGAACATTTAATTTCAAATTTAATTGGGTTGACAAACTGTATCAAATGCCAAAATGTAAAAGCAAGTGAGATTACCACATAGGTGCTGATTCCAACTCCAAGTCCAATTAACAGTCGCCCAACATCCAACCACCACGCATTCTGTGAGAAAGAATTCAATTCAAATATCTTTATTAATCTTGTTTAGTGATTAATACCCTTCCTATAACAAGGAAACTTAGGGGGAACAGTGCACCAAACCTTAGCAAAGGCAATTGCAAGCCAGCCTGGGGTGCAAAATGTTTGGGATAACCACATTGTCTGCTTGTAAAACACAATGACAAATACATTGTTAATCAAAATTGGACTGGCAGGCATGAAACACATAAGAGTTCAGATTCTATGCTGGGCCTTAAGTTAATATACATATTATTTTTAAGAACTGAAAAAGTCACGTCAACACAATAAATTACATGTATCTTATATACGAATTAATAAATCACACGATTATAAAGATTATTATATATTTTTAATATTTTAATATATAATTACAATTAATAATGAAACAATAGATGTGCATTTAATTATTATAATATTGCAATATGAATTTGTATCTATAACTTATAAAATTGATTGTATCCAAGCAAGGAGACACAGTAAAAGTAACAGAAAAAAAAAAAAGGGAAAAAGGAGAGCAAAAGACTTAACTCTTCTCCGACCAATCAGATCTGCTATCTTGCCGCTTAACATTGCACCCACCATACCTCCGATTGTCAATATGGAACCAAAAACCGAGTACTACATGAATGGGAATTATGAATTAAGCTAGGCGAAAAAAATTCAATCAAATAGAGAAAATTGTATAACTACAACTTCCGTATAATTTCACTATTAGGGGAATGGAGTACTGTGCTCAAGGTCTTCTTATTTGACTTTCATATTGAAATTGATTTAGTTTAGTGCCATGGAATGGTCTTCTTCATTCCTGGGTTTGGGAACCACAAAATTCCTGGCTGCACACACAACCTATTATTGCAAGAATAATACTGTGTGCAGGCTGTATGTGCAGCCACATACTATAGAACTCGTCAAACACCTAGAGTCTTGTATTATTGCGTTGAGACATTTTATTTTTCCGTTGGAAGTTAAAATAAAATGTATGATAAAAATTATAATTTAGTTAGCTTTATCCTGCATGAAAGAATATAACAAAAGCTGAATTTTCTTTATTGGCAGTTAAATAATTGAAGTTGAGAAAAAATAAAAATAAAAAACAGAGAGAATGTTTGGAATAGTGAGAAGAAAGTACTGACGGCTGCAACTGAGATGCCTAAATCTTCCACAATTCCAGATTCAGCCGGTGATGAATAGCCCACCTGAACAAGCAACGACAACCCTTTGTCAAGGTCAATGCAATTGCGTCATGTCTGACTTCATAAATAATTAACCACGTCCAAGGGCGACATGGGAAATAATTAAAAAAGATCAATAGCTGGTTATTTTATTTAGTTAGGACCGAATTCCCATGTATAGTCTAAAATTATTCCACGCGTACAAGCAACATGGTTCGTGTCAATTGGTGCGAATATGGTGTTGATGTGTCAATAACAAACATCTGTGACATGGGGGTTTATTAGAAGAAAATCTGCATTGCTTGTTGCACATATATAGTTTTATTATTAATTATTAACCGGCTTAAAAATGAGTAATTAATGGTCTAATTTGACGTGTGATCTTGTGTTGTGCCTATGTAATTTGTTTATGTAGACATCTACTTTCTGTCATAGTCCAAAGAGACGGTTTGAATCTCCCTTTTCTTAGAAACCACCCCATTGACGCTTATTTTCAAATCCTAACCACTTTGTTACTTATTTCCATAATTGAAAATGAAATTTTCATCGAATTCTTCAGAAAAAACTGTTTTTGGTCAAGAAAACATCTCGAAATTTTAAGTGTCATATCTATCTACATCACGGTCAGAGAAATAGTGTATCTCGTGAACAAGCATAGTGCTTTTATTTCAACATGAAATGACGCTTATTATTTAAGCGCGCAAAAGAAGGAAAAGGTATGTGTGATCGGTACTTGTTCAATTACTTTATAGCATATTTCTCGTAAGATTCTGATAATTTCAACGCATGGCTCTCTTGAAAAGGAAGTTAAAGGCATAGAATTTATTATGCATGTGGAAATTAACCAGTACACTCACAAAACGCTTGCGAATATGAACACGTCTCAAATTGTTAGGTTAAAATTTTCCAACATTTTCCTAAGTCAATTTCTTACAACTAATTAGTAGTAAATTCATAGACATACGGTTTGCCTCTTAATGGACTAAATCTCCTCGGATTCCGCACAAGCTTTTCCCAAATAATGCAAAGAAACTATGGGGGAGCAATAGTTACTTCCAAGTTCCAAGCACACCATGTCATGGCTTCATATATTAACTTACCATTTTAAGATCCCACTTTTGTGGATATTTAAGGGGATGAAATTATCGCAAAATTTGAGAATTAATTGCTCTGAACCAAAAACAATTTAGCAAGAATCCATAAGATAAAGCACCCTAAGTGCACATCCAAGTGAGATCTCCTAACCTCCTTTCAAGAGTTTTGTTCTTGTAATCAACTAAGCTGAGTGGTTGATTTGAATTGATCTCACTTGATTAAAGAAGCAACCAAAATTATGCACTAATCTCTCAATTAGACCACTTGGGGTTGCCCAAGTGACCATCCGGCCAAAAGGCCAGGGTTTCCTCCCTTTCTGAGCTAAATGCCCTCCTAAAAAGACCAAAAAAATAAAAAAAAAAATCTCTCAATTATCTTAAGAACTCAAACATGTTTCTTCTACGTTTCATTTTTGCAACTGGGAGCCACTTGATCCTATCACCCCAATTTTAACCATTAAGCCAGAGCCTCAGACAAATAATTTGCATAATCATCATGGAATAAAATGTCATTAAGTAATACAGTACTGGGTTACTTACAGCACAACCATAGCAAAAGGAAGCACAAACGGCAACAAGGGTGCTAAGGACTAGCAAGGGAGTGACTGGGGACACGTCAGCCGACGAGTTGCAGTCAACACTAGCAGCAGCACTTGTAATTGTATCAAGAAGCAAAGGCCTTGCTGGTAGCCCATCTTCTATTGACTCTCTTCCCATGGCCTGTTTCTTGAAGGTGGATATTAATGGATTTCGCGTATGTGCATGCGCTTATACAAAGAGTGGGAGGGAGTGTTGATGAACGCACGAAGAAATATATCTTGGCGTGTTATGCTGAGCTCGGCCCGAAGCCGTTATACGTACCTATCATCCCTCAATGAATAGCTGATCCTATTACGTAAGGAATGGTGGGAACATTTGTAGTTATGTCACTTTAGTTTGTTAGGATAGACCAAAGTCATAAAATTGATTTTAGCGATCGTCCGTGATATAATTTTAGCAACCCTAACTCATGCCAAGTATATCGGATTGAGAGTGTGAAGAAATAACATAATATTATTTTTTTATCTAATTTAATAATAATATGATTAAAAAAAATAGGTAAAAAAATATATCATAGACAAATAAATTATGGTATTTATGAGTTGAAATAAAATCTTTTCACTTATTCACTGAAATAAATTATTTATTTGTTAGATCAAGTAATATTAAAATAATACTACAAAAAAAACTATATTAAAATACTACATGCGATTTGAATTCATAATCTCTTTGTATCATATTAACAATTATATTCCTTGATACGCTAAAGGAATCATATTCTATAGCATCTACTTCTTTCTCCTCTAACCACTTGTGTTGCAGGTTGAAGAGTAAGAGATTCTACCCTCTAAAATCTTTTCTTTTTTACTTTCTGTCACAATTATTGCATATTACGTAATTAATTGCATGTTTGATCCTTGCACCCTCTATTTATTAGCATCATTTATCTTAAAAGGGATGAGAAGCTTTGCATTATTTGGATTGTGTTGCTGCATTGTAAAATTTGTCACATTCCACATATATTTTTAAGGACTGTTATGATGTAAAATATTTTTCATCAGAGAAATATTTGTAGTTCCGCCATAGAAAATAGGCAATTCAAAGCACGAAAAAATTGTTGATTAAGACTACATCTGTTTAAGCCTTATTAGTCTCTGCATTACCTGATCATATAAGAAAAGTCTAATCTGGTATCAATAATGCTCTCTTATTCCTCATGACCTACCCGATTGCTTAGAACATCCATAACCGTTTTCTTCCCCAAAGTCTCCATGTTTGAAATAATGAATTAAAGAAAAAAAAAAAGAGTTAGGTTTAAATTGGCAACCTAAATTAATACCGACCCATCCCTTATCTCAAAAGGCAAGCAAGCGGCTAGCGTATAGCGTTGGCTAAAATAAGGAAGTGGTTGCTGTAGATTCACCAAACAGTCTAAGTATCACTTTCTTGCAACCTATTGTTCAAATGGGAAAACCAAATAGTAAATTATTTGTCTTTTTCCAACAACTATGAAGTTGGGTTAAAAATAATATATATTTAAAAACAATAAGCACCATGTGACTCTTGCCATTGTGATGGCAATGTCATGTTCTGCATTAGCCCGATTAGAACAAGGTTGTCAGAAAAATAAATAAATAAATGAATAAAAGGACAAAAGTGGGGTTGATTAAACTACTAAAAAATGTGAAAGAATTTAAGGCTCAATCTTGAAAGAATAAATCTTATGATAATAAAGCTCTGTTTTAGATGATTAATGCTTAAAAGGAAGGGTTGACTATCCTCGGTGGCTCCAGTAAATTTGAGGATATGCCCGTCGGACTCGGGCTTATGCCTTGCATTGCAAGTATTCCCACGGATTCCAATATTACATATAGAGAAGTTAGTGTTTGCATTCTCTTAAACCCTTCTACAGATTAGTAAGTGTTCTTCATCTTTCAAGCAGTTTCATATCACTCTATCCAACAAAAAATAAATAATAAACTTATTTTTCTTAAAACATTAAAAAAAAAAAAATCACCTTAAAAATTACTAACGTGATGTTATAGAAATACCAATCTAAGTTCATTTAAGAAATCTTAATGAAGAAAGATTTAGAATAATTATATTTTATCCTCAATTTAGAGCATATTAAAATGAAATAGTGAAAAAAAATATTTATATAACTAATTTTAATTAAATTTATAATTAATATTTTGTTATTGTTGATTGTAAATTGATGTTCATTACGAATTCCTCATATGGCCCATAAACAGCCATCTTAACACCTTAAAACTTTTATCTTGGTGTTAAGGTGTGGGCTGTTTGGCAGTTGGGCGCCATATACGGAAGTATAAACCGAGCCCATGCCAAACAGGCAATTAAATTCAGTCCGAGTAAAAGGCCCATTGGATTATGAATTTGGGGCCTGATTCAAGGCTCTAGTGCAGGGTACAAACTATGTTAGTAAGCCCGCCTCTTTTTGGATCAAACGGGCCGAACTCTTAGGCCTGTTAATAGATGCACAGAAATGCATCATTTCATTCCCTACCAAACAGTTGATTAAAATTAGAATTCACTCTTAAAAATCAATTGACTTATTTTTTTTAAATAAATAAATAAATAGAGGTGATATCTCACACTTATCATAAAAAAGATTATATTAGTTATACTGTTTAAAAAAATGAACAATTAAATTAAATTTAAAAAATAAATTTTATAATATTTAATAAAAATTATTAGTCACTTACCTATAAAAATAAGAATTATGTTCCAAATGTGATATGGTGGAGACCATATTGATTATCATAAGGTTTTTTCTCATAATTGGTACATTTATAGGATTTATTCTTTCATGAATTATTGAAATGAAAAGATTATTAAAATTTAAATAATAAAAAAATTTATATTAAAAATATAATATTAAATTTATAATTATTTAACAAAAAAAATTATTTATATTTAATAATATTCCTATAATAAATTTTTAAAAATAAATAAATAAAAACATTACAAAATAAATTTTTCATTTTCGTCTCATGATTTCGACAATTTTTTTACTTAATAAAAAATAATTATTTTTATTAATTTTATTAATTCAGCACGTGATATATAACGTTAATAATAAGATTGTCGGTTAACGGTTGTAATTTTAGAAAAAGAAGTGCAAAATTGACAAAGACTTCCAAAGATGGGGCTGGGCTCACATTGTAGTATGTTTTCAACAATTTCAGCCCTTAAGCCTTGCTCCCTTGGGCTTCACCTGGGCCTAGTGACTCGATATGCCACATATAGAGTCTGTCATTGCTGATGTTTAGGCTTTAAGCCTCCTTTCTGACCCCCCAAAAAAAGGACCAAGTATGAGTAAAATAATGATAATAATAATTATTATTATTATAATGATTTCTTCATTCTAAAATAGAAGATAAATTCAATACAATTATTTGGCCTACTTCTTAAACAAGAAAAAATAAAGGGTAAATAAAGCATATTATAAAGAAAAATAGGGATTATCTCTGCAACCTCCCCATCAAAGCTGAAGATTCTAACAAGCAATTAGCTGCTGGGTTAATCAATTTGGGAGAGATGGCAAATGGGTTCATCACGTCCGAGTCATATCAATAAGTTATTGGGGGTATTCTGATCTTAGATTTTTTTGAGTTATATTGGATTTTAGGTACACCGTATATACGAAGTCTTTGTTATATTAGATATTTGATTTCCTCAAACATTGAGAACACTACTCTCAAATCTACTAAATTTTGAGTATCCGTTTTAACACGTACGTTGTTTTTTTTTTCCACTTGCCGTTCATGTCTGCCAACTGTCTTCCTATTTCCAAGTGCATCTGACTTCATGACACCTTTCCTTTCATTCTGTTTTACAGTGCCAAGTTTGATAAGGGCAGAATTGCTATTGGTGGAGAGCAATTGCCGTCCAACAATGCATATGCTATGTAGCTTTCGACACTATAGGGTTTGTAGGAGGATCAGATTTAAGCAGCCTCCTCACTCTATTTTTCTAACATAAAGTAGTTGATTTTACGATGTAAATTGATAATTTTCAGATGATAATAATGTAATTTTATTATTGTACGAGATTCTCTCAGTCTTACCAAAATATATCACTTCTAGCGAATAGCCAGGCTTCCTCCCTTCTAGTTCACATGTACATGTTCTAACCAGCACCCAGTGATGTCCCGGACACCACACAAAAAAAAAGCAGCAAGCTGCATACTGTATGGCTCAACACTGTCATCAGCTACATGTTTAATCTAAGGTACTGATCCTTGAAAGTAAGTCCCCCAAAAGACTTTAGTATCCATTGACAAGTCTGCAATCAACAGGAAGCAATGTCTTGTCACCTTGAATCTTTTGAAGCTATAACGTTAATTGGCGACAACAACTGCTTGAAATTTAGACTTGTTTTGAGAGAGAAACAAACCAATAATGAAGGGAAAATCAGTGCTAACAATTGCATGTCAAAAGATGTGTGCTTGATGACAGCGAGAAAGAGAGAAGGATGGTTCGTGTTATAGGAGAGATGGCAGATTGTGATGCATGTACAGGTGAGAACATTCATTCAAGTCACATACTTTGGATACCCCCCAGGCATCCCACGCCTTTGTAATCTAGTGGCCTGCAATGGCAGCTGCTATTAATGGCAAGAAATCTGCCTCAAGGCGTGGCCCCCACTTGGATGCCTTTCCAATCAAGAAGTAATGGCATGCACCCAAGAGTGGTCCCGACTACTCAAAAACTTCTAAATATTGTCGTTGATTCCATTACCCATTAGTAAAAACGGTTACTATTCCCTTTTGAAAAAAGTGGGTAACGTAGTTTTGTTTTTATTTTTACAAAGAGACAACCTTTGAAACTTACACTCATAATCACCAAGTCATCATCGTAGAATAACCTTTTCATTAAATTTTCCTGATTCAATGTTTTTAGTTCCCACGAGCTCACTTAAGAAACACCAAGTCTCACTCATAATTAGCTAGTCCAAGTCAATTTTTGACATCCTTAAGCCTGCATGGTGCTTGCATACTCAGGGTTTATCCATAGTGATAGAAAACTTGAGGCGTTACAGTGGTAATGGCACGTGTCCACCCCGCTCAAGTAACTTCAGTTGCTATGTTCCAACCACTGCCCCTCTAAATCAAATAACCAAGTAGAAATGAAGGTTCTTATTCAAATCTGTCAACCAACAAAGCACTCTCATGACCCAATGTATGGGGGGTCCTCTTATGTCCAACGTTGTGGTTCAAGCAAAAGCACAAATCCTTTTCAGTGGGGTAAAGAGAAAAGACATGTAATCCACGCGAGGATCATCATTGCACCTTATAATATGAATATTTGCATACTTCGGAGACACCACACTAGCACTTTGCAAACCATGAATTTAATATTTAATTCGTTCATAAACTTCACTCATTGCTTGTACACTTTTGAATTGAGTAGTTTCTTGCCATAACTTTTATTCTTCACATTGAATTTATGTAAATAAGGAAAGTTAGGTGTGAGAAAGAGTGTTAGAGATTTAATATGTGATCATTATTATAATTATGTGCATCGCCTCAGCTTAAATATTTGGGCGGAATGTTTTTAATGAGAGTAATGATACAATTAAATGACTGACGGAGCAAAAAGAAAATCCTAGCAAAATTTGCTCTCACTTGAATGCTCTATGTAGATGTCCCGAGCATGGCGGCCTTTGAATTTATGACACTTGTGTCCGAAGCAGTGTTATTGCAACCAATCAAAGATCATATGCCCTGCCCCCCCACATAGAGCTCTCACAATTTGACACGTGTTATCCAAGAGTTTCCATGCTCAATGTGTTCCCAAGAGTGTAAAATGAAACATGGTAACATAACGTGTAATTGGAGAATAAAAATAAGAAAAGAAGCTGAACCCCTTGCACCCTACTTGGAGAGAAAGCTGAAAACTATCCAAAAGATTCCAAAAGAAAAAAAAAAAAACATATTCCAAGGAGTAAAAGATGAAACATCTCAACATCACATACTAACTGAAGGAAAAGATAAAGAAAGAAGGACAATCCCCTTGCACCCTACTTGAAGAGAAATGCTGAAGGAAAATTCAGTTTTTTCTTTTTCTTTTTTTTTTTTTTCCTTTTAATAGGACATGTCTTTGGCCAATCAAAAAGCAACACCTAAACAGCAACAAGAAGAAAGAAAAAAAAAGCATAGTAATTTGATAAGAATCTCGAATGATGATGGTGAAATGTGAAGGGATAAGGACTAAGGAGAGATGAAAATGGGGGAGTAGGTAAGATAATATTATGGCAAGTGAATATGGGGTTTGGACAAATGACTATAGCTCTTCCATTCTCTTTTGATTAATTCCAACTTAATCTTTGAAGAAAGATTTTGTGAATTCACTCTCATATTGTCTTTTGCCAACTCTTCAACAATGTTTCAGTTGGAAGAGACAAATGCTACCCAAATAAAAATCTAAGCAAATAGATGTAAAATGGTCCCAAATCACTTTCATCTTATCAAATCAAAAGTTCGGCTTGAAACTTGTGTGGAGTAACTTCAAACATCACATATTATTATATTCTAGATATCTATCTTCTCCCTTTTCTTAATATTTAAATTTGAGATATCCTAAGAAATAATAATATCTCATTGTGTGTGTGGGGGGGGGAAGGGGAGAGAGAGAGAGAGAGAGAAATATAATTACTGATAGAAACAGGTTGGAAAGTGAATGGTGCATCATACATGGTATAAAGTTTTGGATCTTTTAGTCTATAAATAAAGTTTAGAGTTTCTACTTGATAATGGATGATGTGTAGGATAGAGAAGGCAAGAAAATGGAAAGAAGCACAAACCCAGAGGAGGGAAAATAAAGAATGCAAAGAGTGACCTCACATTCTCTATAAATTATGTGCAGAAAGTCCACCTTAAAGACAAGAATCTTGAGGTAAGAACACCTTATAAAAGCCAGCAAATCCTTTTCTTGGTCTTGCACTTTTTCAAAGAAAGGAAAAGAAGTAGTTCTATTTATATATATAAGACCTGCAAGTGACTAGAGAAGCTGAGAGAAGCTACAATGGATGGAGTGATTGAGTTGCAAAGGCAGTTAGTTGAATACACTGCCTCACTCTTTCATGAGGTCAGTGTTTAGCTTAGAAGCAGAAGCTGCTGGTTTTGTTTCTTTTTTGTATCTACCATATGTTCTCTTATCTCTCTTTTTATCATCCATCTGCTTTAGTGACAATGAGTTGTTTGTGTGGGGAAGGGATTTTTGGATGATCAGTTCAACCAACTTCGGCAACTGCAAGATCAGAGCAACCCAGATTTTGTGGTGGAAGTTGTATCCCTTTTCTTTGAAGATGCTGAGAGGCTTCTCAATGAACTGGCCAAAGCTTTGTTAAGTATCATCATTAGACATCAGTGCACTTATCTTTTGACTTTGTTTTTTGGAATTTTCTATAAGTTTCGGTGTCCTAATCAAGTTGGATTTTTTACCATGGCTACAGAGACCAGCAAAACGTAGACTTCAAAAAGGTAGATGTCCATGTTCACCAGATAAAGGGCAGCAGCTCAAGGTATTTACTGATCTTGTCTGTATTTTACTTCTTGACAGCAGAAATCCACGATTGGGAACTCATTCATCCACCCTGTTAAAATGGGCTTGGACGCAGTGTGAAAGCCTGATTTTTCAAGGCAATTTGTTACATTAGTTTCAACTTTGTCCTAATTTCCCATCATGGGAAAATTTAGTTCTCGTTAATGTTTCCTCCCCCAGTTGTTGCTCATCTAAAAGGGCCTTAAAATGACAGCATTGGGGCTCAGAGAGTTCAGAAAGTCTGCATTGCCTTCCGCAACTACTGTGATGAGCAAAATGTTGAAGGGTAATGTTCCTCACAACTCAAGATCACAAAAGGTATTCAGCTAATCAATGAAGTCAGTTTACTGTTCTGATGGGCAAACTGGCCTTTTGTAGGTGCCAAAATTGTCTGCAACAAGTGAGGCATGAGTATTCCCTAGTGAAAACTAAGCTTGAAACACTCTTCGAGGCAAGAAAACTCTCAGGAGTGAAAAATAAATTAATTAATTAATTAAATGTTAAGAAGTTGCACTGCTTTGCAGTATTGGAATTTTCCTTTTCCCCACTTTTGAAGTGGTAATCTATAAACCTTTTTTTTTTTCTTTGGATTGTTGCAGATTGAGAGACAGGTTTTGGCTGCTGGAGGATCAAGTCCTTCACCACTGCAATGAGCTGCAAACTATTGGGCAGATTACCACCAGAGAGCATCTTTAGCAACATGGGACTTTTGGAAATTTAGAGGGGTCCTTTTTTCTTTCTTCTTTGCTCTTTTTCCATCTTTGATTGAGTAACTAATCAAGCCCTGAAGTGTCCCATGAATGGGCCCTTTATGAAAAGCTTGCATTATATCTAATGTATGATCAATGATGAAATATGTGAATAAATCCTTCCACTTGTTTCATGTATCACAGCGCATTTTTCAATATGCTCATCTCAATATTTTGATCCTTCTTCTTTAGTGATGCCTATGTCCATGGTTTTAAATATGTGACGGTGATGGTCCATAAGAATAAAGTTGAATTGCTGTCTACAGTGGGATTGCAACTCATAGGAGCAAGGCAGAATATAATGGAGAAGTTGATTGGAGTAGAAGATACATGGAAAGAATTTGCTCTTTACCTTAAGATAAATTTTCAGTTAGAAGTGGACAGTTTACCATGAGTAATAATGCTGCAGTCCATTAAACAGGTCATGGAACATACATATATGGGCCAAGTTTTTGGTGGTTGCCAACTATCCGTCGTTTTCCTTCTAGTTAAGCATCTAAAAATCGGTTTATAATTTTTCTTTTTTTTTTTTTTTCCATTGGGAGATCTATTGAAATACAATCTAAAAACAATAGTAATCTTCTCCCATTCCATGACGTTTCCGCTGGATCTGAATTTTAGACATTTAATTGTTAAGATATCTAATCAGAGACTGACTTGAGTTTAATTAGAAAGCATTATTGACAAATCTATTGTAATCACACTGTTGTGTGGATTAGAACCAAAGAAAAAGGACTTAGGTGTAGTCCTAAGTAGCCCATGTTCTCCTTATCAAACAACAACTATTTTATTATCCCTCAAGTTAATTAGAATTAAAGGGGTGTTATTAGTCTATAAGGCTCTCGCATTATAAGATTCAAGAAAAGACAAATGTAAGTAATTTTGCCTTTGATTTTTCAAGAAAAAAAAAAATAAAAGTGTTTCTGCTACTCAAATTGTGAATTATGGTTAATTAGAATTCAAGAAATTAAAATGTTGTTGTATTAACGATGCATGACTGTTGATCTGCTCCCGCTTGGACCCATGATTTTTGGTCCCATGTGCATAGCTTGGAAGTCTTTGCATCCAGGACAAACACACGCATTGGGCCAAAAAAATCGGACACACCGACCTTAAGCACCTCAGCAAAGCGCCAAAACTAAATTATGTAATAGCGTTGTTGTACGCTGTTACATCAATGATAAAAAAGAAAGTTCCATGTTGTTGCGGTGACTGGCTCAAGGGAGTGCTACTTGTTTTTATATCACACCATTACCACTACATTCAGCGTCTGGATGCTTTGTTATTAGGTCAAATGGTTTTATATGGGGTACGATGTCTCCTGGTCCGTGGATAAGTGCAACCAAGGCCCAAATGAACAGCTCCCATGGGAGATTCACATATCAGTTTGTGTCTCTCTTGTCTGCAATTTCTATTTCCAGGGATCACATCACTAATAAACAAACATTTTACTTCAATTTATCTTGTTCCTTCTTTCCTGGTTGTGAATGAGTTCAATAATTTTTTCTCAGCCTAACCACCATAAACCTAAGTAAGGTCCACAGACACGCGACACCAACTGAGTTATGTTGAGATACCAGACAAGGCCAGACCCAACTACAAAATGAAATATGTTAACAATTTAAAAAATCTGATGGATTTGGACAAATATTTTTGTGACCCATTCTGTCATTCGTGTCATTATTTCGTGAGCTAGGCAGGGTGCACACTTGACTGTGTACATTGACACAACAGGACAGATCCCACCATGTATGAATGGCGTACCATATATTTATCTATCCACAGTTACATGCAGTAACAATATCTTGCTACTGTACCCCGAAATGAAAAACAGTATATCGATTTTATGTACTGGTTGACTACGGTAAAACATAAGTTAATATTTATAATCACAAAATTTTTATTTTGACTCTTTTATTTTTCTTACTATAATTCACTCATAATTTTGTATTATATCATAAATATTGTTTATTTAAAATAAAAAAATATAATTATTAATAAATTATACTTAAAAAAACAAATATCTTGTAATTATATATAAAAAATATAGTGCATATATATGCCTCACCGGATTCTCACATCTTGCAATGTGCCTCACTTTAGTCCAAAGCTGTCTTTGCCAACTTGGAACAGTCTGTTACTATAAATTTTCTATTGCCAGTAGAAGTTCTTGTCTCTGCATAAGCAACCTGCTGCTCCTTCTGCAAAGGAGAGCCCCAGTTAATGCACACATGACAAGAGCTGCGTTTAATTTAAGTTAAAACATGTCATTGTGCAACAGCCAAGGAATCATGGAGATCAGAAGATCATATCATTTGGACTTTTCCTAGATTGTATCAATGAGAGCCTACAAGAATTGAATTTTCATTCTCTACGTAAGTTCGTTGCGCAATTACGTTATATTGGAAAACCATTTTGGAACATGGGCATGAATGCGTGGTTGGAAGATGGGAGTTCCTGCTTTTGGTAGGAGAAGTATTGTTAACACAGAAACTTATACGGTAGCTTGTGTCAGAAGAACAGTGCCAAGTGGCAAGGTACGCTGAGCATTGGCAGGTTCTGTTAAGTTGGCTAGAGAATTGTCCCATCTTGGAACTGGTCATATGGAATCTGCACCAACAAGTATGTTCTCTACTGCTGAATTAAAATCCCTTTGTGGGTGTCAGTTATTTAAGGTTAAGCAGTCTGTACTTTTCACTCGATAAGATAAAACTGCCATTCCCTACGGGAAAGCAATTGAACTATTAATTTCAATTTCAATAACAAGAATTCAAATCCTCGCACCAACAGACTAAAAAAATAAAATAATTTTAAAGAAAAAAAAGAAGAAGAAGAAAAAGAGTACTGGACAATAACCAATTGCTAAATTCTGTATTCTTATTCTAAGCTGTGCAAATAAACCTAAATAAACCTTATGGTCCGTCTTTTTCAAACGGACATTAAATCAGGACAGAAACTATCTTTAAAAATTTTATTCATCGTCACAAGTCTGTGGACAACACTACCTCAGATGCAAAAGCTAAACCCAAGTCCAGCCCACTACCTCAGATTTGGAACAAGGGCTTCCCTTGGATTGGGCTAATAAGCATTAGTATCCAAATCTGCACATTTCCAGGTCTGAGTCCCAATGGATACTTGTTCCGAGATAATAAAAAATATCTCAATTTTTATCTCAAAAATATATCTTAATTTTGTTCTGTAAGTAATGTATTTCAAAGAAAACCTATTTATATTTTCTGAAAGTATACTTTAAAATGTTCTACATTTTCCAAATAAATAAAAATGAAGTAATGTAAATGGAGTGAATCCAAAAACCGTAACCCCATGTGAAGGGCTCTCATATTATAGAATCCATTTATAACCAATAATGAAGAATCAATGAATCAAGATGACTTCACTCGACGACCACAAAAACAAGATGACTGCGCAAAAATCCAAAATCCACATTTTGCGTCCAATTTTCCCAATTATTGTGACTGATCATGGGCCAAAAAGCAGGATTTTCCTTCTTTTAGGCTTGCAAAAGAAAGAAAGGAAAATCCTCAACCTTTGGGCCCAACATTTAAATCATGATCAGCCCCTGAAATTTCCCTCTCTTGCAAAGGAAAGCTCTTCCCCTGCCCCTCCTCCAGGTATCCACGACTCCTTATCTCCCATCCTCATTTCTTCTCCATAAAATTGAAAACCCTACTAAAACCCTAGTCTTGAAATCTCAAATCCCTTCACCATCACCAAAAGAATGGCTGAAGAGAAAGTGACCCACCAAAATCAAGCCCCCAAAGAAGAGAACCCACAAGAAAACCCCAAGCCCAGCAACCATCCATGGTGGAACCCCAAAGAAAAGCTCCAAAACCTGAATTCCCTCAACTCATTGCTTCTTAAGGAAAACTTTGACCACAGGCAACAAATCGAGAATGAGTTGACTCGGCGTTTTGCAGAAAAGAATGAGTTGGAGACTGAGTTGAGTAATGTGAATGATGAGAGAGTTTGGAGGTAGAAAAGATAGTTTTCTGTGTGTTTCTTGACAGCCAGGTTGCTGAGATGGGTTTTGGTTTTGATGAATTGGTTAGAGAGAAAATAGATAAAGAAACCGAGGTTGGGTTCTTGAAGAGAGAAATTAATGGGTTAATGGTGAATCTTGAAAAGGAGAGAGAAATCTTTAGCCAGTTTGCGAGGAAAGGGATGTTTTGAGGAGTGATTTTGACAATTTGGTTCAGGAGGGAAATGGGTTGAGAAGAAGATTGATGCAAGTGGAGAAAAAGGAGAGTAAAACTGTGGAGGAGTTAGGAAATTTAGAGGAAAGATACCATTTGTTGATTTGGCAAAAGAGGAATTTAGAGGAAAACATTGAGTTAAAGAGGATGAAGGATTTGGCCTTGTCAAACTTGGTGGAGAGATTAGAAGAAATTGAGAGCTTAATGAAAGAGATTGAGGGGATTGTGGGGGAGAAGAATGCAATTGAAATTGATAAAAATGAGCAGAAGGTGAAGATTATTGAGTTGGAGAAAGGAGTGCCAGAATTAAATGGGATATTGTCCAGTTTGCAGAAGGAGGAGGAAGTCATGAGGGAACAAATTTTGAAGTTGGAAAAGAGTTTTCTTGCAGAAGCGGAGAAGGAGAAGGCAATTAGAATGGAGATTGAATCATTGAAAGAATAAGAGAGAGAAAAGGAAGGAACTATTTTCATGACGATGGAGGAAGGGAATCAAGAGACAGTTATAGAAGGATGCTTGATATTGACCTATTGAAGAAGAATGACTTAATTGAGAAACTGTTGGCGGAGAAGAATGAGATAGAGGAGATGAGAGCCAGTAAGGAGAGTGAAATTGCCGAGCTGCTTGAAGAAATAAGTAGATTAATGAATTTTGAATTTGCAATGCAAGAATCCATTAGAAGACAAGAAAATAAGAACAAAGAATTAGCATCAGAAGTTGGCAATTACAGAGATGCTTCGGAGCAATTGCAGCTGGAGAGGGACGATGCTTTCAAGGCTTTGGATGAGGAGAAAAAGACTGTTGTGAACTTGAAGCTAAGGATACAGGAAATGGAGACCAGGAATGGAGAGACAGATGAAAAATTTGCAAAGATGAAGACTAAGCATGAGAACCTGATCAGCAAAAGGAATGGAATGGAACTTCAACTTGGTTTATTGAAGTAGCAAAAAGATACAGTGGAAAAGAATCTATTGGAGGAACAACAAGAACTTGAGAACTTGAGAACTAGAATAGAATCAGCCAACATTAACTCAGAAAGAGCATTGAAAATGTTGAAGAGCACAGTAGCATTGGTGTGTCATTCTGGTAAGACAAAGGAAGGATTATTTGTTGCTGAAAAGAATCTTGGTGATGAAACCAATCCATGTGTCTCAGAGCTGGAAATTATCAATAATGCCTTTAGAAACAAGGAAACAATGTTTTTGGAGGTGAAGCAGCATGCAGAATTTCTCCGGGATTCTATAGCAAAGGTACATAAGCATAACCGTTGGACTATGGTGACTTCAGCAACAACAATTCTGGCTGCGGCATCCCTTGCACATGTTGCTAAAGCACATTGATCAGTTCGCTTTATAGGCACATTTAACGTTTTTGAGTTTTGAAAAATTAGAATCAATTCATCCCTGAGGGCAGAATGGTGCTATATTTTGGTGGGCTTTAACTTTGACTTGAGACAATAATGTTTCTTCCACTGAGATTGCAACCTCACAATGTAGTATTATGCTTCATTTTAGCTTGATTTCTTTGTTTATGTCTGGGAATCTAAAATCCTTTTGTTTCATTATGCCCAAGACTAGTTGAGTTCTTTCTTTATTGAATTTAACAGAAATATGCATTGTCTCAGACCAAAGACATCACAATCCTTTGAATTGGATAATTGTTTGGCTATGTTAGATTCTACATCCATTTTGATTCTTGATGGCTTTCTAGATGTCAATTTGGTTATTTATCTTCCTATCGTGGGCATTATGGCACAATGTTACTTATTCCAGGTCACATTTGAATGGATATCAAGTTAGGAGAGAGTCCTTTGGCGCTGCTTTTGTTAACTTTGTTAAGGTCTGTTTGGTCTTATTATTCTGTTGATGTTGTGAGACTGATGAGAGTGGGATGAAGTGTTTCTGCTTGGAGTATGTAACTGAATTGAATGGAAATTCATCACTATTTATATTGGTGATGACAACCTGGTTGACCTACAAATGGGAGGTTCAGCACGTCATGATCTCCTCGGTGGTTATCGATCCTGTTGCTGCACGGTAATTCATTGAACCAGTTAGACATGTCAAGTTAATTTTGGCTTTGAGATCAACCCACTTTTGTCGTGGAAAAACAAATATCAATAATGTTTTGGCTACAGTTATGATAGCAGTCTTCGCAAATCTTATCCTTTTTATATGGGGTGCATTAGTGCACATAGACTAGTGGGATCATCATCTTGATTCTTGAAGTTTGACATGGCCAATGGTAGACTTGACAGAAAAGATAAGGTTAGGAGGGTTTTGTGCGGCTACATGAATATGAAAATTCCCATGCATGCCGCTCAAAATCTCAAATGGTGCCAAAGCATTCCACGCCTGTTTCATCCTAAGGTATTTGGTCTCAATTGTCATTATCTAGGTTTGTTTTCTTGCAGCATATAGTTTGGCATCACATTTTCTTCAGAAATTCTACTTTTGTACATATGTGAGATATTCTAATAAGTTGATGCTGATTCATTAAAAGAAAAAGAAAAAAACAAAGTTTTTCTTGATAGTGATGAGTGACTACACAGTGTAAAGCAGGACCAGCCTTAAAATTTGGTACAAAATATAAATGGCTGGAAACTTGGTAGTTTCCAGTTGTTTACCTATTTATTAAAAGCTTCATATATAAGCCTAAGGTCTTGTTATTTTTGCCCAAAGTTAAAGGGCAAGTGGGCATCTTAATGTATTAACGGTTCGTGGTGCTCTCTTTCCCACTTATGTGAGTGGGATTCAACGTAGATTTTCCATAAGTGAGCAAGCTACTTCGTCGCATTAAATCAGGTAAAAAAGAAAAAAACAGAGAGAGAAAGAGAGAGAAATCGTTCATTTAACTGATCCTGTAGGCCAATAAGACATGGATGTCTAGTTTAAGCCAAAATGCTCTATCTCAAGTCCTGCCTATAGCTCATGATTAAAGATAACTCGCTTGTCTATCAGGGGACATTCAAGAGATTAATAATATAGAATCTTTAAGGTTTTAGACTCTCTGATTCTCATCCTAAAAAATGGTTATGTAGTTTTTAAAGGGCAAAAAAATAAGTGAAAAACTCTGGTGACAAATGACTTTGCTTATTCTACTTGGAAATTGTCCTAATTGTTGTTTATCAAAAGCTGACATACAACTAAACAAGGCTTCATGTCTTTACAAAAGATGGTTAATTTTCTTATACACTTGAGAAATGAAACAGTCTGGTTTACTTCTGCATCCCCACCACCACCAAAGTCAACTAAACGTGAAGGTTTCACATCTTTCTAATGTAGGTTAGCGGTTCTTAAACCATTACAGTAGTACTCCTTTATCGTGTTGATGGCAAATTCCAACCTGTATCATTGATGGCAAATTCCAATAGCATAAAATGATTGCAGTATAACTTTAAAATGGCCCCCAACCCCAAGGATAAAGCCACATCCCAACCACCACCAAATGGGTTCTCCTCAGTTCTCATTTTTCCAGACAAGCCAATTTTTGTATTTTCATGCAATGCAAGCTCTAAAATGATTCATTTAGGACAGGCCTTCTCAGGAAGTGCCAAGAATATATCAAATCAATCTGGATCAATAGCATAAAATTGAGTACTTGAATTTCGCCTTCAATCATTTTTCACAATGGGCCTGCAATGCTTCGTGCAGTGGTTTTTGGGGTTTCTTTGGATAATAATTAATAAGATCTGTGGACAAAAATGGCTCACGCCTCCATGCTTCTTTCCAATAGTTTCACGAGGATCTTAACCAGCAAAACTTTTCAATTTGACTCACTTGAAATTGAAAGCAGAGGGGGGGGGGTGGAGAAGGGAAGAGTAAGGGTATTCATGTTTTATTTTTTTCTAAACTCCAAGTGTTAATACATCGTACTCTGAGAACATTTTGTTAGTATCTAGTCTCATCGGCTTCGTAATTCATAGATTGAAAGACACTACTAATATTTACAGTTTCCAATAGACAGCCAAACCAGTATAAAGGAACAACATTGCAAAGAGAAAATTGAGAAACCTTGATAAGAGATAAAGTGAACACCTTTCTATATATATACACACACGCACGCGCACACACACACTGACGTATAAACATACAGATCACAATAACATGGATTTTCTCTCATCCATGTTCTAAAATTAGCATATATCACATTAGCTAGGCACCAAGACTGACTCATCAGCCACCAATTATAATCCCTCAATCCTGTCTTCCTCTCCCTTGTGGCTGGAAAGCAGAAAGGTTAAGGTTGAATGTGATGGGTCTGCTAAACTTAGTCAAATAGCTTTTCACTGCCATGAAAGCTTCATCAACTACATCAACCAAGTGAAAACACTTAGAGGTAGAACAGAACATATCCCAAGCCAGCTAAATGCTGAACCACCAATCTATATCCTGTGAAAGTATGGTGGTCTCTGAGTTGAGTAGAACCAGACACTGGCATAGCAGGACCCAATAATTATGACTAATAAAACAGTAAGTAGTAAATATACAATCTTAACAAGCAAACAACCCTTAACCTCCTCCAAGTGGAAGGTCAAACATCTGTCATGTTCTTAACCTCCTCCAAGTGGAATGTCAAACATCTGTCATGTTCTTAACCTCCTCCAAGTGGAATATCAAACATCTGTCATGTATGGCCACCAGTCCGCAAAGTCAAGTCTACAACTAGTTAGAACTCACAAATTTACTTATCTCATCCATGACGGTATGGAAGTGATTGTTATTAGGCAACAAGTAGAACCCTATTGTTGCTTGCTCCAGATATAGAAGTTTTGCATCTTGGCCAGCCTTCTTTAACCCTTCAAAATAAGCCACTTGCCAATCCTGAATAAGATCCAAACCAGCAACCACAACAAGACTCATAGGGAACTTCACTCCTTCAAGGCTTTTCCCCCTGGGACCAAATGGATTACAAGCCGGATGGTCCCTATCTTCTCCCTCAGGGAGAAAAGCTCTCCAATACCAGTCCCTGACCTGAATACTGACAAAATATTTTCCATCTAATCGCCTTTCTGACTCCGTTCTTTCTTGCCCACCAAACATGGGATTGAGCAGTATATTCCCCAATACTTCAATTCCAGACTCTACTGCTCTTAAAGCAACATGGTGCACAATGTTACCACCTGAGCTATCACCGGCCAAGTATATATGAACCTTTGAATCCTTACTCTCCAGCCATGCTCGTCTGTTGACCCAATTAAGTGCTGCCCAGCCATCATCATAAGCACAGGGATAGCGATGTTCAGGTGCACGCCTATAGTTCACAGAGACCACCACAGCCTTACAAATGCCCACTAGTCGGCGACATAACGTATCATATATGGCACTGTTGGCAGAGGAGTGTGCAAAGCTTCCACCATGAAAGAAAATTATGACAGGGACAACATCAGCATCCACAGGCTTCTCAAGTTCAATGATATTCAGCTGTGATTGTTCACCTTTAGTTGGCCTATATATCCGGCAAAGGAGGTTAGTCCCACGGTCTATGATAACATCAAAGGAGAAAACCCCGTCAACTGGCTTTGCATTAGCTGGAACTTTCCGGTCCAAGAATTCATCCAAGTGGCGATTGAACGTCCCATCAGGACGACGAAGAAGATTGTAAGCCAATTTGAAATTGGATATGAGGACCCATGTATTCAATGGAACTACCATCTGCAGAAAAGGAAAGAGGAAAATTTAAAACTTTCACATGAAGCAACCAAATAGCATCTGCTTGGATTTGCACTAGTTCTTCCTGTCATTTTCCCAGCTGAATTAGAATGTGAAAAAAGAAACTCAAAACCTGCGTTGCCCCAATCGGAGAGTTCCCGTATAAAGTGCCAAGTAACAGAAGTAGCCGTACTTAAATTAAGTCATCCAAAGCAAGACGATCCACAGCCAATACACAAATGAGCAAATTTCAACCTTTTGTTAATCAAAATAAAACCTCAAAACGGAAAATCAAAGACCAACCAGTTACATAATCTCAAAATCAGCTCAGACCTCAACTAAATCCGTTAGAGACAACAGGCAAGAAATAACAACCCAGAAAGCTGCCACGTTGCGCAAAACCAAGAATGGAAAAACCAAAATTCAAACTAAAAGGAATCCAGAAAAGAAAGAAAGATAAAGTACAAAACACAGTGGGCCAAATCCACTTAAATCAGAAACGATCACAGCCTCCAAAACCCAAACGAAAATATCCAGCTGATGATTATTCATCAAGCACCCACTTCCAAATATTAACTCCGCCGAAGCAGACAAATAAAACAATCTCTATATAAACCCAAAAAATGAACAAAAAGAAGATAAACAACGAGAAAAAGCTCGTACCTTGCTTTCATTCAGGTTAACTTCATTACTCCCAGCCATGATATCAAACCTTACCACTGCTGACTTTAACACAGATCCTGTTAAAGATCAACCCCACTTGAAAAATCGATTCACATATTCAAAACAAGCACAAAAGAATCGATCTTTATGACTCTAAAGGTTATTCCTTATACTCATAGTCGCGAAGTCGGAGCCTCCACAGTTTAAATCGAAAAGGGTAACTCTTAATATTGCTAAAGCTCACAGCAAGACTCTTGATTTTTCTTAGGATAGAGAAAAAGAGAATAAATGAGCGTGGAGGGGGTGAAGGATAGAAAGAGTGGTGTAGCTTAGCAAATATGAGAAGGAAAATGCTAAAGTTGCGCTGGAGGGGTCGTGGAGTGAATAAGCGGGACGACAGAGACGACAAAGTAAGCGGCCGAAAGACAACTGTGGCGTGGGACCCAGTGATGTAAATTTAACTGTACTTCAACACCCATTTTTGGCCTTTTTCTTTTTTAATTTTTTTGGCTTCTCATTATTTTTGACGCAATAAACGGGAAATCTAAGGTAAAGTAGAGCCCCAAATGGAGGAAAAAAATATATAATTAAATAAAATTATTTGTTGGAAACTAGAAGTGGAAAGAACAAAAACTTCCATTCGTGCAGCCATCTCCAACGCACGTGAGGAGAACGGGGTCCGTCAGGAAGCCCTCTTGCTATCACTATTTAGATTTTTTTTTTTTTTTTTTATACAATGAAAGCCTTGTTTTGTGAGTTAAAGGGTGAGAATTTATTTACTAAAATTAAAAATTATTTGTTAATATTTTATTTAATAAAAAATATATCATAAATATTATTAAATTTAAGTAACTCTTTTTTTTTTTTTTAATTTGATTGTAACATTAATAAATTTAAAATTTGATATAATATATATATATTTAAATTTTATTTATAAATATACTCAAATTAATATATTTTTTTAAAATATATATATTATTATTATTATTAAAATATGTAAATATATGTTAATATGCATCAAATTAATTGAATACATTTAGATGGTATTTTAAATGCAAATTTATATTATTATTATTATTTTATATATATTTATAATAATTATTATTTAATAATAAACTAATAAATACTTATTCAATATGTGTCAAATTGATCATCTATATATGTAACCTTTCAGTGCTTTTTTTTGGGTGTTTTATCATTTTATATGCATGCCAAGACAATGTGAATTTTTTCTTATTCGTTAACACGAGAGCCTGTTTATAAATATTAATTGCCTATTTGTCGTGTGGGTAAATGATAGAAATGATGATTAACTTGTGATCAAATACGTTTTTAATCAACATAATCATTACTAAACTAAGTTGATTTAGACAAAAGGTCTGTGCAGTATGGTATGTGCAGTGTACCCCATGACATTGTGGGACAAGGACTCCTCTCCAATGGCAATGGGCATCAAATTGTTTCCATTTGTTGTTATGGATCTATCAAATTCTAAATAATCATATAACGTATGAAGAGAATAATTCTGTTCAAATATTTATATTTTGGAAATTACAAGATATAGTTATAACTTTTATCTTGATATCTCAAATTGCCCTCTTGAATTCGTGCAACGTCCAAGGCATGCTTTCGCAATAAATTTTATTTGGTTGTGATAGCATTTTGAGAAGTTTTCAAAGGACAGAAACCCCTTAAAGCCTATACATTAAAAGATGATTACTATGATATTGTCTGCACAACAATTCTTTTACTTACTTTTTTTTTTTCTTTCATGTTTATTCATTAATATCTTATCTCTCTTGCCAACTAATTAGAAAAATAATTTCTTTTTTCGGATGGGAAAAATGAAAAACAATTAGATTACCATATTCTCGATCTCAAGACACTAATGCTGCAGATGAAGTTGCACGCCGTACATATATCATCCATTGTAAACTTATTACTAAAACACTTTTTAAGTTGATTCTAAGTTTTGGTTATTGGGATTAATACATCCTTTAATTACAGTGTTATATATATATATATATATATATATAGTCTTAAAAGGATAACAGAATGCAGTACTACAAGCAAGGTATTAGGCATAGAAAGAGAGCTTTGAATTTGTTCTTAGTTATCCATCCGCCAAATTCCATTTCAGCGCCAAGGGTCAAATTTGCATGACATCCTACAATGGGCTGATTATCTCGCAAATGGTCCAAGCTGCAACCCCAAATGACCAGGCCAGACGCAAACTGCCCGTCCTGGCTTTTTAACCCAGGTGAGGTTAGGGAATTGGGGACCCACAAAAGCCATATGCTCCGTTCCTTTTCCCACATGTGGAGTTGTGCAAAGTTGATCCATTGCGGGGAAAGTTTTGGGACTCAAACAAGAGAAAGACAGAGGGAAGGCCCTGTACGAGTGTGTACAACTACAAAAGCCAAGAATTTTGTGTATCTACCGTTCATTTATTTGAATTGGGAAATATAATGGGGTTGGATATTTCCAGAAGGGAAAAACACTTTTGTCCTTGCACTGCATGACAAATTTACGGTACTTGTAGAAAGCTACTACTTTTCTGGAGACCCTTGCAGAAAGTCAGCTCATGTCCACTGGTTAGAAGTATTGCATCGAGGACCATTTTGTGTCAATCTTTGGCTAGTGTGATGGGGTTCGAACGTTAAGCCAAACGGGACAATAACGAAAGGGTTCGGATACGGGACCGACCCCATAGCCGTAGGGGCAGAACCCTTGTTTTAGGGGGACAAGCAGGGAGCCTCTAGCCTCCCGCAGAGCGTGCCTCCCTACTTTTTTCATAACAAAATTAAACCCGGCACCATAAACACTTCGGAATGCTCTAAACTTTATAAAGAAGGTAGATACCTTTGTGTGCTGAAATGTCTTAAGAGCGTACACTAAGAAATGGAGACATTAATGTACTTGCCTTTAAGACAAGACCTGTAAATTTGTGGGATTTTTTAAGGAGTGAGAATTCAAATCATATCCACACCCCAAGACCTTACTTTATGCAAAGGCTTGGCGGCCAGCTGCCCGACGTCTCGCTGATGTTACAATTTTAATTCTTCAAAGAAATTTTTGAGAAAGTATGTGCAAGCAAACTCATACGAGCTTGCTATTCATTTGTGATCTATGGTACGGTAATTGTTACGCTGCGTGTAATTCTTTGGGATAAAAACCACACGCCCCATTCACATTTAGAATACGGTAAAAATTTTCCACGTACGAGAAATTTTGAGGCAAAAGAATTGTTTTATAAGTAATTTCTTTTTCACCAATTTCACTCCCCACCGAACAGAACAATAACCGAGCGAGAAAATGCAGGCAGCGGTCTATGGCCTATGGCGGCAAAATGAAGCAAAATAAAAGTAATCCATAGATGGTACTGCCACTGTGCCTGCCATTTGCCACCCCTTGTAATTCACCCTGATGTCGAGAAACCGTTTGGCTCCGCTGCCATTTTGCATGACATTATTACAAATTGTTCCAATATCATGGCTTGTAGATGAAATTTTCACAGATTTTTGTCTGGGAGCCAAACAAAGCACTTGGAGTATTGCTAATGTCGGTTACCACTGCTTAGCTAGTAGGTAGTCCTCGTATAAAAATTCTATGCCCATACATATATAAAACAATAAAAATTAATGAAAAAAGACAAAAGTCAGACATGTTACCAAAACGATGTCACACACACACACACACACACATATATATTTATTTATATATTCTATTTTGTTCTTTTTCATTGTGATGGTTTTTGGACTTCTTGGGCTAACGTTCAATTCGTGAATCCAAGAGCCCACATTTCCTAGGCTAAAGAATCATCGTTGTGATTGGACTTTCACCCTTCAGGACTTCGAGTAGGACCTGTCGGTGATAAGACGACACCGTATAGGCTCCACAATACTCAATACGACGTCTTTAAAACACAGTGTCGCAGCGACACATCAGCCGCGGAGCTGAAACCCTAAATACAAAGCCGAAAGGAAAATTGAAAAACTTTCCCGCCCTGAAGCGGTGACTGCGGTTTCCACGTTGGCAATCCGTGTGAAACAGCACGGACCAATCAAATCGCATGGCTGACCGCTATATAATGTCACGCAACCTCATTTTTCTGAACAAATGATTTTTTCAACTGCTCATTCCCTCTAGTCAATCGAAATTGAGGATTAGAATTAGGGTTTCCGATTGCCTTTTTTTTTTTAGCTTAATTTGTTTTTCCGATTTTCGTTTTCCTGTGAGAAACTGGTGAAGATGAGTTCAAAGGAAGGATCGACAAAGGGCGGAAGAGGGAAGCCGAAGGCCTCGAAGGCGGTGTCGAGATCGCAGAAGGCTGGTTTGCAGTTTCCGGTGGGGAGAATCGCGAGGTTTTTGAAAGCTGGAAAGTATGCCGAGCGAGTCGGCGCCGGCGCTCCCGTTTATCTCTCTGCTGTCCTTGAGTATCTCGCAGCTGAGGTCTGCGTTTCCCCCTTTTTTAATTTTGCCTTTTAATTTTATTATTTTGTTTTTACTTCTTGTAGGATTTGGTTGAGTCCAATATTGATTATTTAAAGTGATTTTGGGGAGTTTTTGAGATTGAAATTGATGAATAGGAACATTTGTTTGGGAGGTTTGATATGATTTTGTCATTTTTGTTTATTCATTTCAATTTTTCTTTGTCTGGGTTTTGCTGATGGGTCTTTGATTCTAGGTCTTGGAGCTTGCTGGAAATGCAGCAAGAGACAACAAGAAGAATCGTATTGTGCCGAGGCATATCCAGCTTGCTGTGAGGAATGATGAGGAGCTAAGCAAGCTTCTTGGATCTGTTACCATTGCCAATGGAGGTGTATTGCCTAACATCCACCAAACTCTCCTTCCTAAGAAGATGGGAAAGGGTAAAGGAGATATTGGCTCTGCTTCTCAGGAGTTTTAGGGCTCCCTCTTTTCTTGAAGTTGTGAGTTGTTTTGCGGAATTAAATCTACAGTTGTATTATATCCTTTTTACTCTTGAATTTGAGGAATTATGTCAACCTTTTTAGTAAAACATAACTTTTGAATTAATTAATCCAAGTTTATCAATTGCTTGATCTATCTTTTGCGATTGTATGAGCATATGAGAATTGGTTGAAGGGTTTTATGACATTGTGTGTGAATTCAATGGAACGTCTAGCTGTTGTACCTTTGGTTTCTATCTTTTGGGTAAACTAGTTATCAAGATAAAATCCTGTCAAGCGTGAGGTGTTAACAATTGGCAATGGATTCGGGAGCTGAAAATTATGATCACTATAATAGAACTAGAGCACTCTTGCAAATATTGTTAATTTGTTGAAAGAATGGGATTTACAGATCTGGAGTGTAGATGTATAGCTGCTAACTGGGCTCTAGCTGGTTCTTGGACATGCAATCCCAATTGTTTGAGTCTTTAAGCAAATTGTGTTGCTTGTGGTTTCCGTTGTGTTTGATTTTGTACACTAAGGCGGTTCTGTTGCCAATGGAAAGGATTTTCAGGTTATGAATGCAAAGCAAACTCTACCAATTTCCTTTTTGACAAATGCAGGCAAAGTGATGAACAAAATACATTTGAGATATTTATTTATTTGATCTATCGTTGGGTGATTTGTTTGAAAGGGGAAAGTCTATCCTCCCTCTGCTAGATTTCCGAAAGTTGATTGTAACGTTAGTAGCACCACTAATCTAAATCAATGTTGCTGCATTTGGAAAAACAAGAAGCAATGCAAGAAGCAAAATGGCAACAACCGGATGGGAAGGAGCCACGAAAATCCAAATCCATGGCTAGAAATGTAGTTCCCTCAAGTTTCCGAATCTATTCAGAAAATCCTATAATTAAATAATGATAAATTGAAAAAGACGAAGTAACAATAGATAATATAAAACTATAGAGATGCCACCTTGTGGAAATTTTCCAAATTCAACATGATGCCGTGGAATTTCCTAACTCAACAAAATTCCCATAGGATCTAAAGCTGAAAATTCTCTCTAGAATGGCCGCACAGTGGGTTGGTTCAGATATGCCACGGCCTGGCCACCTTACTAGTGATGGTCTAAATTTTGTGGTCAACGGCCCATCTTCCACGGCGCCACCATTAAACCCCCCCCCTATTGTTTCCTCGCCTCTGAAGCCTATGAGTTTGAGTATCTATGTATGAGTTGTTTTTTTTTTTTTTTGGCTATTGATTTGGTGCTCTTGAAGTGGTTTAGGAGGCGTGTTGAGGCTCTGTTTGGACACTGGAGCCAATGCCATTCTCCATTGAGCATTTCTGCTGTAATTGGCCTAATCCTGTATTACGGGTATTTCTGTGTTGGTGGGTTTTGCTTACTTGTAAGGTTAAATTAGGTTCTCGTGCCTTCGTATGTTTGTGGAAGTAGTGCTTGTCTCTGGTGAGCCATACATGTTTTGGCATTGGAATTAAAAGATTAGATTATCAATTATCTAGGCATATTGAAGAAATTTGAACTCGCGTTCAGTTTTGGCTCTTATGAGTATTTAATTATTGGGTGATGCAGGGTGGAGGTGTTTCTTGGAGATTATGTATGGTAAGAGAGTTGCTTGTACTTAATACTCCTTGAATTAATCTTGCATCAAAGCACTAAATTTATGGTTTGAGTAAGGTGGGCAAGGGGAATTATAAAAAAATGGATTTTGGGTGATTGGCACCTGGTTAGAGTTGCTGCAATCCGTAGTCAAGTTAAAGGGAATGGGTTTGATTCTCTGCCAACGTTCAGTGGGGCTACTCATGGAATTTACTTCTTTGATGGGCGCAATTATCCCTGGCATACCACTCCTACTTTCGCATTTCCTTAAAAAAAATAAACAAAAAGAAAAAGTTACTGTTTCCGAAGGCAGAAAGAAAAAGAATTTTGCATTTTTCCTTCATGTTAGCTTGTGGTACTGTGTTTTATTGCACTAGTCCAATGTATAAAAGTTTGTAAGGTCCTTTTAAGGTAGTAGAGCTATCTTACACATGGGAGCAACCTGCTACTTTATTGCAACATCATCGTTCGGCTATATTCCTGGTTGAGTCCATGGGCAGGTACCTAGTAATGGATATTCCTGTTCAGCTGCAAATTTGTTTTTTTTTTGTCATTGCATTTTAAACTTGATTATGCCTAGTTCATACAGATACACAAGCCTACTGGGAATTAATGTTGGTGTTATACTGTTTCTATTGACTAGCTTTTCTGATCCAGGTATTGTGAAGGTTGTGAATGTTTCAGAATATCTCTCTGCCTATACCTATGGCAATATTATATATAAAGAGAAAGAATGGCCTACTTGTAAAATTCCAAAGTGAGTTCTTTGATTTCATTTTTGAAGATCTTCTGCGAGCTTTTCATTTCCTTCTATTAAAATGTAGCATTTCCCTGTTCCAGACATGTGAGGTCCTGGCACCGGAGCATATGTGATCCCCATGTGACCCGGTTTGACCGTCATTGTGGCTGGATGGTCTGTATTATATTCCAACCAATTTCTTTTACAGATTCTTGCACTTATGTTTAGTTCTTGTTTGTGGTGTCTCTCTGGCAGTTGTGAATACTTTTTTGGCTTTTCTGCTTAAAGCTGTTCATTATTGCAGAATAATTGTGTAGAGGAGAGAAAAACGTGATACTTCCTGGCTTTACTTTTGTGGTGAGTGCCACATGATTCATCGGCGGGAATGTATCAGGTGTATTTCTCTAAATTGCAAACCAGCAACTACATTTTTTTGTTCTGTTGTCTGCAATTGAAGTATCTCCAAGTCCAAAATGGTCCGGAGATTGAATACATCTTTGACTCAGAAAGATTGGTTCCTGGTAATGCATTTCCCATTCTAAAGTCTTAAATTCTATACAACAGATGAACCTAGAGCAGATTTGCCACGGATGACTTGCAGCCGAAGCCTTCATCAAGCTATGAATATTAACAGCAAGACATTCCTGGGAATTCTCGTTTGTGAATTAAAAAGTAATGAAACAATTTAGGGTTTGTGAATTTTATTATTCTCAACATTAAGATTTAAATTGCACTAAAAACATATACCTAAATAACAATGATTTGTAAATATATTTAGAAAATTAGAGTTGTTGGCTTGTACTATGTGCATATGATGCAATATTGAGAGTGGATTCTCAAGGAAACAATCATGTTATGGCGCCAAAGGTGATCCGGAAACAAAAATTTCTTTTCACCCTTCCATTCCACGGCTTATTGGACAACAATTTGGCACGTTCTCGCTCTCCCCCTCTTCCCCCTTCCCTTTGTTATTTTCCCTTTGTTTTCTTCCCGTTGTTCATATGGTTATTATAATTAAAAAAGACCATAGTATAATAATGATACAAGTGAAGGTCCTGGTCTCTCTTTTTAACTTTTTTATTTTTGGATGACTTTTTTTAATGCTGATTTCATTTCCCAGTTGTTTCTCACTAGTTTCATGCTTTCTTTCATTCAAGTGCCGTCAGGCATCTTTCGTCTTAGTGCCACAAAGCAACAAAGTCTTTTTCCAGGTCCTTTCTCGTGGGATGTTTAAATTTAAATAATGAAATCGTTTTACAAGTCTTTTTTTTTTTTATTTTAAATATAAACAAAAAATAAATTCATCTATATATTTTTTTAATACTTCTCAATTTAAAATAAAAGTTTTTTATGAAAAAAATTAAATTTGAACTATAAATTATTTTTTAATAAATAAATATCAAGATTTAATTATAAATTTTTTTCTTGAGTCTTTTTAAAATTTATTTTTTAAAATATTTTAAATAATTTCAATATATTTTGTTAATTTAATTATAATTTAAATAATTATTATAATAAAATATTTTATTAAGAGATAAGTTAAAAAGAAAATTAATTAATAAAATAAAATGAATAATATGTATGTATATATATATATATATAAAGTGAATTTAAAAATAAAAAAATTAAATTAATATAATAATATAAAATATATAATACAAATTTTAATTATATTTACTTAAATTTATTATTTTTTGAGGTTATTAATTGAACTCTATGTTTACACATTTACAAGTTGTTACTTTCCTAAATGACAAGCCAGGCAAATTGATGATGTCGGGCAGAAAAATGGACAATAATTCACATGTAGTTGTCGAGTCAATGTCACGAAATTGCTGTTCTGGGGACCTTTGGTTTTGGAAAACCACACATTGTTACTTTCCCTGTTGGCAAGTTGAAAAATTGATACAGGTGGGGCAGAAAAAGGTACAATAATTCACATTTATTTTCTTTTCAAAATTTATTCTTTAAAATATTTTAAATCACGTCAATACATTTTGATTAATTTGATTAAAATTTTAATTAAAAAATTGAATTAAAAAAATTAAAAATTATTTATATTATTTGTTTAATCAAAAAATATTATTTTTGTTTTTTTAATCTAAATTTATATTTATATATTATTTAAATTATATTTATTAATTATATTTTAAATTTATAAATAAATTATTTTACTAAGAGATAAGTGAAAAATAAATTTCAGTTGATAAGATCGCATGATCAATTGAATTATTATTAATTTAATTATATTTATTTATTTGTCTACACATTTACGAGTTGTTGCGTTTCTTAACGACAAACTGCAAATTGATGGATGTGGGGCAGAAAAAAGGACAATAATTCACCTAAAGTTGTCGAGTCAATGTCCCGAAATTGCTGTTCTGTGGACCCTTAGTTTTGAAAAACCACACATTGTTACTTTCCCATTTGGCAAGTGGGCACATCGATGGGGGTTTGTCCAATTCACATACAGAAAAAGGTCAATCTCAGGAAATTGCTGTGCTGTGGATTTTTGGGTTTGGAAAACCATACGTACATTAATTTGCCTTCAATATTTCCAAAAGGTTGTAGAGATACAAGATATTCATTGGCGATGTGGGGGACTAGGGTGACGAATATTAAAATTCAAGAACGCTAAAGCTGAAGCTGGATACGAGCATTAACCGGGAGCATTGACATACCATTGACTAAAAAAGGCGGGTGCCTTGCGATGCATTTCCTGCCCTGGAGACATTGATTCTGCACAATCTGGTGAACCTGGGCAAGATTTTCCGGGGAAAGCTTTTGGACAGGGGCTTGTGAAAACTAAGAATCTTACAAGTCGGAAGCTGCAACAGGTCGAAGAATCACTTCCCTTTCTTGATGTTTGGAAGAAACCTTCAACAGCTTGGTGGAGTGGACTTAATGGTCCGCAATGCTTTGGAAGTGATATTTTCATTTTTCCGCTTTTGTCTGTTTGTACCGTTCAGTGCCGTGAGAAATAAAGTCCTTCTCTCGTGCCTTTCTCATGGGATTTTTAAGTTTAAATAATAAATTTTTTATACGAATTTTTTTTAATATTTTATATTTAAATAAATAATAAACTCTTTTATTAAATTCTTTTAAAATACATTTTAAAAAATACAGTAAAATGACATCAATACATTTTGAATAATTTGATCAATTTCATTAAAATATGAATCATCATTTTAATAAAAAAAATAAATAAATTTAACAAAAAATAAAAATATAAAAAAATTTATACCATTACTTTAATCTTATTTTTTATTTTTAAAAAAAAATTTACTTTGTTTTTTTTTATCCACAATTATATTTATTTGTATTCTTATCTATCTATTCATATCTCATTTGGATTGGATTCTCTAACTATTTTCTTACCCTATAAAGAAAATATTTTATTATGAGATAAGCCAGACAAGAATTTATCAGTTGATAAAGCCAAATGAACAATCGGGCAACTACTGAATTAATGCGTGTATCTGTGTGTGTTTGCATATTTTGATTTTACAACTTGTTACTTTCCCGAATGAAATATTGTAAAATCCATAGGGGTGGGGCAGAGAAAAGAACAATAATTCACTCATGGTTGTCGAATCAATGCCTCGAAATTGCTCTTGCTTGGACCTTTGGTTTTGGAAAACCATACGTACAGAAATCTGCTTTCGATATTTCCACGGCTGAACTGAAGTACATGGACTTGAATTATTTATCACTTTCCACAATTTTGTTATGATTTTCTAACCTACGCGTTCACACACAATCGAGCAAACTGACAAGACAACTCAGGTTATATGCAATGTGCTTTGCTCTGGTCACGGGGAAATTTATATTTATTTATTTATATATAAATTATTATTACCAAAATTAAAAATATATATTAATAATTTTTAGATAATTTTTTAAATTTATATATTAAAATTATTATTTATTAATTTTTTTAATTCATAAATTAAAGAAATTAAAAAAAAATTTCAAGATTTTTTTATTTTTTTATGATAAATCTTGAAATTTATTTTTTAATATATATTTTTTAAATTAATAATTTAATTTTTTTTATAAAAATATAATTTTTAATTTTTTAAAATATTTTATAAGTTAAGTAAGTATTAATTTTTATATTTTAAAAAAATTTAAAAGATAATAAAAATTATTTATAAATTATTTTTAATATATATATATATATATAATTTTATTAATTTATTTTTATAAAATTATTCTATTATAATATATATTTTTATTATTTTTAATTTTTTTTTTTATAAATTCTTTTTTTTTATCTTTAATTATTATAATATAAGATATAAAGAGTTATCATATATATTTTTATTATTTTTAAATTTTTTCTTACATTCAATTTTAAGATTATTCTATTTTTTTATTTAAATTTTAAATAATATGATAAATATTCATTATTAATTTTTATAAAATTGAGTTTGTAAAATTAAAATTTTTTTATATTAATTTTATTATATTATTTAATATTTATTTGAATATATAATTATTTTTTTGATAATAATATAATAATTAAATTTTATTTTAATAGTTAATATAATTCAAATTAAAACTTAAAAAAGAAAATAAAAATTCATTTGTTCTCTTGCAGTACAAAGTTTAACTAACTCTCGGTGAGTTCTTCATCAATCATGAATATTTTTACAAAGTAAGGCCTGTAAAAGAAATAAAATTTAATAAAATTGTAAATAAAAATAACTTGTGGAATAAAAAAAGAATGAAATAATTTGGGATTTGTGAATTGTATTATTCTCAACATTAAGATTTAAATTGTACTGAAAACATATACCTAAATAACAATGATTTGTAAATATATTTAGATGACTAGAGTTGTTGGCTTGTACTATGTCAATTAGGTATATGATGCAATATTGAGAGTGGATTCTCAAGGAAACAATCATGTTATGGCGCCAAAGGTGATCCGGAAACAAAAATTTCTTTTCACCCTTCCATTCCACGGCTTATTGGACAACAATTTGGCACGTTCTCGCTCTCCCCCTCTTCCCCCTTCCCTCTGTTATTTTCCCTTTGTTTTCTTCCCGTTGTTCATATGGTTATTATAATTAAAAAAGACCATAGGATAATAATGATACAAGTGAAGGTCCAGGTCTTTCTTTTTAACTTTTTTTTTTTTTGGGTGACTTTTTTTAATGCTGATTTCATTTCCCAGTTCTTTCTCACTAGTTTCATGCTTTCTTTCATCCAAGTGCCGTCAGCAACAGTCTGTTTCCAGGTATCTTTCGTCTTAGTGCCACAAAGCAACAACGTCTTTTTCTAGGTCCTTTCTCGTGGGATGTTTAAATTTGAATAATGAAATCTTTTTACAAGTTTTTCTTTAAAATTTTTGATTTAAACAAAAAAAATAAACTCTTCTATTTTTTTAAAAAACATTTTTCAATTTAAACAACAAAGACTTTTTCTTTTAAAAAAAATTTAAAATTTAAACTCTAAAGTATTTTTTTTAATAAATAGATATCAAGATTAGATTATAAATTATTTTCTTAAATCTTTTCAAAACTTATTTTTTAAAATATTCTAAATGATCTCAATATATTTTTTTAATTTGATTGATTTGATTAAATTTTGAATTATCATTGTAATAAAATATTTTATTAGGAGACAAGTTAAAAAAAATTTCAATTAATAAATAGAATGAACAAATATATATATATATATATATATATATAATGAACTTAAAAAAATAAAATTAAATTAATATAATAATATAAAATATTTAATATATAATATAAATTTTAATTATATTTATTTAAATTTATTATTTTTTAACCCATATGTTTACACGTTTACAAGTTGTTACTTTCCTAAATGACAAGCGGGGAAATTGATGGATGTCGGGCAGAAAAATGGACAATAATTCACATGTAGTTGTCGAGTCAATGTCACGAAATTGCTGTTCTGTGGACCTTTGGTTTGGAAAACCACACACTGTTACTTTCCCTATCGGCAAGTTGGCAAATTGATATAGGTGGCGCAGAAAAAGGTACAATAATTCACGTATAGTTGACGAGTCAATCTAACGAAATTGCTGTGCTGTGGACTTTTTGTTTTGGAATACATACATTTTGTAGATCTAATATTAATACGTATTAGTATTATATAAAGTAAGAGAAAGCTTTAACTTTTCTTCTTTATGTCATGTGACAGTATCTATTTAATTCACAAATAAAGGAAAAAAAAATTTCTCTTTTAAAAGAAAAAAATTTAAAATTTAATTTTTTATATTTTAAAGTTTTTTAAAAATATTAATTTAATTTTTTTTATATTTTTTTTTTTACTTATAAAAAAAAATTATATCATTTAATTTTTCTATAAAAAAACTATTTATAATTTTAAAACAAATTCATTTTTATCTCTTAAATAATAAAAATTTATTTAACTATTTTTTATTAATTTAAAAGTCTCAATTATTTCTCCTTGTTTTCGAGTGATAATTTCTACTCAATTAATAATTAAAAAAATTATTAAATTTTTCTTTTTATTTTTTTGAAAAGAGAAAAGAAAAAAATATTCAAAATTTTATTTTTTTGTATATTTTTTTATTTTTTGAAAAATAATAACTATTTTATTTTATTTTTTTTCTTATTTTAAATATAAAAGAAATAAATTATAATATTTAAATTTACTTAAAAAATAAAAAATTATTTACAATTTAACTATATATTAATTTTTACTTTTTTAATAATAAAAATATATTTAATTTCATTTTAATAATTTAAATTAATAAAAATATTACTTATAAATTTTTTTTTAAAAAAATTAAATAAAATTTTATTTAATTTTTTTTAATTTATCTTTTTATTATTATTAGAAGAAACAATATAAATTTTTTATTACTCTTCTAAATTTTTTTTTTTGTGATTTAATTTTTCTATTAAAGTTTAAAAATTTCTCATTTACATATAAGATTAAAAGAATTTATTAAATTAAGTATTTTAAATAACTTCCTTTTATTGGTATAAAATATTCAATAAAAAAATAAAAAATTTTTAATTATTTTATTACTTTTATTTTAATTTAAATTAATATTTTTATTTTATAATAGTTAATCATTTTATAATTTAACAATATACTTTTTATAGTACCATAATATTTAACACTTTTTTTTTATTAAAAACAAATTATAAATTAAGTTTTCAGTCATACATTCGTTTGATACCCTTTCATATCTTAAAGAAAAGATTACTTTTGATGAATATTGGTAAAATACTTATAATTTTTTTAAAAAAAAATTTTTTTAATTAATTTTTATAAAATTTAAATTGTGAAATATTTTTATTTATAAAAAATTAATATAACTTATATTATTTTAAAAAATAATAACAATAAATAAAATATTATATAAATTAATTTTAAATTAAATAAATAATAAACTAATTTTTAATTAAATTAATAATATAACTAATTAAATATATAAAATATAATTAAAAATTAAATAAATTTAATTTAAATTATAAAAATATTAAATTTTTAATTATTTTTATAAAATTTTATATTAAAAATAAATATTAATTTTTAATATATAATTATATTATTATTATATTATTTATAATAATAAAATAATTATACAACATATCAATATTTAATTAAATTTATATTAACGTTTTCTAGTAATATAAATTTCTACGGTAACCATTTAGTCCATAAAACATTGGCTTCTCTGTTCACACGACATCGATGGCTTATCTCTCTCGCTTTCACAAGAGACAATAATCTTCTGATAATTCCGCTGCAGACCCTACCTCTCCATTTCCACTACTCATTATCATCAGAAGTCAGCTAATCTGTCCAAGTATCTTCACAGTTGCTTCTCTCTCCCATTTGGCCAATTAAACACCATGGTATAAACAGCTACTCCTTCTCTGCTTTGCCTGCTCTCTATCTCATTTAGCTGTCTCTTTACCAATTACCATCAATCCATTCCTGTTACCTCACTCTGTTTCTGCTACTGATACACAACCACTCTATCCGCCATCTGTACCCGCCAAACCAATACACTTCAACCTATTTCTGTCCATTAACTTTCTTCCATTTTGTTACCCTTTAAATCGCCTCTCAATCCTATTTCCTTACTTTCCTATTGTCTGCTTTCCTTTGCTATCACTGTCTTCCCTTCCACTTCTGTGTATTTGTCCAACGATTCCCATTCCATATCCTGTCTTGTTGACATATTTCCCGTTTTCAAATAGTTTACATCGGTTTCACAAGAAAATACATTATTAAAAAAAAAAAAACAGGTCAGAAGCAAACAATGGTTCTGGAATGCATTCTTGCCATAGTTCAACCCGTCCTGGAGCACATTACCGGCCCTGTTATACGGCATGCCGGATATGCTTTTTGCTACGCAAAGAAGCTTAAAGAGCTCAAGAAGCAGGTTAAGAACCTGGGGGTTAAAAGAGAGAGTTTGCAGAACTCTGTTGCAGAAGCTAGAAGGAGAGGGGACGAGATCCAGCCTAACGTTGAAGAGTGGCTGACTGATACGGAGGTGGCCATTCAAAAGGCTAGGGAGCTTACCGAAGGCGGAGAAGAAGAGGCAAAGAAGAGGTGTTTTGCTGGGGGGTGTCCCAACTTGAAGACCCGCTATCAGCTTGGCAAGAAAGCAGCCAAGGAAGCTTTGGCTATTCAAGATCTGGAGAATAAAAGTAATTTTGATCCAACTCAAATATCCTACCGTGTCCCTCCACGACAGATAATTGCTTCATCCGTTCATGGTTTCGAGGACTTGCCTTCGAGAGATTTCATTTTCCAGGAAGTTATGGTTGCGCTATCAGATCCCAACGTCAACATGATAGGTGTCTACGGCATGCCCGGAGCGGGTAAGACCACTCTGGCGAAGGAAGTCCACAAGCAAGCAAGCGAAGGGAACTTGTTCGATGTCGTGGCTATGGCAACAGTATCTGTAAAACGAGAGACCGAAAAGATTCAAGATAGTATTGCAGACGTGCTGGGCTTGAAACTTGAGGAGAAGACCGAAGAAGCAAGAGCAGGTCGAATACGCCAGCGGATGTTGAAGGAGAAAAGGGTCCTTATAATTTTGGACGATCTTTGGGAAAATTTTGATTTGGAAAACTTGGGAATTCCATTAACCAATGAGAAAATTGGGAATTCCACGCCTAAAGTTGAGCAAACAGAAAGTTATATCATGGGATGCAAACTATTATTGACCTCGAGAAATCGGGATCTGTTACGTGATATGGGAACGAACAAAGAGTTTGGGCTTCAAAATTTACCAATTGAGGAGGCACGCACTTTATTCCAGACAACGGTGGGTGACCTCGAAATTCCAAGACTGGAATCCATAGCAAGGGAAGTGGCCGACAAGTGTGCAGGTTTGCCTCTGTTGCTTGTCACGGTCGCCAGTGCATTGAAAAATAAGGAGTTCGAAATATGGAAGGATGCTTTGACTCGACTCTCTACGTCAAAAGACGAGGATAAAGTTTTCTCTGCTCTAGAGTTGAGTTATGATCAATTGCCTGGCGAGGAAGTGAAGGCATTTTTCTCGCTCTTTGGTCTATTTGGGTTTAATAATATTTTAATCCTAGATTTGGTGGTGTACAGCATGGCCCTGGGTCTACTCAGACGAGTAAAGACGGTGGATGCCGCTAGAAATAGGGTCCTCAAGTTGATTGGAGACCTCAAAGCCCGATGCTTGTTGTTAGACAGTGAAAAGGTTGGGCGGATCAAAATCCATGACGTTGTGCGAGACTTTGCTGGCTCAATTGCATCCAGAGATTACCTTGCATTCAAGAAGGCTGGTGCTACGTCGAAGGACTTCCAAAGTATTGATATTAAACGTTGCACTAGAATTTTTCTGGACGACTGTGACGTTTTCCCTACTACGATGTCGCAATGCCCAGAGATAGTATTCTTTAGTTTTTCCTCAAAAAATCGTTCCTTGAAGATCCCTGATTCGTCTTTTGAAGGGATAACGAAGCTCCAAGTGCTGGATTTCACCGGAATGCATTTCTCGTCTCTTCCTGAATCACTGAGCTCCCTAAAAAGCCTCTGTACCATGTGTTTGAACAACTGCACACTGGAGGACATATCCATCATTACACAGCTGAAGAATCTTGAAATCCTGGGCCTTCGGAGATCTCAAATTGTTGATTTGCCAAGAGATATGGGGCGATTGACTCGATTAAAGTTGTTAGATTTGACAGATTGTTCCAAACTCGAATTCATTCCACAAAATGTCTTGTCACAGTTATCCCAGTTAGAAGAATTGCTCATGGGCAACAGCTTTGTTAACTGGGGCATCAAACGGCCCGATAATCAAAGTAATGCGAGTCTCTCTGAATTGGAGCACTTGTCTCGCCTAACAAATTTGGAGATTCACGTTCCAGATGCCATGAAACTACCAACGAGGCTCTTTTCTAAGAGATTGGAAAGATACATGATATTCATTGGAGATGAGTGGGACCGGCATGGCAAATATCAAACTTCAAGAACATTAAAGCTTAAGCTGGATACAAGCATCCACTCGAAGTATTGGGTGAAGACCTTATTGAACGACGTCGAAGATCTTCATTTGGATGAAGTGAAGGAAATTGACAATGTACTGTATGATCTAGACATCGAAGGATTTCAGCGGTTAAAGCATCTCCATGTCCAAAACAGCGGACTGATTCGACACATCATGGACTCACAACCGCGGGTGCATCGTGCCTTTCCTAAACTAGAGTCGTTGTGTCTGCAAAATCTGCTGAACCTAGAAAAGATTTGCCAGGAGAATCTTATGGCTGGGGATTTCTGTAAATTAAGTATCATACGAGTCAGAAGTTGTAACAGATTGAAGAATCTCTTCCCATTTTGGTGGGTTAAAAGAAACCTTCAGCAGCTTTGTGAAATGGAAATAATGGACTGCAGTGATATGGAGGTCATATTTGCTGATGAAAGTGAAGAAGAAGAAGGGGATAATAAGAATGAAGTGGTGGAATTCACTCAATTATATTCCTTGAAACTACGGCTGCCACAGCTCCGAAGCTTTCGCTCAAAAGTGAGAGAGTCTCCCGCATCCACATCCACGTCTCATTCAAGACAAAATCAAGCCGCAAGTGATCCACCGGTCATGGAAATTGTATCAGCAAGTGATACTTCAGTTCCCATATTTAATGGAAAGGTATGATCTTACTCTACTCTCTTTGGCATAAATCACATTCTAGTTCTATATTTTACCTGGTTTTTTGTTTGTGGCTGGGCCAAGATGGGTCGTTTGGGGCACAAACGTGGACTTTCTCGTGTTGGAACAGTTGAGAATTTACGAGTATTATTTAATGTTTGATTTAATTTAGTGAAAGGGAATAATATGAAATTTTAATATCATATTTTGTAAAAAGTAAACTTAATATTTTTGAATGTTTGCATCATGTATTCACGTGGATGATAAATTACACAAAAAGAATGCAACTCACCAAGTTCAATAATTTTTGAGTTACCATAGATTTATCCTTTTTTTTTGTTTTTTTATATACGTGAAAAAATTAATCATTGAAATGAAATCTGTGGTTGCAGATTGTTTTCCCAAATTTGAAAGAGCTGAAATTGTCCTCAATCAGTGGAGATAGGATATGGCAGCCCCAATTTGCAGATCAGCATTCCTTCTGCAAATTAACAAGCTTGACTGTGGAGGCTTGCAGGAATCTTAATTATCTATTTACATTATCGACGCTCAAAAGTCTTGCACGACTCCAAAAACTTGAGATATGTGACTGCAAGGTAATGGAAGCTGTAATAGCTACAGAAGGGAAAACTATATGCAAGACTGAGGTTCCTAAACTAGAATTCCTGAAGCTCAAAGGTCTTCCAAAGATCAGCACATTCTGCATTGGTGGCTTAGTGGAATTCCCTTGCTTGAAAGAGCTGTGGATAGAGGATTGTCTTGAATTGAAGTCATTTATCTCCAGTCCTGTTGCTGTCAATACAGGATCTAACTTAGCCCTATTTGATGAGAAGGTGTGGCGCTTTTCTTTGTCATAAACTTCTATTATTTTATGGCTTCTATAAAAGTGTCCATTTTTAAGTCGGAGCAAAAAACATAATTCGGTACCTAAACATATCAAATGGTTCTGATTTGGTCCCACATTTAATTTTGCTTTGATTTCCTCTTTGATAGCACTATAAAAGGAAAAGTTACTGACTCCAAAATCTCATTTTCCAACCAACCAACTAGGTGAACTTTGTTGGGCCAGCTCTACAGGGAGGTTTGAGGTTCATATACTAGTTTCCTAAAATTCTCAATATGTGTAATTTAATTCCAACATAATAAAATAAAATGTCTCGTTTTTCTCTAAAAAGAGTGAAAAAAAAAAAAGTGTTCATGATAATTCTTTGGATTCTAAATTTGCTTTCATGTTTGTGTCCGAGTGTCCAATTCAGTTTTGAGGTATTCTTAGAAGCTTGTTTTCTACGTTCCTTACAGGTTGCATTCCCGAAATTGGAGGAATTGCGGATCATCAGTATGGATGGGTTAGAGATGATATGGCATAACGAGATTCCTGAGTCTTCCTTTTGCAAACTTAAATCTTTGATTATAGAGCATGCAGATGAACTGCTGAATATTTTCCCATCCAATATGCTGATGAGCACGTTTCTCCATCTAGAGAAACTGGAGTTGAATGATTGCGCCTTACTAGAAGAGGTGTTTAACCTTCAACCCCAAGCATTGATAAATTTCAGAACACAAGGATTGGCAGCTAGTGGATTGAGGACGGTGAAGTCAGAAAATCTGCCAAAGTTGAAGCACATCTGGAATAAGAATCCCCAAGAAGGAGAATTCATCTCCTTTAACGATCTACAAGTAGTGCATGCTCATAAATGCCCAAATCTGAAAAGCGTTTTTCCAGCCTTCATTGCCAAGCATCTTCTGCAGCTTGAAATTCTTGTGATAAGAAATTGTGGGATTGAGGAAATTATTGAGAGAGATGAGGGGACAGAAGTAATTGCTAGGTTTGAATTTCCTAAATTGACCACTCTAAAGCTTTATAGATTAATGCAACTCAAGACACTCTACTCAGGGATGCATACTTCGGAATGGCCAATGTTGAAATGCTTAGATGTTTTTAATTGTCGCAACATGGAAGTGTTTACTTCAGAGAGTGGGAATGCTCAAGAAACCTGCTGGGGAAGCCAACTGGATAATCCCCTTCAACAACCTTTCTTTTCAGTTGCGAAGGTACGGGCATCAACTCCAAGTCCATAGTCAACATATTTTCCATTGTGTTAAACTGTTTTAATCAAGAAATCATTTAAAAATATCTGTAGCTAATATATGTGTTAAGCATAGTAACATCAGACTGTCTGCTAAGAATTTTTTCAGGCAAAATTTACTTTCAAATATAACTTATTTTATTAAAATAAATAATTATTTTACCTTAATAATAATAAAATAATAATATTAATTATACTTATAAAATTTTTTTAAAATTATATAATATTTTTAATTTTTTTAATTAAAAAAACTTAAAAATTAATACAAATGATACTATAAAATAAAAGGATATTAAAAATTTTGAAATATAATAAAAAATTATCATAAAAAATAATATTTAAATATTAAAATATTATTAATTAATTACAATATATTTCAAAATTATATCTAAATTTGATTGATTATTTTAAATTTATATCAAAATTTTACTTAAATTTCTGTGATATTTATAGTTAGTGTTGAGGTGTTGCATTAACAAATGATTTTTCGTTTGGTTGAAACAATTCAATATTATTGACCAAAGTGAACAACTACAACTACAATGCCATTCCGTTTATTTATCCTTGCATTGAGGGGCAAATTGCAAAATGCAATCTTACAAAAGCTTTGTGGTGCTTGATTGGCCAACAGGTCATTCCCAATTTGGAAGCATTGACCTTGACCTGTAAGGACGCACAAATGATACATGATGCCCAATTTTCGGCAAACATTTTCGATAAGGTGGAGATTCTCCATTTGCCAGAGTTTGACGAGAAGAGAGCGTCATTTCTCTTCCCTCTCCTCCGACGATTCCCCAATTTGAAAGAACTCGGAATAATTAATAATGCGCTCGAGGAGATATTTTCATGTGAAGGATCTGTCAGTGGCGAGAATCAAGGGAGTATCGTTGCTAGGATTCGACACATGCAGCTGTATCTTCTTTACAATATGAAGAGCATTTGTAGACCGGATTGCCAACTGGAACATATGTTTGAAGACCTCAAGAATCTACAAGTATGGAGGTGTGACAGCTTGCCCAGTTTGGCGCCTTCAGTTGCATCCTTCGGAAATCTGTCCCATCTGGATGTATGGAGATGTAAAGGTTTATTGAATCTGGTCACTTCCCGGACAGCCCAACATATGAGGCAGCTCACAATATTGAGAATAAGGGAGTGCGATATGGTGGAGGAAATAGTGGCAGAAGAGGAAGATGACAAAGAAGACCAGATCACCTGGGGCAATTTGAAAGGTTTGCAACTCCATTGTTTGCCGAGCCTCACTTGCTTCTCCTCTGCATATCACACCTTCCAATTTCCATCTTTGGAGGAAGTAATTGTCCGAGGATGCCCCAAGATGAAGGCTTTCTCTAGAGGAGTCTCGATCACACCAAAGCTGAAGAGAGTAAAACTGGCATTCGAAGATGACAAAGGGCGTTGGGAGGGTGATCTCAACGCCACCATACAACGGTTGTGTGCAGAACTGGTTAGCGTCTATTGCTGAATCCTATTTTGGTTACTAAATAGTCCTTATTGTCATGTTTCTTTTTTCTTTTATCATATTTAATTTGACGAACAAGCCACAATATTTGGCTTCTCCAGGTTGGATTTCATGGCATACTGTATCTGACGCTCTCAGACTTTCCCGAGTTAAAAGAAACGTGGCATAAGGAAAATTTTCCAGCCAATGCCCTCTCTGAATTGTCGTCTCTGGTGGTGGACGAATGTCTATATAACTCCAATGCTGTGCCGTCCAATGTATTACGGTCCTTGGACAATTTGAAAGAGCTTGAGTTGAAAAATTGTGATTCCGTGGAAGAAGTGTTTGATGTCACTCTGCCCAATGCCTCCGATGGCCAAATCAGGACACTGCCCAAGCTAGGGAATTTGCATTTGATTGACCTACCAAGGTTGAAGCATGTGTGGAAGGAGGAGCCTAAAGCGGTGTTTCACCTCAGAAACCTTCAAGTGCTCAGAATACACAAATGTAGCACTTTGAGATACCTATTTACTCCAACCATGTGCTTGGGCCTCAAGCGGCTCTGGCAGCTAGAGGTAAAAAGCTGTCCTCTAATTGAGGAAATCATCACAAAAGGAGAAGCATCAGGGTCGACATTTGATAACATCATGTTTCGACGGTTAAAGTCTATTTCTCTCGAGTGTTTGCCCAGATTGGCAAGCTTCTACTCTGGAAGTGGGACGTTTCAGTGTCCATCCTTAAAAACCATCGCTATCATTGAGTGTTCAAGTGCATTCTCATCTGCATTTTTGAATGGATGTACACCATTCAATGCTAATGAAGCTACACAAGCAAAGGTCAGTCTTCTGCCATGCCTTCTTTATCTTTTTGTCATCATAATTGCTAGTATGAATGACTTGAGCAAAAGACAAAAATTCAGACCCAAAGAAAACAGTAAGTACAAAAAGAGCTCATTCCAAGAGTCCTGACAAAAAAGTGTAGGCTTTAGAGAGAACAAGCAGAGAGAGAGCACGTCAAGCTCTTAGAAGAGGAAAATCATCTAACAAAAGGGCAACTGGTGAAAATGCTGCAAGAGAGCTTTCAAAAGCAGCAGAAGAGCTCAAATTCAATGTCAACACTAAATAATCCCCACTTTGTTTTGCTCTGATTGCATCCTTTAATCTTAGCAGGTTGTGTTCCCTAATTTGGAGGAGCTGAAGTTGTCCTCCATAGGAGTGGAGAATCTGTGGTGTGGCCAATTTGTAGATCAGTCTTCCCTCTTCAGCAGACTAACAAACTTGACGGTGGAGGGTTGTGGGAATCTAAATTACTTGTTATCACCATCTGCCGCCAAAAGTCTTTCACAACTCCAAAGACTTCAGATATGTGATTGCAAGTTAATGGAAGTGGTAGTCAATGCAGAGGGAGAAATGCTAAGGAAGATGTTCCCTAGACTAGAATTCCTGCAGCTCAAAGGTCTTCCAAAGCTCCTCAGATTCTGCATTGGTGACTTCATAGAATTGCCCTGCTTGAAAGAGCTGTGGATAGAGAATTGTCTGGAGTTAAAGACATTTATCTCCAATCATTTCACTGCCAGTACAGCGGCCATCTTAGCCCTCTTTGATGGAAAGGTCATTTGTTTTTTTAATAAACTTCCATTTATTCAATGGGCCTTCCTGAAAGTCACAGTATTCAAATTGGCAGTATGAAAAGAATGTCATTCATGCCAAAAAGTCCTGATTTCCCTTAAAAATAGATATAGAGAAAAAGGGTTTTTCTAGGATCGGCTTATGAAAATAAAATAAGCTGACTTTGTCACCCTTACATCTCTTGTCATATAAGCAATAGAATCCCTCTCCCCTCTAGCCCATCTCTTAGTTATTGAGAAGGTCATTGATGTTAGAATAAACATGTGCAGGTTGCATTGCCTATGTTGAAGACACTACAAGTCCTCAACCTGGATAGGCTGAAGATGATATGGCACAATGAACTCCACAAAGAATCTTTCTGCAAACTGAAAAACTTGACTGTAAAGAATTGCAGAGAACTATTGAAAATTTTCCCATCCCTCATGCTGTCTAGATTCCAGGATCTAGAGCAACTGGATGTACGAGATTGTGACTCACTAGAAGAGGTGTTCAATCTTCTAGTTCCGATGGATATAAAGGAGACACATGCAGAAACAGTCACTCAGTTGAGAACTGTGTATATAGGAAATCTACCAAATCTAAAGCATATATGGAAGGAAAATCCTCAAATAAATATTTCCTTTCAAAGGCTTCATTTGGCACATGTTTGGGACTGTCCACTTCTCAAGAGTATCTTTCCAGCCTCTATAGCTGAAGGTCTTCTGCAACTTGAAGACCTCAATATTGATTCTTGTGGTGTGGAGGAAATTGTGGCAGTGAAGGATGGAGGAGGAAAAGAAGCTCCAATTATTAGGTTTCTGTTCCCCAAACTAAACTCTTTGACTCTATGTGAATTGTCAAAACTGGACAAATTTTATCCGGGAATACATACTACAGAATGGCCAGCATTGAAAACATTGAATGTGAAAAGGTGTGACAAAATGAAGTTATTTTCTTTTGAATCTCAGAGTTTGCCGGGACCATGTGAGGAAGAGCAACTTGATATCCAACTTCCGCAGCCACTTTTGTCATTTCAAGAGGTATGGTCCTCTACTCTATTCCATTTTTGTCCCTGTCCTGTACTGAATGATAGTCAACTACTTATATTCAAAGATGTCTCTGCTGGTATAGCAACTGACGGTGTCTTTCATCTCAGGCATATTATCAAATCATTTAAAAAGGCAGTGGTGGTTAATTAGGTACATTAGATTCATAATGTAACAAAAACCAATATGTTTGATAATGAGATAATGATGATGATTCACTTGTAAACAAATCTTACACACCTGACACTTCCAACAAAGTGTAAGCAATCTCACTGAGTAATATCTAGACAGATTTTTATTTTTTTGGTTTTTCTGGAGGAATATCTAAACAGATAATTAACTTGGACTTTCCAGGTGACAAAATTGCTGTGTTTCTCTGTTATATGGGAATATGTCATTGCCCTATGACCAACTTTGTGAGATCTAGTACTTTTAGCGTTTGTTTTTTTTCTTCATATCAAATTATGTCAAATTTTTTCTTAAGGGTTTCTCTCCCTACAATTATTTTAATCTAATTGAATAATTTTCTGTTGAATTTTAGTAAGCAGCCAAACCATAGCTGCCTTTGGTTCTTGGCTTGCAATCTGCTGTGGTGCTTATTTTTTCTTTAATTCCAATATCTATTGATTTAACGAGGCACTTCTGTTGCATTGCAAATTTTGTCTTCTTTCTCATTTGTTTTGTTGGAAGTGTGTCAGAAATGTTATTTCTATATATTCCTGAAGTTGATAGGGGAACATCAACGGTGAGTTGCTTTTGATTATTTGGTACCCAGGTTGCCCCTGGCTTGGAGGAACTATCTCTGAACAATGAGGATATCACAATGATACGGAAAAGCCAATTTCCAGCAAACCTCTTTGACAAACTCAAAGCTCTTCAGCTGAATTGCTTTCATGACAATTCCACAGTTTTTCCATTTGAATTCCTTCACAGATTCAGTAATGTCGAGAAACTTGTTGTTGCAAGTAGTCAATTCAAAGAGTTATTTGCATCTGAAGAACTTTTTGAGGAGGAGGAACATAAAAGGGCGCTGGCTCAAATACGGCATTTAAAATTGGATTTTCTACCCAATCTAGAACATATATGGAATCAAGAGTCTCAGCAGGATCATGTTATTCCAAGCCTTAAAACTCTAGAAGTATTGAATTGTGGCAATTTGAGAAATCTAGCACCATCCTCTGCTTCTTTCCAAAACCTAACTACTTTGGAAATGAAAAAATGCCACGGATTAATAAACATAGTGGCTTCCTCAACTGCCAAAACTCTGGCACAGCTGACAACGATGAGGATAATAGAATGCAACATGTTGATAGAAATAGTAGCCAGCGATGGATGGAAAACTGAAGAGGAGATAATGTTCAGAAGATTAGTCACTCTGGAACTCAATTGTTTACCAAGTCTCACTAACTTCTGCTCAGCAAATCACAATTTCAAATTTCCATTGTTGACACAAGTTATCGTGAGCCAATGCCCGAAGATGGAGTTTTTCTCAAAAGGTGCCTCGAGTGCACCGGAGCTTGAGAGAGTTAAACGAACAAAAGAAGATTACAATGGCTGTTGGCACAGAAATCTTAATGCCACCATACAACAGTTGTTCACTGAAAGGTACGTATACAAATCCTCCAGTAAACAAGAAATATTAGGCCCAAGTAAGAGTTTTTATTATTTGTTCCTTATTCTCAAGTATAAAAAATCAATCTAGATTTTAGTCCTCGTTTTAATATTTTATTTTAGTAAAACTATTAGGCTATAATGATACAATGTGGTCACTTTATTAAAATTAATATTCAAGATATGTAAGTTTTATCATATGCTTATGTTAAATTTTTGTGAACTCTTCTTCTGTCTAGCTTTTTCTTTTATGTCTGATTTGTATGGTATCATTTTGTAATTTATGTTACAATGTTTATCTTTTTGACTTCCTTGACAGCTAAAATTTTGTGCAACTCACAGGAATGAGCATAATTGAGTGAGGAGCAGCAGGGATTGTTTACAATCTCAGAAGTCTTTTGTTTTGGACATCACAACTTCACTTCCTCATCTTGGAAGAGGTAATTTTGTGAGAATACTCAACATGAAAATTTTCTCTTTAAGTTAACCAAGTATAAATAAGATGAATTGTTCTTGGATGGTCAAGTCAACAATCGATGTTCAAAGTATAACCCAAACAAGAACTGTGTACTAAGCACCCCTTTGTCCCCCACACTACTAATTATTAACGGACTAACTATTGATGTATTGCATTGTTTAAAAAAATTGTTTAAGAAGGTTAACATTTACATGGTGTCAATTGAAGGAATATATTTATTTGTGCATAGACCTGCCATTTGCAATAACTCATTTTGTGACTTTTTTTATGTAAAGGAATTATTTACCTAGTAGGATTAAATATAATTGTTGAAGCAACAACCATTCTATTTCATTTCACTTTCGCACTTACTAGCAATATTGTTGGATATATTTGTTTGTGGATAACTATATCATTGTACCTGTCAATGTGGTTTTGCCTTTAGTGTTAATGTATTCTGAGAGCATCTGATTTGGATGTTTCAACATCATTGTTTTTAGTATGCCTGCTACTTTTTGATGCAGCCATTTATTCTCATTAGGGAGTAGGTTATTTTTTCACGTTCTTTCTCTGTTGTCATCTTATCATTACGGTAGGTTTGGTTTCATTGTTTATCGACTTTGAGTTGACCTGACATTTATTTCTGTATTGCTCAATTGTGCTTTGACAATTCTTCTGCTTTTGCTATCTTCCGCCCCTTGATGCTGTTTTTGCTTTTGTTTCCATATTTCAAAACGCATTTGTGTGACATAGAAATGCAACATATAATGGTCTTTTGATTCAAGGGGTTTCTTGCTTACTAGTAACTCAACTGCAACCACCAAAATTGAGACAATAGATTAAACTGCATCCACCGGTGAAAACCTAGTTCAGTTTTTTTTTTTCATTTTCTTCCTGAGCTGAACTTGGTTCCACGACGGTTTTTACAGGATGTTGCAAATGAACAAGGGTGTTGAGCCATTCATCATGCACAAAGGCATTATGGCGGATCTTCGATGTAACTCTAGATAAATGCAAAAGCACGTATTTGTTTAACTAAAGCAATGGGCCAAGTTTATTCCAGTTCCCCACTTTGTATTCCATTTTTCGTTCTTTTTGGTGCAAACTTTTTAGTTCGTTCATTCCGGAGTTTCCTAAGCATATTGGCTTGTAATATGCCAAATCTACCAATTAATCAACTAGCATCATTTTGAACCATGCATCTCTGGCATCTATCAAATTTGAAGCATGTGTGAAAGAACAATTCCCAACGAGCCTTTTCCTTTGAAAATCTCCGTCTCGGAGCCTAAATTGGCTCCATTGTGGAACGTATACTGCAAAACACTCTCCCAATGTCTAGCCCATTTATTTCCTTCTATCAATGATGAGAAATCATACCGGGCCTCTGGTGACGGCCTACAAAATAATTAAGTACATTGGGCCTTTTGGTTCCGTATTAACACAACCGACCAATCGACCAATCAACCATCCAACCATGGTTAGACTTCAGCAACTAAAAAGAAACTGCAAGAGATGCAACCAAAACAAATTAGATTCAATACTGAGAATCAAATATCAAGACTGCAAATTTAGATTCTTCTAAGCAGCAACGACTTGGTTTTTCTTTCACTCTACTGAGTCCTTAAAGAATCAAGAACATGAAAGAAGGCCAGATTCTTATAAAGATTGGACACCCGGAAATTAAAACCTCAGAAAAGATCAAGTTCTAACATTCGTTTGATGTTTTCCATTCCACACTTCACCAGGAAACTAAATAGAAAAGAAGCACATGAAAAAGAGGCAAGAACACATCAAATTCAAGACAGTATGGATAGAATATAGGTATGAAAATTAAACATCAAGATCAAAAATTTATATTCTTCTAAGCATCAAGAACCATAAAACAGGCCCAAAACATATTTTTCTTTCACTTTCCTAGTTTTTACCTTCTGAAAGAAGTACCCACAAGGAGATCAGATTGTTCTAAAGATTGACTACCCAGAAACCAAAACTACAGCAAAGATGGGTGGTTCCATTCCACAATTTCCAAGATACCAAACGGAAAAGGCACATGAAAAAGAGAGTAAAAATTTAGCTGTTTAAAAAATTAATCCGGCCTGATCCAGCATGGAGGGCAACGCTACCACCATATTTTCTTGGAGCAATAAAGGAAACTTAGAGACAGAAAATAAGAATCACGAAGGAAAAAATGATACTAATGAAAGATGTAGAGTTTTCTGTCTAGCACCGATGTATTTCCGATATCAATAATAAGAATGTTGCAGACACAACATACTTGGGCATGGTCATAAATTCGTGGCAATCTCAATTAACACGTAGTCGTTGGTAAAATAGAAGGGTTCATTCCTTTTCATTCTATATTGGTTCAGAACATACATATTGTCTGACTTTGCCACTAAAATAACAAACACAAACATAAGCTACATGTGTGTTTGTGTATAAACTGTTATGTATTATTGTTATTTATTTAAATATTTATTAGACTATGAATTAAATAATAAAAATAACATTTTTTATTTTTATAAATTTAATGCTATTTCTTAGAATTAGAAATTGAAATTTTTGAAAGACCAAATACTTAATCGCTTGAGTATCTCCTTCAATGTTAAATTTCTGTTAAGTATTTGTGAACCAATTACAAATTAAGAAATTAAAAATGGAAACACAAAAACTTAAAAAAAGACGAGGTTTTAGCATTGCCAGATCCTAACATTACGTGACAAATATTCAGCGAGAATCGCTCAAACATCAAAGTGCACGCAATTGTACCAAGAAAACTTTAAACAAAGTAATTTCTTGCCTTTCACTTTTAGGCCCCTGGAAACTACCGAGAACTGTGGGTCATCTTCTACTTTACCCTAATAGTGTACCTTTACCCTTTTTCTTTCTCCTACTTTTCTTTCATCTCATAAGACATGATGAAAAATACCCATCTTCTCATTTTGCTTCCTCCCACGTTCTTTTTTAAAACACTGTGGGTCAATACATGTATACATGTCAGCGGAGGTATTAATGTGGTATGCGGTGCTTGGAGGCTGGGATACATCATGAAGATTCCCTGTTGCTGGATAGAACATAGCACAGGACTGTAATTTGACCGGTGGGTTGAAATGACCGGGTAAAGTTGGTGGCCCTGCCATTCCAATTTAATTTCCCGTAAACGACATTGCCATTTTAAGGACAAGGAACACTTCATTGCAGAGGCCATTTTCCCTGAATCTTTCTGTTCATTGCATTTTTAAATGTTCGTGTAAAAGAATCTTATCACCAGTTTAGGTCTGAACACATGAAGGCCAACCGAGCCCTCAGATTTTGGTCCATTTAGCACTCCAAAGCACAGAAAGGCAGTAGTCAACGTTACAGGGAATAGGGATTTAAGCTTTTAAACTTGCACCGCCAAGAGACCCAGGGAAAGAATAATGTCAACGGAACAAGCCTTCTCACGTCAAAATCCTAGTTATCTATGTAACACAAATACCTCCACAACACTGAAATGCTACAATTTTGGCAAGTTTTTGGTATCGAGGACTGAGTTTACATTTCCATGCAAATCAATGCAGCAAGACAAACCAACGTCTGGTTTCACGACGAGCATGTTCCCTGGCCAATTTTGGTCCCGCAGTTGGAGGATATTCATCAGGCCTTTATACGGACCACAAATGAACCTGTTTATGGTTTTACAAGCATTAGATGATTCAAAAGCAGCTGTCCATCAAAGATTACTATTGGTCAAAATATTATTTAATAAAATCGGAAATGCACACACAAGTCCCACCAGAACAAGAAATAGGAAAGCATAAAAAACTGGAAAGGATCTACACCTTAATGATGCTACTACTGTAGTATTTCACCTTTTATTGTTAATCCCATAGAATGCACCCTAAATAGGGCTAACCAACAAATTATACAGTAGGGTAGCTGTAACACTTGAGGAAAAATTACATGTATGGGTTTATTAACCAGAGATCCACAGAAGACATCCCTGAAAGACAAATGGCCGTGCTTCAAGTTAATGATGAGCATACATACAGCAATTAACAAACATCACAACTTTGTTGACTCTAAATGAAATCCAGTAATTCAGAAGAAATTGTCGTCAGAATCAGAAGAAGCTCACAATAATGTCTTCAGTTTTTGTGAAGTTTTGGTTCCTCGTTTGCATATTTATGAGAAAAGAACTACAGTAGATGCCACCCAGATGGAGAGGGACCTTCAATGTCATTATTTTCTCTCATGAGATCATAAATTCAACAACGCTAGAGTTGATTAGCTAGGAATATAATTGAGAATATTTGACTTCATTGGTAACAGCTAAAACCGTCATAAACTTAAAAAATAAGACAACATCGCATATTGATAATCAAAATAAAACGCACCAAGAAAAGGAGAAAACTACTCACATGCTGGAAGATTGGATATGTCTGCAGATACCGCACAAGGGATCCCCAAGTTTGAAAGAGCTCCCCGTATGATTCCACAAGGAAAATAGAGATGCATGCTCATTGCTTGGGCAGCCTTGTTTTCTGCCAAGGCAGAAGGATCTTGAGGTAATCCACTATTTTCCATTGATGTATCTCCCGACATCCGTGCCAGCCACCTAAACTGATTATCTTGCAATACAAAAGTACCCTACAACACGGAAAAAGAAATCAACATGTGATCCACCCCCATGAGGACCCTTATCCAGATCCAAACTCATCATCCCAATGCAGATATTGACAAAACAAATCAAACTGTATGATTTTAGCTTCAAAATGGTGTTCTCAATGCACAAGGCTACCAGGCACTTTGGGATCTGGAGGAAAGTCAGCCTCATCTTCCATTTTTTTTTTCCTTTTTTTTCTCTTTTTTTTACTATTTCCGCAACTCAAACCTGGAACCACCCTTCTAAATTTGTAACATGTGAGGTTTTGATCAGACACGTCACGAACAGCTCTTGAACTGAAAACTTACTCTATGATTTGTCTTCAAATTGTCTATCTGCTTCTTGAAAACCTCGGACCAGAAATCCTTGCAAATGAACTTTATTGCCTCTAGATGATCACTAAACCGCGGCCGCTCCATTGTATACCTAACAAAATAGAGACAACACCTTAGATCAATTTCACATTCTATCTCCCCTCTCTGCACTAAAACCTACAAAGGTAGGTCAAAGTTGTCTTGCCTTTCCTACACTTTCTCAGCAACCAATCAGCTAAATAATCACCAAAGATTTTTAAAAAAAAAAATCACAATATAAACCCTAACCTAAAATCAACATTCAGATTCGAGGAAATATACAGGTGTATTCAGACAAAAAGGAGAATTTGTAAATTGAAGCGAAAATGGAAGTGGAACAGATAAGGTACCGTTCGGAGAGCTGGTGGCCGACCTGATAGCCGATGGCTTCGATCCGGCGAGCGGCGAGCTCCGGTTTGTTGGCGTAGAACCGATTGCAGTAGGAAGATACCATTTCCGTCAGCAGGCTATCAACGCAGCTCTCTGAGACTTCTCTTCCCATTCTCTTTCCCGACTCTCTTCCTTTATTTTTTTGTCTTTTTCTATTTGCTCGGTCAATGTGATTTTTTTTATTTATTTTCAATTGACGAACCCGAAACTTCCATACATTTCGGTACCCAGAAAAATAGGATTCGGACCTTTTATCGCATCTTTTGTCTCACTGTTTAAAGATAAATTGATCTGGGTAATGGGTTGATGGTGTGATTTTTGTTTGGTGAAATTGTGTAATGTACTGTGTAATGTATTAATGGATATATTTATTTTTATAATTATATATATATATATATAATTTATTTTTTTTAACATAAGAATTATAATTAAAAATATTTAATTATAATAAAAATTAAAAAAATTAATTAATTATTAAGATATAATAAATTTTTTAAATATATTAATATTTTTTATTTTTTTATAATATATTAATTACGATATTTAAAAAAATAATAAATTATATTTTTAAATATTCATTAATTTTTTTAAATTTTTTAATTTTTTTTATATGATAAAATTATAATAATATTTTTATAAAAATTATTTTTTATTTTTTGTTAACTATAAAAATTTATATAGTATATATTTTAAATTTATATAAATAATAATTTATATGAATTAAATAAAATATAATTAATATTAAATTATTATTGAGTTGAATAAATGAGAAATATTTTAAAATTTTAAATTTATAAATATATTAAAAAATAATATTAATAAATTATTAAATTAATATTTAATATTATGAAAAGTTATTAAATTAATATAAAAAATTATAAATAATAAAAATTTATTAAAAAAATTAAAATTTAAATTATATATTTAAATATTTATAAAATTAAATAAATATTAAAATATAAATATTTTATTAATTTTTTTTTTAATTTTTAAATTTAGACCTATATATTAAGTAATATATTATTTAAAAAGTCAAACTAATAAAATTTAAAATTTTATTAATTTAAAAATACACATATAAATAGTTAAATTAAATTAATTTTTAAAAAAAAATTCCTTTTAATCTTTTATAAAAAAATTAAAAGGAAATTTTACAAAAAAAAAATAATGTTAACGTAATTTTTTTCATTTTAAGAAGATTTGAGAGTAAAATTTTTTTATATTAAGAAAAATAAATAATATATTTGAGAGATTTTTCATCTTTCATTTTATACTTTTTTTTTATAAAAAAGAGAATTTAAAAGTAAATTTTTCTTCTTTTTTTGCCTCTTATTCGTCTATGTAAAAAAATCTTATATTATATCAATATAATTATAATAAAAATATAATTTTATGAATATTTTTTATTTTATTATAATCAAATATATATTAATTAATTCATATAATATTATTTTGATTATAAATAAAATTTCATAATTATAATATATTTTAATATTTTTAATTTATAAATTTATGAAAAATTATTATATAATCAATTCTCAAATTTTTTCTTAATTTCAAAAATATATATTTACACTTATATTAAATTCGTATAAAATATAATTTTAATTATATTTATTAATAAATTTAATTTTATTTTTACATTATTTTTAAAAAAATGTTAAAATATTGAGTATTAACTTTTCACTAAAAAATTTAATAATAATAATTATTTTCTCTAAATATTTGATTTAAGTCTTTTTTTTATAATTATTTTGATTTAAAATAACAAATAACTATATTAAATTAATTTTAAAAATTTTTATATTTAAAAAACAAAAAGAAATGATTCATAAGTCAACATTTTCTTTTATTCTCATTTAAGGAAACTTGAGATAGTTCTATTTTCCTTTTTTTAAGGAAAGAAAATGTGAATTTATGAGTTTTTTAAATCTTTTGTGAAGGATTTAAAAATAGTTTTTTCCTTGAAAAATTTTGTAATTTCAAATATTTAATTATAACCAAATTTGAATTATATAAATGAATAAAATTCTTATTTAATTATAATTAAATTTATATTAAATGATTCATAAAATATTATTCTTTATTATAATCAGAATTTCTTAATTATAAACATATTATTATTTTTAATTTAAAAATTTATAAAAAATTGTCATACATGTGAAATTGAAGTTATATTTTAATTTTAGTAATATATATTTATATTAAATTTAGACTTATAAATTATACAAATTCTAAATATCTTATTAAAAATATTAAAATAATAAAATTTAAAAATTGAAATTTAATTAAATATAATTCAAAGTAAATTTATTTGTTAATTTAAATTTAAAAATTAATTAATTAATTAATTTAATTTAAAGAGAATTTTATCTTTTAAATATTTTAAAGAAATTTTAAAATAATTTTTTTTCACTTTTAAGATAATAAAAAAGAAAAAGGGTTAAGTTTTTTTTTTATTTTAAAGAAATTTAAGAATATATATATTTTTTCTTTTTTAAGGAAAAAAATTTGAATTTAAAAGATTTTCTTTTTAATTTTTTAAAAAAAATTCAAAAATAATTTTTTTTATCTTTTAAATTACAATTAAATTTATATTAATTAATTTATATATTAATATTTTAATTACAATAAAATTTTAATTATTATGATAATAAAAAACACTCAAATGTACATATAAATATCATAAATTATATTATTCAATATATTAAATATTAATTTTTTTATATTTTAAATTATTATTTTTATTGATATTTTTTGTCTAATGAAATATTATAAGTTAAAATTTTAAAATATTAAATTTATAAATTTTTTTATTTATATATTACTTAAATTTTTAATTTTTTTAATGTGAAATTTATATATTATTTTTTTTACTCTCATTTCTATCATAAATCAAATTGAGCTAATTTTATTGTACTTGATTTCATAATATATGTTTATCAATATTCTAAGAATCATGTTAGAGTATAAGTGAGTATAAGTGTTATTACTCTTATTGTGAAATAAATTTTAGCATTTCACTTAAATTTTTCTTATAAGAAATATAATTATAAAATATATGTATAGTTCATATTTATTATTTATAATTAATTTATATTAAAAATATGTACCATAAATATTTATTTTTCATCTAAATTTTGACTCTAATAAAAGTTTATTAACAAAAAAAAAAATTATCAAAATCTAAATTTACTAAAAATTTAAATATAATTTGAATAACTAATATAATAAATTACAAAAATTAAATTTATTAAAAATATAAATATAATCTGAATAATTAATATAACAAATTATGAAATATTAAAAATAATTATTTTTTATTATAAATTATAAGAGATTAATAAAGAAAACTGGAATTCAAACTTAATCATCTTTCTGAGTTGTAGTATAAATCAATTTCTAATCGCCCTGTCACTTGCTATCAGGAGAGCAAGCCTACTGTCAAGTAAGTAGAAGTTTGAGCCTATCCTCGATGTCTCGTCTTCTACTTTTAAAATGTTTGGTTGAATTGAAAGGAAGAGGTATATTTTTTTATGAATAAAATATGAAATTCGAACTTGATCTCGCACGTTTGGTGACTCACCCCCTTACGTCCTATCTCCATGGCTACTCCTATTTTATTTTCTCTTTCCCTTACATTTGACCAAGCTTGCAACAATAAGTCACAAAATATTTGCTCTCTAAGTGAGGAAAATGAGTTCTTTTGGCCACATTCTTAAACGTCTAAATCTAGTCGGTTGTTTAACATCAAAAAACCAACATAAACAGAACGTGTTCCATCAGAGAGAAAAGGAAGTACCCCAATTTGAGACAAGTTCAACAGAAGAGATAATACATTATTTTTAATTTAGATCACAAAACTAACACAGCCGTGAAGTGCAATGGCATGTGATCTTTCACTCGATAGAGTTTTATTTGTGAGATCCCTACAGATTCTACGTGCTCCCCAGCCAGTCTCCTCGATAGATTCTTTTTTTTCTTTGTTTGCTTTCTAAGTAAATAAATAAAAAATTTTAAAAGTATTTTTTTAAAAAAACATTTTTTAATTTTTAATTATAAATATTTATATTATACAAATTTCAAATGTATGTAAATAAGAGTTTATATAAATTGAATAAATTGTAATTTATATTAAATTATAATTAAGTTGAGTAAATTAAAAATATTTTAAAATTTTAATTTTATCAAAATATTTAAAATATTATATATAAATTATTAAATTAATATTAAATATTATTAATAATTATTAAATTAATATTAAATATTAAAAAATAAAAATTTATTAAAAAATAAGACTTAAACTAAATATTTAAATATTTATAAAACTAAGTAAATGTTAAAAGGACTGAATTTTGGAAGGGCCAAGCTTAGCTCAACCCTCGTCCTAACCCAATTCTATTCACCTTTGTTTGATTCAACAACAATTTTTTTTATTTTATTAAAAGACTGATATATTTTCATAAATTTCATTTTCTTCCTTTATGAAAGGAGTTCAAGATTTTTAAAATGTAAGTTTAAACTATTAACTACTAATATATCTCTTTAGTAACATTTTCTTTTTCTTTTTCTTTTTATTTTTTATCACATGATGAATTAGTTAATCTTAACCATATATTAAGTTCAAGAAAAACTCATGTATAATCCATTTATACAATGTATAGAAGAAGTATAAATTCTAATAACGTCTTACTTTGCTCTAAGATTGTACACTTTTTATTTTAATATTTATGGTAAGATTATTCGTAGGCTAGCTTAAGCTTTAATTGGCACTAATCCTCACAGAATCTGAATTCTTCAATGACTCTTAATGCCTGCTTCCCAAGTTATTCAATTTGAATTTTTTGATAATATACAATGTTGTCAAAAAAACAAAAAAAGAAGATATTACGCCACCTTAACTGAAGTTTGAATTCAAAATTTATAACCTAAACAACAAATAACTTCTACCACTTAAATTACACAATTGAATTCTTCCGCATATTTAAGATTTTAGTTTTGAATTACTCCCTAAAAGGTTTTTTTTTTTTAAAATAAAAAAAAAAGAAAAAAATCACTCTCATTGGAGTGACCTTCTTGTTAATTTGTATTGTAATTTATGATTGAAATTTGGAAACTTTAAAAGGTATATTAGATATATATAAAGTTTTTAACAAATGGTAAATTATATTATTTATTATAATTATTAAAATAGAAATATTTGTTAATTATATTATCTTTTGTTAAAAAAATTATTTATTAATATGTAGATAAAAAAATATAATTATGTACATCATCTTTAAAAAATTTAAATTTAACATTTTATGTGTTTAGTGTAAATTCAATATTTTGACAAGTATATCTAATTTTTTTTCTTTTTTCTTTTCGAGAACTCATATAAATTTTTTTTCTTAAACGTTCCAAACTTTGTAGGTCTACAGACAGAATTTTTATTTTATTTTATTATTATCTTGTTTTAATCTTTGTTTTCGTGTGTTTTTTACCCCTCAGTTTTTAATCAACAATTTTCATGGTTTCGCCAACAGGGTAAAGCGCAGAGAAAGAGCTATATAAACCGCCAAACTGAACCAGCACCCACTACAGAAAAGCATCCGTAGAGAGATTTAATTAACAAATCCCCATATGATCCAATTCCCCACCGCCAGACAAGACAATAAAGTTAGGGTTGTTCTTCCAATCCCCCCCCCTCACCCGTCCAAAAAAAATCTCTCTTTCAACCCATAAAACAATGCGAACCCTTCTACAAGAAACCGTCAAAGGCTCGTCCTTTTCAATCCCCGTATCGCCAAACCCCAATTCAACTCTGAAAGATGGAAACTTTACACGCCCAGGACTCTACAGTTGGCTCTTTGATTGCCATGGCTTCTTGCATAACGTGATCCTAATCGTGGCTTCTCTTCTTTTCGTACTCTACTTGGCATTTCATGCTAAAAAGAGCTTTAGAAAGCTGACCCATGGAAGATCCCATATAATTCTCGCTTATTATGGGAGTCTTTGGCTCGTTAGCTTGCTCAATCTCGTTTGGTGCTGCTTGCAGGTTCATGGAGTTTTTGTTTAGAACCTTAGTGGGGCAGCTAATTTTGTGTTCTTGAAATATCAGCTAGTTTTCCTGTTTCTTGTGTGCAAATTGCCAATCTTTTTCTTGTAATTTTCAAGAACTTGGTTGGTTAATGTTTGGGTTTCTTTCTTGGGTGCAAATTGTTGATCTGATTGTCTGATTCTTTCATCCACTTTCAAAAATTTGTTAGTTTTATGGTTTTTTTGATTCGGTATGTAGTTCAGATACCTTTGCCTGTTGTGACTATTTGCCTACACTTTAGAGTTACAACTTTCCAGACAAAACTGGAATCTTTTTGTCCCTGGATTAAGTTGAGCTCTTGGAAGTCTAGAAATAGGATAGTGTAGAATGGGATTGGGGATCAGGATCAGGGAAAAGCCTATTGGCTGATGTGTCTTCAGACAGTGAATGGTGATAATCAACGCTGAAGAATTAGAGATTTGTTGAGTTCTTGCTCTCTGGATAAGGAAATCTTAGGTTGAAAGAGCACCGGAACGTAGTGAACCATACCAGTGGTTATCTCAGAGCAAACCTAGGAGAAGGAATCTCTGTCCATCTGAGAAATGTCTAGCAACCAGTTTGTTGTTTGATTCCATGAAAATGAGCAAATTCAAGTAATTGATCTGGCTAGCATTTTCCTAATTCTTCCCAACGGAATCAGCAAATGCTAATCCAGTAATGTTTTTGTATGTCTTACAATTCACCCATTTTGCACTGAATTTAAAGTTTAACAGCATAATAAAAATGGTGTGAATTGCTTTGGTTATGCCGATTAATAGGCTTATTAAGGAGCTTCCTCTGCCATGCTGTTGGGCTATGATCAAACTAAGTTTTGTTTCTTGATACAGGCTTGGGAATGCAGTCCTGGAAAGGAAGTAGCATGGAACATATTATCTTTGTTTACAACATCTGGGATGCTGTTTTTGGAAATTAGCTTGATTGCCTTTTTACTCCAAGGAAATTATTCCAGTGGTTTTGATGCTTTGACGAGGCCATTTGGTATCTCAGCACTACTTGTTGGTTTGGACATACTTTTGAAGGTATCTCTTTTTCAGTTGAAATTATTACATTGCTTTAGTAGGTAGATTTATTTATTATTTGGAAAAGAAAAAACACTGTATGACACATGGAAAAGTCGTGAATTCTTCTTTGTCAATATATTGCATTAATACTGTGTTCTGAATTCTCTTATGCCTTCTATTATCACTCTAACCAAATGCCAGATTCCTAGTTTGTAAATGATCTCTAAACATTAACTATATACCCGTGTATAAAGAGAATTAAGGCAAATTTGTGAGCTTGTGTGATTCCAAATGTATTATTTCTCCCCAATTTAGATTGTGTCACTTACAACTTGCCAGTCATTACTTGTTGATAGTTGTGTATTAGCCTAAAGCTTTTATTTGGCATGGATTAATCTTACCCATTTTTTCTTACAGGCAATTTACCTATTTGGATTTGGAATCCCTTTGTTCATTGACAGCAGGGAAAATCCTCAACATATGAAATGGAGCTTATGGGTTATCCATAGGCTTGCACTAACTGCAGTTTATGGCTTGATATTGTTCATGTACCATTCAAGGTGGAGGGAGAGGTTACCAGGTAAGTTTTCCAAAGAGCAAGCATACTGGAATAACTGAAGGTGGCAGCATTATTTCCACAAAATTTTATCATGATATTGCATCTCATTTCCTTTTCTGCAGCAAGACCTGCATTCTACAAGTACATTGCCGTTATGTTCATCTTGAATGCCCTGTCACTGTTTGGCTGCGGGCTTACTGGCAATGGGGCTGGCTTTGGTTTCTGGTAATTTTGATTAGATGCTCTTTGTTTCTTATATGATATTTGATGGCCACATACACCCTTATGGATTTTTCCTTCACTTTGATCTTCTTATACAGGTTGTATGCCGCCACAATAGTTTGCTACCATGCCTTCTACCTTCCTCTTTTATACCTAACATTTTTAGCGGACTTTTTCCAGGTAAAGTTTTTCTTCATAACAATATGTTGCTGCCTTGACCTATTCTGAGTGCAAAGTTACATTACTCTACCCTAGGATGGTTATTTTATGGGGAATTGTGTTCACTGCTGATTGGCTGTAGGAGGAAGACTTGCATCTGGAGAATGTATACTACTCGGAAATGAAAGATGCCGGTTTCTTTGATGCTGATTGGGAATGATCTAATGATGACGTTGAAATCACATGGTCCGCTTCTCATGTTCTGTTGATAGACGTGTACATGTTTTCCATTAGCAGAAGTGTCCAGTTGAAGGGATGTTTGATCAATGTTTCCATCGGACGAGCTACTTTGTGCAGAATGTAACACTAGTATATGGGATCCTTTATTGTGCATCCAGTGGCATTTGACTCGGTTAACTTCTCTTCTATATGTCTTAAACATTGCGCGACCTTGAAGTAAAATAAACTGCAATGACAAAGCAAGAGGAAAAAGAACTGGGAACCTGCTGCCATATTGTTTAATCCAAATACGAAGAAGATCACTACAAAGAACAAGTAGTCTCATCCTATTATGTACCGTCAAATTAGTAACCATTCGGTGTCAATACATTGAACAGGTAGTCTCATCGGATTATGCAGCAGACTTAAAACTTTGTTGCCTCCAATACTTCAATTAATGAGTCAGAGCACCCATCATTTTCCAAGGCATCGAATGATTGATTATTCCTTTTATTGATTTTTTTTCCGTCTTTCTGGGAACGGAGAAGAGAGGCGGCCAAATGGGGGGCTGTGTGTGTGTGCGGACGTTTGCTTCCAAGCATGGATGTCGCAGGGGCAAAGGAGGGAGTAATGGACATATCCGCACGTGCATGTGCATATACACGTGCATTACTTGCCGGGGAAGAAAAGTAGGAAAAACGCCACACTGATCTCCCTACTCCCTCGCTAAGCAGCAACTCCACCTCTAAACAGTCTCCGGCTTAAGGACCATAAGAGGTAAAACGAAGCAGTTAATGTAAAATTGAATCAGATATGACCACATGAAGCACCCTCAGAATGCAAAAAAGACGCACCATAATTTCATAACTTGACAATTCAGCAACCATGGGTTTTTGTAAATCAAACTAACAAAAACAAGAGTTGACAATAAGATTGCCTAGCACTTCATCTATGACAAGTTAAAAGGAGACAGAAGCTGCTTGGAAAGAAGTTCTCCAAGGTCTAAATTTTGGTTCGCTAAGTATTATTCTTGGCAACAAGCTTTTCAATAAGATCTGCAGCATCTTGAACTGTTGTAATGCTTTGGGCACTATCTTCTTCAACGCTAATGCCAAATTCCTCTTCAAGTCCCATCACAATCTCAACCTAAAAAACACAACATGCTCAGAAGGTCAGACCAAGAGAATCCAAAATAGAACACATCCTAGGCCTATGCTATGCAGAAGCTATTTTAGGGTTGTTTTGGGAAGCTTAGCAACATAAATCTTTTGTACCGTGTCAAGAGAATCCGCACCAAGTTGTGCAAATTTTGACTCTCCAGAAACAGTAGTATCATCGGACAATGCCAGCTGTTTCTTCACAATTTTGCACACCTTATCAACTGTTTCTGGTTTGGCCTACACAATAGCATTTAATAAAGTCATCATTTTGAATGCAATTTGCAATTTGAATAAAGATTTTCTACGAAAATGATAACAACCCAAAATACAAGAAGAAGAGGTATAGTGCAAAATAGTTTATTGTATGAAGGAAGCATACAGCACAGGAAATCCTAAGGCGGGCAGGAACAGGCCTCAGCCCAAACGAAAGGAAGCTTTTTCCCCCACTGGAAAGGGAAATTGCATTCAGGCTAGAGATTCTGGTCGCACCCTGCTTAACAAGAATACAAATACAACGTCAATTATGCAAAAAAGAAGGATGGCATAGAACAATAAGAAGATAAAACAAACCATAACGCATTCACTCCCACCACAATAGATGGCTCTATTCAAAGAATATAAACTTAATAGCAAACAATCACAATCAGATGGTACCCAGATACAAAGTACCATGCAATCTCTACACCTAGAAACTTGTTGATTTCTATTGCAAAGACGCCATAACCAGTAACAAATCCCAAAAGGGTGTCTCTATCTACAAACCGATGGACAAATGCATGATTACCCAGATTGAAAAGATCCAATCTTTGAGTACAAATCAGCAACTCCACTCAATTAAAATTTTTATCAGACACCAACCATGCATACGATAAATTGAATCCCACCGAAGAAGAACACAAACAAAATATACCCAACAAGACTTGAGACCATCTACCAAAGATAACTATCAAAACTCGCGCAAAGAAAGCCAGAAACTCACATATTTCCCAAATGAAACCAGATCCACAAAATTATAACGCAATAAGAACATGATTAAACGCATGTAAAAAAAATATTAACAGATCTGTTGGGGAGAAAAGGAAATTGAAATTACCAAAGTGGGGCGAGACCGCATGGAGACGTACGAACCTGCCGTGGCTGCCATTGGAGAAATGCTGGAGAGCCGGCGGAGAAAGCTAAGCAAGCGAAATGAAGAGAGGCTTGGTGCGTTTATATATGGGAAAGGAAAAGCGGTGGGTCTTTAATTAATGGATCCAAGAAAAAACTATGAGCTTGTGTGGACGATAAGACCGAAGCAGAGAAGTTCGTAGTTAGGTGGGCCTAAGACGGCCATTTGCAGACAGCTAAGGTTCTATTTAGAATTATTGCGATTTTTAAATTTTTAATTTATTTTTAAATAAATCATTAAAATTATGTTCAATAATTAATTCTTGATTTTATTTTTTAAAATTTTGAAATTATTTTAAAGAAAAATATTACTTTTTGAAAAATTATAAAAAAATAAATTTTTAATTTTTAATGCCTAAACTCCGATGTTTTCTCCTGTGATAGATTAACTGAAATTAAGTGTAAAAATTTTGGTGAAAAAATTAATTCGATGGCACTAGGGACAATGGTAATAGAAGTGTCATGTAATCTACACCATTGATTTGGAACTAAATGATTGAGATCCAATCATACACATTTGATTTTCTTATTTTTAGGTTTAAATTACAATAAACTTATAATTGATTTGAATCTTCAAACTGAGATTAATAGAGCTCGGTAACTCTACTAACAAACTACTTCGTGATAATAAACTTTCCAATAAACTTATTTGGATTCATATTCCTTGTTAGCATTGAACAGGATGTTTTTTGCATATTTATTTAAAGGGCAATATTCGATTTTAATTGTCGGGAGACACTTGCCTGGCAACATGCAAAGGTGCCATTGGGCTCTTTATTAGATGGGGTACTCCCACTTCTCTGCCTGAAAATTTAGTTGGTAATATGATATGTGTTTTTGGTTATTGATTTAAATTTAAGTTTTCACATTAATATTCATCTCGGCCAAAAAAAAAAAAATATAGTTTATGTGATTTGGGATATAATAATAGAATTTAAAATTTTAAGACAAATTAAAAGACAATAATAATAATTAAAATTCAGTTTAAAACGACGAGTACCGTGTCAACATAGATGCACGTTTTTTTATGTTCAAAGGGAAGATGTGGGGTACTGGGGCGACAACAGCAAGTAGCCTAGTAATTCTCTTTCCTTTGATTTTCCGGGTAGTTGAGCTGCCTGAGATCAAACGGTTTTGTCAATTAAGGACGGTGGTCCGGTCGAATAAATGAAGATGGTTGGAGCTACCCGGAAATTATATGCTATTGCTTCCGTCCCCACGGTGCAATCATTTTCAGCTTCTGGGCGACTGTAAAAGTTCGCCTTTCAAGGCCCAAAACCAGCCTTAAAAAAAACAAAACAAAAGGTGGCCTGCAAATTGCAATAGCAGGACTTGCACGAGCTCGTGTCTTTTGGGTAGTGAAGCTTTGAGTTTAAGCCAACTAGTCCTTTTGTTAAAGGCCGATTAATGGTAATTTAGTACCGCTGCCGCGGGTGATCTTTTGTTTTTAATTTCTGCATATTTTAGATTTCATGTTTTTACTTTTTTACTTAAGAGATTATTTGTTTATATAACTCACATATTAAACTCATTAAAACTAATATGCATAATTTGGTTAGGCTCTTATCTTTTATCATTATTTTTTATTTAAAAGAAATGAAATTACAATGCATAAAATTTGAGAGATTTTGGAAATTTGGGATTTTTTTGTTTTTTTTGGTCATTTGGTCTTGGATCATTGATAACATGGCCCATTTCTTTATTTCTTCTTGTCTCTTCCTAAGTTTATGACCGACCAGTCGGTTTGATTTCATTTTCAAGCTTAATTCTGGAGACTTATAAGGGGGCTATGAACTATTAGACGCATTAAAATATGTGTCGTGAGGTGGAGAGCCCTCCATCTGTCATATTCCAAAAGAAAATAAATAAAAATAAAAAAAGGCCCTCCATGTCAAGAGTAATAAAAATGTGATGCATGACTTCTACCAAACCCAAAACATAACATTATTGCTATCATTGAAAATAACATCTACCAATGCTACATTTCTTCATGGTAAAATCATGAGATTGACCAACCTTCATTGTCTATAACCAAGTACCACACGAACACATTAACTTAATCTCGTAATAGTTTAAAGAAACACAAGCTTCACAGATCTACAATACTGCCTGGAATGGTTTTTTCCTTTTTTTTTTTTTTCATTATTAAAGTTGACTTGAATGGCTTTCTTTAAAAATGAAGTCTTTTACGGATGGACCATGAGCTATCTTCCCATCGTGTCACCCCGATACTTGGTTTTATCCCTTGTGCGCCGATCGCTGATGGTATCGTTCTATATTTTATATGCAGATTCTGAGGTATGCATTCATACATCATGCGATGACTAGAGCGACAACTGCAGCATGAATTCACAGTTGATGGATACAGGCCGAGAACAAAGGCATGCATCAACCATGGAAGTTGATTGGTTTTATTACGCAGGTTGAGCTCTTTTGTCATAGAGGGGTCAGGTCTTTAATAGAGTAGACTTTCATTTTTGTTTTTTTTTTTTTTTTAGAATTAAAAAAAAAATTGACGGACTGATAGTCCTCTGGCTACTAGTCCTAATTTTTATTCTTGTGTGAATTATTAGCGATCATCAGAATAAGCAAAGCAAATAAAAAAAAAAAAAAAAAAAGAGAGCAAAGCAACGAGGAAGTGGGAATTTTGTCAAATATTTATTTGATGGTTTTTTTAGTTGAAAAAATAGCGGTGAGTTGGAGGGAAAAGGTGCTCTGGATCGCACTGAATATAATAATCATGAGAGGAATTTGATAAAATTAATTGTTGGTGGACGTAAAAGTGAGAAAGTAACAAAAATTTGACCTGAGAACAAAGCCGAAAGTTTGCTCAGAAATCGATAAATCACTACCACAGTACCCCCACAGGTAAATGCAAAAACTTCTCCCCCTTTATTAAAGATTCTTTAAAGCCAAGATGAAGATTTAAGAAAAAAAAGAAAAAAAAAAAAAGCGGTAGCATCTATTCGAACATGGTTAGAAAGGTAGTCTAGAAAAAAGAAGTTTGTTCCAAAAAGAAAAATTAAAAAAAAGGCGAAAAAATAAAGCCAAAAGACTAAATTTAATTGAAAAGGCAATCTTCCAAAAGGGAAAATAGATGAATTATTATAATAAATTCTAAATTCAAGAAACAATGTGTATTCAGACGTATTAAATCCAGTGGGACATAGCGGTTTAGAGCTTTTACATAATCTCTCATGCATGAAGGCAAGTGCCGTTAGATGATCTTTGAATATTCAAACACGTAACAGTCAAATTATAACGGTCGTAGTGCAACCACCCGATGTAGTTAGTGTCTCTTTTCATGTAAATAAAAATTTATGAGTAAAGATGATAAGTATTTTTATAATATTTTTTTAATCATTAAAAAAATATGTTGCGGTGCAAAGCAATTTCTCGCAGAAAATATATTTATAATTTATAAACTCACTGTTAGATGATAATTTACAAGTGATTTTTATATCTGGATTTGTAAATAAAAAGTGGGAAGACGCCGATACTACAAAATCAAGAAGCCGGGTCGGTTACGCTGACTGGTACAACCTCTATCACATTCGGAGCTACCCGCTTGCTAGAAGCACAACAATTTCTTCTTCCGCTACTAACGCCATAATCTCCCAAAAGAAACTTGGCTTTCACTCCCATTCTCACAGTCGCTGCAGCAGCAGCAGCAGCACCACCACCAACACCGCCGCCACTTCACTGGCGTTTCTGGTCACCAAACAAACACCTCTCTATCCGGTAACAACAATTCAGGTTTCACTTCTGAAAAACGAAACATGCTCTCAATTCAATAATATTCTATTCTAACCTCTTAACCTCACTTCCTGTCTAGAATTCCTCGCAACGTTTCTCCGGTAAAAACTCTCTCTCTCTCTCGCGATTCTAAACGGTTTTGTCTGCATTCCTCAGAGTTTGAGTTTTGATTCTGTTTTGGGCTTTTTAAAACTTTGAAGATGAGAGTAAGAGAGTGGAGACGATTTACGTTGTAATGTTGGGATGCCAAACGTTGTCGTTTTTTTTTTTGGCTGGTGCTGTCTACGTGAAAATAAAAAGACTAGTCAGCGTTTCCAGACTGTGTCAACTGTCATATCTGTTTGAAGGCGACGGAGAAGACGACTGACTGACCGACGGACACACGTGGTCGTTTCACTCTCTCATCTTTTCTTTTTCTTTCTTTTTATTTTTCTTTTTTTTTTTTGAGTGGGGGGTAGAGGGGGCAATTTTCTCACCATCTGGAGCGCTGAAACGCAGTGTTTCGACCTTCCTGGAATCAAAAATTCGGAGGAGAAAGATTTCCACGACCAACCGAGTCTTTGTACGGCGTCGTCTTGGAAATTCGAGTCTTTTTCTTTTTTTTATCCGGATTCTTGTGATTTCTTTTCTCGATTGCGGTTCCTCCTCTAGTAGTGATCGTCTTTTCCGCTTCTCTTTGATCCAAAACGCGCCATCGTTTTCATAGACTGAGTTGAAAACGAGTCGATTTTAAGCTCGGAGTTGATTTCGGCTTTCTATACTGTCTGTGTGAAATGATTTATTATTATTATTATTTTCATAAGCAAAACATTAAAAAAAAAAAAGCATCACAGGATTTAAGAAAATTCGTAAAAATAAGATTTTTATTTCATGGCTTGCTTTGATTACGCAGACTGGATATTCAATTACTTGAGGAAGAGGAAGAAGAATCATGAGTTCGAAACTTCTGGAAATCCAGCCCAAGCAGCTGGAATTTATAGGTGAGTGTTTTAGCTTCCTATCATTAATAAGGGTTTTATCATTTCCTGAACCAATGCGCCGCCGTTTTGTCAAATAGTCTTGTTCTGTATTGGCAGTTGAATCCAAAAGGCAAAGCTCATGCTCAGTAAGGCTCACCAATAATACCTTTCACAGTATTGCTTTCAAGGTTGGACTTTGGAGTTGGCTTTTTTATTTTTATTTTTTATGCTTTGGTTTTGAAATTTGAGTAGCAATGTGATTTTGGAGGGTGTGATATTGGCAGGTTAAAACTACATCTCCCAGGAAATACAGCGTTCGACCAAATGTTGGCATTGTCCTGCCTAAATCAAGTTTTGAATTTATTGGTAATTCGGTCTTCATCTTCAACTAGTTAAAATTGTGGCCAGTTCCCCAAGGATTGGCTCTCTTGTTATTAGCCGTTCAATGCGGTGGGGCATGGATTTTTTTTCATAATTGATCTTTAATCTGTATTGGCTACTTTAGTTATTGTTCATTTCCTCTTTTCCCTTGGTGTTCTGTTAGATTTGCTCTTATCTTTAGCATTTGGTTCAAGGAAAGCAATGGATAAAGTTGTGAATGAGAAAAGTTGATTTTGGAACACCTATCGATTTTTTCTTCTTTTTTCCTGGTTGTTTTTGGTGGGGTTGGACTGGTCGCCCACTTGCACAAGAAGCTTCCTTAATGTTCACCCTGATACAAGACATCAATTACCATATCATGTTGTCCACTTATAACGAGATTCTTATGATATAAATTTCCTAAGAGTAGTTGCACCTTATTTTACTCCTTACTGCAAATCAGTTACCTTTAGTTCTGTTTATGTTATAATAGTGTAGTTTTCAGTCGTTTGTTACCCGTATTTGTTTTTTTTTTTCTTAAAAAATTTATGCCCATCTTTTAGCCTTTTGTGTTAAATGCAGTCACCATGCAAGCTCAGAAGGCAGCTTCTCTGGATATGTTATGCAATGATAAGTTCTTAATCCAAAGCACTGTAGTCCCAGCTGGGACAATGGACATGGAAATTACTCCTCTTATGGTAAAGGGCCATGGTTTAGCTTTTGACCTTTTATTCTGTATTGTTTTTATGGTGCTTTCATTGTTCATTCATAATTTTTTAAATGGCAGTTTGCCAAAAACAATGGTAAGTTCATTGAAGAGGTTAAGCTCAAAGTGGTGCTCATCAGCCCACCTCAATCACCAGTGCTGTTACCCATTAATCAAGAATTTAGGGAGGGGCTTTTTTCTGATGCTCCAGTGCGGAAAGATCAGATTTTGAAGAAAATTGAGATTCTATCACCATCATGCACGGTTAGATTTCTTTCCTCGTTGTTTGAAAATGTTTGGAATTTCTGGTGGGATTAAGCTTTTAAGCTCAACATTTAATCTGATGCCTGCTAGCAGCTGACTTCCAATGTTTACCAAATGTTCTTTTAAACTACCTTTTTCTCCTTTTTTTTTTTTTAAATCAGCATGAGGATGCCAAGGATGGTGGATTCAAACATATTAATGGTCAATGGCTCTTCACTACAGAAAAAGACCTGGAGTTGAACCCAAAGATGGATGTGGCCGATGGTCAAGACTTAAAACCAGCAAATGATGCAGAGTTAACATCAAATAATGACATAGCTGATGTTGACGAGTTAAAGTGGGCAAAGGATGAACAATTGAAGCTAGATAAAGATGCTGTTGATAATGAGCAAGAAAAGCTTGTTGAGGATCCAGAGTCCTCTGCAGTTAAGGATGAAGAATTTACAATCGTGAAGGCTCTTGATGAGCTGAAGTTAGTCGCTGATATTGAGGAGATGAAGTCAAAATTGAATTTTCTTGAATCAAAGCTAATCGAGGTTAGTCTTTCTCAGATTTCCTGACCTAATATCAAAGTGTTGACATGAAATTGCATAGATGAAGCTGGACTATAGGATACTCTAGCAATTACAAAATTGGGAGATAAGAGTTCCCTTGTTCTAGTGGGTTGCCCAAGTGGACGGCTTATCTAAGATTCAGAAAAAAGAAAAAAGATTCATGTGGTGAGTTTTGGTTGGAATGACAAAACTTCTATTCTTTTGCTCTCTGTCACATGTTGGTGCCCCTGTTTATATCTCTTTCTCCTAGATTAGCTTCATCTATAAACATATATAGGAAATGTGAGCCATGATAATAGACCTGATGATATCTTTTCATTGGGTACAATATTTTGTGGTTTTATACACTCATTTCTGTGGCTTCTCCAATAGAGTTACAGTCTGGCCTTTTCGGTTTTATGTGCAGGCTGAGTCTACCATTTCAAAGTTAAAAGAGGAGAGGCAATTGGGCACCGAAGATAGGAAAAGCTTAATAGAAGAACTGGTGAGTTCTCTTACAGATTCTCGTCTTGGCTAGTGAAGATGAGTATATCTATATCATTGTTTTCTCTTCCCATGCCAATTATAAAATTTCTTCACTTTTGAAACTTTTGCAGCCAATAAGGTTCATACTTCATCCTTTCTTGAATTTGTGGAAATGGGGTTTTTGCTTGGCAGGTGGTGTTGAGGAGTGGGAAGACTCTTGGAAGAGTACAAGAGGGTTTTCCCCTTCTATTTGTTGTTGTGGTTGCTCTGTTCAGTGTTGTGCTCGGCTACATTTCACACCCTTGAACGCAATTACAGATATTTGCTAAATGGTTTGTTAATAGCAAGAAACATAGAATGGCAACAACCCCCTTCTTGACATTAGCTGCTCCAAGGGATACAATGAGATTGTATAACTCTTTTGGTGGTTGACCCAGGATTGTAACTGTATTGCATGCACAAAAAAGGACCCTTTTCCTGGTCGAAAATTGACTGTTAAAATAAGGCAGGTGTGTGCAAGTCTGTCTAATGAAAATAGGAGAAACATTTGGCTTCTATCAATTTGATGAGAAATTAGCTTTAATAACATCCTTAGCAGATCAGTTTTGATCATTGTAATTTGTAAACAGGGTAAGTAGACATAATTTTTGGTTTTCTCGCGTTTGACTTTTAACTAGTTGTGATGGATATATTGCCATCTGCATTGGCTTGTATTTTGCAGCTCTGATTGACATGCATTTGTATATCTCTGCATGGTAACTGCAAGTTACAACAATTTTTTTGAAACCATGGTTCATCTACGTCTGGATTTTGAAGCCTTCCAAGATGCTGGATAACGACATGAGAAACCAAAAACCAAATTTCGTCCCAAACCCCATCAACAAAAGAAAAGGCACCATAAGAATATTCTACTGTGATAAATTTAACAGGGTATCAATTGAGGAGTGGGAGATAGGAAAAACAAAACCACTATTTTCAGCAGCCGGTTCAAAGATATGTGACACCGTTTAACCATCTTCAACATCCTTGTCTCTTACATAATTTGTACATCTTGCTTGTTTTTCTTTTCATTGCAATTGATTGTGGACACTCCGTTCTGTTGGTGAGCCGGGAACAAAGGGGGCAAAACCCCGGCCACCAAACACGGGACGCATGAACGCATCATCGAATTTGCGCCAGTAGTAATGAACAGTGTGTGTTGGGGTTGTCAGGAGCGCACGTAAACTGTTTGGGCGTAGAACATCATGCCCACGGATGTCATCCAAGGAATCCTGCCCCTCTCCAAGGAGTGGCACTGTATTTGATTTTGGAGTTGGATCTAATATGCCTTTTAGCTTTTGTTTTGTGTGAGGCAGCAGAAGCCTTATAAGAGGTTTAGTCAGCAAACCAAACACCTAACGAGAAATGGTAAAAAGCTCATTACCAGAACGACAATCATCAGATGAAGGCACATGAGAGAAAATGTATGGCAACAGCCAGCCGTCAGTATGACTAGCAGTCGAACAAAAAAAAAATTTAATCGTCCAGCCAGACCCCATGATTTTTTTTTTTAATTGATAAATATATTTTTATGATATTCCAGGAAACTAATAAATCTAACATGAAAAAGCTTAAGCTATGCAGACACCGGGAAGAAGAAATCATACCACTGTGCTGAAGAGAACAACAGTTATGGTACTTGTGATCATTATTGCATTATCTCGCACATTGGTATGACCCAAGCTGGTAAACTGCATCCAGTTAATATAAACTCAATAAATCATGCAAATAACTCAAATGCTCTTTATGAGCTTTCATCCAATTGCAAGACCATCATACCCACAAAAAATAAAAAAGGTTTGGAAGAAGCATTGCTTATTTTACCTTATTGTATGCTAGTGCCATTGACACAGCGCCTCTCATTAGTCCAGCCCACCATATTATAATCTGAAAAGGAGTTGAATCGAGGCAGCGTGATAGATTATTCATAAAAACAAATTGAATCACAGGAATAGAATGTGTACTTGCTGCTTGATGCCAAGCTTCTCATTGGTTGATTTCTTAGATAGGTTGGATATGAAGGATAATGGAAAGACAAAAGCTGCTCTCCCAATCAGGACAAGAGCTAGCAGTACGGAGCTCACTGCAATTGATGTTCCGGGGCTGCGAAGAATAAAACCAAATGCAATGGATAAAAGCCAGAAAATGGTATCTCGAGGTGACAGTCATCTTGTGCAATCAGCATGAAATTTTAGCAGGACATGGGTCTAGAGAGAGAATGGAAGAGGTCAATGCATCAATTACTCAATAAACGCTAATCTAATCGTACCTATCACTCGCAAAACTCCACTTTTCAATGTCCAAGGCATCCATGCCAACATAAAGGAAGATGAAAATCTCAGCAACAAATGATAAGGTCGCAAAAGCATGCCTGTGAATGATTAGCGATGTTAAAAGAAAAGGAACCATGCCTTATCAAAATGGATAATCCATCTACCCTTTGCGAGAAAAAAAAATGTTCTGACGTGACATACTTGGTAGTTACCCTTGAACTCTCTGTCACGTTGTGCCAGGTGTAATGGGACATCACAATCCCACAGAAAAATACAGTGAGAATGCCACTTAAGTAGAAAAGCTGCAGAAACCAGGAAATTACCAAATATGGCGAGAACATTCAAGAAAACAAAAACAAAGGCCTAAAGGGAAGTTAAGTAGAATCATACTTCAGCCAGCATATACGAAAGGTATGCCATAAGGATCATAAGAGCAACTTCACGATCTGTTGAGTGCCTGAATCATATAGATATTGAGTTTACATGGTATTCTTCCATGTTTAAAGAGACTCAAAGACCCCAATTCAAGAAACCAACCAAAAGATTCCTTCAAATATAGCAGGTTACATTCAGTCACATTACTAGCAAGGGCAAGGATTGAGGAAAACCACACTTTACGTTGACAGCCTTTTTGTAAGTGTATCTAGAGCCCCCAATAATCATACCTACTAAGCATGGGTTCTTTCACTATCTGAGGCTTGGTAAATAACCATTCGCATGCACAATGTTATTACAGGAAATGCAGTGCAAAACTCTTGGGGATAGCTACGAATGTCGAAAAAATTATAAGCTCCATCTAAACCTGTTCTGGTTCCCCAACTATTATCCACCTAACTGACAGGCACCTCAAGATATCTTCCCTGGTTTTGGCAAATCAATTTTCTAATGTAAGTAGACCAAGACTCACTCTTGCTTCTAATGTAAGTAGTAAAATTACAAGGACTGAGAATCCAGACACAGCATACCTGCCAAAATAAAGTTTTTTGATGATGAAGGCACTAACTAGACCAGTCTGCAAGAAAAAGGACATCATGCATTTCAAGCAAAATTGTCCCGTAAAATAGAGAAAGAAAGAGAGAGAGGGGGAGGGAAGTGTAGGGAGACTTACAATCACTCCCAGGATGGTGCTTGTGAAAAATAAATATAAAAAGCTGCCAACAAACTGCCCGGCAATACTGGGACTAAGATGAGAGAGATCGAAGCTCTGGATTGCATTAAAGAGAACAACCGATGTGGCATCATTTACAACGCCTTCTCCGAAAACTAGACTATAGAGTAAAGGTGTCTCATCCTGATCAAGGACCTGTGCTCCATCAGATGAAACAAGTTTAGATTCTACGATCAGGGTCTTGCTTTAAATAACTGACACATTGCTTATTGCTATTACTTGGACTGTTGCAGACCTGCAATGTGCAAACAGAATCGGTGGCAGCAAATATTGCACCAATTGCTGGGAAATAACAATACATCAGTGTGAGAGAGAGCAAACAACACAAAAGCAACTAGAAGTTGTCAAGATACCCAAATAATCGCCAACGTCCAGAGAACCAATATCCATTTTCTCAAAGGCTAGTGCGGCACCTGTCAGATTAAGGCAACAATTAGCATCAATTTCTCGCTAATATTTGGCTCCATATAATTTGGGATTGCAATGTATTAGATTGGTTATGTTACGTGTATGAAGCTCTCATATATACCCGCAGATATGACACAACAAGATATCAATGTGCCAACTGCACCAAATAACGTGATGGTCATGAAATTACGAAAGAACTGCTTCTTCTTCACCTGAAACCTGGCATAAAGACCAAAAGCAACCGCCTGACATTAAAACAGGCTTGAATGAGAAGCCAATATCCTTCAAACAAATAACAAGATGCAAATCCAGGGAACAACCAAGGAGAAGGGGCATTCCCAGTGCGAATGAGACTCCCACGTTGAGGTAGAAAAGGTCAGATGTATGTAACTTTAACTTTGTTTTTCACAAAGAGGCTGTTTCCACAACATTGCATATATATTTCTGTCAAAGTTCGTGGAACCAAGATTCAAAATACATGGATAGAATCCTACCCAGCATTGAAGATAATAGGCGGCAGAAGATATATAAAGAAAAGATCCTCGCTGAAGACCAAAAGACGCGAGCTTTTTCCTCCACTGATCAGCAAAATAACAACCCCAGTGCATACACCCTGCCACCATTCGATCATCAACGATCATCCATAGATTTTCATCTTCTAAATCAAATAGAAAGGTTCGATGACCAATTGGAATCCCAACAACAAAGAAGAGAAACTTACAATGGCGAGGGCAGTGATTGACTCATTCATCCATCGATTCTCTTCTAAAAGATGGCCAATCACAATGCAAGCACAAAGAAGTGCCACAAATAGGTTCATAGATACCACAGAGGCGTGGTCAGACTTTAAAACCATATGCCTTCTCGACATGGCCGAGCTTATGTAGGTATCCATTGTAATATGTCTCTCTGTCTCCCCTTCCTCTCCAAACCAAATAAAAGGCAATTGGGTTATGAAAAACTCAGCTTTATCTCTCCAGAGGTAAAAATCTGCACAGTTCTCATTTTTTTTTTTATGTCTCTGAACCTTCCATTTCAGGAGGCGCAGGGTCTTGCATATCTAACGATGCGATTCATTCCAACTAGAAAATCAATCTTCCGAGAAATGAAACACCCTTAATTACGATCATTCATTCGATTTTTTGTCTGCAAAACATGAATCAATTATTGAAATAAAAAAAATTAAATTAGTTCCTTTGTTTGGAAGTTAAGAATGTTACAATATTTCCCTCTGTCCTCTCAGCAACTAGAAAGGAAAATACTTTTTACCTCCACATTTTAACATGACAAACAGAGAGCACACAAAAGAGAGGACATCATAAGAACAGGCCAACCAAATTACGCAAACAAGAGATATTTGGTTCGAGTTTGTGGCGAAAACGAAGATCTGGTATTAGCTCAGATTTAGCTAACGCACTCAATTATATATATATTATAGAGAGGGTGAGAGAAAGATGGTAAGCTGTGGAAAGTGAAAGAAAATGGAAGAAAATGAAGAGAGAAAGAGAGAGAGAGAGAGAGAGGCGTGTGGCTTTGTAAACAACAGAGAAAGGAGGCTGGTGAAAGCGAGATATGGGGGAAGAGCCCTCAAGAGGAAGGGCATGTCGATTTTAGGATGCTATGGTATGGTACGAGGTTTCCTATAGTAACCGACGTGAGATTGGATCGCTCGAGCTGTTCGATGATTGCACTGTACTTTCTGACTTTGGGATCGAGTCGTTGCGCGGCGGAGTTATTGTCGGATGTTTTGCGTTTGCTTTCTGTTCGTGTCTGAAAAGCACCAGTCAAAACAAAAGGAAAACAAAGCACTTCCTAACCAATTTTGTTTTTTTTTTAAACCATTTTCATTTTTTCAAGTAAAATGATAAAATATGAATAATACCCCACAATTTTATTAAAAAAACGATAAGATAGATCGGGCTATTATATCTAAACAGGAGAAAACAAGTTTTAAAATCAATAAAAATCATTAATCATTTTAACATTTTGTATAATAAAATATATTTTTAATTTCACTAAATATGTTATAGAATATTTAAATTTTGTAAGAACAAATATTTTAAATTATTAGACTAAAAACAATCGATGATATAATTTTCGTGTTAAAATGAATTGAAGATAGAATATTATAAATGTATATGACAATTTGGTTAGTAGACGACAGTTAATAAAAATAATTAAGAAAGCGAGACATGTGAGTTCTTGCAAGGCGGACAAAACATCATAATTCCCATGTTTTGAGGAACTTCCCATCTAACGCCTCTATCTTTTGCTAATTTGTATCAAGAAAAAGAAAAGCCTTCTATGTAAATACCAGAGGGGGAAGCCTCACCTGGTTCTTCTTTTTAATACGCAGCTCAAATAAATGGAATTCTCATGAACAATTATCTTTTCGGGGTTGATGGGGTTGTCACGGATCTAACAACAAAGTTAGTTTTTTTCTTTCTTTCTTTTCTCATGCCGGGGCCGAATGATTTTCGTGATTAGCCATAAAGCATGTGCTGGGGCCTCCTCCATTTGATTAGGAAGAGAATACCATCATTACAGAACTAACGTTTTCTTTTCAATCCACTTTGTGAAGTTCAGGTCATTTGAGAGAATTTTAAAGCAAATTTCCTCGACTTTATGACTGTAAACTAAACGAAGCAATCTTATGACATGCAGCCTTTTCTAATCTTTTTGTTATCTTCCAAGCATTCGATCTTAACCCTGCCTAATCAGGTACCTGTCAACCACAGTTGTCAATTCTTTTCTATTTTGATCGTCGGACTGTTGTGACTTCACGTCAACACCATAACATGGGCATAGAATTTCTCCAAAACTTTTAAGTAAGGGTTCATAGCTTTTTTCAATGACAATTAAGTAGTAGTCGAGAAGTCATTGGAAGTGTGGCTTTCCTCGGTTTCATCTACGCTGCAGACAAACGAGCATGTACCATGACAGCTGCAATAATATGCGTAGAAACAAAAGAGGGATCAGGCCACTTCCACCCACTTGTCGGATCGTACGAGTAGATCCGCTGGACTGATGCGATAACGAACCCGATCGATGATGATTGACAAGTGGTACAGAGACCATACACTTGCTTTTGAGCGTTAGACTATTTTGTATATATTTTGTAGTATATAATAAGTATTTTTTTTAATTTTAATTTAATAAATTATGAAATTGATTTTAATCAATTATCATTAATTTAGTTAATTGTTAAATAATTTTTAATTAAATATCATAATTAGTGGAGATTTGGCAAGAAACAGATTTGTGGAGAAAATTTAAATTTTATGATATAAATGTATTATTAAAATAAACGTTATTATCATTAATTATGTAATATAATAGTAAAATTATGTATATTTTTAATTTTAAATTAGTTTAAATTATAATTATTAAATAATAAAAATAAATATTATTCTAAATTAGTTTTACTATGATTGATTGGTTAAAAAACAAAGTAAAGTTCTTCATTTAAATTCCTACAAAATGTAAATTTTAATTTTGATGTTAAAAATTGATCTATGTTTGAGTTTTTGGGCCCAACCCAACAAATATTGGGGCCTAGGACGGGTGAGATTGGTAAATTTGCACTCTTCTAACGGTTACTTTCGAGGGCAGTCTTGGTCTCACATGGCAAATTCTTACTGGCAGACCACATATAAATACGTGTGACCTCCGTAAAATAACCCAACCCGTCAGAAAGGAAAAGAATATTAAAAAAAAATAAAATAAAATCCCAAATGGCTCTGCCTCGTTCACGGAGAGGGTTTTTGATCTTGGACTAGGGTTTTTCAATTCTCCAAAAATTTCTCGCAAATTTCTGTTATAATCCTCGTGCACTGATTTTTGGACTTGCTTGGATTGATCAATTGAAGAAACGGAGAACAGAAGGCGAGAAAGAAAGAAAGAAAGAAAGAAAAGACAAAGAAATGGGTGCACAGAGAAAAAGTGCAACTAGGGTTTCGGAGGACGCGGAGGAGCTGGCTCGCCATCCGCTGCAAGCCATCCTCCTCGCTGATAGCTTCGCCACCAAGTTCCGCCCCATCACTCTCGAACGCCCCAAAGTATGTAAACCCTCCACTGTAGCTCTAGCCAATTTCTCCGTACACGCACTTGCCCACACGCAACTGATGTTTATTTAAAAGATTTATTTTTGGTTTCTTGGTTTCGTTGGAAACAATGTACGCCCTGTTATTTGGATCGAGGGTTTTTTCTTGGATTTCAAGAACTATAGGAAAAAGGGACATATCCCATTTCTTTTTACAATGGCAATGAAATCTCGAAGTTATGTGGTCCAGTATTTATTAGAACTGCTATGGTTTGAAGTCTGAGCAGAATCTTGGCAAACATGGGTAAATGTAAACAAAGTCTTCAGGTTTTTTATGCCAGTTCTTGGACTGACACAATGCTGTTGTTTTGATCTTGAAGGTGTTGTTGCCATTGGTAAATGTTCCCATGATAAACTACACTTTGGCATGGCTTGAATCCGCTGGGGTTGAGGAGGTTTTTGTTTTCTGCTGTGCTCATTCTAGGCAAGTGATTGATTATTTGGAGAATTCAGAATGGCACTCGCAGCCAAATTTTGCAGTCACGACAATTGAGTCGCACAATTCTATTAGTGCTGGAGATGCTTTGCGATTGATGTATGAACATAATGTGGTACGATTGTGTTTGTATTTGCAATTTGGTTACATTTTTCTTGTTTGTAGAGTTGGCCTTTATTTTGGCTTCTAATAAACAACGTCTGATTTTAAGAAAAGAAACATGTGCTGTCTGAGTAAAACTGCTGATAACTGTTCTGTTGCATTAAATGGGACTTTTATCTTTGGTGTTTTCTCAACTTCTGTCTCATATTTGAGTCAGTTAATGCTATAGATGAGTATCAGCTTAGTTAGTGGAATTGAAGGTGGTGGCAAGTGAATATTCTTGGCTTGCTGATTTGAAGATCTTTGCATGTGAACAAATTGCTTTTTCACTTTGGAAGCTTCTTTTTAGGCAACTGGAATCATTGTGCTAATAATTGGCTTACGGTCCCTGGTTCTCGGTACAACGAATATGTTTGTGGTGACGAGCATACTTTTATAAGTTTTATAGATGATCCATCTTGTACAATTCTATCTTTTTTTGTGCTCGACTTGTATCTCCTAGGTGTGCTACATTTTTTTTTTTTTTTTCTATTGTGTCATATGGTTTTATGTATACTGTATTCTTTTTAATTCAATGTAACTGATAGAATCTATGTTTCCTGCTGTGTAGCAGAGAACTTATTTGTTTGTCTCTGATGTGGCATTTAAGTTTTGAGGTTCTCTTAATTATTGCTTGCTTATGCTCTCAGAATGCTCAAACTGTTACTGTGAGGTATTGATTGTTCTTATTTTGTCTTGAAGATACGCGGAGATTTTGTCTTGATCAGTGGGGATACGGTAAGCAATATGTCACTTACTCAGGCACTTCAAGAACACAAGGATAGAAGAAAAAAAGATAATAATGCAGTCATGACCATGGTTATTAAACGGTCCAAGCCCTCTTCAATTACCCATCAGTCGCGGCTTGGCACAGATGAGCTCTTTATTGCAATTGATCCTCAGACAAAGCAGCTTGTATACTATGAGGAAAAAGCAGACCAGCTTAAAGTGATTGTATCTCTTGATAATTCACTGCTTATTGATAATCCTTCTATTTCTTTGCACAATGACAAACAGGTTTCTTCTTTTCACAACCTCTATTTGTTTCTTTTTTTGGGGGGCGGGGGGTGGTGCAGGGGGTGGGTCAGGGGGGAGTGCTGGCTTGATTTGGGGTTGCAACCATTCATTTTCAGTTGATGCACCAAGTTTATATTTTGAATTTCCTCCATTTATTTTCTCTGATGGCAGAAACCTGTGTTTATCTTTTATGCTTTTCATTCTCAAATTGATTCCCACTAAAATATCATTTTGTTATTGCAGGATTGCTATATTGACATATGCTCTCCAGAAGTTCTCAGTCTTTTCACTGACAATTTTGATTATCAACACCTACGCCGTCATTTTGTGAAGGGATTGCTGGTTGATGATGTAAGTTCTTTCCTCTTTTTGCCATTTTTTTCCCCATTTTTTTTTCCAAGCATACACTCTCCTGTGAGATGCGCTTGATGCATGCAAAGATTTGTTTTTGAGGACTTGTACAAGTTACACTTTGTGATCATGAACACAGAAGCACACATCAATCCAAACAAATAGTCACAGACACTAGCACCTTGCAATTCATGGAAAAATGTAAAAAAAGAATGCTTGTAACCCACAACCTTGTTGCTTCTTATAAAAATTTACCTTAGTTGTGTGCATGCTCCTTTTTTTTTTTTTTTTTTGTGTTTATTGCTATTCTCTATAGGGCAAACCAATTCGCCAACTGTTATATGTAGAAGAGGAACATTCATGCTGTCATCTTTTCTTCTGTGCAATATCCTTCTTGGCGTGCCTTGATGTATTCAAGTTGTTCATCGTTGTTAATGTGTACCTGCAGAATTGTTTCTCTTTGGTTTGTTGGATAGAATTTGTTTTTCTAATGTATTTATGGCACTTCTTTTTCCAGTTATGCTATTTTTGATTTACCTTTTTTAAATGATTTATGAAAATTGGTGTACATCTTTCCTGTCAATGTTGTCATTTCTTTGAAAAAAAAGCTGTCATGTTCTATGAAGCCCTTTATCTACGGTTTTCAGATTATGGGTTACAAAATCTTCACCCATGAAATTCACTCAAGTTATGCGGCTAGGATTGATAACTATCGGAGCTATGATACCATCAGCAAGGACATAATCCAAAGGTGGACGTACCCATTTGTTCCAGATGTGAAATTTTTTGAAAATTGTGCAACTAGGCTAGAAAGAGAGGGAATGTATCGAGCATCAGGTTAGCACTATCAATGTACTTTAATTGACTTTGCACATTTCCTTGAAATTTTTTAATTGGGATGTATTGCAAATAGTTGCCTTTTTCATTTTCAGCCATTTGGAAAAATTGCTCTGTTTTTCTTGCAACTGCAGAAATAACTTTCAATGAGTTACTTGTCCTGGAGCTATATTTTCCTGGAGATAACTTTCAACAAGTTTTGTGTCTTGGAGCTTCCTAATGTCTTCTTTCTGTGACTGTGTGATATGGGAATGGATTATGTTTTAATACTATTTCTTGGAGATATATTAGCACAATCCTTATCTTAGTCATATGTCATTTATGGAGCAGTCCTGACTTATGTGGTCTTTTATCTTCACGGTGATTTTGAAAACACTGCTGGTGGCATATTGAAACAGAGTATGTTTAATGACATCTCTTCACCTGTTTGTTGTTGGTTATTGGGCTATTCAAAATAAAGGCAAAAAAAAAAAACTGGTGGCCTTGTGGGCTGTTGGTGATATGATAAATAACACCATTTTTTTCTTACAGTCCTGTTTCCTTGTATAATTAGCATAACATCCTTATCTTCAAGGGGCCACTGTTTATGATTTCCTCTTGGTTTACATTATGGTTTTCTGATGACTTTTCATTGCAATCCTTGATTTGTTTTCTCCAGAGATAGAGCAATCACGTTCTTCGCATATTGGTCCATTGACTGTTATTGGAAAAGGGACCACAATTGGGAACAACTCAATGATTTTGAATTCTGTTATTGGAAAAGGTTGTGTTATTGGATCAAATGTTTCAGTAGTAGGTTCCTATATATGGGATAATGTCACCATTGAAGATGGCTGTGAGCTGAAGCATGCAATAGTATGTGATGGGGTGATCATAAAGTCAGGAGCAGTTCTGGAACCAGGTGTAGTGTTGTCTTTTAAGGTATGTCATGAAACACTCCACTCTTTCATTTTCCTTTTTCCGAGTCACTGCTGTCTGAAACTTTTGTTGGAGTTTAGCCAAACTTTGCTACCAAGATTTTTCTAATATGTATGAGGTAATGTTGGCTGCAACACCTCAATGTAAGAAAAATCAGAGATGCAGTGAAATATTTGACACTGGAAAGTAGATTGTCCAATAATTTAACAATTCTTATGTTACATGGTGATATTGAAGTTTCAGTAGTGCTTTTTAGATTAATGTGGAATGCCAATGTTGTATGCAAGTAAGTTGAGCTGTCACTGTGTGAATATCATCGTGGTCTTTTAGTGAGTTATTGATTACTTTTGGACCTATTAGATTCATAACCAGCCCAACTTTTTCTTTTTTCCAGGTTGTAATTGGCCAACAATTTGTTGTCCCTGCTTACTCAAAAGTGTCCTTATTACCACAGCCTACCCAGCAAGATAGTGATGAAGAATTGGAGTATGCTGACAATAGCCATGGAACAGTGGATTCATGTAAGTTCTGATGCCTAAGATTGTCTTGTTGGATTGGTACTTGGTATGTTTTGTACTTTTATTTGCCTGGGCAGAACAAAAACCATGTAATTTTGATTTATCCTACTGAGGCAGAGATAGTTTACGGCCTCATGTTTGTTATTTTGACAAATAGCATTGACTCTGTCGTGGTGATAATGCTCCTTCTAAACTTTGGTATAGGGTCGCCATTTTCTGTGTGAGAGTAGGCCCTTACTCAGGAACTGGATGAGGACATATATGAAAAAATATGAGATAATGTATCCATTTCTTATTATTTTGTGTGTTTTGCAGCAACTATTGGTACTGTGGATAAATTGAATGGAGATGTGACATCTGAATTATCTGAGACACAGCACTGGCCTTCATCAGAGGTTTGCCAGTGAGCTTTGTTTATGTATAGTACGAGAATTGCTTTTCCCAACTGTTTTCTGTGTTTGGTTATACCTTGTTGTTCCTGTACCATATTCAGAAACAGCATTGTGTGGGAGTGGGCTGTTGAATGGGAGACAAGAAGAGTTGCATTGTGGGGTACCTTGAGAAATAAAATAAAGACAGGAAAACATAATTGAGGCTTGCAAATAACAAGACCTCTCAGAGAGAGGGGCATATTTGTCTCAGTTGTCAAGGAGTAATGATGACAAATTTTATGGTGTCTAAATTTTGAATGTCATCAATGTTCTTTCCTTGTGGGGACATTGGAGAGGCATATTGTCTCTGATGTGGTTGAATAGGTCACTAAACAGTCCCCTTCCCTAGTAATGATAGGTATTGATTCTATAAATCAGAAAGGGCAGAAATACTAAGTTTGGATCATTCTCCATTTGGTTCATCTCACATTCTACTTAGAATAGGTTGTCTCTTGTGTGTTGCATATCTAGGCCTCCTTTCTTCTTATTATTCTTGTATTGTCTGCATTCTGCAATGATACTTTTTAGCTTATTTGTTTCCTGAAAGCGTTGGACCATAATGTATGTGATCTTGTATATTATTAACTGTGGATTATGAATAGTTCACTTGTTTCCATGATACCTGTTATTTGCTTGTCAGCTTGGTCCTGGTGGTGTTGGCCATGTTTGGTCAATATGTGAGGGAGGTCATGAGGAGGAATGGAGGCATTCAGTTGCACCAATCCCTGCTGATAAACTTGCTGAGGCCGCACAAACTGTGGATGATGATTTGGAATTGCTAAATCTGGATGCCGGTGCTCTCTTACCTTCTGGAGAATTAAAATTTGACTCCAACACTAATGGCTCTGAAGATGAGGATATTGAAGACTCTAGAGATGACTCCATCTACTTTGAGAAAGAGGTGAACAAAATTTAATTGGGGTATTTATGAGAATCTCCTCATGTCATTTGCAGAAAGAACCTTGACCATTGCCTTGTGATTTGTAGGTTGAAGCAACCTTTTTGAGGGCTGTTCATGAAAATATCAAAGTTGATGACATTATTCTTGAAATGAATTCACTTAGGTGGGATTTTTTTTTTTTTTTTTTTGCCATGGTACAAAAGTACAAGTTTACAACCCTTTGCTATTTCTCAATCCGTACATAAATGTCAAGAATGAAGAAACATGTCATAAAGGTTACAAATTACCTACCTGGTGGTCTTTGTATCTTCTGTTGTTTTGATTCCTTATGCCTGTAGTTCTTATTGCCTGGACCACTATGTTGTGATGTCTAACAAAGAACAAAGTTGCTCTTTAACAGTGGCTTGTCCTTTGCTTTTTTTTTTATGAGGTGGAAAATAGGTAATTAACATAAATATGCTATTCATAGAACATTTGTCTGATTCTTGAACCATTTATCACATTTCAACTGGTTTGAGAATATACTTTACTTCCATTTACACAACATTTGAAGAGAAGTGGAAGAAGAAGAAGAAGGAGTGTTTTCTGTTTTATCTAAGCTTAACACAGTTTTCCGTTTCTCTTTTCAGATTATCTTACAATATGACATCTGCAGATTGTGCTGGGGCAATATTTTATGCATTGATGAAACTGGCACTAGAAACTCCACATAATTCTCCTGGTAATTACTTTCTCCTGGTATTGTCTTTTATGCACTGGTATGTCTGAGCGGAGCAGTCATTTCCAGAATGAATTGATTGAAAATAACATTAGCAGTAGGTGGAGGAAAATGGGACTTAAAATAAAATAAAAATCTCTGAATCTTCTTAACCATTATGAAAACTTTTCTGTTCAAGCTGGGATGGTAAAAGCACATAGCCATGGAATGCTGAATGGTCATGATCATTGTTAATTTGAATGGCTCTTTTCTTTTCCTTTCCGAATTTTCTTCGGTGGCTGGACAGGGGCTGGAAAGATGAATAATGTTTTTAAATTAGTTCTCACTCATCCAATTTTTTCAGGTGAGTTGCAGCAGAATGTTGCTGGTCTTGTAAATGCATGGCAAAAACTTATGATGTTTTATGCAAAAGAAATTGATGACCAGGTTTGCCCAGTTGATCTTCTGAACTGTGATTTTGTCTTTTACAATTTCATTTTGCCCTCTACTGCTGGCTTCGCCTTTGCCTCACAAATTCTCTCACACTCTCTCATATCTGTTTGTAATCTCCAGTTGCTGAACTCAATTTGGTTTTCCATTTTTCTCTTTTTGTATGAGTCTAATAAGTGGAGATTTTGCTAGTTATAACTAGTAAGTTACAACTACACTTCAGTCTTGCTATCCTGCATTGATTGGTAGCTGGGGATATTTTTAATTTTCATTTCTTTGCCATTGGTTGAGGCAGTTATTAATTAAGAAATATAAGATGCTTTACCCTTTTGGGGTACCATTGAACCTTATTTTCTGACATTCATGCAAGTTTAGCATTATTAAATTTATCTGTACTACTAAAGGATATCAATTTGTTCCTTGCCTTGTTAGCCATCAGCTTGGGTTTGCAGCCAAATCCTAGGTATTTGGTCATATCCTGCAGTTTTTGCAATCCTATTTATACTAATTTGTATGTCCTTTTTCACAAATTTTCTTTCTGTTACTTTGGATGTATTTGCATCATTATAAGTACTTCTATTGACTGGGTTGTAACTTGATGTTAACCTTCTGATAGTAATGATAAACAGATTGAAGTGATACTGAAGTTCGAAGAAATGTGTCTAGAATCTGCTAAGGAATTGTCGCTGTCTTTTGCCCAGGTATTTGCTGCCTTAATTTGGATTATTCATCTCAATGAATGGTTCCAAAACTTATGAAACTAAAACGGCAACACTCCAATTAGCTTTTAAATGTGTCGTCCAGTCAGGTCATTACGATATCATGGTTTTATCATTGACATGCCTTGACTGTCACTAATTGAAGATTTTTATGACTGCAAATGGATGATGTATATAAAGAAAGATGAAAATGATTCCACCTTCAACTGTATATTTAGGGGTGCATTGCAAATTACATTGAGATTGGTTTGGAAAGTAGAATGAAGTAGGCGGTGCATAATGTGGACTTAAAATGCAAGTTTTGGTTAGGAATGTCATGCTAGATTATAAGATATATAATCTAACTGTATTGTGTGCTGAACACTTTGTTTGTGCAAAACTTGACATTCTATATTATCAAAAAGAGACTGCAAATTTTTTAAAGTTCATCCCATTGCATATTGTTCAGCTTAATAAAAACAAATATTTATTAATCATGTTAGCTTTATTCTTGTAGATTTTACATCTTCTGTATGGTAAAGACATCTTAGAAGAGGATGCCATATTGAGGTGGGCTGAAGAGAAAAATGACGCAGATGAATCAGATAAAGTTTATGTCAAGCAGTCAGAAAAATTCATTCAGGTAAGATCATATTATCTACTGAGCATACTAATAAGTACGTGCTATTATGTGATGTCCTTTATGGCCATTGTCATGTTATCAATGTTCTGTGACAGGTTCCATGTCAATCCACGTAGATCTAATAGCCTTTTGTTGTATCCTTTTCTTTTCATTATCATGCGTCAATGAAACATTTTGTGCTTTGGCTTATGAATTTCATCTCGAATGTCTGCGTCCAGTGGTTGAAGGAGGCATCTGAAGAAGAAGATTGATGTTGCTTTGTTTCATCGTAGCGGATGGATGAACACTTTGCGAGTTAGAATTCTGCCATGGGTAACAAGTTTGTGTAACATCACGGTGGTGTAACCTTGATTGTGGGAAACAAAAGAGGGGTTTGTTGGACAGGACCTTCCATCGACCAGAATTAACTTTTGATGATAATTGCCCCCACAACCAAATATATAACAAGATTAAGTGTTCCTCTAACTTGCTATCTGTTTTGCAGCTTTTTCTGCCAAAGTGCTCATGATGCAAATGCATAGAAAGTGTATAGCTGCAGTCGTCCCCAGTATAGAATTTTTACCAAAGACTACCATACTTATGCTAGAAAGGATCATGCAATGTAGAGACCATGTCAAAAATTCATTTCCGTCGAGTAGCACTCTTTTCAGCATGATGTTTTTCCCTCGTTCTTTTGTTTCAGACTTCTCTTTTGTACTTTTAATGTTTGTGTTTTATTGTACTCCACTGGTGCTAAGGTCGTTATAAGTTAAAATGCTAGTGGGATGTTTTTGGATTGAAATAGATAGTTTTGCAATAACTTTCTTGTTTCGAGTGATTCTGTGGCTGCGTCTTGACCATGCAACAAAGCATCAGACTCATGAAATGGCAATGAGAAGTTAATCCATCTTCAGTAACGTAATCACTACAGCATAAACATGACAAGTAAAACGGCATATTTCTTTGAGCCGATCACCGTGGTGGCCCAGGTGGAGGAGGTGGCCCCCATGGCCCAGGCGGTCCTGGCGGTGGTCCACCAAATATTGGCCCACAACAGCTCTCTAGGACACAGCAGCAGCACAGCACGTAGAAACTGCATACAAATGAAAGTCATGAGCTAGCATCTTGTTATTTTATCTGCCGAAATAATAATAATAATAATAAACCAAACCGAACCAAGTAGCAACACGAATTGGGCCATTATGGGTCAGCGAGTGTTGCCCTATTGGGCCAAATGTCATGGCTCTCAATGGCCCCAACTCGTGCGTTGGGATGCTTCTTCTTCTTTGGAGTCAAAACCTGGTCCCGCAATCCGCTCCATCCGACCGTAAAGAATTGCTCACCTTAATACAATTTATTCTTGTAGCAATATGTACTTATAATCAAACATGGATTCAAAACTTCAAATTCATGTTCCCCAAGGTATAATAATTTTCAATTTTAGTTGAAATTTAATCGATCAGCTTAACAGTTGTTTCTCAATTTTGTCTACGCATAGCTTTACTAGTAAAGCTTGTGACACCCTTTTTTCAGAGTTTTGCTAGCTACGAGTCAAGGTATTTACATAGGAAAAGCTCACCAGGAAGACACAAGGCGGCATATACCATGACAGCAGAATTCACAGCAGCCACAGATCCCTGGTCCTCCGGGAGGTCCTCCAGGTGGCGGTCCCCAGCCCGGCGGTGCCATTTCTATCTCCCACACACCAAATTAACAAGTTATCTCTCTAAGAATGCAACGAGAACTGCACTGAAGCTAATGTAAACGAGATGAGAGACTATTTTTGCAGATTTTTTATAGAGTACGTAACAAGGAAGAGAAGAAGAGATTGGTTCAATGGAATGAGACAACGGGCAATGTATGCATGTGCTGAGATTTATAGGATTAACTTGGTAACAAGAAAGGGGATTGGCTTAATGGCTAAGGAGTCTTCAAATCCCAAGAGTAGGTTTTGGACTAGTAAGTAAGTGGTATGCTGATCATGTGCTCTGATCTGTTGGATAAAAGGGGTTGTGGAAATGGTTCCCCTCAGGAACCTACCATTCAAACCCCAAAATTTCCCCAAATAGAGCATGGCTTTTTATAGAAGCTTCAGATTTATTTAAGGCTTAACTCTATGATTTGGTCGCCAATTTTGTGAATTTCCTTATTTTTGGTCACTTATTTTTACTTTATACAATTCGAATCACCAACTTTTTTAAAGCTAAAAAATAAAAAAATAGAGGGGTCAATGTGGGCCTTTTCATCAAACGCTACACTGAACAGAGCTCTACCAATGCATGTATCTCAAAGGTGATATTTGTAAGATATCTATAATTAAGTTTAGACATTGACATAGGCATAAAAATAATTCTAACGAAATGTGCGTGCGGGATTTAACAAGATGACATTTTTATTTAAGAAGATGGTATTCTCCCAAACCGAACCAAAAAGTGTGTCATAAATATAATTAGACCGGTCTAGAATGTCATTAACAATTTATAAAAGTTATCCTTATGATTAAGTGTCAATGTCGTGTTTTTTTTTTTTCTTTTTTTCATCTCGCATAATTTCATTTTCCAACTTTAATGCTGGTTGCTACGATCTCCTAGCTGTCAAAATTCTAATATAGATCAGATCCACGTGAAAATATTCCTTGCTCTGACTTCATTAGTCCTAGACTTTTTAACAAAAATCTTGGTTATCTTCTGCCGACGGCTCTTTTCCAAGTGGCATAGCACACAGTATGAAACCCAATTTTTGTTTTATACGATGATTTCACATCAGTGTCTGATGCACAAATCCACGTAACTACGTTAGTTGTGTCTTCCGCAGGTCCAAAAAAGCGTCCACCTAGGCATTATCTAATTGGAAAATTGAAAATCAGAATTTCCCATCGTTACTCCAGATGTTTTTTCTTACTAAGACTTAACTATATAGAAAATACAGATAAATATAATATAATTAATATTACATGAAATAATATTTTATATTATATAAATAGTATTGTATTATATAAAATTTTAGTACAAAATATTATTTACATGATAATAAATATTATTCGTGTGAATTTAATTGTAGTTACTTAGTATTTTGCTCAGTGCAACCATTACTTGAGTCTTTTTATCTCGTGGTTTCCTCCTTATCATCACTTACTGGATTTGAGGAAACTCTTTCGGTAAGATCAGACATTTATCCCACAGATAAATAAATCAACTCAATTTTATATTTTGCTGTAATTATAGGAAAATTTACAAACTGGGAAAAAAGAGTTTCACCATAACACGAATATTTGATGCCATACTGAAAAATCAACTGGGTTACATCTATTATTATTACGGAAAAAAAAAGAAAAGAAAACATTATGAGAGCAAACTCTCATATATAGTAATATAAAAGACATAATCTAACGTTTGATCCTCAACAGTCATATGTAACAAATGCATTCAAGTTTCAAACTTGACATGACAACTTTTTCTTTTTTTTTTCGGGTACAATGAGAGTGAGTTGGAATGAATTTATTACATTTTTTAAATATTTTAAATTTATTAATTTTTTCTGGGTACATAAAAAAGGCCGAAGGCAGCAACAGCCACAGGAGCAGGAACGCCCAATACGAGGGTGCAAGCAGAGGAGGATCATGGCCCGGGTGGTCCGAATGGGCCGGGTGGTCCACCTGGACCACCAAAGCAGTCTCGTAGCAACCAGCAACAGCACAAAAAGCTCAAGCTGCAAGATCAAATTAAGACAAATTAAGTAAGACAGTCTAACAATTAACAAACTAAGCTAGCACTAATTTTTCATTAATTTCAGATCATGGTCCTTGCTGCCGAAGGGACAAAAGAAACATTGTGACAGAGAAGAAGGAATAAAAGAGAAGAAATAACAACTAAGACAGTAAAATATGTACTTAAAATCGTTCTAAGAGTCTTAATTAAAGTAAAAACTAATTAATTGGAGATTACTTTTAATAAACAAAAGACAAGAAAAACCAAAGTTGAAAAACATTCTTTTTTTCTGTTTTCAATTACACGTAAAAAAACCCAGTTAGATTTCACGTACCAAGAACCTATAGTGTCACAAAAGCCGCCAAAGAAACCGGGCGGTCCCGGTGCGGGGGGACCCCATCCAGGCGGCCCTCCGGGCCCTCCGGGTCCTCCTGGTCCTCCTGGTCCCATTGCTTGGTGGCCTCCTTAACACAAACTGGCTTAGCCGGACGCAGCACCACCGCACCACTCACCACCAGGCACCAATAGACGTAGAAAATTAACGAGCACAATGTAGATGAGACACGCGATGTTTCCAGTCAAGTTGGTCTACGATTTATAATGGGAGTTTTCTTAGGCTTGAAGCATCGGGGCATCTACGGTCACATCCACGACACATTAAGTTTGTATCCCAATCGAGTGCCTGCAGCTAACAGCTTTTGACCTTCTCTTCCAAACCTAACATTCAAACCTACAATTCCTTCACAACACAGTCGTCTTTGACCATCTATCCATATTTGTTTATAAATTGATGCTTGCTTTTGTCCCCATGGAAACAATAAAGTTAACGTCTAGCATACAAAAATTGCGTTTTGTTTGTGTTGTTTCCCTTGCCGCTCTACACTGTCTTGCAAGTAAACTTTATAAACAAAATCTTAGAAACGCATGTGACACCTATTGATTGTAATTTGCTACATGACAACGGACCCCGTTAATCCATCTAGTAACAATGTTTTGATTGCTATTGATTAAAAAAAAAAAAAAAAGTAAAGTTCATAAAATTTATTCATAGGATTCGTCGGCAGAAACAACAGTATATGTAGTACACGGTTTAATTTGGGTCAACCAAATCCTGCTAGTGGGCCCAAAACAAACCTAACACCAAACACCAAGCAGCCCATTTGGCGGCGCACAATTGTAAACCAATCCGAAGAGTTGGTTAGTTGGGAAATGAGCGACGTCTCTTATCTGAAAATCCGTGGGCCTAAATTTTCTCCATTTCCAAATCTGGGTATTACAGTTTTTATAGTCTCTGTTTTGTCCATAGCCCCAAAAGACACAAGCTTTAGAGTCAACAAACAGCCAATCAATGGGCTTGGAGATGGCAAAATGAACAGGTAGGTTTTTGCTCAGGGAATAATATAATACATTGTGAGCCAGTAAGATTCCCTACCTGCCAAGGAATATCCATTTCCCACATATTTCCATAAAGCAGAGAATATAACATGGAAATGTCAAGATATTCTTCAAACTTGCACTTGGCTTTCGTGGGATCAATGCTCTCTATAACCATAGAACAGGGCGAACGGCGGACAAAAGATGCCATTTGGGTCGTCTAACTCAGTATACTTATCAAGTGAAATCCTTTGTATCTCTCTTTGTATCTGTACAGTAACTCTGCAACCATCACTAGGATCCCTTACATTATGGCTGCCAATCCGATGGTATCCCCCTCATCGATTCTAGTTTCTGGGGCGCCAACCGAGCTGCGAGGCCTTGCTGGAGGTAGGAGGAAACGGAATAGTGAGGGGACACACACTTTTCAGGAGTTATGTCTACAGATGACCTAAAAATGGAACTCCAAAGCAATTATGGTAAGAGTGATAAGTATTAAGAATTCAAGATGTCGAGAGAGCTTACTTGTAACATTTGTAATTACGTTTACACTTTTCTGAGCGGCTAGTGCCCTCAACTGGTTCCCAGTAGCTAATACAAGCAAGCTTTTCATATGCTGCTTTTGTTCCTTTGGGCTAGATGTCTTTGTCAAAGCTTCTTCAAAAGCTGCCAAATCTTGGGGTGTAATGCAAGGAAGAGAGAGTAGAACCTATGGAAATAAGAAAAGAGAACAAAAAAAAAAACATCTTCAATTTTGTGGTCTTTCAGGAACTCCTCGATCAGATGAACAGGATTTGCATGTATAAGTAGTTAATACCAAAATCCTTAGTGCATGGCGTGAGAACTAAGAATCTACCTGCCTTGGAGCTGGATCTCTATCACATAGATATACGAATATCTCTCGACAGAGAGCAACCAGATCAGCACTGATAACAGCATTTGACTCAAGTGCTAAACCTCTGATGACTGCTGAGAACAGATCCTTGGAAACAAATTGTCGGAGTTCAGGGTTATTTGTTGATATAGACAAAAGAACCACAGTGGCACAAAAGGAAGAAACTTTTGTCACAGCTTCACCATCAGTCCATGTGAAGGCTTGTAAACAAATATGCAATATTGGAAGAGCCAAGGTTTGGTGCTTCAAAAGGTAACTGTACAGAAATTAACTTTGCAATGTAAGCAAAAACGAAACACAAAAATATTTCAAAATACTTTCAGAAGTGAAACACAGCAATAGCTAAGTTACTGCATACATACCCAACCATAGATTTTGAGGCAAATGCATCCAAGTCCTTCAGTGAAGAAGTGTCCATGCGGCTAACATGCCCAGATTGTTCTAGAGAAGGAAGCCCGGTATTTAGTAGTGGTGAAGCTATTGTTGAGAGAAGTGAGCATATCTCACGAGTTAGATCTCGGAGAAGTTTCTCCTCCATTACTTCCACTTTCAAGGCTGATCCCACAAGAATGTGCTTAACATCTGGAACCTTAGCTTTACCTTCAGTCAAAAGGCTGGACCAAGAGAAGCTAAGAGCTTGCTGCACATGGAGGAATAGTGGAGAGAGGGGCTTTTCTAGCCATACCTCCCACATTTCTGAAGGGCAAGATTTGACCAAAGGTATTACAATTGAGTGTACAAGCTGCCGTATATGCCTGAACTCCATTGACTGTATATTTTCCATAAGTGCCTCAACAACAGTATGAACATTCAAGCAAATGAAAAATGGATCTACAATAGTGGCTGATAGACCCAACACATTGTACCTAGAATTATGGAAGATGCATGACAATTGATCAAGATTAGGCTTTCTTGAAAACAAAATAATCATTATCCCATCCAACCCAAACCCTTCCAGTCATCCTCATGGGTGAGTGTCAGCACAAACGAGTGTGTGTGTGTGTGGAGAGAGAGAGAGAGAGAAGCAGTTAAAAAATCAAGCTTCACATCAAGCCTTAGAACAACTACAATAATCAGAAAAGCAGAAATGATATGTAGAAGTTCCAGAAAAACATAAAACACCCCAAGCAGCACCATACTTACCCACTATCTCGGATACCTTTTAACCAATTCCGAATATCAGATTCATTTGTCTCTACATTGCCCTCCTTGCTCATTTCAATTTGTGATCCATCTGCAAAAGTTAAACCGCCCTTTGACAATTTAGGGTTCCCTTCCCCAAGAAGACTATGTCTCTCTACATCACTCATGGTCATAGCAGCTTTGACCTCTCTAGGCAATATTTCACAGATGGGTGGAGACCAGAGTGAATGTATGGCACGAAGCAGCTGCAAGTGAAGACTATTTTCAAAATCAATGGTGCTTGAATTACTGCTTAAAAGAATATTAATAAGAGGAATGATCATACCTTTAAGAGAGGAGGTAGCATCCAGGATAGATGAGAAGCCATTGGGTGCAAAGAAGTACTTGCGGTTGAGCTGTCTTGTACATTCAAACTGCCTTTTTTCATTCCACTCCGTTTCAATGCCTTCTCAAAGAATGTCACAATGTGGAAAATTGACCACATAAATGTTGTGTTAGAAATTAATTCCACAAGACCCAGTGGTTTAGACAAATAATTGCTCTGCCACTCTAATTCTGCCCACTGCTTACACAAAGGTTCTAACAACCAGGCCAAAACTTCTTGTTGTTGTTGGACCCTGCATCCAGTTAAGAAAGTTGGACGATTAAGAAAAAGGGAGTTAAGTAAGGAAAATACAACTGGAACACATTGCAATAAGAAACTACCCTGCAGCCGAAGCCATGACAAGAAATGCTTCACCAAGAAGATTGTGTTCACTACGAAGTAGACAATCTTCTCTTTGCATATAAGCCATGGTGTCTGCTATTCCCTACAATAGAAATTCCAGTCATGCTATAAAATCAAGCCCAAGGATGTTAAATTATTGCATTATAGATATTCAAGTAGATTAATGCCCTTGATAGTTGTAAGCTCTGCAATCTTTCTAGACAGGACCAAGAGACATGTTAACAAAAAGGAATAACTGGCAGGCAAATAAGCACCTTCATGTGAGGCAAAATGCTTTTGTCAGCAGCTTTGGCTATTCGAATAAATGATGTACAAATATGCAACCTTGCATATCGTGCACCACTTGTTGAAGGATCCTGCTGACAAACAAGAGCATCATGTTATCCAATACGTTCCATTTTTAAGGAATGGCAAAAGAAAATTACAAACAAGACTGGTGTTCAGAAGGACCTTGACAGCATATGGAAGTGAGGTTAGAAGCTCAAATAACTTGTTGATAACACTGCCAACTGCATCTGGGGTACTGTACTTCAAAAAGAGGCCTAATGCATCCAGATAGTGTGCGAGGACTTCCACAAGAGCTGGTTCCGTCCATTTCAGAGATAAAAGTTGCTGAAGCAAACCTTCAATCACCCAGTTCATTTTCTCAGCATGTACTCATGTTGAAAACATAAAACTCTAATCAAATAACAAAAATGTTGCTTACAGACCTCCAAATATTCCACATACTGCATGATGAATTTCAGAATTACCCCCAGCATATTCATTTGACCCATCAAAAATTGCACTTGCAACATTCTCAAGGGCCACTTGCATGCTTTCCATCACAGCTAAGCCCTGAAATCTTGAAAAATGCATCTTTAGGACAGAAATTTCAATTGAATCATGAAGTGAAACCGGAATTGCAAGATGTCCATAAACTCAAATCTATTGACTAGCAATCCATGAAAAAATTTCTAAAAAAGAGTTTGCCACTGCACCTGAATAGGCATTGGAGAAATCAAGAGATTCTGAATGATTCTTTCAGAAACTTTAGCACCAGCCATTAGTGGCTTGAATGAGGCTACAAACTTTATGAGCTCGGACTGCATTAACAGATATGCATGACAGAGAATCCCAGACAAATGAAAACTTGGAAAGAGAAAAAAAAAAACAGAATGGAAAGTGGGACAAATGATGAAGACAACATTAAAAAAAAAAAAAAAAAAAAAAAAAGCCCACACTTGCAAGTACCAAATTCAAAGACAACAATCAAACATAAAGAAAAACCTCAGAAGAATTTTTAATCCACAACAAGAATTCATCAAGTTATGACATTAAAGAAGAAGCATTAGTCTCATGCAATGCATACCAGTTTGGAGCGGTACTGGCTGAAGTCACCTTTGTTTTCAAAATCATCACTCCATAACTCTAAGGAACCCATAGCAAGAGGCATCCCAGGAAAAATTCTTTCTTTCTTAAGCAGGCGGTGAAAAGAGATATCCAGAATTGCACTACAAGTATCATCATTCACAAGACTTAAAATTTTTGCCTTGTCTTTATCAATCTGTTTGGAACCAGAGCCCACGTTACTAACAACAGAGCCCTCTCCATAAGCATGCACAGTAACTTTTGGCTTTGACAGTAAATCTCTCATTAGCACCTACAAGACAAATAAATATGGAAGACATTTAATTACTCAGGTGAGTCAACTAGGTTCATTAATTAATTAGCAAATAAAAATATGGAATAGACTTTCACCTACCACCCAAAACAGCAGGGATTGATAATGAAGAGCTAGCTTAAAATGCTTAAAAAAGCCCAGCATCTGAAAACATTATCAAAGGTTTACATTGTAAATGCTTCTAAAAAATACAAGTGTTTTCTAATGCTTGGAAATACTCCACAATTTTCAATTAGACTGATGCGTTATCATTACCTGCTGCAAATAAAGTGCGAGTACATTCATGTCACTAGAAATGCATTGCAAATTAGAAGAGCCCAAAGATACCATGCTCTCACATATATATTCTGAAAACTCGAATTCATTCTCATCTATACCATCCACATTGGACCCAGATTTGCACAAAAATTCTCTTGACACATTCATCAAAATCTGAAAGATATTACTCATTACAGAATCAAATTCTGAAGCAGAGGCATCAGTAGGTCTCTTCCTGCAAATCAAATCACATTAACCATGATAGTCATTCGGAGGTAGAAAAACATTGGATGAAACTACAGAAGTCATCAAATAAGCCATCATACCTTGGACAGACAAGTTTAAAAAATTCACAAGCATGAAGGCGAAAATCAGGGGAAGAAAGTAAAAAGCCACACCTACAAAGAAAGAGAACATAAGATGATAACAACAATCCATGGCAATAATTGTGGGCTGTTTAGATGATCATACCCGTGGATTATTCCATATTTAGCTAGATCCAACAAAGGAGCCCACTCAGCATATGCATTAATAGCATTCAAAGCAGCTGTGACAGTGGCTGCATGCTGTTTTGCAATGTCTAGTTGTTGTCTACCTACTTCACTCATAGCAGCTCCAAAGTGCCTTTCTAGTAACTGTTACAATTATGACATAAAGATAATTCCCAAAAAAAATAGGAAAATAGGCAACAAAGGTAGTGTTCAAGCAGTACAGTGTACAACAAAGGTAAAATTTCAGGTAATGACTGAGTAAGCCGCCGCAGCAATAGTCTACGCCGATCACCTATAAATGAATTCAAAAACATCATAAGAAAGCTTCATTTATAACTTTTTGAACTCCAAACAATTACACTAAACACAAACAATAAAATTTTCAAGCTCTGCAGAGGGCACCATTTATAGAATCTTTGACCATCCAAGAAAAGGGGAAAAAACCTTTTTTTTTTTTTTTTTTTTTTTAATTTTCATCACATAGTGTTTAGTTACAATAAAATAACTTTATTGTAACTAGAGGTCACAAATTCAAAATGCAGAAACAAACTCTTTGTAAAAATAAGGGCAAGGCTGTGTGCATTGTATTGTAACACCTTTTTAGGGTTCAGTTGTGCTGAAGGAATCAACATTTATCATTGTCTGGTATTTTTTAAGCTCATATTCAATTTTTCAGAGACCATCGTACACTTATCTATACACACATAGAAAATGGAATTGACTGCCAAAGAAAATTCATTATAAACCTTCCAAATCTTCATTGTGAACTGTGATATCTTCAGGAAGCCACCTCAACATCATCGAAACTAATTCAGCCTAATTCAATGAAAAATAATAATAATGAGAAACTGAAGCATGACTAAAAAGCGAAACATAACTGGTTAGGAAAAAAAAAAGTGATGCCAAACCACTAAACTTACTCGCCCAGGACCCTGGTTGGATAGAGAGACCAAAGTTGGAAGCAGATCATGCCACAGTTCTACACCTTCTCTTCTGACAATCTATACAAGGCAACAAGCAAACAAAAATATGAATGTCAACAACAAGTGTCGGCAATGAATGTCATGATATCCTAGAGAAACATGATAAAGACCTCGGCAACAACGACAGCAGTCTGACTTTTCAGTGCCCATTCTTCACAAGAATTAGCAATCTCAGACATCACCTCGATGGAAACATTTGCAAAGTTCCTTCGTTCTATTGGACTTAGTTCCTCCCATCGCAATCGGACCAAATGCTGTTAAAAAAATACTTAACCCATTCAATTATTATCTAATGCTGTGTCAAGTGATTATAAGACTACCAGAAGGAAAAGGAATTTTAGATTGAACCTGCAGCATTTTGAAAGCATGCAATCGAATTTCGGAAAACCAATCTTTTTTGACAAGAAGGAATGATACATTTGCCAAGACCCATACATTTCCTGTTTTGACCTACAAATTTTCAAGCGTATGTAAGTAACACAAGGTAAATGTGATAGACAACTACCAAGGAACTTCAGAAAATTCAGTATGGCTAGCAGTAGTATAAGCAAGAATAATTGGTAAATTAAGACATGTTTCAGGGAAAAAAAAAAGGAAAAAATAATTGGAGACATTATATAGCAAAATCAAAACTTTTGATTAAAGCATGTAAGTCGAGTAATTCTAGAACTTCGAGAAAGCTGCTTTGGAGATTCAATGTGAATACACTCTAACAACATTGAGAATTACTAAGTATCTAACCTGAAACTCTATGAAAAGAAACATAGACAGGACAAATTTCAATGTTATGAAACTAACCATGAAGCCAAATTAGCACCATTTACTCTCCAATTTAAAAAAAAAGAAAAGCCTAAAAACACTACAAAATAAAACCAACCAGAACAGATAAAAAATAAAAATTACATTGCTGATATGTCCAAATTTAATAGCACAACTAAGAAATAAAACAATCAGCGATGACTGACACTCCCGATAAGCACAGTGTCGATATTTGTATAGCTTAAATTGAACACCTTTGCTGTGCAGTGTCCAAACCAAGAACCCCTCCAATATAACCTAAAAAACCAATTAACAAACCATTTTCCTTAAACCCCAAATCAAATTCATACTCATTTCCACAAAAAGTTGAAAACTTTACAACTTCTAGCCGTGTTGTATTGATCAAAGTTTAAAAATTTCTTCAGAACCTGATGAACTAATACAATTAAACACAGAGATAGAAGAAGGTGGGGCAGGGTAGAGAGGAAGTACGGAATTAAGATAGGCGGCGGCCGCTTTGCGAGCATCAGGACTGGAGTTCCAGTCCAGAGCCGCCACAATGGCTCTAGCCACATTGTTTGCTATGTTATTGGCGTCGCTCTCCTCCATCACTACCAGTAAAGAAAAGGGTCCGTTCAACAAGCTTGTGCTGATTGCTAGAGATAGAGAGAGGGTTTTCTTTATGCAAAAGAGATGATGGATTGTTTTTTCCTTTTTTTTTTTTTTTTTTTTTTAAGGGAGGGGAGGGAGAAGAAGGAGGAGAGAAAAATAAAGGGAATTGACGTTGTTTTCTTCGTTGGAATAACTTGTATGTGGGGTTTATTTTTCGTATGTATGTATATACATGTGCACATGTGTTGTGTCTGAGGCTTTTTGCACCTTTGGCCTAGGTTGCTTCGCACATCATTTTACAATTTATGTTATGCCAGAATTTTGATTATCCTTATTTTGTAATTTATTTAATTATTTTAAAAATATTTTAATCTGATTAAAATTTTTAATTAAAATATTATTGAGAAAAGATCAAGTTTAGAAATTTTAATAGTAGTGCTTATTTCTTTTCTTATCAATTAGAAAATTAGTATAAAAAAAAAACTTTAAATTTTAAAATATTCACTATTTAGTCATCAATGGCAATTCCAAGAAAGCTTGATAGAGTGTCAGTTTTAAGTTAACTTAACGTGAAAATTTTGTCATTTTCTAATCAATAGTTTTATGAGCATGAAGCAATTAATCAGAATTATAGTTGAATTTGTACTCAAATCTCACTCATAATTGTCTCCACTCTCCAAATCAAGTAGATAAAAAATGATTAAATGTCTTTAATAGAGAGATTGAATGTCAATTATTTATGGTCGTGTTTATCTTTCTTTATATATACCAAAAACATGTTTATCCGCAGTTCAAGAACTGTGGAGCTCGCATTGACCGCATGTTGTCAGAACTCCAAATAAAAATGCATGGATACACCTAAGCATTTGGTATCGAGAAATTCCGAAAGTCTTTAAAATCTAATTCATAGTAATATTTATTTATTTATTTTTGAGATCCTAGTATCAGATACTGGAATTTCTTTGAACATGAGATTTGGTATTTAAATTTTTGATATAACTAATTCCCTTTTTTCCTTACAGATTAACATTATTATTAGTAGTATTCCATATGACCCTAAAGTGGAATTAGAAAGTTAATGTATTACAGTCACCAAGTGTTGGAAATCCAAATCCTAGTTTTATATGTAGGATTTAAAGGTAACTTGCTTAATCCTTTATCAGAAGACTCCTCTTATCTTGACAAAAGAGTGCCTTGACCAAGCAATGAAAATCAAACAGTGGGGTAGAAGTTACAGTTGAGCTCTGTACTCAGCTAGCGACAAAACCTGGTCACATAGTTCTCTAATATTTCATCAAATCAACTTTAATGCTTTCAGTTCCCCTGGTTATCATCGCTGCCTCCTTCTATTCTGTCTCAACTTCTTCTGGCAATATCTGCAAAAAATTTTAGGAGAAATAAGAGAAAACATAAATGACAACCATCTCCGTCTACCAAGAAAAAATGAAATGGCATCAGGCGCCATATAGTCCAACAAGCTGTTCAAATTGAGAGTTTGAGCTTGCGAAGGTCTGCTCACTGCAGTATACTCCATATGCTATCAACCAGCTTATGGCACAGGAGTGCAGATAGGATAACATACAAAGTACCACCATCTAAATAGGTACTTCATTTTAGCCACCATCACAGAAAACATGTAACTGCCACACACAAAAATCCAGGATTCTACCTCAGAAAACTCAAGCTCGGTCCCGGGTACGTATCATTTTCATCACTTTGGCATAAAGAATGTTGTCCTGCACCATCCTCAAAAGCTCATGGAAATGCCAGCCATTCCTTTCCTTCGCCCTCATTGCATGTGTGTTGAGTTCCTTATCAAGATCATCTGACAAACCAATAGCTTGAATGGCCATTGTATCCACCTATAACAAAACAATACGCAATGATTAATTCAAGGACATCAATACAGTGCTTATGTTTTAACTAAGATGCCACATTACAACCAACAGCCAATATTTTCACACACGTTATCAGATAACAGGGGACACCTGATTTGAAGACCTTAAGAAACAAAAAATGGCTCCGAGCATATAGAGACAAGCATATGACATTCCAGAAATAGAATGTGTAAGCGAAAAAATATACCTTATCAGGATTGAACTTAAAGCTCGTATCTAGATAAACTATGAAATATAGCCAAGGTCATTGATGCCAAATCTTGAGCAGCCAAACCAGATATCAGTTCAGACAAGTGACTCCTAACACCCCTCATCAATTCCCCTTCATCTAACACTTTAGAGAACTTTAGAGAACAATAATAACACTTTGATTACCACGCCAAAAAAACAGCAGCAACAACAATAATTACCCCAACTTTAGAGAACTTCCCCTTCATCTAACACCTTAAACAGAGCAAAGCCCCCTGGGGTCTCAAATAGCACAAGCATTTTTAAGCGCCTCTAGGCATACCTGCCAAAAAGGACGAAAAATTAAACCCAACTATCTCTTAAACTCACTCACATAATAACAAAATAAACTTGCACCAATAGTTTTAACAAATTATTGCCCAAGACTCAATCTTTATTGCATGGAATCCAAGAAAAAATTTCACATAGCCAAAGAAGACATTAGAAAACAGTCTTAATAAAAATAAACATCAACAGTCCATCAAAAGAAGAAAAAACATCAACAGAATTGAACCCTACGCCAACATAAAATCAGACCTAAAAAAAAAAACAGAAAATGAGATCAATATATTAGCTGTATCGCTATAAACCACCTCAAAAATACCAAGAAACAAAGCCGCATGAGTCATTCCATACAACCAAAATTGCCCCGACTTGCCTAACCTCAGAAAAGAGAACAGAAAATTAAAAAAAGAAGCCACCTTGACTTCAATATTATGTGTTTGTTGTGTGTGCGTGGGTGTGGAGATGTACACTCAGACACACACTTTAGAAGTGGTTCGTGCGGGGTGGAGTTGCATTGAAGCTTTTCACGAGAAAATATGCTTACCAGTTCACTGTTCGTGTTCTAAAGAGTGGGAGAAGATGTTGTGGGGTTAAATGTTCTGGGGTTTATGAGTTGGCGGCGAAAGTCATATATCCGCAATCTCTACTCGCTGTCTCAATTAGACACGATGGTAGATTGGACATTTCAGTGATGTCGGCTTCTTGAAAATGAAAAAAATGAATACTTTCACTTATATTAATATATCAGGAATTGATCTTTCGTTGAGAAATTACGAGTGACGAGCTACATCCCTGGTGATGGGAAGCTTACCCCTTGATGGTCAAGCAGTGCTTGAATCCACAAGTAACATTCGACTGACACAAATAAGAAGTAAAGAAAATAAATTTGCTACAATGAGTATGATATGACCATGGAAGGGTATGAACAATTCATTGTGCTCCTGAATATGCGGCCTTAGCATCATAACAAATACGAGGGCCCAAGAAGGCTTAGAAAGTTGGGGGATTGTGCTTACAGGTTAAGAAAGAACCCAGAAAGTAATAACATTTGATGATCTCGTTCATCACCTAAAACATGCTTAGTTGAATCAAATGAATAAAAAAAACAAAAAAAATGCAAACTTTGACATGAAGTGAATACTGATGGCTATATATTTTTTTTCCATTATTTCTAATACAATCTCATCCTTTATGGAGTAACTTGACCGAAACTCTCAAATATAAATATAATAAAATGGAGGATGGAGATCCAAGCCTCAGAAAGAACATGGTTTCCAAATTTATGCATAAATATCCGACGAATCCCCGCTGTCCTGATTGCTTTTCAAAGGCTTCAGTCGGTGTCCAGAGACTCTAGCAACTCAACTGCATAAACTAATGAAAAGCCTATAGATGGAAGACTAAGATAATTCTATATCCTCTCCTTACATTCGAAGCTTGCCAAGCTCTGAGCTTGCTTTTGACATATCCTCTGGCTTCTTATCTTCAGCATTTTGTTTAGGTAACACTCCCTCCTGGCCAGAACTTGGCATTTCCCTTGGTGGCAGAGCTGAACAGACTGGCACCACTGATCTTATTCTAACAGCCGGTGCCATGAATCGGGGTTGTAATCTCCCAATGTCCATTCTTTGGGGCTGAGGAAAAGCTGAATATGAGGGAAGTCCTGTTCTCATTCTTGGTGGAGCAGCGATCTGTGCTGCCAAATCTTGCGGCCGGGGAAATGAAGAAACAGGCATCATATTATGGATCAAAGAAGATGAAGGTACAGGCCTCACAGTTCTGATCATTACACGAGGACTGTAACTTCTAGGTAAACTTGATCTTGAAGGATACAGTTGAGCAGATGGGGGAAAGTCAAAACCACAAGGGTTTTGGATTTGAAAGTCAACAGGCTTGTATCCAGGATGTAAACTCCCGTGAGAAGCCAAGTCATATTGTTGCACTTGGCTCTCTCCCAATTGAATACTTTCAATTTTGTTTTCCAGCCCAACACTCTTGTGTTTGTCCTTCTCATGAACTGATGATTCCACATTTAAGTCGCCAAGAATAGGGGTATCTGGCAGTGTTGATGGAGAGCATTCAGATGATTCTTCTGTATTCTCCTCATGCATCTCCTGAATAGTCACCATGGACTTCCCCTTGCTTGGATCCGAGACCATGTGATCTGCAAGGTACAATGGCAGTGCTGATGAAGCAGTAGCACTTCTGGGTGCTGCAGGCATGGGTTCATATCCTCTGACAGGAAAAAATAGATGGGAGTCACGGGGAAGGATAGAGTGCATATGTGGGAGAATTTGAGGACCAGGAGGTGGAACCAATGGAATGTGAAGCGCTAACAAATGGTTTTGCAGCAGCAACAATTGCTCTTGCTGCCACATTTGATAAATGGCCATTTCAGGGGAAAAGTTTTGGTCTTCCCAGCCCTGGCAATGCATAGCATATAAACTTGGTGTTGGAAGGGTTAACTCCCTACAAACAGGAATAAACCTGTCCTGCAAACATCGTAAATTTTTTGGCTTGGAATTCTTCAATTCTATGGGTTGTAGAGAGGCAAGAAGGCGAGCAACGATGACTTGTTCTTGTTCTTCATTGCCCTTGTTGGTCTCCACTGGAGACGAGGACAAACTGGGGGATGATGAATCATGTTGAACCACTGCAGAGATAATGATTCAGGAAACAATTATAGCAAACTGGTAGAAGTTAAGAAACCTGAAAGTACATATAATAATCCCTCAGAAATTTTACGCAAGAATTTGTGGCACAAAATAAATAATGAAACGTATGTGGTAAAAGAAGAAACGAAAAAAACCAAATGCACTAGATACTACATTATAATCCTTCCTTATCTTGCACAACTCACCCAGGTGCACCCACTGCATCTCTCTCAATAGGCTATTTCCCACAAGTGCTGCTGACACATTAAACACCAACTGAAGAGTTGCTATAAAACACAGTACACTGGGAGGGTCAAAAAGAAAGCAATTTTGCAGGGAATGATATCCATGGCTAGTTAACCATTGCTCAACTAGCCAACTTGATTCAACAAGAAAGTCATGTTTCTTTTGTAACATAACTTCACACAAAAGAAGAGCAGTCAAGTGGTCATCTGATTCTAATCACATTATAGAACTCCATACAAATAATAGGTTCATACTTCTTTTTAAAGCAGACCAAGCAGCCATTGCAGCATTCTTCTGAGCTTGTTTCTTGGTCCTAGCTGGTTCTCCATTAAAGCTCATTCCTGCAAGCTCGACTGTGCACAAGAATATGGGAACATGGCCAGGTCCTGAACAAATAGTGGTATACACTGGAAGCTTTAGGCCGGCCCTGTGAGCAGTCTCCTGAAGTAAATTCTTGTAGACACCAGTTTCATCCTGCGTAGCAGAAAGGAACCACAAACATTCTAATTCGAACCAGAATAAAGTCTTTTGTGGAAAACTACAAAACAGAATTAAGTACTAACATAACAATAATCTATTGAACAATGGCTAACATGAAAGGAGATTATATTAAATGGGATAAAAAGAACATAGAAACAATAAAAACTTCCAAGCTTAAAGGAAAAAAATGGATTAATACAAACCAAATGCTCACCAGAACTCTAGCAGCTAAAGCTCTAGAAGGTCCCCCACTAGCAAGTGTGTTCAGAGCTACTTCAGCAGCAGCATGTTCTGCGTGCCTCAGAGTAGAACAAAAGGTAGGGCTTTCAAAAGATTCTCCATTGAAGTTGACGGTAGCTTTGAATCGAGGGGCATGATCTGGCCCTTCCCTTATACATGAATAAGATGGCAGATTGAAACAGCTTCTTTGAGCCAACTCTTGCAGTTGGTTTTTATACATGCCTACCTATTGATACATGAAGTATCCGTGTGAATGTAAATCAGAGATTAGAAAAACAAAAGTTAACTTCTTCTACGCTGGTGGAGAAACATGCACACGTCCCTCATACTTGTTAACAAAAAATGATACGGGATGCCATAAAAAGAACATTTGCCAACAACATTAAGATAAGAACAATACTTTGTGATATTACGTGGACTGATTCTTCGGGAGTACAATCGTAACAAAGAGTAAGCGAGAATCTTGAAATCATATATTTATTTAAATTATAAATTAAAAAAAAAAAAACTTTGAAATCAGTACGTAACTTACATTTGGCAAAAATTTAGGCCATAAAAAATATAACTGAAACTTGGATTGCTCTATCAACCTCAAGCCAACAGATACTTCATTTAGTATTGTTAGTTTATGGTAGTCTAATGCTAATGCCAACGCTTTATCTGGTAAAAGAAATAACCTTTTTACATACTTGAAGGAATAAATACGAAAAATGCAAGAATTCCAAAGTTGAAGATGGGAAACATAAAGGGAGAAGAACAAAAAATAGCAGAAAAGTATGAAAACACCACCAGGAAGCAACGTTGAAAGAACTGAAAGATCAGTGACTTAATTCAAGAATCAAAGATAGCTAAAGATACAACAAACCCACATAGCAAGTCCAATACCCACCTCGATTTAACCGCTTAGACACCCAAAATCACATTCATGAAGTCATCGGCACACTCTTTATGCCCAATCATCCAAAACCCAAAAGAAGAAAAGAAAGATCGAATCAGCTGAGAAACAATGAGGACTGAAAGAAGTGATCTTTACTAAATTTTCTCGGGAATGAAACGGAAAAGTTGTGGGAAAGTGAGATAAGAACGGCAAATAGTGAAGATGGTTAACTAGACTTTCACGCCATTCACTTGGGCTATATTTAGAATGACAAATGCGCAAGAGAAGGTGATGCCGCTAGTGCCAATTGCGTTTAGTGTTTGTTTATTTTGTTTGTTTGTGCGTTTTTTCTTTCTTAATAAAAGCTTTTTTAAAAACAAAATCTTTGATTAATAAATATCACTAATTATTCATATATATTCTTGCAATAATGCTGCCCTTGTATTTATGTTAATTTTTTAATTTATTAATCCATTTATTTGAATTATGTTTGCTTAATAATGTCTTCGTTACAAATAATTTACCTTGCAAAAAAAAAACAAAAAACAAAAAACAAAAAACATAACCCACTTAGGATTAGGTGAAAGTGGGTTTTCTGTCATGAGCTCATGTTTTTTGTCACTGATCCCAATCAGGATTTCTTAGTGGCTCGTTTGGTGCTGGCCGGTGAGTGCTTGGTGAGTGCGTTATATGTGTAGCGATGACAAGCAAAAATATTTTAGTTTTGAGTTAGGTAAATTAAATTATACTTATATCAAATTTTAAATATATTAAATTTTTATAATTTTAAATTTTAAATTATTTAAATTTTACATTTATTAAAATTTTAAATTTATTTTAATTTAAAAAATTATATATTATTGTTATTATTATTTTATTTTATTTTATTTTTGTGAGAGAATTATTTATTATTAAATTAAATGTTACTAACCGAATGATTATTGTTGGGTAAGGCCATTCAATGGGAAGCCGAACGCAGCAATTGTTCTAAAAGCCCAAAGCATCCAGCCCAGATTGACACTCTCACATTGTAGTGCAAGCCTAGCACATTTTGGGCTGCGTTTGACAGCCCAGCCCATCAGTGCTTCAATACATTCGATTGGACCCAATCCTCATGGATCCATCTTGACGGGTACGGAAAAGCAAGACGATTGGACCCAAAGCCTGGTTCATTTTCGTTAGCGTTGATGGGGAAGTCGTGATTTTAAAACCAAGTTTCCCCTCAGGATTACAAACAGATGATTTTAAATGAAATCAAGCAATCTTTGGTACCTTGTTTCCAAGACATCATCTTTCATGCTTTGTTTCCACCCATGATGAACTATAAATTTAAATGATAGAAAAATCCAATAAAAATGGACAAGCAGAATCTCTGACAAGATGGAAGTCACGTTCGTTGATGATTTCAGACATCCTCCGGGGGCATAGAACACATGGACTATAAATTTGAAGGGTAGAAAAATCCAATAAAAATGAATGAGCAGAATCTCTAACAAGATGGTAGTTGCGTTCATGGATGATTCCAACCATCCTTCTGATAAAAGAAATGAGAAATTAGATGCTCTAAGGTCTAACAGAAACATATGGGTGGCTTGTTGAAATGCTCCCACAAGGCCTGGTTTCTATGCTCATACCAGGGAATACGTGCTCGATTGCTTATTACACTTGCTTTCGCTTTTGCCGTTCCTTGTTGCTCCAGTCATTGTTCTCACTGTAGCGACTGGAATTGCCATCATGATAAGTTGTTGGAGGAGTCTGGCGCCAGTTTGAAGCACTCAAAGGGTCAAACTTGGGTCTGCTAGCCTCCGTTTGCACTTTGGTGATGAAATCGTCAACTGTTGGAGGGCAATCACGAACAGGGCTTCGAGGCCTGCGCCTCTTATCTTCTACAACTCAATTTTCCCACGACTTGGGCCTTGAAAAGCGAGGGTCATATTTGGTATCAGAGGCCGCAAGTGAATGAACGTATTGAACTGCCTCAGTTCTTGCAACACGGGACCCAGTGTCCTGGACAGGAGAGAAAGACACCATCGGCCTTTTCCTCCACTTGGCATCAATGATGACTGGCCGGCACACATGATCAGGATCCTTTCTTGTTTTGCTCCAACCATCAGTTCTTGGTGCATTAGGGGTGTAGTAGCCTCTGTATGTGTAATTATACCCAGCCATCGTTGGGCCAAAACCTTTGTTCCTTAAAGAATTCTAGCACTTCCTTTTCTTGTCACGAAACACGTTAGAAGTTTTTCTTGTACGGACAATCTATAATCTAAAACCTGAAAAAGGACATAAGATGCAATCGTGTTGTATGTTAAGGGATATGCTGCCTTTTGCTCTGCACTTTGAGATACCCTCGAGTTCGTCCAACCACAGAAATTGGTACAGAATCATATGGTGATATAGATTGTGACCTCCATTGCCTTTGCTTGAGTGGGCAAACTGGGTCTACGAGAAGTGGGGGGACAGAATATGTCGTCTCTACAATTGAGAATAAAGCAGAAAATGAAGGGCAACAGAATCAACTTAGATCACTGAACCTTGACGCAATTAGATACAACAATTTCACCCTCTATTGAGAGAACGTTAGTTGCACTGGAACTGCAGCAGCTTCCCACAGCTGTGGAATCAAGGGGATGAGTGGCTGCCATTTTTCACAGAGCCACAGCTTCGTGTTCTTCCAGTCTGGACCATGTTATATCTTTCAGACCTTGCATCTTAAGCAGTAATTCTTGGATAAACCTAGCCTATGGTGGACTCTGCTCACATAAGTGGGGTCAATAGTCATATGCGATTAACTTCATGTAAAAGGAGATCCATAAGTCAGGTCCACGGTAAAATTTTACACACCCGAGAGCATTTCCAACTGTACATCTCAGCTTTGAGCTCCCTTACCTGCCTCAATGTTCCATATTCACTCGGCGTTTTTCTTCTTTTTGAAGCGCCTTAAATGTTCACAGCTTAGCCTGGCACCGCTAAGGACGTTCCTCAAAGATGGCAGAGAAAAAACAAAACTCTTGGTTTCTCTGCGACGGCCAGCTGTCTCAAAAAACATTCATAGGCCATTTTGTTTTCTCAGAGTCTAGTGTTTCCTCTTCCTTTTCTTTACTTTTGTTTCACTATCTTTTGCTCAATTACAAATCAGTAGTTGTCATTCTGTTTACAATTAGTTTCGTGCCATCTTTAGAAAGACATTCTAATAGTCGAGAGTTTTAAGATTTTGAAGTGGAAGCATTAGAATTGAATCTGCTAAAAAGACATTAGGAAGTTTACTAGATAGTGACTCTAATGAAATCAATGTATTCGAGACCAATAAAATGCCTTGTCTTGCCAAATATTAAGGGTCAAATGCTGGAATATCACGCGCAGGCATATGTAATGCACGATATACTGTTCTATCAATGATGTTCCTATAAGGATCCTCCTCTCGCTTCTTCAGCAAGTAATCTATAATACGTTGAACTTCAGATTTTATCTCTGAGTATAACTGGTTTGAACCATCTTTGTCTTTCAGTATCTCTTGCCTCCCTTCGGTTCTTATTGGCTTACCAAACAGATAATAAAAGCGGCCAGGCAACTTGGGCAGAAGCACTGGGAGAGACAGTTCTGGGTTGGCAACTTCCCCTTTACTCTCGTCCCTATAATCAGGGTATAATTCTGTCAAAGTGCTCTGAGCAAAGGGTAGCTAGCATAGAAAGTTGATGTGTGACTTAATGCTGGAAGAAAGCATATGTCATTTCAGGGATAGTAAGGACCTTATTCTTGCAGTTCTACGAGCATTGTTTCTAACGATGTCATTAACAACAGGTATCTTCATCAGATCGTGGTAATCAAGGGCCAACTGCCAATTGCACATGCAATCATCAGAAAAAGTGAATGATCATGTCAGAATAGAAAGAACGAGAAATTTCAAGGCAAAGAAAACGTGATGGCAGAAGGGCTTAAGGAGTTGAATCATCAGAAATGCCTAAATTCAAGCAGATTCTGTATCCTACATGGTGCCAAACTTCCTACAGGGAAGGAAGCTGCAATTTCCACAGTTTCAGTCCACATATTCCTGAAAAATTCTATATTAAAATATAGGAAAAGTATTGCAAAAGCTTACTTCCATAATATCATCTTCTCCCACTGTTCCAAATGGTACGATAGTGGCACCAAACTTTGCTGCCATTCTCACAAACTCTGGTTGATCAGGCCACATTATTTTATATTTTTCACCCTGGAAGTTAAAGAAGCGTGAACTGAGAGAAACAAAAATTTTCATAGATGGTTCTTAACATTGGGGCAGTGCAACCAAGCAGAACCAAGTGAGAGAAAATAACACCTCTTGACTATAGAGTATCTGGCTTTTGAAGAAATTTAGATCAAACAAAAGTGAAATTTCTTTAAGAGTCAAGTATAAGGAATTTTACAGACCTTATAGTGAAGAGCCTCCCGCGCACCTCCAGGATAAAGAAGCACGTGTGATTTAGTAGAAAGCAATTTGAAAAGATTGCTTGCTGAAACCGGCACTGCGCCCAATACTTTGATCCAATCAAGCACGGAAAATTCAGTAGATGAATTTTCAAGTTTTCCTAAAAAGATATCTGGATGTGCTATACCACGAACCATAATATTCTTCTCTCTCAGCAATTCCTGAGCAAGAGCAAAAATTTCCAGGCCCATCAACATGTGGTAACCAACGAACAAAACAGGACCTTCACTGGGAATCCCATCAAGGCTTTTCACTATCTTTCCATTTTCCAAAGTAGAGAACATTGCAGAAGAAGCAGCCATTTGTAATAACCTGACATTCATGTGATTGTAATACCAGCTTGAGTCTTAGATTGACAAATTTCTGTGTTGGCATGTAGCTTTAACAACCTGGCATGCAGCCAAAGCCCAAATAGAGAGAAACTCAGTTTTTAAGCCAAGATGGATTGGTCCTCAATTTGTGTGACGATTGATGGAGAGACTCTAAACATGAATATCCAACTGAGGGTATTTTCCGTTGTAATTTTCAGCATTTTAACTGCTAGTCATGAAGTGAATACAAGGTTTGTGTACTTGCTAACTTTAAGAAGCCATGATTTCCCTGAATGTAACTAACACAAAAAAGCTTTGTACGAATTGATGTCTTTATTTTGCTAGCAACACTGATTGATGAAAGCTTGGTAGAAACAGGAACCAAAATGAGCGAGGAGCATGTGGAGGTCTAACAGACAATTGATTGTGTGTACTAGAAATTCAAGCAGTGCATCTCTTCCGCTACATAAATTTCTTGTGAAGTAGGAAAACAACAGAGACCAAGTTGAGAATTCCACCAACAAAGATTAAATTTGTACAGAAGCCGTCAAAATTTTTATTTTAAAATTATTAGAACATAAAAGGTAGAGGAAGAGGCTGAAGAGTAAAGGATATGCACATGGCTGACAGATTGCAAGGTAGATTAGACCTGGACCATGTCAAAACAAGATTTTAGCTACTTAAGATACTGTCCAGATCAAGTGAATAAAGGCAGAAATGCTGAGGCTTAACCGGAGTCAAGTAGGAACACTATCATCCTTACCAGCAACCTGTAGCCTTACTGATAAATCTCAAGGAAATACATTTAACAATTTGATGTGTTTTTATTACCCAAATCCTCCAAACGCAAGCCTGAATTCTGAAATGCTAGGTGGCAGGAAGTCCGAGACAAAATCAATTCTCTGGGAACGACGGTATTTGCAAGTACCTTTAATAACTGTGAGCAGATTGATACTATCTTCCTGTACAGTGCAGAGAAGTGGGAAAATGAGAGATATGAAGGGTGGGGGAGAGGAGAAGAAAAAGAAGCAAGGAGAAATTAGACCATATAAAACGTGTAAGTTTCACTGCACAGAATGGTGTGCAAGTTAAGGGTCACAGATGCAACTGGCCAAACATTATGGCACAATGAAGGAGAGTGCAGACACTAATAGCCTTCTTCACTAGCGTAAAGCTGTCAATAGATTAATTCAGCACCCAATGCACCAATTATTTCTTTCATAATTGCCACATTAGATAAAAACAATATCCAAAGAAAGGGGCCAATGGCAAATGGTTCCAAACAGATTCCAGAAGTTGGCCATGGAGGAAGCTGTATTCAAGGAGCTTTAGAAGAATTATAGCAGGTCTTCATCATTCAAGGAATGTGCCACTGGCTCATGCATGATACACAATCCACTTATTTCATTTGCATACAAGTATGTAAAGGTGACCACATACAAATTCAACTTATTTCATTTGCATACATGTATATGAAATGTTTTCTTCACCTACCATCAAAAGGGTATGTCCATTCTCCTTGAAGTAACGAACCATGCAATTCTGCAGTGAGCTCTTGAGACGATTGGCTTCATCTTCACTCGGAAGCAAAAAGTCCTTGCCACTGCGGCAAAAATGAGCAATCATTTTCATTATCACATTAAAATTTCCAATTTAGAATTGACTTGCATATATATTATGAGAGGAAAACTGACTTAAGATATACCATATAATTTAATTTGTGGTCATTACTTAAATAATTATATTGTTCGTTGAAATCATAGTACATAGACATGGTTGTGCAAAGCTGCAGTTCCTTCTCTATTATAAAAAGTTTTAGGGGAGGGCAGATGTGAAGAACCTTCAAGGAGGCATCAAGTAAAGGGAAAGGCAGTTCCTTTTGCAGTATGCGAGGGACTGTGATGGAGACAGGGTGATAGAACTGTGCCGCTGGTAATATAGCATGATCTTTGGAATATCACAATATACACACAACTAGCTGAGGTTTTAAGAAATTTATGCCAAGGGAGAATCAGTACCTCACAAGTAATAAAACTTCAGCATTTACAGCATGAAGACGGGAATTAGCATAAGCAGCAGCTGATTTTAGAAGTTTCAACTTCCAAAGAAGAGTGTCCTTTGGAACTATGTCAGTCAAACCCTGAAAATTAAATGTTAAGATTCTCCCCAGCTTTAATTCTACTAGTACTCAACTAAAGTTCATAGCAGCAATTCAGTTAATGGGAAACAAAGAGAGCAGAATGAGCCCAAAACTGTTACAAACAGAAAGAAACTAAAAAAGAAAATTTGCAAAAACACTGGCGATGAGCTCTTTAATTCTTACAGAAAGCAGTGGAAGCAGCGCAGCAAGATTAGCCGACAATTGTGCACTCTGCCATCTAAGAGGAAGTCTATCAGCAATACCAACTGTTGCCATCTTCATTGGATTACCTGTGTAATGAAAATCAAAATTGGCAAACCATAGAATTTCATTCTAATGGGATGAAAACAAACCCCCAATTGCAAGATACTTTCACTATTAATCTAGTTGCCATGCACAGCAACACGCCATAATAAATCTTTTGGAACTGTAACAATGCAAATAATGAAATTGACATTCATTATGAAGGCAATATTTAAAATATTCCACCGACAAATGAAAATAAAGAAAGCTATCGAAATATTCCACACATTTTCTGGTACTAAAAAATTCTGCAGACAATAAAAAAAATAAAGGCAACATTGCGAAGTAACAGATCAAGCTACCCATAACACAGCTGAGAAGATAGGGGACTGCAACATTTAGTTCATTTGGAAAAGCCTCCAAGATAGGAAACAAGGATTGCAGCTGTGACCTGCCAAATGATGTAGCTGAAATAGAAGAATGAAAACATCAGAACATTTTGAAGAGATTCAGATAAAGATGTATGAGAAGTTAATCAGGTGTACATATGTATGTGAGTAAACATTGATGTTTGATAAAGAATCAATTGCTGTGCAGAGTTCAGTTACAAAAAGAAACCATGAATTACTGTTTGCCTTGCCACTGACCTGGATTGGCTAGTACCAATATAAGATCGATTTTTGGATTCCGAGCAGCAACAGCTAGTGCTAGACATCCTCCAAAAGAGTCCCCCACTAGATAAATTGGCTTTTCTGGAGATGAGGCACTCTCACACCTTACTGTTTGTTCAACATAGTTCACCAGTGCTTCATGCAATAATACATAAAAAAGTAACAGTTTATGACTACATGAGGATTCATGGATAACTTCAAACTGCTTAAAAAGAAATTGTGAGTCTATGTAATGCTCAAATCATTCTTCTTTCCAAAGTAGTTATAAATTTTCTTAAAATCAAACAGTGATTTGAGAAAAAGTTCTCAACAGCCAATGTTCGTCATATTACACAAGAGAGTAAATTTTCCGTATTTATAATTCTAAAAGACTAATACCTTCAAATGGTGTTCGATCATATACAGGAATATGAAGACACCAAACTTCAAATGCCCTGCATGTGTCAATATTTTATGGTGGAAATCTTTAGCGGAGCCAAATTGATGAGAAAAAAAAAAAACAAGATTGTCAAAAAAAAAATTACTGAAACTTGGCCAGAACGAGAAAATGAGAGAACCTGACCACTCCTTTCATTATAAAACATGACCAAAACAAAGGAAAATTAAGCAGTTCAAATAGCCTTAGAGGTGGAAGCACAATCATAAATTCTCAGTAATACACCTGACCCTTCCCCACGCCCCACAGTGAAGGATGGCTATGTACTGGGACAGCCTTTTTTCAATACATTCCATTTTGGCTGATGTAGTTGTTTTGAGAAAATTCGGAGGCAGACCAAAACATTAGGATACCAACAACCTAAGCAACTTCCTATATGACGTTTGAAATTTAGGATACTTAGCATCTAAATCAAATTCCTAGATGACATTCAAACGAAGTTTAGTAATCAGTAAGCAAAATAAATGACCTAGAATTTGATTGCTTGGAAATAACAATCAGAAGCAGAAACATAACTCACTTCCCAAGAGCTTTATGGTGCAGAATAAGGCCCAGACCAACGCCGTCAAGCCCTACATACATACATGATACCAAAAACATCATTTCAGCTTTCCAAAATCCCAAATACTGTACTTACATAGCTAACAATTGAATCCACCAAAAATCATAGCATATGCTATAGGGTAAGGTCACTTCAAGGAAACCAGACATTTTTAACTAGTAACTCCCTTTATCAAACAATACTTTTCCTCATTTGCAAATGCTTGGAATTATTGTGATGAGGCAGCAATTACCTGGCAAATACAGAAGAATTGGAGAATTATTCAAAGGTTTCCCACACTCAATGGGGCAAAACCACCTTGGTGGCCCACCATCAGGTTTGATGATCTCTTTTGCTCCATCAAGATAATCCTTGACAGTTTTTGTTCCGTAGCCATCATCCCACAGCACTGCCAAATCTTCTGAGACAACATCTTTTACCAACCTTTTCTTAACTCTAGAATTTAATGCTCCATTCCCACCATCAATTGGTGTCCCACTTGTTTTTTTATCCTCAACGCATCCGTGAAGAAGTGCCCCATTTTTCTCTTTCCCTCCAGTGAAAGAAGTTCCATTCACGACAAGAGCACCAGATGATAATACTGTTGAATCAGTACCTTCTAGACTCTGAACTCTTACTCGAAACTGAGGCTTAATCTCTTGATTTATAAGAAAGCATGATGATAACCGGAAAGTGGCAATTGATGCCATGGATTTTAGAAGCAACAGACAGAAACAACCACTTCCAAGTTTTTCGGCAACAATATGCTACTAAGAAAGTTAAAGAGCTCCCTGAAGTATATGCATTTGAAAGAGATACTAACTAAAACAAAACCGTTGCCATGTCAAAAGTAACAATTGAAGCCATGCATTAAAAGAACCCACTTTTCAGAATTCAACAACTCAAAAACGAGGGCACATTTCTCAAGAACTTAGCAGCAAGTTCTCAAACACGAAAAGATCAAATACATACGACAAAAAAAACAATAAAATACACCCTAAAGAAAGCACTTTCAACTAAACAACAGCCCCCTTTTACACGTGAACAGGCCCGATTTATGACACCAAGCAGCAGGGGAAAAACATAGGACCATGTCCTAGAATGAGAACTAGGGAAAACCAGATGAAAAAACACTCGACTCAGAACGTCCCCAAATTCACTCTAACTGAAATGCATCACACATGCGGTGCCTATACCTCCCCTATATCTCTAAGAACCAAACAAACCTACAGATTCCTATCCAAAAAAATGTACTTTAAAGCACACCCAGAAAGAAAAAACTTCTAGATATACTGTCTCACTTATGCTAACGCATTCCCGGAAACAGATCAAATGAGACAAAAGCAATAGGACAAGTGACAAGACAAGACAGTCACTAAGGTACAAAGAAGGGGGGCTGTCCAAAGAAACCGAATACATTATTATTATTATTGTTATACATATTTTAGCCAAGAATGTTACCGTTACCTATTCTTGGGAGTTCTGAACTGCCATTCTTGTTGGCTGTAAGAGAGAACTCGGGTTAAATTTTAAACACTATAGCCAATTTTTAAATGTCCATGCGTTGCTTCTGCTTGCTTACAATTCTTAATTTGCCCTTCATATGCTCACTGGCGAAGGTTATGTGCTAACTTACATTTTGTTGTTTGTCTGTACTCTACGAAGTTGGTCACAGCTGTCTTTCATGGCCTTTTTTTTTTTTTATCTGAAAGTGTTGCCATAAAGTTACATATTTTATGCATCAAGTTACAACCTAAATTACACATAGTAGTCAGCTATTAATCTTTTTAGCATTTGACAGAAAAAAAAGAGTATGCAGATCATTTTTAGACGCCTTGAAAAAATTATTCCAGCTCTCTTAAGATTAGAGGACCTCCCAGGTCTAACAAATAACTTAAGGGATCAACTCTCAATGGGGCTTTCGATATTTAATGCGGGTTAAACTGTATTGCTGAATTGCTTAATTACACTTACCAAAAAAAAAAAAAAGGAACAAGCGAGAAAAGTTATAATCAGAATTATAGTACTCGGTCACCGTCACAGTCACCATAGAAGTCTGCAAGCACACGAAAGTATTAACGAGTTTTAATATGTATCTTGAGTATTTAGTTCAAATCATCAAATAAAAGAAGAGGTTAAGGAAGTGAATCCTTACTTCTCCAACTCCCTCTTTTTTTTATGGATTCTGATCCTCCCTTAAAACCCCCACTTTAAAAAAAATAAAAATAAAAATGTTAAGGGTTGGGGAAAATATCCATATTGCATATGAATGTGATTATCTTTGTTAGCACGTTGTCCTGCTACTCTGCAGAAGTGCAATTGTTGGTTGAGCCCTTCAGAGGAACGAGGACCAATACGGGGAAGGTTGCCGAAAGCTGTTAATATTGGAGCTGACAGCAATAAAAGAGGGTAGGAAACAGGAGATCTAGAGCCGTTGCCACTTGCCACGTTCCCCATACGCGCATAAAAATACAATGGAAAGCAATTAGACACCCACAGAAAACCCCAGATGTCAGCAAGTGGTGCAAGCAACACAAGTGGGTTTGTCAGTTTTGGCACATGACCACGTGGGAGGTTGGCCTTTGTGTTAAAACGTTTGCTCCCCCTCTTCCCTTCTAGACCAGCAAGCAGCCACGGTAGCTAATAGTAGTTTTACCCTTAGTTTTCACACACCCAAAAAAAAAAAAGATTTTATACAATCAAAATTTGTGACCCAATATCACAATATAATTTCTATACGCAAAAGGTCAAACATTAACTCCAACTTCACAACACTGTTCATGTTCTTTTTGGAGCCTTGAGCAGAGATTTATCAGTATGTCAGAGTAGGGTGGCTTTCATGGAATATGCTCTAGACTATTGTCTCAAAAAATAAGTGACAGACAACATATGAGTATGACCCATACTTGAAAAAAAATAAAAATAAAAATAAACAAAAAATAAGGACATTGAGAAGTGTCCTTTCTTGAAAGTCAAATCACTTTCCCTTCACCTTTTCCTTCCCTTTCTACCATCCTTCCATGCATACTTTCCACCCTCTAGAGCCCTGATTAATAAGTCTTGTTATTTCTTCATTTTTCTAATTCTTTCCTTTCCCTTTTTTTTGGTATTTTTCCCTCTTCGTTTTCAGCATGTTTTAATGGCATGGCTCTTCTTGTGTGGTCAATTAGACATGGATAGTCGTTGTCGCTTACATTTACAATTTCTTTACCCTTCTTTAAAAGGACACTTTAGCTGATTAAGAATTTGAGATTTTAAGGTGAAATTATTAGGGAGAATCTACTTAAAATAACATTTGAATAATGACCACTCTTATCCTTCCAAGAAAGTGGGTATATATTAAATTTTTTCAACAACAGCCATTAGTTTTTTTAAAATAGTGGGTAATCGGTACTAACATATTTTATGCACGCACAAACACAAAATATAGAATTAGTTTATCCAATAAATGTTCTTAAATTAGTATTATGTGTTAAATAGACACTTATTTTGTACATCATGATGATAGTAATTTTTTGAACCAAAATATATTTTAAAAATAGACACTAATTTAGTGTCTATTTTGTATGTTATGATGGCCAGTTTTTAAAACTGAACTTAATCAAAATTTTCAACTCACCGAGGTGAAATTGTAAAAAGATGTCACTGAAAATTCAATGGGTTATATTTTTTTTGTCAATAAACTAATATTTTAAAAATTAAATTAATTATTGAATCAAAAAATTTATAAATTTAAAATTTAATCAGTTTATTTAATATTAAATATATAAAAAATTTAATAATATAATTTTTTTTAAAAAAATTAAAATAAAAAAACTATTTTTTTAATTTTTTATAAATTTTTAAAACTAACTGAAATAAAAAAAACCGTGATTGGCTCGAAGCCACGGGGCCTTGCTGAGCCATCCCTCTCAAGTCTTCCCCTTTCTGTTTTCTACCCCTCTGAAAAATCTGTCTACACATTGCCTGCTTTCAGCCAAACAATTAAACCCCAAAAGAAAAAGAACGTTTCTTTCCAAAGTTTCAAGAGTGCCTTTGCTTTGCAATGCTTCTTGTTCTTCAACTTGTTTAACTGCTGCCATAACTCCGGTGGCACCAAACAAAGACACATTATTGATGGTCCCTGGGCTGCACCCATGAAAATTGGGGTTGCAACGCACCAATTCCAGCCGAGAAGAAAGAACAGAAAACAGAACCAAAAAGAACATGTCTTCCCGGTTCCCACTGCTGGCAAGCCTGACAATGCCATAAATGCTGGTTTCTCCACCAAAGAATGATGTTTTCTGTGGAAATGGTGTTCTTTGATGATTCGTGGATTGACTGCTGATTCTCTCCCAAGAGGCCAACAACCTGATGGTCATTCAAAAGATCTCAATCTTTAGAGACAGGGTTCAGGAGTACAAGTATTAATCTTGCCAAGACGAGACATTACAGTGCTGAGGATTAATAGAGGAGGAAGGAAAAATCTGAGATTTCTACAAAACTTGTTGAATCTATTCCTATTAAAAATAAAAAATATATATTATTTTTTAAAAAAAAATATTTATTTTATATTTTACAAAATAAAAAAATTAAAAATTTGTATATAAATAAATGTTCTAAAATATAAATAAATTACCAAAACTTAGCCTTGCATTGAATATTGCACAGAAACTTCCGTCGTGCATTAAACGAAGAACAAAAAAAAAATAAAAGAAAATCTTTCAGGGTTCATTCAAATATTCTCAATAATGCTCGTGACGACGATAATATTATTATACATAAAATTAAGCTTTATCCTTTTTAATTCTAGAAGTTCAAAAATACTGATTTGACAAGTTTCTTATAAATTAAATTTTAAAATATTTTTTGTAAATTTAAGTATTTTGTTTTGATAAATAAGAGAGATTTTATAAGTTTTTAAGTAACTGAATTTCATTTAATCAATATTTTTCAAATCTAACCCAAATCTCTTCAATCCAATTTAATTCTTAGTCACCAAACTTGACATCCGCTGGTCGGATAACGACTGACTCGATAACAACTAACTACTTGGTAATGGTTAACACGCCACGACAACTCACTCCATAACTACTAGCTCGACAACCCGCTTGAACCAATAATAACTGACTCGATGATAGTCGATGTAATAACCGCTGATCCAATCACATCTGATCCAATCACGATTTTTACACAAACCTAGCACGAAATAGGAAGTATTGCATTCCCCAATTCAATCAATTTTCCCCAGAAAAGTTTGTCTTTTGACGAACGCCATGCAGTTAAGCATTGCATTCAATTATTAAAGAAAAAAAGCCCTTTTTTCTGTTTCTTGCTGTTTTTCGTCCGGATGCACCATTAAATCTGTGCATCATAATAGCAGCCGAATCCAATCAAACAGTGGATAGGCAGTCCGAGCGAAGCAGCTTCGCAATAATCCCTCTAACCTGGCCTCATGTAATGTAATCCTCACAGCTTCGCAGTTCTCACACTAGGATTATCATGGGTAAAGTGGGTAGTACAGGGCAGAGGTGAGCCAAGAAAGATACAAGGCACATGTATAAAATGACTAGCTTCAAACAAATGGGGATTATTTTATTTCCAAGAAGAAAGGCAAATTACAAAAGCCACCTTCATGACAATGTTCCTATGCCTAGGTATAGAAACCCGTCAAATACAATTCTACAAATCTTTCAAACATCATATAACTCTCAAGTTGGCAGCTCTCTACAAAGCTTTTGACATTCCAGGATACTTCCGGTCACTCCCACCAGCCACGAAACTTCTGTCAACACCTGCCAACTTTGCCTCCCAACTTCGCAACCTCCAGAGGAAAAAGCATACATCAAGGCAAGATGATATTTAAAATTTGTATACCACGAGACCAACAAAAGCAAGTGCTGAGTCTTCACAGCAAGTATGGAGAATGGCCACAGACTCAGTAGCCGGTTGATTTTCCAAATTTACAAGGATTCAATTGGTATTTTTGATGAAGGCAAGCTCCTCACGAGAATCTGACCTTTTAAAGTTCTACACATGCATGAGGATTCGCTTGCTATAAGTCAAGTCCAAACTGTGACAGAGAATACAACAGCAAACTCTCAATCAGATAGATGTTTTTTGGTGCACAGATGAGTCCATTCAAAGCAAAAATTTAGTACTGTTTTGCTTTCAATATTCATTAAAATGAATTTGTTTTCTACCTACTCAAAAAGTACCACTAATGTTAAAAAATGCCTCAGAGATTCTTCTTATTCTTCTCTTCTTTTTTTTTTTTTTTTTTTTTTGGGAGTAGGGTGAGGTGTTTGGAGCAAAGGTCGAAGGGAAGAGGAAAGAAGAAAATATTATGAGTAGCAGAAATATGGCCATGAGAAACAACCATATACTCACCTGCCTCTTGAAAGTTGTACGAAGTCACCTACCCGGAACCACCCTGTAATTGAGGACCAGATCCTCAGGCTTCTTCCATACATATGTCCGCACTGTTGCTAAGCTCATGTCAGGGGATAAGACCTGGAAAGTATTGAGATCTATTGGTAAGCAGTGCTCAAAGACATCTACAGATGCAGGCTCAGATTTTGCAATTCAATGCGTGTCATTGACTGAAAAACTTGTGAATGATGCAAGCAGAAATTCTCCGCAGAACAGGGAAAAAGCAGAAATTCTCTGGTGGCCTGGCCTAAGGTTTGACTATCTCACTCACTAATGTTGTTAAGTTCAGATGACTGGATTTAGAATTATCAAAGGCTTGCACATTTCTTAGGGTCATTGCCACGCACCATGGGTAAAATCCATATAATTCATGTAGTTGAACCACAGAATTTCAGTTGTTGCAAGTAACAAGAATCAGTTACCTAAGTTGCAACAAGTTGGCTTCTCTTTTCTTCTTTTCTTTTGAAATTCAAGGAGTATAAATTAAACAACTCGCCCTACTACATGATTCTACACAATCAACATCTTTGCAACTTTCCAACCTTTTTCCTAGCTCAACGTCTCTGCCATTCTGATAATGTGATAAAAACGTGGACATTCTATGTTCAAGAAATACATCATATTGAGATAGATAAGGTGATAAGGTACATAACATTGTCTATGCTTGGTAAGCAATTCTTATTGCCTGGCAAAAAACCCTTATTAAGGTTAGAAAAAATGATTCCACTTGCCTGATTATTGCACAAGATCTCAATGGAAGGCCTAAGCTTTAGCCAAGGCTTCAGTCCAGATCTGAAAGATCCATCTCCAACTGCAGAATGCTGTAACTGTCCTCCACCATGTCCAGGAGCAAATGTTCCATCAGGATTTACACTATCCAGAGGCTTGTCAAGGACCATCTTTTCTACAACATAATTGATAACCTACAGCAACAAGCAACCAATTAGGCACAAACAGACTCACTGTTTGTTTTATTTGGAAGCAGCCTCTTTTTTTGTTTCATTTTTGTTTCAACAAAAAGCTTCGTAAAGAATACACAACATCAACAAATTTATATAAAAAGCTTGCAATCTTATGGTCCAACAAATTTAAACAACAAAACAATGTAACTGATCTTTTGCAACAATTATTTCCATCAAAAGGACAAAAATTTTCTACTTCAAATTTCTGAACCATACTTTATGTATTCTCAGTATGCGTGGTGCACTTAGTTTGCCTTGTGAAAGAATCTGGATGGTTGAACCTTCACATGCTTGCAGATAGAAGCTGCACCTGTAGAATTTCCATGCAAAACAGGCAGTGCAGAAGTCAAAAAGGAATGCAAAAAAAAAAAGGAGAAATTCTCAAAACAATGTGCAATCATTCAAAGAATGACAGCCTGCAACACATCCACGTTTCTGCACATGTATGTTACCATATGATATGAATTGCAAGTAAAAATACTTATTGAAGAAAAAAAAAAGAGAGAGATAAGGTCAAAAGCCTACTTGGTATTTTCTCTTGGAGGTAGATGGTTATTCAACACACAATCGAGGCACCACCAAGGAAAGTCCTTCTCATCTTCAGTACCATCAAGATCAGTAATTTTCTTTCTCCAAGGGCCCCCTTGAGAGCCTTCAGTAATAATGGAAGGAGGGGACACTGTTGAAAATTCAAATGGAGGATAAACCATTGAATCGTTATCAGCAACACTATCTACTTCAATTCTGGAGTGAGCAAGACTTCTAGGGGGCATATCCTTTCCAGATACAACATCCCCATTAGCTGAAGCTTGCAATCCAGGTCTTTGCCTCCTTCTGGCCAACCAATGAGCCAAAAGACCTTTAAGAGTTTCACGAGCTAGATTCACCTGGATATCATGAGTCAATGCATGGTATAATTATGAATAAATTGTTCTTCAGGACTTCAATGGTCCTCTATCATAGCAACACAAAATATAAGAGATTAGTACAAGAAAACCATGCCAACAAAAATCAAGTTTAATGGTTTCCACCAAGGGAGCACTTGGATATCATAGCTGGGTCCTAGGAAACAATAGCTAAGGTGTTAGATGATCTGGCACTTTTGCTTTTCGAAGTGGGGAGAAATATATTGCAATTATAATATAAGTACACCAACAGAAAGCTTTGTACAAATTCATTAAAGACTATTGAAATATGTCAAAAAAAAGATCAAGTTAGACAAAATTAAGATATGATACCTAATCTTACACCCCCTCCCCAACCCCCCATGGGAAACCCAAAAAAGGGTAGGTAAAAGTTTTATCCTTTGAAGTTGCCCATTCTTCAGAAACTTTAGTTAACTAATATACCAATTATGGAAGTTTTGCTGATTTACCTTATCATCCTCAGGTTTCCCTGCTATGTTGAGGTCTGCTGAATACATCTCTGCAGAAAAACATTGTGGCGTGTCCAAATGAACAGACAGGCTCCCCAGCCGCGTATCCACAGTGAACCAAGCTGGAATACTCACCTAGAAGGATAAGGAATCAACAGTCGGATTCACCAACATTCCATACTATAGCTAAAATGTACCGTTAAAATAAAATGGCAACTGTACCATTTCAAATAATTGCTCCTTTTTCTCTTCAAATGAAACCTGGAAAAGACAAAAAAGGGGAATTCAAGGATGAATAAACACATCAGTTACACTGCATCTGAAAGTTATCGCATACATGCACATACATAATTAATTCACCACTCTATAATTGCAATTGTGGATGATAAGAGCCCCTTCCAGATATTAGATATTTAACATAATCAAAATAATACAAGCTATTATCTTCACACAAGGGAAAGGAGTAATGTTGAAAATGTACCTTGTCGTAATCCTCAACTACAATACCCCTTGTGATCTCCCATAGCTTCACTGAACCATCAGCATCCTATCAAATAGGCATGCAAATAAGTCACATGAAACTTCACTCAAAAAGTAACAATTTCATTTTCAAACTAACGAGTGAGAACAAATATTGTTCTTACCTTTGTCAAGACATGCCTTCTATTGTTAAGAATCTCATGTTGCACCAGGGCCGGAGTTCCAGGAATGCTTAAAGTTGGTTCTCTATAGACAGGTGCCTGTGAGTATGCAAAGTAGCATGACAAAGAGGAACTGAAGTTTGCAGGAGCAAGAGAGAGAGAGAGAGGGATGCAAGAGTAAGAGGGATTATCCTTATTCAAACAAATTTACTGATGTAGACATCTAGAAAAACAAAGAAGCTGAGTAAAATCAGCAAGAGAGATGCAGTAATAAACATCTCATCACACAATCACAAGAAGTCAACCATTGTTTTGTATGTGCTTGTTTGGTAGGGGCACAGTACAAATTATTATAATTCAGGTGACAAATATCTAAGGGAGAAATTAAACAAAACTCAAATATATGCATAGATCTGCACATTGAGGTCTCTTGGTGAGAAACACAATGACTCATTAAATATACATGCATCACAGACAGTCAAAGGGCTATAAGCATTACTTACTGGAGTAGATCCTTCCAATGAAACTCTTGCCCTTGAAAAAGATAGATTACCAGCTAAAAAAGAACCACCCTTTTCAAAGACCTTCTGAGGATTACGTCCCTCAGCCGGCCATCTATCAACTGTGGAATCTGTTGTTGCAACCCATATATTGTCATCATGTAATGCCAACTGCAGAATGGGATGTTCCTTTTTGCAAAGCAAAAGAGTCTCTCTTGTTGCCAAGTCTGTCAAGTATAACTGACAGCAGAAACAGCCTTGAGCATTAAAAATTTCAGCACCAAAATTGAAGTGCAAAAGATGGAAATGACATGCAGAACGGTTTGCATTAACAAAGTTTTTGGAAAGAAAATCCACTCACAGAAAGGTCCCTTCCACCACTGTAAACATGACTAAATGTCGGTGTGCTGGCAAGTGCCCAAACTGAATCTGTGTGTACAGCATATGAATGAAGACATCGCTGCTGACCAAGATCCCATAGTCTGCCACAAAATCCATAAACAATTAAAGCAACGTCATCACATTTTTCTGTTTGCCTCAACGAGAGAATGTTATATTACTGTCAGAGGAGTGTTAAAATGTCTACCTGATCATAGAGTCAGAGGATCCTGATAAGCAAAACCTACAAAAAAATTTGAAAATTTGTGTTATTAAATTAGATACAGCCAATGCAGCATAAATGGGACAAACATTATCAGCAAAAATGGTAAGCTATTAGTCCCAGAAAAATTGAACTGCCGTCTATAAACTCCCAAAGCTGTTAAAACAAGCACCATTCTTAGAGATTTTTCAGTAAATATTCAAATTAAGCCATGGGTGCATATACAAAATACATACATGCAATAAAAAATACTTTACATGCTAAAATCTGCTACCAACTCCATTCTAGTGTAGCTAAGTCTATATTCAATTATTTCATCAATTTGATGCAGACCTAAATCTATCTTATGTAGAAGACCTCTAACTCTTTTCCTAGGCTACACCACATCTCCACATCATCTACCTCACTTGAGTAACAGGATTAAGGGGAAAAATAGCAATGTTTAATATCAGGCTTGATTCTTGTTTCTGCTTTGTTTAATGTTTGGGCAAGTAACATCTTTCTAATGATTAACCACAGTTAGTTCTCCAACAATTTCCAATAGGTAACATCATGTGGCATTACATTACCCTAAACCCATACATTGTACATCTCCTATCTGTTGCAGACATCACCTGTGTTGACATACCATGTACAGAGAGAGAAATAGGGACATTTTTCTTTGCTCTCTCACCTTAACCGTCTGTTATCTTTGTTCAAATAAGTACATAACAGACACAAAAGACTGTCACTTCAAACAATGAGCACAGCATAGTGAAACATCAATAGCCATCTTGAACATTTAGATAAAATGAACATGAACACCCTACAAGGAACCCTGCCATGAATTAGATAAGCTTGTTGAGCATGCAAAAAACTGGAACTTTTGATAGCATTTCAGCTGGACCAAAAATTATGTCTAATATCTAGACTTTGGAAATATGGGACCACTTGATCAATAAACAGTTCCCCTTCTCAAGAGGAGGAAGAGAGCATGTCAAAGATGATTTGAAAGCCATGAGAATTTGGCTTTGGCATGAAATTAAAGATTCAATGAGCTGCAGGGAACCAAAAAAAAAAAAGGAGAGAGAAAAAAGAAAGAAAGAAAAAAAACTTAGAAGCAGATCCCATTCAACCAACCTGCCAGTAGGATCCAGAAGCAGAGCTCTAATGTTATCTGTATGACCCCGTAACTTCATTGTCTTTGTACCAGTTCTTGGGTCCCAAACACGAACAACCTATAGCATCCGCAAATGAGATTAAACCACTCTAAGTTAATTTTTTCCCCTTTTGACCTTTCTTTATGGGAAAAAATATACTAACTCTGCTCCCAACCTAACAGCTGAGCAGAAAACGTGCATGTATGATCATCTTTCCAATAAGACAAACATATGACATATACAAACATAATACGACACCCACGCGCACACAAACACACACATATGCAGAGAGAGCAATTGGCGAGGTAAATGATCTTAGCATCAGAATGCACCTTCTCTGTTCCACCAGAAACAAGAATGGTTCCACTATCATTCATTGCCAATGCGTAAACTGACTCCTTATGGCCTTTGGCAGCAATAGGTCCATATCCATGATACTGAGTTGTGTGCATAGAAATGCTATTGCTTGAGCTAATGGTACGTAAACTGGTCACAGCCAATGAATTGCTGGAACCATTGACACCGTTTGGACAATCTTCTTCCATTGCATCATTTGACTTTGAGACTGGAGTAAGAGCAGCTTCAACATCCCATATGAAAACCTCCCCACCAAGGCCACCAGAGGCAACAACATTGCTCTAAAATGCATGACACTAAAAGAGGATCAGAAATGACTTTAATAACAAATCAGATATAACCAAATCATCATGTAAAGCACATGTCTGTCAAGCTGGATATGAAACTTAGCAGGATTGGCTGAAAATAACCTTTGATCCAAACAGTTAGTAAGATCTATGAAAATTTGCCATAAAAATTACATTTTTTCCTGCAGCAGCAAGACAAGTAACATAATCAGAGTGTTGACGAAGAGTCCTGGTACAAACTCCATCAGACAAGCAATTCCATGCCTGTTATGTATCAAGAAAACATAAATGAAAATAGAACACCATGTTAGTAACAAGAAACAGCTTCATAGGTTACAAAATAACAAAGAACTACAAATAAAAAAAAAAAAAAAGACAAACCTTGAGGGTGGTGTCTGAAGAGCAGGAAACAAGTGTGCTATCACCAGCAAGGACAGCATCATTTACCTGCACAAAAAATTTTAAAGTTATATTCCAATATAAGCCTGACAACAAGCTAATCAACCTTTTACAAGTATAATGAAGCTCCGAACATCATTTCAAATACTGTTTTGCCAACAAAGGCATAGTTTCCCATCAAATACAGATGTTGAGAGAGCAATGCAGAAAGGGGGACTTGCCAATTACCATCAAATATTAAAATGTGAAATACATTTAGGTCAAAGAAAAATTTCAACCTAAAATTGCTCCCTTTAAAAGCCTCTTTGCTAATAACCCATACAATCAGCTAGACTACCCTATTTGATAACTGAAATAAAGAAATCACAATCAAGGAGATCCCGAATAGACATATTTCACATTTAAAAAAGGGAATTGAAATTACCCAATCAACATGTGACTCAAATGTAGCAGAGCAAGTTGCAGAATCTAAATCAAGTGCCCATCTCTTCAATGTACCATCACGACTCCCTGTGTAGAGGAAATCATACCTATCGGATGCAGAGGACTTTAACACAGCCAAACAATTGACACCAGCACAATGCTGCATAGCATGCATGCCAGACAAGCAACAAATGGATCAGCAACTCCACAACTGGCAATGGAGTGAGAGAAAAAATGCTAACTGAAAAAATTCAAGCAAGAGTATTATCATGTACAAAATTGTCATTGGTAAAAAAAAAAAAAAAAAAAAAATTCAAATTCAACTTAGTTAAGCTATTCTACAGAAAATCATGCATTTAAAATTGAATTTCTGATTAGGATTCCAATATAGCACATACATAATTTACCAAAAGCAAATGTCAGTGATACCAGTTCCTTGAAAAATAGAGAAGCTTAGGGCATCCCCTTGTTGAAAGTGAGAAAAGGTTTTAGTGCCAAATAGACTATAAAAGATGGCAGAAACAGGTGGATTTTTAAATCCATTCTGTTGAAAACATAGATGACATGAATAACAGTTGCATAGATTTGAATACTCATCACATATTAGCTTATGCCCCAGTTTTAGTTGTACAACCACGTAAATACAATTTAGTTTGCAAAGGTTCAATGAGGCAACTTCAAAAAGGCCAGGTAGTCCAGAAAATGAGAAGACAAACACCTTATATTTCTCAATCATGTAAATGATCTGTGCAACACTAAAGTGGAAAATCCTAACTACCAATTCAGCTCCCTCATATAAATAAATGTAAATATCAAATCAAAATGAGAACTAAATAGAAAAGGAGAAAATAAAAAAAGAAAAGAGAGGAATGCCTCACCTTTGTGTCATCAGCATCACTCAGCACATAGGTAAGCCTCTTCTCTTTACGCGGGCGAACAGAATTAGACGTGTTCCCTGCACTACCCACACGGTGCATTGCAATTGTGCCTAAGAAAGACACAATGATGCAATCAATTGATAACATAACTAATCATTCCTTCTATAAACTACCTTATGGCCCTGATAATCATTTTTTCAATCAGAAAAGCACAACTGTGGTTTAGTTTCTAACATAATGATGTGATCAATGGCAACGTGTTTGGTGCCAACAACATCTCTTTTTCTTTAGCAAATTGAAAATCACCAGAAACAAGATTCTCAAACAATAACAAGTCAAAAGTCCAAAGACCCACATGCATAATTAAACTTGAATAGAACTCAGAACCCTAAAAAGTAAACCATTGTTCCATATCAGACTCCCTTTTCTACCTGGCTCCGTTAGGTTTCCATTTATCCTACTGAAAACATCCCCAAAACTGTGCGATGCAAAATTTAATTACAATTCCAAATCAACTTCATTCAATATTAGAAACCACCAAACATTAATCCAAACGCACAGATTAACCAGAAGATGCGAATGAAAAAATAAACTGTCATAGGCATAACATTCCAGAAACTTCGGATACAGAAAAACGAACAGTCCAGAAACATCAGTTGCATGATAACAACCTTAAATATCCAAAACGGGTCTCCTATACTTCAAATTTTTACAGATTGTTGAATAGATAATCCCTCCAGCCAATCAGGTTCAAGAATACTTTGATTCGAAAGCCATAATCGCCAACGATCAATGCTATAAGAACCTAAAAAGAAAGTCATATAAGTAATTACAAAAAAAAAAAGAAAGGACAGCGAAGAAACAAGAGAACGAAGAGAATTGTAGAATTAACTCACCAGAAAATAAAGAACCGGGGAGGATGATTAGCAGTTCTTGATTGACGGAGAAAAGCGAAACCCTACAGAAAGACCACCACCCACCGAAGATTTGAGCTGTGGATCGCCGTTGTTTCGTGTTTCCGTCTGTTGTTTTATTTGGTTGGCGTCGATGTTTGCATAGCAGAAATAAATATAAAAAATAAAAAATAAAAAATTCTAAACAGGAAAATCTTGTTAAGACGAGAGCATTTAAAAAAAACAAAATTCTAAAAAATTGTTTTTTTTTTTTTTAATCGTTTGCCCTTTTTCAGTCAGAAACTGGTTGGAAGGTAAAAAGAAAGTCAAAGCTTTAAAGCTCGTCGAAATTGAAATTCTTAATCCTTATCTCTCGTATATCCAAAAGCGACGTCGTGTTGCCGTGATTTTTTTTAATTTTTTTTTTTTTTCCGTTGGACATGCGGTCAATGGTCATCTCATTTGATGGTCGGAGATACGTCTGTTCGGTACAATCCTTTGCATGTAACAATTAATCATTGAGAAGTCGCATGTTCGAACAAAATTACACTTTTGGGTTATCAAACTTTTGAAGATTTATGGTTACCAAGTTCAGTAATCGATGTTTTTTTTTACTTGGTACGTTGGGAAAAATTTACGTGTTCTTCTATGGTTGATGTTATGTAATCCATATAAAAGGCACAAATTTTAGTTTTTTTTTTTTTCAAAAAAAAAAAAAATGGTTCGCCAATCTTTCTGAGGTAGAAAGAAAATAATTTCATTACATAACTCTCTCTTTTCTTTATAATTTGAGTTTGTGACATAAAGTATAGAGTGGGAGAGACTATATGTATGTGTACGTAAAGTTATGCAAATCAAAATAATAATGTATAATATATCTTTTATTTTAAAAACTAAATAAAATTTAAATTTATTATAAATTCATCTAAATTTTATTTAAATCTCAAATTTATATTTAACTTAATCTTATTAATTAAAAAAATTATATCCAAGTTTTAAATCTTTCATTTTAACTTCAAAATTTATTTAAACCTCGTAATACTTGCTCCTACATAATAGGTTACACAAATTAATACATCACGAAGACACACTCAAATTAAAAGTATATGTTGTCTGAGCGGTAATCGGAAAGAAAATTCCTTAAAGAAATCGACGAGGTCTCCTTGACTTATATTTTGTGAAAATCTAAGTAAATTAGGATTTGAATCTGAATCACACCCATGAGTTTTGTTGATGGTAAATTAATAATAGAAATTTCCTGTTGTCTAAATATTAAATTTTAGTTTGACTTATAATATTGGTGAATTATGTCAAGTGACAATTTCAAACTTTCTGTTCGATGGTTTCACGAAATAAAAGAGCAAATGTAGCAGGGGCAGAGACTTAATACTTGCTCTCCATTTTATTTACCCGTTTTCTTCCGTTTGAAAATGCATTACCAAACTACGAAAAGTGTTTTATTTATTTATTTTTACCCGGTGGTGGGTCTGGTAATTATAGTTCATACATCATTGACATGATAAGTGGTCATAGTTTTACAAACAACAATGACCCCACCACCATGTTAAAAATCACTTCGGTTCGATTTGGTTTTTTTCTTTTCAGTTGGTTTGGCAAGCTTTATACTGTGAGATCGGCAGGAGAGGATAGCAATGGGGGTCAGATGGCACGCGGCTATAGTGAATTCCCTCACATGGGGGGCCTTGGATCTCTCTCCCATTTTTGTTACTTCCGTTTAATGTTTGGAATTGTGAAAATGTCTCGAATTCTCTTTTGATAGAAACCTGATTGTTGACAAGTACAAACTTCTAAGGTTAAGACAATCATTTGGTGACGCTTCGCCTTTGTGGCAAGTGCATTTGGCAGGGTGTGGGATATCTTGGCTCGATCTGGAGGAAGCTTGTTTGGATTGACTGCTGTTTCTTTGTACACTAACCGGTTCGTGGTTTGATTAGGCCTGTCGGAGTCTGCTAATATGACTTGTTTACTTGATCCCATAGCCACATGATCCAGTTACCCGTAACTCCTAAGAACTCCCACCTTCTGTCATTGATCAATGCCAAAATTCAAAATGCCAAGGTACGACCACGAACATAAGCACAAGAACGACCAGACAAACACGTTGTCTGGCATTTGAAATGGGGATCCGAAGATAGCCATAGCTGAGACGTGTAGAAGCAGTTCGTATTACTTAAGAAATCAAGAAGTCCCAGCTGAGGGAAAACCATTCACACATCGATCAACAGACAAATCCAGGTCTCTCAAGATACACAATAAAGAGCAAAGTTTGCATTCGTATTTTACAATTTCAAGTAGCGAGCAAGATACTGGAAAACTCTCAAAAGAGGGATGAACATTCTGCTGCTGTTATTCGGAATAAAACTAGTAAGATCTGATCAATAAATCAGATCACACTGGTAATTTGTGTTGAATCCTTAACATCAGTCATATCGTCTCCCTTTCTTCTGCAACATACAAAGAAGAGCCGTATCTGGCAAATTCCATCCATGATCTGGCCTGCAAAGAATTGAATCTGCACAGCTGTTAACTTGTGCTACTACTTTACATAAAAATTAAGGGAATGTTGAAGCTTGGGACCTTTGAAGCTACATAGGCGGCAATCACAGGCAACAATACAAGCATCAACAGCCCAGGCATCTTCACTATTGTATCTGAGCCACCCAAAATTAAAAGCAAAACCGAAAAAAGTCTGCGAGTGCTAAGCTTTAGACCGCCTAAACTCAAACCAAATTTCATAGTGATTAAAAAGCAAGCTGTCGTGCGTGTGCTTTCCAACAAACTCAAGCCCCAAACTGGTCAGCCTCTTAGTACACTCTTCACCTCCAAGCCTTGAACAGAACTTTATATTGTGTGATACAACGATTCGGCCATCATAAGGTTTCAACTTACTCACTAACCTTTCCAATCCAATCCACACGAGGTCATCAGGCATGTGAAGAAACACAGCACTTGCATATATCAGATCATACACAACGGAACCAAAATGCGTGAAATCCATGTCCTCTCCTCGCACAATCAGAGGACGCTTGTGCAAAAGACCCTGAGAAGGAAGCTCATATCTGAATGCAGCCATTAGAGAGAGTTCATCTCTCTCAAGACAATGAAAATGCTCAGGTCTAAGATAACGTATAAAATGCAAGCCAACGCGAAGTGTGCCACATCCAATTTCAAGCACTCGTGAATCAGGTGCCAAGTGGGTTGACTCAGCAAGAAATTCAAATACATCCCTCCCACCAGCCCATGGCTCACCATAGTTACTATGGTGCTCTTCTACAAGGAGCTCACCAGGGCATGGGAGTGCAGTGTGATTGTCTGATTCTGGTCCTTCATAGTGTGATATACCCTTGAAGCTGCAAAACTCTACCAAATCAGTCAACTGCAGAGAGTGATTGCATATGCACACATATACAAAGACATGCTCAGCTTTTAAGATCACAAATCCTACTAGTGAGAATATATAATACAAGTCAACAAAGATATTGAGTGTTATTAGAAAAAAAAAAAAATGAAAAAAGAAAAATGATTTTCAGTCAAGTGAGATCTTTCACATATCATTTCTTCCAACAGCCCCCCACAATTGATATACTTGTTTGTTACCGTTCTCGCTTTCTTCTCCTCCATCGGAACAGATATGAACTCCAACTACAAATTACCCATTTGAAAACAACTTCTCTCTCTCTCTCTCTCTCTCTCTCTCTCTCTCTCACACACACACACACACACACACACTCACACACACTCTGGCAACTGCAAAACTACTCATTTGCAAACATCTCTAGCAACCAACGCAGTACTAGTTCAACAACCAAACCCTTGAAGAAGTACGTCTTTCTCAAAAGGGGAAAATCTTACAGTGAAGACTCGCATTTAAAGCACCATTTCACGTCTACAGCTACTTCCAAAATTGAAATTGAAGCACCATACAACGCAACATTACACAAAAACATAAAGGATAGTGGAAGGGAGGGCGGAATTACTGAGTGAGATCATGGAGTTGCTGAGCCCTTGTACGAGGATTAATCCCTTTTCTAAGGACATTGTCTTGCATATGTAATCCATTCGCTCGGATCTGATCCTTAACCCACTCAATATCCCCTTTTGTCGCCGATCTTCTCTCTCCCTCAGCTTCAATTCCACCAACAGTGTTTCCTCCGCCACGCCGCCACTCCGGTGGAGAATTGGACGGCGGGCAAGAACACGATGAGAGAGAAGACAATAACAGGAACCAAGCAATGGCGGCCACCGACGCCGACAGGACCAGAACCGGCACCACAATTACTATTCCCTTCTGCGAAATTGCGGTGGTGGTTGACGAAGAAATTGCCATCACTCGGCTGCTCTCTCTCCGATAACCTCTGCGTTTAGGTTGGTGTCACTGTAAAGCACTTCCCTTTTTGTGTTTTTCCGTTTTCCTTTTCTTTTATTTTAAGCCCATTGTTTCCACTCCACAATCGCGCCTCCGCTGCTCGTTCGTCCTTCTCGGATTCTTCCTTTATATTTTAAATAGAACAAAATAATATTACTTTTTTTTTTTAACAAACAAAGATATAATAAGTTTTTTAATATTTAATTATAATATATTAAATTTTAAATTTAAAAATATATTATAAAATTTAATTTATATTGATTTATTTGTGAGTCGGCCTTTAAACCATATGATTGGGCTAAGATTCATAGGTAAGAAGCCCAATCGCCTTAGACCTCTAACCACACTCGTCGCTTACATTTGATTTGATTTGATTTATAAACGGTGTCGTTTGAATATTCGTTCTCCCCGCAACGAAAACCCAAAACCTTTAGAAAAAAAATTCACGACGGAGGAGGCAGCCACCGAAGGTCACTTTTCGATTGCTCGGAGCAGAAGAAGCTATCAAAAAAATGCATTTTCCGAGAACCCTAATCACTGGCAGCTCGAAGCAAAGCCTTAAATCTCTCTTATTGTTATCGTTCAACCACCGTGACAGTCACCTAGCTTCATCATCGTACAGGTCTATTTCCTCCACCACGACGGTGGGCTCATGGATGGACTCGATCAAAGGGATCTTCACTGGAAACAAAAAGGAGGGTGACCCTATGGACAGTGCAGAAGCTTTCACGCTGCTTCGTAAGTACATCGTCACCCGCTGTTACTTTATCTCTCTCTCTCTTGGTTATTTAGCTTTCAAATTTTTTGGTGTGGAATATGTGATGTTTGATTTATTTTAAAGGGAAGCAATTAAGCTATTTATGCACACATGGACTAAGAAATTCAGTTTTGTGGTTTCTAATTGTAATTTCTGTTGTATTATTATATAAATGGAGAAACCCATTTGTGGGTTTTGGTTGGATGCGTTTATCAACTTGTTAATGGAATTACATTGATGGTCTGTTGCTAATGTCATATGTATTGTTGCTATCAATGTCTTTGATTTTTAGGTTTTGCTGATTTTCTGAAGAAGGCGGAAAAGATGGGTTCGTTCAAGAACTTCCTAGTGGGTCGGAGCAGCCAGGCAACGTTTTCAGATGCGTTTGGAAAGACAGAGATGATAATTCGGTATCTTGGTCGATCGGATTCTACTGGAGAGGTTGGTTTGTCCCTCCCAATCATCATCTTCGTCTTTAGTTGCGCACACTCAATTTACCTCTGGAAAATTAATTATTGAGCCATGTTGTTCAATGCGGTAGCTGTGTTGGTTTCTATTAGTTGACTTGATTATCAAACATTTGCAGTAAATGCGTATCAGCTTAATAGTTCCAGTTATGGTTTTCCTTGTATTTTAGATCCATCTGTGGTCATGAATGGTAGATATTAGGTCAAAGCAAACTATGTTGCTTTACTGACTTGTCTGAATATTATTTAAGCACCCAAATTTATAGAATAAGTTCCTGTCCCTGTTAGTTATTTATATCTTTCTTCAGCATAGATTATGGATTTAGGTTCTTTCCATTGTAGAACCTACAAACCAGTCAAAAACAAGAGGCAGCAAAGCAATGTAATTGCACATTAGCTGATGTTGAGAATGCACTTGCAAAGTTTACGTGGGCCAAGGAAGCTCAAAATAGGCTACAAAAGTTAAAGGAAGAAGGGAAACCAATGCCAAAGAGCTTTGCTGAGGTACTACCATTGCTTGTGTTATCTATGTAGGTTACAAGTTTTATTTTAATGTTTTTGTGAAAATTTGGATATATGTGGTTGCAATTTTTTTTCTTGAATTTATTATGGAAAAAATGCGGTTGTTTTTCTAGGTGCAAAAGCTGATGGGTTCAACACCGTTAGATCTTGCTAGGTCTAACTTGGCAAAGAGTGGGCAGTTGAGCAGAAATGCATTGTGCCCATGTGGTTCAAAGAAGAGATATAAACGGTAATTTCACCTTGCAGCAAATGTTTACATAGATATTAGAACAAAAGCAGCTATGCTTACTCTTTGATTCTTTAGAAAGCGGCTGGATATTTACCATTGTCTTCTGTGATGAAGGTGCTGCGGACAGGCCAGGGAGACGTAGGAAAAATGGAAGAAGTCTTGGGATATGGCAACAGACATCGAGTTTCAATTGCCTGTTTTGGGTCATAATTTTGTTGATAGGGAGCATGGGCTGTCTGGAAACTAGTTGTCTCTTAAGTTTGATCGTCTTGCACTTACCTGTTTCTGACGATGACAATGATATGGCAATTATAGAACAGAATTTTCTATTTTTCAGATTTATCAAAGTTGAATCAATTCAACCGTAAGCTTGATGTTTAATATATTTTTTTCATAAAAAACGCATAACTCTCTATTAAAACATTCTTAGCTTTAACAAAGATAAAAGTATACCATCTCTTCGACTATCATTGGACAGGGGCCGCGCGAACGCAGGCCCCCTCTATCACAAATTATGACGTAGGCTCTCCTACTTTGAGGAGACCTTAGGCCAGCGCCCGTCCAGAGTGCAATGGACGTCACTGCCCTAGGCCATGGACCTTCTTGATCATCCATCGACCCCGTCCAGGTAAGTATGTTCTAAAGTTGCGTTGAGGCCTTATTTTAGAGGCGTCCTTCACTCTTGGCCATGCTTTAGTTTTCGATGTGGGATGCAACATCCTTTCGCAACACCCACAGGTAGCCGAGGTTTCGGTGCGCCTTCCTCGACAATCCCCATCCCTTTGTCGTACCGTCCCATTCTAGAGTTCATTTTCCCTTCATTTGGCCACCCTGAGGTTGCATTGAATTGTCTCTATGTTCATAATTGAAAGCATCTCCTATATGTAGCACAGCACCGCCTGCAATTGATGTTTGCTCAAAAGGGCAAACAGCAATTCTCTGGCTGTTCAAGCTCTCGGATGTTGATGACCCCATTGCGTGTGCGGAGGATGAGGATACAGCGAGACATTGCAGATGGAATGGAACACATACGCCTCAAAAAGATGAAGCTTTGAGCTTCCTCAGGGAGATCATTGGCTCTTGTCCTCGGTATAGTGTTGTTGTTGTTGGTGTTGGAGGCTGTCCTGTTGGTTCAATCTCCGTGATGCTAGGAATTGGAAATTATCTAAGTAGGGGAGAGATTTCTTTGTCAAGGTAAAGAGCAGGAACATCGTTGATGCAGAGGTGAGCTTTGCTGGTCCACATTTGAAGGGATGGTAAGTTGATGCAAATGAATAACATCAAAGAACAATCAATTGCATGGATTCATACTGCCAAGGAAATGATTTTTGACTGATGTTTTGCAAAAGTAGCATTCTTTCTTACGTCTGCCAACATTCCCAAATGATCCTTGCAACTAACGGATTGACTTCTTGAGGTATTTCAAGGTGACGATTCTGGAAACCCACCGCACCAAAAACTTGCATTGGGTTCATCCCACTCCAAGGTAACCAAAGGGTTGCCAGTTCTCAAAAATGGTCAATTGTGGAGCACTGGGACCTTGTGAAAAACAAATAACCTGAAAATTAATAATTTAAGGCAGAAAAAGCATAGCAGGAACAACTTGAAACAAACATTACAGTTAAGTTGTGTGAGCATCACAAAAGCTGAAGATACAGAAAACACTAGTCGCCTTGTAGGTCACAAGATCAAGTTGAGCAAAATTTACAAACTACTGCTGTCTATAGGAGCTTCATAATTAAATCAACAGGACAACACAAATGCCAAGTGCTGTATCTTCTCATATAGTTTTGCATAATAATAAAATGGCATAGCCATGCTATTCATTTTTTGCCAGTTGCCCTCCCTTTATTGTATTGTATCCTTGTGGTTTTGCAGTATGTAAGTTGGTGTAATGTTCCCAATATAAATACCTTGGAAGGCCAAAAGAGAGAACTAGGAAATATATAAGCGGCCAATTAATTGCTTACTTCCCTTTTGAATTCAGCCAATGCAGCACCCGAGAAATCTTGATCCAAGGATTTCTTCACAGCAACTTCCTGCATATTCAACAACAACAAATCATTCACAGTATTAGAGCTCAAAATTTTATTTTATTCTTGTACTCCACTAATTCTTAATAAACGTCACAATGACACAAGGAAATCTCTTCTATAAGGCCATGGACCAATGAAAATATCAGTGGTGCTTAAAATAAGTTGGGCTTAAAAATTGTTTGAGTTATCACAGTTTACAGGTTGACAAGAAGTAATTTTCATAGTTCCAATGATTCAGGAAGTAAAAAGGACATGATCTAAATATTGAGATCACCTTTGGGAATACGAAGCTCATTGTTCCATTCCAATTTGCACGGTAGACCTCTCCATAGGAACATATTCACAAGAAACATAACTATTTGTATAAGACAGAGAAGCAGAATATTAAAAGATTCACCTTTGTTAAGAAGTAAATATGCTGCATGGGCTGTCATTGGGTAGTGCTCGACATTCTTTAAGGCATGGTTGGAAACGCACTAATTCGCAATGAAGCTAATTTAGTTATGGATTTGAAGGAAGCCAAACTATAATTTAGTCATCCAAGATGGATTCTTGCTTCTTCTTTAATTTTCTGTTATGTAATATTTCTCTACCTTACCTTATTCATCCATGGATTCCTGGAAGAGTCCTCTCTGTTTTACAAAGTTTCCTCTTTTTGTGCACATATTCTAAGTACTTTTCTTTAATAAAAGCTACCAACCCTCATTCACCAAGGAAAGAAAAAGTTAGTAGCTTTCTCTGATAAAGTTACAGTCAAGTCCCATGTACATACATTTATTTCTTCTCTTCTCTTGCTTGTTGTGATCTCGAGGTCATGGTGTACAGCAATTGTGTTTATTAATTTGTGACGGGAAACGTTGCACATTAGAATTTCCAATAATTCAAGAAATTTTTTTTTGGGGGGGTGGCAGGGTGGGGGAAGAACAATTAATCAAAAAAACATTTTTTTCGACCAAACTTATACACAAATAAAACATTTCCGATTTTTCTTTGGTATATCAGAATAATTAAAAGCTGACATTTGCAAGAAATTGAGGGAATGGGGATTTGAACCTCCAACTTCACTCAAACGTTCTGTTTTTATGAGATCAACCAGACCAAGCTAAGTCTGCTTACCAAACATGTAAGATTTTCATAAATGGTATTTTCAAACCTTATGGTAAATCAAGTTGCTATGCCCATATTTACATCAGATGTTTGAAACTGTATAGAATAATCTATTAGTAGTTTATTTTTTATTTTCATTTTTATTTATTTATTTATTTATTTTTAAGCAAGACAGGACAGTAACTATTGGAGCAGATGATCTTCTACTACTACTACAATCCTCCAACCCCATCAGCTCTGTATCTGCACCCACCCTCCAGAACTAGGTATACCTGCATGCACCACAAACAACATGTAGAACCCTGGGGGCGCAATTTGAACTGTAGATGGCCCATTTGCACTTAATGTATAGGCACCAGCCGCATTAGGTGTGATTCCGGTTATCCTCAACACTACCATCCTCTGATTCATGGCAAACGAGTGTGTAGTAAAAGATGGTGCCACTATTCTCAGTGACAGAACGCTTACAGCCAAATAATTTTGCACATAAAAGCTCACTGAAAATGTCTCACCATATTTTACTATCTGGTTGAAGTTCAGAATTCGTGGCCTTATTGGGTCATATTCCGTTGATAAATATGGGGGTGAAAAGGCCTCCAAGCTGAGGTCAGTTGGGAACTCTACGCCAGTGAAGTTATAATATATGTGAGGGTTGCTACCACCTATTAGAATCCGTCCGTCAGGTAACAGAATTGCTGATGAATGATACAATCGCGGCCTTGACGCTGGTGCCATGACTGAAAAACGCCAATTAGGTGGACCAAATGGGCGATATATGATCGGCCTTGTTATGGGGTCACGCCCAAATTCCCACCCTGCTGTGCCTGATTGAGCACCGTTAATGATAACGATGTCGCCCGTGGGGAGAAGTAGCATGTCGCCCATTACTCTTCCAATTGGCGTGGATTCCATGACCCAATTGGGATTTAGATCAGTTACTCTCAGTCTTCCACATGTGGAAATTGCTGGCACAAAGTCTCCAAGCTTGGCTTGTGCAAATGCACCTATTGGTGCACCCCCACAAACCAATATTTCAGCACCAATTGCAGCTTCATTTTCATTTAAAGGAAGCAAGACTGATGACCCTGAGCTTGGATAGTTACGAGGATCACTACCTGGAATTTCTGGAAACTCTCTAACGACACGATTTTGGATGTAATCATACAATATTGCTCGTGTATTGGCAAAAATGAACAAGTTCCCATCTGGTAAGAGGTGTAAAAATGGATACAAATTGTTCTCACTGGAATCTCTAGTCTCTACCAGAAAATGAAGCCCAAAAGTACCAGAAGGAAGCTTCGGGTAAAATTCATAATTGAATTGCCTTCTACCACCAACGATGATGATCCTACCATCCGGCAATATTTGGTTAGTTGCATACCATCTCCTTTCTGATAAATACTGTGGAAACTCAATCCAATCACAAAGGTTATTATTGCAAGGAGTAAACATCCGCATGACATGGTCACCATCATTGTACCCACCTGTTTGGACCAAGGTTCCATTAGGCAGAACAGCCCCTGAAGAACACCAAGTATCGGTTTGGACCGTCAAGGGCCGGAAGGTGTTGGTGGAAACATCATAGAGAACAGAATGTGCCGTGCAATCTACTTTCAGTGCCTCATCATTGGGGTCCTCCCGGCAGCGTCCGCCCGAGAGGGAGAGGTTGGATCTGCCGAAATCCGTCCGGTCGAACATGATCACCTTGTTATCATACAATAGTTGCATGTGCATGGCTGATATGCCTATGCTTTCCTGCAAAAGGTTCCACTCACCTTGGCGGCCAGCATAAACAGGTAGAGTTTGAGATGCTATTGTAGAGGGAAAGAAGATGAAAGAAAGTGAAAGTAAGAGTAATTCGATCATGTTAGTGGCAGTATTGGTTAAAGCTAGAAGGGTTTTAGATGAAAATGGCAGGAAATTGGAACTGTGTGAAGAAAGACTTTGGTGTAGTAGTGAAGGTGTTGGTGATGAGTCACTCAAGCACATTAAGCAATTTTAATGTGCTATAATAATATTATTATCAAGAGGAAAACCAGGAAAATAATCTTGGGGCAGGCTGCTGCATTGCATGCTTGGTATCGCCATTTCAGGCCATCTTTAGCTGGAATATTTACTCATGTCCTCTGCAACTCCATTGCATCTTGGTCAGCAAAAGGAACACCTCCATGAACTTAGTAAAGCTGCTGCATTCATCAATTATTAAATTATTTGGAATAATATAAAGATGATTAATTTGTGAACTTTGCGAATTTGAAGTGTCACGTTATTTGAATTGTTTAGTTGTTAATTGAGAGGCTTACATAGCGGCACCGTATACTTTTAGCTAAAATTATTAGTCGGCAACTTGAAACCATTTTTTTTTTTCGTTTTCCCCGTTTTATACATAATGGGGTAGATTGTAACTCAATTCTATGACTCCATAACCCCACCTTTAACAATTAAATATAAACATAAACACGTTAAGAAATTTTTTTTTTAAAAAAAAAGGCTTCAGAGATGCTACGCAACTCAATTTGATATGATTGGGTTGGTGTATGACTTTTTTTTTTTTTTTTATCCGCATTTTCTTTCAACAGAGCAATTTCATTCTTTGTTCGAAATAAAAAATAAGTACATGGGCAGCAGGAACGTTTTGACTATAGAATTTATAGTTCTACAGATTAAACTGAACTACAAGAAAAAAAATACAGCAGCACACGAGGTCACTAAATCATCTTTCCAATTTAAGAGGGTATGGAAAAAACAAAATAATGTTCGCAAGCAGAACAGAGAGTGTCGGCAACAAATATTAATTTTTTTAGGAGATACCTGTCATTAAAAACTAAGATTTTTATTTAAAAATTTTAAATTTTAATTTTTAAAAGAGTGAAATTTATAAAAATGACATAATTTAATAGTGATGGCGAAAAAAATATCATAGCGCCTCGTACGACAACGCTGTGGCACTCCAGTTATACGTGGACTATAAACTGAAGAGGGCAGGAAACGTCGCTCTACTCAGGCTGAGCGTCAAGGGGGAGTTTTGAAGCGACCGCAACGACGAATTAGAATCAACACAGACGCCTCTATTAGCCATGGCAATGAGGGGCATGGGGGTGAGTTTTTCGCAAACCATTCGGTAGAAGCTGTGCTGAAGTTCAGTAATGGAATGGAAGGCTCTTTCTCACCAGATGATGCCCTGGAGTTCTGAGGGATTTGATGATGATGATAATGATGGCAGGCTTTGCATGGCAGAGTCGCCATCGATGGATCTCATTTGCTTGGTCGTGGAGGGCTTGAGAAACTGGTCGTCATCAACTTTACAACAAAGCATGGTTAATCGACCAAGACCAGAAGTTGGGGAATATTGTGAGAACTAAGATGGTTTAGTCATCCTTCTCTAGTAATTGTATTTGGAGCCCCCGAATCCCAGGTAAACATGGACTGTAATTGTTTGTTCTTGTGGTGTTATGGATTTCAGTAGCTTTTCGATAATCAAAGGAAACTTATTTTCTCCTCTCTTTCCCATCACTCTCCTTTTTCTTACGTTTGGCAGCCACTAGACAATAACAACTAGTGGTTGGCTTTAGAATATCTCGCATATAGTCCGTGGGACTCTTCATGTTATATTAACTGATAAATAACAACGCACACGCTATACACTGTATCATGAAGTGCAAGAGGGACGGCGCCACTCTATGCTCCTAGTCCACAAAAATGGTGCCCTGCGTTGGGTTCTATGAGTACAATGAAAACAGTAATTAACCTATAATATACAGAACTATGACGTACAACGTTGAACAGAGGATGAAGAAAAAATTCCTCAGCTATACCACCACTTAAATAGACAAGTAGCATTATATGTAATCAATCCACCACTCAATCTTCCAAGTATCAACAAGAAATGCTCACCTTTTCAAGAGCCAGTTCTCTCGTGACGAGTCTTAATAAAGCCTGTAGCAACTCCCTTATTCTTGGCTCCCTACTCATCAAGGATGGTAAACCACACGTCAGTTTACAAAGCAATAGGTCCAAGCCTTGGGTATGTCTTGCATGCGAGATGTGTGCATGAGAGCATTTTGCATATACACGAGAATGTTTGCACATGCATGAACGTGTACACATCCGAATATACAGTGAACTCCAATCTCTGCAGCATTTATTGTGGCCACGCTAACAGCAGCACATATTTGTTTACAAAATGTAGCGTATCATAAAATGAGCCACCAAATGCATTCCATGCTTGGCTTAGGTTTCTAGCATGCATTCAATTGAAAAAAAAATTACAGGACAATGCATAGAATGTGATAATCAAAATCTTAACATGATCTATCCATAGGTCCAACATTACCATTAAGATGTTACAATCAAGCTTGTCTCAATCAAATGCGTTTACAATCACTTCATGACTTCTTCTAATGCTAGGTGTGAAAAGACAATACTGACTGGATTTCAGTAATGAATACTCATAATACTAATCATATTTTACTGTACATTATTTTGGATCAATTAGCCCCAACATTTGGAATCTTTGGTCCTAGAGATGACAAGTATGATTTTTTTTTTTTCTAACTTTACATTAAGCATCTTCTTATATTAGGCATCTAATTGCCATTTTTACTCTACAGTATCTCACCTTGTTATTACAAGCTCACAAAAAGAGGGAAAAAGGACAAGCAGGTGTGCCTGCTTGTCACAGTTGCCTTTATCTGCCGAACCACTTCTCAAATGAGGATGTAACGGAAGTGAAGATGCTGTTTCTGGATGAATTCTTAGACATGCTAATTCTTGAAGGACATAGAGGATTTCTTCAAGCCTTGCTGTTGGTAAAGGGTGTTCACCTGCAGAAAATTTGCAGAAGTCAAGAGGGATAACCAACAGGGTGCAACAAATAGAGTCTCCAGCAGGAAAGTTGCATCACAAAGAAGCTATGTACCTAAGTCACTTTCATCAGTGAGGAATCTGTTCAAGATGCATTCACATCTAGCAACAAGTACCATGATTGAAATTTTGCTGACTTCGGATCTTGTCAAGTTCCAATCACTTGCTTCATTGTCAAAACTAAACAAAAATATAGGGTACATTGAACCTCAGATTAAAGTTGATGTTATTATGCAACAATAGAAAGGGCTTGATAAACTGAGCAATTAAAGTCCTCTATGAAGGTAGTACCCGCTCAAGTAAAATAACTTTTGCAGGCAAGTCAGAGAAAATCTGCTACAGTGTGGTGGCATAAGTTCCACAGTCTCAATGGGCAAAGAGCATGTGCGGGAGGCACAACGGTCCAAGGTAGAAACTAATCGTTGCAAAATCTGTAAAGCAAGGAAAAACAAAATCAGCAAAAGCAATGAATTAAAAGGTGCTTGCAAAGGATCCTCAGACATGAAGAATGCTTCCTGCTTGGCAACAACAAAAAGAGTAAATGGTGTTCAATCCAACTTGAGCAATACAATATAAGAAATGCCTTTCTTAAATGTCTAACATCATCTTATTACAAACACCGTGAAGGAATGAAGGAGGCTGGCCCAGACCATGAAATCCCTTGGCTGTTTGGTTCATGTAATCTAACATTCAGATATAGGTTAAAAAAGTATGCTGATGTAAAAGAATTTATCCAATTGTTGCCATAATTGCTAGCAACATAACTAGTTTAAGGCAATCTAATTTATTCAATAAAAAAAAAACATGTAACTTATGCAGTGAAGACCATTATAATAAGGATATAGATTGAGAGTAACTCACATCAGAAGGAGCATCAATAGGAGACATCAAGATCTTGTCACCGAGAACGTTTAAGATTTCCATCTCAAGTGCCTCATCAGCCTTAAGTGCTGCAGCTGAGAGAGAGTTAGAAGGGATGGGACGACCACAGTAACCTAAAAGGAAAATTTCATACACATCTGCCACTTCCTTCCAAATGCGAATTCTGGCAGGTCTACTTATTCTTGAATCTGGTCCACAGTTGTTGGTGACTCTGCAGACATCATCAACAAGAATGCGGTTGAAGCCTTCAATAGCCAGGCGCCAAAGTGAACCATCTGGATTGTCTCTTCTTGTTGTCATACACCTAAAGATAAGCTTGACCGTGTTATCTGCTTTTGCAAAAAGTTTCTGTCCCACAGCAAAACAGGGAACTAACCACTTGAATGGGAAAAAAAGGCATGAACAACTTTCACAGGATCCACAACACTATTCATCTAATTTTACACCCTCGAATTAGACACCACAGGATTTCGTAAACTGGTCCACAGTCATCCATCATCTTCCCAAAAGTTAATGTCATGGACGTGACAAAAACTACTACAGTGTCTTAATACCATTACAAATTAAACACTGTATTTTTTCTGTTTGGAATAAAAAAAAAGAGAGACAGAGAGGAAAATAAGTTTTACCTTCCAAGGGTTTGAATAACTTCAGGAAATATTATATACTTTTCTACTATTGGAGCTTGCAGGAAAAGATCAACAAACACAGGAACAAGCTTTTCTGCAAACAAATAACTTGGAATGCCAGCAACCATGGTGGTTGCTGATTGGGAATCCTGAGAAGGAGCTTCAACTTTTTTGGGGGACACTGAAGCAGTACCATTGGGTGTTACAATCTTTCCCTCTGTACTGTAGTCTGTGAAAATGATGTGAATTGCAACATCATAATTTGCATAAGGTAAAGCTACCCCTCTGTGGAACAACTACTAAACCAGTTCCATACCCATGACATTGTTGCTGATTCTGGCTTGCATTGCCTTGTCATGGCCATTCTGAGAAGCGGAATCTGAAGTTGGAAAGTATTTCAAAATCTCCCTGAGCAGGATGAGCCACATTGAAGAAATACTCTCAGTTGGATGTAATAGTGGGAAGATTTCCAGTACAGAACGCATCACAGGTGAAACATGACCCTACAAGAGAGGTAACAAATTTTATCAAAGAACAGATTCTTCTGTAAGATAGTGGTTGCATAAGGATAATGAATGAGAAAAAGGAGTTGGGACTTCACTTGTTAGAACTTTTTTTTTGGGGGGGGGGGGGGCAGTGTTTTGTGCACAGAGAATAGGGTTACAGAGTGACAACACGTACAAATTCAGTTTCATAGTTATCATCGCTTAGTATGGCTTCCTTAATGGCCAAATCTATGATTGCAAGCAACTGAGAGAACATCTGATCATCAAACATCCCTTTCGCTTGCACGTACAATTCTCCTGTTAAAGTTTTATGACATCCAGAGAATGCATAAGCACCAGAAAAAATGAAAAAAACTGTTTCCTTCATGGAAAGGCAAACCTTTTTAATAAAGACAACATTGAAGTGGTATGACAAATGTCATCCTAGTGTATGTTTTAAGTATAGTGGGTGCAACAAAAAAGTTCATACTGTGAGCAAGATCCAGCAAAACGTTTTCATATTAAAGTAATGGATTACCTAAACCATGTAAAATCTCCTGCTTCACCTTGCCAACCGCATTACCACTGTAGTTTGATGATTTTTGGAAAACATGCTCATAAACCTCTAGGATGGATTTGAGGTATGGTATTGGGAATTTCCCCTGCACCACAAAACTAATGAAGTTGAGAAGTGAGGATACACATTAATATCTTATACAAACCATTTTATCTATATCCAACAAACGCAAGTTTATATTGCCATAGGGTAAAGATGATTAAAGATTGAAATAAAAGTAAAAAGACAGAAGACAAGTCATGAGTTGGAACAAGTAGTACTATTCTTGCCATTTGAATATTACCTTGGCAGAATGAGAAACAACAGTTGTCTGTAAACAATTTATTGCTGCAATAGCAACTTCTTTACTACCATTTAAGATACTACTCTTAACAAAAAGAAGCAATGACTCCCATCCTGCATAAAAGAATATCTCAATCATTCATTCTTATGAAGGCAGGGAAAAGATGCAATGTAAAGCACATGAAGCTCAACAATGAACCTACCTGACCAGAAATTGTATAAGCTTGAAAGAGAAGGAAAGAAAGATCGCAATATGCGTGCAATTCCACCAAGGACAAGCACAAGAGTCTCATCCCACTGTTTCTGAGCAGTGTTACGACTGTAAATTAATGAGAAAATACAAGAAAGTGATCTTTAGTTGAGGAAGAATCTAAACATCAGCTAGGATGGGAAACCAAAAACACTGGTCATTTCAACCTATGATGAATCAGCATGTGAACTGCTTTTCCTCCTCGAGTACCTAGTTCTTTTCCGTGCCATTCATCTTTTGATGAAGTTGCAGCCTACAGCAATGATTACTAAATAGATAAATTACATTGAAGCAGATAACAATTAAGGCCCAAGTGAAAACCTATAGAAACCACTTAACCATGTGAGAAGCACGATCTAAAGCAGGGAAAACATAATTCCACAGGCAATCCTCCCACATGCTTTGTGTAAGCTTTTGTCCATGGCTCCCAATAGTTTGAAAAAGTGTCCTAACTGCTGCATTTCTGACCTGAAATATAGATTAGGTCCAGTCAATGTGACAAGAATCTTCATATTCAGAAAAGGTTAAGCCCTAATGGTTAATGCCATGTAACTGCCTAAACAGGACTGACCAATATGCAAGAAAGAATAAAGAACAAGTCTGTCAACCAGAGCAAAGAGGTGCACACCAAGAGAAATACACACACACACTTAACACTCATGAGATGTCATTCCCACAGGAATAATCCAATAATCTGCAGAAGGCTAATAATTCTTAAATACATGGACATGAAGAAGAGGCTTATTGAACCAAATATTATGGTCTGACAACTCAGCAAAATACCCTCAACTGGAAAAAGAGAAATTATGATTAGAGATTAAAATGTCCACAGATTTCGTCACCAAATTTGCTTACTTTGATTTTCGCTTGTCACTAGCTTGCTTTTAAGATTGTTTTGTAAATGCTGAGGCTCGTGCCACATGCATTAGAATAGTATATCCATATCATTTACTAAAAACTGAAAAGATACGTTCACTGTGAAGGCAACTTATCATACCTCTGGCCTTTCATCAGCACCAAGCTTTTGAAGCAAGGAGAAAACAGAGAACAGCAGCTTGTCACGATCAACCATATGTATCTTATGTGCTTGATCTTTCATTTTATCAGGTAATTCAGGAGTCTGGGCTTCACTCAACTTATCATCCAATTGACTCAGAACAGAATCTACATTAAGAACATCTGCATGGTTATAGACAGCAAATATCATGAGACCCATAGGAATTGACAAGCCAAGATGTTTGAAAGGAAACTTAACTTGAACTTGCTTTCTTCTCTTCTGTTGGTCTGGCCAGAAGACCCTTCATGATAAAATCAGTTGTGGTCCACAAGAGGCCTATTGCAGTCAAGCTTATATTCAACTCAGACTTTTGAGCACTATAAGCTCCAGTAACATCCACACATCTGCAATGTCAACATTGTCAATGGTAAGACTCAAATAAAAGTCAGAAATCAGCAAAGCACAATTGCTAGATCTTGATCACCAATCATTGTCAACTTCGCATTAATGCCAAAAGAAATTAAGCCATCAACAAAGTATTAGTGGAACATTGATCTTCAAATTGGAATTCAACGCATAGGATAACTTCATGATGGCAAAAATGTGGAAACCAAATTTTCTTTGTTAAAGTTTATGATTTGCCTGAATACTGTTTTTTGAAATGTACAATTTCGCATCATGCTCATAAAAACTTTGAAAGAAACAACAGGAAAAGCACAGAAACCCAACACAATCATTAACTGAATTGTCCCCAAATGCAGAGATTATGGCCGATGGAAACCACAAACCATCATTTCATTCAGGAAAAATGTTAACACACTTTGATGAGTTTTCCATGTTGCAAAACAAATTGTTAGGAAACAGATGCATGCGAAGAACTACACATGTACACTTGCACACATAAAATGGATAACAAACAAATGGAGGAACCATAGACAAAAAAAGGATGCCCCAGTGCATGCAGCTCCCACACTATTGGGTTTGGAGAAGGGTCAGATATAACATTGAGAAGTCAACAATAGGCAAGTAGATCAAAGAAGAGGCTGAAGGAAAAATTGTGAAACTTACACATTGAGACAGTCCACAGGTATAGAGGTAAGTCCATCATTCATAATGACACGTAAAGCCTGCGAGCAAACAGAATCATTAGATTTTGTTCATAAGATGGACTGAACCTTTATTTTTGGGTCAAAGAAAAAGAAAGTCATACAAATTATTGCCACTCAAATTCTACTCACACAAATTTCAAGGTACATTAGAAGAATTCCAGAAGCACCAGTGTACAATAGCAAGTTTAAAATTTCATTTTACAGTTATGGAGTGGCTTGTGACAGCTTTAAGTCACTTGGCCCTTATTTTTTGTAAGGATGGAGGTTTCTTTCTGAGATTGAAGCTTTAGCAGCTAAGACATATCTTCAAGTCCAGGAAAGGATTGTGGTTCCCCAATCTCCCCCACCTTTGCATTTCTCATGCATACAGTTTCATACAGACTAGAATCATCCATTGTTCAGCAGATATGTTTCTACATAACAGTTGTGGTTGAAAAATTGAAAATTTTCAGACAATTGGAAATGGACCACAATGATTTTATGTTCATTAAGTGATAACAAATCGCATATGCTTCTTCATGTGACATGTAAAAATTGGTGTTTGTTTCAAGGGAACTGCACGCAAGTCTACCAAAGGCAGAAGAGGAATAAGTGAATCTTTCAAGAGTCTCAATCGTGAGTAAAACCTGAAAGCCAAGTGTGACAAGATCTTTCTCTGATGCATCTGCAACGGACCTTCAGGCAGTGGGGTGAAAGAAAAAAGGAATAAGCCAAAGTACTGGTAATTGGCAATTTGAAGCAAATAAAAATGTACATGCCAAACCTTAACATTTCAAGAATATTTGGCCAACTTAAGTATAACTTCTCTCCATGCCTCTGGGAAAAAAATTAAACAAAAAGCATACATAAGTGAGACAACATCATATGCAAGAAAGACCAAATAAATCAAATTATAATCAATGCTCAACAGTGACTTGTTACCTCCAAAACATGCAGGAGAATTTTCAAGGAACCAGCACGGACATCAATGCTTTGAGTTGAAAAATAAAGAACTCTAAGTGGAGATATGACAGAACATTCAAGAGATCTCAACTCTGTACCTCTAATTTCCATCTATAGAGAGGGCAAACAGGATAAGCTGTATAACTCCCCAATTCTTTTTACCAGAAATCAGAATATTTAGAAGTTACTCACGTTAGAGGATGTTCCACGGTATCTAGATGGGATGGAATCCTGGAACTGCTCAGAACCTAAAACAGCAGAAATTGATTGATCTAATGCATCAAGAGCCATGTTCCGCAAATGCTGATTAGAATTATCAGCAAGCTGCAAAATAGACTTGCCAAGTCAAGAACATGTACAGCACAGTATGACAAGAAAAGTGTCCATCATTATTACCTCCAAAAAATGACTCACAACATGATCCCACAACAGTTCGACCCCTGCAATATGAAGGATGAATTTTCAGCAGCAAAAAATGACACATTAAAACAGAACTTGATTCAGATAGCATCACTCTAAAAATGACCAAGAAGCCATGTGCAAATGAATGGACAGCAAAGGTCATCTGTCTGTTGGCAGGGATATAATGGAGAAGATTCATATCAGAGACCGCAGAATGGTCAGTTAAGTTAGAGCAAACTTGTTTTGTCCAATTTAAAAAAAATTTGTAGACCTACAAGCCCTTTTTCCATCAATTACTTGTTTTCCTTTTTTCTAGCATAAAGGGAGTGCAACATAGGTACCAATGCAAGAAATCATGAAAGAGTAACTCATTATTTTGGTTTAGTAAGAATTTCTTCCTTAAAAGCTTGCCCATCATGCTTCCTCCAGTATAACCCAAAAAATAGTAAGGGCAATTGACTAGTTTCCTTTTTGTCTGTCTAGCAGTATTTTCCCCTCCAAATCTATAACTTAGAATAGCCTAACTTGCTGGTTTCCACACAATGCCACAAAATACAACAAATTCATCTTTTGGACTTCCTATGCCAACCAAAAGAATGTAACAAGAAGTCCATCACCTTGTGCAGCAGAAAGGACAAATAAAATTATAGGTCTAAAATGCAAAATTAAGTTGTGAAAATCAGAAATTATGGAAATTATTCTAATAATGAGGAATTTTAGATGCCACTAATCACATTGCAAACTGAGTTAGGTAATAGAACAACAGTGGTGATGGAGTGCATAACAGATCTATGCTTATTCCATATCAAGGCAAAAAAAGCAATCAATATCATCTGTGTGTATGGGAAAACTCGGGAGCAACTATAGCCAATTTTTATTTCACCAACTTCCCCAAAATGATTATCATACATACGAGCTAAAAAAAAAAGGGAATATGATACATACTATGTAGATTATTGACAAGAATGGATATCATCCTTTCCACAGAAAAACTAATGCTCCCAATTTTTTGGCTCACTGCTGGTCCAAAACCGCCTGATGTCCCAGACATGCACTGATGTGATAATTGACATAGTGCAGAAAGAAGTGATTTAACTGCAGATATGTGCATCAATGCCGAGCTCTCAAATAGCTTTCCAAACCACGAAAAAAAGCTAATTAGAAAACAACCACAAATTTGTGCTTCGACAAATAAGGAGCCATTTGGTTGCAAAAAAGTGCTACATATATGAAATGGAAAATCTTAGCATCATTTGGTAAAGAAAGAAACTAGAATGCTTCCAAATTTAGAAATTGGAAAATCCACTGCATGCTAAGACCTGTTCATTTATAGAAAATTCTTTTCCTTTTTCCATCTTCATTTTTCATTTCCTTTTATAGTTTAGCTTTTCCACAGAAATATTTGAAAAAAAAAAAAAAAAAAGAGAAGGGAAGATGTGTTTGAATGATGAGAAAACCTGTAGAATTGTTAGCAAAAGGGATGAGTGAGGGAGAATAAAGTGGAAGCACTTGTCCAAAGTGGAAAAACAAGATTTAGAGAAGAAAATATAGAAGGTGTCTTTAACGCATTTCCCTGTATTAGGTACAAAATTGAAAAACGTGGAAAAAAAACCAAGCTTCAGAAAATGGTTCCTCTATCCGTAACTGAATGTGCCCTCACAACACAGAAACAAGTAACTTTCAACTTTTCCTGTAAAAACATAAAGTTTTCTCCAAAAATACTTCCAAAAGTTGCAGTTTTATTTCTGTAACCAAATAGCCCCCAATGTTCTGTTATCCTACCTGAGAATTTAAAGAAGACAAAATACTGAAGTCAGTATATTGACCAGAGGATTCTCTAGTAAGCTTAAGTACAGCCGTAGAGACCTCCTGTAGATCCAAAATGTAAAATAAAGCACTTTAGATAACCATTTTCATACAGGATGACAAGCCCTGAAAATTAAACAAGAGATGTAAACATGGAAATTCCATACACAAGTAGTGCAGTATTCTCCATATATATATCATAGCGATAAGTCTTATTAGCACAACTGTGTACCATTCTTGTGTTATGGCTTTCATTTCAGATTTACCATACCGATTTCTGGTCTGTTTTCAGTATCACATCAATAAACCTTGATAGCCACACCTTCTGATTTTAGGTCAAAATCCCAACCACACTAAAAATCCAGAGGACAGTTAAGATACCAATTGAAATTTTGAACTAAAACTATACAATCTATGAAGGAGAGAAGACATTCTATTTCTGCATGTACAACTCTTACTAAAAGCTATCATAATTAAAATCTAATCCAAAAAGGAATTTCCAAAAAAATACCTGTGTGGCAGCATGAGGAGAATGGATGGTTCGGTCTAGAGCTGAGAGAGTTTCCAACACCTGTATTATTTTAGAAGATATTATAATGCATCAACATCCTCCTATTTTGGACAAGTACTAAAAGAAACACATACCAAAACCCATGAAGGCCCCAAAACATTGTGTAACCGATGAGCAATGTTGAAGAGAGTCCTTAAGGCCTGAGAAGTGAGACCAATTGGAAAGAAAAGATAGGTTAAGAAAAAAATACCAGGAGTCATTTCATTCCTGTGGAAAACAGTAAACCACGGGAGACAATGTCTAACAGCAGGTAATGGATCAAATAGATATAGCATAAACACCAATCCAACATGCACCTGCACATTCTTTGGAGTAAGGACAACACCATCCCGTTGCTCAACTGATGATTCAGAACGTTTTGGACTAGGGGACAGCACTGCACTGCAGAAATCTCAATTTAGGCTAGAATTATGACATTATAATGTTGCTAGGGGACCAAAACCTTGAAAGTAGAAAGAAATTCATATGTGCAGGCCAAAGAATATATGCTTAGCACACTAAAACCTGTTAATACCTGTATTTTAAATGAACATTGGCATTCAAAAATCTAGAATACAGTCATCAATTTTTGATCCCTTTATGTATATCAGACATAACATAATTATCAGCCGTGGTTCCACTGAAATATTTGGTTAAGAAAACAGGTCCAAATGATTAAAAGCCAACCAGAGAAGAGTAAGCTAGCAACATGATGGACAATTTTTATTCAGAAAAGGGAAAAAAAAAAAAAAAAAGCAACAATGGTGCATTGTTTGCAAATCCATTCACTGTACAAAATCATTTAGGCAGGAAAGAATCAGCAATATCTAATTATATAGCCCTGAACAAGGAAAATGACAATGACAAGGTAATTAAATAACTCTCACCTGAGCCTAAGAATTATTTTTTATTTCTGACATAAACACCATAAAAAGTAATTTGATTTCTAGCCATGTGCAGCTGAACTTAGATTATTTCTATAAAATTTGATGTATGCCGCAGTTTTTCAAATTGCTGCCAGAAGAAATGCATACATTCTTTCTCTTGAAGCTCATAAAAGTGGAAAAGCCTGGGCATTAAGAGATCAAAGGTCAGGAATTTCCTCTGTATGGGCTGCACCTAGCATTCTTAGCTAATTGGGGCGACTATCAAATCTTACTGGGCAATTAGTGAAAAGGATGTAGACAGAAAATGATAATAATACTTGGGAAAGTGAGAAATAGACCAAGCTATAAACGCATATGGCTGACACGACAATCATCCAGTGAAATTTACCTTCTTTTTTCTGCTTCATTTGGAAAATTGATTGTGAATTTACATAACGATGCTAGAAAAGAGTTCAAAGGTTCTACAGCATGAAGAACTCCACAAGCCTGCAAAATAGGCATAAAAACACAAATAGCTGATGTAGGGTAAGTGACTTGAAATCTCTTAACCTCACTGAATACTATACCAGATCATCAGCCAAAACCAAAACAGGAACCAGGATTCAACAGCACAAAAAAGCCATGATGCAACTATTTGCTCAATTTTTACCTGAGTAAATGCTTGGTATCCCTTCAATATTTCCAACACAATAGCCTCTCCTTGTGACCTGTCACATCAGCTTCATGTGAGGTATATGCATAAAATATGCATTCACTCCAACTACTCTGAGAAAGTCAACAGACCTTGTCAAAATAAGGGACAAAGCATCAAGAATGGTCAACCATAGTGAATCAATCATTGCGATGCAGAGAACTGCAGTCTTCCCAGTAAATTTTGCTCCAGGATCATACTCACATCTAGGGGATTCCAGCTGGTTGCACCGAAGAAAGATAAAAACATAAAAAATACAATAGAAACAGAAAGAATTAAGCATAACTAATGGAATGCAACATCCTAGCACCTCTCCAACATCTACTGCTTCATCTGTCAGGGTAGCTACAGTAAAGACAACACCCAAAAGTCCTTCAACTGCCAAAGTTATTGCATGGGCCTCACTAGCAACCAAGACAGCAGCATTGGATGCATCATTATCAAGACTCCACTCAATCCCTGCAGGAAGTTTAAGCTGTTGCTTCTAAAGGAAGGAGAAATTGAAAAAACATTAATTGTAAATCCAAAAGAGCCAAATGAAGCACATGTATCTATATTGTCTTAGTCAGAGAAGGTTCTAACTGCTTTTGACCCCAAAAGTATAAGGGAAGGAAAATCTACAGTATGTCTACTGAGTTCTGGATATTGAGGCCCTATGTTTACCACAACTAGAACACTTGGCCTTTAGGTCACAATGGAGAAACCTTACAATCAGCCTATCTACTAGTCTGAACAAAATAAAAGTAATCCCACTTATTCAAATAATTGAACCTTTGGCCATGTGAAGAAGCCATAACAATCAGATATTTATCATTCATTCACATAGCTGTCCTGTCCACAAAACAAGAATTACCCAGAAGCTCATGGTATCCCACCCCAAAACAAAGATTCACATGTTGCACACAAGACTTTGCTTCTTAGCATTCTCGTTACATGGAAAGAATCCTCACTCTTCTCTCAACCATGGGATCAAAAGGCCACCACTCCCCAAAAACAGGCTGCCCCTCTGTAAGCACAATTGTTCACTGAAGTAATTAATTTTCTAAAGCATTTAGCTATCAAGTATTCCATATAGCACCACCCAAAAAATAACAATCTATTGACTTTGAAAGAGAATAAAACAAAATAAGCACTAAACGTTTACCTAATCCTTTGTTATACTACCAAGTCTTTCGGTTTCTGATGCAAGAAGTGAAGGTTTCTGTTTGTTCGTAGGCCATATTTAGAATACGAATGAAGCTACAGGACATTTTACTTTTTTAAACAGCATATGCAATTGGAGCATGTGACACCACACCAAATTTTGCATGAGAACAAAAGTTCCCATGGTAGAGTAGATTGCAAGTAAAGAAGATTTTTGTTTCCCAAAAGCAAAAGCGGGTTCCAAATAACTCACAGAAAAAGTCAATGAAAACCATCAAGAATACACTCACCAAATTTATCTGTGATAACAGGAATGAAAAAGCATTCTGAAGACTACATGTAACATGGTGGGCTCATATTTGCCCCACCATGTCTACTGCCATTACCATGATGCAAAGTACTGATTGGGCCACCATGGATTGGCCTAGTGAAAGATGTATGTCACCCCAAAGCACAAGAGCAGCCCCCAATGGAGCCATGATATCACATGAATGCACAGCCATGATGCTTCTTGCTATTAAGAACAACTACCTTTAGCTTTGCTGCTAAACATTCCAGCAACAGCTGCCAGGCTCTCCTCACTTGTCTCTTGAGCCTAGCATGTGAAATATTTATCTTGATCAAAAATCAGAATTATGCCCAGACATCCCATTTGAATTGCAATTTGGAACCAAAGAAAGAGAGTAGCATGCCATGATATACAGAAGCCATCTGTCATATCAAATAATGGGGATGCTGGACAGTAGCAAATGTGAGGGTTGAACTAAAGGTAGCACATCAACAGTGCACTTCCAAGGGAAACAGGTTATGGCAATGCAACAGGCAAAGTGACATGGTTGGACGATAATTGATTAGCCATAGTTATCAATTGTGAAGACCACAAACCATGATATCCCCACCCCCACCCTCCCCGCCCGAAACAAAAAAGAATGAGAAAACGAAATGTTAAGAATGAAAGGATGGTACTGGAAGCAGTTTCATAACTCCAGTTTCAACCTTTGGTGGCCCAATGAAGGAAATTCAATAGGTTGAATTGGTGCCCACAAAGATCACAAGAAATCCCTAATGGCTAATTATGAAGACAGTCAATTTCAATTTCATAAGTAGCACACTCTACTAAAGTTATATCAACATCCCAAGACAAAAGCACTTAGCATGCCATAATGATCCAATCATTCTTTATCATTACTGGCAAGCCACCACCAGCACAAACTAGAGACACAACTAAACAAGTTCATGAAAGTCAAACAAAAGTAAATGAATGAACATCTTTCACCTGTACATTTGAAACAATCCGAGCTAGAGCTTTAACCATACCCTCTACAACATTTGTGTTCTTTGGATGCCTGCAAAAAAAATGCAAAATGAGTTGTTGTAAATTGTAGTGGACTTATGCTGAATCCGGCTCACTGAGGGGCATAAAAGGGAATCAAAGAGAAAAGAACAAAGCTGACAAAGATAATTGCTTTCTGCATACAATCAGGTCTCAGCTGGCAAGAGCCAATGATCAATAAACACAACAAATCATGATTATGACAACCACCTTGAGTTCAGGCATTGCATTGGCTTCTGGAAGTTTAAAAGAAAAAAATCGCTGCTGACTCGCTTTATTCATCTTCGTTATTGGATGTTTTTTCCTCATACAACAAAGACTCAACTACTTTTCGTTGCCCGTATGAAAATAAGAGAATGAGATGGAGAGAGACTAGCAACTATATAACGAATAGAATAAAGCAAAAGGTGTATAAATGAGCTTACATATCAAAGTTCTGAAAAAGAATTCGTAAAGTCCGTGCTTCTACACAAAAACCCTGCCAAATCACACACTATTCAACATATTCCATTTCTTTTAAAGTACTAATAAATCAGCCTTATGTTGTAGAGATTACCCTCAAGATCTCAAGTACAAGAATGCGATGCCATAATGGCAGATCAAGAAAAGTGACCTTTAAAAGCATACTAAGAAAGACCTACATTACAAAAGGAGGGGACTGAGTCAAGTCAACAGAACAGATTATTTTCAGTAGTACAGATATAACTTCATCCCAAACATTTGAACTCAATTGTATAAATATGTATAACAATGAAGAAAGAGAGGTAGAAAATAGTGAAGAGACTTCAGTGGAAGAAATAAGACAAAATAAACCATAATGCAGAATAACAAACAAAGTACACACTAGAAGTCAGATTTGAACCCAAAAACATGAGGCAAAACTGTTAGCAAGAAAATTGGTCCTTTGGCAGAAGCTCTGGCAACACATTCATTGCCAAGTTTGTTAAATCTTCTGGCAATTGCATTCTCCTTCATTATTTTTCTTGTTCACTTCCCATGTCTACTTTTTCTAGGAAAGTTTTAAACTGACAAGGCCTAAGCCACTCCTTTTGCTACTAAGCTAACACTCAAGGCTTCACAGCAATGCTTTTTCTCTATCTTGATCTCCAGAGAAGACCTTTTTTTTTATCACTTCTTTGTTCTCAAGAAGGAATTTGCTATTGTTTTTTCAAATTATTTTAAAACTCCATCTTGGCTCACATTTCCTTGGACAATTTTTTTTCTGTGTTTTTGACTGATAGCCATTGGAGGCTAGACAGCACAATCATCCTATTACAACTGGAATTTTCCAAAAAGAACAAAACTAGAATATATATATATATATATATATATATATTTTTTTTTTAAATCATCTCCATTTTTAAGGCTTATGGCCTTTTATCATTTGAAAAAGAAAAAATACTTTTAGTCAAGCATACCTCACACTCAGTAATGACGGATGAACTGTATAGCCTGATAATATGAGCAACTGATCGCAAGACCAACCGACGAAATGAAGGCTCTCCTGCTTCTCCTTCAAGCTGAAACAAAGAGAAACACAAAAAGGGTAAGGTGAAAATCAATTGTTCATAAGCTGCACCAATTATCTTTGCATGTGCCAAAGATACACTCAAAGTTATCTATAAGAGAGAAGCTACCTCAGCATTGGTACGAAGTGAAGTCATCAAAAATGAGCATATCTGGTAACGCAAAATCTGGCAAGTTTCCAAGAGAAGTTTAGAACTATAACCTTTAAATAGCAACCTCACCAACAGAATTCTATGTACAGGTAAGGGCATTCTCTGAGTCACCTGTTCATAAGGAACCAAGGTCTTGAAAATAACCGCATAATTGGAAAGGATGAACCTGCAGAATGGAAGCATTGGAAGAAATTGAACCAGAAAAATGAATGAACAAAAATCAACCACAGTTCAGTTCAGTAGCAGAAGCTATCTGACATGGAACAATTTAATTCCTTGTTTTTGAGGTCTTAAAATCTAGAAAGCATTCCATAACATCTACTAGTTTCTAAATACTACACTAAAGAGATTTACACAGCACAACCGCTGGTCCTAAGAGAATACTCAGGTTTGTAAGAAGAATAAAAGCAGATCTGAGGGCAAAGACATAATTCTTACTCAAGTATATCCAGTGCAAATATTCGTTGAAGAGAACTGACACGCAACCAACTTGCCTGTAAGATAAATGCAAAACTCGTTACACTGCATTGACAAACAGTACAGTTTTAAACACTACTGAAAATATAAATTCTGGTGAGGAGATTATCTAATAGTTTCAAATAGGACAACATACTGATCCACCTGCAGCAAGAGCTGTCAGGTCTTCAAGTAAAAGAAGCCCAAGCTTCCCAGATTTTGTTAGGACATCCCTCATCATAGTTGGCTCTCCAGAAACAAGTTCATGTCCCAATAACCTATTCATACTTAGGTTAGTCATATGGATATGAAAGAGAGAAAATACTGGAGACAACTTGCAAGCTAGAATAGTGAACTTTAACAAGGTATACAACTGTCCCTGACAGGTCCAGCTTTCCCAGCCCTCAACAGAATATATACTAACTGTTGCAAGCTGATATTCATAAGAGGCAAAACATATACATTGCATCCACAAGCACACATGTATTAGGTATATCATTAGCAGACCCAATAGACAATTACATAGATGAATATTTGAACATTTTGACCCACAAGATCATGAGGGAAAACATACTCTGAATAATTGATGCTGCGATTAACATCACTGGTGACTGAACTGGATCGAGAAAGATGACCTCCAGAACCAAACTTTGCCATGGGAAGAGACTCAGCATGAACCACATGGTCAAAAATCAAGGCTACTGCCTGCCTGAAGGTAGCAGCAGCAGTACTGTAAAAAGAGCCCACAAGTAAAAGATTCATGGGTAAATTCATCAACTCTTCACATATAACTAACGTAGTACAAGAAAACATCAACAGGAAAGGCAATAATCAAAAAGCCTCTCAACAACAATTTTAACCTACTTCCGCACACTGTCAGATGATCTGTTGTTTTCAAGAAGACGAAGGCATAGATAAAGGGCTTGAGCCATATTCTCCTGGATCAAAAAGATAGAATTCAGTTCAGATAAAAGAGTTTGAACACAAATAAGAACTAAAAATAAGAAATTAGTGGGCACTGCAATGGCTTTGTGACACAAAGTCATTGCCTTAAACCATGGCTGAGAAAATTTTAACAGTTGCATATCCTCTATAGACAAAAACAAGCATACTCCAAAGACATGTTCCAGGCAATTAAATTGATGAAAATAGGCATACTTGCCAACATAATCAACAATAGTTTAATGAAACTTGACAATATATCTTGGGTTACATGAAGTGTGAAGAGAAATTTCTAGGAAAGTCCAGTGAACAGTAACTCAACTCGACTCAACTCAACAAGACCTTAATCCCAAACTAACTAGGGTAGGCTAATATATAATTGCCATCAAACCATATTTAATTAGCTGCACAGACATAATTGAGCACATCAAGTCATGTAAAGGGTATCTAACTGTTGCTAAATCTAAAACCCCAAGACCCCAAGTCCTAATCCTAGACCCAAACTGTAAACCGTAAGACCTCAACCATAATGGTCAAGTTCCTAGTCACAAATATAACAAAATTACCTTAACATCAAAACATCAGGAAAAAAAAAAAAAAAAAAGTGTCCAATCTCTCATATATATGTATACTTGAGCGCAACAGGATCCTGAATTTGTTGAGGAACAAGAATAGCACTTTGAGTCAAATAGTAGGGCCTCTAACTCCTAAAGTGCAACATGTAGAAACATGCAATTATATCCATATGCTTCTAAAACTAACTACTACAGCAACAAAAATCATATAATTACTCCTTTATAAACAGACTTTGAGTGGAGAAGGAACAAAGTAGAAGAGAAAGATATGCTAAAACTATCCCAATTTCTTCTCTTTAAAGTTTAATAACTAGAAAACCATTGAAACCAAATTATATACCACGTTACACACCATATTCATCACTGGATTTATCTGCCTCATCATACAGCAAAGCTCAAATTAATATGTGCATCAAAAGCCCCAACATCATATTGTTACTCAATTTATCATATTCACCACAATTTCAATAAGCATAACCCAATAAGTTTCATTGTCATACATGCCACAGATACACAAAAAGAAAGCATTTCTTTTACCTTTTTGGTCCAATCAGGTTACAGGCACAATACAATTATAAGATATTTAGAACAAACAGTGGACTGAAAAACCAAAAAACTGATGATCACCTCATTTTCAGGAAGTAAACGTGACTGAAATATTATCAATATAGTCTGTAGAGTCTTTAGCTGAATGGTCTCATCTGCCATTTCAGCATGCTGCATGGAAAGGAAAATGATAAAGTTAGATTTGTCATCAAGTTTCTCTAACCCATATCAGTGAAAATAATCTGTCAATTGATTTATTATTCATCACTAAGAATCTGAAAATTTCAGAAACAATACAGTGCAACTTTTGACGCAAAACAAAAATAATATTTTTCATATCACCAAAAATGTCCAGTTAGGAAATACATAGCATTGCAACAAAAGATAACAATGATTTTCAATTTTTAAGGTGTGTGTTCACTCCTGTGCTCATTTATCACTTTTCATAATACACCATCATTATTTTAATTACCTCAGATAATTTTTACTTCTCTGATACTGTTATTTTTTTGGAAGTAAGACTTAGTTTCATTTTACTACATGGATGGAGAGCAACTTTGCAAGTGCCCCCTATAAAGCCTGGTACTTCTCTCTTCACTCCAAACTTTCATCTGAACTCCAATAAAAAAGGAACTGTATTATAGAAATCCTAGCTCAATAGACATTACAAATTCCCATATTACTTGTACATCGCATAATTACATCTGACAGGTATACATGCCACCAGAAGCTAAACAAATATACTCCCATTATATATCTGCAATGGCCAATCAGATACATGATAATAATTCCCTTCACTAACATATTTGACTTGTTAATTAAATCAACAATTTAAAATTTGCAACATTGATTTTCCTTCATGGGGAAGAATTGGAAGCCCACAAACCAGATTATATGCAAAACGATTCTATGAAAGGACCACATTCTATTACTGAATACAAGGACAAACTTACATCTTTCAACGTAGAAAGTATCTCCTTCAAAGCTGATGGAGCAACTGCATCGTGAGATATGAGCTTTTGTAGACAGGAAAGTCCAATAACACTCAACTTGATAGTTCTGACTTCGCAGGCCATCAAAAAGATACGTAGAATATCCTCATTATGTGCAATTTCACTGGGACTTGACAATGAACGAAGCTAAAAGGATATCAAAAAGAAAGACATAGTCTCAAAATCAGCTACCAAATCAATAAATGATTACTAATATTTGCACAGCATTATACAAATTTCAAAACCACAACCCTTTAGAACTTAAATAAAGGAAAAAAGAAAAGGAAAGAATGATTTCCAGCAAATTTAAACATCATACATAATTCCAAACCACTTCCAGCCCATAATTCTAATTACAGCAACTCAGTTAGATTGAAACTTGGATGAGTTTTGCAAGCCAGGTGTTCCAGAATCTAAATGCGATTTTCAAGAGCCTGAAAACAAATATTCACTAGAAAAAACCTGAGCAACCCAGCTCCAACTTCAAAGGATAACATCCCAATTTTTCTTCTCTTTTATTTCCCTTCATTATCCAACCAATGAAACAGGGTAACAGGGTTGGCACCCTTCAGGCTGCAAAAATGCCAATTCCACGCTGCTTTTCTTGTGTCCAAGATTAGGACCCACAAAACCATACTTTTCTCTTGAATCTTGATTTAATTAAAATCTAAAAACCCTCTGCCCGATATTTCGCATCTCCCATTAAATCAATAAAGATTCAGTACACAAGTTGAATCTTGGAACGAAGAGCATAATTCCACGCATAAACGCACGGCGTTTGAAAAAGGGAAAAAAAAGAACAGAAAAACAAGTTTTACTGCCCTACATTTTCCATTGCAAGAAAAATAAATCAAGAAAGACTTAGAAGGTTTTATCGAAAGAAAAAAACGAAAGAGAGACATAAAAGATTAAAAATGCGCAAATAAGAGTAAATGGAAGCGTCTACGTGTGCGAAACGAAAGACGTACCTTCAAGATTGCGTGTTCAGCGCCATCTTTGACCGCGGGATAGCGACGGCGAGCCTCGGCTGAGAGAGCTCGGAGATCGGATTCCAAGACCGCCATGAAAGCCATGGCTGCCGGAGCTTTCTGTGGCCGAAGTCCGACCGGCGAATCAGAGAATCTCTATTGCTTCGGTGAAATTCAATCGCCGAGAAAACGAATAGATCGAAAAATGAAATTACGGAGAGAGAGAGGGAGAGACAGAGAGGGGTAAAAAGCAACAAGAAAGACTGGGAAGAAAAGTAAATCGCAGAGATCTAAATTGCCATTTCAAAGACGGACAAATGAAAAAACAAAAGGAAAAAATAAAAAAAGATCCGTTGCTATTTACGCGTGTGGACGACACGTGTGCTGCGTGAGAGGACATTATTGGACTTTAATTGGGCCTCTAATCGGGCCTAAGCCAATTTTAACTTGAGCGTCCTTTTCTGGTTTTCTTTAAGGTCGGTTGGACGAGTGGAAAAAAACAGAAAATATTATTTATTTATTTTTTATTATTTTTAAAAGAAACTCAAGTATCAAGTCAGCCTGTTGGGAAAACACGAAAGCCTTGCTTTACAAATACAAAATAAGAAAATACAATAATATTAATAATAATAATTGTGTATGATTCTTTCCAATTCCCCATTGGGAGAATGGCGTGTAGCTTGTGAATGTAATGGGATTTAAGCCTCTTAACTTGGCATGTGCCCTCTCTTAGTGATTTTGGGTTGATGGGAGAGAGCACCACCATAGAGAAGTAACGTCATATAGCTGATTACCTGCAGACTTTGGTTGGATGCAATTCCCATTTACAATTATTTTTTAGCTTCCAAATGAAAGTCAATTAAGGTCTTCTAGTTTTGTGATTTTTTTTTTAATAATAATACTAATAATATGTTTTTTAGACATCAAAAGTATGAAAAAATTTATTTGCACTCAAAATTAGTAAAAAACAAATAATTTTTGCACTACATATAAAATATTTTATATTATACTAATATTTTATATATAATATTAAAATTAATTATATTTACTTCAATTTATTTAAATTAACTCAAAAATTAAGATAATATGAGATTTAAACTTCTCAATTTCTCCTCCCCGAAAGATTGTTATAATTTTGTCATGCCCATTTTTCGAGTAGGTGTATTTGCGTAAACTTCAAAATGATGTACCAAAAGAAATTTCAAGCCAATGCATCTCCAGAACACGGAAGATGCCACCGTAATTAAATGTATGCAACAACCAGTAAACATCAAGGGAATATTGCCTTTGCCACCATTTTGAATATAAGTTGTATTTAAAGAATTTTATATTAAAAATAAGGGAAAGAAGTAAATAATATATAAATAATAATAATTAATAAATATAATAATTTAAAATTTTAAGTTAAAATAAGTATCACAAATCCTTAATATATATTAGAGAAATTATAAACATTTAGACATTTTAAATGATTCGAATTAAATTAAATTAAGCTAATAAAATCCTCAATTCTGAAAATGAATATCTACCGCTAAACTGAGTATTATTTATGGAGTAATGCTCCTTTAATGTACGTAGTCAACGAAGATATAGGTACAAAGAAAAGAAATATCGCAAATGATTATTTTTTCTTCTTTAAAACGAAATACCGAAAGAAAAATAAAAAGGCACAGACAATTTATGCCACGCGTCGCTTGAGATGTCGTCTGGTTGTAACATTTGTCCCACATCGACGGGCTAGCTAGAAGCTTGCTGCAGAAACGCATTATAAAACGGAACTCCTACAGCGTTATAATTCATACCTTTCTCGGCCTTTTGGCTAAGATCAAGTGTAGTATCTGTTCTTATCAGTTTAATATCTGATACGTGAGCCAATGGCTCACACGATATTAAATTAATTTTTAAGGGGGAGAGTACTCCACAATAGCTTGCTATTAGTATTCTCGAGTGTCGCCCATGCGTTGCACTATAGCAAGGGCTGGCGCACCCTTCTAGTTCAGTATAAATTTATTTTAAGCTCTGTAAATTAATAAAAATTTATTTTTGAGCTCTGTGAATAAATAAAATGTATCTGATGCTTGATAAATTTTAGTAGGGCCATACAACTGTAAGTAGAAGACTGATTGCTCAGGAACTCGAATGTTGCGTACATAACAAATTTATAGAGGCCATGTTTCATGCCTGATGGATCCAAAGAGTTTAGAGGACAGATAGCGCTCTCCAGCACTTGCAAATATCACCTACACCGCAAGCCAGATGAACGGTTAAAGCCGAGTTATAATGATTCAAAGACCAACTTAGCAAATCTGATGAAAATTACTGCAATGAGTTTGCCGGCATTTTCTGGTCTCTTTGCCAAGTTTATAGCAGCAGCAGCTACAGCTCCTGATGATATCCCTGCCTGTGTTTATATTGAAGGCAAATTACTATTCACAAAAACTAGTAGAGAAGATTGAAGCCTGTGAAAACTTTTTTTTGTTTTTTTGGGAGCAGTAAACATACCAGTAGACCTTCTTTTGAAGCAATCAGTTTTGCAGTCTCAATAGCTTCCTCACCTGATACCTAAAAGCGTAGGATGAAACGTTCAACGAATGACACGTCCAAAAGGCCATGGATATTGAATGGCATCCAGGGCCAGATCTGCTTGTCATCATGTAGCTATTTGAAGTTTAATTTATAATAAAAGCTTGTCTCAAATCCAAGACCCCATTGCTCGCCTCTTATAGGATCATTGGCGATTAATTGATCAAATTGCAATTATAGCCAGAAGAATGGTGGCGACAGCACATAATCTCGGTGTCAATTGAAACCAAATGATTGAGATGATGTGAAACTTACTGGGATAACATCATCAAGTACGTCAATATCCAAAACAGCAGGCACAATACCAGCGCCAATTCCTTCAATTAGATGCTTGCCTTTGACAATAAGAAAAGCAAATTTAACCATTCAGTAGATGTTAAAATCATAAGATCAAACATAATTGTCAAAGTGTGATGGGGCAAAAGCTTTTTCTTGATATTATATCCTTGCCTTTTTATTAAAAGAAAAAAATTCAACTAAAATAACCTTGTAAGTCTCTGAACACAAATTGGGTTGAAACCTTAATGAATGCAAGAGCATGTTAAAATTTATTGTCAAAAATCGAAAACCAGATCACAACTTACCGCCTGTTCCTCCATTCAATATTGCACTTTCTGCAGGTTCTACCCCATAAACCTTAATGTCTGGGTTCTTTTCCTTGAGGAATTTCCCTGTGCCAGTCACCGTACCGCCAGTCCCTATCCCTGCCACTAGAATATCAACTTTCCCTCCCGAGTCTCTCCATATCTCTGGGCCAGTTGTTTCATAATGAATCTATAAAAATCACAGAAAACTGATTCTTGAACCCTTCCACCACCAAGCTTTAGGAAAAAAAATATCAGTAGAGTTGATACCTGGGGGTTGACAGGATTTTCAAATTGATGGAGCATATAGCCATTAGGTGTATTTTTCAGGATCTCCTCGGCTTCCCTAAGAATTTGTTCATATCCCTTAGATGGATCGGTCAGGTGGACCTCAGCTCCAAAAGCTCGCATCACAATTCTTCTCTCAATACTCTTCGAAGCTGACATGACAATCTTGACTTTGTAACCTTTTACTGCAGCAACAGCTGCAATTGAAATGCCAGTATTGCCGCTTGTAATCTCAATGAGGACAGTCTGCAAAGGCAACAAAATGATCAAAATTGTAACTATCTCTCTTCATTGAACCAAGAACGTATGCTTAGAACATGTTGATACATTTAGAATTTTTCCGACCTTTCCCGGAGTAATCAAGCCCTTATCTTCTGCATCTTTGATCATCTTATAAGCAATCCTGCATGTAAAAATTTTATAAAAAAAGGGGGGGGGGGGGGAACAATTCTATTAGACCTTACTCAAAATATTTTCTGATGTAGATAATGAAGCAAGCAAATTGTGTACCTATCCTTAACACTGAAAGAAGGTTCTCTCTGTTCAAGCTTGGCAGCAATACGGGCTACGCAACCATCCACGATATTGTTGAGATATACCATAGGAGTGTTGCCTATTAACTGCAAAAAGTGGCCACCCAGAAAATGAGATTAATATTATTGATGTCATTGAGACCCAACTAAAAGTGACAAAAATGCAAACAACAACAACAACAATAATAATATATATCATGCAGGAAAAAAAAAAATACTTCAGTGAGATCCTTCTTTATGCTTGATTCCTCCTTCATTCTATTCTCTGGAATCTGCAAGGACTCAATTAACAGAAAAGGGTGTACCGATTTCAAAAAAGAGCATTTGAAAGGGGTCACCTAAAGTGACTCTAAAAAAGTATCATTATGGCATCTTGCCTATGCACTACAGAGAGGGTAGAAACTCGAGAGAACAGAGGAATAGATCTAACAAAAAAAAAATCACATTGCCACGCTGCAAAAGTTAGCCTTCAAACAAAAAGAGCATCAAGATCCAACCACCACAAACACAATAAGGAGATGATTAAGCACAACAAAAAACTAGCAGCATGGTAGTGCTACAAAACAACAGCAGGACTGAAGGACAATGAATAAAGTTTAGATGGGAGTAAGACAGAGATCACTTCGAGCAAGTGTCCTAACCAGTGAGCACTTTTGAGACAATCTATACAATTCAGAACAAGCTCACTTGTAATTGTACGGAAAACACTTTTACAGGGATTAGAGCCATAGAGATTTTGTGTATCCACAGCTGGAACTGAGGTCCCCCTGCATTGCTTATATATAAGCTCCATGGCTTGCTCATTGTAATAGTACCTGACATCGCATTGTTTTTTTCTCAAAGAACTGAAAAAAAAAAAAACAAAAAAAAATCAGTTAGCCCTTATTTGTATGCCAAAAAACTCATATTGCATCTAGGTTCAATGAATCCTGAGGTTCCACCTTAAAAGCAACTCTATACCTTTTTTTTTCTGTCAGATTTATTCCTTTATTTGCGTTATGCAAGTGGAAAGGTCATGCTGTCTCCGGGTTCAATGAATCTTCATTGTCTTTTTTCAAGCCCTCAGCAGGCAGACTTAACCCTCCATTCCATTTTGCTTGCAAAGAGTTCATGCTTGTCTAGGTTCAGCGAATCCTGGTCTTATGTTTTTATATTTCATTTGAGAACCGAAAGTCCGGCTTCCAAGTAATTTGTGCCACACAAATTCAACATTGATATTCTAAGATAGAGGAATTCTACCCAAATGTCTTCTGTAAATAAATTAAAAAAAAAAAGGAAACAATTATTTTGTAAGGCATTAGAATTATTACCAAATTCTAATCTTAATTACCCCTGATGAAGCCATGCCTTCCGTATGCATGACGTCGACCTAAACTCACTGCCAAAACTGCAATAATAGTTTCAGATTCGATGGGATCTCTTGGATTGGAAAAAGCAAAGAGACAACGATTCCGTTGGCCAATGGGACAGACACAGCCACTCCAATTGGCTGGAAACATAGCTCGGGCAGCATCACTTGGGTACTATTAGAAGTGAAACACGTGTCACTTTACACTTCAACTACTATGATTTGAGTTCTTGTCAGGAAACGGATAAGAGTGAGATTGAGAGTCAGACAAATTAGGACACCTTTTTCTTTATTAAAAAAAGGAAAAAACATTATAGGTGTATTAGTCATTATTCAAACCCATTCATAAAATATTTATTATCTTTATTTCTTTTTTTTTTTTTTTAAGTTATACGAGACATCTTTATTTCTTCGCTCAGACATCTCATGAATAAGATTTATAACCATTTTAAGTCAATTATTGCAATACTGAACTGTTTTATCCACTTTAGAAAACATTTTTAAAGAGTGTACTTACCTTTCGAGGTTTGAATCTTTTGTTTCGCATCAAGCGTTTGTAACTTAAAAGGGTCCCATAGCGATTGCATTGAAAGCGCGAATGTCAAAAGAATCATGGTCCATATCAAGCATAAAGTTCTAAGGCATCTGCAAATGTCTGCAGCTTATTTCATAATATTCTTTGAAACTTTATTTGGGCTGAACTATGGAAATCCTACCACAATAGAACTTAGAAATTCCCATATTGCTTCGCAGACAAACAATAGCATCTTTCCAACCTCGAAGGTGTTGAAATTAATGTTGACTGGAGGCAGCTTATGCCATCTATTCAGGAAGGATTGAGGAGAGATCATTTAAAGATGGTCCATGTTTTCTACTTCATGCCTGATGGATTCAAACAATTTAGTGGACAGATAGCGCTCTCCAGCACTGGAAAATACCACCTGCAAAACAAGATCAATGTTTAAATGAGGAACGTAGCACATTTACATTAAATGAAAACATGATACCAACAGCATTGGTTAGAATGCATTTGGCTAAAATAAACCAAGGAAAGGGCAGTTCAGGGGTTCCAAGACCAACTTAGGCACATTAATGGGAACTTACTGCAATCAGTTTCCCCGCATTTTCTGGTCTTTTTGCCAACTTTATAGCAGCAGCAGCTACAGCTCCAGATGACATCCCTACCTGTGGGGATACGATTAAGGTGTGTTATATTCACAAACAATACTCGCAGAGAACATTAGAGTCCCTGAACAGAAATTTAGTGTTCAGAAGCACACCAGTAAACCTTCTTTAGAAGCAACCAATTTGGCCGTCTGCATTGCTTCTTCGCTTGATATCTGAAGTGAAACACCAAAACCATGAAAGTTCAATATATTTAGTAAGTTGACTACAGAAGGCCTTTTATTTTCCTCCGATTATGATCATAGGCAGTAAATATATGTTTCAATCACAACTAAGAAGAATGAGTGAGTTCCGAGCAAATGGTTAAGAAGTTTATACTTACTGGAATAACAGCATCAAGTATGTTCACATCTAAAACAGGAGGAATAACACCGGCACCAAGTCCGTCGATCAGATGCAGGCCTTTGACATTTCGAGAAACAATTTCATCCAATCAGATGATGTTCATGGCTTTTATATGGCAAATTAATGTGGAATGGCTATAAGTCTAGGATTTTCATGAACATAATGTTATTGGGATGCTTAAACTGTAACGGTTACATGGATAAAAGGTAAGACTGTTCTGAGATCAGAAAACTAGTTTCGGCTAATGCATTTCCACTTATCTTCAGAAATATGTCTAAATGGGGATGTGCTCAAGTGTACAAGTATGCATTCTATGAAGAATTTACACCCAAACTGCGGCTATATACCGATGAAAGCTTACCATGTTTTCCTCCATTCAATATTGCACTTTCTGCTGGTTCTACACCATACACCTTGATGCAAACAAAAACAACATACAAGTCAATGCTGGAAGATGTATAGCAGCTGGCTCTTCAAAAAAACAAGCTAGCATCTACATTCAGACACATACAACAACGAACAAAGATAAATACCTTAACATCTGGGTTTTTCTCCTTGAGAAATTTGCCTATACCAGTTACAGTACCTCCAGTCCCTATCCCAACCACTAGAACATCAACTTTCCCTCCTGTGTCTCTCCATATTTCTGGACCAGTGTTTTCATAATGAATCTACATAAATCACATCAAAACTGAGTCTTATACCCTTTTTGATTACCAATCATTAATAAGAACATATCAGCAAAATGAGTACCTGTGGATTGACAGGATTTTCAAATTGATTGAGCATATAACCATTAGGTGTATCTTTTAGTATCTCCTCAGCCTGCTTCATAATTTGATCGAATCCCTCAGTTGCATCTGTAAGGTATAACTCAGCTCCCAAAGCTCTCATTACAATTCTTCTCTCAACACTCTTTGAGGTCGGCATAACAATCTTCACTTTGTAACCCATTGCTGCAGCAATGGACGCCATTGCAATGCCGGTGTTGCCGCTGCTAAACTCGACGAGGACAGTCTTAAAACGAAACCAAGGCAATTTTTCAGCAGCAATTTTCAACATAAATTTTATCTCGGAACGTATAACAAAAGATGATTGAGAATGTCTGTTCTTCCATTCATGGAAGTTACACAACTGCCCAAAACCATAAATTGTCGGTAATAAAACCACACATTCTGGTTTTTGTAGACGGCTTTTCATTTCATCTTTTTCAATTAGGAAAAGCTTCAAAAAGCATTTTCTCACAACAATTTCGTGGGATCTAGGAAAATTTAACTTTATTTTCCATCTTTCAGGTTACAATAAAATAACTTTTACCATAACAACAAAGATTGCCTTACAATTACAAAAAGCGTGCATGCAAAAATCAATAATAAATCTTTAGAATTGACAAAATCTATCCTAACCTTTTCCGGTGTAATCAAGCCCTTATCTTCTGCATCTTTGATCATACCGTGGACAATCCTGCATGCCAGAATGACAAACCAACTTGTAAATACCATCTGTCAAATTCTTGTTATGGCAATTATAATTTCGAAGCAAGCACATGGGGCACACCTGTCCTTAATACTGAAGCAAGGTTCCATCTGTTCAAGCTTGGCAGCAATATGGGCTACACCACCATCTAAGATGTTGTTGAGATAAACCATAGGGGTGTTGCCAATTAACTGCAAGTGTAGCTCCAGAAATGGAGGATCAGTCAGTTGTCAAAAAAAACAAAAAAGGGCAGATGCAAGAAATTGTGAAGAAAAGTTACTTCAGTGACATCTTTCTTGATTTTGCATTTGCCCTCCATTCTATCCAAAAAAATCTGCAAGGAATAAAAATGTAGAGGATGTAAGCATTTTGGAGTAAAAAGAAAGATTACCCTAGCAGGCTAACAACAATCCTTGCGACTGCTGGAAATATGCTGGTCATTTAATAAAAAAAGGCTATTAGCAAAGGCAAAAAGAGACCAGAGGCAGTTTGCACATGAATTCTGGTTATATAATGCAGGAAGCTGAGAGAAAGGCAAATCTTGAGAAGAATGCCAAGAACTCTGACAATTTGAAAACAGACCAGTCCCATCACTCAGATTATAGCAAATAAATTTTCTATAAATAAATTAATAACCAGCCACTGCACGCAACAAGAAGATGTAAATGAGCGTAACAAAAGAGTAACATAAAGCATTTGAGCAAGAATCCTGACCAGGGAACAGTGTGAGGCTGTGAACAAAAAATATACCAAAACGAATGAGCAACTGATGGTACAGGAGACACTTAAATAGAGATGTTATGCACAATAGGGTCATTGAATGCAAATTTATTGATTACCCTTTATGTTGCATTTTGCATTCAGAAAGCTTATGTCGTGTATGTCTATATTCAACGAATCTCGAATGATGCCTGATATTGCAGAGAAACATCCACGTGTCACATTTTTCTCGTTTGTTTCTGTCGGTGATTTCCTTCTCCTTTCCCCATTTTTTGGATAGAACACCATTACATGCAGCAAATTTGACACCGGACAAACATAGTCCACACATTAGATGATTGAGTGACAAAAAATGTGCAACAAACAATCATGATAGTGTAATTTATGGACATGACATGTTTTTTGTTAAGTCAGTGGATAAAGTTTGACACAATGAGTTTAAGCAAAGTTAGTTGATTTATTATTATATATAAAGAGTAATATAATTTGTTTTAAAATTAAGTGGAGTTAAACGGGTTTTGTTACTTAGATTTAAGAAAAGCTTTTTGTATTTTATATTATTCACCTTAGTAATATTTAAATTTGGTATCTCTTATTATATTTTATTTTATTTTTTATTATTATCTTTAAAAATTATACCTTATAATTTATTTTCTAACAAACTAATATTAAAATTTGATTCACCAGTAAAATAGTTATATATTTAAATTTTATGTTTCTTCTCATATTTTATTTTATTTTATTTTTTATTATTGTCTTTAAGACATAATTTGGAATTTATTTTCTAACAAACTAGTATCAGAACCTAATTTACTAGTAAAATAGTTATCACGATAATAAATAAGTATTATTTAAAAAAATTCAATTAGAGTGTCAATTTTAAAATGTGACAATTGAAGGTAGAGGTTATATTGGTTTAAAATGATGTTAACATAACACTACTAAACAATGAAAAAAAAAAGTCAAAAAAGATGTCAAATAAGCAATATTATGGTCTTAGTAAGAAGACTAGATCATATATCATTTTAAATTTTTTTGAGGAGATTGTGAGTTATCTATATTATTGTATTTTGATAAATTAGATTTTTTTATTTATAAATTTGAGTAATATAGATATTTTTATTGAGAATGAGAATCATATTCTCTTTTTCAGTCATTTAAATATTTTAGAAAAATAATATATTATGATAAAAATATTATTTTTTATAAAAAAAATTAAATTTATTTTAAAATTAGAAGACCAAATTAATAGAAATATAATTAAGAAAAATAGTAGTAGTCAAACTAATAATTTAATGGTTCAAGGCAGATTAGACAGAAAGATACAAATAGTTAGAAATCTAAATTTATATTTAAATTCATATATAAAAATTTGGTATGTAATTATTATAAAAAAAGTATATTAAAATTGATTACTTTAAATTATAAGTCAAAGTTAAGGATAAAATTAAAGTAATAAATTAATTCAGACTAATGTTATACAAATTAATAGTGAAAGATTTTTTTTTTATTAATGATAAATTAAAGTCTACCATTAAATAAATTTTAAATTTTAATTGCACATACCATATATGTTTTAATATGAGCTAATTTTTTACCTATAAATTTATTAAAAATAGAGTTATTATGATAAAAAATAATATAATTTGTAAAATTATTAAAATTAGTATGGTTAAAATTAAAACTCATGATAATATTGTGAGAATAGGTTAAATATATTTTTAAATTGAAAAAAAAAATTATTTCTTTGTAACTATTTGAGACTCTTGGTTATAAGTATATTTATAAAAATGGAATTATAAAAGTCAATAAAAGTATTATTGTTGTCATGAAAACTTATAGTTTTAAAAAATAATACATCCTATAGGGATTTATAATTATAAGTATTACCATAATTTTTACATAATTTAATTTAAAAGTAGATATTATGAAATTATGACATATATAATTGGTACATATAAGTGAGAAGAGTCAATTTATATTAAATGAAATAAGTCTTCTATATGGACAGCAAACTAGAAAATTTAACTAATGTAAACATTATATTTTTGGGAAATAGAAGTGTATCAATTTCAAATTTTTAGTAATTTATAGAATAAAAAATACTTTGAATCATATTCATTCAGATCTTTTAGGGTTATCTTTTTGTCAAACAATGGTGTTAGGTATATGTTTTTATTGAGAATGAAGATTAATTCTTATTATTATTGTATTCTTTTTTCTCAATTATATAAACATTTTAGAAAAATAATACATTATGATATAAATATTATTTATTATAAAGAAATTAAATTTATTTTAAAATTAAAAGACCAAATTGATAGGAATATAATTAAGGAGAATAATAGTGGTCAAACTAATAGTTTAGTGATTCAGAGGAGGATACAAATAGTTAGAAATTTAAATTTATATTTAAATTTAAATATAAAAATTTGATATGTAATTATTGTAAAGAAAAAAAGTATATCAAAACTAATTACTTTAAATTAAAAGTTAAAGTTAAGGATAAAATTAAAATAATGAATTAATTTAGACTAATATTATAAAAAATAAATGTAAAAAAATTATTTTTTTTGTTAATGATAAATTAAGGTTTATTATTAAATAAATTTTAAATTTTAGTTACACATACTATATATGTCTTAATAGGAACTAATTTTTCATTTATAAATTTATTAAAAATAAAATTATTATGATAAAAAATAATATAATTTGTAAAATTATTAAAATTAATACGATTATAATTAAAACTCATAATAATATTGTGAGAATACTAATATAAGTTAAACATATTTTATGATTGAAAAAAAATATATATATTATTTCTTTGTAACTATTTAAGACTCTTAATTATAAGTATATTTATGAAGATGAAATTATGAAAGTCAATAAAAGTGTTATTGTTGTCATAAAAATTTATAATTTCAAAAATTAGTACATTTTATAAGAATTTATAATTATGAGTATTATCACAATTTTTACATAATTTAATTTAAAAATAAATATTATGAAATTATGATATATATAATTAAGATATATAAGTGAGAAGAGTCAATTTATATTAAATGAAATAAGTCTTCTATGTGTGGATAGCAAATTAGAAAATTTGACTTATGCAAATATTGTATTTTTTTGGAATATTTTTGGAAAGTAAAATTGTATTAATTTCAAATTTTTAGTAATTTATAGAATAAAAAATATTTTGAACCATATTTACTCTAATTTTTTAAGGTTATCTTTTTGTCAAACAATGATTTTAGGTATATATTAATTTTAATTAATAATTATTTAAGAAAAATTTAAAAATTTTTTTTCAAGTATAATAATAATGTTTTCTAAACATTTAAAAAGTGAAAAATTTTAAATAAAACGGTAGATTAAATGACTAATAATAAATAATAATTTAAAATTTTATAAATGTAAATTTAATAAACTTTATAGAAATAAAAATATTATTTATTACTACACAATCAAAATGATTAAAAAACAAGTCTAAGACATGTGCACAACCTTGAAATACAACGAAAAAGTTAATAGGTGTTTGGAGGTGGTTGAGTTTGTTCAATAGACTACAGCCATGTTTTTAGTAGGAAGTCCCATGTTGTATACATTTATGATCATAACTACGAAGATACTAACTCTGTCAATATCTAAAGAAATTGTGTGCTAGACGTTTCAAATTAATCAGAAGCAATGTTTTTACACGTGATGTTAGGACATATGACAGCAAACAGCACGGCAAAACCATAATGAAAGAAAGCAAATGCATGTGGACATCTTTCTGTGAACTATCCCATACCGAAAAGATTTCGCACAAGGGATAGCAATTATGTTCTCCGTCAGACCTGTCCAGCCCGGCCCAATTGATGGGTTTGGCTTCTTGGGCTCCTGTTCTTGCAAATTTAAACGTATGGCTCTATGAGCTTTGACCCAGTCCAGAATTTGAATGAAGCCTTGAGGTCAAAATAGGTCCCGTGCTAATGAGCACAGTTTCACCAAATGACGAAAATTTATTTTTTCATGTACACATGACAGTTAATTGGGCACAACATTTTGGTTTAAAGTTTGTTTGCATGCTTATTTTTATTTAAATTATTATTATTATTATTTTTAACAACGTTAGGATTAAGCTCAAAATCAGAAGGCTAGTTCCTATAAATAAGAAGCAATAAGCTGCAGTAAGCTTGCTTACCTAAACGGCGTCCATGAGGGATCATAAAGGCCCATGGTTTTAGGTTTGTAGGAGAGCCTACTACATGATTAGCGGTAGCGGGGTGTGACGGGTTGCTCTACCCGTCCCACATCGTCAAGAAATATAAGGATTTTGGGTCATATAAACGGAGTGCGCGTCCAGGATCCAGGCTGGCGCGGAATGCCGAATCTCGGTGCGTGTCCAAGACCATCGACGAGGATGTCGATGAATTCGGTGTGGGAGAATGTGACAGATTGCTCTGCCCGTCACATATCGTCAAGGAATAAGGGAATTTTGGGTGTACTGCACACCCCAACAGGTTACCTTTTCGGGAGAAAAGTAATGACCCCGTGACAGGAGGCCTGTGTTCGTGCGGCCCCTCGTAACCAGTACCCCGCAATGAGATAAGCGAAAGGCAGTAGGATGATCTCAGAGTCTGACCTCTCCAACAGCTGTGACTTCAGGATGTGCAGTTGTGTCTGCGTGTTTCAAGACCATGTTGTGACAGCTCGAAACTACTTCGTCATTATGAACGACAGCAGCACCAAATGGGCCTCCAACTCCACGTTCAACACCTTGGTTTGCTTCTTCAACTGCCCTCGTTAAGAATTTGTGGTCTCTATCCCGAACAGCTGGATGAACAATTACAAAATATGGATGAACAAAATATGAAAAGGTAGGTAGATGCAAAAGTGTTCTAATGTGAGGTGGACAGACAGAAATGGGAAGCTTTGGCTGCTTCAAGTTAACGAAAGAGATGCTATTACAGTGGTTGGCACCGTTAAAAGAAAGGAAAGTTCCACAGGATTTTATTATAGTGGTTGGCTCAAAGAAAATTCAATTGAACCGCACAAAGTGTAATTTGAGTGCGTTCACATGGACCCTGTGGAATCAAAACCATTTGAGCGGACCACGTTATGCGTTCATTTCACGTTGACAAATGCTAAAAGTATAATTTTGAGTGCGTTGACGTGGATTCTGTGGAATCAAAGACCATTTGAACGGGGCACGTTATGCGTAGCACGAGTTCATTTCAAGTTGAGCAATGCTAAAATCGATGACCCTCGACTCTACTGTTGCCGTGACGTGTGGATCTAATGGTCAAGATGATGACTGAACTCACACTATGTCACTGTACTTTATTGGAACGACGTTATTCCTCACATGACTATTTAATCGAACCACGGCCTGACTGTATTAATCACAAACCATACAATAATGACAGACTTTGAATCCTGACCATGCACGCCAGTACAGGAAAGTGTACAGCTTTTGCACCACCGAACTTTTCAAGTTGAGGGGTCTATTCGGTCGATTATTTTTCGATCAACGTCCACCCCAAAAATGTCAAAGCCTAAATGAGGCCACTCCGTGGACCATTCCATTATTGATGGAACCATAGTGCTCAGATCAGCGTGAAGTTGCTGGGGCAAATGTTCCCACATCAGAAACCACGAATCTCGGTAAAATAAATTCAAGGTGAATGGAAGGTCCCACACAATTCAATGACTGCTTCATCTCATCCCCATGATGCCCAATAAGACTCACCCTTTCTGGTAGTCAAAATGGACATGGATGAAGTGACTAGGACATCTCAAGGGCCTCAATAATTGCATTAATCCTTTTCAATGAAGCCCATCACCTTGTTTGGAGCTGTTTAGATAAATGGATAATATCCATGGAGTATAGTTATCCACTGATTGATTACATGTCAGAGGTTCAGCAAGTCTAAGATGTTGCCTTCGTATTTTTTAACAATGCCATGCAGAGGTTACAAGTAAAACCACCCATTTTGGTTTTTGTAGACGGTTTTTTATTTTACACTATGAGATCTGAAAAGGGTCAAATGTAGACAAATTTAACCTTACTTTCCAACTTTCAAGTTACAATAAAGTAGCTTTTACCATAACAACAATCTACTTTCCAACTTTCAAGTTACAATAAAGTAGCTTTTACCATAACAACAAAGATTGTGTCACGGGGCCATTACTCTCTTTCCAAAAGGCTAACCTATTGGAATATGTAGTACCCACGCTTATAAGATCCAAGGATACTCTTCTCCTTTCGACTCCGTCACATTCTCCCCCCAAAAGATTCCTTGGTGAATCGGGCGAAAACTTGAACTACGCACATACATACTTTTAAAAAAAGGTAAAGCCAACAGACATATAAAAACTGGTGCTATTGCGGCTACACCTCCCGATTTGTCAGGTATACTACGAAGAATGGCATGGATCGGCAGGAAATACCATTCCGGCACAATATGAGGCGGGGTGGGTGGACCGGAGCCCCCCTGCCTACTCCCCCTACTCTTGGGCCTAGAGCGCTCGGCGGCGAACATCGGATTCGGGACGGGTCGGCTCTGATACCACTTGTCACGGGGCCATTACCCTCTCCCCAAAAAGTTAACCTATTGGGGTGTGCAGTGCCCACGCTTATAAGGCCAAAGGATCCCCTTCTCCTTTCCGACATGGGACTCCGTCACAATTGCCTTTCAAGTAGAAAAAGCTCGTATGCAAAAATCAATAATAAGTCTTTAGAATTGACGAAATCTGTCCTAACCCTTCTCGATGTAATCAAAGCCCTTATCTTCTCGAAGTACTTTATGTACACATGCATGATCATAACCACAGAGATATAAACTCTGTTAAAGATTTTGAGAAATTGTGTGCTAGACGTTTCAAATTAATCAGAAGCCATGATGTTAGAATATATGACAGCAAACAAAAGGGCAAAACCATAATGAAAGAAAGCGAATGCATATGCACATATTTCTGTGAAACTCTTTGTTTAATTTTGGTATTACACCAATCTGAAGTTTGAATCTTTTTGCTAATTGTAACAAAAGACTCCGGTGGAGCGGGGAATTTAAAGTAGTGTGTTGTGTTAAACTGGTGCGAAATATCCCATGCCCAAAAGAAATCGCACCATGTTCTCCGCCAGTTCGGCCCAGATCGGCCCAATTCATGGCCCTGGCTTATTGGGCTCTTGTTATTGTAAATTTAAACGTAAGGCTATATGAATTTTGGCCCAGTCCAGAATTTGTGTGGAGTCTTGGGGTCATAATAGGCCCAGTGCTAATGAACACAGTTTGACCAAATCAACCAAAGTTTATTTTTCCATGTCCATATGAAAGTTTATTGGGCACAACATTTTTGTTTAAAGTTTGTTTATATGCTTAGTTTTTTTTTTTTTTTTTTTTTTTAAAAACATTACAATAAGTTCAAAATATATCCCCTGCTTATCACGGGCTGTGATGAGAATATCTCCCATATCGAAGACAAAACTCAGAAGGCAGAGAATTAGTTCCTATAAATGAGAAGCAATAATTAACGATAGACATACTTACCTGGACGGGGTCGATGGTTGATCATGAAGGTCCATGGCCTAAAGCAGTGACCTTCATTGCACTGTGGAGGGGTGCTGCTTTAAGGTCTCCTCAAAGTAGGAGAGCCTACGTCATAATTTGTGGCAGCAGGGGCCTGCGTTCGCGCGGCCCCTACTAATTCTTAGAAGAAGATTTTATCAAGTGTCGTACATCTTTACTAATAAAGGAAGTCTGATTATGGAAACTGGGTATTCGATTATCTTGAGTCATTTTAGGAAAGTTGTGAAAAGCATTCAAGTCAATGGCGTGACGGATGATGGTCACTTGCGGTCATCTAGGACAACTTTTAGTGTTCATTGATGCAAAAACTGACATGGAAAAATTCTTAGTAAGCCACTCCTTTTATGTTAGCCTTGAAAGTGCAAAATTGGAACAGCATAAAAGGTCTGCAATTCCTTTTGTTTTTTTCAACAGTATAAAAAATATATATAGTGGAAATTTAAGTATTATTTTTACGTACTTGAAAAAGTTACTTACTTGCTGTCAGCACTGAGGTAACACTAAGAAAATTGTAATGGCATTTTCCGTGAAATTCCATCCTATGCATCCCTTTATTTAGTTAGCTGACCTCACAGGCTAGAGCCTAATCTTGCAAAACATTTTGTATGGAACTTCATTTGATATCATAACACAGTTGTATAGTGTTGCGAGACAAACTATATTCCCTTAAATGCAACCCAAAATAACAAAAGAGACAGAGAGGCAGAAAAAGCCTTAGAAGCATGCGTTCCGTTCAGAAAAACATCAACAAACAAATCGCTGGAAGTCCAATGCACTTGCTGCTGCCAACCCATGTTTCTGTATCTCAAATACTAGAAGTCTAAGCCCGATGAGAAATGGTAACTCTGATCCACATTCTCTACCTCAAGGCTCAAAAACCATGTTCTCCGCCTCCTGCTTCACGGATTCAAAAAGTGGAGAGGATAGATAACGCTCTCCAAAGCTAGGGAAGACCGCCTGTTAAAAATGTAACGAAGAGTGTCAAATGTACTCAACAAGGAACACCAACAGAGACAACGACAGGAGCATTAGGTGAAACAGCGATGGCCAGAACATGGAAAGAAGTACCCTATTGGGAAACAGCAACTATATCAGGCTTACATCAAAGGGATTCATCAGTAAATCATTCCCTAATGCTGAATTTCTAGACATTCTGTGTAAGTTTTCATTACAAAACAATGTTTTTAGTGACATTTTACAACGATATATTTTCTTCTGGGGCATTGCCATAACAGCTTCATTTCAACAAGCAAGAACAACTGCAAGAAAGTAGAATCTGCCTCTATAACAAAGAGTAACCCAATCTAACTTACAACAATGAGTTTTCCAGCATTTTCAGGCCTCTTTGCTATCTTAATTGCAGCAACCGTAGCAGCACCAGATGAGATCCCTACCTGGAAAACATTTGATCCCACAACTTAGATCACTGTATCCACCTTAAAGATGCTTGAAACAAGAGTGCTACGTGGAACGATTTCTCAGTGTTAAGGTACATCATGTGACTCTGTACTTACCAGCAAACCTTCTTTCAAAGCAAGCTCTTTAGCCATTTCAATTGAATCTTCACTCGATATCTGCAAAATAATGAAACTATAATGCCTCAACAACAAGGTATATTAAGACACAGGTCTCAGGAATGAATGTATAATAAAAGTGAAAGCATGCAGACAAACCAAAATTATTCTATTTTCCATTTCTGTAGCTCAAGAGGAACATAATATTGTTTTTATACTGACTTATATTAAATCCTAGATTCCATAGAGTGGGCCAGAAATTGATCATTGCATTTGCGATCTTAAGAGCTAAGCATAGTGTTGCAAAGAAATTTAATGCCACATCCACAATTCATTCACACTCTTGACATGAACTTTCAGATATATCCTTGATGATTGTAGGCAAAAATGTGGACTAACAACATCATAATCCCCCGTTTAGATTAAGAAAATCCTAATGGAAAAGAATAGACTTACTTGAAGAATTTCATCAATTATATTGAGGTCCAAAACTCCAGGGATGAAGCCAGCACCAATTCCTTGAATTTTATGCGGCCCTTAAGAATTAAAAGTAGGGTCAGATTAGCAAATAATCAACATATAGAACTGTCTGCTTCAGAAGGCCAAATTGCATCTGAGGCTACCCAAAAAATTAATAGATGCAGATGTCTGGCTGAATTCAACCAAAGACAATAAAACATATAATGGAAGAACAAAGGTAAAAATAAGCATAATTTATATTTTCAGAAATTGGCTAGTTTAAGAGGATTACAGGAATTGCAACAATAATAGAATGCAAGATTGCAATAAAGAACTTCATGTCTCACCAGGTTTCCCTCCAGACAACACTGGACTTTCAAGTGGTTCAACACCATAAATCTATTCATAAAACGAAAGGACGAGTACATAAAAAACAGTACAAAGGGCCAATAAATGACACCAAAAGCATAACAGGACAAGACAAACCTTTACATCAGGGTTTTGTTCCTTAAGATACTTCCCTGCACCTGTTATGGTACCTCCAGTCCCGATACCAGAAATAAAGGCATCAACTTTCCCATCCGAGCCTTTCCAGATCTCCGGTCCAGTGGTCTCATAGTGGATCTGACTAGGAACAAACATCTAAACCTAGTTCGCTGGCATTGGCAAGCTAAACCATACAACAGGTAAATGCTACAAATGATACCTTCGGGTTGGCATGATTTTCAAATTGCTGCAACATATAAGCATTAGGTGTCTTTGCAAGTATCTCTTCAGCCTTCTGAACAGCCCCTTTCATGCCCTTGGCTGGGTCAGTAAGAACCATCTCAGCTCCAAAAGCACGGAGGACCATTCTTCTTTCAAGACTCATTGACGCAGGCATGGTGATTATAAGCTTATAGCCCTTTGCAGCTGCCATGAATGCCAGCCCTATGCCGGTATTTCCACTCGTAGGCTCAATCAAGACACTCTAGAGTCAAGGAAGGAAAATTATGTCAATTTAAGAGCTCCCTATTTTATCTTATTTCTCCAGAACTAACAAACAAAACGACATTTATTTTGGAATATAAACACTCTCAGTTGTTAATTATTTATGGGTTCAATTACTGACATTGCAACGACAGAAAATCTTATTGACAGCAATAAGTATATTCAAGACACCACTCATCTTCAAAGGGTAAAGAATCCAAGTATAGGCTATGTGTCAGATTAGAAGTTTCAGTTACTAACCTCACCCGGTTTGATGAGCCCCTTCTCCTCTGCATCTGCAATCATACTGTATCCAATCCTACTTGCCAACAATGATCACAAGAAAATTTTTTTTAGCAGAATATGACAATCATCATTGAGTCTTTTTCCGGTATTGAATTTGAAAAATGCTTGGGAAGTATTTAAGAACCAAAATTTAGAGAAACTTTTCACAGCAAGAACAAAAAACCTTAGTACCTACATAGTCAACGTCCCAAAGGAAGATTTAATTAAACAAAGATTCCGATAAAGATCCAAGGATATTGGACTGTTAAGTACCTATCCTTGACACTGGAGCAAGGCTCCATCATCTCCAGCTTGGCAGCAATGCGAGCCACACAGCCATCCACAACATGATTGAGATATACCAATGGTGTCTTACCAACCAGCTATATAAATCCCAAAACAAAAAAGGAAAAACATAAAGATCTCACATTCAACAATTACAGAGTCAGAGGGAGAGAGAGAGAGAGAGAGAGAGCTGACTTCAGTAACATCATTGGCAATCGTACACTTCTCCTCAGCCATTTCAGGCCAAATTAAAAACTGCAAAAGCATCAAAAGAGACTTTAATCATCTGAAATCAGAACTCCCTTGAAACAAAACATCAATGGTAATGCTACCAAACACTTTGCAGCATCCAAAACAACGCAGAAAAATAGTGGGGTTGGGCGAGAAAATAGAATTTTCGTATCAAACACAGAAACTATCATACAGGAGAGCAAGAAAAGAACTAATCTTTCAGAACCTTGAAGTAATCCAAAGAGAACCAAGAAAACACAGGAGAATTATCCGAACAAAGAACCTGAGGAAAAGACGCAAGCTTTATTGTGGATATGGAATATCAACGAAATGAAAGTAAAAGAAAAGTGGGCAATATATGTACAGAATACAATGATGTGAGAAAGCTTTGAAAGCACTTGTACCAAGAAGGAACTTACTTTCTCGATGTCTGTCGACGTGTCGGCAAGAACGAGCTGTAATAGCGTTTTTTTTTTCTAGGTTTGGATTTGAGATGTGTCGCAGAATAATATTATAAAAATTAATTAAATTATTATTATTTATAAGTATGTATAAAATAATTAAAATAATATAATTAATAATTATAAATAAGATTTCCGATGTGATACGATGGCTTTTACGTTACGTAAAGGTGCGGCCTTTACGTGACTCTTTGGCGTTAAAGTCCACGACAAGGAAAATTTCAACATCTTTTTCGTCATAGATGACATCATGCAGGGGCCTTCCTGGGATTTTGACTAAACTTCCAACATTTTCTGGACCTTTTTTTAAAATTTTCTTTTTTTCAAAATCTGTAAAGTGAATCTTATTAAATAAAAAAAGAAGAAGAAGAAGAAATAGAATTCAAATTTACTTCGCTTTCTTTAATTTTTTTATGACTTATATAATATATATATATAAAAGAATAATTTTAACATCTTTTTCGTCATGGATGACATAATGCAGGGGCCTTCCTGGGATTTTGACTAAACATTCTAGACTTGTTCTTTTTGTTTTTTTGTTTTTTTTTTAATCCGTAAAGAGGATATTATTTAAAAAAAAGAAGAAGAAGAAATAGAATTTAAATTTACTTCTCTTTCCTTAATTTTTTTACACGAGTTATGTAATTTATATATTTGCAGAAAGAAAAATAAAAGAGAAAAAATTTGAATTCTTATTTTCATGACACAAAATTCATGTATCAAATACTCTATACCGTCTTTGGATTTTGATTTTTTTTGATAATTATTGTATGACTTTGGGCCTTTATTTTCCTTCGGCAGCATTGCAATACTCAATTTTAGAAAGACATGGTGTTTACCTATCAAACAAAATTAATTGAAGAGATAAACCCCCGGACACACTTCAAGAATAAAATGGGGTTGTGGGCTCCAAGATTCAACAATGCACAGCCTCCCTTAGCAGCCACTCAATACAAGACCAAAAGCTCAAGCTTTTCGAGCCATATTCAATGAACTCTCAATGTTATCAAAGTCTCCACAGACAACAATGTGTTCCAAAGTCAAACAAGCAAAAGAGCATGAATGATCTAAAGTGCAGTCAAGCATACTTGCACACCCTTTTCCAATAAGGAAACGTTAAAACCCAAATTTGTAGGATTGTATAAACCAATAATTCCCCTTGAATTATCATGTGGGAAGAGCTACGGAATTTTTTGATACCATCCATTATTGCAAGAAGTATCCGAGCAAAAACAACGCAAAGAAGAAAAGCAGGCTTCCATATATCAGAATGGCCTTTTGGCCAGAAGTAAGAGTGTTGCCACCAAGACCATACCGCTGATTCTGTGCAAACCCAGCAATTTCTATCCTCTTACTCTCAAAGAAACTCTGTGCGGCGCCGCAAGTAGGACACCTCCAGTCATCAGGAAGCTTGTCAAACTGATACCCTGGTGGTATTGGATACGATGGATCACCAACAGCCTCATCATACTTGTACCCACAAGACCTGCACTCATAGATTCCAGTGTTCAAAATTGCAAATTTCTCTTCTAACCTACGTTGATCAAACTTTGGTTCTGGTTCTTCTGGTGGTCGAATAGTATTAGATTGGTCTGAAGCAGGTGGCTTGTCTTCTTTGGAGACATCAATGGAATGGAGAGAGAAATGAGCCCTCTGGAACTTGGAAAATGAAATGAAAGACAGTTTATGGAAATGGGCTCTGGGTTTTGGAGTGGAGAGTTGAGGAAGGGAGAAGGAGAATGTAGGTCTTGTGGTTGCACAAGCCATATCAATAAAGTTGGTGTCTCTATGTCTTTCTCTGTCACTCTCTCTGAGGAGAAAAAAAGCCAGTGGATTGCTCTTTTTTTTTTTTTTTTTTTCTTCAGTTAAGTCGTGCTAGTGGTGTGGAGTTTCTGGGTGGTGGTGGAGAATTGAAGGTTGTCCATGGAAGAGCAGGGGCTGTTGTGAAACAGAGGTGGATAAGGTGGGGGGAGGGAAAGTGGTTGCAAATGTAATGGGCTGTGGAATTTTCTTGGGTAATTTCAAGCCCAACTTGAACTTCCCTTTGCTTTTAGCCCAACATGAACATTTTGTGGTGGATTTGTCCAACAAGGCTTGTACTTCATACACTTCCGATCAGCCTTCCATTCTTTAAGCCGATTATTCCCAGTCCTCCAAGCTTGATATTCATGACATTCTTGAGCTTCAGACTTTTCCATTCCATGGCATGTTTTATTTAGTTTTATTTTTGCACCTTTCTTCAACTCTTCTAAATTTTTTGAGGTCAATTAATTAATTCAATTAGTTGAATTAATATAATTTTACCAGGGGATTTAGTAAAGCAATGGGCTGCCAGCACCCGCTTTCCAGAATGGGCCACGCTTGATAAAATCCAATTGATAGTTTCTTCTCCAAGAATGTTGTTCTTACCTTACTTCGTCGAATACAAGGTCCCGACCGGTGGTCTCTTCTATGTTGAGTTCCTAGTACATATCCTTCGACAAATTCAGATGAAAATGCCTTCATAATGTTGTTTGTCTTCTGTTTGACTTACAAGTTTTGATCGATGTCTGCCCCCACTTGGGGCCTAAATTGGATGCCCTGCTATGAGCCCATATTGGATTCCTGAAAACAGAAACAATCAAAGCCTTGCTCTCTAGGATCGACCCCCCCACCATTGAATCTGGGGAGAGCAACCTGTGATGAATTCTTCCATGGGAGTTCTGTTACATATGTTACATACTCATAGAAGCAAATGGAGTAATAAATCATAAGGCTTTCACCACCTTTTCTTGCACGCCCATTTCTTTTTCATGATCTGACTGCCCTCGCCAGAAACTCATGTGTGAGGATTGGTGTATGAAGAAAATGTGAACATGTTTCTTGTAATCTAATGCATGTGGTATTTGGTGTATATTATAGTATGAAATTGAACTAAAGTTAATACAAATTGATTTGGACTTGGAAGTTTGCTTGCTGGAATTTCATTTTATGCTAAATTTAAGTCTTGTTTGCAACAACTACCATATATGCCTTAACTTATATTTCTTACTTTTTGGACATGCATGATCCAATAAAGACACGGGGAAGTTTATATTTTAGTGAAATCTTATTCAATAATGAGGTGAAGAGGGTTACAAATGGTACTCTAGAATTAGGAAGGAGAAGACGTTGATGAACCAGTTCAGGCAGGTTACCACAAATCATGACGTTAGCATATGACCTTGTGCTGAACTAATACATGGTAAACTTTGCCTTTGTCTTTTCGAACACTTGTTCTGCAATATGAGCACCAGTACCATCGGCTTTCTTGATTTCCAGGTTAGCTTTCTGGTAGTAACCAGTACCTCGCAATGCGTCAGCAATGAAATCATCAAACCCAATTGCGATAGCTGCTTCAGCTTTGGCTCCATAAACCAACCTCTGTCGGTAGCAAAAGGACTGAATACAAAAATCCCAGAAAGAAAGAAACTATCGAAAGACACTATTTGAATATACCGAGCCTAGGAAGAGATGAGCTATCAGACCTTAATTCTTGAAAGATGAATAGCACCAAAGCACATTGGACAAGGCTCACAAGAAGCATAAATTTCACAATCTGAGAGTTCAATCCGATTGAGCTTCTTACATGCCTGAGAATTCGTTTTAACAAACAATTGAGTACAATTGTGCAAAACACATATGGGGTCTAAACAATTAATTAGACAAACGAAAGGCAGTAGGATGATCTCAAAGTCTAACCTCTCTAACAGCAGTGACTTCAGCATGTGCAGTTGGGTCCATGTGTTTTAAGACCATGTTGTGACAGCTCACAAGTACTTCGTTATTATGAACAACAACAGCACCAAATGGGCCCCCATCTCCACATTCAACACCATGGTATGCTTCTTCTACTGCCCTTGTTAAGAACTTGTGGTCTCTATCCTGAACAGCTGGATGAACAATTACAAAACATGAATTGCGATTGTCAACAACTATCAACAGGAGTAACCACGACGATGCCCCCACACAAAAAACCTCCCAACCCCTAAAAAAGCTACTTCAATCATAAATCATCATAAAAGGCATGTGCAAGTTATACAAAGTAAGATAGACCCACAACACTAATATACCTTCTTGATGACCAACGAATGCAGATGCCACAGAAATAGTTCCATCCTTAGCTTCCACCACTGTCGAAATGAAATTAGTCAAAGGAAGATTTACATTACAACTGACCTTCAAGTTGAAGAAATAAAGGGAATGACATTCTTATCTAAAAGCTATTTTAAAATTGGCAATTTGATTCCCACAGTATAAAATATACATACCATCACACATGCATACTATCGCCATTAGTGATCTGCCCAATAGCTAACTCTACTACAAGTACTGTTACTTAAATCATAAGTAGATGTTTGTACATACAATAGGTATTGAGCGGTTGCTGCATTTTATTTTACAGAGAAATAAAAGAAACCATCACACATCACACCTAAAAGAGATTGAAAGCAGCGTCAGTGCGATAAAGTGCTACAATAGGCGGCTACCATGGCTCTCAGCCCACAGTCATTGCTAAATATGGATATAAATCCAAGGTCACAGACATTAAAACCTTTCATAATTGCAAATCAAGATTAATACTGTGATAATCCCCATTATTCTACTTAGCTCAAAATATTTACAGATCTGATGTACCTAAACTTAGTTAATACTAAAATGAAATGACGAGAAAAGATTTATATAATCTTAATGAGCAAGATTAAGACTTTGTTATGGTACCCAAACAAAGGCAAGCCTTAATGTTGCAAAGATGTCACTTTTAGATGTCCCAAAATCTGACTGATGGAAACAGGACAAGGCCAAAGATTTCCCCCATGGAACCACCCAAAATGGGGGGGTAAAAAGAGGTTAAAGGGATTAGTATTCAATAAAATATCAAAGAACATGACAAACACCCGACTTCACAACTGGCAAATAGGTCCCAGCAACACACCCCAAACACACCCACCGACAAAATGCAACAAAAATTGAACAAAAAACCAAAAAACAAGCGATCCCACCAGAAAATTAAGAAGAACGGATCAAATTGGACGAAAAGATCTAATCACAATCTGCTTTTCGCCATGAGATATACGTTAGCAGAGATGCATACTCACGTAAATATGTGGGAACACCCACAGAACGAAACTTTAACATCATAACTCAATTCAACAATCAACAACTACTGAAAAATATGTATATATATTCAGGAAACTGAAAATCCAAGTAACACAGCGAATATAAAAATCAAGAAAACAAGTAAAAGCAAAGAGACCCATGAAAGAAAACGACGAAAAGAAAGGAACTGAGCAGGAGAAATACCATTAGCATCCTCCATGATCAAATTGAAGGAAACTGAGAAATGGGTTTCTAAAAAATAGTTTGAAAGCGGAGGAGCTGTGACAGTTAACGAGATAAACTAGTCCCCGACTTTGCAGTATTTATTCACGCCACCCACACACCAATGCTCTCTTCTCTCTCTCTCTCCGTGTCTCTCTGTGTCCTAAGAGAAACACAGGAAATGACAGCTCTGGAAAGAAAATGACAAGGTACGTAGATGTGAAAGTGTTCTAATGTGAAGTGGAAAGACACAAGTGGTAACCTTTGGACAGACAGCTCGGGTGTTGGCATTTGAAAATTGAAAAAAGGCATTGATGACTTATTATCATAGAAAGAGAGGAAAGTTCCTGGATTTTACACCGATGTTTGGCTCAAAGAAAATTCAACTGAACCGCACAAGGTTTAATTTGAGTGCGTTCACATGGACTCTGTGGAATCAAAACCATTTGAACGGACCGCGTGATGCGTAGCATGAAGTCAATTCACGTTGACCAATGCTAAACTCGATGACCCTTGACTCTACTGTTGCCGGGACGTGTGGATCTCATGGTCAAGCGGATGACTGAACTAACACAACGTCACTGTACTTTATTGGAACGACGTCTTTCCTTTCCAACTCACTAATAGTCTAACACTACGTCACCGTGCTTTGATACCCGCATGATACCTATTTCAAAGTACACTGTATGATACCTATTTCAGAGTGCACCGTAAATGGGCTTGAACGTTGGAAAGTTGCACCCTCAATGCAAACCATCAAACAAATTCCGTAATTTAAAACTTTAACAATAGAGGTGCGGTAGCTGGAAGAGTAGTTTTATTTCTCGTTAAGTTTCACATCTCTGCGGCATTTGAACCAGTGATGCCCATTCGAAACAGAAGATGTGATTGGATGCAATTGTGTTTTAGTATTTTCTTTATATATAGCCTTGACGCTCTCAGAATAATGTATAACATTCCATAACACCCAAGCTCATTTACAATTACATCTATGCGTGTGGCAACCACAAAAAGACGCACAACCAATTCCACAGGAAAACCACGATCATTATAGCACGGCTGTTCTGAGCCAGGAGGTGCTAGTAAGCCAACCAATTCCACAGGAAAACTAAAAGCAAGAGCATCATCGCGCATCACAACTAGGGCAACAAAAGATTGGAAATTTGCTTGGAATGTGCATATATTAATCTCTCAAAAACAATACCATAAGAAGTGCTAGAAATCAGAGGTATGCTAAACACCAGATGACACAACATAAAAAAAATGGATTTCATTTCAAAAGTGCCTAACTCATAGAAGATGTCACCATTAAATAAAAACCCCACCAGCATATGTGGGCATAAAAAGATTGTCACAAAACACTTGAAAACTCATTTCTTCTTTCCAGCCTTGCCAGCATCTCCAGCCTTTGTCTGCATAGCAAGGATGAAAACAAGTGAGAGATAGTTTGGCACTTATGATAGTAGTGGATAAAAGAAAAGACGGATGAAGTGAGGCCGTGGCACACAACACAGCAAATTAAACTGGTTATTACCTTCTTTACTCCGCGAACCTTCTTAGCCCTGTTCTTTCTCTCTTTCAACTGTTTCCTCGACTTCTCTACCTTAGTAGCAAGTCCATTCTGGATAAGATATGATAAAAAATTTAGTACGGACAATTCGATACATGAGTCCTAGAGACCTTGTTATCATCCAAATAAACAAAAGTGGGACTATATCATCATTTCAACCAGCCACCACGCATTGACAGAAACAACATCCATAAGGACAAAAAGATCAAAAGATTATGAGATCAAACACAAGTATGTAACAAAAAACACCTGAAAACCCTTAGTTGCACCTGAACCCCATCCAAGTTACTAATACTACAAAATGACCTGAAAAATTCCAAATTTGACAACCCCTTTTGATTCAGTTCTATATATATTCTTGTGCATATAAACCCACCACATTTTGCATATAGACATTCCTTGACACTAAAAAATCTTCTACACATTTTTGCATAAGCAACAATCTGAACACTACATATGTTCAAGACTTACCCGGATGAGCCTGTACTTTGGCTCGTACTTCTTTGCGTTCTCAACATTGTCATAAATCAACCCAAATCCAGTTGATTTCCCACCCCCAAAATGGGTCCTAAACTTGAAGACAAAGATTGTATTTGGGTCCTTCACTTCATACAGACTTGCCAGCTTCTCCTTCAGTTCCGCCTGGAGATAACAATAATTAAAACAAAAAATAAAGAGAATTCTGTGAATCAGCTGCTCAACAAGATTATAACAAAAATCAATAAAGTAGTGTCTGAAAATCTGTCAACAAAGAAATACTAGCTTCCAAGTTTATAAGTATTTGGCTGTTGATTATACAAGGGGTCCCAAAGAATGCTCATATATAACCCTCAAATATTATGCAAAGAGTTCTCAAAAGAAAGATGATACATACAAAGCAGTCTTGAAATTGGAGTTTATAGAACAAAAATTAAAAAAATGGAGCTTACAAAACAAATATTTCAAACAAGCTACAGCTACATCAAGATATACCTTGGAAACATTTGCTCTTCCTGGGTGAAGAACATCAATAATCTGCGTTGACAAATGAACAAAAGCTTAAATCAAATAGACCCGAATCTTCTAAACTTTTCCAACAACAGAATGCAAAAGAAGACATCACCAAATTTCAGATAGATGTGCCCAGAATTCTAAACTAAATAAAATATTTTCCATCATTAAAGCCATATCACATGGACCATTCCAAATAAAATCAGAAGGTAAAAAATTTGAATATATATATATATATACTTTTTCCAGTTTCAGATTCACTCTTTGCACAAATCTACTAAACTAAATAGAAGAAAGGAAGACAGTTAAATAGAAACTGGCATTAACTTCAAATTCCCATTTCCTTTCCTACGCTTAATCTGACACTTCCTGGATTATCTTTACCCTAACTCATTTATTGTTAAAAAATAATTAAACAAAAAAAAGGCAACAGCTTATCACACATCTAAAAGAAAAACCTAACATTCTTCCATTTAACACCAATTCCAGATTCTTAAGGAATAGAAAGATAGCAGCATAAACCCAACTTCAAAAAATATGCCATTGTTCCAAAAAAGCATGCATGATTCTCAACATCATCTTAACAGTTGCACAATGCTTTGCTAATTAAACCGAGAAAAGTACACAGAAATAATCATAAAAAAAAGAATAAAAAACACATGAAATTCCAAGGCCTCGGAGATCTTGGTGGATAGGAATCATCAGATGGATCACTTGAGAACCCCATCAAGAGTAGCAAATATATTCTCACATCACCGGCCGGCCCCAATCATCAATCTCACGAGTCATAACTAATCATAGTTTATTAACCCAAAGAAAATAAGTACACCAAAAAGACAAAAAAAACCTACGAACTGCTTCCTGGAGAGGAGGCGGTTGGTCATGAACTTCCTTGTCCGAATGGTCACAGCCTTGTCCGCCATCGTTTCAGCTTCAATGCGTTGCGGCGCCGAGAACGAACAGCAGGGAGGCGGGGAGCGTCAAGGTTGCTGTTGTTTTTCGCACTGCCACTTTTATAGCCTTCGTAATTAGGGTTTTCTTTTTCAAGTTCTCTGGACTCTGTTGTTCGTTTATGGGCCCGCTAGTCTTTGATTTTCGGTCTTGGGCTATTAACTAATCCAAGCCTTTTGGCCCATTTCCATGCCCTTTTCAAATTCTTTTTTTTTTTTTTTTTTGATATGATAAAAGGGAAACGTTAAATGGCCGTTTTGTTTTAAGTGGAAGAAAACTTATCCTTATTTCCATTAAAAAAAAAATTATTTGATTGATAGGATAAAAATTAAACTAAATCATATATGAAAAAATTTTCCTTTGAGAAATTGTAATCTTACTGTACAAACTTTTATATATTTCATATAAAAAGTTACAAATTATACTGTATAATATTTAAAATTTTATTTTTTTGGATATATAATTTCAATTAATGATGATGGTGATAATGAATATATAAACTCTTAATATATAAATCCACCTTATTTCTTGCCATTTTTTTACTATGGGTCTTTATTCCGCATGTAGGCACATGCATTGAAATCTGTCAAGAAGATTTCCTTATTTCCTCACGTGACTATTTAATCGAACCACGGCCTAATTGTATTAATCACAAAACCATGCAATGGCGACAGGCTTTGGATTCTGACCACGCATGCCAGTACAGGAACGTTTACAGCTTTTGTACGACTTAACTTTTCGAGTTGAGGGGTCTATTTGGTTGATTATTTTTCAATCAACGTCCACCTCAAAAATGTCAAAAGCCTAAATGCGGCCACCATGTGGACCATTCCATTGTTGATGGAACCATGTTGTTTAGATCAGCTTGAAGTTGCCGGGGCAAACAATTTATTTCCTCACCTTGCACATCTGAAACCACGAATCAGGGTAAAATGAATTCAAGGTGAATGCCTCTGTATTTTTAACAGTGCCATACAGAGGCTATATACATCAACAGCATTTTACTGGGAGAGAGAGGGTCCCGTGAAGTGCGACCACGTGCAACTTCTTAAAGCTGACCGTACCCTTTGCACTGGGGCTTTCCTACGTTGGCAACGTAGTTGGGGCTAAAGTGCTCGCATTTGGCAGAAGATTTCTAGACATCTATGTTGCTGTCTTCCTATAATGAATCCAACAATGAAGACGACAAGACCCCATGTTCTTTGATGCAAGAAGTTGATGATTTTAATACAACCCCTGACTGTTGATATCTGAGTTTCCTCATTTCCATCTCATACTATGCTTTAAGCCATCTTAGTTCACGCTGGATCTGATTCTCGTAACTGCCTGAGAGCTCACTGCACAATGTGGTCACCCCACAAAAGGAGCCAGACCCCTTTAGGTGTTGAACCGACTCTCTTGCAGTCTATTGAAGCTCGTTGGCCATTTTTATGTGCGTCTCATTCTGCTCATATTCTTCATCAGAATGGCTATTTCCAGAGCCCACTGGAGTAAGTTGTCATCTTTCACGTTGAGCCCAAATCTACTGATGATTCAAGCAGTCAAATTGGCTCAACATATTTGGTGCACCTTCTGTTGAATGATGCTCAGATTCACCAGCTTGGAATGTGATCTCTTCAAACCGGCCATGCATTAAAGCATTTTTATGCCCACAGCATGGATTAGAGGGAAAATCCATCGAACCATTACAGGTACGAGTGGAAGCACAATTGTGGCATAAACTTTGTTTTGCAAAGCACGGAGTTTCCTCAATCCCTGGCCCCAGCCTCCATTCAGGTACCAAGGAAGCAATCTCCCCATCGATCAGATCTGCTATTTTGGTTACTTCCTGATCAGTGATGTCGAGTTCTGAGACCATTTCAGTTGCCACACTCAATGCAGTATCAGTTTCAATGTCAAATGGGAAGTATATGTTTCTTTTACGACCTGCAAATTAGAGATAATTGAAGTATTTATTGGATGTTAACTATCAATGAAAAGCCTATGACACAAAAAGGGAAACTAAATGCAAAGAAGAAATATAAACGCTAACCTTCTTTGTCTGCAATTCGAAGTCTTAGAAATATACCACCATCATCTCTTATCTTCCCCTTAATGCTTATGTCAACATTTGCAGAATGCTCATCATCATGCTGCTCAAAATAATCAATTCCACTTGGTTCAATCTCCGACGGCTGAAATTCCCGTTCATTCTCAGGGATGTATTCATAGCTTCCGTTACCATAGGAATTAGCATTATCATAAGCATAGCCATTTGAATATCCATTACAGTAGGAATTAGCATCATCATGAAAACCCACGCAAGGCTGTCTTATAAGAGGACCCATGCAATCAACTTCTCTTCCATAATCTAGTGATCTCAAATCGGATTCACAATCACTAATTTGAAGAAATGAATCATTCAACAACTCCCTTGCGGAGAGCCTGAGTGACACAGTTGCCAAGCATTTCTCCACGAATTGCCTTACTTCTGGATCCTTTACTCGGTACAAAGCATCTGGCTTTTTCCCCTAAAGTGAAAAAGGGAGTAAATAGAATCTATTATTTTCCTCACACACACATAAACACAGAGAGAGAGAGAGAGAGAGATCTTACAGAGCTAACTTTCTTGTATATTTGAGCAGGATGAGTGCATTCACTGTAGGGATATTCAAAAGTGACCATTTCCAAAATGCACATACCAAATGAATAAATATCAACCAATTCATTGTATGCTTCTTCGTACACTTCCGGAGCCATAAACTCTGGCGTCCCTGAAAAGGGGAAGCTCCAACATCAACCACTAGATGAACATGATCAAATTTAGGACATAAAAAATAAGAACACTTAATAACTAGTGAATTTCTCTTAAAAGACATCAACTCTTCAACTCTAGAAATGAACCAATAGAGAGATTTCTTGTAATCTGACTCGATTATGCATACCGACACAGAGAGCAGCGTGTGACTTTTGAAGAATTGCAGCAAGTCCAAGATCTCCAATTTTCACTTCCCCCTGGTTCCCATTGACAAAAATATTGTCACACTTCAGATCTCTATGGATCACAGGAGGGTCACGGCCGTGGAGATAGAGAAGTCCTTTTAAGATCTGCCTGCACCAATTTTTCACTGCTCTGATGTTAACCCTCCTGTGCTTCAGCCTATACCTGTCGAATGAACAGAAGGCAAGGGAACCCACTTAAAACAACATGAAAAGACCCCGAGTAAAGGAAAAGTAGAAAAGAAAGAATGGATCTTGGAATAACAAGCTTTCAAACAAGTTCTTACTCTCTCAAAGTCCCAGAAGTGAACATTTCAGTCACAAAGTTGATGTTTCTATTAGCAACATCAACCCAAGAAGTGTAAAATTTCATTATGTTCTTATGCTTCAGTGTCTTAAGGAGATGAATCTCACAGTAGAGTCTCTCAAGATCCTCGGGGCTTTGCAAGAAGTCATAGAGCTTGACCTGGTTCCAAGCAACTTCGATCCCCTCATACTCATCAAATGCTCTATAACTGCCTCAATCCAGCACCAAAAATCGCAACATAAAAAAGACCTCCAAAGATATCAACTTTTGCAAAAGTGTAAATGAGCATGCATTATATTCAAGCACGACCAACGGAGTAAAGATTGAGAAGACTAGTGTTAGACTCTTACACTTTCTTTGAAGCTCCTTTTCCAAGGATCTCATTGTACTGCAAAGACAAAAGGAATCCCCAAAATCAACTCCAAACGAACGAGAGAGAGAGAGAGAGAGAGAGAGAGGGAAAGGCAGAGGGAGAGGGGGGAGAGGTACCCTGCCATATCTTCCAGTTGGATCAACTTCAACAAACTCAGAGGAATCAGGCTCAAGATGTGAGAGACCATTCATTGTCCAAAAACTCTTATCTTTTATACGTTATCTCTCCCTTTTCTTCTCTAACCGTAATTAAAGATGCATCCTTTTAGTTACTCCTTCATGTTCCTGACAGAAACTCAGAAATGGAAGAAAGTTTTGTTTATCTTTACAAAAATTGTACCTTTTTGCAACCCCTTCAGAGATATGTGAGCAATGGTCAATTATACACCAGAAAGAGAGGAGAGAGAGAGAGAGAAGCTTGCCCCCAGTTCAAGAGGGCATATCATACACTGCTACCCATCCCACTAAACAGCATGACAAATGAAGGCAGACCAGAGAGAAAGAGACAGATGGGGTCCAATATCTCTCCTATTATTTTATTCCAATCTATGAATAGTCTTCTTTTGACAATGGCAAAATACAAAAGGTGACTTGCAGATGCAGTCGATGCTGGTGCATGGACCATACCATGTTCATGAAAAAGAAACAGTGAAAAACTCAAAAACCGCAAAATTACAAGCGAGCATGAGCACCTTTCGGTTTCACTGTAATATTTTCACGAGGGATAATATTTATTCCAACGCACAAATGTTCCCAATGTCAGAGCTGCAGAGGCCAGCACACAGTAACTATTTTTTCATAATTAAATAAAATATATATATATATATATATAATATTGTTTAAAAAAATGTAACATACACTTCTAACAATATAAAACTTTTTCAAAAAAAATTACATCAAACTTCATTTAAAATACAAATGTAGATAAGACTGGAGAATGAGTATTTTAATATTATATTAAAAAATTATTTAATTTAAAAATTTAAATTATTAAATAAAACTCACAAATAAAAAATATATATATATAATTTTAACACTTTTTAATAATTAAAAATATAATTTTATTAAAAACAATTATCCATTTATTGCAAGGTGGGATATAAGTTTCAACTTCTTGCTTAAGCATCTCCAATCAAAGCTATGGGTCTTATGGATTGAACGCAAATATGAACAATATGGGCTGGGAGTGGGAGACGCGGCCCAATCCCAATGCAAAACATCTCGACCTTTATTATTTATGTTTCATCAGCCTACCTTTATAACATCACTTTTTGTCGATTCCATTTCATCAATAGAAAATGAGATTAGACATCATACAAATAATTTTAAAAAGAAAAAAGAAAAAGGCATCAACTTTTCCTAGTTTGACAAGTTGTCCTTTTGATTCCGTAAATGCCGTACACATGGAAGGTCAAAAGTGAACAAAAGCAATGCTCCCAGACAGGACAGGCAAAAGGAGACTAGCCAAGAGCTGCACGCACCTTTTAATGCTCCAAAACCGTAGAGCTAAGCCAGTCCTGTACTGTACTTGGCACGGCCAACGAGAGCTCACGGGACTTCTTTATCGTAGTCTTTCTAAATCACTCCAATTTTTTATTGTTGGGAGAAGCTTTTCTTTGCCAAAACCAATGAACGGAGAACACGCAGCAATTGATCTGAACACGGAACCAAAAAACAAATTGTAATTGCGATTGGATCATCGGAGGGATCCAAAATATAATATATATATTTTTATTTTTATTTTTTATTTTTGGTCTAAACAGTCAATTGTTGAGAACCACGACACCCCACATGTCGAATGCGTCACCCCCAAAAAAATAATTAAAAAAATTGAAGTTAATTAACCGGTATTTCAACGTTGCTAATGAACCTGCCGGTTTGCAATAGTATTAACAATGCCAAAAACGTTTATGGACGAAGCATCATAGCATATGTTTCTGTAATGGTCACATGTCACCGAGGTATATATTGTTGTATAAAATCAACATCACATGTCTAGTCGTCCAAGTTGAAAATGGGAATTTACCAATCAACGTCGCGTGTCAAGCCATCTATAAATAAAATTAATGAAAGTTTTAATATTCGTGTAATTATTTATTATTCAGAGAAATTTTAACCACTGACTAATAATAATTATCTTATAACGGTCTTCCCTTTTTATTTCCTCGGCACGGAACACAGTTGGACCAATTGAGTAGCCACGACTCAAAGTCTCCGCTGCAGAAGGGTCTGGCATCTCAGAGAGTTGACTGACTCTGTAATGGACACATTGGCTGTTGACACTGATATGGCTCAGAATTTCTCTGAGAAATTCTGATTAGCCACCTGTTTTATGCTCTTTATTATCATTAATTGTTGATCAAAATATTAAAAATATAATTTCAATAATAATATACAGACTGTCCTCTAAAATAATAAAATTAACCACGTGCATGTACCTAAAACAAAACCATATCTTCGACAATTTTAGTTTTTTTTTTTTTGGTCAAAATAAATAATCGTCCAATATTTATTTTTTTAAGCATTTATCTAACTTAGGCCATTATATGGATTTAACTACCACATGGTGAACATAAATGGAATCAATATACACACACACACACACACACACATGCATACATAAATATATAAATATAAATAATATATATATATAAAGAAAATCACATGAGGAAGATTATTATATGATAAAATGGATATGGTCGATCGTTTCTTCTCCATCATGTTGCAATGTTTAATTTACCCAATAAACAAGTGCCACGATTCCTTCGATAGGTTAGGCGGTTTTCTTAGGCATGTGTGCTGTTTGGGGGTTGGGATGCATCTTTGGCTTCTCCACATGCATGCGCTGGTCAAATGGGTATCCTATGCACTTTTTCACCTATTAATTGCCTATATTGTTTCTTTCCCATTTCCCTACTACGTTATTCTCTTTTTAAATTTCCTGATTTCTCAAATATAGATAAATTTTCAAAATATATTGTGTAAAGGAATTATATATATATATATATATATAAGTCTACTAAATCATAAATTATACAATAAGAATAAGTCTCACTCTATTTCTATAAAAATCAAACTTCTTTTTTCAAAATTAAATTCTAAAATTTTGAAGATAAAGATAAGGGACAAAGAAACTGTATATTAACCATTCAGGAAGACTACCAAGGCTATTGCGTAAATCATAAGCCCAAAACTCCTGATTGGGTTACAAAAAACTACAAACGTGTCTTTGTTTGGTTTATAAGAAATCCAATTTTAGATTTAAAATTAAGAATTTATATGATTTTAATACTAGGAATTTTTAGCTAATGAATAAAAAAGAAAAAAACACTACAAATGTCACGACAGAACAAGTGAAATCTTTTCTCGGTTTGATTGTGTATTGTCCAAAGGCTAGATTTGCATGGGGAATGTTTGCAAGTGGAAACTTTCACAGATATGTATTTGGGCTCCAAAGGCCCAGAAAAGAAGGCTGATCGTTCCATGTGGGCTGTCAAAAGGCCCATAGACTGCACTAAAACGAACAATTTGTGTTGGCTTGACTTGACCGTGTTCAACGGTTGTTTCCTCTATGATAAAGCCCCTTCACTGACTCCCTACAATTAAGGAGGGAGGGTGGGGTAGATACTTAACTTCCAACTTAAACCAAGAAAAAATAGGTCTAACCATAAAAAGAAAAAACAAATACATTTTGAGAGAAAATGACAATTGCCATCATCGATGAATCAACACTGCTACAATTCATTGAAGATGGAGAGGAATTTGACCCTTGTGTTAGCAAATGCTTTGATGCCCTTGACGTTGATCAAGATGGTGTGCTCTCCCGCAACGAGCTTGGGGAAGGACTTTGTAACGTGTTCTCATTAGGGTGTGAAAAAGAAGAGGTTGATGATATTTATGATGTGATTTTTGAGAGGTTTGATGAGGATCGAGATGGGAGTTTTAATGAAAGCGAGTTCAGGTCCTTGATGAAGGAGATTATGTTCGCCATGGCACGCGGGTTAGGCAACTCTCCGGTTCTAATGGCTCTTTGCGTTGATAGCTTGCTTACGAAGGCTGTTCAACTTGAATCTGGCAGGAGAGAGTGAAGATTATATATATGTTTTGTGCGAAAGAAAGAACGATGGAAGAGAGTGTTTTTGTTTTTTGTTTTTTTTTTTCTCTTCTGTTTTTAATTCATCCCGTACAAGAAACGCTGGCATGCTATGGCAATGCCAAGCGTAGAAATTGAATTTCCATTTAAAAAAAAAAAAAAAAAGATGGGGAAGCTTTGAGTTCTATAAACAATTTTTTTCATTACATATTTGCATTTTGCCATGTTTCCCTTGTTATTCTACTGTTATTTATTTGGAGATATTGTGCACCATAATTTCTTTTGGTCCAATATAATTGCACAGAATCTGAGCCTACCAACCACGTCAAAAACACACAATGATGATAAAGACCCCCTGGTTATCCAAAGGACAACCCCATTTTAATTGTGTAGTTACACGTCTAGTTATCTACTTTTCCTTTCATTGATGTTGTCCGTGTAAGAGACTCGGTTTAATCGATGAGAGCCAAGTGCAGCACAAACGTGAAAGATGGTTTGTTACCATTGAACATAACCCAAAAGTTCAAAAATAAAAAATAAAAAATTCTAAAGCCCAGTTGAAATAATGGCATGAAGTAGTTGAGATCTTCGTTTTTCATGGGTCCATCGTCCATTCACACACTTGAGAGATGGCAAAAGAAGGAATGCCATTGTGTGTTGGAACACAATGCAGTCCAAACAGATTCAAGGTAGGGACTGTGACAAAACTCCTTCCAAAGTCTCCCGACACTTGACGACCTTGTCTCAGATGGTTCTTCCTATGCTTGTACCCACCAAAATTCTGCCACGTCGGTATCTTAAACTAGACGAAACAGCTGTCCAAATTCTATCCAACGATGACATAAAATGCCCAACTTAAGGCTGCAGCCTTAAAGACACATCAGTAAGCTACCTCCGCTTCCTCGACATGGACATGGAATGGAAGACCTCGGCACGTTCTCTTATTACACCATTGCTGCCGAGGTGGGACGCCAGGTCTCCGCCACCACCTCCACTCCAATCTCCTCATTACCCGAAATTCGAGGCCTCGTCGCCTGCGGAACCGGCGTTGGCGTCTCCATCTTCGCCAACAAGTTCCCCGGCGTCACCGCTGCAACCTGCCTCTCAACCGAAGACGCTGTCAACGCCCGATCCATCAACCAATCGAACGTCCTTCGCCGTCTCCGGCATGTCTACCTCCCCGGATTCCGCCATCAAGATTCTCGATTTTTAACTCAATACCCCTTTCAAATCCCCATGTCCGGCCTCCAATTTAGCTCCTTGGAGCGAAGACATCTCGTCTTTTCTCGATAATTCCATCGCCGAGATGCCGGAGATCGGAAAACAAAAGAAAACCCAAGAAAATGAAGTTCGAACTCCGTTTGCTTTGTCTGCTTTGTAGTAGAGAAGAGAAAAGATATCTCGAACCGATAAACATAATCCCAGGAGGGTCAATGAAAATCGTGTGAAAAAGTCCCACATTGGCGATAATGAGCTTCAAGGCTGGTTCCGTCGAGCCGGCGCACCACCACACGTTTGGCCACCACTTGGTGGTGCTGAAAGGGAGCAAGACAGTATGAAACTTGACCAAGAAGGCAAAATATGATATGGGTTTATCTCTTTACACCAGCTGGGGATGTGCATGGAGTTATGTACTCTGAGGACACTGAGTTCTTCATTAAGTGGGAGGGAAAGTGGGAATTTTTTTTTTGTTCTTTTGGATGAGGATCTTGTTGAGGTTGGCAGCCAAGAATGCCATTGAAAAAGAAGAAGATGATGATGGTTTTGAGTGGTTCAAGTAGAAAGATTGCATCTTTGTGGGAAGATGGGTCTGAGTGGTTCAAGTAAAAAGATTGCATCTTTGTGTGCCTCTTTGAGCAATGCTGCAATGCAGTCATTTTATGCTTGTTGTTTTGCTATGGAGGCTAATGTGGCAATGAAATTCCTGGTCGTATATGTGGTGTTCTTTCACTATTTTGATAAATAAATTGCAATTTCTTGCTTGTAAGTTCCCATTCCTTTCGCTCATCTTGATGCAAGTTATGCTAATTGCTGCCCCTTGCATTTGTTTTCGCAAAAACTAATGGACTTGGCTCCAAGCGTTCGGAAACAAATGACAAAATCTGCTTTGGCCCTCTAAGCCTCTTGTTTTTTTCACTCTGCCTACTTTGCTTTGCTTCAATGGAGGGTGTTTCAATTTGACAAAACATTCTTAGCGGGAGCTTTACATCGTAATAAGATCTTTAAACAACAATGTGGTCTTCCAGTTGCAGATCCCGCAAACTCGACAATTGAATTATAGTTTTCTACAAATCGAGCATTCATTCCTTTTTTTTTTTTTCTTTTTGTCTTTTTGAACATCCTGCCATTTCATTGTAATTAGTTCTTGAAATTTTTAGAACACAACTAGATTATCTTATCATACACATGCATAGCTTGATAATTGGGACAAGCACATGACTATTGCCACGATCAGCCAAGTTCGATAGAGCAGAAAATGGACGGAAGTAATTTCTGCTTGTAATTCCTTTTGCAGATGTTTTCAAGGCGGTCGACCTTCCTTCTCCAAGCCATATGACTCTTTAACCCACTTTTCCCAGTTTAGCAATTGGATCCATTGAAATTAGATGTTTCTATATGCCTGCCTTCAATTTGTTTCTTTTGTATTATCTACTTCCTACAGGAAATATCTTCTGAGAGGACACAAGAGATGGTTCAGGAAAACCTAACATATCATGTTTGGATCTCTCCTCTGACCAGAAACTAACCGTGTGTACATTGGCAGCAAATGTCATTGAAATTGAATAAATAATATATATGAAAAAGAAAGCATGCTGGTATAAAGCCATCGCCGACTCCAGCAAATTTAGGGGGTATGTGAGGGGCTTTCCATGTATTATACAAGGCTCAGCCCATCAGTAATTGCAGCAGGTTGCTTACTTTCTTCAGATTCAATGGCAGCAAGCTTCTTTCTCAAAGCAACTAGCCCTTCCCCAGCATCACACATGTATGCTGAAGCTTGTCTGCCGGACAATGTTGCTCCTTCCATGCTATCAATGTAATCCTGTCAACATAGAAACCATGCCAAATTTATTATAATCCCCACTGCCATTTTCACTCTTACGGATTTAGAGCAGTTATAAATAAAAAATATTGAAAGGTTTAGCTAGCTTGAATTCGCGTTTGTAGGATGGTCGGTCAAATGGCGACATCAGCAAGAGACAAGTTTGTGTTTTCATCGAAAATAGCTGCAGAATATTCTAAATTTGAAAACCACTCCTTGCTAGCCGCCACTCCCAAGAAAATAAAATAAAACTTGTGTTTGAATGATGAGAGAAAGGAGCACACATATAAAACTGGAGAAAATATTTGTTTGCATGTTCACATGATTACATAGACACATTAATTAGCCACTTGGTGATTTTCTTTTTCTCTCATTTCTTCATCTCGGAGTGAAAGAGAGGGAGCAATCTTGAAAATTGTGCAGACAGGCATGTAAGGGGTGATCTCTATCTTTAAATGAAAAGGTTAGGGAATGATGAAATTACCTGTTTTGTGTAGGAACCAGCTAGGAAGAAATTCTTCACTGGTGTCTTTTGATCGGGTCTGAAAGGATCTTTGCCGGGTCCTTCACGATACAATGACTGACCAATTTTTACAACTGAGGACCAGATAACCTCTAAGCCTTGGGAGGACGGAAATAAAGCCAAAACCTGTTTTTTTTTTTTTTTTTTTTAAATAATAATAATATAAGAAATCAACCACAAGAATAATTCTAATATAAAAAAAAAATTCAAATCATGATTTCTCCATAATACCATACATTTTAATAAGCAAATGAGAAAGAGCTGATAATAAACAATAACCAAAACTAATGACAAATTGTTTTGACCATCTTTGCAGGAGTTGCGGGTCTAGAAGCTACCAACCTGCTTTGAGACTCTGTTTATGATTTCATCATTTGGCAAGGGCATGTAGGGATCACCTGGGGTCAGAACACACCTGATAGATAAAATTTTAGAATATAAGTCAGACTATAAAAGGAGGAACATAAAACGTTAAAGTAAGCATGAACTGTTTAGAACATGCAACATCACACTTAACATTTTAGTTGTCTCATGGCTGATAGCATTCACTACAAGGCCTACTAACTAACCCTGCTACCAAATGGAACAACAACAGCAACAACAAAGACTTAATCACAAATTTAATTGGGGTCAGCTACATGAAGTGCGAAGCTTGGCTCATATCAGGTTCATATCACGTAAGTATGAGGTTCATTTTTGCCCTCTCAGAATAAAAGTAGAAGATAACAGCAAGTATCAACAGGAGTAGCTTTTTTCCCCTTACTGGAGCAATGATCCTTGCCCTTCAATGTAGTAATCTTCTGGAGAAGTCAGTGCTAGGTCCGCAAAACAAGAGAAATCTGCATCTGGAGTATACAGAAGGTTATCCAAACCCGCAGCATGCCTCAATTGCCTACCAGCCAAAAGAAAGATGGGAAGATGATGAAATGTGGCAAAATTCCTCAAAGGAGAAAAAAAAAAAAGAAGGCAGATGATATACTGTTCTGTTCCTTCATTAAGCATCTCATTTCACACAGTGAAACCACACAACAGATGAAACATTCACCTTGATTGTTCTAGATTCTGAAATTCTGTGACCCAGCCATTGTATCTAAGCTGCACTGTTACAACAGGTACTCCAACTAGCTCATAAATGTCGTCAAAAAATTTTGATTCCCTCCATTGAGATGGTAGTAATCTTTTAATTCCAGGAACATCACACGCTGTCATCAAATGGAACAGTACAATGAGTTAAAACTAATGGCCTAAATGAGGAAGAAAAATAATATTGCAATGCAAAAAAAAAAATCAAATATTCAACACCAAACCTGCAACATAAGCATCAGCTTTAACAACTTTTTTATTAGTAGCCTGCAAACATATCAAATGACCATTTGTTAGAGATCTACATGAAAATTCTTGAAAAAAGCATATAACTAAAACAAAGAAAACACCACAAAATGCCCTGAGCCAACACTGAGGTTGGTTAGTCCCATGATAAAGGGGCCAAGGGTTTTAATTGAATTCAATTTTAACATTCAACAACTCTGCATGAAGCATCTGTTCCAAATTTTAGAGGACCTAATTGAAGCTGGAAATCTGAAAATTAATTAATAAAATATGAATGATTTAGATGGAAATATAATACAAATCTCACACAGATGTGCTTGAAGTAGCTGAACTAAACACCAAGGAGCAGGCTAGCAACCTAATCTTAACAGCATTTCTCAGACCACTTCTACTTAGAAAATGTAACATATTCATAACTACGCATCCCTATATCATACCTTCTGATCATAAACAGGTAAATAAAGCTACATTTTGCTACCTACTTGGAGAAAACATTTTTCCACATTCATTATTAAGACAGGATCAATTCACAAATTCTAAATAAGTAAGTAAGTAAATAATGTCAACTCCACATCTACATCAGAAGATTCAGCATCTAAAGGGAGCAAGAAGAGAGGTCATTTACTTTGGACATCGCAAGACCTGTAACATATATTTCTCCATCAGTAGACCTATCATAGAGTATATTTCTGCATCCCCACCTCAAATGAAACCTGCTCCATCAGATAGAGAGAGATGGGTGAAAACAACAACCATAACAACCTGGAAATTAAGAATGTTGGAACCTATATCTTGCAGTACCTGCCTCCTTTTTCTGTGATATACTTTCTGATAGGGCCACTCAAATAAACGTCAGGGGAACCCTTGAGCATCCGAAGTAAGGAAGCCTCTGTCTTAGTGGCAAATAATGAGAATATTGTGAGCATACAACGTGCACTGATGTTATCACAGTCAATAAACCCAAGTGCATAAGCAACAGGATCCCACATTCTCTGGATACTAGCTCGTGTGCCACCTTTGGACAAAAACCAATCAGAGAAGCTTATCTGTGAGTAGAAACTTGTAATGGTGAGTGGAAACCATTTACAACTAGTAAAACACCAAAGAACAAGGAGATGAGATATCACACTTACACCATCCAGGTTTCTTATGTCCCTCATCGCTCCGTCTGGATCTACAACAGCCCTGACTACTGGACTCAGGGCAAGAGCCATGGCATTTCTTGCTTTATCATAAGTCTGCTCTTGAAGGTCACATGGATAAAGGAATCAAAAGGAGTTCCATCATAAAAACAAATCAGATTTCCAAAAGAAAATGAAAGATGGCTAACACCCTTGTGATATAGTTTTTCACTCTCTGCTCTAACTGAAAATTGAATTCCATAACTATATTTTTTTTATTCTTCTGCAGTGCAAAATGCAGGTGTGTCAACAAGTATCAGAAAGCATGCTGCTACAAAACATCATCAATGAGTAGCAACTTATGACAGGTCCATTGGCATGGATGATATGGGCCACCATTGCTAAGTGCTTGAATGAACTAAAAGAATAGCAGTAGATTTTCCAAGAAGGGTCATTTAGGAGAAGCAGAAATATATTCAGGGTTGGGGCAGGACAATATGTGAAAAAGGAAGAAAGAATAAGTAGAAATGGAATTGGCAGACAATTTGTGATGCCCTTGTTTGAGAAGGTGATGTTTAAAGTCATCTAACACATATAGCAAGTATCTGGTTATTACTCATGCAAAGTAAAGTGCTCTGTAGTGGCAGCATTAACAGGAAGTACTAGTTTGATCACACTAAACAGGAGAAAAGATATATAAAACTCAACTAAAGTGTATATAAATATTACCTTAAGCTGACTTGTAGACAAAAATGCACGAATACCATGCAATGGAGCTCCAATTAGAAACCGAAAATCAAGCTCTGCAATTAAAATGCAAGTGTGAAAGGAACTCATCTTACAACATACAGCTTAAGCATGACTTAAGCAATGCCAGATATAAAGTTATAGTAACAAGGTCTGATCACAGAAGACAGGGATTACATCATACCACCAATTTCACCCCCTTTGTTTACAAATGTGTGAGTATGATCCTTCACAAGCAGATTCTTATCTGCACCCACCTATGTCAGTTAGAGATCCAAGACATTCTATCAGAGACTTTACAAATACTTACAAATTGATAGTTATGAAAATCTTTCAGTAGTACCATATCAGATCTTTTAAATGGATTATAGGTAAGAAAAAAAAAAAAAAAACTATATTCACCTTCTTCATCAAACGGAAAAGGTTATTGTAACATCCAAAGAAAACATGAAGTCCCATCTCAATGTGGTTTCCACGTTTATCAACAAATGAACCTACTTTACCACCAATGAAGGACCTTGACTCATATATATCTACCTGAAAAACCAAAAGCAAACACATTTAATTTTCAATTTAATTAGAAAACACTGAATCGCACAATTTCCTAATGAAACAAACACAAGGAATGAACAATTACTTTCCACTCTTTCCCAAACTGAAAATATGTATTGCATCTAACTTGAAACATCCATCAATTAAAATTCAAACTTAATTGGAATTTAGTTAGGACAGACCACCCTCCCCAACCTTGCATGCCCCCACCATGCTGGGGAGGGGAGTTCTCATGCATTGGTGATGCCCTTTTAAGTTGCAATACATGAAAATAAACAGATGACAATGCCCAAGGATAAGATGAGAAACACCTCATGGCCTTGATCTAATAGCTCAACTGCAGTTGACATGCCTGCAAGCCCAGCTCCAATAATGGCCACCTTCAGCTTAGGCCCTCTGTAATGCTCAGGTTCTGGTGGAAACAACCCTTTTGGAGCTGGAAAGCATTGAAATGGATTTATGTTACATCTTGAAAACTACAATATGACTTAAACACTTGCTATTTGCTAGCAACAAATGTCCTGCAGACCTTCAAGCACAATCAGCACAGAAGCAAATAAAATGCAGCATTCTTGCAACAGAAAATATTGCATAGCACCAGGTGTCCAGGAAATTTTACACCTGGCCAACACTCCATACAAAGAGTTCGAGAGGAGAGTTCAAGTCCATTTTTTAAGGCAATTGGGGTTCATTTTTGGGGAAAAGAATTGCATTGTATCTTCAAATTGTGATCAAGAATGAATTCATCACAATTCTATAATAATCAGAATCTATCACCTAGTAAGTCTATTTCTGTTTATTACCTATCAAAAATCAAAACCAAAAACAAGGTTTTGGAACAGATTTTAACTTAAAAGCTGAGACTACTCAACCTCCCAGAGACACATTTCCACTGCCATCACAGAGACACTCCCCAAATCCCCTCAAAAAATGGGTACCTAAATTCAACTGAACACAAAGTGAAAACCCTCACTTATTCACCATAATTTCTATACTAACAATCAAGAATTCCAACAAAGATTCTTATTCCACTATCCAGAGGATGAAAAAAAAAAAAAAGAAAAAAAGAAAAATTGAAGCAAGTAAAAAGATTGGTGGAAATACCGTTAACACTCATATCAGATACTTTTGTTTCCAAAGAGTCCAAAGCCGACCGGACATAAGACAACTTCTGAGTCTTCCTCACCGCCTGGGACACCGACCGGCGTCCACCGGCGAGCAAGAAATCTGCGCTACTCCTCCCACTGGTCCCAACAACATAAACAGCCGGAAAAAGAATCAAAGAAGCCATCTTTTTCAACTTACACTAAAAAAGAATTGATCTTTCCTTCTCCCTCTTCTCTTCTTCAGGAATTTCAGTCCAAGAACAGAAACCCCTTTTAAGATTTAGAGTAAATCCAAAGTAGTAATCAAGAAAATGGACCCCCTTAATTCATACTAATAAAGGGTCATTATGAACATGACCCCAATTCGGTAGAACTTTGGTACTGTCCACAAAAAAATGGTGAAAGTTTGGTATCTTGAAAACGAAATGAAACGAGATACGTAGATTTGCTGGACTCTTAAAACAGAAAGTCTTTGAGAATTTGGTAAGAATGTCCTGCTCAAAGATTCTCTTAGTGGTGCGTTTGGCGGGGAATGATGCTGGTGGTGGGGATGGGTGAGGGGGGATGACGGGTGAGTGGCTTGGTCACTAACAACGAGTACTAAAATTTGGACCCAACAACAAAAAATGTGTTAAAAACTCCCCCATAAATGAGAGGTACAAATTTTTTGATTGTGAATTCAGTCTCCTCGAACCTCTTAACAAAGATCAGAATCCACGGCTTGTAATTTGACGATGAACGACCTTTATTATTAAACTACACGATCGGTATTAATTTCCATGGTATTTTAATGTTCGTGAAATGCCATTTCCATGGCTACTACATGTTACTTCAAAAATTGGGTCTTTTTTTTTCTTTTTTTTCTTTTTTTTTTCGAGGTTTTAACGGGAACAAGAGCCATCTTTTCTTGGAGCCTTGACCTTGACCTGGTTGTATTTGAGTAAATGTCACTGCCATTGCTGATCCTCAAATACGTCGGGTGGTATTCAATAACTTAATTAATTACCAATTTGATTTTCCGTCAAATAATGCACCATGCAAAGAGTTACGAACTAACGGCTGATTAAGATTCATGACCCGTGATGTGGAAGCCATTGCCAAAAAGTTGTTTCCTCTGGAATGGAAGAGTACAAAAAGAGGAGAAAATTAACTCTTCAATGGCGATGGAGAAACAATTAACTATATATAATTGCACATATTTTTGTCCCTTAATTCCTACCAATTAAAAATGTCTTTGTGTGTGTGTGTGTGTGTGTGTGTGTTTGTGTGTTTGTGTTAGGGCCCATTGGACATGATTTTGGATCTGCTTGTGTCAACGGACATGACCTTACTATGAAGTTTCAATTTGGGTCGAGCCCAAACCTCAAATATACCCCCAAAAATCCCGTTGCCCATTGCAAACGCGTAACGCCAACACCCAACGGTGTTAAAACTCTCAATTTTTAGTTGATCCAATAAGATAATTCTCAGTTTACACCAAACCCCATTCCATCAAAGAAGAAAAAGTACTGCTTTGCAATTTACTAAGAGATTATTACAACGCCACGTGTTAGATGCCCATTTAGGTTATGACGGTTTGTGAAACAGAGCAATTCTAAACTGAGTTTGGGGCATACCCCTCCGTAACTCACAAACTCAAGGCCCCCTCCCCATGCGGTGGGTTCATAATCATGCAATGCAAGGGACTCGACTGAAAGCATCCTAATTATCCAATCTTAATAAACAAAACCTCAATCTTCCCTTCTTTTTTTTGTTTTGAACTCTTCATGCTTAAGACAAATTGTGCTATACGGAGCAAGAAATTCCCCAAGGTCAAAAGCTATAAATTCCCCCCCCCCCCACCAAAAATATGCAAGCATACATCATTGTTATCTTCTGTAAGAATGGGAACAAAAAGGCTTAAAAGATATGATAGACACTCATAATAAAGGCACCGGCCAAAAAGCTCATTAAGCTTCTTGCTTTCCCTAGCCTTTCTTTCTTCTTTTTATTGTCCAGCCATTATTGTATAACACATACCCACACTCTCTTTCCATCCAAAGCAAAATTCAATACAAAAATTTATCACTTAATACCAACATTTTGTGATAAGTTTGTGTTCGTATTGTAAATTTCTTTTTTTATAAAAATATTAAATTTAATTTTCAATAAATAGTTTTAATTTATTTTTATAAAATTATCGTCTTATATATTTATTATATTCATTTTGTTGAGTTTAAAAAATCAAATAAAATAAATTTTTCTCAAGATAAATTAAGTCCCACTGATATTCTTAAGTTTTTCACTGTGAGGATTGCATTTGCAATTGCTTGGAACATGATTTGCAGACAGCAAGCAACCATTCATGAAAATGTGACAACCCATTTTGCTTGGAATTTCTGTTGTACCTTCTTCTTTAATGGCGTTTATGAAGACAAAGATCAAGTTTGCTTGTAATATGGGGCAAGATAAAGCATTCAATGGAATGGACCCCAGCTAGTGTGGCAAATCAATGACCGACTAACAATATTATAGGTGAATCCATAAAGTTTTTGCACATTTGTTTCTCCCATCATTGCACCCATGTCGGTCGAATTATACATGCCAAGTGCATCCTAGATAAAGTTAAGATTTCATATACAATAAAAAAATTTAAAAAAATTATACATTACCAAAAAAAAAAAAAAAAAAAGATTACATGCGAGAGAGCAATAATTGGTTAGAATCCCTAATTACCAAATATAAAGTTTAAGCTAAAATTTGAGTTCACACTCCATACCTAATTCATAATTGATTCACTCCTCGGGTACCCTCAATGCCTTGTACAAATGTATGACCATATGGTCTCTTTTTACCAAGTCTCCCTACAAGAACGGCTTTCCGTAGCTTTTCAAATTTGAGGTAACTTTATGCTTTTTAGCTAAAAGAGTCAAAAAAAAAAAGCTTTCAATTTTTTTTGAAACTTTTTTTTTTATCATCTTTGTCTTTTTTTTTTTTTAACTTTATTGAAATTTTAAGGGTACAACTTTTATGTCTATTTTCATACAATTGGCATCATTATTTTTTTTTGCCAATTTTCTTGTGGTAGTATCGATAAGCATGAACATATAGCACGTTCACTTACTTTTAGTTCATTAAATTTAATAATTATACTTCTTAAAAATAATTTATAAAAATAAAAATTATTAAAAAATTACAAACATTAAAATAAAAAATAACTGAATAAAATAAAATTAAAATTTAATTAATATATTATAATTATATTTAATTTAAATATATATATTATATTGTCAAACATTATATTATTTTTTAATTTAATTTTATAATAAAAAATATAAATATCAAAATTTTAAAAATATTAATTTTAAAAAATTAATTTTATGCAATAATAAATTATTTTATTATTATTATTATTATTATTATTATATATTAAAAAGTTTTAAATAAATAATAATAATAATAATAATTTGGGCTCTTGATAGGTCCAAACCTCAGTAATCTACTTGGTCCTTGCTGGGTTGTAATGCACATAGCCGACAGCGGACAAAAGTCCACGTGAACAAACCACGTCTTTATTCCTCCGAAACAAAACCTCCGACGCGTCGTGCCAGATTTCCTTTCCGTCACGCGCCGATGGTGCTCGTGCTTCTCACTACCCAAATTTCAGAGTAAAAAGAAAATTTCAAAAGTGGTGCACCACTGCTAGAGCACGAATGCAAGACCCAAAGTCCTGATTCAGACAGCCAGGGATAGAGACAAACCAATAAAACAAGAAGAACACATCAAAATTCCAAACAGGAATTTAACTTTATTTTCAAAATAAATGACAAATTTAACATTAAACAGTTAATTATTTTACACAAACAATTTGTGTGAAAATTGTGTATGAACTTTTTGACCCATGCTTGGTACCCAAAAGAAAAACCAATATTTCCAACAATTTGAAAAAAAGAAAAAAAAAAAAAGGAGTGGGAGAGTCTAAAAACTATTTTAGAATCAAATCCACTCACACCAGTCCAACTAACATAGATTTTGTGAGCAGAAAAATATATGAAAGATTTAGAACAAAAAAAAAAAAAGGGGGGGGGGGGCATCCAAAACAGAGAAAATGATGAGGCTGGCAATGGGTGGAGGGGCTTCGCTTTGCTTAGATTAGGTACCCCATTCAACAAACCCAAGGGGGGGGGGGGGTTTTGTTTGTTGTCTGGTCAAGTCACTTCTGCCTCCTGCCCTGTGGGGCTCGCAGGCTTGTTTGTACAGTCAACGCCAAGAACATGTCCTCCACCCGACCAGTGACCATGTAGGCTACACCCCGTAAAACACGCTGAGATGGACCTAAGACGCGAGTCAATAGACGCACAGGAACACATACAAATATAGATTGTATTATGTTATGATGATTAAAAGAAAAAAAAAAAAATACAACACACGATTATAATTGTATAATAAGTCAAAGCTAAGAATTATTTTTGTATATTATAATATTTTTTAAATTTAATTTTTTAAACCTATTTTTTATGTTGTGATGATTTTTTAAAATTAATTTTATTATTTAAAAATATTTTTTACTTTTTTTTTATCAAGTGTATTATATGGTTTTTGGTTATTATTTGGTAAGAGTTAGAATATTGGGTAAATATTTTTAAATTTGTTTAAAATTTTATTAAAAAAAATAAAGAAAAAAATTATATTTTTATTTGTTTAAAATATAAAGAAAATTTTTTTTCAATCATTCTTGATATTAAAATTTTTTTAAGAATTGAATTCAAAAATTAAAAAATATATATTTTTTCAAAAAAATATTTATACAAATATTATTAACATATTATCTTATATAATATTCTAAATTTTATATAATACTTTATTAAAAGTTTTATGATAAATTTAACGAAATAAAAAATAAGAATAAGAAAAAAAGTAATATGATAAATTTAAAAAATAAAATAAAAAAAATTTATAATTAATTATATAAATGTCAATAATTAAAATAATTATTGATTTAATAAGTGTCACCCCTTCACTCACTCGTACGCCTTCGTTGCTGACATCTATCTGCTGCAACGTATACATGTGCACAAGTGTACATACAATATACTCCCATCTCATGAATTAATAGGGGTGTCAGATTAACGTTTGTAAAGGAAACGAACCCAATTAAAGGAGACTGTGCTGTTGCATTAACTTGCTTGAGTTGAACTGGACCCCACGTGGAACAACCGTTTCTTAGATCCTGTTTTTGCCTTGCATTAAGTGGATTGTAAAGAGTTCCTTTTGACATGCAAAGTTCAGGCATTTTGTCCTCTTCCGGGAAACTTTTGATCAAGAGGGATCCCAGTGTTTTGTAAATGTTCAAGATTTCCATCTCCCTCTCTCTATCTCTCTCTCCACCTCTCTAATTACATGTGAGTATGCCAGGTAAAGGTTGGTTATGAGAGAGATTTTTGGCAAATATATACAGACAGGGACAACAGAGAGCAAAGGGGGTTCTTTTCCTTTTCTCACTGTAGAGTCATGTTCAAAACCCAACCTCTGCAGCAATACCCAGTTGCCATATCCTTTAAAAGTTGTTTTTTTGGTTCCCTGTGGTTGTTTCAGCTGGTATTGGCATGACAGTGAAACAAGTCTACTACTTTTTGTCTGCTTCTCTTCCTCATTTACTTTGCGACTTACATTGCTAAACTTTGTCCTAGATTTAGATGTGCCTTCCGTTGCTTTCTCTAAGCTTTAGATTGATGGAGTCTTTGTAGGAATGCAGACCATACACACAATCAAAACTCTGCCTTGACAACCTGATTTTCAGGCGTTTATGACATGGGGTTTTGAGGTAAGAGCTATTTATTTTTTAGTTTTTTTTTTTTTATTATCTGGTTCAGGTTCTTCTATTGATACCTGTTTGCTTCATTTCTGAGTTATAACGCTTGGTTCAATTCCAGCCACATGTAGCCGATTTATTGATACCTATTTATTTTTTATCTGGTTCAGGTTCTTCTATTGATACCTATTTATTTTTTAGCAACTTGGAGCTTTACTTTTTGGTGTCAAAATGAGGGATTTTCCGTCTTGTTTCAGTGAAAATGGGGTACAAGTAGCCGATTCTTCATCTTCAAGTACTAGCAAACATGCGCAGAATTTGGTTACTTGTGTGTATCAATGTCGGATTCGAGGCCGTTGTTGTTTGATCACAGTTACATGGAGTAAGAATTTGATGGGTCAGTGCCTAAGTATTGGGATTGATGATTCTGCAAATCAATGTTTATGCAAGGTGGATATTAAACCCTGGTTGTTCTCAAAAAGAAAAGGGTCTAAGTGTTTGGAAGCATATTCTTGTAGAACTGACATTTATTGGGACCTCTCATCAGCCAAATTTGGATCAAGGCCTGAACCATTAGAGGGATTTTATGTTGGTGTTGTTGCGGATAGGCAGATGATTCTCCTTCTCGGAGACATGAGGAAAGAAGCTTTCAAGAAAACCAGTGCCACTCCAACTCCCTCCAGTGCAGTTTTTGTAGCCAAGAGGGAGCATCTTTTTGGCAAGAAGGTTTTTACTACCAGGGCTCAGTTTTTTGACAGTGGTCAAATTCATGATCTAGCAATTGAATGTGATACAATGGGCATCGGTGACCCATGCCTTGTTGTTCGTGTGGACTGTAAGACTGTGATGCAGGTGAAGCGGCTCCGATGGAAGTTTCGTGGAAACCATACCATATTGGTTGATGGGCTGGCAGTGGAAATTTTTTGGGATGTGCATAATTGGCTCTTTGGCACATCCATTGGAAATGCTGTTTTTATGTTCAAGACATGTCGCTCTGTGGAGAAGATGTGGGCTAGCCAGCCACTCTCTGATCCCAATATGTTACAATGGTCTTTCTCACAGAGATTTCTGGACTCCAAATCACAGAATCTTGAATTTTCACTGATTTTGTATGCTTGGAAGAATGAATAGAGGCCCAGATAATTTCCTTGAGTGCTAACAAAATGATTAAATAAGGTGTGAATTTCATCAATTATGTGATTGATTACTCCTAGTTTGATTAAATGGGTACCATTTGTGTTCACCATTTAGGTTGTCTTGTTTGAGTAATCTGAACATTTGAGATGATTAAATACAATTTTGTTCTTGAGATTGCCTGGTTCCATTTCTATTTTTTCCACTTAAAGCTACATGTTAACAAAGATACTTTAGTTGATGGAAGAAGCTGTTTATTACTGTTCAAGTTATTTGTTCCACAAACAGCAATTCGGACATCCTGCATCAGTATATTTTAAGCTGAAATCTCCACAATGGTCAATATGTAGCCTGTGGCTTGTCTTAAATGTTGGTTTGTCTTCCTTGTTCTTGAGTCAATTCAACCAATGTTAATGTCCGAGCTTGTTCACCATTTGTTTGGGTCTATATCCTTCTGTTGCAGGTAATTTGTGTTGTTGCAACTAAGAAGAGCAGGAGGAAAGCAACATTGCTGCATGCTTAATGTTCACGAGGAAGTAACAGGTGCTAAGTTTTGTCAATGCTTCCAAAATAAAAACAAATTGATTGTTCAGATCCATAAAATTAGAAATTAGATATTAGTCTGGTCTTGTTTATTTTAAAAGACCATTGATTTTAAAAATCAGTAATCAAATGAATGAACTGGTTGATTGGGTCATAAATTAATGAACTAATCAATTAAATCATAAATTGATAAATCGGTTATAATTTTTTTTTTCAGTTAATTTTAAAAATTGTAAAAAGTTAAGAAAATAATGTTTTTAATATTTTGATTTTTTTAAAAATAAAAATTATATTATTTTATAATTTCTTAAATCATGAATTATAAAAATTTTTAAAAAATATTTGTATAGTTTATTTGTTTATATTTTAATAAAAATATATTATATTATATTAATATTTTTTAATTTAAATTATCTTATTTATATTTAATTATTTTAATTTTAAGAAAATATTATATGAAATAAAATAAAAATACTATATAATAATATATTTATATTAAATTTATTTGATTTAAATTACTTATATTTACAAATACATTTTATTAATATATATATATTAATTTTTTTATATATTTAATATTATATATTAATTTTATTGATTTAATTTCAATTAAAACCAATGAACTAGTTAAATATTGAATTTCTGAAATTTTTCATTCAATAATTAGTATAATTCTTAAAATCTTGAGTTTTGTAATGTTGCATGCAAACTTGATCATTGTTTGGCCAAGTCCCTTCTACAACCACAGGTCCTTCTCTTCACTTGTATTTTTACACCACCAGGCAGCACATGACAAGGATTATAGCTAGATCAAAAACAAAAAAGAAGCAATGGTAAATAGAGCATAAATTTACCTGATAATGGCTTTGAGTGGACAACCACCGATACCATGTGACAAAGAGGCTACTTTATGGGTTATCTGCAAGTAATGCAACTTGTGTTGTCTAGTGCTATGTTTTCAGAATCCTGTACTTTTCTCATATCAAAATGTATCTACGTTTTACTACATATCTAGTAACATGATCTTTGAATCCGTGAAAGGTTCATCGTACAACCCTCTGCCCATGCAACCTAAATATGATCTCTCTGTTTGTTCAAAGAAACCAAAGTATCTGCTCTGGGAAACATAGAAAGTTAACTAAAATAATACTACCTGAAGTGACCTCATTATTTCATTTTATCATATGTATTGTCATCTTTAGTCTGACTATGGGGGAGTAAAGTTTCATTTCAAGGACACATTTTAATGTTATTTTGTCGTTGAACACTTTTTCTTAGAGGGAGATTTTGTTTTTTATTTATTCATTTATTTTTAGTTTCAAATTGATGATTTTGTTTGCTTGTCTAGACCTAAAATGAAATATGTTGTGAAGAACTAATTTTGGTGTTGATTCCAGAACTTTATATCAGTGAATGAATGAAACTGTGAAGCCATACTTCAAATCTGTAGGTCCATGCAATGATGTTATTCTTTGGGCTCTTACATCAAGTTAATTCTTCACCTTGTGTGCTTAAGTCCTTGTTTCCGTTCAATTCAGATAGGACAGTCTGTTCCTGCCTATGTTCAATTCAGTCAGCTACTGTTCTTGCAAGTGAAGGCAAAGCATATGTGAAGAAATAGTTCTGTGAGATGACTGAATTCACACCCTATACCTTTAATTTTGATACACTGAATTTTGAACCTCCAAAGACATATGATCCACAGTTATTGTTGTCATAGTCAATAAATCTCTGGAATAGTTGCTACTGCCATAAGATCTTGCATGGGTTGGCCAGTGAAGTCCATTGTGAATTCTTCCTACCCATGGGAATTACAGAGATGAGAGAGGATAACTGGCAAGGGATTGGAAACTCTTTCTTGGAAGAACGGGTCCTCAACCCAAACGAGAAAATATGCAAGAATTTTTTTGAATGAACTCAGTTCTTATCATTTTGTGATATGATTCTCTATTATCTCTCTGTTTGGGCGGTTGAGAAATTACGTGGCTTCCTTTACGCCTTAGGAGTATGGACGCTATTTTGATATGATTTCTGTTTTCATTTGGTCATCTTGCAGACATAGTTTGCCTTTTTCTTGGGCACACATCTCATGTTGATCAACCTTGTTTCTTCCTTTAAGTTCTTTAGAGTTCCTGTGTTGAGGATTCTGTTTAGACAGTATAGACCCAGTTTGTATGTGTTTTCTCTTAATTGTCTGCTTAGAAACTCCCATGTTCGTTCACCCATGAAGTTTGATATTAAAATGTTATGACCTAGGAACTTAGCTTCTTAGTTGAATGCTCCATTGTGCTATCCTGCTCTGTGTGTCCTGTGGGTCACATTTTCTTGTGTGCTAAGGTAATTCTTGTCCAGATACTGGAATCCTCTTTCTCCTGGACCTGATGAAGAATAGGAATCTCAGCTGGTGGCTTCCTGTCAAAGATCTAGCCATGGAGCCACTAAACAAGAAGCAAGACCAGAGTTTGATCGTTTGGCTTGCATTTTCATATTGAAGAACTAATGGAAACCTGACATGTTTAACTCAAAGCATTGGATTTTGAGTTCTTGGCTTCCTGTCTTCACTATTATATTTGTAACCAAACAGGTAAACGGTACAAATCTTTTCTTGTCAATGCCTCAGTGGTCATGTGACAAACAAGCATGGACATGAGAGTTGGCCATCTCTTCACAGAATTGGCCATAAATCTAGGTCCTAATCTGAGGTAATCAGAATGTTTGTTTGACGTTCTGGCCATTGAACAAGTCAAGAGTGATTAAAACAATCAAATATCATACTCCAAATTTTGTGGCATGAATTTGATACTGGCATCAGTGGTGATTTCCTGGGGAGGGTAATGGTAAATCAGTTATACCAGCAAAGATGGGGAAAACCCTGCAATGCCCCAATCCATTGCAAAGATAGGGTAACTTTACTGGACTTAGGGCCAAAGATAAGGGTTATAATTTTTGATTAAACATTGGTGGTCGTATGGTTGGTTGTCATAATGCTTTTAACTACTATAAATATATAACCAAAACATTCTGTATGGTGTGATATAATACTTTTTATGAACCTGCATTTGTCTTGAATGTTAAAACTGTTCGTGAGCTCTAACGGTAAGCAAATAGATCAAAGCCACTAAGCTAAACCAGGACACCCCATAAATGTTTAAAGGGGCAGAACCCCAAGAAAAAGACCAAACATGGAAACAGAGCTGGCAATGTATTTTGTAATGCTTTGATCAATTCTCTGTTGTGAGGTTAAGAATTAAATATTGCCAACAAGCAATTGCCCTGTGGCTGTAACAGGGTCGTGGGGTATCTTTTAGTTGAAGCTTGTAGGTGCTGTCTACATTCCACACAGAATCTCTGTTATGATAATCCTCCACAGAAAAAGCAACCAGCTTTCCAGCCCATGTGCATTTAATTACCCTTTCTATCATGCTTGTCTTTTTTGTGCAAGACAAACACCTTTTGAAAATATATATACATATATATATATATTCTGTGTTGTACAAACTAAAACTTGATCCCACTGACGAAACGTTATGAATCCACTGCTGATAATCTCATTCATGTCTGTCTGATGAACGAAACATTTCAAAATGCTAGTTACACGTCATTTTTTCTTATGAAAAAATAATGTTAACACATCTTTATCCCTTTTTTCTTTTTTTTTTTGGCTATTAGTTTATCAGTCATTGAGTTGTTGTTGTTACCAACACCGATTGGACGGTGTCACTTTTTTTTTCTCATTACAATGGGAAATGTAAAGCTTATCAAAAGATTTGAAGTTGATGATAGCTTTATTAAGGAAAGCAGTTAATTGGTCACAAGGCAAATTTCTTGGAGTTGACTCAGGCTGTCTCAAATTCCGATAAAGTTGTTGATTTTGATTTCAATATGCCATAAAAGATTGCAGTGATTGGAAAGCATGCATATATCATTTTACATCTTGTGGTATCTACTTTGTAGTGCTGTCTTTCGGTGTATAATAGAATTAATAACGTGCTGCTCCAGGATACAAGAAGGTCACTTCAGGCAGCACTGATGTGGTTTATTGAGCATAGGCACCTGTGGTCGTTGAGATAAACACATTTTGGGCTCAAATGAGTAAACGATATAAACTAATCTTTCAATGATTACTAGTAGTCATTAAGCATAAAAATTGAGATAAAACCTGAGGTTCAACCTCAAACTTCACAACTGTCAACTCCCTTTTCCCCGATTCAAGTGGACCACAACCATAACCTATCCTCCCCATAGCTACTCCATCAACTAAAACCATCTTTGAAAACACAATTCCATGAACTTGGACTAAAGAAAGTTACTCCGGATAATACCATCTTTGAAAACATAAACCCAGGTCACAACTAGGCCATACAAGGCTCCATTTGGGTTCCAACAATGAACAAAGGAAAAAAGAAACAAAACTTTTTCTAGGAAGCCTCGGAATAAAGTCATTGCACAAAGTTGAAAATTGGAGCAGAAATCATCGCAATGTAATGTCTGCCTCTCATTAGGCTGCTCCAATGACCTCATCCTCCCCCTCTGCCATTATTTGATCAGCAGGCCTGTCCAGCTTCACACCAATATCTTCAGAATAGTCACCATGAACCTGCGGACAAACAGCACTAAAGAGTTTTGACATACATGGCCAAAGAAAAGGTTTCTGTGAAGCTTGACTAATCCAAGAGTCACAAGTTAGTAAGCTAATCCCAACGCAATTTACTAATATCTGTAACTCAAAGTTTGAAACCTTGCATCAAATATGTGACCATGCATTAAATCAAGAAGTAGAGAGCTTGAAGCATACCTCCATCAACTTCCCAAGATCAAACTTGGGAGCTTTCAGGATCTTGACCTTTCGAATGAAAACATTTTGTAATGGGAATATGCTGGAAGTTGCCTTCTCAATCTCTCTGCCAATACTCTCAGGGATGAACTTCTGAACCAGATCTTTCAAATCACACGAAGAAGCCTGATTAACCATTATTTCCCTCATCTTGCGACGGATCTGACATTGAAAGCAACCCAAGAATCAATAAAATGCTAAAATATGATACACTAGTGCATAATCAATCTCCAAGATACAGAACAAAGAATTGTGAACCTGACGGATCTGACTGGATTGAGCATAGCAGGTCCTCTTGACCTGGTTTGCACGTCTCTTAGTGAATGCAATGCAGAACAACCTCAAACTGTAGTTATCTGTGGTCTTGACATCCACATGGGCTTCAATAAGTGTCTGCCACTTGCGAACCAGGGACCGCAGCTTGTCTGTGGTGAAATCCATTCCCTAAACATAACACAGGCATATTAAGCATATTTCCAAAGTGCAAAACATCTAACATTACAGAATAGTGCCTTCCTCCCCACAAGAAAATGGTGTACCCTAATTCTACCTACCCAGAAATTTGTCAGCACATTCCTCCCTTGCACATCTTCTGCTCTAAGGCGGATCTTCCTGTAAGCATGATCCTCGTCATTTTGAAGATCAGCCAAGGAAACTTCGAAGACTCGATGTTTCAATCCTTCAGAGGCAATCTGTTAACAACCAGCAAAAACCCCAGGTGAACAAACTTGCTAAAATTCTGGAACAAAAATCAGAACGGTGTAATAATGGATTAAAAATTTTTCACAACTAAATGCCTTGTGATTAGGAAATCACAGTTGCATTGTTATGCAGACTCGACATAAGCTGGTTGTCACCAAATGAAAACAGAAAAACACCAAATAAATGAGCAAACCTCAGAACACTCAATAAGACAAGTCCATTTTGAATAGCTAGAGTTCTCATTCTCTTTCCCTTTTACAAGTTTTGAGCACTAATATGTGTTTTACTCACTAAGCAATATGGATTGCAGGATCATGAATAATTTAGACAAGCCAACATACACAAAGAAAAACAGGATAAAGGCACAATTTTCAAACAATTCATACAATAAATATGTGTGTATGTATGTATGTGTATACAAATATATAATATATTAAAAAAAAGGTTTATTTTCCAATTGAATCAAAATTCAAATCACAACTCAATCATAGAAAAATCCTTTTCTTGACAAATTCAAAAACCCAGATCAAATTGTAGTGTCATAATTGGACCAAAAAATAAAGAATTGAGCAAAAAAAAAAAATTGATCCTTTTGTTTTATTGAATGTGTTTGCTTGAGAGAGAGACACTGACCTTGGTTCCTTGGGTTCTAGTAACAAGAGTCTTGCCAACGTTTCTGACCTTGAAAACAGAAGGTGCCTTGATATCATACCAATCCTTCTTGGCAAAAGGGTCAGCTCTGTTTCACACATTCATTATCAAAAACCCCACCAAAAAATCAAGATAAAAATCAAAAACCCCAAACTAAACATTTTAAATACAACAGATGAAATCCCCATATGAAAACGGTTTTGAAAAGAGCTCAAAATTCTCTCATTATAATCAATAACAACAAAAAATATGAAAAGGGTCGATGCAAAATTGGGTCTTACGCCTTCTTCTTGCTTCCCTTCTTGCCCTTTGAAATCCTCTTGTTCTTTCTGCAAAACAACAACCCAAGAAAACACCATCAAACATCCAATCTTTTCATTCTTTTTTCAAATTTCCATAAGCATGCATTCAAATGGAGATAAAGGTGAAGCAGAACACATAGAAAGATTACCCAACAGCCATGGTTGTTTTACTTTGAGAACAGCAGAGGCTTTGGGGCTTGGTTGCTGCTGGTGGCAGAGGCGTAGCGTAGAGAGTATATAATATAAGAGAAGAAAACTAATCAGATGAAAACCCTAATAAGTAGGGTTTGCATCTGTTTCCATTTATACTTTATATCTGCCATCGTTCTTCCTTTTATTTACCAAAATGCCCGCACTAGTAGACCGACCCGGCCCAATTGACACCTCAGCCCCGAGGCCGAGGCCTTCTGCTTGACATGAAATAGAAACGGTCAAATGAACCTATAATGATTATTTATTATATATTTATTATTTTATTAAAAATTATAATTATACATTAAAATATTTCAAATGTACAATTATAATAAGACAGTTACATTTATTGTGACTTGTAACCATGTTAAGAAAATTTGCGTCAATATAAACATTAAAATGATGAATTACGTAAAATTATTTAAAAGTTATTGAATTATTAATAAAACATTAATATGAAATAATACAACTTTTTTCAAATTTTGGGATTTCCTTAAGTTGTAAAGTAGAATATTAAATACCACACTTTAAAATAAATGGTTGAGATTAAATATTATGGTTATCATCTCTTTCATTAACGCAAGGAGCTCAGATGTTCAATTCTTCATTGGGTCAGCATAACCCAAAAACTGTTTAATTTTGCAAATTTTGCTCACCCAACTGTTTACCAAAGAGTGTACAACGAGGTCAACATGGGACTCACTTGTAAACCCCATAATATCCAACTTTTGATCATATCATCCCCTTGCATTAAGCTGTGCAGAGTTCAGGCATGCATACCTCGACTAACCTTTTTTTTTTTTCCCTTTTTATGATCCATAGAGGACATGACAAACCATTGCAGGGGAAATGGGAGAATGAGGAAGGGATAGGAACTAGAACCCCCACACCCGGCTAGGCTGTATCGTCTTGACTAATCTAGCATCTCGTTATTTAGGACTTGTAATGCAAGAATGCTGGAATTAATCCGCAGGGGAGTGACATTATGAAACTACTTCAGGTCCTCCCATTAAGGACTCCAAAGAAACGTAAACTGAGAGGACGAAACCAATCCACGTGAAGAAAAATGAGAATCGATGAAAGTTACAAGTAAAATTTTCGGTTTTAGTACATGTGATTGGTGAAACCATTCGTAAAATGCTACGTTCGATGGCAAAGAGAACTTCAGGATGAAATTTTCAGGCTTTTCAGAGCTGAAGTAAGCACGAGAAGCTTGGCAGGAGCTCTCTGCTTATACTCTTTCTCCAGGGCTGCCATTGCTAGTGAGTGCAGGTCCAGGCTGTCCTTGTCTTCCTTGTTTCGCCCTTTTGTAAGATGTGCAATGGCAGACGTACACTGATAAAAGAAACAAAAACTTTGTGGCAGGCAGAGTTCTTAAGCCAAGCATAAGAAAACAGCGCAAAAGAAAATGGGGAAGAAACAAGGAAAGGTTCAAGTTTCTCTGGATGATGAAAGCTAATAAAGAGCCTGGAATTACTGAATATATAGTAGGACCGCCTTGAAAGATACAAAATAATGTTGAAAAGAGTTCAACAACAGCATCCTCCAAATGTACAAAGGATCTATTGATGCAAGTTAGAACATTTTTCTTTCCCGTGAAAGAGAGTTGCGTTCAAAGATATGAGGGAAGAGAGGAAGCTCACCAAACAAATACCCAAAAGGGCCCTGGTGTTCTTGCCCCCGGTAAGATCTATGGTCGATGAGTAATATCTCTTAGCTGTCTGAAGGTTTTCCAATCCACCTATTGTGTAAAGCACCTGTTGATTGGAAGGCAAAAATCATTTTGATAGTTGTACTCGTCATGTAGAGCCAGTCAGATATAATAAATACCTGCAGTACTATCCCATCTATATCAACAATTAAATTTTGTTTATGCCCCTAATGGAATGTCATGCAAGATAATAGATGTGGAAATGGCTATAGCATAAATACATCCCATTGAAAGTTCAACACCTTATCTTAGCTCAAGTAGGCCTTGGTTGGGAAAAGATTCTTTATAATTTTATTCATCAGGTAACAATTAGAATTGCAGCCAACTTTGGATGATATCAATAAAATTAATCACTACAATGAAAGATGTTTCACTTAACAAGCTAAATCTAGCAGTGAAACTAAAAGGAGATACTTACATCAGCATAAGCTAAATGATATAGGGGAACTGTGGGTTGAAATAATACTAGCTCCTCATAGCAAAATGCTGCTTGCTTGTACCTAATTATGAAGGTAAAGAAAGCTTAAGTTGATGCTCTAAAATATCAGAGACAAACAGCAAATAAAAGCTTTCCTATAAAGCCTCACATCTGAAGGGCAATGTATATTTCAGCAAGCTCTCTCCAGGCATCATAGTCTGCCATGAATCTAATAAAGGTGGATGAAGGAAAAGCAAAAAGGAAAAACATCAGCAATGTATTACACTGAGCTATCATCTGCTAGAAGAAAGTCAAATTCTATGACTCACATTTCAAGATACTTATTAAGTAGTTCAATAGCTGCTGACATATTGCCTTGAGCCTTTGCCAAAGCTATCCTCCTTTTATGAATAACCTGCATAAGATACCATCACTGTGAGATTTAAATATTTAGTCCAGTAATGAAGTCACAAAAAGTGCATTTCCAAGTTGGAGCAATTGAAACACTAAATTGTAAAGAACTAATAAAGAATTGGTTAGAAATGCACCTGATCTAATTGATTATCTTCTAGAAGGCTTGAGTAAGCCTTTTCTGCTTCTTCCCAAGATCCCCTTGCTTCAAAGAACATTGCCTCTAGCCTTCCTGTAATTTTGCCAAGAACAATGAACCATTACGATCTAAAAATGTATGATACCAAGCCCCTCAAACCGTTCCTTGTTTAGAATACAAATAAGCAATAAAAGATCAAGCCAAACTAAATAATGTCTGGAATTTTCTGCAGCTTTATAGATATATTCAAAGCCTTTGGAAACACAAATAGCCAATTCTAGTCAGATTTATTACTCCTTATCCCGTGTCATTAAGTTATTAACTGAAGCCTGGGTGCAGGGCAGAAAATATGATTTACCCTTGATCAAGAAGACAAGTCACAGGAAACTCCCTTCCCTCTCTATTTCCAGCCAGACAACAGATAAACAGTAATAAAGATGTAAAAGATTTGAGTAAAAGACAGTAGGCAGTGACATCTTTATATAATACTGAAAACTGAACCCATAGAAGGCTTAGATATGGCTTTTATTTCCCACAAAAACTCAAACAGAAGTGGAGGATGCTAAACTGTCATCAGTTGTATTTAACTCACCAACTCTTCTGCTCTCTGGAAATCTTTTCTGCAGAACACTTATGCAATCCTGCAAATGATGCCAGGTTTTAAAATCCCCTCAGCTTTACATATCTAGTAGGAATTCTGACACTATCATAACAGTAATCAGTGGTCTAGGAAGTAAAATTATTAACAGAAAGGAAAAACTAAAGTAAAACAGGCTTTGTGTGTGTGTGTGTGTGTGTGTGAGAGAGAGAGAGAGAGAGAGAGAGAGAGAGCATTAAATAACTTCTGCAGCATGATATCCAAAAAGTCGGTACTGTATGCAAGGGAAAACAAATAATGAATTTAGGTAATGAGATGCTACAGGTAGCCTGCACAAGTAATATGCGAACAAAGTTCACTCAACCAATGAAATTTGGACATGCAACAATTCTGCATGCACCTATAGAGTCATTCCATGGGCCCTAAAAAGAGGAAGAGCAGGATGGGAGTATTGGTTCATTACTGGAAAGACATTCCTTCACCAATAACCATGATTTAAGTACAAGGACAACCTTTGCCATGGAAAGAGTATGGGCTGGAGCCCAGATGAGGATATAATTGATTCTTTTGAACCAACGAGACCTCAAGGCATAAGGACTTATCAAAGCATTGGCAATCAGACTCCGGTAGGAACTTCATATGAGTAATTGGGTAAGATGACCAACTCAAGAACAATCACATGAATGAAGCAAATATAAGACAGCAATCCATTAACCATTGTTGTATGATCAACATAACATAGAAACTAATGAAAAAACTTGAATAATAGACATAGTTCACTCATGGCTTGGAGTAACGAGTACTTCAATCAATCTCAACCTCAGCCATAATGTCCAAAAGAAAGTTATTAGAAGCAATGCAAAATGGTAATCAAATGAAGATAAGAATGATACCTTTGCAACATTTAGACAATGACAGTCCATGGCTGCAACTGCAACCTGTTCGTAGAGAGTCCATTCTTCATTAAGAATAAATTACCATTAGTCAGAAAAAAGTCCACATTATGGACAGTAACAATGCAAGAGAGGGGAGGAGGGCACTAAATTATGGAGAAAATCACCAATCCATGTATTTTAAGAAATGTTTTAGCTAGTATGGTGCCTTGCCTTATACAATATGTCATAATATAACAAACAAACAATTAAAAGCTCAGTCACACCACAAGATGCCAAGAGGCTAGAAACTATCACGAATGTGCCACAATCTAGCAATTAGAAGCATTCTCCATGCAGAGCATAAAGAAGAAGAAGAAATTCTAAACACCTAGATCAAGAAACTCCAAAATTAAATAAGTTACTTTTCCTTCTGCAGAATTCTCACACTAGCCCGGAAAATAAGTAGCACCACTCTTTGCCAATTGACACCCTTGAGTTTTTATTCCATGTATCTTCAAGTGTCACATGTCATATGTTCTCCTCAATAAAAAAGATTGGTTGTAAATTGATGCTTCAACAAAGACACTGAAACAACCTACTTCAACCCTGACCACCCCTCCTCAACTTTCTCCCATGGCCCAAAGAAAATATGTACTCGTTATACTTTATTTGGAATCTAGAACAACCACCATCTAACAGCTAATACATCTGCCAGTGCTTTACTCAACTTTGCTTGCAAGGTCGTTTTCCTTAAGGCTAATGATGCACTGAGCCTTAGATATCTACATGACAGTATTTTCAAAGCAATCATTATGCAAAACACCTGGTTAAACGCCTAATCACTTTTGCACCAGTTATGCATTGATCAAAGCTAAACAGCGACAAAATCAGCATTTAAAAACAAAATTCCAAAACCAAAAATTTAGTCCAAAGCAAGGAAGAAACAGATACCCAATTGAAATCATGATTCAAAGCTTCATAGGCAAAGAAGAAACATCGAAATAGGGACCAAAAAAAAGGAACTTTTCACTAGAAAATGGTAGCACTCCTCCAAATCAAATTTCAGCATGGAAGTTCAAACAGTAGAAAAGAAAACATTAAAAAGTGACTCTTTCAACGATGTTACCAAATTAAATATATTGATATAATTTATAAAACCAATCAAGCATCAATCTTTACATCTCAACCATTCACCAATCACACAAATAACTAAAGCTCATAAAATTGCACTGTTCAAGAGTCAAACCCAGCCTCACAATTTCTCAACCGAGAAAACAACACAATACAATACCAAAAGGAACAATAAGCTAACTTCTTAAAAATTCACCACAAATATGCAAATACCCAGATACGCAAATCAATAAAGGGTGTCCCACAAAAGAGACATACCATCAGGGCCAATACTAGATCTTTTCTTGGGGTCGTTCAAGATGGAGAGACCATGCTTCAAGACCTTATCAGAACGCCTAACCTTGAGCTTCCTGACTAAGCAGAGATACTCCCATTCGCCTCCTCCTCCATTGTCCGCTTGGCCCTCCAATCTGTTCAATTGGGTCTCCTCTGCTTTGGTCACCATGTCAGCAACCCTGTCCGGTTCTTGGATCTGTTAACGAGAGAGGTGGAAAAAGAGAGAATTGATTGACTATGGAGTGCAAAACAAGGAGATTTATGTTCTATCAAATGATTACAAACAATAAAATATTTTTTTTGGGTTAAAAATATCAAAATAAAATTTTCTTTACTTCTAGTTTAAGAAGAAGAGAAAAATAAAAGTTTAAATACAAACAGTTTTTTTTTTTTATGGGATTAAATATAAAAGATTAGATTTTTATGTTCAACGTTAATGTTAATGTTCAAATGGGCATTTAAATCTTTGTAAACTCTCAACATAAATAAATTTGTCAAGAAACTAAATCTTTAACAATGAGAAGAGAAGAAAAGGTGATGAGAAAAAAAAAAAAAATCTTATTTTTTTTTCTAATTTTTTTCAATATAATTCTATACTTCTCGATATTTTTATTTCAATCCTCAATGTTTGTTAAGAAGTTTTGTAGGATGATTGTATGGAAGTTAGAAAAAAAAAAAAATCAAAAAATTGGGACACAAATAAAAAATTTTAAAAAATTTAAATATATAAAATGTGTTATTTTTATTGATTTGTATGTATTTTATAAAATAAATAATTTAATTATTTTTAATTTAAAATATTTATAAATTAAAAAATATAAATATTTATAATTAAAATAAAAAATTATATTTTTAAAATTTTAAAAAAATTAATTAATTTTATATTTATTAAAAAATAAGTATATTAAAAATAAAATTTCTCTTACTCAAAACGTCCTAAACTAAATTTTCATTTTTTGTAAAATATTTATATTGTGCGTCATCACTTTTTAATTTATTTTAAAAGATATCTCAAAAATATAATTATAATTTTGATTTCCAAGAATAAAATACTCTTTTTCGTCCGCCTTTCTTAGTTCTAAAGCATTAAGCGAGAAATATTGATTTTCATTTTAGCTCTATTCCCTTTTTTTCCAACATGCCCATTTCCTTTATTTCTTATTATTATTATTTATTTATTTTTTGGTCCACACTTGCAAAACCAGGAGAAGCCATGTGGCTTAAAGCTGTAACGCGTCCCTCCTCTGTTATAAAACCCTACTTGACCACCTCAAACTCCACCATAACTTCTTGTTCTAAAACCCCAACAATGGCAACAGCCAAAACCGTAGAAGAATCAGACGTTGGCATATTCTGCTACATCTCTCAATTCCCTGGCTTTCGTGGCATTCTTAAGCAAAGGTCCTCTGTTTCCTCTCCAACTCCTGTGCTCATTGGTTTTAGTTTAAGAACTGGGGTCTTGTCTTAATTTAAACATTTGATATACACCGTTTCAGTTAAAGATTTGGACTTTATTGGGTTTCTTGAATATATTTTGAGTTCAAGATGTAAACTTTGTTGGGTTTCTTGAATGTATTTCAATTCAAGATTGAACTTTTCTTGGGGTTCTTGAATGTCTTTAAGTTCAAGATGTAAATTTCTTTGGGTTTGTTGTATTGTCTTTATAGGTATTCTGATTTTATTGTCAATGAAGTCGATACTGATGGAAATGTTGTGCATTTGACCTGTTTGGATGCTCCTCCCCAGGTGGGTAAAAGTCTTTCTTGCGTTAAAGTCTTTCTCTTTTCTTTATGGCTTATTAATTGTTTTATTTGCTGGAGAAAATATGGGTTTGGAGTTTGAATCCTGGAGCATCTTGCAGGAGTGCCTTCAGATCTCTGGGTTATTTGCAGTTGATTTTATTCTTTTTTATCTATTGAGGCTTTTGTTACTTTCTTTGGCATTCAGATTGTGGAGGAGGGTGAGACAAAGCTATGTGATCAAAAGAGTAAGAGTTATGTGACAGAAATTGATTCATTCAGATCACTTGTGGGTGACAATGATGCTGACCTTTTGGAAGGATTCATTGGTCAACTGACCTCTGGAAGTGAAGATGGCATTCTGCCTATTGTTCTCTCTCCAGATTCTGACAAAGCCCATCGAACGGTTTGTTTCTTTGTTCCAAGTTACCTTTTCTTTTCCTATACCACTGAAAGTTCTTAAGTGAGATACAATTTGGAAAATTTTCTGTCCCCCCATGGGTGCTTTCCATTAGCATTGATGGTTTGGTGGGTGTTGAATGTAGAATTTCCTCAATGCTAAGAGAAGAAATTGAGAGTTGTTGATTATTTTTGAACTGAAAATCAACTCTCAACCTATCTGATCCCAGCTTAGTATTAGATATAAAATGGAAAGATCAGAATTTTGGGGGCTTGGTTTCGTTAAATGAAATAAATTCAAACCCAGTTATTTTTTGTCAATTATCAAAATTATTTTCTCAAAATTCGCAGAAGGTGCATAATTTTATCAAGGAGAATTTCAAATTCCTTGTTACCGATACTGTTGATGGACCAAGTGCTTCATCAAAATGCATCCGTGTGAGATTAAATTCTGGAGCAAACAATAATGGGAGAAATCCCAGGAAAAGAAAAGAAAGAGGTGATAAGCCCTTTGACAGCAGAGGTTCAAATAATTGGCCAGAGCACGTTGGCAAGTTTCTTAGGTATTGAGTACATGAAGTCTTTCTGTTTAGTTTGTACTGTGATTATTCTGCATTCCTATTGTTGGGCCGATGGTGATCAAGCCAACAAAAGGCTGCTTAGGGTTTTGAGTACTTATAAACCAAAAAGAGTACCCAACCTTGTTCAAACTCCAATAAATGTACCTGGCAATGTGTTTTTTGGTGCAAGTGTAACCTTCTCTTGTCATCAATATATAAGGTGCTCACTGGATCATGAATGTAATGATACTGAAATAAGAAAGTTACATGAATATGTATACAACAGAAACTATGAATTCTTTGGTACTCTATGCTTTCTGAAGAATCTACAGCATATCATGTGCATACATTTTCTGGATTAACTGAGTCATTAACTAGAATTTCTAGCTACACTTTGTAATCTTCTGTCACTCATGTAGGTATCCTTTCAGATCCATCTCACAAATTTCTTTGCCTTAGTCCCAGACTTGAGCTTGTATGTACAGCAGAACTGTAGTTTAAATGTTAATGATGCAAATGAAAATTGTTGGATGATTGAATCAAAGATTATTCTATTTGTTTACGAAAACTTTCAAATATGCATCATATACAACTCTTTTGTGGTGGAATTTTATCTTTGTTTTGGTAATTGAACAATATACGCAAGGCATTGATAACATAAATTTTCAGATTCCATCTTTACAAGGAAAACAAGGATACACAGGAGGCCTTAGGACTGATAGGGAAGATGCTTGGCATTCAGGTTTGTCCAAATCTTTTGTTGCAATGCCCTTGTGTTGGTTTTCTTAATGCAATGTCCATAAGAGACAATACCATAAATCTTTCTTTCTTTCACCAGCTTGATCATGGTTAGCATTTATTTGTTGATTTTGTCTTGATTTTATTTGGCAGTCATTTGGTGATCTTTTTTTTTTTTTTTTAAATGATGAAGGAGCTAATGAGATTATCCTTCAATTATCCTTCAAATCTTTTTGAGCTCTGTCTCTTTTTTCCTTTTTCTTTTCCTCAACATTGGATGTTTGCAATGCATCTGAAACTTGTTTCTCATATGTGTACAGTGTTCCCATTTTCTGAGTGATAAATATTTGTTTGACAGCCACGCTCCTTTGGATTTGCGGGAACAAAGGACAAGCGCTCTATCTCAACTCAACGGGTAAGTCACTCGATCAGCAACCCTACTGCTTATGCCCTTATTGTGGTGTGTTTAAAACAAGCTTTTGGTTTAAACTGGTGCACAATGCCTTTGTGGGTTTTTTTATGGATCAACTTGCTTAATTGTTTGTTTCTATGAGTGCATGACTACTAAGCATCTTTTCATAATTGCAACTGAGAATTTCCTTTTGGCATTGTTGCATTAGTGCCCTAGCTTTGGCTGGTAATTTAGCTTTTAAAAGATGCTTCAGCCAAGATGCACTTGTTTGTTACAGGTGACTGTTTTCAAGCAGCACGCAAGTAGACTAGCTGCTCTTAATGACCGGTTGATTGGTATCAGAGTGGGTGATTTTTGGTAAGGTCAAATTTTGCATTTGTAATTCTTCTTTCCAGGGCGTTAAATGTTGTATTCATAATTTATGGTTGCATAATTTTTCCAGCCATGTCAAGGATGAACTTCTTCTTGGACAGCTCCTAGGAAATAGATTTACGATTACGTTACGGTGAGAAATTTTCCTACATATGAATCCTTATTTGATAGTATGAAGCAGAAAATTTTGCTTCACTGTTACCTCCATTGTTTGCTTTCTAAACTCAGAGCTTTTACACATTCCTTTAGAGGAGTTGTTGCAGACTCTGAAGACATGATCAAAGCATCTGCAGATTCCTTGGGAAGATGTGGCTTCATCAACTATTTTGGTTTACAGGTGCCTCTCTGTCCCTCTTGTTCTGTGTCTATGCAGGTTAGATCATGTATTTACTGGGGACCAAAGGCAATGATTCGCCAATAATTTTTGCATGTTTAAGCAGCGCCAATAGACTGTATTATTTGATCGCTTATATGAATTGTGCTTGCACATTTTGTTCTATACTTAACGAGATTGCATATTTGCAGCGTTTTGGAAGTGGTTCTGTGCCAACTCATCTTATTGGAGCTGCATTACTCCGAGGAGAGTGGAAGAGTGCTGTAAGCTTGATCCTTGATCCAAGAGAAGGAGATATCCTTTAATTGTTCTTGTTTTCTGTTTTATAAGGAGAACTTTTGCGTATAATTGACTTGTGATTTGTTGCATCAACTTAAATGTCATACAGTAGAAGCATTGGCTATTGTTGTTTCTTGATTTTGATCTCTAAATACAAAGGGATGAAGTGAGAAAGGCACGGGAATGTTACAAGGAAACTAATAATATTGAAGGAACATTGAAGCAATTACCTCGCCATCTAATTGCTGAGAGGGCCATAGTAAGTTTTTTACTGTCGTTGCTTCTGCATAACTTTCTTTCTGAAGGCCATTGCTATACTGCAGACTCCATAGTAATGGTTTTGATTTGTAATTCCTACGGCCAGTTTGTTAATTTGCCCCAGTTTGTCATTATATAGCAATGCATGGTTTTGATATCATGTATAAAACATCGATCACAAAATATGGATGTTTTATTTTTTTTCCAAGTTCCAATTGAATTTGATAATAACCACCATATCTGTTATTTTCTTCCCCCGTTTTTTAACATGCAGGTTCAGTGTTTGAAGAAATGTCCTGGTAACTACCTCCAGGCCCTGAAAGCTATACCTAGGACTCTGAGAATGATGTAAGTAATGATTTTATCAATATTAGGATTGAATTTCCTCTGGCTTACTTTTATATAACTGGCTTTGAGTAGATAAAAGTAGAATGTTTTTTATTTTCTTCCATGTTTTTGTGTTAACTTTCTTTGCCCTAGCCTGCCTTAGATTATCTGAAAAGAACAGTACCAAGAGGGTACAACCTGTACATTGTTTGAGCTAAGCTAACTTATCAAAGAAGAATTTGAGCTAGGCTTGAAATAGAAGTTAGTAGATATTCACTCTATCTTATCAATAAGTGTATGTAATATTACATGCCTAATTTTTCTCACTTTAAACATAATTTGGTCTCAATTTGATCACCATAGGCTGTCACCTTGAAGGCATCTCATGTCCACTTCTGAGCAAGTGTCATTCATAAGGATGTTTTATATGTATGTGGACATGTGGTTGGTAGTAATAAAATATTGCATGTTCTGCTGGTATTTTCTCAATTCATGATATGTTTAGTTGGACAACCATACTACTGCTTTTCTTTGAAGTTTATTGAATATGAAAAGAATATGAACAAGCAAGTTTTGCAGGTGGAAGTTGCTTATTTTTAGCTTTGTGATTTCGCATATTAAGAGTTACAATGCTAAGAACTGTTATTGTTGTTTAGGTATGTACATAGTTACCAAAGCTATTTGTGGAACCATGCAGCAAGTATGAGAGTGCAAAAATATGGTATGCTATATCCTATGTGCATAGTTGACAAAGCATGTATTTTGCATGTTGTTATTGTCATCATTTCTCGAAGCTTTGTCATGCTTATTATTGAATGATCAACATATTGTGTTATTTTGGAACTGTGTGGCAGGAACTGAGCAAGTTGTGCCAGGGGACTTGGTGTATGGTAAAGGGGGTAATACTGAAAAAGAGACAGTAGTTGTTAATCCTGAATGTGAGGATGAAAATATCAATGATGCATACAATCATTTAGATGAAACCTCTGTGACAGATCTTGCTGAAAGGAAAAGTTTTCTTGTCAAGGTCAGCTCTTTAGCTGTTTCATGAGTCTTTTAAGGATTTTGAAGTGCACATTTATATCTATCTTCCCATGCCTTTCCACAACATCTATAACAGGTTGGCAATTTAATTTTGTGAACTTAAAGTTGAAGGTTATTTCGGTATCTGTGTTGTTCATACGCATTGATAGAATGTTATCATCTACTGCTTTGCCATATGATTGTCAAAGCTAAATGCTATCTATCATCTGGCAGGCTGCTACTGCAGAAGATATCTCTACTGGAAATTATACAATTAATGATGTCATCCTCCCTATGCCTGGGTAAGGGAAAGCCTAGATACTCAACTGATTTTACACTGTTAAGGCTATAATGGAGTTCTTTTTTCTTGACTAACATATTGGTTCTTTTGGCAGATCTAGGACGATTTATCCAGCAAATGACATTGCCAACATTTATCATGATTTGGTGAAGAAGGTTTGGAATGTGTTAAACCCATGATACCTTGCTTTCTTAGTACAGCTTTTTTCTTTTCTTTACTTCTTCATAGGCAAAGGGAGGTGTATTTGAATAGGAGTGTGCAAAATATTACTCCAGAAGATTAGGATTTTGTTTTGCATTGGAGATGGATGAGATCTTTGGTATATTTATTGAAAATCAGAGAAATGATATGGAATCAAAAGGTTGGTTGGAAGAGTCTTGACAAACTCAGATTGTGAGACTGCTATCATTATGGAAGTGAGATGTAACTTGGCATGAAATGGAGTAAGAGGTACTTTGAAAGTGGCATTGATAATGGCAGGTACAATTTGAAAGTGGAAGAGTCTTGACAAAATCAGTGAAACGTGCCATAGACAGGTAAAAGTTGAAAGCAACATTGCTAGTGAAAAAGAGGTTGAGAACATGAGGTGCAGAATTTCTTCTGTTCACAGATTAATTTTTTCTTCATGTTAAAACTTTTTCAAGTTAATGCTACCAACAATTGGGGTAATTATAACCAATATCTTGATGATAATATCTTTACCATGAAAGGAAAATGTGGAGATATATAAGTGGGAAATAAGCTAGTTGGGATGCTTGAGTGACCAGGCGGAGATTCTGAAATGGGGCCTTGGCAGCACCATAAAGGGTGGGTCTTGGGTGAGCCATCTTCTTGCTTTCCTTGCTGGAAGAACAAAAGAAAGGGCAGAGTTTTAATTGAGCTTAGGAATTTAGAGAAAGTTGTCTAGGCCAGTCTTCTCTCACACTAACAACTTGGAGCATCCTTTTTATGATAAAGTTTGTGTTGAAGCAAGAGATTAAAAGGAAGATATCTAAATATTTTGTTTTTGGAATTTTTTTAAATCATATGGATGACATTCCTTCTGTTGGTTCAAATTTCTTAATGACAGAATGGGAAAAAGGACATTGTGTTAGAACCCTCTATAAAAGTGAGCTCCCGGATTGATTACTGTGTTTGTACCAAGCTTGGGCTATAAGCAGCTTGATGGGCTCCCTTTTTCTCTTATTGCTTTTATTTGCAATTTTTTCTGTGTTTATCATCTGGCGTTTATCCTTCTCATATGCTTATTTTTTTCTCGTGCAGGATGCTATAGAATTGACTGAGAGTGCTCACAGTGTCAAGTAACCGTCTTCAACAACCCCCCAAACACATTTTTTCCATGCATGCATATGTGCATTTATGTGCAAGCTTATTTATTCTTATTGGGGTTGTATGTGTTCTTTTGTCATAGGGAATTTTCAATCACAAGCGTGACTGGAAGTTATAGGCAAGTTTTTCAGAAGCCACTAAATTTTGAATGGTATGCTAGTCTTCTCTATATCTTCATTTGTTAGGGGGACCTCGCAATGCACCATACCAATTGTTTTCGCTGGTCTTGTCGCAGGGAGTTGCTCCCATATGAAGACAGTAATACACCATTGGCTGAGACAGATTTGGACAAAATTGCCAAGAGTAAATCTAACGCTGCAAGCAAAGAAGTCAAGGTTGACAATAACAGAAGTTCATCTGATTGCATACCAGCCAGCTTTCAAGGTGATTTAAATCCATTGGTGACTTGCAAAAAGGTGGAGAATAACAAAGAGTTAGGGCTAGCGTCAGTTGATTCTCCTGGTGCCTCTAATTTACAAGAATCACATTTGGCTCTCAAGTTGAGCTTCACTCTTCCGGCTTCATGTTATGCAACAATGGCCATAAGAGAGCTGCTTAAAACATCAACATCTGTACGTCCTTCTATTGAAAGTTTGCTTCTGTAACAATTTTAAATTTGGAAAACATTGCCAATATATCAGGATGGCAGATTTATGGCAATCTTTGTTTTTTCTTCCCTCTATTCTCCCTTCCCCTAACCTGCCCCCATGCATCAAGTTAAAATAATGAACCTGTGGATCTTCCCCTAATAAACATTTTTCAATGAATTCCATACATACATCTCACTTAAAGTGTTATGTTTGTGATATTTGCAGGTTGCATTCCACAAGACATTGAACCATTGAGCAGATGTTCCCAGAGATTTGTGGCATCCAGTACAGATGTTGTGCCTAGTTATGAGACCTGAGAAAGAACAAGACTATCCTGTCCATCAAGAACTATACCTTTTCTTATCTTATGGACTAAAGATGGTAGAAGTTACTCTCATCCCCCTTACAAGGGTTACAGGAATGGCAAATCAAAGGAGCATGGTAGCCAGAAAACTGGAAAACAAAATCCTAAAGATCTCTGGCCTTCATGTTCAGCTTTGCAAATGGCAAACCAATCCCCAGGAGCCTTGATGTGCATGTATGGATCGATTTTTTTGATACTCATAGTTCAGCAGGTTGGAAGTGTCACCTGATCAGCTGTGTTGGTTGGCTTTAAAGGTCACGTGAAATGTAATTAAACATGTGCTACATGAATGGCACAGATCAGAGCAACCTACCTACATTATGAGTACCAGCTCATGGATTTATTGGACTGCCAGTTTAAATTTTGGTGGAGAGCTAGATCATTGAGCTTATTGCCAGTGGCATTCCTTCAGAAAGAGCTGTATAGAAAGACAGACTGATCTTTCTATTTTGAATGGAGGGGAAGATTGATGGCGAGCTAAAAGGTCTCTAATCATGAGTAGCAAAGGGGGAAAAAAAAACATCAAAGGTAATAAATAACAGGAGAAAAGTAGAAGACGATAATTAATATATATATAACAAGCTTTTACATTCAAATTAGTTTCAAGATGGGATTTTTGGCAATTCAGCGAGTCATGCTATAGAGCTTGGCATTTTCTTTCTCTTGATTTTGCTTTTCATCCGCATTGTCCCCCCGAGAGGATATAAGTACGTCAGTTATAAAGAATGTGTTATTGCATCCAGGAGGGTGGTGGGGTTGGGGAGGAGTGAAGTCACTCATGATTCTGATGGTCACTTCCTATGATGGCGACTTATGGGTCGTGAGCTAGTGGGTTGCACTGAACGCTTGCAAAACAAAGAGAAGAGTCAAGAGGACCAGACGGGTCGTGCTACGTTAACATCTCATAGTTTAGTAGGATTGGAATGGTCTCTCTATTTAAAAGAATCGTCGTTTTCAGTGTGAATTCATAGTCAATTAACTGAAAATAATGTAAATGTAGTAATTGACGGGTACAATAACTCGTGGGGCATAGTACATATCGGCAACAGACTGTAACTGATGGTATCATGATCATTGCCATTTATCTATGTTGGAAAATAGAAGAGTCAAAAAGAAAATAAAAATAAAAAAGGAGAAACGTTTTTAACTTGTGGTTATTCTTAGGAGGGGAAGAAATTATGTATTAAATATTTTTTTTTATACTTTTAATGAGAAAATTTAAAATTAAAAAGGTAAAAATTAAGTATATTTTTATCATAACATATGAAATTTCATAAATATATCATTTATATTTAAAGTCTTAATAATCTAACTTTCATGAGAGAGAGTTCTTGAATGTGAAGATGAGCCCTCCTGAGAATGTGTGAAGATTTATCCTATGCGATCCTCTGAAGTCCATTGTCCCAAGAAAAGTTTTCTTATGTCCTGATGATTGGCTTCGGACAACAAGGTGAGATATCTCATTAGCCCTTTGAATCCTCTAAACCTGAGTTCTGACTGGTATTGCCATGGGTGCATGCATTCCTCCCCTTGGCGTAGCAGCACTTGGTTTCCTCACCAGCGCTTGCAGTTTGACTAGTCCTCTTAAAGCACAAAGCTTTCCATGTGTGTTTGATCATGCTGACTTAAAGCTACATCGTTTGGTAGCTTTTCTGCTCTGTTCCTTTCTGTCAAGCTATTGGAGTGCAAAGGGTTTCCCTGTCCAAGACAAAGATTGCTGTTATATAACCTCCATGATCAACTGCTCAAGATTCCGCTTGTGTCTGAACAGGCAGAAATTCTTTTTGAATCAGGCTTGTCCTCTGCGTTTCTGACTGGATCTGGGAAAGGCAGTAGGACCTGAATCAGTCCCACTATCGCATTTGCTAATTGGTTTTCTCTGGTCAAATCCTAGCCATTTCAATTTGATTTAGTCAACTTTAATTACATTTGAGTTTCTATTGAAAGAGCTGCTTCTTTTTATTATGCAGACGTTTAGGTAACATCCCTGATAAACCACAAAGAGGAGATAAATAAAAGGGAGTATTTTCCAATCTAATTGCCACAGGGCCATCACCATCCAAAACTGGAGCTTAACTAGTACTGGCTAAACCATTCTCTTGATTGAAATTAACAGACTAAAGAGCATCTAAAAATTTTCGAGAAAACAGCAGAAAGTAATAACCAGACGACTACCAATTGTGGGTTGGCCACAGTGTGCCACATACTGAACTCACATATCAGCACAGTATTTTTGCCGGCCCTATTCATTTGCAGGACTAGGGGTTTGGTCTGAGCTTGAGATACGTTGTAGAATTTTACAGATATTCGGGTGCTACCTGATAAAAGTCATGGACATGGAAATTTACCACAACCTAATAAGCATCTGTCCAGAAATCTAGTGCCTCCCCACAATCATTGGAAAAAAGCTCATGTATTCGTTTGACACAGTTAATCTTCCTGTTTGACTGTGTTCTCCTTGAAGCTCTTTGTCAACCATATTGCAGTTTCCCTAGGGGAGACCTTGCCAGGCCCAAATGGCTTTAGTAGCACTCCAAGTTCTTCATATCTTTCTTCTTGCAGTAATCTTGCACTAAATTCAAGCAAACCTTCCAAAGCTTCAGCGCGCTGCTGGAATGACGAGGGGTCAAACCTACGGCGCCTTGTGTCTGATGAGGTTCGGCTTGATGCCCCCGCAGTTGCATTTTGATTAGAGGAGTTGCTTCCATTATCTTCATCTAATTTAAACCTGTTGTGATCGATTCCTTGCCATGCATCAACAAGATTGGGTTTTGAAGAGGTTCTCTCAGAAATTTGAATTGTGCATTTGTCCTTTGTGATTGAACGGTCACCATGAACTGGAGAGTTTGATGAACCATTTGCTGAGGTTGACGAAGTTCTCCGGATGGGAAACAATGGATCTTCATAAGATGCTAATGGGAATTCAGCCATCCTGTCAATTCGAGGAGCATTGACTGAGACATCCGGAGATTTCACACCGTGAAGGATATCAACATTATGCTTGAAAGGGGTTTGTTGCATTGTAGCTCTTGAGGCCAATGGCAATGATGCTCTACGAGTTGCAGAGATGGTTCTTTTGATTGGAGTGGACACAACAGGAAGCTGAAAGATTTTCGGGAAACAAAAAAGGAAATGAGAGCCAACCTATAAAACTAGCAAAAGCTGACAGTGTGCTCTTTTTTGGGGGAGAGGTATGAACTTACAGATTCACGTTTTTTTACAGCCTCTGTTCGCCTTTTAGGGGTGACAGAAACTTTAGCAGAGGCAAGTTTTGCAGTCTTGGCAATAGCTGAAGGTTTTGAAGTTATTGATTTGTAAATCACTGTCCCTTCATTGTTGATTTTGATGGACAAATCTGATAATCGTCGACTCAAATAACATGGCATGTCATGGACTCCTCTTGTAGAGCACATGGAGTCTTGTTCTGCTGCAGATATACTTGGATTAATTGTCCTATCATTACTAAATGAGTGTCGTTTCTCTTTGTAAGGAGAAAGAGGAGCATCTTCTGGCTCTAAGAATCTCGTTTTCTTAATGTAAGTAGGTTCAGACCATTTGCGTCTGGGGCTGTTGATCTTAAGATGAACTTTGAGTACATAAGGCTGAAGATGTGGATGCTGGAGCAGTTCTGCTGCCTGTCTCAATGAACATACAAAGAAGCACAGAAAATATTCATATACAAACAAAAAAATATGCTGCTGCTAAATTTTTTTACAAGGACAAAAGGTGATGACAATTGGGATAATGTGACAATTAGAAATGTGTGATGCAATTAAAGCTCTGGGAAGCTTCCTGAATTGTCTCATGCAGTGTGTTGAGCTTATTACAATTGCAACAACTATAGATGAAATGAAGCCCTCCTTCCACAGTGCAAAATATCATTCAAAGAAGAAAAGATCTAACTTTATGGCACCAGTATGGAGCTTATCTACTAAATAATCCACAAAGCATTTACTTCCAGTGGTTATGGTTTATCAGCCTAATATAATGGGCAATTTTAATGGATTAGTGAAGAAACAGAGGTAGGAACTTGAACTGTCAACCTATCCCCCCAAGCCCTATTAAGGGCTGCAGGTGGTCATCAGAACAAAGATTCAGGAATCTAAATGTGGAGTAATTTCCACCACACAGAGTTGGGGGAGGGGGGTTTGTTGGGATGGTGGGAATGCTACTAAGATTTCAAGTCTCTGGTCATCTTTACATCAGGATGTGACCATGAACTTCTATCAATGATACTATATTTCATACAGATAAGGGTTGGAGGAGACAACACATACACTTGGCCTGAGTTCTGGGTTCTTTCGCAGCATGCTCTTAACCAGACCTCGACTGGAAACATAAACAGGAAAGAAAGATTAGATAAACAAATTTCATGCATAAAATCAGCATCTATTTAATGCAAACAGCACCAAAGGAAATTGACCATACAAGGCACCAGAAAATTTTGTTGGAAGTGGAGCCACTATAGACTTATTTATCTTGTTAATGAGTGCTTGCATATCCTGCTCAAGAGTCAAATAGTAGAGAATTACAAAAGAATCAGACACAAGATAAAACTAAATTTTGCAGCTACAACTTGGTTGCAAGCTCAATCATAAATGGAGAAAGTGCACAACAGCCTTGTAATATAGATATATAATTCTGAACAGACATCAGAGACAAGAGGCCTGGCAGAACATAACATTCGTCAAGCAGGGAATAAAAATCAACTGATCTTGGTAAGTCTACCTTTTACATTGAGAATTAGAAAGCAAGGAATGTTGAATGCAGCGCACAGGACATATGAATAATATTCAAGATGCAGAAAACTTACAAATGCCTTAAATGCAGGCTTAAGAGAAGTCATTTCATATACACAGCATCCTGGACAAAAAACTTCAAGTATGAACAAATATGGAACTCAAAAATGAAAGCCTTTTAAGTAAATCCTGCATAAAACCACTGTAACTAACCTAAAGACCATATGTCTGACTTTGAACCATATGGTATATCGGCAAGAAGCTCTGGACACATGTAGCTTGGAGTTCCCACAACCTGAAGCAATCGAAGTGATTCTGAATTGCGATAAATAACGCTAAATCAATTAGAATCTAAAATTGGAAGAACAGCCAGTTTTTCAGCAACATTACTTACTGATGAAGCAAGGTCATCTGAAGTCAATATCTTGGCAAGTCCAAAATCACCTGGACCAGAATCGATCGCTAAATTTTTACCAGGATTATAAATCTCTTCATGGGCATTACAAAGTTCACAAAAGGATCACTCACCGAGACGAATATCTTGATCTTTCGTCAAGAAAATGTTGGAACACTAAAGGTATCGAGAGACATTGTCAGATGAATTCACATCTACATATTTTAGACTGGGAACAATGTCTGATATATGTAAAAGAAACAGCTACAAACCTTGACATCACGATGAAGAATATGATTCATGTGCAAGTAATCAAGCGCCATCAGAAGTTGCACAATCCATTTACAGAGCTTCTGAAATACATTCAGTCATCCATGAATCAATCACAAAGGGGTTTTGAAATTGAAGATTTGGTCCACTGAAGTGATTTATTTGTCCTCACTTTTGAAACAAATTACAACATTTCCATTAATAGCACTGGGGCATCATAAGATTGGGAAAAAAAAGAGACAGAGAGAGAAAAAAGGACATAAAAAACAACCTCCTCGGGGAACAGAGCACCATTGGCTTTCTTTATAGCTTCTGCCCTGTAACATGAGAAAATGAAAAAGAAACTCAACCAAAGGTGGGTGTCAAGCAAAAACATAAGAGTGCACACTTCTACAGATCTTAATTCTGGCAAGAAAAACAACTTACATGTCTCCTCGTTCACAATAACCTATGATGATGCATACATAGCAACCCTGAGTCAAAAGCATCAAGTCTACCAATATTAGACTGCCTATTGAACATTTGACAAGGTGAAAACTAGGCTTTAAAGAAAAGAATGATATACAAACCAATGGTAGATCTAAAGAACATAAACAAACCAACTGTGGATCTAAGGGTTATAGGAAAGAATATTCAACTTAAGAACACACAAATGAAAGCACCAAAGAATATTCAACTCAAGAACATCCAAATGAAAACACTTTATCTAGCCAGAAAAACAAATTGGGGGTGGGGATGTCAACAAAGTGCCAAAATGATACCTTCTCTACCCAGGAGTCTTTGTATTCTACTATAAACGGATTTCGTATTCTAGAAATGAGTTCCATCTGCAAGAAATAAGATAAAAGTTACAGCTATTGATCCAAATATCACCTTTTTAAGGGTCCAGCTCAACCAGCTATGAATTGATTAAATAATTATTGCAACTAAGCTATAAATTCATTTAACATTTATCACAACTAAAATTCACTCAGATATCCTGTCTCAAAATCTGGGATGTCAAAGGTCTAAATACCTAAATTTGAAGGCATCATCATCATTTCTAGTTCTAATAACTGGACTCAACCCTTGATTAGCAGTGCCATTATAACTTTGTCAAGAAAGATTAGGAAGCAAACAAAACACAGTTTCAGTTTTTGTTTCTCCAAAGGACTACAACAATGAATATTTGTTGAGAGGAATAAAGACTGGCATGATTACTTAGTAACAGAAAATGGAGGAGGCAACACATATATAAATGTGAACAATGTCCACGTTCTAACAATAAATGGCTTGGAGGAGAAATGAGGCATCTTGTGGTTAAAAAAATAAATAAATAAATACTGACTTCTTGATGGGCAGATCGACGGGACCTGTCAGTCTGCCTGGCGAGGCGGATCTTTTTCAGGACATACCTTTCCAAATAAAAGAATCAAAATTATCAAAAGAGTTCAGTTAGAAAACATTGCCATTCTTATTACAGAGTTGTATACGGTAAAGTAAACAATAAAAGGAGGAGTAGAGTGTTAGTTTCTTTCTCACTTCTTCTTTTCATGTTTATGCCTCACAAGAAGAGCCGAACCAAAAGACCCTTTTCCTATCTGCTCTAGTACTTCATACTGCTCCATCACAGAGCTTCAAGGAATGCACTTATGGAGAAAGAAAGACTGCATTAAGGTGGAACAAAAAAAAAGGGTACACTATCTGTAAAGGTACTCAATAAATGCATTCACTATAAGCAAACCCATTTCGTTTTCAACCACAAGTAACGGTAAAGAAAATGAAATTATGCCACTTTTCAAGAAGAAAAAAAAAAAAGAAACTTTACTTGCTAGAGAAAAAGAAAACAAGGGAAAAGAAAGAAAATTCAACAAACAATGAAAAGAAAACAACAAAAAGAAAATTCAAACAATTATCCAAGAACATGGAATCCAAGATTTGAAAAGAAGTATTAAAGTTCAAAAGCTTGCCTTTAACATCAACTCAACCGTTACGGTGAAAATATTTGAATGTTAACTGACTAGTTTAACATTCTAAGCTGATCTCTAACAGTTTCCTTTCAGATACTTTCCTGCAGTTTCTCAGAAACCAAACACTGCCATTATCAAACCCACCAACTGCCCTTCCCCCCAGCCCCCAGAAAAGAAGAAGAAGAAGAAGAAGAAGAGAAAGAGAGAGAGAGAGAGAGAGAGAGAGAGAGAGAGAGAGTACAAAAAATATCTGTCTAATCTAAAAGCCACACTAAACGACCACAACTTTAACTCCCTCCATACATTTCAAATTTCTAAACACAACAACCAAATCTGCAAGTATACACACAGAAAATCAAAATCTCAGGACTTGAAGAAGTAAACAGTATAAAGATTAAATCTTTGAGCAAGATCTTGGAATGCCAAATGCAGCTTGAAAACCCCACAAAGAAACCATAAAGAAAGATATAAAAGAAAAGAAAGAAACCCAAATCTACAGATTCCAGATTGGAAAAACAATAAAAATAAAAAGAAAGAAAAAAAAAAGGGAAAGAACCTGAGAGTGAAGGAAGTGGAATGCTTGAGTGTGGATCAAAGAGAGATATCACAATGTGAGTAGAAAAGAGAGGAGGAGGAAGTGGAAGTCAGCATTTGCAGGAGATGAAGAAAACGACAGCGTTTCAGTGGCAGAGGAAGTAGAAGATGGTGAAGAGGAAGTTGCAGCATATGGAGGAGGCGGAGGAGGAGCAGTGCCTTGAGGCATTGATGGGTTTTTGGAGTGTAGAAAGGGGACAAAATTTTTAGTGAGAGAAAGAGGAGAGAAGAAGTTGTACCACATTTTTATAGATTCATACACCTACACGTTACTATTTTATTTTAATCTTAGACTATAGTCTTAGGTAAAAGGAGAATAGCATACCAAGCTTAATGTATAATATTACTTAGAAGAGAAAAAAGACAAGTATAAAAATTCCATTCACTTTGTCAAAAAAGAAAAAAAAAAAAAAAGGATCCATTCACCATGGGAGACACATAGAGGGAAAGAGCCAAGAAGGAAACTCCAATTCACTGTTTTTAAAGAACATTAAGTTGGTGCATCTTAATTATAATTTTATATTACACTATTATAATTGATTAAATAATTATAGTAACATTATTAATAGTAATTATTCATTAAAAAAACAAAACATATATTACTAACAATTATAATAACACAATTTATGCATTACCATCTAAGACACCTCAAATTAATCTTAATCATATAGCTGGAATGATATGAGTCTACAGGAGTTAAGTCTAATTAATTGTAGTAAGATAATTATTCTGTCCCAAAACAGGATAGATCATTCACAATAAGGTTGATAAATATGTAAATATGATTATTATTTTTTTAATTGTTCAATCAAATCTTACTCAGGAAAATCAGAGTTGACCATTAATTCAGTTGATTTATTCCATTTTATTCATTTATATTCTTGTAAATAGGATTAGAGGATATAATGAATGCGGGAGATGGAACAAAAGAAGGCTTTTGGTGTAATCATCACTCTTTGCTGAGTGGTCAAGTGTTCCTTTGACCATGCAGAACAGAATTTCCTGGTGTTTGGAGGTTTCAACTTTATGAAGATTATTTGAAGACAGTTTTTTTAATGTACCAAATTAACAAGTTGCGGTATTTTGAATTTTAAACTGTCCAGTAAATTATTCTTTGTAAGACCATCACTTCTCAAAAGGTTAAAAAGGGATAAAGAGAGAGAGAGAGAGAGAGAGAGATACAAAGACTGTTGAAAAAACAATTACCCCCTAGAGAGAGAGAGAGAGAGAGAGAGAGATGTGATCAAGAAAAAAAAAAAAAGGAAAGAAAGAAAAGAAAACAAAAAAGAAATAAAGGATAGGTCAAAATGGGAATCATTCCAAGGAGCGAAGGCTGGTGTGTGAATTCAATTTTCCCAACTTTATGTGTTGTGAAAAGGAGTGAACTTGGGAGTTTGAACTGCTTCCCAGCTCTGGCCAAAAACAAGTAAAAGATAGCTGAAGACTGAAAAAGACACAAGGTGGACCATGACCCTAGGTGGGGTCTGTTTTCGTGAAATTTCCACTTGCCACCTTTGCTCGCCCATGATAACTTAGTCTTTATGCACGCAGGTTATTTTTTTAACACATGGACGTAGTCCCCCTCTAGTTGTTATCCTATAGTTACTTATAATCATGTTTTAAATTAATGATTATAATAATATAAGATGACAATAATTTTTTTTTTAACTTACATAGGAGAATCTCATCTATGTTATATTTTTGTTTTAAAGGCTAATTATTGGGCTTTTCACACACCTATTTTCTTTTCTTCTTTTTTTTTTTTTAATTAAAAAGACTATTAGATGTATACTTATCTTTATTTTAATAAACTTCATATTTTTTAAAGTTGAAAATTTAAATTATTAATCACTGAAATGTTTTTTTTTAAACAAACACATATCTATTTTTTAGTTATACTTAATATTTTATTTATTTATACATTTTCTTTTCTATTTATTATTTTTTGATTGACAATTTTTTTGTTTATTCGGTGTTTTCTATTTTAATTAGTGATTTGGAAGCAACTATGCATCTACATAAGTGATGAACTCACTTTGAGTAATATTATTTTTTCTAAACCTGAGTTTCTTGATTAAATTACACAAATATACTAAGAAGGTGCAATTAGACTAAATTTATTTTTAATATTTTTTATTTTTTAAATCAAATTTATCCACATCATTATTTTTAAATTTTTTATATTATTATAATAATCTTTTTTTATTATTTTATTAATTATATTCAACTGTACTAATCAGTTGTGTATCCAATAAATATTTTCGTAGTGACATTTGGTTGATGGTTATGGGAAGACATGAACGGGGGAAGACCGACCAAGAGACAACGTATGGTGTGGTGGATCCTACAGGACCCTGTCTGGACTCGCCATGACTAGGCTAATTATTCGCCTATATTACTAAAACACCCTCGCTTGTTTCTTGAAATTACCGAGGTTTGTTGGTTTGTGCCTAGTGCCCCCACAACAGTCTAGTGAAAGTGTATGCTCTAATCTCCATCCATTAAAAAAAAAAAGAGCAAAAAAAAAAAAAGTAACAATAAGAAAAGCCGATAATTAAAAATATCACCAGGCTCTTAAAGCATTTTGGTCATTAAACTTCATGTACTCAAAATAAATAAATAAATATTTATTATTATTATTATTTAGTTTTTAACCCTTATAATACAACTTATTACAAAACTATTAGAATGAAGTAAATCAGCAATTTTCAGCTTTTTCAAGTAAACCAACTTAGGCAGGCAACAAGTTGTTTAGATGGTTAATTAATCACTTAAGTCTTAATCACCAATTTCTTGCTAAAGTCAATTTCTTCCAAATATATAATTTTTTTTGATGTCTTTTCTTTAATTAATTTTGACTAGAACTTATATTTGTAATCTTTAATTCCAATTAACATTTAAACTTAAGACTTTTGACTCTGAAAATAATTTCAGTAAAAATATCTCTCTTATTAATTGCATGCAGCATCTTTAATGATGCCTAGACACCATAAAGCTGAAGGCACAACCAAATTGTAAAACCTGATAAATAAATTCGAACCACATTGGTGGCCAGAAGCAAGTTGCCTTGATCTCTCATTGCTGTCGTGGACTTTCCCCTTTGGAACCCTAATTATCAAAACCCAAGAAAAAGTTCAAACTCACCCAACAACCCCTTTTCAAGTATAGTTCAAGATCATGCAAAAGTGAACTAGCCATTGATTAAGCTGCATGCCTCCCTTTAGTGGATACAAACAAAGAGACGGGGTGGGGGAGGGGCGGGGGGCTGTCCCATCCACTTCCATAGAAGAAATGTTTTCCAACTAATTTACAAAAGTGATGCGCCACCCGTGAATTGTGATAAAGATCCAACCTTTTTGTAAATATGTAATCAATGGAGTGCCATCTCAACAACCTAGCTTGGTTATATTAGTGCATTGCATCTTTGACTTTCAGGCTCTTTCAATGATAAAAGGAATACTCTAAATCACTTTTTTTAATAGACCTTGAAAAGAAAACAAAAAAAAAAATCAATTTTATCTTAACACACAATTTATTTTTAAAATTCATTCAACAATTTAAATATTCAAATTAAATGAATTTTTAATAAAACATAAAAATTATTATGATTAAGAGATCATAAGTTCAAATCATATTATTTTATTTTATCATTAAGATTGTAAGAATCTATTAATAGTGCAAAACACAAGTTTAACAGAATGTGTGATGTGAGTCTTGTCCCTTGATCAAGAAAAGGGATTGTACCTAAAGTCTTAATATGTTGGTGGGCATAAGCTGTAGGAAAATGTGGATCTGTTCTAACTAGGATGAGTCCAACTAATTAACACGAGTGCTATAGAAAAGGTTCCGATGGTCGGAAAGAGGGTACAGGGTGGTATAGGATACAGAGCAATGACAGGAATTAGACAAAGACATAAAGAACAGGGATGAGAAATCAGAGAGTGCTGCCAACAACAACAGTCAATGTGAGTTAAAAGTCACACCAGCCAGGTTGTCATGCTTATGTCCTTTCTAGCAGCTGGATGATAAATTGAGCTTTAAAAAGGCAAAATTATAGGATGGATGGCTTTCAGAATTGAAAGATGCTTAATTCTAGAGACATTTTGGATTTGGAAAATGACTTGTTCTTAATTTCATCTTAAAGACAAAAAAAAAAAAAAAAAAAAACCATCGAACTCTCTCATGGCAGAGTAGCACAAAGGGTATTAATATTTTGAACCTTTTCTTAATATATATTTCTGTATGTATAGAACAAAAAATGGCTGCCCAATTGTATAATTCATGCTTAGTAGGCCACCAAAATGGACTTAAAAGGATATGATGGTAGCTTTTTTTTTTTTACTTTTTTATCCGTTAATTTTGTTGATTAGCTCTTGGCTGAGTAATTCCCATGATTGCAACCTTCGGATGCAAAGAATCCTGGCACACTTGCCTGGTCTGCAATTCCGCTTTGGGATTGGATCTCCGTCAAACATGTCTACGTAGCTCATGGTTGCGATGAGGGGTTGTATGAATTCTTCTTACATGGGCACATTGGAGAGTTGCCCAATGCTGGGATCAGGGTCTCGGCTCAGTCCATGTAAGATCTTGATTAAGCTTCTAAGAGAGCAACAGCCAGACATGGGCTTCGACCAGAACCCACCCATGTCCCCATCAAGTTCCTTTGTTCCAGAGGAAAAGAAATTGGCCCATGTCGAGTCCATATCTTATCAACTTCATCCTCATTATCGATTAAACCTTTTATCTAATGCCATGAAAAATAAAAATTAAAAAAAAAAATCCAAATCACGTTAATAATTACCGGTCATATTAATAAAACCAAGCGGCCGGACCAAAGGTAATCAAAAGGAAAGAGGGGTGTTTAGTCATTCTAATCTCGTTCTGATCAAGCGCCAACAAACATTAAATCAATGCGTTTTAGTGTAGATGTGCTAGAGACTTGTGTAGTGGAATTTCAACACAATTTTGAATTGCAAACAAGTAAACCAAAGGAAAGAACTTCGTGGGGTTGACTTACTTATCACGCTGAACTTAAGATGTGCGATTGCAAAATAAGCTATGATCGAAATCTTAAGGTGAATACTGATAAATTCACATTTAGGTATACAGGAGATATGCAAGAAGTTGGGCGGTGGTTGCTGTAGCATCACTTGCTGAGGGGAAGGAGTGTAAGGATCAACAAAACTAGGGAAGGTGGTAGTGCTATTAGAAGAAGAGTCATGAAGAGGAGGGAAAGGAAGAGAGGTAAGGAGTGATGTCCCCCCTCTCTCTCTCTCTCCCTCTCTCTCCCTCTCGTTTGTCAAAGATTTTTTCCAATATTGGAGAGGGAAAGAAAGGCCATCACCCTCTCATTATCTTGTCAAATGTGTAGATATGGACATGGTGACTTCACACATTAGAAAATGGTGTGCACTGGCCATAGGTGAGTTGGGGGTGGCAGCAGGAAAAAATAATTCAAATTATTGTTTTTATTGGGTTATCGTGCATGGGGTCCTTTTAGAATCCTATGCAAGTAGTTGATGCTGATGAAGGAGTAATTAACGGCAACAGAATGGCAGGACATGTGAAAACATTCAGAGAAATGGGACCAATCATTTAAGGAAGGAGGTAATGGCCATTTTGGAGAGGGGGTGGGGTGTCCTCACATGGTACCCAGGATTATGGTACCTGCTCTAGAGCCTCAAAAGGAAGTGCTTCCATTTGGGGTTAATCATGTCAATAAGAGCGACACAAATAATGGGTATTTTTGAGGATCTACACATTTTGAGAGTTGGATCTAGCAACATGAATCCAGAGTTTCAGGAGGAACCAACAGGAGTTTTACATTAAACTGTGTAGGGGCAGCAGGAATTTCCCCTGCTGCCTGGACAATAGGAAAATTTTTGTAGAAAATTAGGGACTAAGATTCAAGATTTGGGATCAGATGGCAATGTGTTAAATTGTCTTGTTAATCCTCCTGGCCTGTGGGTGATTTACATCTGAATGACTTGAAAAAAAAATAAAAATAATAATAATGATCAGAAGACATGATAGCTAATACTTGATTGAAATACTAAAAAGCTTTCAAGGATTTCTTAATAATCTTTTTACAATTAAATATTTTTATATTTTAAGTCTATTAAATTCGGTGCTAAGTCCATCCACAATCACGTTAGCATCACAAACAAAATATGTCGACTACATGGGCTTTGACCTTCAAGAATTGGGCCTTGCTTTTGGGCTCAAGGAGAAACAAAATATGGCCACGACTACGAAACAGTGAGAGCCCAAAATTATAGAATTTGAACTGGCAAATTGGCACAAAATAGAGTAAGAAATTAAATCGAAGTTCACTAATTTTAAGAGGTGTAAACTAATTAGAATCTGTCATAAAAATTTTTTTCTCTTTGAAGTCAGCAAAGAATTACGACATCTAGGTTATCCTTAATTTCTTTTATTGTTATTATTTTTTATTTAAATTTCAATCTTACTAAATTTAATCAAATAAAAAATTAGTTGAATTTTTATTTAAAAAGAGAATAAATATTAAAATTTTAAAAATTTATAAAGTTAAATTTTAATTTTTTAAAATTTTTAAATAAATTTTAAATTTTATTTTATAAAAATAAATTTTTTTTATAAAAATTAATTTAATTATTAAATATTTAAATTAAATTAATATATATATATAATATTTTAAAAACACACGAATATATCTACCTACTAATTTCACCAAATTTTTATTTTTTTTTCATACAAAATGCAAAAATCTTATATTTGTTTTACACAACTCTATAAAAAGTTTTGAGTATTATATATATATATATAAGGAGAAAATTTTAATAAAATACGGATATGTGTTAGAATATTTTTAATTTTTTTTAAAATATTAAATCAAATTATATATATAACAATTTAACTCAATTAAAAATTTATAATTATATAAATTAAAAAAATTAAAATTTAATTAAAAAATTTTTAAAATTCAGAATTTTTAGAAGACTTCGCCTGTTTAGTAGTAGGACGCATTCCTTTTATTTTTTAGAGGGTAAAACATACTTTGACTACAAAAATGGAAGCAATATGAGATTTAAATAACAAAGTTCGCCCTCATGCAAGCAAATGGTACAGTAATCACTTTGTTTAATCAATATTTATTACCCTACTTTTGTAAATCAAAGTGGAATCTAACCTTTTTCTTTTTTAAATTATATATATATATAAACATACTTAATTATCAAATTTATTTAATTTTTTAAAGTCAAATAAATTAAATTTGTGATTAAATTATCAATTTATTGATTCCACTCCCAATTAGGTCGAATTTTAAAAAATATGATTATTATTGTTATGGTATTTCACCCTTAGGCAAATCACGATAGTCACTATTTTCAATGGTTATTATTATTATGGTTAATAATAAAAATAATTGAGAGAGAAAATAAGAGAAAAGGGCGAAGAGTGTCCATTTTGGTGTCCCCCTCGATCTGCATTGCAATAAATCAAAGGCCGAAGTCCAAAAAAGAATGCCAATTGTGTCTGATGATTGACGAAGAATTGATTCTACACTTGTTGTCTACTTCCTCAATGTTTGGAATATTCTCATCCACTTCGTCCGATCTGTGCGGGGAATCTGCCATCGGAGAAGTGCTCATTTTAACTGGACTCTTTTGAAAGAAAAACACTCTTCTTTTTTTTTTTTTTAATAATAATAAAAAAAACTTATAATGTTATATAAAAGAAAAGTTAACTGCAAATAATTTCCTTGCGTAGAAATTATCAAAAATAAATTAAAATAAAAAGAAAATTTAAAAACAAGAATCGAACTGCGCCTCCATCAAAAAAAAAAAAAAAAAGTTAAAATAAATTTTTTAATATATAATTTTAATGTCAATAAATTTAAAATTTTGTAATTATATAATCAAATATTTAAATTTATTTTTTATTAACTTAAACATTAACAAAAATTAATATAAAAAAGACACATATAAATCTATTACCTCACATAATTAAATTTAATACATAAATGTAAATATGTATAATTACAACTAAAAAATTAAAATACAAATATGTAATAATGTCAATTTCTAGAAGCCAATAGCGAAAAATAGACAGCCTCCCGGAAGGCCAAGTCAGCCTATCAACCCTAATTACACGTTAAACCCTGCAAACTCTCATTCTCCGTAAACCCACCGCTACCCACGCTCTCCATCTCTTGGACTTTTTGTTTTTTTCCGAGCCTTAACCTCTCTCTCTCTCTCTCTCTCTCTGAAAAGGCGTAAAAGAACAAACTTTGTTTCTTTGTCTCTCTAGAAATCTTCATCAATGGCGGACACGAGTGACCAGAAGTTCCGGAAGTACCACCCGTATCAGGATCTCTACAACGTGCCGGGACAAAGACTCTATAATCTCTCCACGTCGCCGGAATTTCTCTTTCACGAGGAGGCCGCCCACCAGCGGCGGAGCTGGGGGGAGAACCTCCAGTACTACACGGGAACCGGGTATCTGTCCGGCGCGATTCTCGGCGGCGCCAAGGGATCGGTTGACGGAATCCGCGCCGCCGAGGCTGGAGATTCCTTGAAATTGAGGGTCAACCGTGTTTTGAATTCGGGCGGGCAAACGGGTCGGAAATTCGGGAATAATTTGGGGGTTTTGGGGCTGATGTTTGCTGGGATTGAGAGCGCTTTGATTCAATGGAGGGACACCGATGATTTGGTTAACACAGCGGTTGCTGGCCTCACGACGGGTGCGATTTATCGTGCGGCTAGAGGGCCGAGGTCCGCTGCTATTGCCGGGGCTATTGGAGGGATTGCGGCGGCTGCTGCGGTGGCGGGGAAGCAGGCGGTTAAGAGATACGTTCCCATATAAATGAAATTTGGGTTTAGGGTGGATAAGGGGTTGGTGGGCTGTTCTTCTTTGGTTATGAGGTTGCTAGAATTGCCGTAATTCAATCTGCTGACTTAACATCTGCTTGATGCAAAATTTTGAATAAGTTTATTTTTGAGCCATTGGATTGGTTGTTGATGGACCAAACACTTCTGTATTGTTATCTTGTTGTTTATGCGATTTGATTTTCTGGTTATATTTTTTTTGTTTGCTGTGATTGAGGTTTGATGGGGAGAATTGTTAACGTGCGATACCATCATGCTAATACGTTGATTTGGCATGTTGCTTAAAATGTTCCGGGTTGGTGGTGCTGAAACCTGTAAATCTGTGTGCTGCAAAATTTAAGTTGCTTGCTTTTTGATAATTTCTGTAAATTTAGATTAATTGTTTCTGCTAATTGAAGATTATCTAAACATTGTTAGTGTTCTTGTGACGAATTTTGGTATAACTGTAAGATTACTTCATTATGATCTGAATGTCACGTGTTTTGAGTCACAAATAATCTCCTTGCTGGAGAGTTTCGTGCATTGGAAATGCCCCTTTATTTATCTTGTGGCACAATTTCACTTGCTGGTGTTTTTGGACTGATGACTCATGTAATATTCATGCCCCGGGTACTTATGCAACCTCTTTATGCTGTGTAAGTCCCATGCCTAGGATCATATAGCATTGTGGATACTTTTGTTTTACTTAACAGAAGAATAAGCATATAGCATCGGAATCACTTCCCAGTTGGTAATCATACCATGGATGATTGGATGTGTAGAAAATCCGGGCCCTCATGTGCACCCTAACTAATCTACAACATCCTGCAGGTATTCTTGAAAAAGACACCCTCATGTTCATCCTTCAGAATGTTAACACACGGTCTCTGACCATTATCCTGTATGTATATGTCTTCTTTCTCTTCTTGTTATACTGGTTTCATAAAATTCATTTTCCGCATGGGCACTTTTGGGCATATGAGTATTTCACTATCAGGTCTTCAAGGTTTCTCCTTCTTGTCATGCAAAAAATAAACTTCATATGAAAATACATGTATCTGTTTATAGGGAAAGATTGGTTAGGAAAGCACTTATTTGAAAAAAACTGTGTAACTTCGCTTTCATTAGACCATTTACTTCCTTTCTAATGCCATAGTCTCCATGTCGTTTCCTGCACTCTCCAATCATGAAAACTTTTGTCCAAGCGTACACGAATTCATCATTGAATCTTAATTGAGTCATGAGAAAGAGCCATCTAAAGATTTTGAGTCGTGGAACAATGAAAATCTAACATAAGAGTTGTAATGTACCCATAACAGCCAGAAAGTCAAATTCTGCGTAATGCATCAAGCGGACTGACTGCGGAGCCAAGGGTCCATTTTCCTAATTGTCTTTGCATTGTTAGTTTGTTACTAGCTTCTAGTTCTCTTGTTTGGCTTTCTTCCTCTTTTGTTTCTTTTTTTTTCTTTTTCTTATTAAACAATGGCATCAGGGATCAAAGCAAATAAAAGAGAGAGAGAGGGAGAGAGAGGGGCAAGGAGATGGCATTTGGAAGGAGACGCAAGGCAAAATAATTAGTCTATAATGCTATAACAAATTGTGCCATCAGAAAAAGACGAACAATTACAGAACTGAAACCATAGATTTCAATTCCTAAATATACTTGTGCTGACTTTAGAAGACAAGACATAACATCACTGAACTGAATCATTTATGGCACAATAGAAGATGACTCTCCATATCACTAATCTAACATGGGACACACAACCAAACAGCTTCCCCATAGGACTAGCAAAAGCCAGGCACTTGCTATGCATTGATAGACACTACGATCTAGTAATAGCCAGAGTACTTGGTTAAGAGTATCAGTTTCGGGATTCAAGCGAATTGAAAGTTCTCAACTCTACAGCAAAAATGGGATAAAAGGGAAAGAAAAACACCAAGATATTTTTCAATTTATAAGAGAAATCAAGAGTTTACCTGCACATACTTTTCATTATAGAACAACAACCGCAGCAATGAAGCAAAAACAAACTAAACAGAAGAGCAAGTTTCATGAAAATCATAAATTTGATACATTGTAAACGTGGGTCCATCCTATCATGATGATTCGACAAGGACCACAAATGTGCATCCAAGAATTACGTCTGGAATGTAACTTTGCTCAATTCAGTAAGCATGAAATAATTCCTTACTTTTCCCAATTATTTTTTGCAGTGCCATTCCTATCCAATGAGCACATCTTATATCATAACCACCAAGCTAGAGAGCACAACAAAATTTCTATCAAGTAACAATCTTCAGAATCAATGGAATAAACAAAAACAAGCAAAATGGTACAATAAAGTTTCAAGCTTTCACCTGCTCACTTGAAAAATTTTCACTTGCTCTTCACCTCCGCTCCACTCTTACCAGCAATAATGGCAGCCGTCGCCATATCCAAGAACAAACCATGTTCCACAACCCCTTCAAGCCCCGAAATCTCCTTCCCGGCGGCATACCCATCTCGAATCGGACTCTCAAAGTACAAATCCACAATGTAATTCGAGTTATCAGTGACGTACGGATCGCCATTGTCGTTCACTCTCAGCTTCGCTTCGCAGCCTTCTTCTTTAAACAATGATTTTAATCTTAACAAGTTGTGCTTCCAGCAGAACTGCACTACCTCCACCGGCATCGCCAGCTTGCTTCCCCCGAGACCCTTTACTAGTTTGGTCTCGTCGGCGACGACCACGAACTTATCGGACGCTGCTTCCACCATTTTTTCCCTCAGGAGGGCCCCGCCGCGGCCTTTGACTAAATTGAGATCCGGGTCGACCTCGTCGGCGCCATCGATGGCGAGGTCAATGTGGGGATGGTCGTCGAGGATGGAAAGACGAATTCCCAGAGAGCGGGCTTGCTCTTCTGTGCGTTTTGAGGTGGGCACGCCGACAATGCTTGTTAGTTCGCCAGATTTCAGTAGGTTTCCGATCTTGGCGACGACGAATGCGGCGGTGGAGCCGGTGCCAAGGCCAAGGACCATGCCGGATTTGACGTACTCGACGGCCTTGTCGGCGGCAAGTTTCTTGAGGTCATCTTGGGTGAGAACGGGTGCGCATTGGGCTTTGAGGGAGAAGAGCTTGGTGGAGGATGTGCGCAGGTAAAGGGATGGGGTGCGTAGGTTAAGGTGGTGGAGGGAGGAGAATGAGGTGGAAGGAGGGGATAACAGCGACAAGGAGGCCATTTCTGTGGGTAGCTTTCTTGATGGGGTCAGCGGTGAAGGAAAAAGAGAGTCCAGAGAGAGAGAGAGAGAGAGAGCAATGGCAGTGGGTTGTTGGATTCAACTCTAATCTTGTTGGGAGCACAGTGAAACCTTGGCATTTGGATTAAGTAGAGAAAAATTTAAGGACGTAATGGGAGGTAATGCGTAATTAATAGAGTGTAATTTAATAAAAAAATATTATTTATTTTTTAAAAATTAAAAATTATAATAATTTCCCTTTTTTTTTTATTAAAAATAAAAAGACATATGAAGTACTCTCTAACCAAGTTTTGTTAGAACAACGCTATCGTACTAATACGGACTATTGATAATATGTACTTTATATTCCATGAAGACGTGCAGTCATTTATTCATTCTGTTATTTTTATTTTTTTTTTGATAAATATAAATATAATTTATTTTTTAATTTTTCTAAAGTACATCACAACAATTCTAAATAAATTTGTATGTTGGTAGATGGAAAAAACTTCATAAGTTCTTTTAAGTCTATGATTTGTATATAAATTGTAGTGAAAATTGGACAGTAGGTTTCCTTTTCTCTGGAGCGCTGAACTGAGCACTCTCTCTCTCTCTCTCTCTCTCTCTATATATATATATGGGCTTTTATGGAGGTCCAGCCCAGAAGCTTTTGTGGTCTCAGCAGTCCAAATCCCTCTCCAACAAGGATTCCTCTTCCTTGTTGGTCTAACGATTACCGTAATCGATATTATAATAATAATAATAATAATAACAATCATGTTTGGGGTAATGTCTGTCTTGACGGTGAATCCATCTTTCCTCGGTTTTGTCTGTTTTTGTGCTCTGTTCTGCATCTTCTTCTCGTCATTCCAATAAACCATGGCTTCGGAATCGGCTAGTGCAATTCAAAGAAGCCAAGTATGAATTTCTTGTTTTCTTGTTGTATTCTCTTTTGGGCAGCCTTTTTTTTAGTTTTTTTGTTTTTAATCCCTGATTGTAGGTTTTCTTTGAGGTCAATGATGTGAAAGCTTGAAACTTTTTAAAGGGGTTTTAATGGGAAATCTTGGAATTTTTAACTGGGTTGTTGGAGACGATTGGAGTCTGTTTTGGGGGTATTGAACTTTTGTGGGTGATTCAGGTTGATCTGTTGGACTTCATTGACTGGTCTGGAGTTGAATGCCTTAACCAAAGCACCAACCACTCTCTTTCTAATGCCCTCAAGCAGGTATGTTGTGTGGTTTTTGGGTTTGTTTTTCTATTCCGTGTCAACTTCTTTCTTTTGTCTTTGAATATGATGATTTATTGGCTATGTTGGAAAACCATTTTTCTATTAGAGAAGCTCGTGGACTTGTGTCAAAGCCCTCAAAGGGCTTCAACTTGGTTTACATCCATGTAATTCTATCGTGTTGTGCGCATCTAGTTTGGCAGATGATAAATTTATTTGGCAACATCCCAATCCCAATGAGTGTATCCCAAGGAGAGTGACTTGGGATTGAAAGGGGGGATGGGAGAGCTAATGTGTTCTACATAGCTTGACTGTTGAAAGAAAAATGGAGAGAGAGGGAGATGGGCAGGACAAGGTTTTAATTGCCATAATTGCCTCTTGTTGGTTGTTCATATTTGAAAGTTCTGATTTTAAATACTTTTGTTCAGTTTCTCGAGAACTTTCTTGGAAACAAATTGACAGTGTTTGGATTTGTTTATGTCTGAAAACTAGGTACTCATTCATTGAGATGTGCTTGGACCTATCCAGGAAAAGTTTTAAGTGATGAAATTTATTCTGTTGCTTTTACACAATCATTGTTTTCCTTCTTCTTTTTTCCCCCTAATCAAGAAAGACATGATTTATGGTTATTCAATTGCAATAAGTTTACCTCTTGATTTATTAGGATTATAGAGAAGATGATGGCTTGAATCTAGAGAGTGATGCAGACGAGCAGCTACTGATTTATATACCCTTCAATCAAGTTGTTAAACTGCATTCTTTTTTTGTCAAAGGACCTGAAGAAGAAGGTATTCATTAATCTTTACCTTTATCCTGGTACCATGTTCCCAAAATTATAAACTTTCTTGCAGCCTACTGGTTTGCACTTTGCATCACAAAGCAAATCAGACTGATAAAGTTGACTTTAAATGCTCTGCCTAGTATTTTAATGTGTAAATATCTTTCCAGGTCCTAAGACAGTAAAACTTTACTCAAACAGGGAGCACATGGGATTTAGGTACTATTTAGCGATGGATATTGCAATTGATTCTTATGGTCACATAAATTGTAAAATGCTTATTTTACATGTTCATACTTTTATGATAATGCAGTAATGTCAATGACTTCCCTCCTAGTGACACGGTCGTTTTGTCCCCAGATAATCTCAAGGTATATGTAGTTTTGTTGTTATTAATTGCTTACATTCATGAACATTACATAATTAAAAACCATGCTATTGCAATCTTCAAGGCTATAAGTTGCGTCTCATTTTCCTCTTTGCAGGGAAAACCAGCAGTCTTGAAGTATGTCAAATTTCAGAATGTTCGTAGGTATGTTAAAAGACATTTATATAGAGTCAATTTCTATTTGTTCTTAAGATTGGATGGAGAAGCAACTGACCAATATGCTTTAACTCTGATCAGTTTGGCAATATTCATTGAGGACAATCAGTCAGGTTCTGACATCACAAAAGTCCAAAAGATTGCTCTGTTTGGAACAACGTAAGTTTGAATGAACTTTGAACTCTAGCTATTGCTTTCTTCTTATTTGCTGCCACAATTGTCTACCCAACATAAGGGCATACTGGGTCTCCAATCTAATGAATTTATGCTCTTAGTTCTTACCATTGTTTTTTTTGGTTTTTAGTATTATTATGTATGCATACTAGAAGTAATGTTCTTTTGCTGCATGATCTGTGAGCTATAATGCTGATGTAATCTGATGGCTGGTTAGGCTGACAAGAGTTTGAATTTCTACTTGCATGATAATGCCAAAGCATTTCAAGTTGTTTTAGGCAGGTTTCAATTGTGTACACAATTTGTATTCTGTTGATCTTTTCTTGAGTTGAGAATTGATCCTTATACATTTCTTTAGCCGTTAGTAGCAACAAGCAACTTACTGAAATGAGTGCATGTATTCTTTTTATGAAAAAAGGGGACAACTAATTCTTGTACCGAATTATTGAATGCTAAGGAGCCGGTGCAAAACATCCCAAGTTTATCCCTTGGAGACAGCTTTCAAGTTCTTCATGTTCTCTGCGATGGTTTCTCTGTAGCAATTTTGCTGATATGATTTGTGCCGAACTTTATTTTTTCTTACAGGGTTGAAACGACAGACATGAAGGCCTTAAAGAAGGTCGAGGAGCATTGAATCCCAAGGAAGAGGAATGGAGATGATGAAGCCAGGCAGTGTTTGTGGCCAATCTTCCTTTTCTCATTTATGAATTATACTGCAACATTTAAAAAGTATTAAAGCTTAGCTGCTGTTATTTCAACATTCAACAAATGTTAATTTTAATGTCTCATCTAATGGACATTTCCCTAGACCTGAGCGAACTGCTTGGCGAAACTATGTGAAGATGAAGCCCTTGCATTTGAAGCCAACACTGCCCCTTTGTGGTAAAATATAGCCTATTTGTTTCCAAATATACCTCATGGCAACTTTGAGTCTATTTTACCAATGAGGTGTAATTCACTCATATTAAGGTCGACTTTAAAATTAAAAGTGTCAAGTTTAAGTATCAGAATTAACTTAAAAGAGAGAGAGAGAGAGAGAGAGAGAGACTTGTATTTTTTAATCTACAGGTATCGACTAGATGCTAGATTTGTAGTTTTTTTTGCAGGGCGGGAATCTGTGGTGTCGAGGACTCAGTTGCCAATATTTCTTTACTGACTCCTGAGCAAATGAGTAATGCTTTAATGATATAGCCTGCTATTTGGGTGCAACATATTGCAACTGTTTTGCCAGCAAAAAAAAGAAAATACTAAAAAATTAAAAATTAAAAAACCATATTCGAGAGGGCTAGATATGAAGCTCCCTCAGTGCCAAGCTCCCTGCACGGTTAAATAATTACAGATAGCACTCTCCAATTCTGGATTCCAGGATTAGAATGCCGATCCAGAGAAACATTGGAATATCAGAATGCATATGGGAGATCAATGTCTATGAATGCTTGGACACAAAACTTAAGCAGTTTCCGCCAAGATTTCTAAGATGTAATTAAAGCAGAGCGATCAGGTATTCGAATCATGCCTACCACCATTGAAATAAAATTTGACCAAGCGTGACGAGTTCGCATTGACCGATGCATGGAAGTCTTCAGGTAGCTCGACCACTTACCTAATGGTGTTAAGAATTTGAACATTGTGTCAAAATTATTATTACTGTTATTCGCTTGCATTAGATTGACAACTTCCAAATCTTTTTTAATTTAGTTTGAATGGTTAGCAGATAAATTTTTTTTGCTGTTCTTCATAACTTGAAGCCGCGATGAGTGCTCCAAAGATCCTGGAAGATCTGGACAACTGCTTAACCCTCTCGACAAACATAGCTACATCGCAATGTCACCAAATCACCATCTAATCACAATATCATATTCAAAACTTTTAACCCAAAATATATGAACATATAGAAACTAGAAAGTCGTAGAAGTACATACTCAAAATATATAAATATGCTGAAACTAACATGTGGAAACAGCTCAAAATACATGAACACGTAGAAATCGGAGTGGGGTTGGTGACTAAAAATTTAAAAATTGAATGGCACCAGGCCTGGAATCGCACCCGGGTCTGTACCGTGGCAGGGTACTATTCCACCACCAGACCACCGGTGCTGGATACCCTGGATCTGATTGCAAGACCCTTGTGGAGAAATCACGAACCAAACTAGTGTCTTAGTCATCAACTCCAACTGGTGTGGAGAAGAGGATGAATGATCCAAAGAACGAGGGAGTATACATTCAAATAGCAGTGATGAAAGCAATTATATGTATCAAAATGAAGGAACCAGTTATATGTCAAGAATAGAGTAAGGTTGAGCTGCAGACTGACTTCATTTCATAACCAGAAAGAGAGTTTGTTCATTACTATTTTTTGGTTCTCAGGTTGAAATTCCTTAAAAGAAAAGGTAATATTTGTTAAAAAAGAAAGAATTACTTGTATAAATTATAAACACGAATTATATTTATAAAACTCTAATAAGTTGTATTTTTTAAAAGTTTATTATATTTAAAATATAAAAGAATAAAAGATAGTATAATTAAAATTCTTAATTTTTTAATTATAAAAAAATTATGATATGAAATTATATAATTTAAAAATTTATAATATTGAGTTAAATTTAATAATATATAAATTAAAAAATATTTAAATTTGAATAAAAATAAAAAAATTATTAGACTGTTAATTATATAATAATAATATATATTTTTAAATTTTTAATAGAGATTTAAGTTACTAAATGTACATTGATGGACGAGTAAGGGGCTCTATAAGGCATCACGTGCAATTCCATTTTTGCTTGTGGTTTGTCCCTTTGCCCCTCCACTCCCCTTCGCAGCCATTTTCACATGAGCGTTTCCTCTTAAAAGAGTCATTTACAAACTGCAAATTGGACAGCCAACAACATCATTCTGACAAATTCCTCGTAATTAACGTGTCCGTCACCGTCCATGTCAGCCTCCTTAATCATCTGCTCTAGCTCTTCATCCGTCAGTTTCTCTCCCAAGTTCATCATTACATGCCTCAACTTGCATCCAACGATCCCACCAAAAAAAAAAAACTTGTATTATTTTATTGATTAAGATTTTTCATTACTAACAATAGGAAAAAGAACAGTTCAATTCTATACACATGCAACTACCTTATTTAATTGGGGTGAGATTTGATATTTGGATTTTAAATTCACTCAGAAAATTTAAAAATATAAATAAATAAAAGACGGTCTCCAATTAAACGTGACAAGAAGAACATGACATGGGGGATGTATGACATGGAAAGTCAACCTCATTAGGTGAAACGCAGCCATCTTGATCTTCGTCGAAGACCTTGAAAGCTTCTCTCAATTCCTCGTCTGCGTCATTCTCCTACAACATTCCAATGTAAACATGTTAGATGTTAAGTCATAGTCCTTTCTTTTTTTTTCTTTTTTCTTTTTTTCTTGTTTTCCCTTTTTGTGGTTATTAATATGACTGACCTCCATTTTTCTTGCCATGAGACTCAAGAACTCCCAAAACTCTGTTGTCCCATCACCAACAGCATCAACTTCGGTCATCATGTCCTGTGATTCTTCTTCTGTTGGGTTTTGGACTATTGACTTCATTGCAGTTGCCAGTTCCTCAATGGTAAATGTGACCTGCAAATGCCATTGACAAAATCATATCTTGGTGCTATAATTGCCACGTGACAGATCCACTGTAGAACAGCTAATGTGACATTGGGAGATGAAGCTGTTCTGAACATGACTTGCGAGTTGAGAATAAGTCAATTGGATTGAGATCCTCTCAATTTGGTTCTTAAAGTCAATAAAGGTTTAAAACTCTTTGTTATACATGAATGGTGTGAAAGAAGACACATGGGTTTTCTATTCATAAAATTATAATTATGATACAGATTCATAATTTAAACAAACTTTCAAAGATTGTTTCATTGTATTATTCTAAATGATAACTTAGTTCCCTTTCCTTCCACTCTTTTTTTTTTTTTTTTCTGAAAAAGTTCCTGTAAATTTGACTGCAAGTTATCTTTCTTCTCTTGTTTCATTTTTTGGGACTATTTTTTATTTTTGGGTTAAAGAGATTTTAAATGGTCAATAATAACTAAAGAAGGTTGTATAAAAATTATACCAATATAAGTGTTCTAGATAACAACAATTAATAAAAAGTTCATTTAAGTATAAGTATAATTGTTAATAATAATGATAAAAAAAAAGTGTTTCCATCCGCACTACTCAATTCATAATAAAAGGCCAAAATTTCACAAATTTCTCACTTAAGCTAAGAACCAAACTGAGAGAAGCTCAATCCATGTTAATCAGTTAGAAATCAATGAATATTTCGAGTTTCTTTTCTGACATTACTAAACAAAAGAAACAAAGAAAAATTGTGCGCATGTTGTCTTCACGTAGAGGACTCATTCTGTAAGAAGACAACCAAGGACATGGTTTGTTTTCCAAGCTAGTTTCGGTCTCTTGAATCTTTCACTAACGTCTGATAAGTGTTGGGTAATTTTGTCATAATCTTAGTGATTCAGCAACGCAAACAAATTGGCAGCTACATTGGATCTGTTTTGTAGTCATTTGATTTTGTTAAAGTATGACTTGTTCAATAACCTACATAGAAACTGTTCAGTAGTAGTTTCAGGGTTTTCCTTTTGTTTTTTCTTGGCTCGAGAAGGACTCTATGTAAATATGTATCTTTGTCACCTTTGCTTCCATCAGAAGTTACTGCCGAATGGGTGCATGCAAATTCACTATACGATTTTAAATCCTTCTTATTTAACAAATAAAAAAAGAAGGTAAGATCTGTGGTTGTTTAATACGAGTGATGCATTGTTGGGAGAAAAAGAATTGAGGGTTAAAAATATTATTGTTATTCATTAATAAAAAAGAACAAAAAATAAATGCACCAGCCGGGAATCGAACCCGGGTCTGTACCGTGGCAGGGTACTATTCTACCACTAGACCACTGGTGCTGTTTGGTATCGTTATCATCGCTAGAAACCAACTGATTAAAGAAATTATAAGACTAGATGGCCGGCCCTTCTTTTTGGTTCTTTCTCCGCTTGAACATTGTAGCTTACACCCAATACCCCATCACTTTAACTTATAATAATTATAAGAAAAGATTAGGTAAATTGACACGCATATGAACATAAATCACTACATTACACTCTTACAACTGCAAATTATTGTACCTTTAATAGAAATTTCAATGCAAAATAAAAGTTGACTATCATACATATATGTCAAATAGTTATAATAATAATAACTCAAGTGAGTTTTCGTGTCAAATTGCGCATGCTTTAATTATAAACACCTCCCATTTTTTTCTGGCTTTAATCCTTGTCACGCTCTCCGCCTTAGAATCAAAACAATTGATCGTCAATGGAGTTTCCGTCTAGACTCGGCCTTCGTGTCTCTCTACGCCTTTGAAATGGTTCTCGTCTGTTGGGTCGGTTGGGGTTACCGCATGTCGTTCGGGGACGAGCTTGTGGATTTCCCTGGAAAACCCGAGGTTGCATTGGACGCAGAGTACTTGCCAGGGAAAGCGTTTGTGGGGTCGCTTGCATAACGTTGATTTTGACTGCAGGTGGGTTTAATTTTCTAAATTTCCATAAAATATGAGTTTCATTTCGGACAAATCAGAAAAAAAAAAGAAAAAACTTAAATCTGTTATAGTAGTCATGAACTCACATATACAATAGATTAAAAAAATATATAAACTATACTCAGACAATATAATTTTATCATAAGTATGCTTATATATATATATAGAATAAATTTTGATATCATTTTCATACTTATAGAAAAATATAAAAATATTATAATTTTTTAATTTAATAAAAATATTATATATTTAATAATATAAACAATATTTTTTTATATAATTATAGATATATAAATTTTATTAAATTAATTTTTATTATAATAAAATTTTAATTTAAATTAATATAAATAATTTGTAAGTAAATTTGAAGAATTCAACTTATGTAATAAGAAACACGTATTTTCACTCATCAATTAGACTAACTTAGAGGTTAAGTAAAAAAATTAATATGTGCATTAGATTTCTATCCTTCTCAACGAAGTTAATGACATTGTTAGTTCCGTGTCATGCAAGTCCCAAAAGAAAAAAAAAAAAAAGAAAAAGAAAAGTCCATTTCATTTATAAAAAAAAAAAACAACAAAAATAAAGAATAAGATACCAACTAACAAAGTGGAAGAAGGTCAACTACTTGGAAAAGTGGCAAAAGAAAGCCAAAAGCGGAAAATTTAATATGCACCGGCGGGGACGGAGGGCAGAGCGCACCGTGTACGCGTAAACACGGGAAATAATGCAACAACCATCTTGGTGTCCCCACATGCCCCACCAAATCATCAATTTCCCTCTTTAATTATTTCACAAATTTGCCCTTACTTTTTTTTAAATTTTTTTTTATTAATATAATATAGACAATTTTTTTTTAAAGAATAAATCACATTAATGTAATTTAAACATAAATAAATAAAAAATAATATATTAAATTATCAGTATAAATAATTATATATTTTTTTTAAAATAAATTTTATGATTTTGTTATAATTCGTTGAAAAATAATTTTTATTATTTTTAATGACAAATTTTAATTAATTTTTTTTATTTTTTTAATTAAGTTGTAGTTTCAAAATTATTTAAATTTTTATTGACTATTTAATTTAGATGTAAAAATAAAATTAATTGAAATTAAGTCCCACAAGTAGAAAGAAAAAGATAAAACTTTAGTTTACAATTAGTTTGCTACTAGATGCAATAATGATATTATCCAGCAGCAACAATAAAAATGGCTTGACTCCAAATTTAAACCTAATAATCTAATTATATTGGAAAAAAATTGAAAAAAAAATTTTAAAATTTTCTTCAATGGTAATTTCGAGATTGAAGGAACATCAAGACACTAAAATATAATAAAACAAATTAAAAAATAAAAAGGCCCAAGGGAAAAAAAAAAAAAAAAAAAAAGGTTTAAAACAGAGCCCCCAACGTTTGTCCACGCCAAGACCAGTTCCATTCTCCTCCGAGTTTTTTCGGTCGTCTCCAAAACTCCCTAAACTTCAACTCTCCTCGTCAAAATGTCGGACACAGCCATGACTATCCTGGACGGAAACAACCTGAGATCGCTCCACGTGTCTCCGCCGGAATCCGACGATAGCGTTTCTTTCACTGGAGCTCAGGTTCTTCATTTGGCAGAGTCCAAAGCCTCAGAGTCCATCTTTGGCCTCTCGTTGCCTCAAACTGTCAAGTCATCCGCTCTCAAACGGATCAACGTCGACGATGACGTCACTTTCCGGCAAGCAGAGCTCACCAGGGAAGCAGCAGCGGAAAAGCTCAACGCCTATCTCACCGCCATCGCCGATGAACTGAAAGGTATAAAGAAAATGTAATTTTATTTATTTATTTATGTTAAAGTTTTGTACTTTTCAGTGGAATTATCAAAAGATCTGATTTTTTGGGTTGTGGGGTTATGTTTTTGTGATTAGATAATCCATTAGTGGTGTCGATATTGGATGGGAACACGCTGCGGCTGTATTTGGAGGACGAAGATGATTTTGCGATGTTAGCGGAGAGTCTGTTCACTGAGTTGGATACAGATGATAAGGGGAAGATCAGCAAGAGTGAGGTTAGGAATGCACTTATTCAAATGGGAGTTGAAATGGGTATTCCTCCTTTTGAAGGTTTGCATCTGTTTCTTCAATTTTTTTGGTTGTGTGATTTGTTATGTTTTTCCTGAATGTGTGATCTTAAGTTGTTGGACTTGTACCCAACGATTGTCATCGAGTTGTATGAATCAGAGGTTCTAGTCCTTGATTCCGTATTGTGTTTGGTAGATACTCTAATTATCCGCCTTATTCATTGGTTTTTACAGTCATAAGTTTGAGATAACCACGACATTGAATTTCATTGATGATCATTGCTTTGTACGCTCACATTAATTCTGAGACTGGTTGCAGCCACAATGAATCTAATCCCCATAACTGGTTTTCACATATTATTGATTGTCAACACCATTTGTTCTTTCTCAGGAATATTTAATTTCACATAACTTAGTGTGATTTGATTGAGCAGAATTTCCCTTGCTAAATGACATCCTAAAGAAGCATGGAGCTGATGCAACAGAAGAGTTGGGTCAATCACAATTTGCTGAGCTACTCCAGGCTGTTCTACAAGATGTTGCAGAATCTTTGTCCGTAAATAATGTTGTTATCATCCGTAACATCAAAGTAGTTAACGGTTCTAAGATAACAAAGGTAAGATGTTGCTAGTATTTGTATCCTTGAAGTTAAGTTCCTCTCAAATGCTAGTATGCCTCTGCACAGCTGTTTATTGTTGTTAGCTTTTGACTTAGAAAGCAATGAGCCTTTGTTCTTCAAAATTAAAAAAGGCAATGTTTGAAAACCAATTATGATTGGCAGATTCAGCTCGGTAGGGTTGCCACTGCATGTGCGGTTCATATTTGGTCAATAAAAAGAAGAAGCTTGTCAGTTGCTGATTGTACCAGTTATCTGTTGGACTGCTCAATGCTTTTTGTTAGGAAACAAATTTTCATGGGAAAAAAAATCAACATATATCAATTCTTGTATTTTAAATAGAGAAATAGTTAAAAAAATATATTAAATCATGTCCATACATGGCTTTTCTGGTTGCAGTGATTGGGAAATAAATCAAGTAAGCAACTGTTTTATCACAATGACTTTATTGGCCTGACATGGATTAACTGATAGGTTTGGTTGCAGTCACCAGCGTTCTGGAGAAAAAAAATGCTCTTTTAAAAATGTTGATAGTCCTTCGTTGAAAAATCTTCTGATCTCTATGTAATGCCTATGCAGGTTTTGGCTGATGAGGAGCTATTGAACAACGCTGTTGGCCGGATACTGGGGGAAAATTGTGGTAGGAAAAATGACCAAAGTATTTTAGAGATAATCAGGGTTTTCCTGGAGGAAAATGGAAAAGAGCTGGGGCTGCCACCATCACAAGCCAATGAAGCTGTAAATCTTCTTTATGATGCAGTATTTCATGATGTGGCGGCTGGAAAGTATGCCACAGAAGAGGAACATGAATGTGGTGAATTATTGAAGGAAATCCTCGTTAAATTTGCAGAGCAACTTGAGGCCAATCCCGTTTACTGTGATCTGGATATTTAAGGGAAGCACACAAGTTTTTTACCTTGTTCACTGTTGTTGGCTGAGGTGGAGTTGGTATTTTTTTTGATGCAGCACTACATTACTGTTATGTTGAATTTTAATACATATTGGCCCCAATTTTAAAGTTTATCAAACATGAAGATTGTTTACACAGACAAAAGGAATACAGGTCCTGTGTTTTATCTGTGGTACGTTTGCCTGTCTGCAACATACTTCAATGTGATTAAATGGCCCTTTTTGAGGGCTGATTGAAACAATCTAAGATCTTTAAAACAAATGAGTACTTGCCTCCAGATGTACTGTTTACCTTTGCTCTTTTACTAATTGATTTGGATGCCATCCAATTCTTGCATCTTAGTAACCTGGAGAATGATCAATTTTAACTCAAAGCTGCATGATGGCTCTGTTCTTATGCCACGTGGGTGGATCATCTATACGCAGCCCAAATGTTGGGCTGCAGGCTAGACAGGATCGTAATCTCATAACCCATTATCCTTCAAGCGGTTAGTGGTTCTTCAAACCAGGTCTAGAAATGGTAATCGGATGGTGAGTTGTGCTTTAAACAGACCCACTTAAACCTCATCTTCTTCCTCTACGAACTCTTCTTTTACCATCTGCAAATTATGCACGCAAGTTGTGTCAGAAGCCCTGCTTATCAGCTACAATTTGAACTTATGCTTTATGCTCCGTCTTGTTAATCAATGATCATAATTAAGCAACGAGACAGTTTTTGTGAGCCTCCCTCCGTCCTGGTCGGTAAACCCAAGTTAATATAATATTTCCATTTTTATTGGATGTCCATTTCAGTCGCTAGCTAGCCAGGTGAGGCAAATTGCAGAAACATATGATGTGCATTCCTGTAGCAGGCCTTATATTTTATGGTAATTTGTCTCGTCAAAGGCCCCACAAGTAGGGACCAGATGGCCTACCATTAATAACACTGCTGATTATATGGCTACTGCTATACCTTCCAAATACAGAGTAATAGCATGGCCAACACTTCCTAATCCAGGCTCTCACCTCCCAGGTGATAGTAAACCATTCCATTCACAGCAAGCAAGCTCGCAAATCACATCACAAGAAAGAGCACGAAATTCAAAATGTAATTCATTATCCACCAATGTCAAGAGGTTGAGAAGGGAAATACAAAGATTATTATAGCTATGACATAGAACTAGACCAGATAGTAGACTTGATAAAATGGAAGCTAACTAAGCTTCCCAAATTTCACCAAACATGTGGCAAACTAGGTACCAAGATATTAGTTCATCCTGCTACCGGCCCTTACCTATATACTGCCTTCTTATTACCCCCAAAACCATAGACATTTCCCTTCAAATTTTTGTTCCTTTTGTATGGTTGAGATTGAAGCAAAATGTGATAACCCTTCAGATATTATGGCAGAAAACTTTTGATCCGATGGATTATTGCAGCTACAGCTACCTCATTCTTTGCCATCTGCAGAGCGTAGTGAGCCCAATTGAACAGGTGCTTGAGTTCCCACCACCTTAGATGATCCATAAATGGAAATATCAAGTCCTTGAGTCTTCTCTTTCTCAATTTGTTCCTTGATCCAGAAGTATGTTATTCTCAGCCCATCCTGCAATGTAGTATTTCAGACTTGGTTTTCATAAAGAAGCAAGCCAGTAGAAAAGCATGAGCAGCAAAAAGGTCTCATCCCAAAAACAGATCTTGTCACATAGGTACCTTCAGCTTCATTGTAGGAGTCCAACCAAGCTTTTCTTTGATTAATGTGTTGTCAGAGTTGCGACCACGAACACCTTCAGGGCCTGGAATGTGATGGATAGGGTGCTTCTTGTTCTCAAAACTGAGAACAATCTCAGCCATCTCATTCATGCTAACCATCTCATCACTTCCAATGTTCACGGGCTCGCGGAAGTCAGACTTAGTCAATCTGAACCAAAATTAAAAAACTTAAGGACTTTACATTTCAAAGCAATTTTTTTTTCTTTTTTGCAGGGTAATAATAAATAATTTGATTAACAAGCCTAAAAACACAAACATCTCAACGTGTGCAGAATGAACATAAAATGACTACCTAAGTACACCTTCAACACATTCATCAATAAAAGTAAAGGATCTGGTTTGTTTTCCATCTCCCCACATCTCAAACTTATCAGTGGAAGTGAGGGCCTTTCTACAGAAAGCAGCAGGTGCCTTCTCCCTGCCACCTGGTTAAAGAAAAACAAACCAAAATAGGTGGGATATCTTAATAAGCAAAAATCTCATAAAATCCAAGACTCAATGAAACTATAAACTGTCTGCAACTAACTATTAAGAGCTCACCTTTCCATGTCCCAAAAGGACCATAAATGTTATGGAACCTTCCAATACGGCATTCAATTCCAAAATCCTTGGTGTAGTGCTTGCACAGCTCTTCTGTTGCTAGCTTCTCTAGGCCATAAGCATCTTGAGGCTAACACACAATTTCATGGATAGCACTCATTATCTCTCCATTATATACAAGTCACGTGTAATCAATTGATTTGTAACAAGTCTATAATTTAAAAGGGCATAAAAAAAGAAAAAAGCTAATTTGCTTTGTGTTTAACCACCAACAGCAACAAACCTCAGCAGGCCAAGCATCAGATTCCTTCAAGCTCACATTAGTGTCTAGCTGCTTAAATTCAGGGTAAATACAAGCACTAGAGGCATAGAAGAACCTGCAGGACACAAATTTTAGACTTTTAGAACATAAAATAAGAAAATGCAACTGTAAAGTAAAAAGAACTTTTGTAAGATTGATGATCAATCTCCAGGGACTAACCTCTTAACACCAGTGACTCTGGATGCTTCGAGCATGTTGAAGCTGATCATTGTGTTGTTATACATAATGACAGAGTGGTTAGACTGAATGAAGCCCATCCCACCCATATCAGCAGCAAGGTTAAAGACATGGTCTGCACCCTTCGTAACCTTCCAGCAATTATCCATGACCCTTAAATCGACAAGATGGAATTCATGACAGAACATTTCTTCTGTCATATGTTCATTCTTCTTCCAATCAGATGCAATAATGTAATGGCCCTCACATTTCAAACGGCGAGCAATGTGAGAGGCAATAAAACCACCAGCCCCAGTAATTGAAATTCGGAGCTTTTCAGTTGGCCAATAAGGTTCCCTCTCAAGCTCATCATAAGTGTAAGCTCCATAGTTGGTTCCATCAATGTCTCCCATCCTGCACTACTCAATTATCAGGAGATTAAGTTCCATCTTCCAAGGATTATTTAAAGTTGTTAAAAACAAAACCCATGATGGCAGGCGATACACCACATGCTTCACAAGAAAATACGCAAAGACAGGAATTACAATCCCACAAAATATATCGATTAATGCAAAATCTATTCTGCAGAGACAATAAAAAAGAAACATAAATATGACGATGATCATTGACAAAATTTCCTACCCAATAACCACAATTCTAGTTCCAGAGTATTGCAAAGACAACAATTCTACGACGGAAACGAAAACCAAGATTTGCTAGAAACGCCTTTTAAGACAGGCAGAAGAATGTGTTGCCCAACAAAGAAAAGAACGTTCTTTTGGACAGAACACAAACATATTAAGGATCCGCAAATCACAAAACGAACACCTTTGAATTTTAAACCGAAAGCCCCACAGAAGAAACAGCTTTAACAACGAAAACGTGCATATTAATCACAACAAAATGAAGAGAAATTTGAGTTAGACAATGGACCCCAAAAGTGCCAAGCTGAGATTTTTACCTTCAAAGACTGGAAATTGAGTGTCCAGAGATACGAGAATCAGAGAAGATGACAATACAGACAGAAGAGGCTTGACGACAAGAAACTATGAAGGTTGTGTTTTAGAAGGCTGCAACGTTAGTCTATGCTATTTATAGGCCCAGGAGAGAGAAAGAGGGGCAAGACCATCCGTTTCCCTTCCGTTGTTGTACTCACATGTTACGTTTGACTCTGTTCGAAAAAAGAATAATGTACCGCTGCTAATAACTTTTTTATTTAAAAACGTGACGCTGATAAATTAAGACGGATTTAGAAAATTAAGAATTATTATCTCAAATTGTTTAATTGATTAAGAAAAGGAAAAAGGCACCTTATAGTGTTAATCGAATTACGAATTATTTTGATTTTAAATTTTTTAATTATAAATTGTAGGCTTTTTCAATTAAAATAGGTTAAATTTTTAAAAAATTAAAAATTATACTAATCTAGAGAGATTGTACACTAATCTATCTCTACGAATACAAATTAACCAAGTTGGTAGGTCTAATTTTTAGATTTTTTTTTTTTTAAATTTATAAAAAGATTCATGCAACAATAAGTCATACAATAGAAGACAACACTCCGCCATGTCAAATTTTCACTAATTTCTCACGAGGCAATATCAAGAGAGAAAAGAAGAGCTCAGATACGCACGGTAACACTGCGCTCGTAGCCATGATTGCTGGTGAACATGGTCCGTATGGGTGCCACCGTTTTGCTGGAATATTATCCTGGAAATTTATACAAACTTAGATGTGGAGGTGATGCCGGATGGTCTTCGATTAGACACTTGTGGTCGTTTACGCACATTATTTTCAATTAACATGACATTTGCTTGGGTGGTATGGCCTACTGGTGACTTACCTGACTTCTGGTCATAAGGATGAAGCTTTGTATCTGTTCATCTTCTTTACTAAATTTAATTTTGCACTCAGAAACAACAGTTCCAGCAACTGAAGACGCAATCAAGGAATTCACCTCCAAGGAAGACATTGCTGCAGTCTTGATCAACTAATGCTTAAGTTCATGCCACATGTTATTTTTGTCAAAAGGTTAACCAGTCATTGATCAGCGTAAATAGGACTGTCCAATGAGTATATCCTAGGTTCCTGTCTTCTGGGCTGTTGCCTAGAGTTCCTGTGATTTTATTGTAATAATGAAAGCCATGCATTTCAGTTGAATTTGTTGCTGAATTCTAAATTCTCCTGCCCCCCCCCCCCTTCCCCACTTTTTTTTTTTCAAATTTTCAGGCTGCCAACATGATTAGGTTCCTAGTGGGCAGTTCCAACAACCCAATTCCGGCAATTTAACAGATTCCTTCCAAGGACCATCCACATGATCCTGCTGATGATTCTGTTCTTTCGCGGGTGAACTTAATGGTTGAGGCCTTGTGGGCAAAAAATACCCCACATGTCAAGAGCTGAGGTTGAACACAATGCTTTTCGTGCCCGACAAAAACAAGCCAATCAAAGCAAAGATTGCAGGGGTAAAGCGGATGTTCAATCTGGTCTGTACCAGATTAGGCCATCAAGGGAGAAGTTGAAAACTTTTTAAGAGATAAGAACGGATTTATTATTATTATTATTTAATACTCTAGTGGATACAAGCAAAGAATCATGAAAACATTTGGTGGGGTCCAAATTTAATTTTTGAATTAAAATGTCAATCTCATCATGAAATGTTATATTACTGCATTTAATTCAAATTCTTGTTTTTTTTTTTTTTTTTAAATGGAGTCCCCTTGAAATATAGTAAATTATAATAAAAATATGTTGGTAAGTTTTAGATTTGATAATTGCTGTGATCGATTATGCAGATAGTAAATTTTTTTTATTGAAAAAGTTAAACTAAAGTGTTAACAGTTAATTTTTAATTTAAATTTAAATGAATAATAATTAAATATTTTTTTGAACTCTCATAAAAGAGAAAAAAAAAAATTAATGCCGGTTTGTCCTCTTTACACGCCAGTGCATTCTCAAACAAATAAAACAGAGAAAATTTAATGCTAAAAAAAGCTTAGATTTTGAACAGCATCAGGTTAAAAAAAAAAAAGAAAATTGACATTTTATGGGAGGTTGCTTTTAAAGGAGGAAAGGTTGTGGGACCACAAGAATCGTTGGCCCACTACAACATGTGGGCCCACAATTCCGTATTTATCCGGAACTGAGCTGCCGCTTCCCTCGGACTCGGACGGCCGTCCAGTGCTGGCCGCCAGAGTTTTGGGAAGAGTCGTCCATTTCTATCCAACAACAATAGCCAGACGAAGAGAGGAGATTTTATTCTGTGTGCCTACCCACTTACGTACCTACTAGCATTTCATTGGACACTAATATTTTTAATTATAATTTTACCAAATATTCCAACATTAATCATGAAATTAATCCTCCTAGCTTTTGCCAATAACCAAAAGAATTCAATTCAATTATGAGAAAAAAAAATAGTTACAAAAATTTTGATTTATAAATGTCAGGATAAATAAATTTATAATGTATTTTTTTATTTTTTAAAAAAATTTGTGCACATTAAAAAATAAAAAAGAATAATTCTAAGATGATTAGGTTGATTATAATTTAAAAATTGTATGATAAAAATCATTTTCAAGAAGCTTTCCTCACCCCAAAAAATATATTATTTCCATGAAATTAAATTTCCTTTTGGAATAAACCTTTTGATTATTTCATGAACAAACTCATCTTACTCAAAAAAAAAAAAATTCATTTAATAGTAAATCGACTTTGAAATTTAAATCTAATATCGACCTATGAAATTTATTTCACTAGCAAATTTAAACTTAATTCAAATAATAATTAAAACAATATATTAATTTTTACCGTCTTGATGTAGGGACCACCAACAGGAGGAAGGATTCATGGGCTTTCCAGCTTTCCCACACGATGCAAATGCGAGATTTTCTTCCTTAAAAAAAAAACAAAAAAAATTGTCCCACATCACAGAGTGGGACCCACATATTATCCAGTTGCCACTTCAAACCCACGTCAGACCACCGGGCATTTTGAAGGGGAGTCGGTATATTTTTAGTCATAAATCTCTCTAGCCTTTTTTTTTTTAATAATAATAATAATTCTAATCGTTTTGGTTCATTTTAATTTTATTTTAAATATTGTAATTTTTTAATTAAATTTAATTAATAATAAAAATTAAAAAAATTATTTATTATATAAATTAATTAAATATATCAAATATATATTAAAATTATATTTTTTTATTTAAATTACTCTTAAATATAAATTATTATTATTACTATTTTATATCAAATAAAAATGAAGAGAAGGAGAAGGAGGGAGAGATGATTTCGAGGACTAAGAGGAAAAAGAAGTTGGTTTTGATTTGAAAGGTAAGAAGGAAGAAAAAGAAGTAACGATGATATGTAGTTAAAGTTGATTTTGAATAAAAAATATATTTTAAATAATTTTATTTTTTATTTAATTAATATTTATTTTATTTATTATTTTTTTATTTAACTTATATACATATATATTTAATTTTTAATAATTTTTTATTATTAATTAGGTAAGATTAAAAAAATATATATATTATTTAAGGTCAAATTAAAACGAGTATGACATTTGAGATTATATTAAAAAAAAAAAAGAGACTAAAAATATACGTCTCTCCCTAAAATAGGCCACCAAATCCTTATAAGAATTTCAGACACAAACACAAAACATTTTACTACAAAGGACAATGGATGGGCTGTTCACTGTCGAGGAAATCTCTGACCATTTCTGGTCGACGCATTCTCCGCCTCCGACGCCGCCGCCGACGGGGAAGCTCGATGACTCTTCTTCCAGAATGAATCGCAGCGAGTCCGAGTGGGCATTTCAACGGGTTATCCAAGAGGTGTCCGCCGAGACGGTGGCCTCTGACTCCTCGCGGCAGTCCTCCTCGGCTGGAAACGAAGTCGTTGAGATCAAGAATCTAAGTTCCTGCGTTAAAAGTAATGGGAGGTCCGGTACTGGTCCAGGCCCTTTTAATGTCGATGCCGCTGCCGCTGGCGCTGGCGGCGGGGGGTCCCCTTCGAGTATTCCGGTGGATTCCGAGGAGTACCAGGCGTTTCTTAAAAGCAAGCTCAGCCTAGCTTGCGCTGCTGTAGCTTTGTCTCGTGTAAGTACTTTAATTTAACGTACGTAGTTCTTGTACATACTTGTCCGTGATATGTATGCATGTATGTATGTATGTATGTATGTATGTAGGATTGCATAGATTAGTGTGTAGGTTGGCGTGTGAGTTTTGTTTGGCTCTTCTGACAGGTTTAGGATGATGGGAAGTTTGGATCTTTGTGTTTGTGCGGTGGGGCCTTGGGAAATGGGGCTGTTTGATTCTTGTTTGGTAACTATGGTTATCCGGTAAATAGGGAAGAGAGATAAAGAAAAATTTAGGAACTTTGGTAACTTTGTATGTCTTGTTTGGTAACTTTGTCTGAAGTACATATGTTCTTTGGCCCAAACATTTTGACAGGGCTAATTATTGATTAAACTTTATACACACACACAACAAAATGATGCAACATTAGTATTTTTTTGGGTTGGCTTGTTAGTTTCATTATCTTAAACACCATTCTTTTTGCCTCTTTTCCTTCAAAAATGTTGTGGGAATGGCATTGTGAAGGGGTTTTTTTTTTTTTTTTTTCCTACTTTTTGACAAATAATAAAATCTCCAAACGAAATCTGTCTGTGGTTTGGAGATTTTAAGGGACTGAGATTTTGGCTGGTGGACATTTTTGGGATCTTTGTGAAACAAATCTGACCCGGTTACTCACTACTATGAAGGAAAGCAGCCTTTGCTATTCAATCAAATGCCCTTTAAGTCAATCAAAGGCCAGGGGCAAGTTAGGCATGAACTTTATCGAGATATGGTTGCTTCAAGCTTTGTCTAATACGGACGCAAAGAATCCACTAAAGTTTAAAGGGCGCAACATTTTTTATATGACTTTGTACGTTAGGCTTCCAAAGATGGGAAACAAAAGTTTTACAAGCTATAGAGGGAAGCCTATCTGGAGATTTGAATAAAGGGAAGAAAAGTCCATGGGCCCTTTTTGCTCAGAATGATCAATTCTCAACATCAAAGCTAGAATTATTAGACGAAAAATAGGGTTGCGATATCCACTTATTTGGAGTGGTTCCAAAATCCAAGAGCTTTAGATTGAATTATATTGTAGAATGGCATGAGATTTTAAATGCAAAACCTGATTAATTTGTCTTTTTTCGTGATGGCCTGTTGATCTGGAAATGAAGGTTAATGGAGTAACCAGAAATGGCTAGGTATTACCATGATGTAGTAAAGTAAGAGTGTGAACGAGGTAATATAGTAAGTTTAAGAATTTGTGTACAGAAATGGTGAGTTATGATAAGTAATAATCATATAATGTTTATGATAAAAGTTCGTGCACTGAGAATGCCCTTTCATCATGTTCAGATTTTTGGACTTGTGATTATTTTGAATGATTTTTCTATGTTATCTAATATTGGTTCCCTGCTGCCACTTATTTTAATCTCTTGCTATGAATTTCTTCTGCTCGAGGCCTGAGATCAGTAGAACTATGTTGTTTTGTTAGCTTTCTTACCAGCTACTTATTCCTGCATAAAAAAAAATGGTGAAGGCTTTTGATGGTATTTTCTGCCTAATTTGAGTTTGTTTCAGTCTACTTAATGGATTCTGTTCTTATGATTAGGCATCATTTTTGACAACACAAGAATCTCATGATGGGGCTGACTGTGGATTGCATGCCCCAAATGCTTCACAATCGCAATCTCATGCTCCTTCTAAAGGTTTGCATCTTCATATCTATAAATTTAGAAAAAGACTAGATATGGTTGGTAAGTTGTGCAACTAGAGCCATAATCATTGAGCTGAACAACTCCCCTACTGGGAAGTGAAATCAGGAAACTAACACTGCTGTTGGCTAATGAAGATGTTTACACTCCTATGCTATATGTGGCATGTGCTATATAATAATTAGCTGCTATTTTGCTTTTGTATTTTAGCAAAATCTGGACAGATAGCATGGCATTGAGCATATCTCAATTGACTGGTATATTCTACTCTTAATTGTTGTGCTTTTTTCCTTACCATAGAAGATAAGGATGTTAATGGATCGTTAGGTATTTCTCCCTTACCTGCTACACAAAAGATGCCCAGAGTCCCCATCAAGCAAACAACAAGTGGCTCATCCAGAGATCAGTCAGAAGATGATGAAAATGAATGTGAAACTGAAATAACAGAGAATATGGATCCTGCTGCTGCAAAACGTGTAAGGAGGTAACCATTGTCTCTGCTGTTCCAATCACTTGAATAAGTTTGATTCTCTTGGACATTGAATAGCACAATTTTGCTTCAAACAGTCATTAGTAAAATATTTGATGCATAGGATGACACCTGAAATATACATGTGGATGTTTATTTCTGTTCTTTCTGGTATTGATGGATCAATTTTATGCTTTGGATATTTATCTTGTTGATTTGATTCCTGAAGATAATTTGTGGTGTCACCCAGAATGCTCTCAAATAGGGAGTCAGCCAGACGATCAAGAAGAAGAAAGCAGGCACATTTGGCCGAACTTGAGACACAGGCATGGTTCTTTTTAGTGTCGACTTTCTTTCATTTCAAATTTTTCATCTCCCATGAAAACTAAGCATTATTCTTCTTCAGGTTGCTCAGCTGAGAGTTCAAAATTCTACCCTACTGAAGTGTCTCACTGAAATTAGTAAAAAGTACAATGAGGCTGCTGTGGACAACAGAGTTTTAAAAGCTGATGTGGAGACATTGAGGACAAAAGTGAGTGTGCTTAAATTTTTTGTCTCTAATTTGTCTGTCTGCCATGTTGATGGGCATTCTCAAAATCTGATTCCCGTTCTAGTGTTTGCCAAGCAGTCACCAGGACTTATGAGCAGATGCTGATACCATGTGGTTGTAGGCTCATATTTCTTTCTTCAAACACAAACATGCATGCGTGCATGGATGATTAAGGTGTGATCAATACATAGGCTGTAACGCACAAGTCCTCGTGTGTTTGCATGAATTCATGCTGAACTTTTTGGTGTACTAACTGTAAGAGGAGAAGAAAGCTGATAATGTTTTTTCTGCCCCTATTCTGATGATTGCTGACTCAGGTAAGGATGGCTGAAGATACAGTCAAACGGGTAACTGGGTTAAATCCCATGTTCCAGGCCATGCCTGAGATGTCCACAATGAGCATGCTGTCATTTGATGGAAACCTTTCTGAAACATCAGAAGATGCTGCAGTTCCAGTTCAAGAGCCAAAACACGACTTTTATCAGCCTCCAAATAATCCCATGTCCACCAATGATTTGAGATCCAATAACAGTTTGGCAGAAACCTCTTCGGCTGAAAATGTGCAGCCAAATTCTCGAGCACCAGTATCAGTCAGTAGCAAGGTGGAACGAACAGCTTCTTTGCAGTGAGTGGCTAGCTTGGAACATTTGCAGAAATGCATCTATGGGGTTGCAAGTTCTTATATGCCACAGTCCAATGGGAGGTAGGAGTAACAACACAAAGACACTCCAGATGTGAAGAATTTCCTGATGGATGTCAAGAAGCATTGGTTGTTATTTGTTTAGTCTATTGTTAAACGCTTGTTCAGTGAAAGGGTTTTTTAAACCTTGAGTTGATCATGTGCTAGCTTGCTGTAGAACAACACCCTTTTAACATAGTTGTCAGATTTTTCCAAGGCTGTTGTTTGTCTCATCGTTTCAGCACACTAGACGTCCATATGCATGTCTGGTAAAGATATTTGTACACGGCATGGTTGGTTGCTGAAGCTATAAATTGGCTTCTCCTGACATGCATTAAATCAATGGCTGGTCTAAATTTACCTCATTCATATTCTGGGCCAACATGAATCTGACTGTCAGATACATCAAGAATCTCTAGGCAAACCAATGAGTCTTAACTAATGATACTGAAATCATCTTTAAGAGCTAAAGTTTTTGAGTTCAAGTGTCAGCCAATTATACAAAAAATTGGAAACAAAAAAAGTCCAGGCAACATTTCATATGACTTCCTGTTTTCTGTTTGACCCAAATTGTATCAGACTGAAGGACAAAATAAATTGGCATTCTCCTTTAACAGAGAAAAGAAAAATATACTCAATACTCATTTGCTAAGGTATCTCAAGAACATTATATTAACACTAAAATCAGTTAATATGAAAATTTTTTATATGGAGTGGTGAGCAAATATTTTCACTCGTTGACCTTTTTTTTTTCTATCTCTTTAGAATAGGACCTCCGGAAACAAAATTTTCTTCATTGTTCAAGAAGAATTTGGGAAAGAGCACGAAGAACTACAAAAGTTCAAATTTGAAATTTCAACAACCCATCCCCCCAACCCAAGTAAGAAAAAACGAAAATAAATTTTTCCCCACGATTTTTGATATTGGTTGGTCAATAAATATATCTCAGAGCTGCCAAAAAGATTTAAAACGTGGTCAAAAATCCAACCGTCTCCGTCCGCACCATATCGCTGTACCAATCTGATTTTCCATCCCCCGTGCTGCCTTAGGCCGACAACTAACCCTCAAAAACGAAAATCTCTAAAGCCCCACTAAGCCCAAAAGATCTATACAGAACAAAACTATGGAGATCTCATCTATGTCTCTGTCTTTCTTAAGACCCCCATCTTCTCTTCCCTTCTCCTCTTCTCACTCTACCTTTTACAACAGCACTGCGTTCTTTAACAGAACTAAGAAGTCCTACGGCAATTCTCTGATTCTGGTCAAAACCAGATGTATAGAGCAGAGAGCCAAAAAGGGTCTCACTTGCAACGCTTTGTTTGGTCTGGGAGTCCCTGAGCTTGCTGTAATTGTGGGAGTTACTGTTCTGGTTTTTGGGCCCAAGCAGCTGCCTGAAGTGGGGAAGAGTATTGGCAAAACTGTTAAGAGCTTCCAGCAGGTTGGTATTTTTATCTGGGTCTATTTGATTTCTTATTGATTTGGGGAAAGTTTGGAGCTTTATTGCTTGTTATGCCAATAGATGCTTCAGGGTAGAGGACGAACTTTGAAACATAATTCAATTTGAGTCAATTATTGGTTTAAGGTTCATCGAGTTCATGTAAGATTTAGTATTGAAAGCAAGAAAAGAAACCAAACGGAAGGAAAATGTCTTATGATTTCCTTTTGTTATTTCGTTTAGCACCTTAGTTCCAATGAAATGAGGAGCTGAAATGGTTGGCGGATAGATGAGCATCAGGCTTAATTTTGGGAGAAAATATAGCTGTGTAAAAGAATTGCAACATTGCAGCTTTACGTGTGTGTACCATTGAATTTGTGATTTACATGGAATGACCTACTATTATCCCAGTATTTTTGGTATGATTCAGCTGAGAGGAAATTTATGATTCATGGGTCTTTCCCGTTTGTTATTCTTCTGTAAAATCCTAATTTTCTGTACTTGATGCTTTTTTGTTATATTCATGGCAGAATGGGTCGATTGGTCTAATTTCTATCTTTTGCAGTTGTGCTTGTTTTGAATTTGGTGTGGATATTTGTATTGTCAGCGTGAAGCTCTTTTCATTTGTTGTATGCATTATTCTTTTGCTTGATGAGATACTTGCATGAATCAAAAGAAATTAAGGTCATTGGCAACTCATGTTTTGCTTATTTGGTAGTTTTTTCTTTCCCAACAAATCAATGAGCCTCTTCTTGGCTATGTTGAAATTTAAGATATGTATAAAGTTAGGAAGACAAGAATTTTGGGTGATTGGCAGCATTTGAATTTTGGAACACAAGTTCCCAGCTATGCATTGGGTTCCGTTTTACACAATGTCAATAAACCATCATCATGTCCATGTGACTACTGTGCCTTCATGCCATTGCTTCAGCAACTGACACAATGCCTTGACTGGCGACCCACTCTGGAGAGCCACAGCTTGCTTTATTGTAGAAACACACACAATATCTTACCCCTTCCTAGGCGGAACCCCACTAAAATTGCTTCCATGCCTGTAGCTGCTGACCAACATGTTTATCATCACCTCCTCTTTAGACTTTCAACATAGCAGCATGTATACAAGCTGAGCCCTGCCATATGATTACTGGCATAGTTCTTATGTGTGTAGGTATAAGTAGTTGATCCAGTAGAAATCTGCAAGATGGCCAACAATGTCATTGGTTTCAATATCCCTCAAACTCTTTAAATTTATGTGAAGGGGTCAGGTCTGTACATGTATATCTCACTCCAAGTGAGCCTATAAACAGTGTTATACAGGTTGTTTTATTGTCATGATCAATCTTAATACCATTCCTTCCTTGGTAGGTTGTTTAAAGTGTTTTGGGCTTTCTCTGCCCTTTTATTATCATGCCCTGTTTCTTCTGGATGAATCTTACCCCTACCGCAGAAATAATGAGTTGCTATAAACAATCCTTTAAACAGATGTTTGGTAGAGAGACCTGTAGAAATAATAGTTTTCATGTTCTGTTGGGCGGTACCAACTGGACCTGGTATTGCTGAAAATGGAGGGAGCTTGTGTGGAGATTCCTCAAAACTTCAATCCATTTAAGCTGAAAAGCATTTTTGAATTTACTAATTTGACACAGGATATCTGTCTATATTCTGCAAAACAAAATTTCTCTGGCTGCAGAGCTTTTCCCAATAAAAATCTGTAATATTGAGTGACACAATTATACATTTGTGTGCCTGCAATGCCTGTGTAACTTGTCATTCTCAGTTTTCATTGTAGACTTCCGTATGGTCAAAATTAAATCTTGCTTCCCTGTAATCATTGACATGCAGCCTGTGCAGACCAGCATGGACTGTATCTCTGAATTTTTTCTGGGCTGATTGTCATCACAATATTATTATACAAATTGTTAGAACTAATGCACTTGGTTTCCAGTTAATGGACCTCAGGAGCTTGTGTTATGGGTTTGGATAGCTTTTGTTTATAGAGACTAAAATTTGCTTTGAATTCTACTTTCAGGCGCATTTCTTGTTTGCTCTAAGCTGGTTGCAATATGAATTGCTTTTTTTTTTTTGATGCATAACGTTGTATGTATCATACAAGAATCATGAAATTTTCTGAAAGTATGGTTGTATGTGTGGAGAGAGCAATTGTATGCTTCTTTTTGTTATCTGTTTGTAGAAAGTGTTAGCAAGATGCTCAGGAAGTAAGTAATTCATGATCATGTAATTCACTTATTGACATCAACTGCCAAGCGAAATACATTTTGTGAGTCATAGGATGTGTTTCAAATTATGCGGCAATCAACAACTTTTCTCTCTCAAGCTTCTATGTTTGAATGCCATCAATCAAACGTGCAAAAATTATGTGTTGTCTGTTACAAGATTTTGAAAATTGCTGAATAATGTTAATGTATATTCACATGTACATGATTGCTGTAAATTTTGCAGGCTGCAAAAGAGTTTGAGTCAGAGCTTAAAAAAGATCCTGATTCTGCACTGGAGATTCCTGCAGAGAAACCAGCAGCAGTCAGCGAGGAGAAGAAACAAGATGGTGGTGAAGTCTCCAGCTTGAAGGAGAGTGTATGATGTAGAAATTTTCAGTTAGTATAATCAGTGACTCATGTTGTGCTTGTGTTTAGATCAAATTATTTGTTTTCAAAGTAGTCTCATTCAGGAATTGTGATTGGAGATGGTAAAAATAGTCATGCATAGACTTCACGCGACTGCATGATGGAAACACCCTTTTAATCTTTCCTGCTGTGGCCATTTTTGAGACTAGAAAGGCCCAAGATCATGACCAACCTCATCCTGTGGGGGCTGAGCAATCCATTCTCTTGCTGACCCATCATTATGGGTGAGTGATAGATAAGGCTCAAGATTGTTGCCAACATAGGCCCATTTCGGTGAAGGGGTGTGCCAAGTTAAGGGGCTCCTCTGTGTCTTTGGGAAATATAAACAAAAAACATTGCAACCAAGTTTGATGTTGGAATGGATATAACTGGATTGCTAGTATGACTCGCTGGACAGCAAATAAAAAGGGGTGGAATTGAAAGTCCAAAAAGAGGAAAAAGAAAGAAAAATGAGAAAGAAAAGAAAACTTGTATTTCAGTTCCAAAATAAAGGAAATGAATGGCATTTACATTCGGGGTCCTTCAAGCGTGTCAGAGTCAAACAAATAAACAAACGAATTGACAAAGGCATCTATGTATGTACTTGCTAGTTTAGTACATGCACAAGCAGAGCCTTGCCTTGCCCTCCCTCTATCAATGAAAAGCCCAAGCCCAAACCCCAAAAAACGGAAATTGTTTCCTTACTGTATATGAATGAACCTGAAAACAGCAACAGGTCCAGTCACGGAGCCTCATTGTCTGCCTCGTTGTCTTTCACCGCAATGGCATTGAGCCTTGAAGAAGGACTCTTGCCCCCAGATGGAGAAACAACTTGATAAGCAATTCACTTCATAGCCTGGAAGGAGGGGTCCATCCATTGTTGTAGGGGGTAAAGGAGGCAATGGCCAGTGTTTCAAGGTGGAGGTAATTGACAATTTTACTCAAGTCTTGGAGCAGTCTAATCCTTCCGCGTTTACAAATTCTACAAAAATGACTCCAACACCTGAATTGTCCAGATAATTGCGGAGGAGGATGGCGGAATCCTTCACGGGCATCAGGAAACAATCTGGAGCCAATTAATTGAGAAGCTATGCATTATGCACGTCAAAGAAAAAAAAAAAAAAAGTTAAAAGAAACTTTCAAGAAAATGGAAATAATAATATATGATATTAAAGAAAGGAAACGAAAGAATATTCAAGAAGAAGACCAAGCAGACGACTACTTACCTCCATGCTAATTGCTAAGTATGGCCAACAGGAAGAAGCGCGTAGGAGGACGAAGGGTTGTTTCTGGGGGAACCATTCATGGTGACTAGCAAGTGTTGATACTGCACATCCCTTGACACAAGTGAATTAACCGTGTCAAATCACAAAGTCAAGCAAATTTATAATTATCTATTAAATACAATATAAACGTATAATTGACGATTATGATAATATAATACGAAAACTTTTCTCGCTCATATATTTCTGATAAATTTTTTGTGATGGTTTACTTTTTAACACTTTCTACTATTGCAACAACAAGCCGTGGAGAAATGAGAACATTTAAAATAACCTTAAGTCGAGCAAATGAACTTTGGTTATGTTATGTCGTTGTTTGCTGATCTATCAACAACTGTATTGACCCACTTACAGAACGGTGGTGCTTAATGGGGATGGCGATGACTGTTAGCACAGTGCTAGAAAAAGCCATTCTGGGGTTCGAATGAAACAAAGAATTGGCAAAAGGTTGGAAGCAAAAGTTGGTGAGTGAGGAACTTTAATCCATCGTTACAATATTGTAATTAGTACATGGGACAGACCAAACTTCTAACTCTTAAATTATTAAGTACACTTTCTTGAGTTTAAGTCTGGTAGGTCGTGCATGGCATAACAAATAACATGGGGTTTTACATTACCGGCACAGGTTCTACAATGAAATATTTTAGTCAAATTTCCATCACTTCACGTTATTGATGGTAATTATTCACACCCCACTTTGATATTTTAGACTAAGAATCGCATTTCTGAACATAGCAGATAAGCACCAAGCAGCGTTCTGAAAGTTGAGTATAGCTGTCTTAAAAGCTTGGTGATAGATTTTGTGATGAAAATGTCAATGTTCACTTTCAAAGACGTAGCCACAGGGGGTAATGGCGTTCATTAGTCAGAGCTGCACCCTTGCAGTCATCATTCCCATCTCAGACTGATCTCTCTTTTTTTTTTTTTGGCTAAAAATGATTTACGCCGCGGACTTTGAATCTGCTAACACGAATATGGGCCAATTGAGTGAGTAATTAATTACATTATTTGACCGTCCCACTGATTCATATTATCTTATTATATAGTTATTAGACGTAAGACTTGTGGTTTGCAATCATAATTATGTACTGTAAGGTTAAAAATGTGAAATTGATAATCATAATTAAAAAAAAAAAAAAAGCAATGTATAAATGTCTTAAATTAACCAAACCCCATCTAATTCTACCCATTCACAATAATATCATTGGATGATTTCAAGATCAGCCGTCAATCATGCTGCCATTAAAAGTTGAGATTTTAAAATAAAGCTAAGTTGCAAGGGAAAATGTCTGAATAACTCCATGATTGACTTGGAGGCCACAAAGAGCTTAAAACAAGAGGCCCCCATTAAATAGAACTAACTTTATGGAGCTTCAGGAGACATCATGATGTCTTTGGGAGCAAAATTCTTTGCAAAGATTCCGGTCAAGGGAAAGGGAAAAATGCAACCATTGCAGCCTCTCTTTAGCGCGTTGGAACAGTAGACACTCCTCCTCAATCTCCACCATTGCTCAGTGGGCATGTTAAAAAACTAGAAGAAGCTGGAGGGACGTCACATGTCTTAATCATGACTTCTTATTGTATTTTTTATTAACTTTTTTAATCTATTATTGTAATAAAATTATAAATACCTAACCAACTATTGTAATTTAATAATTTGAATTCAAGTCTTATCTGAAGTTCATCCCTCGCGTTCGGGTGTTCAAACTTCCCCTTAACATTACAGTATCACAGGGAAGCCGCACTCGGCCACTCACTCAAGTCAGACCTCAAAAAGCCAAACCTTCAAAAAAAAAAAAAACACACACACACACAAACAGACAGCATTCTGACACCCCCCCCTCTCTCTCTCTCTCTCTTTCTGTTGGAATTCTCTCTTAATTATGCCACTCACTCAAGTCAGACCCCAAAAAGCCAAAACTTAAAAAAGAAAAGAAACACACACACACACACACAGAGGGCATTCCAGCAGCCTCTCTCTCTCTCTCTCTCTGTTGGAATTCTTTCTTAATCACTCAAAACAAGAACGAACATTCATGCCCATAAATGATCTTGGAATCCACACTTCTCTTTCCTGGTTATTGGGCTTCGGATCTGCCACCCAATTCCCCAACACTCCCTCTTTCTTGGGTTTCCCAGACATTCTCCATCTCCCCCATGATTTCCATTCAGTGTCTATAATTGCACAATAAAAGAGAAGTCTTTATTGCTCTTCTTGATATCTGTAGCCATAATTACTCTTAAGAAAAGGCTAAGCTTTGTGCTTTTATCAGTTTGTATACTGAATGGCAGGAAGTCATCCATCTGAGGGTTTAGGTGAGGATTTCTTTGAGCAGATATTGGCTGTGCAGCCAGCTGGTTATGGTGGTGGTGGTGGTGGAGGTGGTGGAGGAGGAGAGGTGGTGGGGTCTAACATGCCCTTGATGGGTTTGCAATTGGGGTCTAGCAGTGGTGGTGGTGGTGGGTTGAGGAACAATAATACCATTAATATGGGATTGATGCCTTTAGGTTTGAACTTGGAGCACCATGGGTTCTTGAGGCACCAGGAAGATGCTGGTGGTGCTTTGGATAATAACAGCAGTAGTAATAATGCTTCCTCTTCTTCCACTGCTTCTGGAATCAATGTAATTAAGTCTCTCTCTCTCTCTCTCTCTCTCTCTCTCTCTCTGATTTTTTGTTCGAGCACTGTTATTTCATTTGTCTATTACCAACTGTTCCTGTCTTTTTTCCTCTCTGTCCAGTTTGGTTATTTGCAAGTGGGCTTGTTTGTTTGTATCTCCTTTGTTGTCATCTGAGCGGTGTTACTATAGGCATGTGGATTGTGGGTTGGCAAAAGATGGGATCTTTCATTGAAAAGTTGGGCAATTTTTTGGAAGTCTTAACTAGATTGCATTATTTTGGGTTTTTACTTTTGGTTTCATGTATTGCCAATTCTGTTTTTTCTTTGGATGTAATGGTAAATATATGTATAAACCAGTACTCGCCAACCAACATTCAAAAACTATGGACTCAATACCATGTCTTGTAGGTTTACCCATTTCCCAAACATTTTCAGGGAATTGTCATAACGAAGATTCCCAACCCTCTTATTTTCTCAACCCTCTTTACCTGCCCTCTGCCCTGCCTATCAAAATTTCAAAACAAAAGCTGCTTATGTCATCTGTAATGGGACTTTACCCATTTAGTCTTGTGTCTTCCTTCAAAACATACAAGACAAAGTTTGAGAAAAAGTTCGAGTTCAAATATGCTACCCTTATATATATATATGTATTTATAAATTGTAATGGGAATTTGCAGCTGCCACTGTGTGGAGCAAATAGAATTGTTATGGTCAATGTTCTTAATTCTACTATTTTTGGGTGGCAGGAAAGAGATTCTGTGCACGTGTCAACTATGTTCCCGGCGTTTGGGCAATTGCAACCCCAGTCAATCCGCCTTGCGCCGCCACCACCACCACCTCAAACCCACCAGGTAGCGAAACTTTCTTTTTTTTGGACTACAATGCCCTTCCTAGCTTGGTCCATTTACTTCCCAAATACCCCCTCACAATTGGATGATCCCAGGGCTAGTTTTGGCATCGTACTTATTCCGTCCCTCCTCTGCTCTACTAAATGCTTCACTTCCAAAGAGTGCTTTGGTAACCATGGTTTTCTCGATCATAGTCTAAATTATGGGATAAGTTCTATAGAAATCTTAAATTTTTCAAAATTTATGCAATTTAGTTCGAATTTTTTAAATTAATTTTAAAATTCGAAATTTTATTTTATATAAATTTTTTAAACAAAAATTAAACAAACTGGTAAATGTATGATTTGACTTAATTGAGATGGTCTAGACAAATAGCCAAATATATTCTAAAAATACAAAAATAAATTCATATGCATACTCTGTTAAATTTTCTATATTTCTTTCACGTACAAATGATAAAAACCATAAATTCTTGTAGAAAAATTATAAAAATTTTGCCTTTTATATGAGAGAGAAATGAGGAAAATTTAGTGAAATATGTAATTAGATGTATTTTCGTATTTTTATAATATATTTAAATATTTTTCATATTATTTCAATTAAATGTTATACAAAACAAAAATCTAAAATTTAAAACTAATTTAAAACTTAATTATAATTTTTTTTAAAATTTTAAAATTTTCTTAAAGACTTATTCTCTTTCTTAAATTAAAAGGGGGGGCTTAACGTAAGATGGACGTACCATTTGTTCAAATTTTTTTTTGTTCTTTTCCTAATTTGGTAGTGTCCACGCGCCTGTGAGAGATCGTGGAGCAATGGTCGGGAAGAGGGCTAGTGCCGTAGTACGTACACGACAAAACGTGAGGGTCCTCGTGGCCACACGCGCATTTGACCTGTCTTGGCCCAAGAGGGATCTAAGTCTTTCAGGAAAGTCAAACTGAGGGCGACAATTCACAGATTTTTTTGCGTGATTTTCGGACCAATTTCAAAGGAATAGCTTGTTATCCGAGTTCCAAGCAGTTAATTTTATAAATATGTATAATAATAATAGGATATATATAAATATACAAAATAATTTTTAAAAATAATCAAAATAGTAACTAAACATGCCTTACTAACTTATGAGAGTCTATTTCGAGAGACTGATGTTTCCAGATGAGAGTTTGACAGAATTACCTTCAATTTATCGGCTGATATTACCATTGACAGATTGGAGGTTTCCAGGGAATTGTTCTTCACCAAGTTGTGTAGGAATGACTTCCATGCTTTCCATATCCTGGATTCCTACATTGTACATAAAATTCAGTTCAGTCTCCTGATACTTAACATTGTTGGTGTTTCAGCAGTTTCATAGCCAGCCAACACCAGGAGCAGTTTCTGCTGTGCAGCACCCACCTGCCATCCGCCCAAGGGTGCGAGCAAGACGAGGGCAAGCCACAGATCCTCACAGCATTGCTGAGCGGGTAACATTGGTTCCTTTCTGTCACGAAATCCCCTGAACGTAGGGCTCTCCTTGTATCCGAGTTGCTTTTAAATAGTGCCCTGATGTTCCTCCTTCTAAAGCTATTTGTAGATGCTTACCAAATTTTAAGCTTTTTGGTCGTAGTTATTTTTCTTGCCAAATGTTATGTTAATTACATATATGAGTTCTCGTGCGTTTTTTAGAAAATATCGATCTTGCAAGTAGGAAATTGAAGTAATTTATATGCAGCTACGCAGGGAAAGAATAGCAGAGAGAATGAAGGCTTTGCAGGAGCTTGTTCCTACCACCAACAAGGTTTGTATGACCTTAGCACGATATTGATCATTTCACAATCCAACTTGATTGGCTTGTTATTCTGTAACTCTTAAGTTCTTCAATCTGCATCGTCTGTGTGTTCTGCATACAATGAAGTTGTTAATAATACACAGAAGATGTAACTTGGTCTATGTTTTGGGCATGTTTTTGTCTAATTCTTTTCTTGTTTCTTTCTCATCACAACTTTAAGCTTGCCTTCACGCCATGTACATTGTTGAACAACCTCAATGGATTTATCTGTTTCTGAAGTTTCAAAACCTTTAATACGGTTCAAATAGTATATGTGCTAATACATTCCAAAATGCCTGCAGACAGACAAGGCAGCTATGCTTGATGAAATTGTGGATTATGTGAAGTTTCTAAGGCTCCAAGTCAAGGTATTCAAACTCGAAGTGAGATGGATCATTCTTAAACATTTTCCCAAGATATATTCCCGGTACCACAGAGTACATCTGATGTCATTATTGTTCCAACATGTTAAACTGATTCCAACTAGCTGTTCCGTTATTGTTGTGGAAAGTCTTCAGTACATCTTCATATCTTGGTAGGCCCTAACTTGTTGAACATCCTAGGCATAATTGAAGGCCTTTCAGATTTTTTTTCTTTTTTTTTTTTAATGAACGAGATAAAATGTCGGGTCTCAAGAATTTACCAGTATCAGAAGTTTTCACTCTGAAGTCAAGTCATTATTGAATAATATGGACCTGAATTGTACTTCTTTTCTCATTTTGACAATTTTATGTTTACTGACTTACTTCTTGTTTTATTTCCACGAACATAATTAGGTATTAAGCATGAGTAGATTAGGTGCAGCAGGTGCAGTTGCTCAGCTCGTAACCGACTTACCATTAGCACCAATTGAGGTAGTGATGTTAGATGATTTATTATAATTTAAGGGGGCTGTTCTTGATTCTCTAATATCATCAGTGCACTATGCGTTTGAATATGTTAATGTTGCACGATGTGGTGGGAATATTTGCAGCATCTATTGATTTTTGTGTTTAATGTTATTGAGGGAGAGGGTGTCCAAGGAGGAGCAAATCAGCAAGCATGGGAGAAGTGGTCCAATGATGGCACTGAAGAACAAGTAGCCAAGCTGATGGAAAAAGACGTTAGAGCTGCGATGCAATTTCTTCAGTCCAATCAACTCTGTATCATGCCTATATCGCTTGCTTCTGTGATATTCCGAGCACAGCCACCGGCCACATCAAGTATTGTCAAGCCTGAATCAAACACCACTTCATGATCTGAAACACGAATGTGCAAAGTCATACGCTTATCAGCCCCTCCCTGCAGGCATAGGAAACACCAAATCTTGTTATGCTCCTACTTTTAGAACAATACTCAGTTCAAGTTCCCAACTTTCTACCCGAAAATCAACAAGGAAAGGATATCATATCAGCTAAAGGGTGAAAAGTCATCGGCATCTTTTTCAAGTCAAGAAAATCTCTTCAAAATCTTTATTGATGTATCACTTCCCTGTTGTGATATCTGTGATGGTCTTAGTGGAGAATGACCAAAATGTTAGCGATGAAAGACCTCCACCTTTTTCTCTATGGTCTGTAGTGCGAATGTGGGGCCAATCAAAAAGGTTTGATGGGTAAGGATTTACTGTTTTGTATCCAAGTTGAAAACTTTTTCCTTTTTGTTTCTGACGGTGCAAGTTGAAAACTTGAAGCAGAAATCTCTTGTTTTGACAAAAATAATTTCATTTGATTGCATTCCATTTCCAGTCTTGTGGGCTCCGGGTGACCCAATTAAAGGAAGGCCGAGAACTTTACCACATGACAAAACTTTCGGGTCTCTAATACAAACATACATTTGCTGGTGGAGAAAACCCACCCGAAAGGACCCAACTTGGCCCAGAAGCCACACAAATTTGGATTCTTACTATCTGATTTAGGGTAGGTACTTAAATCTGGTAAACACAAGGGTATGGCTTTTAAAATTTCTTGACTTGAACTCCCAGACAACGGGGGCACCCATGTTTTTACCTGATAATTGTTAAACCAAAATCATCGTGTGTTACGTACACCTGGGTTCTATTCGTTTTGTGCATTACCGGGACCAAATGGTAAAAGTTTTCAACTTTTGCTCCATTTTTGTATATTTTCTTTGCAAGCAAAGATTGAATCTTCCGTTCCATTTCCTCCGGCTTTGGAGACTAGAGTAAATTTTCTGCTAAGAAATGGAGTTTACTTAAGTGGGATCTCAAGAGTTGAGCGAAACTTTGATAAAAAGTGAACCTTGATGGAAAATTTGTATTATAATTCTTTGTAAAGGGGGTTCCATTTCTTCGTTTTTGACTTGATGAACTGAAATGGATAGACAACTAGTTCAGTGTTGCAGTTGGTTCATGTAAATTGATTCGTATAGATTCATGTACTGCCATGGGAAGGAGAGGTATTCGTTTTCTCAGTTCTAGTGCTGCAAGCTGTAGAAAGATTGATTGGGATCCTACTGTATCCCTGCAACTCAATCACCCATCCCTTGTTTTGCTTGAGAGATGCAATACCAGGGATCATTTCAAGCAGATTTTGGGGCAGGTAATGAGGTGCAATCTCACTGGTAAAACATTTCCAATGAGTAGATTCATTTTGTTCTCAGCAATTTCACACCCTGAGAATTTAGACATGGCCCTGACACTTTTCAATCACTGTACTCCTAATCCTAACTTGTACATTTACAACACTCTGATCTCTGCTTTGTCTTCGGTAAAGGGTCAGTCTTTTGGTCTATATGGTTCTATGTTGAGGTCTGGTATTTACCCAGATAAACACACACTTCTTCGCCTTCTTCATGGTACGAAAAATTTGTTGGAAGTGAAGCAAATTCATTGCCACGCTGTTGTGACGGGCTGCCTGTCTTATGGGTATCTTCAGAACTCACTTGTCAAGGTTTACTTAGAGAATGGACTGCTGTCACTTGCACATAAGGTATTTGAACATATGTTAGCTCCAGATGCTGTTTCCTTCAACGTCATGATCACTGGGTATGCTAAAAAGGGATGTGGTCTGGAAGTGTTGCAGTTGTTCCGTAGGATGGTGGATTTGGGACTTGAACCTGATGAATATACCATCTTAGGCCTCCTTGTTGCTTGCGGGCAATTGGGACATAAGAAAATGGGGAATGCTGTTCATGCATGGATGAAAAGGAGGAAGGCTATTTTGTCTTCAAATATGATCCTGGATAATGCTCTTCTGGATATGTATTTGAAGTGCCAAGATTTGGAACTTGCTCAGAAGACATTTAGTGCATTGACAGAAAAAGATGTTTTTTCGTGGAACACCATAATTGCAGGTTGTGCAAAGGTTGCTGAGATGGAACTTGCGCAGGCATATTTTGATCAAATGCCAAGCAAAGATATTGTTTCTTGGAATTCTATAATTGCTGGCTATGCTAGTAGAGGTAACTTCACAATAGTAGGAAAGTTAGTGAATAATATGGTAGAAGTTGGTGTTACCCCTGACAGTGTCACAATGGTTTCCTGTATCTCTGCTGCTGCTGAGGTTGGAGCTCTAAACCAAGGGAGGTGGGCACATGGATGGTTAATTAGAATGCATATGAAAATATGTGCTTTCTTGGGTTCAGCATTGATAGACATGTATTGCAAGTGTGGACATATTGAAAGAGCTTTTACGGTTTTCAGCTCAGTTATTGAGAAGGATATTAGGGTATGGACCACAATGATGACTGGCTTTGCATTCCATGGCTATGGATTGGAAGCTTTAAAACTTTTCTCCAAGATGCAAGATTATGTGACTCCAAATGAGGTTACTTTTATTTCTCTTCTCACAGCATGTAGTCACGGTGGACTTGTGGATGTGGGGATTAAAATATTCCATAGTATGAAAGAGTATGGCATTGAACCAGAAATTGAGCACTATGGATGTTTGGTTGATCTGTTGGGGCGATCAGGGAGAGTGGCTGAGGCAAAAGATGTCATTGAAAGGATGCCCATGAAAGCGAGTCGATCCATCTGGGGGACAATGCTAAATGCTTGTCGAGCTCAGGGAGATGTGGAAATGGCAGAGAAAGCTTTGACAGAGCTACTAAAGTTGGAGCCTGGGGAAGAAGGAGGATACATCTTGTTGTCTAACATATATGCTGCTAGCGGGAGGTGGAGCTACAGTGACAAGATCAGGGGGATCATGGACGGTAGAGGGGTAAAGAAAACTGCTGGTTGTAGCAGTGTGGTTGTGAATGGCATTGTTCACAATTTTGTGGCTGCAGATAACTCACATCCAGGACACAAGGAAGTCAGGTTCATTTTGAGCTGTCTGAAAAATGAAATGAAGCTGGAGGAAACCTTTTTGTTTCGTTTAGACACTAACCTAGTAGAACAGACCTGAATTAACCATCGGCTATTCTTTGGTCACCCACAGAAATATATTTGTATCCATAGATTTATTCTTTGCTGGCAGACTGGTTGAGGACTAAAATACCTTGGAAGTAGGTGAAAACCAGGTTGTGTTTATTAAGTAGCAGTATGAGACTCAATGATTTTCATGAACTTTAATGAATACTGAAAAAAAAAAATGTTGGATTTATAAGAAGTGAAAGAATTATCTCTACTGTTTACCTCATGCTCTAATAAACTTCCCAGTGGACCAAAAAAAAAAAAAAAAATTCAGGAAATCTTGCCAGAAGTCAAAATTTTGCCTCTAAATATTGGGCAAGTTTGTGTGCATATAAAAAAAAAAAAAAAAAAAGAATCCTTAGTCCAGCCTGAATCTCCAGATAAAGAAGAGTCCAATAAACTCTTGCAATCATTGCACAATATCCAGAAACCTGATCAAGACAATGTTGGGTAGAGGAAAGCGACAAACTTGTGAATTGATACCATATTTTAATTAATTCAAAATTTTAAGTATTGAGTTTATAAATTCTTTTTACTTATATGTTATTTACTTACATATTATAAAATTTTAGTTAACTTGCATTCATAAGCATTAAGCTGCTGCAGGATGCTCTCCGACGAGGATTAGAAAAACCCATATCATCATAACAAATTTAAGGTTGTCGGCATTTTGTTGTGCATGTTTTATACACGAATTGACAAAGAAATCGCGAACATTAATGTGTTAGAAATTTTACATGATAGGATGTCATGGGAAGGGGCGCGGACGACTTGCGCCACACGGAGCATCGGGCAACGAATCTTAGTCGCGCGAGTTTGAAGACCCTTGTCAACCCACTGGACGATCGTGATGCAACAATGGCTTCCCCCGGCAAGGAACGAAAAGTGGCATTGGAACGGAATGGGGTGTCGATGTGTGTGGGGACCATCGAGTGTAGTGGCTCCCACTAACGTCCCCGTAAAATGGAGGCCGCGAGAAGCCCATGTGAATTGGGCCCACCTGGGTCGCCGTTGATGGGCAAGGAGCGGTACGATCAATCGGGCTTCCAACAGCCACAATTCCAATGCTGTGGAATGACATTCCGAGGAGCAGGTCCAAGTTGGTCTCAAACAAATGTGCAGCATTTAACCATATTCGATTGACAATTGCCAGTGAGATCTGCAAGGAAATATTCATGACTTCTCACAACTAATCAACCAATCATCTACACTACGAAGCTGTAATTCCATTTGAGGAAATCTGCTTCCAAAATGATTATGCCGCTACGTTAGGCCAACCTCCATCGAGCTACTTGCCATCAATTTTTACTTATAAAATAAGTGAGATTTTAAATGCTTAATTACTTTCAAAAGCCCTTATGAACATTCAGCATGAAACCAATTCTTTGAATACAAAAAAAAAAATGTAAAACTTACGAAAATAAAAATAATTATTTTCGTTATATAATTGACCACTAAATGTATCTTTTAATATTACACACACATAAAACCAACCCTTTGTCGATTCTTCTCCTTTTTTTGGGTTTCTTTATGATAACAAAATACCATAATTCCTAAATTTACATTTAAGTTGTGACAATTTTCTGCGAGTTGTGATAATTCTAAACCCCAAGAAAGTTATTCATTTTAATAAGAATAATATTTTGTGATAAGTTAAAATTTTTTTAATATTTAATATTTAATATTATTTTTAATTTAAAAGATTAAAAAAAAAAAAAAGAAAATTACCCAGAAGTCGTTTTCTTAGCAACTATTGTTTTGCAGGTTTAACGTGCATGCATCGAGTCGCTGTACTTGTTTGAATCTTGGTGTCAATTTCTCAATAAAATCCTGTTGGAATACGAGGGAGACAATCCCCTCGTGACCTTGGCACTGCCACGTTAAGGCTTTAATTGCGGAGACCTACGTGTGATTTGATTATTCCAAAAGAAATATAGTTGATGTTTTTGTACGATAATTAGCCTTTTGCTTATTTAATTATTATTATTATCATTATTATTATTTATTTAATCCTCACCGACTGAGATGCTTTTTCCAATTATTGTTCCACCGATCTCTGATAATTTTCCGATCTGACCCTTCTCAGCTTTACAGCTATAATCCATTGATTGTTTCCTTTTATTTATTATTGATATTTTTGATTATGGGGCCACGACTCAACTGGGTAGACAGAAACACATCTATAACGCAGGATAGGGTTTAGATTCCAATCACTTTGACAATGGAAGATGGAAATTATGACTAATTAATGGTTGTCAAGTCGTCATTATGGGTAACTAATATTGTTATTTTCCCATAAATTAATACATATACATGCTCTTACGTAGTTAGGTTGTTCAATAAAATCACGTCATTTCATATAAACGGCGACCCCGGCCCTCCAAATTCTTTGTTCAAAACAAGCACTACAATCCAAATATATCTCACGCATTTGTAAAATTGTAGTTTCGCGTTATTTAGTAAATTATCAATTTTTTGATTGCTGATTTGACAATTAAATCGAGAAAATAAATTTTTTTTAAAGCATAATAAATGTATTTATGTTATATCAAAATAAATGAAATATCATTAAATAAAACTTAATATTCTTGATAAATTAATATAATAATGTATAATTTTTTTTGAAAAAAAATAATTAAAATTTATTGATTTGGCAGGGGCGGCTGCCTTCTATCTTCCAAGAGGAGTACAACAGTACGGATTTCCGTAAAACGGTACAGTTTTTGTATTGTAGATAGGTATGGAAAGATAAAAGAGTTTCGTGATGGGCTGAACGGCACAACCAAAAGCGTTGACCGTTTGAGATGAGGCTCTCCGAAAAATAAAAAATCTTTGTAACTGCGGCTTGCTGCCATGAACAATTTTTATTGATGATTTTATTTTTTTATATTGTATAAAAATATTTTATATATTGTGTAAAAATATTTTTTTTTGTGACAATTTATATTGTTTGACCCCTTAGTCAGATTCATCGGGAAAGGAGTGATAAATGAATGCACCACACGTGTGGTGTCCTTATTAGATGTTGATACGATTGCAGTACTGCCTATGGTGCCAAAATGGTCACATGTGAGCGGGGCCCCTCGAATGAGACTGTGGGCTGAATGAAAAGCTTTTGGAGGGTTTTTTTGGGGGGGCCACAGCCCACACGTGGGGACATCTGGGCGTTGCGATTGCCTGGCGTGGGCCTCCTCTCATCTCCCTCTCCTTCTCTCTCTCTTTTTGTTTGTTACTTTGTTAGACTTTGGACTCGGAGGGCATGTCCCTGTCAGGCTCGCTTTCTGTGTTTTGTCAGCTTTGATGATTCATTAAGCTCTGGTCAATCTAGCAGAGCTGGCCATCCCTTGCACCAACGGCAAAATGCACCCATTGGACGCAGCCCTGGAATCACATTAGAGACAGTTGAAATTCACTGCCTCACCGTGCATGTTTTGCACCGATCACGAGTTCAAGGTATATATACAGAATGCAGTTGAAATTCACCACATCCATGCATAGTCGAAATGGAAATTGAAATTTACATGCCAATTTTAATACTTATAACCCACTTGATTTTTAATAAAGAAGATAAATAATGTGAAAATTCATAATATAAAAGTCAAACGAAGAACGCTGTTATGTAAGATTAAGATGTAGGACACACAAAAGCATGCTGTAACGCTCTAATTGTCAGGGAAAAAGGAAAAGGCAAGGTACAACCTTATCCTTATCCTTACAGCGACTTGTGAGAACAGTGAGTTGAGCATTTGTCAAAGCATAAAAGTACTGCTGCTTAGACCATTATGCTGTTGAAAAGCGAAGCCATTTCATTACATCTGGCAAGTTATGAAGCTTCTTTTCCATCCAGTGAGTGATGAATCCTATGGACATGACAGGGCAGAGTCGGTTTTTACGTTTTAACAATGTTTTGATTAAATGACACACCTCTTTTGATGCATTTAATGTTTTGCCGTCGGGACATCTCTCGTTAGACAAAAATGTCGATCCAGACCATGTTCTTATACAAATAGGCATTCTATTTTATGGTGCTCGAAAAACAGGGCACATGTGGTGTCGGCAGTAGAGGAGCCTAAATGGGCAAGCCCAGCATACCTTTTGATATGGGTGTTTGGGTGGGGGCCCCGCCAAATTTCCATCTCCACCGATGGATCACTATCACGCGGGAGGTTTCGCTGACTTTCACGACACGACCAAACCATTTTGGTCTCGTGGGGTCCGCTATCCCACGTGGCGAATTTCGATTCCTTGAAGGTTCGATTTCAAGGGAGAGGATTAAATAACGTACTATTCCATGTGCTGGACCCTAGTTTAAATTTAAAATGTACCCAACCAAAAAAAAAAACCCTAGTTTAAGTGGTAGCTCTAGTAATTTTTTATTTTTTATTTTTTATTTTTGGATTCGGTTCGAGCATAGTGGATGGAAGGCGTTACAGTGCCAAATTTCTCATGTAAATTTTTGATCTCATTGTCACTCTCGTGTGGCTCTCTTCTCCAAAATGGTCTTTTCCTTTGTTTTCTGTTTCCCTCGGTAGGATAGCGAATCTAGAGAACGGAGATAAAACCATTAGCGCCCTTCGTTTATTAGCGACGACGGTTGGTTTAAGCACCTAAGTTACTTGCATAACATGTGAAAAATGATTTCATTATTAAAACAATACTCAAAGTTAAATAATATTTTTCACAGTCCCTTGATTAAAAATTTAGACATTTGATTTGAAAGTTTTGAATTCAAACTTTATAATTGTGAGATTTATGAAGAGGAAAAAAAAAAAGGGGTCCACATTTAATGGACAAAATGGAGAGTGAATGAATCAAAGAATTAACTTGAAATTCCAAGGGTAGTCTTCCACAAAAATTTTAGAAATAACAGACCAAATAATTTAAACTTTTTTTTATGATTTATACAGTGATATAATCATATAAATATGGTATCATGGGGCATAAAGGGAAAATTTTTGGAATATAAAAAAGGTGTTAATAACTCATGATGATTGGAAATTGATTGGGTGCTAGAGGCCAAAGCTTTTACAGTGTGCTTTAGATAAGGATCAAGATTTAAAAAAAAAAAAAAAAATTAAAAAATATATACGTGTTTTGCGAATATATCGTTGTTGCATTTATCGGTTGAAATAAAAAAAAATAATTTGTTTAACATCTTTATTTAATCGGGCCTTCCTTATTCCTACACGGTTGTGGGTAAGCCTTTCTTTTCTTTTTCGTTCTCTTCTTTCATTTTTGCCATTTTTGTGGGCGGCTATGAATTATGATGGTACACTTATAGATGCCACTATGTGGGTGGCCTTGGATAATAACCATTGGAAGTGGAGTCTGCATTTAACTACATTTTGCATTGAAATGATTTTGGAGTACCCCCTTGGGTTGACAAGATTACTTGTTTTACTTTTATTTCGAAAACCCATCAGGAATCTTAATCTCTCTGTCAATTAGAACCACTGCCGGGACCCAAGCTTTTGAAATCCTTTGGATGCGAATCTTTTATATATTTACAGCATTCAATTGAACTTACAACTCCATTATTGATGGAAAAAAAAAAAAAAAAGTTAACTCGGTTTGGGAGTCCATTGAATTCATGCTCTTGTGAAGTCCCTTTCTCAATTGAATGATCCGTGGCAATTTTGTTTACTAATATAAGTAATTCCTAGTCTTAGACTTGTATCCATGCAATTTGATTTTTTCCCTTCCATTCTTTAATTTCAATATTTAATACGAAAAATTGACCTATTTTAACTTGACTAGAGAAGTGAACTTGGAGCAATGCACAAGCTTGATATATAGTATTAGTTCACTGCAATTCCCCACCCCCCACAACGAAAAAACCAATCTGGTTTAGCTGCAAGAACAAAACTGTCTGTGAAGTTTATATCTCAACTCTTTTGAATGTTTCCAAAAATGTAATTTTCAATTCAAAACAATTTAAAATGACACATTGGTTGAACCAACAACGTTACGTGGTTAATTTGATCAAAAAAATTAGCAATTCGGCCATAACCCAAAAGCTCATTTGTCGAATGGTATCATTATACCAAATATTACTTTTAGAAGCCAAATTGGTGAAGCTAGAGACCCAACATATAACCAAAAACTCTTTTATATGGTTTTCCCTGATATGGTCATATTCCAACCATCTTGATTGCAATATTGGTGGAACCTCAGAGGGAACAAATGGCAATCATCGAGCAAAGGCCAAACGGGCAGTCCAATCCTCTCTCACTGAGATAAATGTGACATCAGGAATGACTTCATTGTCTCGGCAAGCAGTAGACTTCCCAACTACCTACACCCATCATACGTGTCGCCATATCTGTCGCCTAAAATTCCCCAATCACAAATACGCTCAAACAGTGAGTTTTATTACATATCTATTAACTTGACAAATGTCAAACACAATACGTATTTAATAATTATTAGCATTAACTGTAGATTTATGATTTTATTATCGATTATATATTAAAAAAATTAATAATATACATTTAACTTTTGTAGATTATATAAATATAAAAATTTTGTGGATGGAGAGACTTTTAGCATGTGTGCATGTAACTTTTTTGATAAAACTTTAATTTATCTCCCACTACAGGGATTTGTCCCTTCTGCTCGATTTGACACGCATCTCTCTATGTCTCTTGTTTCCTGTACAATACAATCAATAGCAACGTAAACAATTGACCCCAAGAAGAGGGGAGAGAGACAGAGAGAGAGAGAGAGCAAAGAACTGAATTGCATATAGAAAGGTGAAAAGGGTTACTGGTAAACCATTTTTTCTGAGGGTTTTCACAAAAGTTTGGCAAGAAAGGACTAGCAAAGTGGAAGGAGAGGAGAACAAGTACAGGATGATCAATTTTGAAGAGACTGAGCTGCGGCTAGGATTGCCTGGAGGCAGTGGAATTTGGAATGGGAATGACGCTGGCGAGGGTGTGAAGAGCAGTACTGGGAAGAGAGGGTTTGCGGAGACTGTGGACTTGAAGCTCAAGCTTTCATCAACGAAGGGATTGGAGAAGGTTAATGGAGACGAGAAGAATATTATGAGGGAGAAAAATGCTGGTGCTCCTCGCTCTAATGATCCTGCAAAGCCACCGGCCAAGTAATGTTCTTTAAAATATAATTATCTTCTTGGATGTCTCTTTTCTTCAGTCGATTATTGCTTTTGCTTCTTAGATAGTTTTTGCTGCCTTTTATTAGTCTGAAAATATGATATTTACAGTAACAGCGACATTTAAATAAATCATATTAGAATTATAATCTCAAATCTAAGTCTAAGTCAAATTCAATTAATTGAGAGAACAAAAATAACAAAATGTTAAAAATTTTAGATTTTATCTAGAAAATTGCTTTCTTATGTACAAAGTCAAGAAAATAATTGCATACACATGTTTTAATCCATTTTTACCATGCAAATTCGTGTATCATTAGGGCATCAGATGAGCAGAGCTTTGGAATTTTCTTTGTTTTTTGTTTTTCTCGTTTTGTTCTCTTCCTCCTTTGCTTCTTCACTTATTTCCTGGCTGTTTAGCTGCATTTTTTCATGGTGCTAGTTTGCTTGTCGGGAAAATAGGCAAAAGAACAAAACATGGGGAATCTTTTTATATTTTTATTTTCCCTACTTTCTTCACAACCAAACAATTCAAGATTAGATTTCCATTTTTTTTCTTCCCCTTTTTTTTGAAATGAAGGAATAGTGGACAGTTACAAGCCACCAGACTTTGAACATGTGGAATATGAGGCAAAATAGCACAATTGGCAGGATTCAACTCTTTTTGTTGACAATAAGATTGTCAAGTGGATATGCTTTTTCCGCTGCTGACCATGTAAATCTCAGTTTTACTGCTAGACTTTTTAGTTTTACCTCTCTGTTTTACTGTAATATAATTATTCTTTTTTTTTTTTTACCAAAATAATATAATTATTTTTTTGGTATTTAGAAAATAATTATGCAATATAAAATTAAAATGGTACATGCTCAAGAAACAGAACTAAACAAAAATGGCCGAATTAGTCTAAATTAAGCATAAAAGGAAGATGCACTAATTTTATTTTTTCAAGGAAGTTTCTGGCTTGGATATGATGATTAACCCATAATTAAACCCTCATGGAGGACAAAAGGCTAATAGTTTATCAATATCTTGGTTGTGTTTGCAAACTAACTTCAGGGCACAAGTTGTGGGCTGGCCACCCGTTAGATCTTTCCGGAAAAATGTCATGGCCGTCCAGAAGACCGCCGGGGATGAGGCCCAAAAGGGAGGCAGCAGCGGTGGTGCGGCTTTCATTAAGGTTAGCATGGACGGTGCACCATATCTACGTAAAGTGGACTTGAAGCTGTACAACAGCTACCAAGAACTCTCTGCTGCATTAGGCAAAATGTTCAGCTCCTTCACAATTGGTAATGAACCTTACCATTATAACACATAAACAATGGATTTTCCCTAAAATTAAATTAAGACTAACATTATATTAATTAGTAATGGGTTTTATGAATGTTTTTTTTTTTTTTATTTTTTTCCTTTGCTTCCAAATCAGGTAATTGTGGGTCGCAAGGAGTGAAGGATTTCATGAATGAGAGCAAATTGATAGATCTTTTGAATGGTTCTGATTATGTGCCAACTTACGAAGACAAAGATGGAGATTGGATGCTTGTGGGAGATGTGCCATGGGAGTAAGTTCATTTTTCATATGTATATAATCATTAAATTTAAATTTAATTTCTTTGTCATGCAATCAATGTTTTTTTTTCTAATTTTTATTTTTTGTTTCCCTTCGGATGCCTTGGCTAAACACTAATTTTGATTTTTCTTTGCAATAATCTCACAGCATGTTTGTTGACTCTTGCAAGCGCTTGAGGATAATGAAAGGGTCTGAGGCAATTGGACTTGGTTAGTGTGATCAATATAATGAACTCAGAATGATGTACAAATTTTGTGAATTGTAACTATGTGTACAGTAAAACTGTAAAAGAGAATGTGAATCAACCCTTTACTTTTAACCATGACTTACAGCCCCTAGAGCAGTGGAGAAATGCAAGAACAGGACCTGAACAAGAATTTTTCCCAGTTGCACATATAAATAGTTATCAAATGGATCAATCCTCAGGTCCTCGGTCAAAGGAAATTAGCGAGTGGTTCGTGTTGACTCAAACCATAAGAGCTTCAAAACGTCGTCGTTGCTCTCTATCAATGTAATATAGACCCTGTTTTACTTGTCAAGATGGCTCCTCTAATTATTTTTCTAGTTGTCAAACTTATTATGGGTGTTTTTGTTTTCCTTTATTTTGTAATGTGCTTAATGGAATGTATTTCATATATATATATATATATTTTTTTGTAATGTATGACTGGATTCTCTTCCATGATGTATATCTTTCTAGATTTTCCATCATGGTTATTGTTTAATTTGATGTTGTTAGTTGAGGAGGAAATGAACAATTTCCATGAATAAAGTGATCGGGTGGAGACAGCCTCCATGTGCTTGCTGTCAAGGGCATTTATGCAACCAATTATCTATTTTTATTTATTTATTTATTTTAATGTTGTCCATATCTTCGAGCAACTCATCAACTACATGATGGAAGTTTCTGGGCAATTAGAAATGACTGAAAGTCATAAAGTCTGTACAGTCCATAAAATAAAAACATGAATCACTATTTCCCTGAAGTGAATTGAGGTGAGACGATGAGACTGGCCATAGATTTCTTTGATTGATGGTTCGTTATCATCTCATGGAAAGACATTGAAAGAATTTCCATTCAAATCTTGAAGAAAAGAAAGAATGAAAGAAAACTCAAACTTTCTCCTCCTTTTTCTTCTTAGCCAAGCTTTACATGAGGGCAATTTTCCCTTATAAATTGTATCTTGGATCTGACATTGTCAGATTAATGCAGAAAATCATGATCAAATAGCTTAGTTAACTGCCACGTGGGTCCATGTGCTTGATTCCTATTGGGGGATAGAACAAATGTGAGAAATCAAAGTAAGTAACATTTGATCATAACAAACACTAGACAATCAGATACTGTACATCTCATATGTCTCATGGTGACGTGGGAGAAGTAAGTTGGCAATTTTGCTTGCAATTTCTGGAAGATTGATGCATAGCATCGATACACATGGACGATGACATGAGTCCCCCGGCAAGTATAAATCAATCCTTTAGTTTCTTTTCGTTCAAAAGTTTTGATTAATGAGAAATCTCCATCAACACAAAAAGGTCTCCACTTCTCCATTGTCATGCGGCGGCTTTTCTAAAGATTTCATCTGAATAGTGTCACGATAAGGTCCTTGATGTAAATCTCAACCAAGCGGAGGAGAAAAAGAAAAACCCATTTGAAGGAAATGAAAAAGGCAAAGGGGTCAGACGAGGTATCATTGTACAGATGACCAACACATGTCCTCCTGCCCAATTCTTTCTGTTTGCAGAGGACTGTAATGGAGGGTGGAAGTAATATATATATATATATATATATATATATATATATATATATAGACCAACTTGAGTGCTTAGGCCACAATCAAATTATCGAATGGGTGCTTAGGGATAAGTGGGGCTACCAAAAAGTAAAAAAAAAAAAGAGTTTAATTAAATAAATATAAATTTTAATATATATTTTATATAAATAAATTGATATTATCTCGATTATTAATTATATATTTATAATTTTTTATTATTAATTAAAACTATGTATTGATAACTACTAATATATAATCATAAATCATGAGAGTATGACATAATTTTGTTTTTTTTTTTGTGTATTTACATATGTTTCCCATGAAAAACCCACCATGGTATAACATTTATATAAATTATTTGCTTTTTCATATATACAAAACTAGTTCAAAAAATTGTTTTTGCTGGACGAGGCAACACTCGTGGGCCGCTCAAATCAATTTGCCGGACCCATCCAACTCAATTTTCAAAATGGAGCTGCCTTAATCATATCCAACCACATAGTAAAATGGTTAGAAGCCCAACTCAACACTTTTTCATCCTTTACAGACTTTTTCTTTTTTTGTCAATTAAAAAATTAATTGAGTCATGATTATACAATATATATATATATAATGAAAATTTAAGATTTTTAAAATTTTAAATTCTTAATCATTAAAGTGTTCCTTAAGAAAACCTTTATAGTTTATAAGAACTTAAAATTGTACTTGGATAAAATACAAAATATAATCTAAATTTGGTTATCAAAGTGAGTATATTTTATTTTATCTTGTTGAGTAATTTTAAATTTAAAAATAAAATTTTTAAAATTCATTAATTCTGTTACATAAATAATAAACTTTTAATAAATTTTATATTATAACATATACTTAATTTCATAATGTAATTATTTTTAAATTACAAAATTTATGAGAAATTTTGGTTTGCCCTCTGAATTTTAGGGAATATCCACAAAGCACAGCTTTTCAAATAAAAGAAAGTGATACACACATAAAGCTCATCCATAGCTTACATGGATGGTTGTGCCAATAGGGTCATAAATTTATTTTTTCTTTTTTTTTTTTTTTTAAGTGGCCTTGTTGTGCACGATTGAATGTTGGACCAGTTAGCATTGAGCTCCCAACGTGAACAAACCTTCCACAGCATTGTCAACGCTAAATTTCATTCGCTACCTGTGCAATGTCAAGATAATTAGGATATCTTAATGGACATTTTGTGTTTTAGGTAGTAGCATTGCAACCGCACAACCACAAGGTCTACTAATGCTGCCAAAAATTAGTAAAATGACATCATTATAGAATTCCCAATAATATGGTTCAAAGAAATTCAATTCAATCTAAACCTGTTTCATATCTAGTACTGGATGATCGATCCCCTTTTCGTCTGACTTTATGATTTCTAGAGAATAAAGCCGTAAAGAAACACGTATACTTTCTGAAATTATGACTTTAGTGGGCATATATTTATATGGCATATGTCATGCAACACGCTTGAGAGTGGCAAATAGGTACTGTTTAACGTAGACTTCAAAGCTCGGATTTCACTCGATTTGAATGGCTGTAAATGCTTATTGCTCGACATGGGATGGCCACGAGCCTTTGGCATGGCGTAGAAAATATGGCTGGACTGCCTTTTGTGGGACTATTGGACCCTAAGGACCAGCTTCCTGCTGCCGCACGTGTGTGCATTTCCAACGATGGATGATGTGGTAACGGAGGTAGTTGGTAGGAAATCTAATTGAATCCTTAAGGGGCCCTCTTGCTTAACGCAGAGCCTACGCAGGGCCTCAAGGCCCAACCTACACAACCACCCCCAGGGAGCATCCTTCCACGGTGATTCAACTCCACACGGATGTCCCAATTCCCCAAAAAGATTGAATACTTAAAAATACCACAGCCGGTGATACCCAAATATTTACCTTTTTTTTTTTTTTTTTTTTTTAATCTAGTTGAACTATGGAAAAGTTGACTTTAATTGAGATTTGAAATTCAAATCTTGTGATTTATCCCAAAAATTTATGTTTGGTTTAAGGTGACAAAATTGTCTCATGTTGCAAGACAATGTAAAGTTATGAAGGAGTCACGTAAACCAATGTAAACATTTTTTTTGTTTTTTTGGTTGTGAATCTAGGTAAAAAATATTGCAGCTAGAGCTCAAGCAACAGTGGGGATTGCGGGGCAGTGTAGCAATGGAGGTTTAGACCTGGATAATGGGGTTCTTAGACGACTGGATACAGATGGAAGAGGCAATGCTCAAGGTCAACACATGGTGAATTACCAATTTGTGAACTGCAGAGGGCGATGCAATTCTCCCCCAAAAATCATTTTTGGGTTAAACAATTGAACTTACGAGATTAAGCAATCAACGTAGCCAATGGCATCCACCATTTCTCTACATTGATAAGCAATCTCGTTGGAAGAAAATGTGGTTAACTAAACTGACTGTTTCAATAATGTGCCAAACCGAAGTCCCAACAACAGAGAGAAGGCCATTGATGCTTTGATTAATTCCAACCTGGACACAAAACGACAATAACTACATTGTAAGAATGTCTTTGTAATGGTTTTTTTTTTTTTTTTTAAAAGGGAAAAAAGAAAAAAAAAAACAATGGGGGATGCTGTAATTCTCCAAAAAGTTTCCTTGTTCTTTTCTCCCGGGACAAATGCCTAAATTTAAATCCCTCATGTATTATTCAGACCACCCTAAATTACAAGAAAAACACGGTTGGTGACGAGTATGATCAAGAATTGTCTTTTTGACTTCTCGAGTTTCACCTGTGAGGTAAGAAGCGATGAATTAAAATTAGTGCCCGAAAAGGCAGCCATTGACGTCTGGACGCGACTATATGTGGACAAGGGCGGCGGCGTGGCCTGCTCCTCCTAATCCCTAACGAAATCATAATGGGATGGCCTGTCATGTCAGCTGATATTCGTCTGGTTGAATCAAACCAATCCTTTGAATCCGCAGATACGACAACCACATGTCATCGACAAATAAACAAAAAAAAAAAAGATAAAAAAAAAAAAACCATGATACGAAAATTCATTTTAGCATGGGAATATTATTATTATTATTCGTCTCCCAACTCTTGACACTCTAGTCCCCAGGGGTCGGGGGTTAAACCCAACCAAAAAAAAAAGAAAAAAAATCTCCATCCAAAAGGCTTTTCTTTTTCTTTTAAACAATAAGAATGCATTATACAAGTAGTAATACCATTTATGTGAATTCAATTTATGATCACTTAAATACTTATAATTTTTGTGATTTCATAAATTTCATAAAATATTTATTATTATTAATTTTTTTTTTATAAGTGAGATTTATAGTTTGATATCATGCAAAAAATTCAAATCTTTATTAAACGTGTGGCTACATGACACATATGAACTTACTATCAAACTTTCATCCCGAGTAATTTAATTGAAAAGTTTCAATTCTTGGGTGTTTGCACAAATGAATTGTTCTGAATAAAAATGGACGACATCGTAAAAATCAGTATTAATGAAAATTAAAAACGAGTGGCCTCAACTCTGCCAATGAGGCGAGCTTCCTCCTGCCCTCACCTCAAAGTAATTCCAAGCAATAAATATTAAAAGCAAAATAAAAAATAAATAGAATATAAAATCAATCAAATAATTAATAGCAGCAACCTACCAGGGTACCCGTTGTCTCAACTCTCATGGCACTCTCTTTCTTAAACACCAAAATCCCCAAACGGCGACGTTTCTCCACACAGACACACACATGCGCGCACACACACTCTCTCTCTCTCTCTCTCTCGCACACACACACACACAAGCCCACACAAACACGCACACAAAGGGAGGTTCACGCACGAAATACCCGCATCTTCTCTCTCTCTTTTGCGTGTCCAAAGTTCTTACACAGCTCCCTCTTCGAACCCCGAACACAACAACACGTAGTTCCACCTCTCTCTCTCTCTCTCTCTCTCACAAGCACCCACAACAATAATAACAACAACCGGTTTTGAATTTGTCCCCGTCCAACCTCAGATCTTTCTTGGTCCTTTTTACCAAATACCCATTATTTATTACCAGATTTCCCTTCTGGGGTTGTAATGTTTGTTGACTTGAATGCAGTAGTATAGATAAATAAGATATATAGAGAGAGGGGGGGATGGCGGAAACGGTGGTGAAAGTGAAGAGGGAGACATTGGAAGCATGCATGACATGCCCACTTTGCAATAAGCTGCTCAGGGATGCCACCACAATATCTTTATGTCTCCACACGTGTAAAGTTTCTATCTTGATTCTTGTTGTCGCGATTTCACGCTTCATCTTTTGACAAATTCATGATCTTGGGGGATGTTATTTTACGATCTGGTTTCCCTCTGTTTCCAATTTCTTGATTTCCTCGTCGAGATTGGTCGCTTCTTGGCTTAGCATTTATTTGACCGTCAACTGGGTGTTTTAATTTGGCAATTTGGATGCTTTTGAATTCGGGATTGGTTACCCTTATGTTAGATTTTCGTGGGGTTGATTTGATTTCCATAGCATGCCCATTTATGGCCTTGGTTCCATGCTCCCCACGTTGTTACACGTGGTTGATTGAAGATTTGGTTAAACCATGTTCGTTTACTCAACCGATATGGCGATCTTTACGTGGAGTTATTGTCGGTTTTTAGTATTACTGTCTTCATAAGCTATGCTAGTGGAAAGCATATAGCGGAGATAGCTTGTGTTTTCTTTTTGTAGCTTTGATCTGTATTATGGTAACAAATTCAAGCTAGTAACTTTGAATTGTTGGTTATTGTGAAAGATTGCAACTTTGAGGTCAATAATCAATAATAACTCCCCACTTCCGTGCATGATCTCCATGCTTTATAGCTAGCAAGTTCGCAATGCCATGATTTTCAGAAATTATCATTGCTGCTTATTAATTCACTTACCATTTGGATTTATTGCGATTATGCATGGTAATTATGAAGTATTGGCGTCAATTCATGGGCACCTGGTTTGTGTTAGCCAATGGTAGATCTAGCAATTCTGTTGGTCGATTTAATTTACATGTGATTTGTCTAAAAAGGTTATTGTCGTTGCAGTTTGTTAAGGTTGTTTGTGAAGTCCACTGATATTCCATTCTCATAGTTTGTACTCTCTTCTTTTTCTTTTTCCTTTGTTTTTAGTGACCTTCTTTAATGTAATTCTGGAATTGAAACTAGTCTGCAGGAAATGCATTTATGAAAAGCTCTCAGATGAAGAGGTAGATTGCTGTCCTGTTTGCAATATTGATTTGGGCTGCCTTCCAGTGGAGAAACTCAGGTTTAACTTTCTCTCTGTAATGTCCAAACCCCACAGATGTACATGCACATGCATGCTTACTAGGAGATATGATTTTGGTTCAAAATTGGCATGCACATTGCTTTTTTCCTAAACTACACAGCATTGTATGCAGATAAGTTGAATTAGTCAGTGGTAGCATGAATGGTCTATGTAGTTTCAGTATGTTCAACTTTCAGTACTTAATTAATCGTTGGTTGGACTGGGAATGTGGTTAGTCATTGGTTAGTCCTAAGAGTGTCAAGCTTTCAAGGGTGATCAAAGCTGTAGGCCTTGAGGTTGCTTTCTGATTAGTGGAATACATGTTAAAGCTTATGTTTGCTTTGGAATTTTGTAGCACTCTTGCATTCTAGACGCTCTTCTTTTCCTGAAATTTTGTCCTTCTCGTGTTCTTGTTTGGGGCTAGTTATGTACTCAAATTAAATTTTCTTGTTTGGGATATTTGATGTTTGTGATAATGTAATTAGGTTTGGTGGTACTGTATGGCATGCTTTTGCACTCTTATTCTAGGAGTTCTGAAACTTGTCTACAACATAGACATTGGTGCAATTTGAAAATGATGTCGTTCAACTCTAATAGGTGGCCTCTTATTGGATGTCTGAGTTGACTTGGGATAGGGCTTGCCAACATGCTGGTATTTGTGTTACAGTTTGCCTCAATTAACAGTAGATCAAATACCTGCAACTTAATCTGATATTCCTTCTTACCTTTGAAGCTAAATTTTAGCCTTAATTAACTGCTGCTCCTTTCAAGGTCTCTTTTAATAATTTTCTGTGAAAACATTGAGTCCAGGCCATATGTGTTTTTCTTCTCTGTTAAAGACATTCTGAAGTATTGTGCTGAGGCTGGATAATCTATTCGTGTTTGTTTTTTTAATTATTTGCAGGCCAGACCACAATTTGGAAGATATAAGGGCCAAAATATTTCCTTATAAAAGAAGGAAAATTACAGCCCCTGAAGTGACGCCATCAGTTGCGTTGCCAACAAAACGAAAGGAGAGGTCATTATCATCTTTGGTTGTGAGTGCTCCCAAAGTGCCAATGCAAACTGGCCTGACAGGAAGGAGATCTAAAGCTGGTGCTAGAAAGGCTGCTATTTTACGAGGATGCAGTTTTACTTCTGAGGAACCGAACAAGAAAGAAGATTCTATGGATGATCACCCAATGAGTTCAAGCTCACCTAACTCTCCTAATAAAATTGCACAAAATGGAAGGCAGGTAATGGAAGCAGCACTTTGGTCATTGTTCTTGAAAGGCTTGAAATTCAAACTTTACTTTGTTGCAAGGCGGTCCTGTTGCTGAATGCTTCTCCACTGTATTTGTGGTTAATTTTTCCTGTAAAATATGCAGGATTTCTCTGTGGCCGAGCATTCTAATGAACAAAGGCCAAATCATAAAGAGGATGATAGTGAAATAATGGAAGGAAAAGCTGATCTATGGACGCCATTGAATTGTCTTGTTGAAGCTGCAAACAGAACAAAGTTGTCTAAATCAAATTCACAAGGGCTGTCTCTTGCCAAATCAGAATCCCTGCATACCCCTGATTTTGAACCTCATTCACCTGAAAGGAAACCTAGAGTAGGATCACAAAATGGCCATGAAAGCGAGCCATATATGCCTAAGCCCAAAAACAAAGAGCATGGGCGGGACATGAAAGTTGAAGATGATAAGCCTAGGACAAATACCCTTCCATTATCAGTGAAGCGTAGAAGGTTAACAACACCACGAAAAAGGGCTGCTACATCTCAGGATCTGAATGCCTCAACTCAGGCCTTGTTAGATGTTGCAGGTGCCAAGAGCAATCAAAGAGATTGCCCAATTTGGTTGTCACTGGTTGCGTCTGAAGACCAGTAAGTGATTTCTATTGCAATCCTCATGGTGGTCATAAGATACATTCTAAATTATACTTATTTACTTCTAGAAAGCAGTTAAAGATTGCTTCACTTCTGGTGTTGACTTTCTGTGTAATGACTTCAGGAAAGGTGATACTTCCTTGCCACAGATATCTACGTGCTACTTGAGGATCAAGTGAGTTTTAAGTCTCCTTACCTATTTAAATTTTCCGTTATCTTGAAGCACGGTTTCATCTCCATGGTTTGAGTGCTATAAATCTATTGTGTTAAAGGGCTGATAACATGTTCTGTATTCTTACAAGCATTCAAACTTTTATCATTGGAGAATGAACCTATTGATTCTTTGCTATTCGATGGCCTCCATTTGACAGGGCTTCAGTCAATGGCTTTACTTTAAGTATTCTTCACTTTCATCTTAGCTGATGAAGCATTCGATTGACCTCAAAATTGACACACTTATCCTCGGACGCTTTATGTAATTGACTTCTTAATTTCTCATCACAGGGACCGTCGAATGCCCATCTTATTCATCCAGAAATACCTTGTAAAGAAACTAGACCTTAGTAGTGAGGCTGAGGTGAGTACACATCTCTCGCATTCCAAAAAAAATGGGGATTGTGTTGCCATTTTAAGAGCAAGAAATGGAGACCACAGGTGAAAATTTTCATCACTGGATGCACACAAAGACAAGCACGTAAAATCTACTTTTGCAGGCAATTTCTAATCCCTCTGCCATTGGTATTAACCTTGTACATTTAAGACAAAATTGTGTCCCAGTGCCAAGGCTCTTACACACAGCTCTACCCTTGCTTTTAGAGAGAGACTGTTTCTGCGACTTGAATCTGTGACCACTTAATTAAGATTAATACATTCGGTGTATAAAATGTTACTTCATGAACAATGCAGTGAACTTCTGTAGAGAGCTATGGTTTATGCCTTCACCATGAATCATGATAGTTGTTTGCTTCTGAGCCATATATGTTTCTGTTTGTAGGTGGAGATAATGTGCCGTGGCCGGCAGGTGCATCCAACGGTGGAACTACAAGACGTCGTAGACATGTGGTTTCCAGCAGCATCAACGGCAAAGAAAATACCAGCATCCGTGGGTTCCTCAGCCAAGGACTTTGTGATGGCACTGTCATATTGTCGTCCAAAAGTTCAAGCATCTTAATTTAGCCCTTTCATGAATTTTTCTTTGTTAATCTTTTATCAATTTTACATCTTTTCTTTATCTAATGCATCTTTGATGGATCTCCAAATGGACCTAATCTATATGGTTACTCTCAGCCATCCCAGTCCACCACATAATACATGTACTCATTTTTCGTTCTTGTCTGAATAATATAATACATTTACGAAATCAGCTAGATTCTATTAAAATCAATGTATGCAACATTATTATTATTATTATTATTATTATTATTTTGTATAAATGGAAAAAAAATGAAAATAAGCCAGTAGCAACTACAATGGTGGGCGGTAACAAATCCATGTGTTTCCATTAGTATCTCCACTTGTGGCTCCTATAATGCAACACTGAGAATCCTCGTATTAGCGAGTTTTTGCTACTTTCATCGTATTAACAAGCTTATTTAATCTGAAGATTGGAGCTTTCACTTTTTCAATCTCAGATTCAGCTTTCACTTTTGCTCATTGTCCATAACTTGATTCCCACCCCGACACATTGAGGAGAGACACCGCCACCACTGGGGAACTTTAGGCTAGACAACTTCTGATCGTTTGTTCGTCCAACGTCTATCATCAAAGCTCTCTTTCTTTGTTTTTTCACAAGATTTATCCTCTCTTGTAATAATTTATCTTCCATTCCGTCAAGATTCTATTGAAGACGAATTCCTACACTAATTTTCCCGGGAAGTACTTTGCCTTTTCAATTGGTCTTGATTTTAATTTCGTCTGTAATTGTCATAAAACACAACATTGTTTTTTTTTTTTTTATCTTTCTTAAATATCAATGGACAGTAAAGTAATTTTCTTATATTTAATTTTATTTATTTATAAAATCAAATAATATCTAATTAATCTAAGTGTTTTGTTTCTCTTACATTGAATCCTAAGTTTTTCGCTGGGCAAAATTGGAAAGGTGCAATCTTTTGAGGCTGGCAAAGTCTGAGGTTCCTCCTAAAGCCAACGGTGTCGTGACAGTGCGCCTATATGTTCAAGATTGCCAATAAGCCCTGCCGCAAGCTTTCTCTGCTAAACTGAAGTAAAACAGCAGTCCACTGCGAAAAAAACTGTCTTTTTCGTGTTTCGGCAGATTGGAAAGGAAGTGGGAAAAGAAATGTCATCTGTGCTATTGAAGAGATCTCGAAATAGCTCTTCGCTTCTCTTGCGAAACTGTCGCAATAAAACACAACATATTCCTTTCTTGTTCTCTTGTTTATTTGAACCCCAGAACAAACCTCAATACTCCTCAAAGCTTCAAAATTTTTCGTGTTCAAATGAAAAGGACGAGGTTTTGTTATCTGGGTTGTCTTCAGTTTTTCTCAGAACCATAAAGAATCCATCTTGGTCTCGTTTTGCGTGGTCAGGAAATTTCCAGTTTTCGGTTTTGAGGAAGAAAGATACGGTTTTGATTTCTGGGAATGGTGTTTTGAAGAAGAATATTTCCGGGATTGCTCCATTTTTCACTCCGAGTGTCATAATTCCGTATAGTTTTAATGAGGGTCAGTTCCATTTGGGGCGTTTTTGCTTGTTTAGTAGTCAAGCAGCCGTGGAATTGTCAACCTCTGATGGACTGACCATTGATGGGATTGCTGCTAATAATTGGACAATTTTTGATGAAAACGAGAGTGATTGGAAGAGTCATGCTGCTGCCATTGCTCAATCCATCCAATTCATCAAGAAGCGTTTGCAGGTGTAAGCTTGAGTTCAATTTTAAGCCCGAATTGTTAGTTGGCATAGAAAATTTATTTTTGTGTTCAAATGCAGTATGTGGAGTTTGAATTTGTGTCCGTTGATTCAATTTAGGGAATGTTCTGCACTACACTTGATTCTATGCTTGTTGGTTGAATTTTATCTTTTTTTCATTTTTTGAAAACCTCCTTGATCTGAATTCTTATGTTGTTATCTGTGTCTGCAGTGGAGAAAGTTGATAGTTAGGTTGGACCTCTTATCAGCAGAGTTGAATAAGCCAAACCTTTGGGATGATCCCGTGCATGGTGGAAAGATAAGCCGTGAGCATGGTTTACTGATGGGTAAAATGAAAGAAGTGAAGGCATTTGAGCAAGAATTGCTTGAGCACATTGACATGATAAAGCTGGCACGTGAAGAAGATGATTCTGACTTAGAATCGGTGGGCTCTTGTTTTTCATTTTAGACATGTATACATTCTGCTTCATGTTTACTGTCATGTATCTTGCACAACATAGCATTTAGCAAAATGATGTCTTACTTTTTGGCTCTTTCAGCGTAACTTATTTTGCATATGCTGATTTTTACAATAATTGGCATATGCTTATGACATATGCTGATTTTTACAATAATTGGCATATGCTTATGACAACTTTATTGGATGTTCAATCAAGCATAGAGAAGCAGATGATTGATTTTTCAAATGTATAGAATGGTGAAATGAATAACCTTAGGTATGAACTAAAGTAGTGAGTAATTCTTCATTAGATGATGGCTTTGTTGTAGGGTTATAAAGAGGTAAGCAGTGCAAAACTACAAGTAATTCAATGAGATTTAAGATGGATGTAATCAAGTACTGATAACACATCACCAGTTTGCATCTGGCCAGCACAGTCATAAAATTTCTAGATTATGCAAGCATTTATTCATGCAGAATGCTCTGCCTTCTCCAGGAATCATTGAAAGCTTTGCTTCAGATGAGAAGAAATATCAAGAAGAAAGAGCTTGAAGCTTTGTTGTCTGGAGAACATGATTCTTGCTCTTGTTACATAGAGGTTGTTTCACATACGCGCTCTCCATTCTCAAGTCTAGAAACAAGCAGAACAATGTAGAACTCCATAGATATTGAATTTTGGTTCCCTTCATTTAGGCGATGGAACAAATTTAATTGAAAATTTATGAACTTAAACCTTGTTATGTTGGTGCACAATCCAGGTCCAAGCTGGGGCTGGGGGTACTGAGAGCATGGACTGGGCAAAAATGGTGATGCAGATGTACAAGTCATGGGCTCAACAACGTGATTATGGAGTAACTGTGGTGGATGAGATGGCTGGTGAGGTTGCAGGAATCAAGGTTCAGCTTCTTATCTCAATACCCAATTGTGTAATTGTTTTGAGTTACTTCCATATTTTTAGGGAAATCAGCAAGCAACCTTGCAGCTTTAATAAATCATACTGCTTTCCTGTTTGGTTGCCTTTTCCTTCTTTTTGAATGTTTGAATGACAAGATGATAGTCACAGCTTGATTAATTATATCTCAGTAAACTTAAATTTTGAGTCAATATCTCTGAGAACCCATTAGGCTTCCAACCTGACACCCACGATTTTTCAGCGTGCAACAATTAGAGTAGATGGTGAATATGCCTATGGATATGCTAAATCAGAGGTGGGGGTGCACAGATTAGTACGTATCTCGCCTTTTGACAGTGCAAAGCGCCGGCACACTTCATTTGCAGCTGTTGCTGTAATTCCAATCCTGGGTGATGGATTTTCCCATGTACAAATCAATGAATCTGATCTCCGTATTGAGAGATTTCGTGCTGGGGGAGCTGGGGGTCAGCATGTTAACACCACTGAGAGTGCTGTGAGAATAGTTCATATCCCTACAGGAATCACTGCAACTTGTCAAAATGAAAGGTGTGCAAAATAATGCATGATAGAAGTTTCAATACTAGTTTGAGTCAAGAATTGCCATTATCTTCTACGCGATGCTAATCTTTTTCTTGTGATAGCAGGTCACAACATATGAATAAGGCTTCAGCAATGGCTGTGCTCCAGTCTCGATTGGACCAGCTTGAGATGGCCCGCCAGGCTCAGATGAATAAACAGCATACACAATCACTCACAGATATAAGTTGGGGAAACCAGATTCGTACTTACGTGCTCCATGTAAGCTTCAGTAGCATAGCAGTTTTTATTAAGTTTTGGTAAAATCCTGTTGACAATACTGGCTTACGATGCAATTTGTTCTTGATGCAGCCTTACCGGATTGTAAAGGATCTTAGAACCCACTATGAGGTCTCTGACCCAGACTCTGTACTGGAGGGAGACCTAGATGGCTTCATCCTAAGCTATTTATCTGCCTCATTAGATAAACACGAAGACCACTAGTGACCTTAGTTTTCGCTCACACTACATTATTCTGCATATGGCAAAGCTTAAGTGGTGCTAGATGACATAGGATTGTCCAACAACTTACCGGGCCATTTTCAGAAGCTTGATGCATTAAGCTGCAGTGATTGCTGCACATTCAGGCATAGCTGTAGTCAGATGGCATTAGGAGACACAATTGTTGAGTTTGTATAGCAGGTATTACTGGAGAGTGGTGGAGGCGTGAAAAGGAGTTTGCTTTACCATGCTGTTATTCACTTGCAATACAGGGCCGATATCAGAAACAAAATTGACACGGTTCCTTCTACAGCTTTCCCCAATTTTGAACTGGGGTTTGGTTACAAGTACAAGGGATTATAAAGATGAAGAAAAAATCGTAATTCTAGCTTCAGGTTTTGAGAAAATGACCTTTATTTTTATTGTTTTTAACTGTAATAATTGTTGTATTTAACTTCTACAACCTCTCATCCCAATCACTCCCCATCATCTTACTACTCTCTCCCAAATCTCGATCTTTTCAAGTTGCTCCTTAAAGCTCCAACTGGTGTCCCTTTGCAGGTTGTTTTTTTTTTTTTCTTTTTTTGAGTTAATTTTTGTTCTGTTCATATAATTCTTGTCAGGAAAGTTCGTTTCTTTGATTAGTTATTTCAGAAAAGTGTTAATATAAAAGTGTATTTTGTAGTCATGAGCTCGGTAGTTCTTGGCCTCTTGTCTGAACAACCAAAATTCAAAACCTGGTACCGACAAACAAATTTTTGAATATTTGATTTTCATATAACGGTGATGGATTGAAAGTTACGGACATTGTCTATCCTTCCACTTTTTCTGCATTCTGCGTTTTTCTAGCTTTCTTACTTTCATTTCTTTTCCTTTTTTCTTCTAATGTTCTGGCGATTTAAGCCTCTTTTCCTTAAGAAAGAAGGAAACCAAAATGCGATTAATATCTAAAAAGGAAAACCAAAATATGGAATTAATTAAGTAGTTAAAGTGCAAAGCCAAAATACTCGCTGGTACTTTAAATTAATGTGTGTGCCATTTCCTTTTACACTAGGAAAAAACTAGCAATTTGCAAAAAAAAATTAATATAATAGATGGATCAATAATCGGATAAAATTAATTGCACAAAATTATGAACTCTTTCAGAAACTGGGAAAAATGGGGTCACGTTTGTCTTTTGATATGTGCAACCAAAGTGGGCCCCGAATAGCCATGGCCTTTATATGGATTCCTTGTTTAGTTGTCTGCAGATTGAGGTTGAACTGAAACTGCTGCTCTCCTTGGAAAGTTGGAAACTTTCTTGAATTAATCATGCAACAGGTAACCAAAAACCCCACTAAAACCCCGTTAATCTAATCTGTGTTTTTCAGTTTATTTTCATTTTTGGGATCAAAAGATTAATGTTGAGCAATGAATGACGAAAGGGTTGGGGGATCTGATAGGCAGGTGACCTGGGAGGACCAGCAGAACATCAACAAATTTGGCAGTTAAACAACCGATTCTATGAGCTTGAAGATGAGATCAAGATTGCCAAGGTAACTTGATGGTACTTTATTGAAATATACTTGTAGATATCCTGCATTTGTTATATGTAGCACGTATGTTTGTGCATGTAATTGGGCAAAATGGATGATCTTTTGCGTTATCTGTAGGTGGGTATGGAGAATTACACTCAAATATAGCATTAATTCTTACTTTTGGCTGACGTGTTAGCCTGTTCGTTATGGCTTCTGCTTTCTTGTTTCCTTTCCCTCTCTCCCCCCCCCCCCAACCCTTTGTTTGATTTAGGTTGTGGCTGGGTGTGTGAATGTATTTATTACATTGCTGGATATATATGGATGTATATGAAAGTTTGGTGCTTTTGGGTAATGAGAGTGTGTGGTAGTTGGAAATTGAATCCATTTGATAGGATTGATTTGATAGTCACTAGATATTCTGATTTAGTGTATTGAACTTTTAGTGACAAAGGGACTATTTTCAGTTATTTTCTGTTGTTAGAAGTGGTTGGGCAAGTTTTAGCTTTAGAAATGTCAAGCTTCCTTCAAGCATGGTGAAAGCTGATATTTTTGATTTAGCATAAACTAACTGCAACAACCAAAAACACAAAAGAACAAAAAAAAAAAAATGGTGCTTCTGGAGAGGGTTCGGATGTATACTTCTTTGCTCTTGTTTCCACTAAAAGGTTTCCACAACTGAAGCATGTGACCCAGGTCACGATAGAGGCAACTGTTACAGTAAAGATTGCCCACACAAATTAATTGCGATAGTTGCCAACGATTTCCTTTCCACAGTTTGACTTCCCATTGTAGTGCAACAGCACTGCATGGAGGTATGGCTTACAATTTACAATTACAATACATCTCTAGTCATGCCAAATTTGTCCCCTTTACATCTTGTTCCATGTCAGACATGCACAACCATACACATCCTGCTTTCCTCATATGTATTATTCCTCTTATTCAGTCCCCCCCCCCCCTTCACAGAAATCAAACAATAATCTAGAAGAGCAATGAGTTGATTCTAAATGATGAGGATGTTATTCGATTCCAAGTCAGAGAAGTGTTTGCTCATGTTCAGAAGGAAGAAGTTGAGAGCAGGATAGAGGGGATGAAAGAAGTGACAGGCAAGAGCTTGGAAGAACTTGACAAAGAGAGATTCAGTTCTGGCCCAGATGGCTGATTTAAAGAAGATTTTGTATGATAAGTTTGGGGACTCCATCAACCTGGAGGAGGATTAATGAGGTAGGTCTTGTCCTATGGCCACTACATTACCATCATCAATTGACCAATGTCTCAAACATCATAGCCTTGCTGCTTTGTTCTTTTGCCATTCACAAGAAATTACACATGCAGGGGCTGCTTGATCAGAAAATTGTTTAACATTGAATGTGCTTCCTACACTCAGAGATCAAAGCTGAACCCTCTAATGAATTCTATTGTTATTGCCAAATGATTTTGTAGTTGCCACGAAGGAGCAAACTTGCCAAGCATACTTAGCTTTGGCATTCCCTGCATAGATATAGAGGTGCTAGTTGTGCAAATTAGACTGTTTGATCATCAGAACGCGCCGTCTTCTTCCCATCCAAGTCACCCAATGGGGGTCACTTGAGACCACTTTGTAACCTGCATTTCTGTATAGCTTTTGAGCACCGTAATCATCTTCATATGCCCGAAGGACAAGATATTCAAAGCCCCACAGAAAGGAAAGCATGTCACAGGCTTTGAGCAATACACTTGCTATTTTCCTCCTCCTGTTAGTTGGGCACTTTGGATTCATTTCAAACATTACAAGATCTTTAAACACTAAACTAAGATGGCACAATCTTACCTGAAACCTGTTGAGACAGCTATCCCTGAAACATAAAGATATTCCTCTGCCCCACTGAGATACTGGAGGACAGCTTTATCTCTAAATGCTGTGACATCCACAATACCTACAAGTTTCCCTCCAGATATGGAAGAGTCATCTGCAGGCTCAGCAACCAAACATGCGTATCTGTTAATGGTAAGATAATTGTCATGTTTTACAGTGAATCACCCAAAGCATCAATATGACCTATCAAAAGATTAAGCAAGGTTTAAATCCTCGTTGACTTGAAAGTCTCAAGTGATTGTAATCTGCCTTAAGTGAACTATAACTCAAATTACATCCCCATGCCCTATAGCGTGGGAGCATCATGCACAGGGAACTTCCTTAGATAAGGGTCAGTTTTTTATGTTCCTTGCAATACTCTATATTCATGGCCCACAATTACCTGTCTGGAGGCGAGTTCCTAAGTTTGTAAAGAAGCCCGGAAAGCACTTCAGCCTGTAATTTGTGGAGGCAATGAAAAGCATCAATTTAGAATTCTAGGAGAAAGCCTTTTCTTTTTTTTCTTCCTTTTTTTCCTCTTTCTTTTTTTGGTTGTCTCCTTTTTAACCAATCAGAATCCCAAAAGAAAATTCAATGTGATGACGACAGGATTAGAAAAAGGACCTTGAAGAATTGGAAGAATACATCATCAAAGAGAGCAACTGGTGTGTGGAATGCTTCAGCTTGTATTTGAGCCACTTCCCTCATCTCACCCTGATCATTTTCGGCCAATCTTCTCACCTGCCACCCAAACTCACCTACCAAATACCCCAACTTCTTCTCTCTGTCTCCACAGCTCATTTTTTCTTCAGTCCAAACTTGCTGACCGGCTGCTGCTGCTGTAGCTGATGAAGTTGAAGATGTAATACAGCACTGCACAATACAACCCTCATTCCTCATACTCACAGGCTTTGTTCCTGTATGGCCACTTGAGTACTTTTTGTACCTTTTCCAATTTCCATGATCAAGTAGTTTAGTACCTTTACATGCATACGTTAGTTCCACACTGGTGCTTAGCAGACGGGCCATCCTTCACCAACGGAATAAAAATTTACGAGAAAAAGAGATTGCAAATGGGCTCTAGCACCATACGTTACCTGTAGGCATAACTGGTCTCAGGTCCCTGTTTGCTTAGAGCCACAGGTCCTGAATGCTATATGGAAGTGCTTTAGCCTAACACGTGTAACTCCCAGATTATTTGGCTGTGCCTCGGTATCAAATAGAGGGACCATACCATAGAATCACTAAACCAATGCGTTTTAAACTCAATTAGTGGAAGAATTCTATCAAAATTAAATATCTCGAATTTAAGTCTAAATTAGAACCAATAAACAATTTTCCTTCTTTTTTTTCTTTTTCTCCTTGAAAGAAAGTCCCTCAGTTCAGCTATTACCCAAGCCAAATGAGTGCCCCATTACGATTTACTAATTACTATTACCCTCTTCATTCCATGTTACCCTCATCTCCTTGTGCTGGAAAAATTTTTTTAAAGAAAAAAGAATAAAAAAGAAATAATTATCCCATAATTAATGTTTTACACCATGCAAAGGAAGGACTAATGTTATGAAAGATATTAAATATTTATACAATTCAAATAATTTTTTGATCTCGATCATATTATAAATGTAGAAAAAAAAAAAAACCTCAAATAATTATTTATATAGTCCATAGATTTCCCTATCCTAATTTCCTATTAAGTTTTAGCTCCTGAAAAAAATAGAAAAGAAATCTTCTCTCCTCCTTGCTTTTTCCTCCTCATTGCTTCCCTATTTTCTGGCTTCAATACCAAGAAAAGCTAACAGCTTCTTAAAAACACATGAAGACGAAGAACAATAACAAATATCTTCGTCTCTGATGTGTCCCAAAATCATGTTTATTTCTTATCTTTGCCATGAAACTTTCTCCCAGCATCAACGGCTTCCCTGTGAAAGCACGCAAAGTGCATCATTGAAATATATGCAACTCAATGTTAACCGAAATACTTGAAATCAATGAACTGATATTCATGCACATGAATGAAAATAGAAGCATCAATGGCGCAGATGCCTTTAGTGGGGGGTTTGGGGTTGGGAGGTGGGGCGTGTTGTTGGGGTATAGAAGGCAATGAGAATTTGTTTGCAAACCTAAAAGCTTGTACGAGCTCCTTATTATCAGGGTCCAGCTTCACGCCCTCATAGAAAGCATTTGCTGCTTCATCAAATCTCTGCAATTACAAGGTCATCATGAGTCCTGGACATCATAATTTACAATATTGGTTTCGTAAACTGAAAAGAGGTGAGGAGAGTTAATGCCTGCAGCAACCGCAGAGCTGCACCCTCACGGTAACAAGCTTTTGGCCAATCTGGCCTTAATTCTCTGCAGGCCTGCGCATCTGATAGTGCATGATCTGCTTGACCCAAGCGTAGCCAACAAAGACTTCTATTTGAATACAAAGTAGCATCTGTAGGATCTAGATCAATTGCCTGCAAATGGGATGCAAAGTCAGTACTGATTCACATCAACAGAGCTAAGCAAATTTTGTGGTTGGGAAAGCAACTATACTATTTACATCATCATCAGGAAGTAAAATTAACCCCCTAAAAAGGGCTACTTCTTTTCTCATATGTTTCTGAAAATTGCCTTCATTTTGCATGTTAGCCTGTTGAACAGCCACTCTTATATTGACCTTGTTGCTAGAACCAATATCAACTTCCACTTTTGAGACAACAGCAAAAGGCCAACTTATTTCCAAGACCACATTCAACAGAAACTCAGTAAAATGTGAAAAATCAAGTGCCATGGGTGAGGTGACAGTTATTTTACACTTGAAACAAAGAAAAATACCATGTTTCAACTCCATCTCATCCATTGATGCATCTCAATAAGCAACCAACCCACCCGGGGAAGGAAAATTTAGCTCTTAAATGAAAATACAGGATACGTAACATACTTGTGTATAAGCATCCACAGCCATAAGATATTCCTTTCTTCTGAAAGCATCATCTCCTCTTGATTTTGCTTCTGCAGCCCTTCTCTTTGCTTCAGGTGACACCTGATTGCATATTGGACATTTATAAGGGTACCAAGCACAAGAGACAGAAAATTGAAGATGTAAGTTCCAGCAATCTAGGTTGATTTCACACATCTATAGCTTAGTTTCACATATTCATATCATGAGAAGTGCTATAAATGCTCTAGAATTAATTATAAAAAAATCAAGAACAAAGCTATACGCAAGATTCATACCTCAGGAAGATCCTTTTTAGGTGCTGCAGTTTCCTTTGAAATGTTAACTTCCTTTAGCTTCTCCCTTTCTTCCTGCAAATTTGCCCTTGATAAATAGAGGTTTTCTAATTGATCTAAAAGGTGAAATAAAGAAATTAAGCATACAGCATGTATTCTTTCAGTGGAGAGGAGAGCCAAAATGCTGGAATTATATCATAATATCTGTTTTGTCAATAGAATCCTAAGAAGAAAAAAAACTACAAATAAACAGACATGTCTTGTATTCTGATAAAATGACAGTGAACATATCATATTGTGAATACCATGTTTTGTGGGCTCAAATGAGAAAGCAGTTCACAAAAATTGAACCTTTGGTAATGTGGAATGAGATTCACATATCATAACAATAAGAAGAGCATAGTTCATTTATTATCCAGACCAAAAAGGAAAAAAAAAAAAAATGAAAGAATTTTCAAACCAATGCTTACTCCAAACAGATTGCTAAAACAAAAGTATTTGTGGCCAAAGAAACAAGTGAGGGAGCTCATATTTGTCCTGTCAAATGCAAAACCAAGTCATTACAGATCTTAAATACCTCTTGTTTGTTGACCTCAGACTCATGTGCAATAATGTCATCAACAGTCCACTTTGGAATGGTCTCAACTTTGGAGGTTAATGGAAAAAGGACATTAACAGCCCCATGGTTGCCTCTGGCTGCTGCAACTTGTATTGGCTTCAGGTCATCCTGGTCAGCAAAGGGAATTGTATTAGTTCAAAACAAGATAGGTTCAACAGAAGCAACATGAAACCAGCAAAAATTCACAAGATTCCTGTGATTTATCCTCACTTTACATTGTAGTTCAAGAAGTTAACTAAATATGCTGATTTAACATGAAACCCCCAAAAAACTGCTTGATCATTAATTTATGCAATTTAGCTGCTAAGAAGCAGGAAAAAAATTAGGCATATAGTTATTCATCTGGCATAAACCCAATCATAAGAAATACACACATATAAATGGCAACAGACATTTACAACACTCCAACTAGTAACAGCATACATCAAACAAGAGAATAAAGCAGAAGTGGTGATAATCTTTCCACTAAGTGAATGCAGCAATGATCCCACCTCATCAGTGATGTTGGGATCTGCCCCAGCCTTTAATAAACAATTCAAAATTTCTGCACTTCCTATGTCAGCAGCAATATGCAGAGCGGTTGTTCCACCAGCATGAACATTCACATTAGCACCTGCCTGCATATTAAAGTACAACGGCCATGAAACAGCAAAGTCATACATGGACCATAAAATAAGATACTCAAGCACCAAAAAAGTTGCTGCACAATCTTCAAGCTCACACAAACAACAAACTCAAAAAGTCCATTTCATGATTTGCCATTAATATTGGATATACAAGTACATGATACATTGAAGTTTCAAAACCACTTGCAAAAGAGCCAAACATTTAGCTGAAATATTGATGGTAAATATCAGCAGCATACAGAAAAGAAATTTTAAACAATTTTAAGTTAAAAAGGACCATGATATGAATAAATATGTTAAGATTTTCTATAAATCCAAGAATACACACAAGAGAATTCAGAAAATTGCCCAAACCATTAGATGCCAAAGGAAATACCTGAACCAACAATTCAACACAGGCGAATGAACCTGCTGCCACAGCTGACAATAATGGGGATATATTATCTTCAGTTTCTTCATTAGGCTGCAAAAAAAAACAGCAGACAGTATAAATGAAAAATAAGACACCTCCAGATTGTTAATGGCAATGGCCAATGATGTTGAACAGTAAGAATAAAAGACCAAAAGGAACAGGAATTAGGGAATTATTAGAAAATGAAAAGTGCAGGGGAAGAAAGAGCAGAAGGAACCAGGAAGGTGTACACAAAAAGTAATGAGATATGAGGAACATGAACAAGAAGAACCAAAGAAATATAACAAAGCAAAAAAAGATACGCTTTTACCTTCAGTCAAATCCTTCCATTCAAACTGGATTACTAAGAATGTAAAAGGATGCCACTAGATAAAATCCAAGACCAATACAAAATCATAAATTTGGCTCAGCGAGAAAAAGGAAAATCTTTCAATCATCCAAGGCCATCAAAATGGAAGGAAAGTCATAATGACTATGGACTCATCTTGTATTCAGGATAGGTTCCCTATCAAGAAACAACTTAAAGGAGACCCTACATGAAAAAAGCAAATACTAAGATAATAATGATAATAAGAATAAGAATCTAATAAACAATGAGACAGAAAAAATAAAGCAGTAATAATGCTGATATGCCAATTCATGACTGTTGGAAAGTTGACTACCAGTTGAGCACACAAGACCAGTGAACTTACAACAGGCAATGACCATGCTAAAACAACCACACATCAACCCCATATGTACCAAAGGCTCAAACAGTTTGCACCAAGGAGAAGTCCTATCAGGAGGCCCACAAAAACAGATTGATAACACAAAACTATACATTTGTAAATCCCAGCAAAACAAATCATTCAATTCCCCCTTTCAAGAAGATAAGGTAACAAAGGCTCACCCACCACAATGACACAAATACAAGAATACAAATATATGGAAATTTCTCAAATGACAATAACAAGTTGAGGATTAAGAACAAAAATTACATCAGCATGATGCTCTAACAAAACTTTTAACGCATCTTGTTGATCGTGGCCAGCAGCCCAAATCAAAGGTGAGCCTGAATCACTTTCTGAGTCAACCTGAACGCCCTTGGCAAGTAGACATTTCAGCAACTCAATGTTTCCTGCAAACGACCATGGCATTTGTTCAAACAAAGTCCAAACGAGAAGGTGCCCTCCCTCAACCGATCAACAAAAAGGTAAGATCAAAAAGGGGCACTGGCCCAGAAGAAGGAGAGAAAGACAGAGAGAAAGAGAGAGAGAGAGTACCTATCCCAGCAGAATGATGTAAAGCTGTGGCCCCTGCATCACTTGATATAGAAGGATTGGCACCTTGATCAAGAAGGTATTTAGCAGTAGCAGTATGCCCTTGCCGAGCAGCATGAACTAAAGGAGTCTCACCTGCATTTAAGCAGCAGACTCTGGAAAATTATCTAAGGCAATAGTTCACTAATAAAAGCAACACTCAATTTGAATAGAGAAACTCGCCTGTAAAGCTCTTTGACCTGTAATAAGATACATCCATAAAAAATGAAAACTGATACAGCATGTTTCATGGTCATATTCTTGGATGCAGGGTCAAAATGGGGAGACATAAAGTTTACCCATTAACACATATCCTCAGCCATTGTGTGGCAAAAGTTTACATCTTGCATTTCAAAGCATAAGTGCACAACTCTCTATTCATATGGATGGCAGCTTTTTGAAAATCCTGTCAAGATAACCCCTTACTAAACCCTTTTGGGGGAAACTGGTGCATTATAGTTCCTTGTTTCTATCCCATGAGGCCCCTAGATAAATTAACATCATCTTTTCTTCCATCTTTTAGGATTGGAATCATAAAGATGAGCAAAAGGTCAATACCTACCAGTATTTTCCCAATCAAATTCAACTCATAGCTTTGCTATTTCATAGCCTGAAATTTTTTTGGGACACAATAAATTTGAAAATACTTCTTGTTGCAGTTCTTTTTGCATTTAGCAGGACAAGTTACATGAAATTGCCAAACAAAAAAAAAGACGAATGAGAAAGGTATACAAATAATACACTCTTAATTTTGGATAATTTCATGCATGGATACCTTCTGCATCTTTTTTATCCACGTCAAGCTTCAATTCCTCCACCAAGTATTTGCACACCTCAGTCTGCCCCTCTCTGGCAGCAAAATGAAGTGCCCCTCGTTTGTTAGCATCTTTGATACCTGCCACAGTTTCTGCCATTCCCTTCCCGTCACCTAGCTGTTCAGCCATTTCTATTGACAACAGTCACCAAAATTAGACTTTTAACCAAAGAAATAGAACACCCCACAAAACTAAAGGATCAACAGTAGAGCAGTTCCCCACAGGAAGAGCTAAAAGAAAGCCAAGGCTCCAAAAAAAGAAAGAAGAACCTCCTCTTAACAAAACCCCAAAACATTATACGATAAATTGTAGACCAGTTCTCCAAATTAAAAGCAAAAAGAAAGCCAAGATTCAAAAAAGATAAGAGCGAACTTACTCTTGAGAAGATCAAGATTGCCAGTACACGCGGCATTCAGAAAGTGATGAACCTTTTCCCTATCTGCAATCCCAATCAAAAGATTATGGGGAAAAAAAAGCTGTAAACTTTAGAAAGAAATCAGAAAAGAGCCCCAAAAATTATCAAACTTTACTCTGTCCATCGATTAAAGATGAAAAAGATTCAAGATTTCTGGAAAAGATTCAAGATTTCTTGTAGCACGTACAAAAGATTTACACACGCACGCACATAAAGACCTATGAAAGCCGATAGATATCTGGGTATTACCTGCAAAAGCAGCAGAAGCATCCGGGGCCATGGTGGGGTTTAGAGTCTTTAGACTTTAGAGAGCGAGAGATACAATGTAAGTAACTGACTGAAGCAGAAGTCTTTTTGTAGGATTCTATGTTTATGTTCGTCGCCCGTAGGTTTTGGAAGTAAAGAGAGACAGGAGCAGACAAAGACGGACAGAACCCTCTGGCTTCTGGGGTTTACTGGCTAGCGCAGGACAGCATACCAGACAACGGAAACAATGCTTTTAAAACCTTTATTAAGGTTTTTATACAATAATAATGTAATTCAATTTTTTTTAAAAAAAAAAATTATGTAAATTTTATTTGATAAGTATTTAATTTCATGATAATGATATTCACGAGAAGAAAAAAATCTATATATACATAAATGAGAAAATAAAAATAAAATGCTTACAGTGTTTTTTTTTTCTTGTATAAATAGTATCTACCTTAATTTTATTACGTCATACATTTTGCGTGCATATTGTAAAACAAAAGGAAAAAATAAAAAACACACACACACACACATATATATATATCTTCTAAATTCAAAAACTGTTTTTGAATTTGTGGAAGTTTAAAACTAAAAATTTCAATAATTTTATCATTAGATGTTGTCATTAATAAGGAAAAAAAAAGAAACCTTTTTTTTTAAAGTAATCTCAAAGACACTTTTATTACGAGGATTTTATCATTTATGCATATTTTTCTTTAATTAATGATTTGCATAAATTTTGCGAAGCAAAAAGCTGGGGAAGTTTGTTTGTTTCACGATGAAGATATATCAATGGCAAATGAAATTTGAAAGAAAGATGGTTGAGCTTGGAGCTTTCTTAGATTAACTTGACTATCGCGTATCTGAATTATTGGTTTAAAACTTTTAAGATGTAACTATAGAGTAGGGAATATATTAATTTATTTTTTTAAGATTTTTGAGATAATTATATAATTAGATATTTAATTTTAAAACTAAAAGCACATATTTCATGGCATCAAAAGGGACTAATATTGATTTGAGGAACCCTTTTCCGTACCAACAATTTTGGGTTAAGAAAATGCAAAAGCACCTTTCTCTTTTTGTTAAAACGGTGCGTTCTAAGCCTGAAGTGGGAGACGGAATTTCATCATTGAATCAGCATTTTTGTTGACTGACAAAACAATATCTCCAAATATTAATTGTTATCATTAACTAAATAAATTCTAAAACTAAATAAAAAATTGTGGCTTCATTCTATGCCAACAACTTGCCATATCAACCCAATGGAATAAGAGTTGACTTTTAGGGTATTGTTGCGTAAATGGTACATTTCAAAGTATTTTTTAATTAATTGGATAGACTATAAACTCAAATTTGAAATTTTAGGAAGCTAGTGTCAATTGCTACTGGAGTATAAAACTCTACTGTGAAAAGTAATTTTTTTTTTCTTTGAACTCCATTGTGAAAAGCAAATTAAAAGCATATATATGTGTGTGTGTGTGTGTGTGTGTGTGTGCCTCGTATGTATTCTTTCTGCTGATGTACCAACACAATACATGTTACATTCAATTAATGTAAATTTCCACAGACAAACAGGCCAAAATGCAATGAGTTTCCATACATGCGATCCGTGTCCAAAAAGGATTGATGAATATAGGATGAGAAGAAGAAGGAGAAAAATGCATTTGCCAACCTGATGGTGACAAGTGCATTACAAAACAAAAAAAAAGTTGGAATGGGAAGCCAAGTGACCAACTACAACTATCCGCACTGGTCTTGGTGAAGGAAAAAGAACCCCAGATGGCCACACCATTTACTTGCTGGCCTGAAGTATCAAACTCAAACAACACTAAATTTTCTTCAATTTTTTTGGCAAACTTGAGCTAACCAATGGCTTTCTCTCTCCCTAACTTTTATTATTGTCTCTGTAATATGTCATGCGTAGAGCCTCTTTTTCTCAATCACTCCTTTAGTTTCTCTTGTTCTGTCTCTCCCTACACAAAAATCCATTCCCCACCTGAATCATTAATTAAGAAGACTGCATTACTGAACAAGCCACAGCTTGTGCCCAATGCCTTAGCTTGGTCTTCACCTGCTGAGGATTATCCCCTGCAAAGACCAACAAAACCCATATAAATTCGTACATCAACAAACATATATTTGATCCCCCAAGAAATTAAATCTCCCGATTAATACTGAAATCCAGGCATGTTCTCGTGAAAATATTGTTTCCTTGTCATTTTTCCATTGACCTTTGATTCATCTATACCATATTCATTGAAGAATCTTCTTGAACATTTTTTTTTTCTTGCCTCCAATCCTCTGGCCAAAAATTTAAACATTCTACATTGCTTCATGCTCTTAGAGCATGGAGCCCTTGCTTAAACTATACTTGTAAATGCAATGAAGGAGATGAGAAAAGAAATTTCACTATGTGTTGATCAAATATGTCATTAAACCTAATTTATGAGATGCCTCTCAAATTTAAGTTTACACATTGTTATGCACGAATATGCATCCAACAATTATAATTATAATAATGTAATGTAGTGTGAAACAGCGTCTAAGGACATATCGGACAGCAAGAGAGAAAGGAGAAGCAAACATCCTACAATGTCGATTCTTGCATGGGGGTTGTGGAACCTTTACCTGGGCTACATATTTTCCAATCTGAGTCGCTCTTCGGGCTGTCAAACGACGACGACCGCCCTTCCAGTGACGATGTCGACCTCCTCTGAGGCGTCGAAACGGGGCTCGGGGAGAGCTGCCGGTTCACGGCAAAGTACAAGTCCAAAGCTGGCAATGTGCTGCACAACTGCTGCCCCTCTTCCTCATTGAATCCAAACCCAAGCTCTATGCACCCTTTAAGCTCATGCAAGTCCTCGTCTGTCAAGTCCTCGTTTTCAACCATATTATTCCCATCCTTCCTCCGTACCTGCCTCAAGAACTGGCGGCGCCGCCTCTCCCACAGCATGTCCCGCGTTGTCTCCACCATGGAAAGCTGCTTCGACAGCCGCTTCCTGCTTAACCACCTTGGTGGCGCCAACGTCATGTGCTGCAAGTCCTCAGAATCTAAGTCATTCATTGATTGTAACGAGGATGAAGACAACGACGATGATAATGATTTTGTCTCCATTGCATCTATATAAATTTCATCTTTGCTCATGTCCTTTTTGTTGTTCATGTTTTTAACAACAATGATGTCCGTGGCAACGACAGCAACGTTAGTTTGCTGCCGTGCCGCGGCAACCGGGGAGAGTATTGGGATGGGATGGGACCGGTCCTGTAAAGCTCAGCTTCGAGAACGTGCATATATTTATGTAACGAAGGAAAGAGGGGGCAACGACAGAAGCCTGGCTAGCCCAAGGCAAATGTGACAGTTAAGGCTTTTAATTGGGATAGCATTAGCAAAGGAGGCAGCTGGGTGGGTTGCGGCTGTCACGGCTATCCGTTGGAGGTGGAGATTTCGTTAGTTTGCTGTAAGAACCATTCATGTGTAACTGTCAGCAGCAACTTCCCTCTGCTATATTTGGGGGCATTAGATTAGATTGGCCAATTCTGGTGATTAAGCATGGGGCTTGTGTTGTTTGTTTGGCTAGTTTTGTTGTGATCCTGTAAAATGTTCCCGGAAAGAGTGATGCTATACACTTTCCGGATTTTGGGAATTATTTCAAGCGGAATTCTGTTATTTAGCGTAGTTATACGTGTGTGTACTATAAAGTACGTAGACACCCATTTATTACCAGATATTTGGGACTAGTGATATCAAGCGGTTATGCTATTCTGAACCCCATCTATCCTTGGACCCCATAGGGTGGGAGTTTCGTGCACTCTGAATGTCTTTCCTCGGAACAAACTCATTTCATCTCTAACAGGCACCCTGCTCTATAATTTCGAGAGTTCACTCACATCACACTGATCACTACGTGTAATCCGAGTATTGTGGATTCTCCCAAGTTTTTCTGAGAATAGAAATGGACATTTGCTTCATGCATCTTGCTGAGATGAGATAGCCCTTTGATAAGCAAGATGCTTTAACCCCAGCTGATTGCTCTATCAATCATAACTCTCATCTTAATCTTGCAGTTGTAATGAGCTGCCTTTATCTCTATTTCTGGAACCCTTTCATTGACCGCATGGAACTTACATTTCTCATATGATATCAACGTTGATGGCAGTAAAATTATGATGTTGAAACTGTTTGTTCATTCCTGTGACAAATGGAAATTGCTGTTTTGCCAATGTTGTCAAAGTTAGCAGTGGCGTTAGATCTCATCGACAATCACTCTATTTTATCAGTTGACTCGTTCTTCTTTTCTTATTTTCGGTTTATTTCCGGTAATCACTTGGCCAAAGGACTGTTTCCATTGACGTTTTACTAAAATCCTCAAGTTCACTATTCTGGTTAGCTAAGTTTGATCACTGTATTTTTCTGTTTACCTTATACAATGCCTCACTAATGTGGTTAAATGTGATTGGGGACTGAAGTTTATTAATTGATTTCACCCAGTATATATATATATATCTATAATTGATGCCTTGGTATCTGCTGTTAGTCTTTCCCTGTTATCTTTTCAAATTCTCAGGCTAATATGCATTGCTTATGCTGTCCAAAGATAAACATTATAGATACATTGACTAATACCATTATAAGCTCATTTTGACAGGAGAATCTAAGGTAAAGGTTTACAAGTCAGCTATCTAAAAAGAAAGCAACTGGTTCTAATTATAGGAACATGTGTTAACCCAAATAGATTATAGGAAAATGTTACTAAATTTAGCCATTTCTAGATTTCAATGGATGTCCAAACCTTTTAGAACCAAGCAATCACAAAAAGGTCTGAGATTATTGCTCTCCTTCATCAATTTTCAACAACAGGCCAATTTCAACAACGGATGTTTAACAAAAGAAAGGAAGTTAGTAAAGAGCCAATGTCATAAAAGAACAATAAAAGATTTACCATCTCTTCTTGCCTGGTTTGTTCCTCTCTAGTCCAGCCATGAGTGGCCATGGCTGAATACAAATGACTTAGGCAGGCCAAAAACTTTCTATAAACAAATAAAAGAGAGAGAGTAGCAGCAGCACTATTAGTTTCTGGCTTACAGGAAATCTTCTTGCCTAAAGCCCCTCCTGTTTTACCTGTATACATGGCCTTTTGGTCCTTCCCCTTCAGCCATGTACACCAATGCCCAGATTTTGTTTTCTCTTGCTTGTTTCTCTGTTCTTTTCAATGCCCTTTTGGTCTGGAGCACAGGCCCTCAGACTTCGTATTTGAGCTGTGGTTCAGAAGATGGTGCCACAGATGGTGATGGGTGAAAATGGGAATCAGACGTCAAGTACATTGCTAGAAATTATCCGCATGGCAGAGCCAGATACCAAGACTCGTCGATGTGTCAGAAGTTCCATACGTGGATGCCAGAATCTCCACATCTGAAGCAACCTATAAGCTCCCCATCAGGTCGAAAACCTGCTATTGGCTCAGGCTGCATTTTTATCCAGCTAACTATTTGAGCCTCGATATCTCAAAGTCCTATTTTTTGGTTGTGGCGGCTGGTGTTACCCTCCTGAGCAACTTTAGTGCTTCAATCACAGCTCAGGCAGTTACACAGGCCTACCTTATAAAAGAGTATTCTCTGGCGCCCATAGCATCTGATGTTCTTGATGTCACGTTTACACCAGCAGATAAATCTGAAACTTTTGCCCTTGTTAATGGCATTGAGTTGATTCCAATCCCTGAACTCTTTGGCTCAGGGACAATGGTGGGATTTGGGGACCAGACTTTTGCTATGATCGGCTCGAATTTGCAGACAATGTATAGGTTGAACGTTGGAGGCCAGTTGATTCCTCCAAACAAGGACTCTGGTGGTCTAGCAAGGACTTGGCACAATGACATGCCATATTTATGTGGCGCTGCAACTGGGATGGATTTGCAGAGTAGGGACAATTTCAAAATCCAATATGGAGAATTGCCGCAGTATGCAGGTCCTGCAGATGTTTATGCTACAGCAAGAGGCATGGGAAATTCGAAGGACCTGAACCTGCAATACAATCTGACACGGCTTTTCCAGGTTGATGCCAATTTCACTTACATCGTGAAGTTGCATTTCTGCGAGTTCGACTTAACCAAGGTCAACTAGAAAGTCTTTGACATTTACATCAACAATAAAACTGCCCAAGTTGATCCCCCAGCTGATATAATTGGCTTGGCAGGAAAGATTGGCTAGCCCACCTATAAGGATTATGCTGTATTTGTCACTGATATGCCGGGTGATGAAGAGATTTGGGTGGCCTTGCATCCATCAACTGAGTTGAAGCCTGAATATTATGATGCATCAGTCAACGGAAAGAGATATTCAAGATGAGTGATGCAAAGAACTTGGCAGGACTGAACCCTGAGCTGTCAGCAATCCTTGCCCATGATGTGTCCGAGAATAACACAAATCTTATAAATCAAATAACAAAACTATGATTGGAGGACCAGCTGGAGGGGCTGCTAGGTTTGCCTTAGTGGCTGCAATATGCATTGCTGTTTATCAAAGGAAGAAAAGACTTCCTGGCCTGTTTCCCACACATCTACCTGGCTGCCAATTTATTCTCGTGCTACAGGAAGCAACTCAACAATCTCTGGGAAAAGGAATAGCGGCCATCTTTCAACGCTAGCTCAGGGTCTTTGCCAGCAATTCACACCGCCTGAGATCCAAAAAGGAACCAAGAATTTCGACGAGTCCAACGTCATTGGTATTGGAGGCTTTGGCAAGGTGTATAAAGGTGTCGTTGATCAAACGGTGAAGGTAGCCATCAAAAGGTAAAATCCCCAATCAGAACAAGGAGTTAACGAGCTCCAGACTGAGGTTGAGATGCTTTCTAAGTTGAGACATAAGCATCTGGTCTCACCAATTGGATTTTGTGAAGAAGCCAATGAGATGTGCCTAGTTTATGACTACATGGCACTTGGAACTATGAGGGAGCATCTTTATAATAGCAAGAAAACTAAGCTGTCATGGAAGCAAAGGTTAGAGATTTTGCATTGGAGCTGCCAGAGGACTCCACTACTTGCACACTGGGGCCAAGTACACGATCATTCAAAGGGATGTCAAAACCACAAAGGTTCTCGTGGATAAGAATTGCGTTGCCCAGGTTTCAGACTTCGGGCTCTCAAAAACTGGTCCTAATATGGAGAAGGGACGTGTTAGTAGTGTGGTTAAAGGCAGATTGTGCTACTTGGATCCTGAAGACTTCAAAAGGCAGCAACTGACTGAGAAGTCTGACGTCTAGTCATTTGGGTTTGTCTTATTTGAGGCACTGTGTTCAAGGCCTGCCCTCAATCCTAACCTTCCAATGAACAGGTTAGTCTCGCTGATTGGGCTTTTCACTGCCACAGAAAAAGTACTCTTGGAGACGTCATTGATCCTCAGATCAAGAAGCAAATCAAGCCCGAATGCCTCAAGAAGTTCACGGACACGGTTCTGAAGTGCTTGGCTGAATCAGGACTCGAACGCCCCAGCATGGGTGACGCGCTGTGGAATCTCAAATTTGCACTCCAATTGCAGGATAATCCCAATGGCTCAAAGCATAGTTCAACAAGTTCAGTGAGTGACACTTCTGAAGAGAGCCTAAGAAACAGCAACTCATCTTCACACTATAGTAACCACAGGCCGGGGAGGGATCATGAGATGAGTATTGGATCTGATGACTCTAATGACATATTCTCTCAGATTGCCAACCCAAAAGGGCGATGAACTCAACATCCTTAGAAATCTCCGTGCAACTAGAATTGGGATATGACTAGAAATGAAGCCTGGAACTCAAGTAACACATGAAAAAACCAGTTTTCCTTATTGCACAAGAGGGTGATCTTTTGTTGTTTTGATCTGTGTTGGGTTGTCTTCTATCTTGTGTTGCAGTGTAAATCATTGGAGAGGCTGCACAAAAACATCCTAGCAACAACTAGTACTCTACCAACAGGATTTTAGACAGAGAGTCCAGTTCATCATGGCCGGAGCATTTATTCAGTTACTTGCACCTGCAATATGATCTTACAGATTGTATATGCATCTGCCTCGTAGAAGAACCAGAATCAGTTTTCAGAATCTTCAATTTCATTTTGATGTTTTCTTCAGATGAATATTTATGAGTATGATTCCAATATCCGGCAATCCAAAACCTGTCAGCTAGCAATGCCATGACATGGAGACAAATCATAATAACAAGCATTAAGGTCAGATATACACACAATAACTCTCTGAGAATTGAGAATTTAATTCAATTACTCCCATTTAGATCAATGATACATGAGAATTCCTAGATAACTTATGAAATTAGATCGTTTGGTCAGAACTCACCATGTCCAAAATAAGTGCCATAAGTTTATTTATTGGATCTATTAGTGTACATCTGGTGGACTACCACTACCAATAAATGCCACGATTTTCTTTTAAATATCACACAACTGGTGCAAATTGATCAAACTTTCACCTTGCAAGACATCACGGGGCCCATTTTCTTGCTAATCATGATTAATCTTATCTAGGCAATACTCTTTATTGGAGAATATTTGACATTGCTTGCCTTGTGCTTCGGACAACTACGACAATCACGGAAGTCAGTCGTTGCGCACTGGGTGCTAGTAATTCCGGCTGGTCAATGTCTGGAAGCTTAATTACACGATTAGCAACACAAATGTGATTAATCATTTTAATTAAGTATTTTGAATTCATCACATCTTTATCCATATCGACCTATCCTTGTCATCATCCGGCTTGATGGGTCACACTAACAACGATCCACTCTCTCACTCTCTGAACTCCAGGATTTAGTCTGTGTGATGCATGATTATTATCGTTGAATACACATTGTCATAAAACGTATAATGTAGAGAAGAGTTAGTGGAAATGCAGCGTCCAGAGCTTCGTGAAACAATTTTAATTCCATCTTCGATCGACAGATAAAGAAGCATTTTTGAGATGACCCCGTTGGACGATTGCCTCGAAAATATTATTTCGATTGGCAGTCTTACCAAGATACAGATCTTTTTAGAAGTGACCACTAAATGTAATTTATTTATGGAGTGGTTTTGAAATGAAAAAGAAAGATACCATTGTCAACTTGTTTGTCATCGTTTTGTGGGCAGCATGAGCTTCTATGATCCGGTCAACTCGACCCGTTTCAAATATTTGGTATATATTACGCTATCTTGACGTTGAACGTGTATGCACGTGAAAGAGCTAAAATGTCAACATCCTGAGGAGAAAAATGTTTATATTTAAATATTTATATGACTTTGATATTTGGTTACGTTGAGTCTTAGTGTTGTAATCTAAATAGATAATAATGTAATATAAAATTTTAAATAAATAATATTTTATGTCATGTAAATAAGAGTTTATTATCAAAGATATTAAATATTTGTATAATTTTAATGCTTTTAATATTAATATATTATAATTATAAAAACAAGAAATTTATTTTTTATTTTTATTTTTAATTAAAAAATTCATAAATATTAAAGAATTCTTTTTTTTTTTTTTTTTGTTTTAGGTAAAATATTTTCTTATAAAATTTTTTCTTGGTTTTTGTGTGTTTGACAAACTAAAAAAAATATAATTAACGAAAAATAATTATAAAGTCAATAAAAAATGATTTCACTTAAAACAAATGTAAGTCATTTTTTTAATAGACATTACAAAAAATTGAAGGAAAGAGAGATTGCGAGTTAGAGAAAAAAAAAAGGTCACTTTCGAGTTATAGTCAGATTTTATCGATATTTTTGTAGTTGTCGATTGTCAACGATAAGTCAATTTTATTACAGTTACAATAATTTTTTTTTTTTGGTTATTTATTGTCAAAATCTACTTAAGAAGTGAATTAAAAATTTTTATATATTTTTATTTATAATAATAATAATCAATTTATTTCAATCTTTAATTTTATCATTCTAATTTTATTTTATAACAATTAAAATAAAATAAATATTTTTCAACAATATAATCAAATAATAAAAAATAATTTATTTTATTTCAAATTTTTTTAATAAATATTCTCGATAAATAAATTATTTTTAATAAACAATCAAAAAAATTTCTCAAAAGAATCAAGCAAATTTGATTGAACATAAATTTTTTTAATTAAATAAAAAATATATTTTATAGATGTGTTAGTTATTCATCTGTAAATTAAAATCAAAAATTTTACTTGTTAAAATTTTTTCTTTAATTTTTTTTTTTTTTTACAAGAAAGGAAATACGGTTAATAAAACATAAATTAGGAATCAATGGACTGGGAAAAGAGCAGAGGGAAACCTCTGTTAGAATCAAATGCGTCCCGACATTCATTGGTCCCACATAACACCATTTTTAACTGAAACAGGCAACAGAAGATCAGCCACGAATAGTCCTTCTTGCGACAAGTGTCAAGAGCTACACGTGGCAAAATCTATTCCCTCCATCTTCGGCACCTGCCTCGGGATGCTCTCCCGGCGGAGTAGAATCTTGGGCCCGCCTATGCAGGGATGGTTTAACGAAAGTGTGAAAATAAAATAATCTTACAAATTATTAATAAAAGACCATTGAAAATAAATAAAGAAATCTACTTCCGATCATTTAAATATCACAAATATGCAATTATTGGTATAAATCACATCAAAATTTTCGTGTAATGGGGCTCTTAAAAAGAATTAAGCAAAGTTGAAAAAAAAAAAAGAAAATCAAAATTAAGATTTATTGACACAAATTCACAAACTATATATAAACTATTTGCATATTTTATTTTTTGATCATTTAAAAATTACAAATATAAAATTATTACATGTAAATGTAATATAACTCCGTATAAAATATTTGTATGTAATGAAATTCAAATAAAAAAGAAATTATGTAAATTTGAAAAAATAAAAATAAAAATAAAGACAGAGGAATCTGTTAACTTGGTCTTTGGTGGGACCCCGTCAGGTGACAGAGAGATCGATCTCTATGTTGCTCTCTGCCACTCCTGAACATAACTTGCTGAAGGGTCTTCTCTCTCTGGCGCTGTCTCTGTTGGATTCTTTGCCTTATCCTTTTTCTGACATGCAAACTGTTTGGTTTATTAATGTGTAGTCTTCAGGTTAGCTATAAGGATATACTGTGTTTTTCTCTTGGGTCAGTTAAACAACTCCCAGAAATAAAGCTTGAGGCTTCTTGTTCACACCATGGCATAATATAATATGACACTATTTATTAATCAAGTCTTGCAAGCTCTCTTTTTGTTGTTGTTGCCAATTTCTTTTTCTTTTAAAATTTTTTGATTCCCCCTTTTGTGAGAGTTCTTGCTAGTTTTCCTACTCTGAAATAGCATAAAACAATGGTTAGATTCATTTTTGTAGTCTTAATTTTACTCTAGGCCTTTACTAAAACGCTGTGCTTGAAGCAAAACGAAACTAGGTAGAGACCAGTGTTGGAAATGGATTTTGAGTATTTTGTTTTGTGATGATAGTTTCGGCTTTTTTGATTGGGGTTCTTGTTTACTGGGGTTTAAAGGTCTTAACAACCCGAGGACTACTTTTTTGAGGTTGGCTATGGAGGAGGTTGAAGAGGCACACAAGGAAGCTGTTGAGAGCTGCCATAGAGTTCTTGGCCGCTTGAGCCAAGCCAAAGATCGAGTTCAGCATAGGAACTTGATGGTGGAGACTCGAGAGGCTGTGCTTAAGTTTAAGAGAGTGGTGTTTCTTTTAAACACTAGATTATGGCATCAAAGAGTGAGGAAGATCAAGAAGTTTAGATCAACTTTACCCCAAAGTGTCTTCCTAGAAAGTCCTATTTTTAAAACACTTTTGGCACCAAAGCCCCTCCGAATTGTGCCCCATAATTTTTTGGAAGCCCTACCACATGAAATGAACTCACTAACTAGGCCCTCTCTCCAAATTGCCCCAATAATGCCATCAAAACATTGTCAATTTCTTCAACAACAACAACAGCAGATGCAGAGGATGCAGATTCAGCATCACCAGCGAAAAATGAAATTTCAAGCCGATTTATTGCACTCGAGTCATAGGGCAATAAACCTCAAATTTGATAGCTCCAGTGGCACACCAACCATGTCAGCAACAAGGTCATTTCTGTCACCCCTGAGCTTGGATGGTACTGTGACCAACTTTGGTGGAGATTCATTCCATTGGATTGGTGTGCCTCAGTCATCTGCTAAGTTCTCACAACAGACATGGAGGTGTTCTGTCAGGGGAGAAGATGGGAATGCAAAATGTGATGGTAATAATAAATATCACTGTTCAAAGAGAAGGTCAGAATCAAAATCCCTACATTATAGTTCAATTCTGGTACTTTTGGCTCATTTTGATTGTAACCATGATTCTCTTTGCTCCAGGAAATTGAGGGTGAAAAGGTCGATAAAGGTGCCTGCTATTAGTAACAAGATGGCAGATGTTCCTCCTGATGAGCATTCATGGAGGAAATATGGGCAAAAACCAATTAAGGGCTCTCCACATCCAAGGTATATCTAAATCAAAGCTTTTCTATAAGACATTCCTATGGTTAGCTGCTAGTCTCATAGGTGTTAGTATTAAATTTCCCCCTCTTTTTTTAGCTGGGGCATATTGAAATGCAATGTTATCTCTTTTGTTCTATGAATAAATCTTTACAGCAAGCCATCTAAGTCCCTTTTTTTTTTTCTTTTTTATTGTTTTATGTCTTGCTGTACTTCCTGCGGTGCAGGGGATACTACAAATGTAGTTGTGTGAGAGGCTGCCCAGCAAGGAAGCACGTTGAGAGATGCCTTGAAGATCCTTCTATGCTTATTATCACTTATGAAGGCGAGCATAATCATTCCAGGTTCCTTGAAACACAATCTGCCAATACATGAGAGGTAGCAGATGCCTTAATTCCATCTCATTTCAACAAAATTTGCAAATGTTCGGATCCAGCCGAAATTGATTGGACTTTTAAGTGTAAATTACTGCTCCGTGTGTGTATGTATATATAGATATTTATGGGGTTCAATCCAGAGACAGAGATAGAATAGCCAGACTTGCTTTTCAAATTATGAGTTTCATGGGTGAATCTGTCTTGCACTGCATTTTTATAGGGATCAAAAGGTCTCAAGCTTTTCGTTGTCTAAACGTTGGAGTTGCAATTCTTGTTTATACCAAGTTTCAGTTTAAACAGATAGTTCTTATTTGGCACAAAATTTTGCATATTAGGTTTTGAATCACGAAAACATCTTATTTTGTGAAAACAAAAGTAAGACTGTTTACATATAACATTTCTCTCAGTTTATAGAACTTCATGCATTGAGACACCCGCTTGTTGTATACTACCTAGTACGACCTGTTTTATCTTTTACAAGCTTGCTCTCTTCAGGGGAACTTCGAGTAGAACGGTGGACTTCACCTGTTTAATCTTTTACAAGCTTGCTTAGTACTTGTTAAATCTGTCAATCCCATTCGCAGTTCAGCTCTCAAGAAACAAATGTCCAATTCAGTTTGTCAAAATTTGGAATTTGTAACAATTCTGACAACCATGAGTGCAGAAATGAAGCGTCTTGATCCCCTTTAGAAAGCTCAATTTACTATCTTGAAAAGCGAGGAAAGATCAAGGAGAATCATGAGTGAGTGTGATTGCAATTTGCAAATGTGGTGGAGAAGGAAACTTTTTGTCACGTATAATTCATCAACAAACAACAGTCTTCCCTATCCCAATGTTCCAAACGATGACATGAAGGGAATGATGCCAATCAAATCCCACAAGAAAGGACCAAACACGATGTTGGGTCCTCTCAAAGCCCATTACACCTTGATGCACTGTTTTGGGAAATGACCAGACATCAGTCAGGTTAGAACTTAGAACCCACTGGCTGCCATAGCTAAAATGATGAAATCCATTTCTCTCCAGAAAATAATGGAACCAAGATGTGACTTCAGAGAAACACCAGTTTGGCATAAAATGAAGTATTACAATTGACCAACAGCACAACATTTTGGTGCAGTGAGAAGCAGCACAATTTTGAGTGGGAGGCATTACATCATTGAACAGCGGGACTTTCAACCATTTCGAATATGCCACATGGTGCCAAAATTACTGTAAACATTTAAGAACTTTATTAGATATAAGCGAAACTTTGGGATGTTTTTTGGAGTATTTGGCCAAGCTTCAATAAAACCTAAATGGTGTTAAGGGGCCCATGAATTTTCATGTACTTGATAATGACTGGTATGCCTGAACCTTGTTGGCTTGTTCCACGGGCTCCAACCCCAAAAATTGTCCAATATCATGGCTTTCAAGTGGTTGAAACTCATTGTGCAAACCAACAGCAAATTCCTCAGGACGAGCTCCACCGCTTTGTACATAATCTGCAACCTGCATCATGTAGCTCCAGAAAGTGATCATTTATCAATGCCAAAGTTCTGGCAAACCTAACTTAAGCATGTGTGTCATTGTTGTGCTTACGTGATTGGCTAGTGCCATGCCACTAATAGCTGCTGATTCTACATTTGATCCCAAAAGCCAGTCACCACAAATACCGGCCCGCCCTTGAGGATCAAAGATGCAAGGGATGCCTGGAGTATTAGTTGGAAGAGCTGCACCCCTGCTTGATGAGAAAGAAAACAATTAACCTGAATGAATGTAGTTGAGAAAATTTCCCGTGACTTTTGTACTTTTCCTTTGAGCACACACAAAAATTTATGGGCTTTGGTTTACCAATGTGTCAAATAAATTTCCCATTAGAATTTACCAGAATGTAACCCCACAAAAAAATAAATAGAAAAAAAAAAGGCAAATTAGCAATGCATTTGCCGGTAACAAGCCTAAGAATCCAATATTACCACAGTTGGACTCGGCAATAAAAGGGCTTTTGCAGTGAGCCTTTTCTCAGTCCTAGTGCAGATTCAACACCCTCAAGCATGCCTGTCTTCACTTTCTCTGCTGTTGCAGTTGGGATATTTTCCTAATCACAAAGAAAATTATGTAATAGTGATCATAAGAAAAGCAACTTTAATTTTAATTCTGCTGATAGAGCACTGCTTGGATTGGTAAAAGAAAAACTAGACACTGATTACTAACAAAGACTATTAAAAAACCACACAAATTAAAGTCAATGCTTGCTGCAACTTGTGACACGAGGCTTGTGGTCATCTGGCCACTTTATCTAACCTTGACTGCCAAACCCAAACATTAAATATCCAAGTTTCAGTTCATATAGCAGGTTGCTGGGATGAGACTAGGGACAAGGTGACAATGGTTTAACTCTCTTAATTGTTTTCTGACATGCAATTTGTTCTCACGAGGAAGAAAAAGATAACCACAGTTGCTTCTTGCCAGTGACTAACCTGTGGAACTTTGTTGCTCTTCCCATAAGCTGCACTGCTGAAAATTGTCCAACAGTGAGGACCATTACTATTAGAACTTGAAAGCTTCAGAGAGTTGTTTCCCATCCAAGAGACAGAATCAACTCCTTTCACAAAAGCTCCTTCAAAGGCAGGTACACTACTTGGGATAGGAAGCGGATCCTCAAATGCTGCAAGGAGGGCCCATATAGAGCTGAGTTCCAGCCTCTGAAATAAAAAAGTCACAAATGGTCCAAAAAAATCAACAACTTAAGCTGAAGCATGACAGTACACAAATAAAGCTTAATGGGCATACCTTCATTTGCCTTGCTATTAGAGGCAAGCCTGAAGAAGCAAGCAAGCGATTTGCACATTTTCCTGTCATTTACAAATGAGAACGCATAAGTAAACCAGAAACATGGTTTAAGAATGGCAGTTTAAGCTAGAAGATAACGTTATAATTAAAAGAATTTCAGCAAGAAGGTTTCATTAAAAAAACATTGATGCCTTTACATTTTGCAAAAATATTTTGATTATTTACAAGCAGAGGAAACTACAATCCAAATTCCAAAGTATTATGAGTTGATATAGACAACAGAAAAAAAGGACAAAATACAACTTCTATGCATTAAAATTTACAATAACTTGGGAGTAATCTCATTGCAGCAGTACTTTTTCTGACAAAAAACATACAACAAATTGCATAGAACACATTGTGATCTGTTCCGGAAAGGTCCTTTTGTGTACATAGATGTTCTAGTCAAATCTATCTCAATATATATATATTCAAAATAGAGAGAAAAGGTAGTGATAAAGGCATCGACCTACCATTATGTGCAATAACAATGACATCAAACTGCCCACGAGGTTTTCCATTCTCACTCAGGTGCCACATCCCATTGAATGGTTCAACTTTACTTATCCAGCAAGGTCTCACTACATTAACCATGTGAGTCTGCAGCAAGTTCAACCATCACCTACAGGACAAAATTGATAGCCAAAGGCTAAAAATAGATGACCATCATCTACAGCAAGGCTAAATATAGATAAGCATACCCAACAGAGAGTCTAAAAAATTATAAGGACCGTAGTACTTTGTTACCTTTGGTTCATGTAGGACAACAAAAGGGTTGCCTAATAAGTTGGCAGCAATCTTAGCCATAATAATTTAACCTCTCCAAAAGTTGTCTGATAATTCATATATTTCTGCCTAAAAGACATTAGCAGTCATAACCTTTCTATTTAATATACATATGAAATCGAATAATTAGAGAGCAATTACACAATCTGATGCAAACAACAGAAAAAATAATCCCCACTAGACAGGCCCGGCAACCTCTGCTTGACTTCACACTTGAGCAAGAGTCATTTTGCATAGTTTTCTTTGGATGGCAAGATGGTTACAGCTCAGAGGTTAGTAATTTCTGGTTTCTCAAATCAAAATGAAGGCTTTAATTATCTGGTCAAACAACTTTTGTGACTGAAATTGAATCAAAGTTCTATACAATCAGGACAAATTTTGGCTAAGCACAGCTGGTTTTGATCTTAATTTGGCCCAAAGCATAGACTAAACAAACCAGTAAGGACAATCACCTGGGATAATAAGGCGTCAGCAAGAGGGCGCATCCCATTAACACCAATATATCTTGGAGGCGAGGAAGGAAAAGGGACAAATTGACCACCCACTTCAAGATCTCCAATTGCACCGAGCCAGCGTCGGATTAGGCCTTTCTCCAACCAATCATCGACCAATCCAGCAAAGTGAGGATCACTCACAGTAAAGAATTGAGCAGCATGATCAAATATCAGTGGATGAGGATCAATTACTCTAGTTGCCATTCTTCCTCCCAAGCCATGGTTTCCCTGGAGAAGTATGAGCACCGCCAAGATCAAACTATCTTAAATATATACAACTTAACACATTCTCGGCAACATTTACAACAACAAACGAAAACAATATGCCTAAACATGGTCTGAAAAGAGAAAGCTGAACAACCGTGTCGAAAACAGTAGACTTGACACCTCTCTTCTCCAAGCTCAAAGCACAAACCAGGCCAGCCATGCCTCCACCTATTATCCCCACATGGGGTTCATCAAAGACTTGGCCACTGAACACAACCTGCTCTTGGTTGAACGTTTTCTTGAGGATTGACCTCCTTGAGGTGCCATATGATGATTTCTTGCGGTTCTTGGATGTGGGTCTGGGGCTATCATTGGAGGGTCTCTTGCTGTTGGGTTTGGAAGTGCAAGTAATTGTCAGGGTTTTGGGTGATGCAAAATTGAAGGCGACAAGTAAAGTTGGGGACTTTTGGGGAAATCTGAGAGATTGGAGAGGGAAAGCAGAGAGAAAGGTAAAGGAGTGTGTAAACTGAAGGCGATTGTTCATTATTTTTGGAGGAAGAACTAAGCGGCGTGAAGAGATAACCAACCCAACCACAGAAGCTGGTATCAGCCACAGGCTTAGTTGCATTGATATTCTTAAGTGGGAAACATTGCTTTAGGCACACTTCAAATTTTCGTACGGTTCAAATATTGCATTTTCATAATCGTTAATCGTATTTTTTCATTCTTTTAATAAATAATTGCAGTTAATATACAGTGGAGATACGGGTCAGAGCAAAGCCAACCCCAGACTGGAGCTCTCTTAATTCCCTCTAGCAGTGTACATTCGTTGCAACAATACTAAAGTGTTAATGTAAATTTAGCGGCTGGCATGATTGGGTATGACAGGCAAGCCTACGCTAGAGTATCAGGCATTGGTCCTGCTGAAAGGCAAGTACCAAGCAGCCAAGCAAAATGTGCTAAACTTCAACCGGATCAATTCCAGTTACAATTTGTCCATTATCATTAGATGCTAAAAAGAAATGTAAAGTCCACGAGTCGCAGAGTTGAGAACAAAAATAAATGGTGGTTTAGGCCAAGAGACACTAAACATGACATATCCCAAACATTTTCCTTCAGAAAAAAATGTCAATATGGTAGGTAGTAATGCATCCTCAAGCAATGGACAAGAGCATTCATTCCAAAGGAACTCGAACATAAGCCTAGTGCCAATAGAACGCCAGGTTTCTGAAGAATGCAAGCAAAAATACATTACTGAGGTAAGAAGATATACGATGAAAGCAAGAGATCTGGTCCATACGAGAATCAGAAACTCTTTCTATGCGACATGGTATGTACTGGTATAAGTAACAAAAGATATACAATTCACGTTGACACAAACCACATGAAGAAGTCATGGCAAGCTGAAAAGAAGCAGGCTATTTCTCTCTCAGAAATGTCCAATATCACAACTAAGGAAACTTGAGATTTTTCCCACTTAAAAGGGTTAGTAAAAGACCAGCAGTTTATGATTTAACAGAGATGTCTGCATTTGTCTGGCCAGTTATCTTGTCAGGAACAGCTTTAACTGTAACATGTTCCTGTTTAGATCGATCTTTGATCTTGCGGGCTCCATTTGTAGCCTGTGGGCTGATTGGAACCTTAATTTTAGTGGATTTGGGCATAGTAGAATCTTCCTTGTGGTTACCAATGCTGTGGCGATGCCGAGCACAATGCTTCCCCACATCCTTTTGAGATGATTGAATTGCATCACTACAGCTCTTTCTTCTGTTTAAGTTTGGTGACTTTGGACGAGTCAATGGGAGCTGCAACAAATAAGGTAGACTTCATGTAACATCATCCTGCAAAAGCTGCAAATAGAATTGGAAGACAAAAGGTCTCGTGGCATACCTTCTTCAATTCAGCCTTTGGTGGAGGTGGTTCATAGTAAAAATTAGGTACTGGATTTGCTTTATAAGCCATGCTCTTCCTAAGCTGCTTGATGGCCGCCTCTTGCTCTTCCTGGAAAATGAGGGAGAATAGATCCAAAAATTACTAGAAACAAGCAGATAAACCACCAAACCCTCCCACTGGCCACCACAACCCTATCTCCAAAAACCACTCACATACAAAAACAGGAAAAGATGCACTTATACCGTGCATAAGAGCCATATTAAATGTAAGAGACACTTGATGTACAAAAATGCAGTATCTAAAAGATGACAAAATAGAGTAGTTTACCTTGCTCCTTGCCGCGGCCTGGGTTCGCTCTGCCTCCAAAGCTCGGTGTTTTTGCTCTAGTTTTGAGTAGAACTAGATTCAGAAATAAATACACTTAGCTTATGAGAGGTAATACAATTGAAGAGAGTTATCAAAAGAGGTTCAAGGAACATGCTTCATATAATTATGTGATGAGAAGATACCTCCCTCCGTTTCTCTGCACGATCAGCAGATCTAAATGTGGGAGCTGTTCCAATAGTGATAGATTTAACTGTTCGCACAGATGCAGCAGTACTACACATTGCTAAGGATAATTGTTCCAGTTACTATAGAGCAATACTCAGAATAGAAAAAAGTTCAAAGGGAAGGCCCTTCTTTTTTAACCGCATCTTTGTCGGATATGTGGTTAGAACATAAATTTTGCTAAAGTCAAAAGAGGATACGAGGAAACAACAGACCAACTGTCATCTTCATCGAGATGATGCCTATTCTCAGATTGTGATAGCTTCCTTGCAGTAAGAGATGAATTTGACTGCAGGAAATGGCATAACTTCCAAAGTCAGTGTATGAGAATGAAACATTGTAGCAATATTAAATTAAGGGTAATTCCATTGTTCTTCCTAAATTTCAGCTGCACTTCAAACAATAGAACTTCAAAGACCAATTGAAGATTCATTCCATACTTTATGTTGTACTGTGACCACTGTAGCATGCCAGGAAAATCAAGAAATGCTTGTAGATCAAGATAAGTACTAAGTTAAAGCCAATCCGCCACAAGTTAAACAAGCAATATTTGAAACATATTTATTGACAACATAACAAGTAATACCAGTCTAACCCCATCAGAAACCAAACACTCATTTGTGGATGTACAAAAATTAGAGCAACTACACAAAATGAGAAATGATTGGGTTGGAGGCAGAGAGGAAGATAAACACCAAAGAAGAATGCATGGGGCTCTGAATTAGTGAAAGAAACGTAGGAAATCTTGCTTGTTTCCCAGTAATGCATCATTAAGTTACCGGTGAAGTCTTTGCTGCAGTTGGAGACTGCAAAGTGTTTGCGGTCGGTGACTTATTCACATCTGCATGCTTGTCACTTGCCGGAGCACAAGGCAGTGGAACAGTTTGTTGTGCATGCACATTTCCTATACCACCAGATTTTGGTATTGTAGAACCTGAATTTTTATCATCACTTGACTTCTGAGTGCCAGGTTTGCAGTTTTTTGGCTCAGGTAGATCAGCACCAAAATTTGTGCCTTTGACACCCAACACATCATGAATTTCACTGGAGTTTTCAACAGAGTCTTCAGTAGTGCATTCCTTCTCATATTCCTTTTCTTCAATCGTATCCTCAGAAATTCTGGGAGCAACATGAGCTACATCATGCGACACACGGTTTGATTTCAGTACAACACCATTGGGCTTCTTGTCCATGTGTGCACTGGAAAATTCTCGTCCCATCAAACTGCATGAAAATCAGTAATTTTAATTTCAGTGTTTCGTGAAAAAGATATTTCAGCTTTCAATGGCTTTTTTACTCAAAACAAATAGAAACTGCCAAAGATGTCGAATTCAGAGAACACATTAACCACTTTTATCCATGTGCCCAGGTAACTCTCTTCACTACCCCCTTTCACAACTAAAACTAAGAAAATCTGTGAAAAAAATAATCAAGCAGATTGCAAGAAAAATCACCAACCAGAAAATTCATGCTGGGATCAAAGGGATCCACTAAAATTATCACAATGTGTTTAGTGTTGTTGAATTGGGGTAATATGTTGCACAGATTCTCCAATAAAAACCCATGCGCGCACTAAACCCACATTACACAGACATGATAGGGTAAGGGGTAAGGAGAAGGGACAGATGTTAAAGAAATCCACGAACATCACAGGAAATAATGTAACCCCACCCGCACAACCCCCCCCCCAGGGGCAGCAGCCAGAACCACCATATAACACATAACTAACAATCCCATAGAAGAGTTAGGTATTCCATAAATGCTACCAACTCCCTTCCCAGTTCCCCTTGCCCTGCCGATAATGAGTCAAGGGGAAAAATACATTCGAAAGAGAAAGGTATTCAAGTTCTTCAGCAACTATCAGACAAACATAATAAAACTTTTTTTAAAACCTTTGTATGCCTTTTTTCCCATGAAAATCCCCCAGAGAAGTTAAATACATGAACAAGTAGTGCATCAGCAAATACCGAAAACAATATATCCAGATCAAGGCAAAGCCAGTTGAAACAAGGGGTCACCCATCTACAAAGAGCTCACTTCATACAGCATAGGGAATCCAAAATAAGAATGGGAAAGACTAGCATCAAAAGAAACTTTAAAGAACAAAAAAAAAAAGGGGAAAAGAAGACAAGCCCTGATTAAAGGCCAAGAAAGATCACAAACTTAATGAGCAAAAAGCGCAATATCACATGTTAATCAAAATGAGTAGGAAAACAACATGTTAGAGAGACAGAGATATACATATAAAGAAGTTCAACTAACACGTCACTTGAAATGGAAAGATAATAAATTTATTAAGCGCCAAAAAAGAATTCATCAAAATCCACAAAAGCTACTCATATAGCCATACCGCAACAAAAGGAAGAAGCAGCCCACAAAATAACATTAAAAAGATAGAAAACAAGAAGAAGAAGGACGAGAAAATAAGCCAACAAAACACGAAGGACCAAACTTTACATCACCAGAGCCTTAACTTGAAAACCCCACCAAGAGATAGATAGATGGAATCAGCCAAGATCCCTCCTTTCTTCTAAGGAAGCATCACAAGCCCCTCAAAATCTGGAAAAAAAAAAAAGGCAAAAATAAAGCCAAAATATTGACAAAGAAAACAGAGATAAAAAAAAAACAAAAAAAACAAAAACAAAAACACCCCAGCTCAAACCAAAAAGGGGAAGTTCGAAAACCTTAAAAACAATGAAACAAAAAGATCAAAGAAAGAATGAAATAACCTCAAGAGATCGAGACACATTGCTTTTTCTTTCTCCACAGCCAAACAAAAAAAAAAAAAAATCAGCAAACAGAAAACAACATGAACCAAAAAACAACGATAATGTGGTAAGAATTTTTTCTTACAATTCTTGTCTCGATCTGACAAGATCTTGAGCTTCTCTCCCTCTATCTACCTCTTAAAATGTCTGTTCCTCTCTCTGTCTTGTCTTTCTCTCTCTAACTATATCTCTGCTAAAAATAAAGCCTTGTTACTAAGAAGAGGAAAAATGGCTTTGGGTGATTTTGCTTTTTAATAGCGCCAGAAGGGTTTTAAAACTGTTTTTATTTTTATTTTTTTTTTTGGGCTGTGCCCTGCGGCTTTGGGTTTGTATTTATAGAGCGGTTCTTTCAGTTTTAACGGTGTCATATATAACGACGAGTTTTCTACTCCTTTTCCAACCTCCGCAAGTTTACACGTTACCTTTTTTTTTTTATAAATAAATATATGATAAATATATTAATTATTATATTTATTAATTAAAAAATTATTAATTTTAAATAATTTTTTTATATTTAATATTATATAATATTTAATTTAATTTGATATATTTTTTATAATTATTAAAATTTTAAAATATTTGATATAATAAAATTTAATTAAATAAAATTTTTAATTTAAATATTAAAATTTAGTAATATCAAATTAAATTAATTAAATTTTTATATTAATTATATCATAATTTAATAAAATTAAATTTTTTAAAATTTTAATTTTTTTGTTTTTTTCTTGACAAATGCAATTCAAATAGGGACGTGTCTTGCAATGTCTTTTGGTTTAAATTTTGATTTAAGGAGCAAGAGACACGTGGGAAGACTGCAAAATGGATCAAAACGGCGTTAGATGACGGGGAAAGTAAATAACGGCGAAGTGGGTTAAGTGGCGGCACATTGCGCCAAAAAGTCCAAAATCCTTATTCGAATCTTAACCAAAGATTTTATGTACTAAAAAAGTAAAGGAAAAGAGACTGAGAGAGAGAGAGAGAAAGAGAGAGAGAGAGAGAGAGAATTTTCTGTGCTTTATATCATTTCCTGTAAAATTATTTTCCAAGTTCAAAGGTTCCACGCTGACCTTAACTTTCTTTTGCCAGACGTTTGTTTGTTTGTTTTTTTTGGGTCCCAAATGCCTCAGAAGACCGTTCCATTTAGCTATTTTACCATTTTTGACCCTCCTAATTTTTCTTTATCACGGCCCACATTCCTGCAGTACTTTTATTTTATATGTATTTATATATAAAATATTATATTACGAATATTTCGGTGTAAATAAAAATTAGGCTATTTATTATTATTTTCGTTTAATTTTTTATATAAAAAATATATTATTAGATTAAATAAATAATTTTATATTTATTTTTAATGTTAATAAATACAAAATTTAATCACTAAATTTCAGATTATCTTAACTTATTTTTGTCAAAATAAATATTAATGTGAAAATTTAAATTTAAATTAATACAAGTGAACACATGATAGATAATTAATTAGACTATTATTTTAAATAACATGGTTTTTTTTTTTTTTTCATTTGAACAAGATTTGAACTGTTGTTTATTGCTTTTTTTATAGGATAAAAATAATTTGGTGACAATTCTACTTCAGGTTTGGCGTCCTCTGAACTCGTTAGCGTTCGAAAGATGTGGATTGACTCCGCGGCTTTTATGTGAACTCATAGGATTAATGATATACATTCTAACAAACAATGTCCTTTTTTTTTTTAAATAAATAAATAAATAAATAAAACCCTTCATGGGTGTGTGTAGGTGCAATGGCGCGATCAACAATAAGTCAATTTACAAAACTTAAGATTAAATGAACGTCAAAATTCGAAAGGTGCTAACCCATCAATTTAACAGCATAGAATAATTTACTTCTGGAGGCACTCAACGAGGGCTTGTCAAAGGATTAGCAATTCAATTCGTTCGCCTTGGCTTGTATACACTAACTTGAATTTTGGGCAACTGACTTGCTTTTACAATTGTCAGTTTCGGATTGAATTTTGGGCGTGTTGGGCACAAAACCATGCTGGCAGGCATGCTTTTTTCTTTGGGGTGCAAGGTTCAGTACAATGCCGCTGTGCCCCCATAGATTCTTCGTTTGGTGGAGCACTATAATTTGTCATAATGGTAAAGGAGTCAACAACTCTCGTTTCATGGTCGGCTGGAAATTCAATTTGAGAAGACTTGGAGGGAATGATCTGGGTTAATTATTGTACCATAAATGGTAAAATGCAGTAGTTTAGGTGATAACTTAGTAATTTTCTCATATCAATTTATATTTAAATTTTATCTCACACAATTATTTTTTAAAATTTTGAAAATTATGGTAATATCGATGATAAATTTTATATTTATTAATATTAAAATAAGATGTAAAAAATTTTATTTGAATTTCAAAATACTCAAATGATAAATTTTTCTTATAAAAGAGATTGAATGAGAACATTAATGGAAGTTAATATGATTTAAGGCATAATTTTTTTTTATATTTTAAAAAGACAACTGGGGGAAAAGGTGGGGCATGTGCTAATCTGATTTTTGGTGCATTTATGGGGATAAGTGTTAATGGCGCTTGAGGATGAAATTCAAACAACTTATTTATGACACTTGACAATAAATGTCTAGCTGTTGTCCATGAGGTCTTGAATTATCCAAATTAACACACAAGTGTCCTGATCCAAATTTAGAAACCCAAGTTTTGGTAATGCATTTGAAATCTTGGGTGCTGCTGTCTAGGCTTTGTTCCCTCCACAATGACTTCAGGGATTTTAAAATTCCTGGCATCCTCTCTTCAGGTTTCTCTCTCTCTCTCTCTCTCTCTCTCTCTCTTTATTTTTGGAGCTGAGTGTTTTATTGGTTGGTGAATGCTGGCCACAAGACAATTACATGGGATATTTTTTGTTTCCCATTTTATGGTCAACATTCCTGAAATATGGTCATAAACATTTGAAACAATAACCAAAGCTGATTGGTCATGTCTCAATGCCATATGAAATGAATCCCTGCGAGCCTCCACTTTGTATTTCAACAAGACAATTTCTGATCCACTTGCCTCCTCGGTCTCCGCTGCTCTGTAACAGAATCAAGATAAAAGCCTTTCTCTCATTTCCTCAAAGTAATAATAATACACCACACTCCCAGAGTCTTTAAAATTTCAGACAATTCAATGCATCGGCAGTAACCAGGACCATAAAGCTGGTAGGGGGTGGAGGGGAACCGCCGGCCAGTTGTAAGTGTTGTTACGTTCAGCCAAACTCCCTTTTTTTCTTTTTGAAGTCACGTGAACATAAATCAGTTAAAATGTTTCAAACAAAAATACTGTATATTCTATTATGACGACTATTAATTATATACTTTTATCATTTAATACATGATTACAATACAATGATAAAAATCACAAATATACATTTAACAATTATACCCTATTAAATTTTCCTTGAAACTCTTTTTATTTTTTTAACATTAAAAAAAAAAAAATGCAAGTTAGATCCTATTCTCAATGAAGAATGCTATAATAGTCAACACTACGTAGAACATTTAAATGTTGGACTTTAAATTCATAATATGCTTTCCTGAGTAAAAATCTAATTAAGATGTAAATGTGCCAACCAACAACCTCATTCCATGACCTTTAAATCCCTTAAAAATGTTCGGGAGTCTTTTACTATTTAACGAACTTGTTGTTGTTGTTGACAAACATCAACTCCCAAGAGGACTGAATATCTGACCTGATGCGTTTAAAATTCTCACCACAGATACTGCATGCAGAATACAGTGTTGTGACGTGTGCAATGTGTGCATGATCTCAATAATGCCGGGCTTCTCTGGCACAGTCACGAGCGGCCTGAAATCTAACTCAATGCAAATCGACAAAGGTGGTACGGTAGGACACACACACACCCAAATGCAGAACTCATCGTGATATAGTCAATGACACAATGAAATTCTCATCCATTTAGATTCAACCTTCTCGTCAGACACACAACATGGAGTACTGGTAGTGTAGTCATAAAAGATAAAATTAAAATTAAAATTATATGAAATACGTATATGAATTACGTATATCTTATTATTATACGTATTTTATATTTTAAGTCAGAATCATGATAATGGGGAGCTATGCTAGCAGCTTAAACTAAAATATAAGCTTGTTCATGGTAAGCACATTAGGAGGCAAATATTCAACGGTTTAGTTAAAATTCCGGAGTCTTACAGGAAAATTCGTTGACTAGCTGGGGTATGATTGAATAAAATTCTAATTCGGTGCCCTATTTGAACGTCTGTTTGAAATGGATTAGATTCTTGTTGCCAATTCTTTATGGATTCTCTCAGCATCCAGGGTTCCAAAAAGTCAAAAAAGATGAACTACTTTCTCGGGAAAATTTTCCCACCCTCCGCGCATCTCTCCTCATTTTTTCTGTCTTCAAACGGCATAAAGCCATCAATTTGAATCACTCGAATGGTCCACCATACCCTAATTCGCACTATTAAACTATGCTTTGTCTTCTAATGCTTGAGTAGCAAAGAAAATTATCAATAACACACAAGTCTAACGAGCAAATTTGATGTAACTAAGTCTCTTAATAATAAGCCAATTTATCAATGTCAAATGCGTTTACAAAAAAATAAATATAAAAATAAAATTGCATTTTTACCTACAATTTGAGTTTTTAGTGTATTAAAAAAACTTGATTTTAACAATAGATCATGACTCTTGATCCAACAATAGATTGTGGTAACTAATATATGATCTACCAAATATCTTTATTTGCGACAAAAGAGAAGTATCAACTAAGTTAGAAAAAAGAAAAAAGAAAAAAGAAAAAAAAAACTTGACCCCTAGATGAAAAAGAATGCCACAAGTATATGAAGCCGGGGAAAAATTCATTTCCCACAACTTTTTTTTTTTTTTTTAATTCATTTTTTCAATGAAGTTGCAAGGAAAGTGAAAGGTTAAAATCCCAAATGTTTGATGTCTATACCAGAAAACAGATGGCGACAACTACACGATTGCCCCAGTGGCCGAACAACCTCGGTAACATGAAATCGCCTAAAAGGAAATTGAGTGGATGCATTGAAATTGGTAAAGCATGAAGCTAAAAAGGGGCTATGGTCCCATTTCCTTTCACGTTCAAGAACAGTAAGAAGGAGGACCAATGGATGACCGGTGACCTAGCCAATTCAGGTGTACCAAATGGCAAGAAAATGTTCATGGCGTGGACGGGCAAGGAGCATTAGGCGGCAAAATTTTTTTAATGAAGAGAAGGGAATGGCGATTGTGCCAACACATTTTGTGGGTCCATAAACATCTTTATGTATGCCGTGCTCCTACTTGAAGAAAGGGCAAGGTCATGGAGGCTCTCGTGAGGACCGGATCAAATAGAATTCGATACCTACAAAACACAACTTGGTAAATTCTACATTCCCCCCACCAGCCCCTCTCTCTCTCTCTCTACATATTTATATGTACACTTCATCTAAATGCAATGAATTTGAAGTATCAGCATATTATAATCATAATTATTAATTATAATTATTTATTTAAAAATTAAAATAAGTAATAAATAGTTATCATAATACAATATAAATTTACTTTTGACATGCATAAATTTGACTTTATTATATAGCTTTAATATGTAATTTTCTCTACAAAATGATTGATGTTAGGTTTTCATTTTAAAAAGGATTTGAAAATAAGGTCCTTTGATGTAATTACAGATTAGAGTACGTAATAAGCAATTTAAGTGGTTGTTGAGCGGATTAACTAAAATTGATCGTTAGTTATCTATCAAAAAATAAAAAAAGATCAATAATTAGAAGTTGAGAGTGAAATACACATTATCTTTAATTCACAATAACGTATTAATGCGCTTTGAGTGCAAGTGTGAGTGACGTGAACCTAACCCCATAACATTGACCATTCGGGGATTTGCTATCCTAATTTATCAACAACCTTGCCTAATCCTTAAGCAATGGTCCTTTTTTTTTTTATTATTTTTTTAGTGCCAAGCAATGGTTTAAACTACACAAATTGACACTTTGGTGGGTACAAGAAAACTTAGTACAGAAATTATTTTCAAAACTCATGCAATTAGAATATTCCTAGGCTTATCCACCCTTTCCTACCAGTCTCAAAACCATAACAAAAGATTAAAAAATTTATATATATATAAAAGGACCGTCTGGCCTATGATCGTCCCTGGTCAAGATACACCCTCTCCCACTGGCCCAGAAAATTCTTCTCAAAAAGGGCAGAAGTTAACCCTTTTCTTTTTGGTTTTGAATGGATTTTGATGGTGCATCTTCTTTCTTTTGTATGGTAGTCTCCTTAATTAACACAGGTGCTTAAGGATTCCATTCAATCATGCTTTGGTTGGACACCACCTTAGACACGTGACGTCATATGCTTTCTCGTTAGCAGGCTGTTTGATCAATGGGCATACATTATGATTGGAAAAATGTAACATGGATATTAGTTTTTTCTTTTGAGATAGAAATGACACACACACATATATATAATAATTCAACGTTTGTAGAAGCATGATATTAATAATAAATTTAAATATTTAATTAATAGTGATGATCATTACTATAAGTATGCACATTAAAATATATATATATCCGTGTATAGACATTCTTTTAGACAAAAAAGAAAGGGATAAAAATTATTAAATATAAAATATATATTAAATAGATGCATCCAAATTAAAAAAAAAAAATTATCAAATAGTATTGTCATCTATTTCAATACTATTTCAAATTATTGTGTCTATATGAGAGCACTTTTATGATGGTACCAATTGGATAATCAATTTGAAAATGGAAGTACTGAATTGTTTCTTCCTTCTTCAACTTTTTCTTTTCAACCATCCTTCTTTATACCTCGTTTTGTACTTTGTAGCAATCAAATAGAATTTTTTTTTTTTTAAATTTTTCTAAGAAAAAGGAAAAAATTGTCAATAACTTGTAGTTGATTAAAGATGGGCCATTTTCCTGGGGGTCAAATCTCAATCACAAAATACAAATGGATCATAATTGTTGCCTTTATTATTAATCAGAATGTGACTGCAGAAAGCTGAGCAGGCAACGAAAATCCAAGAGTCCAAGAAATTTTCGTTGAGAAGGAAAATTTAAAAAAAAAAAAAAAAACGGAATTTGTGTAATAAAAAAGATTATCCCAAATATTGACACTCTTCGAATCTTCCAGTCTTAATCACCTGATAAAGGTTGAAGCATGCACTGCTCCACTTGCAAAAGCCATGATCGTTGCTGTGTCTCTTTTGAAGATTAAGATGTGATGATAGAGGAAGAACATTAGATAAGTTAAATCAGACCCACAAATACCTCCATGGAATCGTTTCTTTTTATTTTGTTAATGTCGCTTTAATCATTTCGAAAGTGATAACTTCCTTCCCATTCTTTAGCTAGGTAGCTTCATATGGTACGCCAAAGACAAAGTATTATTGGACAATTATTTTATCATTTTAATTAATTTGTGTCTATATTTTATTCCACGGATGACATGAAGATTAAGAAGCACGTACGATCCCAAAGCTAATTGAGTGAGACAATATGGGTTGTAAAAAAAAAAAAAAAAAAAGAAGAATCTTAATTTCATATCTCATATGGATCAACCTAGGATTTGAGACATGCAAGCTTACCTGGAATGATGGACGGGAAAGAGAAAAAAAAAAGGGTCCCATTCAACTATCATAACTTGTGATGAAGAAGCAAGGTTCCTCTTGACTTGTGAAGTTATCATGACAATGAATGAAGAGTAGAGAAGGTTTACAAGAAAAAAATATTATTGTCCTTTTTGTAATCTATGCCCATTGCATCATCATATCCATGGCAGAACACACCGTAATTTTATCTTTATTTTCATATAAAATTACATATAATCTTTATATTAGAATAGAGTAATGTACTTGGTTTACTTAGTGCCGCACTTCACTTCTTGTTTTCAATTCAATGAAAAATGATGCACTACAAGACAATTAGCTAATTTGTTCATAGATCTTGTTCTACAATTCTGAAATATGGAATCATTCTTTGTCCCCCCCCCCCCCTAGCATTTCTTTTTTTTTTCCCCTTTTCTGTGTTTTGTAGGGTGGGGAGGACATGTGTCCATGTTCTTGCGAGACACATGCATTTTTTTCCTCCCTATTCTCATTGTGTCCACACGGTGTGACATGACATGACTGTAGAACAAGATACTGTTGTCCCCATTCGATTTTTCTCTGGCAACGGTCGACCTCAGTCACCGACAGTTGTTCTCCCACGTGTGATATTCGGTCCTGCGATCCATTTCCATCTTGCACGTAGAAGGGTCAGCAAAGTCTGACCCAACTTTGGTAACGCCGAATCCATTTTAGGGGGTCTGAAGCCTTTCTGTCTGGGACCGCATGCTGTGCCAGCAGCCACAATGGGTGTTGAGTTCAATAGTAATCTATGGTTGGAACCCTGTTGACAAAACTTTCAATATTCTCATTATGGCCTTTAATTTTAATTTATAAGTTATAATTTTCTATGCTTCATGACCCTCCCCCCCCCCCCTCCCCCAAAAAAAAAATAAAAAAGAAGTTTGTGTGGCCGAGCTGCGTGGGGACATGTTCCAACGAAACTGGCTCTGTTCCAGCTTCTTGGACGCACAGATGTAAATGGCTTAAAAGCAGCCCAAAATTTCCAAATAAATGGATCTCTGTAATGACCTTTTAGCCCTACTAGCCCAATCTCAAATGCTTGGGGGCACGACAGCCATCAAAAGCCAGGGAGTTGGTTGCATGCTCCGTGTTACTTACTTGAAATTTAATGTATGGGGTAGACATCTGATGTAATAGCCGAGCCCTTCGCTATCACCAAGAGTTGTCTATTAGGCTCAGCTGATTTATATTTCTATTCATTGGATATTTAAGAAATTTAAAATTTCGTTATATATGTAAATATTATATATTAAATATATTTTGTTAAAACATGTTCATACCGTACAAACTCACGTACTTTATTATTGCCCGTTGCTAACCTCTTCGGTATAGCCCACATTTTAAAGCCCAGTATCATTTACCGACCCAACTCAAAAGCTACGGAATGTTGGGGTTAGTTTCGTCATTTCGATACTCAACAGTCAACAGGTCACACTCTATAAATTCAAGATTTTATGACGACCCAAAAAATAAAAAAAAACTTCATCCGCAAAAGTTCTCCTCTATTCTATCAGTCTCTCAAGCCTTCTTTACCACCCAACCCCAGATTCCAATTTTCCGATTTTTAATTTATTTTCCAAGTAAGTGAAGTGTTCTTCGTGGAATTTCCTTTTTCTTTTTTTTTTTTTAATTTTTTTCACTTTTTGTGGCCTAATTTTTTTTTTTTCTTTGTTGTTTTTGGGGTTGATGTTATTGTGAATGTGTTGGATTGATTTCTTGTAATTGCTTCGTTTGTTATAGGGCTTTACAAGTGGTTTTTAAGGTCGACCCACAAATGGGTTCTTTTGAATTTGCGTGTATTTTTCTCTCTTTTTCTTCTTGATCTTGAAAAGTTTTGGCTTTTAGGGTTTTTAAGCTCGGATCTTTAATGGGTTCTTGGTATGTACCCAAAAATTAAATTAACGGATTCTTGGTAGTGTTTATTGTTTTGGGTTTATTTTTCTTTCTTCTTTTTCTTTTAGTGGAGATAGGTGGAATGAGAGTAGAGAAACTGGGGTTTTAAATGATTCTTGATAAGCTCTGTGTGTGTGTGTGTGTGTGTGTGTGTGGGTGTATATTTATGTTACTCTGACGCATGTAGTGTAGGAGAAATATCTGTTTTGCCTCTCTTTCTCATGTTTTCAGCTTTTTTGATACTATTGGTTTTTAGTGGGTTTAGGGATGGTGGAGGGGTTTGCGGCGATTGCTGCGCTTTTATGTAAAGTTTGCAGAACAATTGCTATTAAGGTTTTTTTTTTTAATTTTTTTAATTATTCTTTTCAAAATTTGGCCTGTTGTATTCTGGTTTCAAGTGATTTGTAATCAAAATGAATTTTCTGGCATTGGCTTGCATTAGGTAATGAAATATTTTGATTTGATGGATTCAAGTATTAAATGGTTTGAATATGGCCAAATGAATTACAGAGCCGTTGGGTTTGGTGGGACAGGACGGTTAACACTAGAGGGCATATTAATTGCATATGGATTTTCATGGTTTTATTGTGGTTTGCCATAAAGATATTATGCTAGCATTCCGTGTTTAGAAATAATTGTCATTTAGTTGACATTGTTTACAGCATGCTATCCATAGCTCTTGCTGCTGATTGACTTGTTTGAATTGTTTTCCTCTAATACCTGCCTTTTTTTCTTTTTGTTTAGCATAATACTTATGGCTGAAGTTGATCAAAGTGTGGGTGAGTATGATGTAGATCATACCACAGTTGATGGTGTAGATCCTGCTGTTGCTACAGAGCATGATGCAGATCATGATGCAGGCCATGATCTAGATCATGTTGCTGACCAGGGCTTGGATCATGCTGCTGATCATGGCTTGGTTGTTGAGCATGAGGTGGAGCATCACATAGATGATCCTGAGGATGATTCCGAAGAGCATCTTACTGGTAATGCTGTTGAGCAAATGCCTGAGAACTTTCAGGATCAGGAAAAACAAGGACATGAACAGACCACAGTTGTTGGAGGAGGTGAAAAAAAGTGGCTTGGGTGGCCTGGGGAGAGTGTATTCCGGATGCTGGTTCCTGCCCAAAAAGTTGGTAGTATAATTGGACGGAAGGGGGAGTTCATCAAGAAAATAGTTGAAGAGACAAGAGCTAGGATTAAAATTTTGGATGGACCTCCAGGGACAACAGAAAGAGCTGTATGTTTGTTACTACCTTCTTTTACTTTTGAATGAACAGTATAATTTAAATGCTAACTGGTCATTTAAAGTTCACCTTTAACAAAGGTGAAGGCACTAATTTGAATGAATGGGTTGATTTTGGGTATTTCTTGGTTTTATCTGCATGCATCTGGTTGTAACATATACATATTTGTCTCACTTCCTCTCTCTCTTGTTCTATGACTGTGGAGAGAGACTCTGTGCATTTGCTGCATATATTTACCAACCTCTGTGTGCATGTCTTATATGTGACTTATATATTTATAGATTTGCATTTGTGTGCCACCTCTTATAAGTTTTTCTTATGTTTATTGGTTACTACTGCTTGTGTGGTCTCCCATGTTAAATGAGCACATCATTTTCCAACTATTATCTAATATCTGTGCTAAGAACTTAATGCTAATGATGGGGGAGCCACTTTCTGGGAAAGAATAATTAAGATGCCAAACCCTAGTAAAAGGAAAATGAAACTGATCGGTAATCAATAAATGTTATATCAGTGGAAGACATAATTACATTAGTGACCCAAATTCTGAATGCAGGTGATGCTTAAATACAGAAGACTTAAGAGAAAGAAAAGGTTGTTACATCTATAGTAGATATCATATTATAGTGCTTTATATCTAATTCTTGGGATTTTATGCTATTCTCCTGTTTTTGGTGTTTGAGAAATTTGAGATTATGATATTTTGTATATAGGTTCCTGTGACCTGTCACCTTTGACGTACTGTTGATTCCAAAGAGAAAATCTTATGCCTGTCGTTAAAGAAAGAAATCTTGGAGGGAAATTTAGGATGAGATTTTGTGGACTTTTGTTATAAAAAATTTTGTAATGGGAAGAATTGTAAGGAAGTGTCATAAAAAAATCCAGAACATAATGAGAGAATTCCTTTTTTGCAATAACAAAATGAGTCTCTGCAGGTTCTTCCCAGCAAATTTTAAAGGCATGAATCAATCATTGGTTCATCCTTATTTCCCAAAATTTGAAGAACCAAAGATCCAGATTGCAGGGATCAGCTGAGCATTTCAAAGTGCTGAAAGTTTGATTTGAATGTTTTCGGATACCTTGTCGAACTACTTTGTGAAGAAGCTCTACATTGTTTCTGGTAAATCCGGAACCTAGATGATTGATTTGTTGCCACTAATTATGAAAAACAGTAAAACAAGCATGCTAATTATAAGTGTTAGGGTTGCAGAAGATACTGGTAATGGTGGACTGATTATAAGCGTTAGGGTTGCAGAAGACACCGGTAATGGTGGACTGCTTTCTAAAATGGGGTAAACATGCTCGTGACAACTAAGCTCCCAAAGAATAAAAAGTTATTGGAAACGTAAAGTTATGCCTAGGGTTGTTTGCAACATACTTTATTAACACAAAATCTGGAAAAATAAATAGCAATTCACAATAATTCAGAGAAGAGGAAACTTATTCTTCATTTGATTTTCTCCCTTTTTTTATGATGATATCATATTTTACTTCTACTTTTCCTGGTTTAACTTGCATGGTTTTTATGCATCCTGGATCTTTTTTTGATGCGGTTTGAGGACTTATCGGTGCCTTTTATCTGAGAAGTAGAGATATGCAAGATTTGATTGAGCAATTGTACAGCGTAATTCAGGATGTTGTTTAGAAGGTTGTTTCTCTGTGTGTATGTGCTCTTTTATTCAGTTCTAGTGGTTTTGATTTATTATTATTAATTTTTTTCATATCTTTTCTATAGCTTTTTAGGTGCCTTCTGACTTATATGTCATCATATCAATCAGTGTATAACCTGGTAAATAATTCTATATAGGTAATGGTATCAGCCAAGGAGGAGCCTGATTCTTCTTCTCCTCCAGCTGTGGATGGCCTTTTGAGGGTTCACAAACGCATTGTAGATGGTTTGGAGGGTGATTCTTCTCATGCTTCACAAGGCACTGTATCAAAGGCTTCAACAAGGCTGTTAGTTCCGGCTTCACAAGCAGGAAGTTTGATTGGGAAACAAGGAGGAACTGTTAAATCAATTCAAGAAGCATCTAATTGTATGGTCAGAGTCCTTGGAGCAGGTTTCTTCTGTCAAACTAATAACTATTTTAATAGTATGATTTATCTGTTACTTTTACAATGTTTAAATGACTGCCCTGTTTATTATTCATTTCCTTGAGGAAAATTCCTTGTACTCATTGCACATCTTGACTAATATGTTGCTGCTGGCATGTGGAATGATCTTCTTACTCATATTGGTGTCTTTTGTGATCTTATTTTGTTTTCTGAAATGAATGTTTCAGAGGATCTTCCAGTTTTTGCTCTTCAAGATGATAGAGTTGTTGAAGTAGTGGGAGATCCAGCTGGTGTGCACAAGGCTGTGGAGTTGATTGCATCTCATCTGAGGAAGTTTTTGGTTGACCGGAGTATAATTCCTTTATTTGAAATTCATGTAAGCTGCTGTTCTTTGGGGTTGTGATAAGTTATTCTCTTTTTGGTGTGCTACTGAGCATCATTTGTTTGCCAGATGCAATCGCCAAACTCTCATATGGATCATATGCCACCTCATCCTCATCAATCATGGGCCCCCCCTCAAGGTCTTCATCCAGGTGCTGGTGGCCCTGGTTATGGAGGACCTAATCCTCAATACATGCCACTTCCACGGCAAGTTGACAATTACTATCCTACTGCTGACTTGCCTCCTCCAATGGAAAAGCAACCTCACCAGGGTATATCTGCCTATGGAAGAGAAGCTCCCCTGGGTGTCCATGGATCATCTAATACCCAATCAGCTCCGTCGATGATCACACAGGTTATTTTTCAGTTTCGCCCTTTGTTCAGTTTCACACTCTTATTGATAAATTCACCAAGATTTATCATGATGTGAGACATTGTCGACATGATTGGAGAATTGTTAGGATGTGACAATGTGGATAAGCAAAGAAAAAGAAGGATATGGTGTACTGTGAACATTTGACGTGGTGTTTGTCTTTTTCACTTTTCAAAATTGAAAGCAATGGGCAAAAATAGAGTTGGGTGGGTTCTCACTAGTTTTTGGGTGTTACTGCTACAGATTACACAGCAGATGCAAATTCCCTTATCCTATGCTGATGCTGTTATTGGGACAGCTGGTGCAAATATAAGCTACATCCGGCGTGCAAGTGGGGCAACTGTTACAATACAGGAAACTAGAGGTGTACCAGGGGAAATGACAGTTGAAATCAGCGGATCTGCTTCCCATGTCCAAACAGCTGTGCAACTAATACAGGTATTGTTACTCCCAGATACTAAAGGGATATCATATTTCCCATTCTTTTGCTAGGTACTTTGTTTTAGCCAATCTGGGAATATGTTTTTTTATCTGTCTGTATGTTTTGCCCTTGCTTGGGACAGCATTTTAATCTGTGTTTACTGGTTTCCCCTCTGGGTTATCTGTTGTAGGTTGGAAATCAATCTTAGGTTTATGATATAAGATTTTCGTTTTCTTTTTTTTGGTGAGTACTGTTAATGTGTGAAATTGTTTATGTAGGATATATGGAATTGAGCTCCTCTGATGTTGATACTAATGCCATAAGATCATGTTGCATAATTGCAAATCAATCGTTTGTAAAGCTTCAGTTAGTTATTTGACAATGGCATTTCAAGTGTGTGTCCATTTGGTGTGAGTTTATCAAATATTATAACCAAATCGGTATCCAAGTCAATATGGGCATCATAATTTTTACTGCATGGGAAAATTGACATGAGCTACCTTCTATTTTTTATCTGGGCACCCCTGAAATCTACTTGAGCTGCTTTGATTTTTGATGCAGTACAGATAAGACAGCTTTGGGTGGCTGGCGACATGTCCTTTTTTGAGCTTGTGGATTATGAGCTCTTATAATATGATTTCATTTAAATACTTTTGCCCCAGCCAAATAGGTTCTTTAGAATTCAAGTTACGAGTTTTGGCATATCTGTGGTTAAGTTTATACGTGCGGGGGATTATTTGTATTCTGATGGTCCTGTTTGCGGTGCAGAATTACATAGCAGAAGCTGCTGTTCCTACCCAAACACAAACTGCTGGGTCTGCAGACCAAGGATATAATCCATATGCAGCTCATGGTTCTATGTATGCGTCTCCTCCATCTCACCAAGTGCATGCAGGCCATACTGGAGGCTATGGCTCTGTTTATGGCGCAAATTATGGGTATTAAGCAGGAAGCCTGTTAGTATGATTTTTGTCTTCATCAAGATCGAGGGGCCACAAATTTAAGATGTACTCTCATCGCACCCCACAATTGTTCTAGATTCTGTCTTCGGATGAGTTAAATTTTTAGAACCATTGTGTGCACTAGCCATGGGGTTTGGCAAGACAGTATTTTGTTTTGCTTCTTTTTTTTTTTAATTGACGTGCATTATATGTTATCTGCGAGTCTCCCATTTGTTTGCTCTTGTTGGACATCATTTTTTCTCTTTCAAGTGTTTTCCTTGCCGGTAACTTGAATCTACCTGTTCATACTGTAAGTAGGTGAGGACTAAAAACTTTTGTGGGAGGTCGCGTTCGAAATCGTCACAACTATCTTCTTGCACTGACTGAGACCTCTTACTCGTGTAACTAAAATTCCAAGCCAATTCATGTACGTACAAAGTTCCCATAATCCAGCTCTGACGAGTCCCTCTCACTGCAAGGACTAGTACGCGAAATTTAACTTTATTTTTCGAGTTGTTTCATGAAGTGCGTTTAAAGGGTGGCCATAAACGCGGAGGATGCTTTGTACTGACTGAGACCTTTCACTCGTGTAACTAAGATTCCAAGGCAATTCATGTCCGTGCAAAGTTCCCGTAATCCAGCTCTGACCAGTCCCTCTCACTGCAAGGACTAGTACGCGAAATTTAACTTTATTTTTCGAGTTGTTTCATAAAGTGCGTTTAAAGGGTGGCCATAAACGCGGAGGATGCTTTGTCGTACTTCCAACAACCCATTGCAGATTTATCACCGACATATCAAGTCCACAAAGATACTTTTGGATCAAAGGCCACTAATCAAAAAGCGTTTTAAGTGTTCACGCGAGGGGGGCATTTTGCAGGGTTGTTCTTGTTTAACTATTAACCGGTCAAGAATTCATCTTTTTAACGAGTCTAAATGTCAACCAAGTTTCATGACGTATTTCCTGCTTTCCTACTTTGTGCTCCCTTGTCTGACGTGCTTGATGCTCTAGTAGCGAAGGAGGGTGTGAAAGAAGCCATTATGGCAGTTGCTAATCTTGACAAACAACAATGGAGCATGCATCACAAATAAGAGGGCTACAGGCGGAGAAATTGACATGGAGATGGGAGGGATCAGCAAAATTGCAACGGCTATTACAACAGTAATGGTCCATGGGAGGCCTCTTCATTTTCTTGAGTATAGTGATTCATCGTTGATGTACTTCTACCTGCAACATTGTTTGTGGTGATGTTTCTCTACTTTATGATGTTTTCCATGTATCTTATCTAAGAATTCAGTGAACCTTTTTCGCTTTCATGTATCTCAATAAATTTTTACTGCGTTGAGCTGTCAGAAGTTGCCCGCCTTTATAGTCTTCTCAACTGTTCATCATGTCTTATCTCAATTGTACGCATATTCTTGATTGCACGCCTTCATCATATCTTAACTGTGATTAGAGCAGCGCCGAGAATGTTGACAGACTACAGCGACTGCTTTCGTTGGAATTTTGCGAGGCTCCGTAGTATATGTTGCCAGTCAATGCAGAAAACTTGTGTTTTTCTACATGTTCATACGTTTCATTCATGCCAGCTTTCAAACCTTTTTTTGATGCACTAACTAGTGCTTTCACCTTTGTTAAAGTTCTGAATACGTTGCTTCCTAGTCATGTTCATTTCAGTCTCCTTTTTCCCCACACTAGCCTTTTTTAACAGGTAGCCCACCGTATTCTTCCTAATTGGGACAACTGATGTATGTTCTTTTCATCGGGAAACTTTATTGACGGTATGCTAGCTGAAATAAATAGAACCAGCCAAACTAACAATAAATCAACATAAATTTGCATCAAATGCGATAGTGGATGGATGATCAACGCAAAAACTTCTCAAGAAATTACAAGGGGAGAGTCAGAGTAAAAAAAAAGAAAATGGGTGTCCAGTTGGCAATTCAGGTCATCTTGTTAGTACTCCTTGCCAGAGCGACATTAATGGCAGTAGCAGAATCTCTAGGATATCATCAGTGTAACAGAACTTGTGGCAACGTGGTCATTCCTTTTCCCTTTGGTATAGGCAAAGGCTGTTACATGAAAAAGGGTTTTGCTGTTACATGCAATAGCTCTTCAGGCACTTTAAGGCCCTATTTAAGTAGCATCAATATGGAAATCCTGAAAATTTCAATCTCAGGCCGAGTTCGTGTCAACAATCCAGTCATAACAGTGAGCTGCAACAATTTCTCAGACCATGACAAGGGAGTCAACCTAAAGAGTACCCCGTTTAACTATGCAGGAGAAGAGAACAGGTTTGTATCTGTAGCTTGTGACCAGTTTGTATACATGCGTGCAGATGACAATAAATATATTGGCGGGTGTGTGTCACTGTGCAATGGAAATGAAAGCAAACAATATCACGGTTGCTATGGTGGCCAGTGCTGCCAGACAGTGATTCCACCGGACCTCAAGTATTTCGAAGTGGACGTGAACACGGTGACTGAGAGCCACGAACAGCAGTGCACGTGGGCTTTCATTACTGAACATGAGAAATTTGACAACAGTGAGGTGATTCCAAAGGTAAAGAAAGGCATGAAACACATTCCTGCACTGCTAGACTGGGGCGTGTACAAGGGGTTTGAAGATAGTTTTGAGAACAGTTCAGGGACTCTTTGCAGTGGCTGTGGCCATTGTTGGAAGGACTTGGGCTTGAGCTACGTGCGTATTTGCAGTTCAATTTTGTCCGACGATGATGGTTTCTTGTACCAAGGATGTCAAGGTATGGATTAATTTTAGATTTGGTTCCTTTCATGTTCGTTATAATGTGGTAGATCGTGTTAAACCACTATGGAAATATTAATATCTACTAAATAAAAAGTTACTGAAAGGAAGAATTTTAAATGTTTAATGATTAAAATAATTATGTTCTCTTTACTTTGATGTTTATTCTATTTTGAATTCATTTTTATAATTACCAATTAAAATATTAAAAACATCTTAAACTCAATAGTATAGCAACATTTAGTGTCTCACTTATGTCAGTACATTTGTACAGTGCATTAAAACGAAAATGAAAGGCACTTTAACTGTTTTGAAAGAACAAAGCCAGAGAAAGGAAACAAAAAAAAAAAGGTGTTTGTAGTAAGCTTAACTATAACTAGAAAGTTAAAGAGTAATAGCCTACCTCTCACTAATGATTACTTGCTTTTAAGGAGTTTTTCTTCTTTACAATACAAATGCAATCATTATACATGATATGACTAACTTTACTGAACCAAAATATAAGCAAAGAAGGTTAAAGAAGCAACGTTCTTCTAAGTTATAGTAACATAAAGATAGAAAAAAATAGGAAAGGATGAGATTTACCTCTGACCAACAAACTAACTAAAGAGACAATTAAGCTTAATCATAACCTTCTCTTTAACTTTAAATATTAAAGCACAACTAAAAGATTAGAGCAAAAACCAAGTCTTGAAGCTTGATCAGTAAATTATCCTTAACTATAATTTTGGATAACACAACAATAAGAGCAAAATCTTAAAGTCTTTGAGGTGGCTTGAACAATAAGGAAGTTAAGTTCTCTAACACTCCTTTTTTGATTCCTCAATGGTCATGCTAATTTTCACTCTAAGTACTCAAATTTACCTTTACTTAAGGGCTTTGTTAGAATGTTTACAACTTGATCTTCTAAATTGTAGTGGGTTAGGTCCACTTTTCCTTCTTGCTACATTTCTCTAATTAAGTGAAATTAAATCTTAAGATGCTTTGTCTTACCATGAAAGACAAGATTTTTTGAGATAGCAATAGTTAACTAGTTGTTAATCTTAATCTCAGTAACTTCATTTTGTTCTTACTTCAAGTCACATAACATATTTCTTAACCAAATTACCTGATTCACTGTAGTAACAATAATAATATATTCTACTTCTATAGTGAATTGTACAATGACTTTTTGTTTCTCAGAACTCCAAGTAAAAACACTAGATCTTAATGTAAATAAGTAACCTGTTGTACTTCTCATGTTATCATTACTACCTAACTAATCACTGTCTGAAAGCCAAATAGTTTTGGCCTTTATTGATCTTTTAAACTAGACATCAAATTTGCAAGTTTCTTTGACATATCTTAGAATTCTTTGATCCACCTTGAGATGAATCTCGCTTAGTGCTTGCATGTATTTAGATAGGATATTAATGATATGCATTAAGTTTGGTCTAATAGTTATTAGGTACAATATGCTTCTAATTATGCTTCTAAAGGTAGTATAACTAGCTTTCTTTACACTATCTTCTTTACAAAACTTCTCTCTTAGGTTTAAAGGAGTTGGAACGAGTTTTAAAGTTGTTATATTGTGCTTTCTAAGCAACTTAATGGTATGTTTCATCTAACTGATGAAGATGCCATTTATAGTTCACTAAACCTCCATTCTCAATAGGAAGTTCATCTTAGCAAGGTTTGCCATCTCGAAGACATTTCTCATTTGCATCTTAAAGTCATTAATCAAGAGTTTATTACTTTTAGTAACCAAAATGTCATTCACATAAATGAAGATAATTAGTAACTCAACTCCTTTTAATTTAATATACATCATAGCCTCACTTTAACTTTTAGAAAAGTCTAATTTAAGCAAGTGAGCATTCGCCTTGTTATCTTAGACTTAAGGGGCTTGCTTTAGCCCTTAAATAGCCTTTTTTAGTACATAAACCTTATCTTTTGCTCTCTCGATAAGAAACCTTTTTGGTTGCTTTACACAAATCAATTTTTTAAGGGTCCCATTTAAGAAAGTTGATTTTAAATCTAATTAAAATACCTTATAGCCTTTTGAAGTTGATAACTACCAACAACTTGATTGTGTCATGCCATGCAATAGGGATAAAGGTTTATATATCTAAACTATTGAGAGTACCCTTTAACCACTAACTTAGCTTTGAGTTTATTGATTGTTTTGTCTACATTTAGTTTTATTCTATATACCTATTTTACTCTAATTATATTTTTGTTAACAGATTTATCAACTAGCTTTTAAGTTTGGTTTTTATGAATCATTTTTAGTTTCTCCTTTATAGCATCATTTCAAGCATTTAGTTATGAGGCCTTTAAGAAGCTTATTAGCTATAATATAACAACATTTCCTCTTGTATAAACATCTATTAGAGGTCTTGTTCTTCTCATTGGCTCATTATTAAAGTCAACTACTTGATTTGTTGTAATATCTATTTCTGCCATTAAGGAACTAGAATTTAAACTAGATGTGATCTCTTTTTCATTAATTTGGTTTTTATTCTAGTCTTAGCCAACTTTCTCATTACATCTTATGCTTATATTCATAATTACCTTTCTAATTTTAAGGTTATAGACCCTATATGCCTTTGATTGGTTGATATATCCCAAAAAGACACTACCTTATCCTTTATAATCAAGTTTGTTTGTCTTTACTTCATGAACTATGATGTAGTAGACATATTCAAAGACCTTGAGATGATACAAAGAAGGTTTGACTCAATACCATACTTTATATGGAGTTATTTCTTTCAATGCTTTCATAGGAAGTATGTTTTACAAGTAATTTACAATATTAGTAGTCATAGCCCAAAAGCATTTGAGCTTTTTTTTTTTTTTTCAAATAATAGGCACCTTGACATCTCCATTAATGTCCCATTTTTTCTCTCATTGACTCTATATTATTGTGAAGTATAAGACACAATGAGTTGATGATAAATACTATAATTCACAAAAAACTTATTGATCTTGTTTGCTATGTATTTAAACCTGATAATAATGATGTTGTAACTTGCATGTTTTTCAATCTAAACTTTGTATCTAAAGAATACCTTTCAAATTTTAAATTTGAGTCTTAGGAAATAGATCTAACATAATCTAGTTGCATCATCAATCAAGACAATGAAATAGTTGCCATTTAAGGAGAGAGCATTTATTGGCCTATATTGATATATACATATGAGTTACAACCTTTTTATAGCTCTTTAAGACTATGATTGAGGAAAAGCTAGTTATGATTATTTTTCTCTTTGACAAATCTCACAAATTAGAGCTTGCATTTGAATTGTAGGCACGTTTAAAGGGAGATCATGCAATTGTTTCAAGGAAAAGAAATTAGGATGTCCTAGTCTCTTATGCTATAGGATATTATCATTTAAAGAGTTAAGATAGTTAGATTTATTGCTTTCATAATTCACAACAAAACTTTTGTTTTACATTTTAATAATAAAAAATTCATGTCTTTAAGGTCAAAAACTCTACACTTTTTATTTTTAAACAACAAAATATAATTATTTTCTATCAACTAACATACACTTAGTAAGTTTCAATTAATCTTTGGAACATAAAATGCATTTGCAAGACTTTCCATATTTGATAAGGTATCGAAGGTAATAATTCCTTTCTCTCTAGCTTTAAGATGTTCTTCATCACCCATTCTCATTTTGGATTCAAAAGTTTGATCCAATGCTTTAAATTTGATTGCTTCGTTAGTCATATGATAAGTGCTTTCACTATCAAATAGTCAAATTCTTGAAACATTCTTTGTAGCTTTGCATGTTACAACAAACAACAACTCCTCTTCTTGTTTTCCTTTTGCAACCTAGGCTTGATGTGAAGTATCTACTTATATGGTCTACTTGTTTTTGCAAACCTTAGCCATGTGTCCCATCCTTTTACAAATATTGTATTGAATGTCTAACCACTCCAAGTGGTTAGTTCTCTTATAATGTTTGCAAGGACCAAACTTCTTTTTTCTCCTATATTCTCTTTCACTTCCCTCCTTCTTCTCCTTGTCTTTCTCATTTTCATGAGTTTTGGATCTACTAGCTTAACCTTTATCTTTCCCTTTCACCATTAGTGCAACCTCTCTAGTCTCCTCCTACTTGATTCATCTTCTAAGTTCTAGTGCCTGCAAGGTTTTGACAAGTTTAACAAAGGTAAAGTTGCTAAGGTCTTTTAAGTCTTCTAAAAAAAAAATTTTCGTCTCATATATCTTTGGTAGGCACACAATGACCTTTTTAACCACCTTTTGGTCACTTAAGTTTTCCCCTAAGAGCCTTGATTTGGTTTACAATCTTTATAAGCCTATGTGTAAATTGCTTCACAATTTCAGTCTCCTTCATTTTTAGGACTTGAAATTCCCTTTTGAAATTTAGAACTTGAATATGTTTGGTCTTATCACTACCAAGATACTCCTTGAACTTATCCCAAGCCTCCTTGACTAATTCACAAGCCATAATCTTAGTGATGTTTACTTTTGAGACTACATAATGGAGACAGGTGAGAGCTTTAAAGACTTTGGTAGTCTCCTAACTTTGATGCTTGATTTATGTAAGGAAGGAGTTCTAAGGGAGCTCATGAACCTAGCTTCTATCCTTTAAAATCTTCTGAAGGTTAAAGGCTTTAAGGTAGGTCCTTATTTTCATTACTCAGATGACATAATTTTCTCTTGATGATACAGGAGGTGCTAAGGTAGGAAAACAACTAGTTGTCATTTTATAGGTTCTAATTTTCCTTGGTATTTTGTGTTTCTGGTTTTTGCAATTACCTTTCTTCAATTCACACTTGTGTTTTGGTCCCCTCGATGATCTTAAATGCTCTGATATTACTAAAAGAACAAAGCTAGAGAATGGAAGAACAAAAAGGTTTTAACAGTAAACTAAAACCAGAAAGTTGGAGAGTAAAAGTCAGCCTTTCATTGATGATTTCTAACTTTGAAAGAGTTCTTCTCATTTACAATGCAAGTGCAATCATTATACATGGTATGACTAACTTAACCAAAGAATAAGCAAAAAAGGTTAAAGAAGCAACATGCTTCTAAGTTACAGCAGTATAAAGACAGAAAAAATGAAAAGGGATAGGATTTACCTACTCCCACTAACAAACTAACTAAAAGAGATAATTGCGTTCATTTACAACCTTCTCTTAACTTTAAACATTAAAGCACAACTAAAGGATTACAACAAAAACAAGTCCTGAAGCTCGATCAACAAGTGCTGCAATTCTGGATAGCACAGCAACAGGAGCAACTTGTCCTGGTCTTTGAGGTTCCTCGAGCAGTAAGGAAGCTAGGTTCTTCAACATATTTGAGTTATAAGGTTCCAAAGGTGAGAGTGTGGCATGTATTGTAAGAAACTTGTATATTGCAGGAAAGAACCTTTACTTCAAGTTTTCCATTACATCGGCTAATCCATTCACAAGAGTGATTTATACACATTCAATCCTTCACTAGAGTAACATATATGAATTCGCTCATCTTGTCCTATGTGATGGTAGAGTCAATATGAGGTCCATTGAAACAGTCATTAAAGGAGGAAATATTAGTCTCAAGTAACTGCCATTATCTGATGTCAACTATTCCCATATTCCTTGCATGGTGATGCTTTATAGATTTATACTAGTTACTCTTTAAATGTTTACTTGCATTGTTTTGGAAATGCTAAATAACTTGCAACAACTTGTTGGCTAACAGATGGTAATGAGTCTTGCAATGATCCAGAAACATATTTCTGTGAGATCATCTGCATGAGTGCACCAGAAAATAAGAACTGCTCCATTTGTCCTGCTGGGTATGAGAAGTATGAGAGCGATGGAGACACAAATTGTTTCCGGCAAAACACTTACCAAAAAAAGTTTGGTGTTAAAGTTATCATTGCAGGTATGCATACTCTTTAAAATTTTTAATTTCATTTGTTCTAATTGAAGGTAAATTAAATTATTAATTATTGGATTGTGATAGGTTGTAGTGCAGGCCTTGGTGTCATCTTACTAGTTGCAGTTGCATGGTTGATCTACAAGGCAGTCAAGAAAAGAAATGAAAAGCAGATCAAGCTAAAGTACTTCGAACGGAATGGTGGTCTATTATTGCAACAAGAAGTATCATCTGGTGATGGTATTGTGGAGAGAACCAAGTTGTTTACGGCAAAAGAACTCGAAAAGGCTACAGACAACTACAATGGGGATAGAATCCTTGGACAAGGAGGTCAGGGAACCGTTTTCAAAGGAATGTTGAATGATGGAACGGTTGTGGCTATCAAAAGGTCTAAAGTAGTTGATAAAAGCAAACTGCAGCAATTTGTCAATGAAGTAGTAATTTTATCACAGATTAAGCACAGAAATGTTGTTCGGCTATTGGGGTGTTGCTTGGAGACAGAAGTTCCATTACTAGTCTACGAGTTCTTTCCAAATGGAACACTTTTTGAACTTCTCCATGAACCAAATCAAGTGTTACTAATCACTTGGGAAATGCGTTTTCAGATTGCCGCAGACATTGCAGATGCTCTATCCTACTGCCACTCGGAAGCCCACTTGCCGATTTATCATCGAGATGTCAAGTCTATGAACATACTTTTGGACGAGAAATGTCGAGCCAAAGTGTCGGATTTTGGCATTGCCAGATCAATTTCCCATGATGAAACACATCTGTCAACTAATGTACAAGGCACGTTTGGCTACTTGGATCCAGAGTATTTCCGGTCCGGTCAGTTTACTGAGAAAAGCGATGTTTATGGCTTTGGAGTAGTCCTTGTCGAATTATTAACTGGGCAAAAACCCATCCATTCGACTAATTCTCATCACAAAGAAAGTTTGGTGGCATCATTTCTGGTTTCAATGGAGGAGAATAATTTGCTTGAATTGCTTGATGCTCGGATGGCAAAGGAGGGCAGGGAAGAAGCGATTACAGTAGTTGCCAAGCTTGCAGAAAGATGCTTGAACCTGAGTGGCAAGAATCGGCCTACAATGACAGAAGTTTACATGGAGTTGGAAAGGATCAGGCTGTCCCAGCAAGATATGAGACATTTTTAGCCCAGGGAAAGCTACTTCAGGTTTATACCAAATATTGATGATTCAATCTTAATGTACTTGTGACATGCTTCCATTCCTTGGGAGAAATTCAGGCTGCATGTAATTTAGTAAGTTTTGTTAGTATTAGACTTTCCAGGGGTTGGAAGCACTCTAATTTGTATGCTGTTATGTAACACTACTTTTATTATTTACTATTTATATTAAATTAGAATAAATATATAATAATCTAAATAATGGTTAGATGTAAATTTATTTATTTTTTTTTTGTAATAAATAATATTTTTTTTATAAATTAAATTAATACTTATTAATAATTTAATTTTTTTATTAAAAATAAAATATAAATATTAATACTCGTTTAATTTAATTGAATTATTTATTAATATTTGCATTTAAATTGCTTCTATTAAGCATTATAAATGTCAACTTCTTAGATGCTATTACGAGGAAATATCGAGGAATTTAACCATCTCGTTGTTGTCCACCGTCGAGACTCCCTATGAGATTATGGGGACATTTTATTTGCATATATTTACATAAACTTTGCGCAAGGACTCGTTTATTCTTTCTGGGTATCCTCCATCATCTTCTTCTTCTTCTTCTTTTTCTGGTCATTCTTTCGAAAATAGAACCAAGCGGAGAATCCAGCAAGCGCTGCACTACCTGCAACAAGCGCGGCACTACCGGCTAGTGCTGACTTTGCAGCAAATTCTGCCTGAGAACTGTTGGCAACTCCTGTCTTGCAGAATGTTGCAAAGTCCTCGCAGTTGTTCAGGAGAAAGTCATATTTTCCAAATCCATTTCCCAGCAAGTCATAGGCAGTCCTCACAACTTCTTTTGGTGGTTTTGCTGTCAGAGAGTTGCAAGAGCCAGGAAGAGCTGGTTTGCATGCTCCGTAGCGATATCGATACAATGACTTAGAGAATGGGACGTCATCATAGAGGAAGCAATCAAGGCAGGTGAGTATCAATTGAGCCTCATGATTGGCTTTATGCTTGCATTTTGGGCAAGGCGGTATGCCTTTATTGAAGTGAATGACATACTGGATTCCATCCTTCTTGCCCACATATATTCCTGGCATAGCAATTAAGAACAAAATGGTAGGAGAAATTAGAGCCTCTGCTTGCTATTTCTTTTCATATCTATTATAATACCACCTCAATTCTATGAAATGGGAATTAGCTAGCATGACCGGTGCTTATAGTTTTGGCGAACAAAAGGGGACACAACAGTCATAATCAACGCTGATCTGGTCATTCATGGCCTAATGCATATAGAAGGCATGGAGTTTTACTTCTTATTTGGAGAGAAGAAAATGAAGGAAGCTTCAGAATAAAAGCAACTTGAAGCATTTATAAGCAAAAAGGAAACTAACCATGATGAGAGTAGCCTTTAGCCCTGCAGACATAGATATGATCACCCTCTTCGAGTTGTGAACTTTTTACCTCTTCTTGGAACAGTTCCCATACAGCATTGAACACTTGTCTTCCTAACTTCTTCATCTCTCTATCTCCGATAATGGGGCTGGCAAGTGGGATGCCATTTTGTGCTCGAGACTTGCACTTATATAGATCTCCTGAAGAGAGATTCGAGGTATCATATAAAGTAAGGTCTCATGTAGAATCTAATTCTGATTTTAAATATAGCATCTCTTTTTTTTTTTTTTTTCTTCAAGGTCAAGCCTTTGGTGTAACGGAAATATTATTCTAATGTAACCGGTGATCATAGTTTTGAATGGTGAAAACAACTTTGCTGAAACAGAAGAATTATGTACCCTTGTCCAAAGCCTCACGCACTGGATGAGCTTTCATCCCATTTTCTAGCTAAAAGCTTTCTCCGGGCATGTTACCTGTATCATTCAAAGCATGAGGAGCATCTAGCCAACTAGACATAAAAGAAAGTATAAAGATTCTTGGACACAGCCTCGCCAAACTTATTTGGTCTTGTTTCCCATGTAAGACATCTGATGATTTGAAAAATTGGAATCATTATTGCCCAGAGGCTGGAATGGAATTTTATTAAGGGCTTGAATAGGTTATCTCATCACATGATATCAGGTCCCCATGTCTGTTGGAATTTCACTAAGCCAAATAGGCAAAAAAAAAAAAAAAAAAGTGAAACAAAGGGCTAAAGTGATTTTTAGCCAACTCTTTTTGACCACTTTTTCTTCCCAAAGAACGAACCCAAACAAATACGTTACTTTAGGCACACTGAAGTCTTGCTATTGCTACATTCTGTTCAAGCACTGCTTTGAATTAAGCACAGAATACCCTTTTCCATTATATCTTCTACTCGTCGATTACTGCTTTGAATTCCGCGCCATCCCCATCATTGGCCGCGTACGACGTAGAACTGATGATAACAAGTTCAGGACGTAGACATTCCAATTTACGTTCACATTCAGCCAAGTTTGCTGCTCTTGACTTGCTTGGCGGAGAAAGCAAGCGTTTACTTAGAATCAGATACCCCCATTTGTGTGGACCTTGCTAATCCTGAAGATACCACCAAGTTTATTTTTCTTGTTTTGCTTTATGTAGAAAGCAAGCGTTTGCTTAGAATCAGATACCTCCGATTGTGTGGACTGCGTGTCTCTCTCTCTCTCTCTCTCTCTCTCTCTCTATATGTATATATATTGTCGAGAAAAAGATGCAAATCTTCGTATGCGTAAAAAAAAATTGCGTGAACCTTTATCCATCAGAGAGAAAACATGCCTTAGACGAGCCTTGTACCAAACAAACCTCTCTTACATTTGATGGTGCTACTTTTGCCAGCGCATGAGCCACTCTATTAATCTCCTTGCCGACTTGTTGAGTGGCAAGTTTAGTAAAATCAAAAGGCAAAACCCTTACATTCTCCACAAGCTGACCAATTATACGTGTATATACATATATAATAATGAACTAATCTTATAAAAAAATAAAATATTCCATTGAGACTTAGACATCATATATTCAAGTTACATAAATAACTTATTTTTGAGGCGAAAACCTTCTGGATAAGCAGAATAAATCCAGTGATATGATAAGGCAAATTACAACACAAAAGGCATAGTGATTGGATATTATGTAAAAGAGATCATCAGGGAATATAGAATCATTGCTGCTTAATTCACCTTTGCACCCTTGATTTGCCCAGGCTTAGAAAACTTGCCCAGCAAAAATGGGATCCCAAGTATTTCAATTACATTGTTAACTAAAGCATTCCGGAGAGTCTGCATTGAAGTGACAATAGATCACCATGTTGCCATTCTAGATTAAAACTACATATGCAATTCACATAACTGTCAGGGAAAAAAACACTATGCTTCTACTCGCAAACCTAATCACTGCAACAAATGTGGGGGTAAAAATAAATACTTCTGCACAGGAATCGAAGTACCCAAAGATGATAATCATTCATCTTCAGAGTCGCATATTAGATGGGTGCTGCACAAGTTGTCCTAAAGTGGCCTGTCTGATTGCAATGGCCACAATGCACAACTCGCTTTCCACGCCCACTGTCTTCTGCTTGGACATGTTTCTTCCTTGGTCGACCAGGTGGCCGAAGTGATTTTGGTGGGTTAACGACGACCTCAGCAACCTTACTCGTGTTTGGATCCCATCAGAGAATTCCTTCCAGAGACCGATATCTGGAATTGGATGAATTGTTTGCGAGTATGTCTTCCAATAGGTTGCTACAGTGAAGCAGTTTTCAGTAAATCGATGCACATTCTGCCTGCAAGAGAGGAGTGCCGCAACAGCAAGTGCACAGGGGAAATCATACAGCTGCCAGCCACAGCAAAGGCAACAGCGGTTTTGAATGTCAACAATATTTGTTCCTTCATGGGAAATAACTTCAAATTCGACTTCATTAGCATGAAGAACCTGATGTCTGTGCACGTTCAAGAGCCTCTGCTATGTGTCTCTCAGCAGAAGGCACAAGAATTGATGTCCACTGCATACAAGTCTCTCGGCGTTCATTGAACCAGGTCATAAGCTGCCTCCTAATGCATTCCATCATCTGAATTATGGGATGCCCAGAGGCTTCCAAATCCAAGTATTCAATGATTCAACTATATTAGCTGTCAGACACCCCAAACGAGTCCCTTCAAAATAAGCAGGGGAAATCAAAAACCCTCCAAGAAAAGAAAAATCAAAAACAATAAACTCCAGATCCAGACTTTAATCCAAGAACCGACCTTGAACAAGCTAAGCAATCCAGAAAAGTAACTGTGTCTCCTTCAAAACCATCAAAACTGAATTACAGAACCAGTTACGAGACAACATAGTATGGATCAAGCCCCAAAAAACCATAAAGTTTTGATCTTTTCTTCTATTTGGGTTTGCAAGCCAACGAGAATTTGAAAATTGGAGGGTAAAAAACTGAAGGAGAAGATCGACAAATAAGAAAAAAAGGGAATATATATATAGGAGTCGTGGGACGCGAGAGGGGCAAAATTATCACGAGAATAGAGTGAGAGGATTGCGAAATCAGTGAGGAGGGCAGAAGCGAGAGAATGGCGGGGGGTGGGGCGTGGGGGTTGAGAAGGAAATACGGAGGGTTGGCGCTAGCAAAGAAAAAGGGTATTTATGTCATTGGATTATTATTTTTTATTTTTATTTTTACTTTTGGAGGGTTGTGGATTGTGGTTTTCTTTGTTGAACATGTGGTTTTAGGTAATTCTCCAGTTCTTTTAGGTGATCCTTTGGTGATCATGTTGACCCGTATGCACCGAGCATGGGAAAGGCCAGTAGGAAACCCAATGCAACGGTAACGTTTTCTTGCTCACCATGCACTCCTATGGGCCGTCCAGAGAAAGATTCTACGCATCGTGGTCCCCGTCTCACAGCCTATCATAAGCGTATGGGCCATTCAGGTCCTATTACGTGTTTTGATTGTGTATCAAAGAAAGAAAGACGTTAATAGAAAAAAAGTCATGTTTTGATTCGGATTACAAAAGGTAAATCCATCAATGAAAGAGATTCTCTTCGATATTGGCATAAAATTAAGAAGCAAAAAAGGGATAATCCTGCAATAGATTTTTTGTACGGCTTAAACTAGTTCAATCCGATATGTAATCGTGCAAGTTATTATCATTAATTATATATAAGAATACACTAAAAATTTCATGAATTTAGAGTGAATATACATAAATTATATATGTTAATGACTATAAACATTTAATTGATTCAAATGTGCATTTGATCGCTTGGTGATTTTAGTTTTTGCAAAGTACGGCAACTATAAATAGTAATGGGAAAGTACATTTTTGAAAGAAGAATATATGTTTTTTTTTTTTTTTTTCCAAGTAAAATATGTTCTTTCTACGATACATTTTCTTGAAAGTAGAGTATACTTTTTTCTGCTGCACAACCCCACGGCTTCCAGCATGCACAACACTGAATTTCCACTCTGATTTTTTTTTTTTTTAAATAGTTGAGATACTAATCAGGAATATTTTGTTGACTTTGTGTCATTTTTTTCTGATATATTTGTAATATTTTTCAATTTTTATCAACAATAATAGACACTGAAGAATAGTGTTTATTGTTATTGCATTTTATACTACAAATTATTTTTAATAATTTTTTAAATATATATATATTATAATATAATATATAATTACCCTTTTAATTTAAGATATGAAATATAATTTGCACTTGAATTGCACTAAAGCAAGAATAAAAAGTCATAATTTGATTGGGATTCTGGACTACAAAAAGGTGAAATCCATTAACAAAAGAGATTTTCTTTGATATTGGAGTAGTAAAATAAAAAAGACAAAAGCGATAATCTTGCCGCAGAGTTCTTCACGGTTTAAAAAGCCCAATCCGATATGGTCAAGTAATCAGCATATCAACATCTTAGCTGGCCGAGCGACTTTTGATTCGATTTCTTTTGTTTGTTTTTAATTTTTTCACCCTTTTTCTCTTGTTTGTTTTGCCAAGACAGGGTCTGCGTCCGATTTTTCATTCACAATTCATATTGGTAATAATGGCAGGGAAGACCATGATAGCGACAGGAGTTGAAGCCAGCGGGTGGGGGAGGTGGGCTGATCTACCACCAGAGCTTTTGGGACTCATAGCGGAACGTCTGTCTGGTCGCGTTGATTTCCAACGATTTTGCGCCACATGCAGGTCATGGCGATCCTCCGCAACAATTTTTCCGGGAAGGACTTTAGGAGTGCCACCGGTCATCGTCTCCAGGGAGGATCAAACAATCCTGGAGAGTTTCTACACAACCGAAGGATTTCCTTGTCCCGTATACAAGGTTGGCACCTGCGTCGTCTATCTCGTCCGACAGAAAAACGAGAACACAACAGATAGTTCTTGCTCAGACAAAAGCTGGTTGGCATTGGTTGGGAAGCCTCAAGTTCCAGGTACGAAACAGGACAGGATGTTGCATGTTGAATTTCTCTCAGAAACAGCATTGGGTCACCGGCGCGAAGATATTCCCAAGGAATTGAACATCCTAGATGTATCCATCTCTGAATTATATAAGCAATACTACTTTCTGGGAGGAAGTCCTGTCACTTGGCTACGTCAATTTAATGCTCAAACAAAAATAATCCAAAAGATAGTTTTTGTATTTTCAACTTCTTTTGGTGAGTACGCAGCGTTGGGACTATATGGCCTCGATGGAAGACTGGCATTCCTGAAGTCATCCAGGGAAGGAATATGGACTTCGATGGATGACTACCGGGCTGGTTACAACGATGTCATTGAATATAATGGCAAATTTTACGCCGTTCATTACACCGGAAAACTTCTCAGAATTGATTTGCCTTTCCAAGTGACAGAAATTGCATCACCTATCGTTAAGGGGAAGGGTGGTATCCAAAAGTTTTTGATAGAGTCGGCCGGTGATTTGCTTTTAGTTGACAAATACGTAAGATATGGCAGCATCCATAAAATTAAAGTTAGGACACCAAAGTCTTGGTTCAAAGTTTACGAGCTAAAACAGGAGGAGGAGACCCACAAATTAGTGGAGATTCGGAGCTTGGGGGATAGAATGCTGTTCCTGACCCGTCTGACCCGTCAATATTGCAACTTCTCTGTATCTGCTCAGCAATTGCCTGGATGCAAACCAAATTGCATCTATCTTGAAGAAAACTACGAAAATGCTTATCATCTGGATGAAAGTCTCCGCTGGAATTTGACAACCTTTCGTACTGCGGTGTTTGACTTAGAACATGGTACTTACGAACGGATAGAACTATGGTGCGACAGATGCACCTGAATTTGTTTCTCTCCTTGTTTGATACCATCATTATCTTTCAATAAGCTTTTTGAATTGACAGTAGTATACTCATATCTTGCGCAGACAAGTATGTGAGAAATAAATCTAGTTTTTCCCTTCTGTTTTCGTTTCTCTGTTTTTTTTTTTTTTCTTTTTTTCTTATGGTACTGCGAAATATCCAGCCTATATTGCATGTGAGTGTTTACGTTTATGTGGTTTTTTTCAAGGTTTGATTTGTGTTTCACTCTGATTATGGTCACAACAAATAAGGGCTACTTTAATTTGCGTTTCCAACTCTCTTATTGCAATGAGTTGAATAGACTCTCGCCATAAGCCAAATATGCCTTCCATCCATCGAAAGAAAGAATTTAGGCTCACCAAGCACATTTCCAATAGGTTTATTTTGCATTTTTTTTTATTTTTTTGTAAGATAGGAGATTGACGGAAAATACATATATCCAAATGCTAGGTGGAGTTTATATATATATATATATATATAAATAATATCATTGTAAGAAACAATATAAAATAAGAAAATACTTTCTTTCATTTATAATTGTGTCTTGCTGCTCTTCGTGAAAATCAATGGATAATAAGAGTAAGGTTGAGTATACCTTTTTTTTATTGTTTTGTTTTTTTGTTGTCTCGCCAACAATTCTTGTTGGAATCTTACGACAACGGTTAAGAAAGCCGTTAATGTGAGCTATATTGAAGTAAAGAGCATGCTTAGCAGGTGGTTTTATATCATCTACAATGAAGTAATTGTCAGAGGTTTATGGTCCTGATTAGGAATTTGTGATAAATCATAGTTCGGACATGTGGCCCGATCATGAACTACTTATTTTTAATATTGCGAAATTTCAAGTTTAAAAACTTTGAGTTGAACTACAATTTTAGGTGACAAAGTCCAAGAGATTTGTCGACATTGCCTCATTTCAGAACATGTTGCTGTTTTGTCTTAATTGTTGGTGAACTATTAATTATTCTACTGGTCAATATGTTTAAGCATCTTCAACCAGAAAAAATCGTTGTGTCCCAATAGGCCTCACAACAGTCTCTTTTTATCTGATTGTTCCCTTTTTCCCATTTAGTATCTTTTATCCTCCCATGATTCCCTTCTTCTCCCATTGAATAGTCGTTTATCTTAGGCTGGAAATACTTTCACTGGTGGAACAAGGAAAAATATCCCTTCTTCCTTCCTGTTGCATACCGGGTAGGCTATTGTGCCACTAAATATGTTTTTGTGATTGAATTGAATGAATAATTCTAAGACGATTACTTATCAAAAACAATTTTGAGACGATAATGTTGTGTCCCTGAAGTCAGTGGCTTAAGCAAGCCAGTGCGCTTCAAAATGGATGAAGAAAGCCAATCAATGTAAGGGGATGCGTGTTCATTTGAATCCATTTTCAAACAGGTTTATATATGTCATCTTTCTGTTTCTTCTGAATAAAGAGAAAAATTAGTAGAATTGACTGTTGGTGAAAGTGAAACGAATTACAGAAGCAACTCTCTTTCCTTCATCCTGCACATCAAGTCGTACAAAATTGTACATACCAGTGAGTAATCAAACATCGAACCTAACCCATATTTAAAAACTTGAAGGCAGTGGGGGCATTCAAAAGATTTTGGTAGAGTCCGCTGGCGATTTGCTTTTACTCCACAAGTACATTGATGCCACCTTGACCAATAGTTTTAGATCCAAGAAATCATCAAAACCTTGGTTCAAGCTTTATAAGCAGGATGAAGACAGAAGAGAGCCACAAATTGGTTGAGATTCAGAGCTCGGGCAAATGTGGCTTTTCTGTTTCTGCACAGCACTTGCCTGGATGCACACCTAATTGCATCTATCTTACAGATCAATGCAACAACGCTTATCATCTTTACTGGAAATCACGCTTGCCATTGCGAACCAACCTTACTGCCGTGTTCAACTTTGAGGATGGTACTTACAACCGGATATGACTGACTGATGCACTCGACTTGGTTACTTTGAGAGCATGATTTTTAATTTACTTATAATTGGATCTATACAGTTTTTCATTTTTGGGTGCAGGTAATTGGGTTTAATTTACAAACGGATATGGCTGAAGCACTCGTCTTTACTTTTGATACATAATCCTGATTAATAAATGACAACTATAAATATGTAATTAAAGATCATAATTGAGTGACCTGGGTTTCCGTCCAAAATCCAAGAGCTGCAGGTTTGGGGCTTTCCAACCACAGCATGGTGGGGGGCAGAGTTATTGGGCCTTTCTGATTTAACAGGCTTGGTACTTGTATTGGCACTCCGAAACTTTTAATAAAAGGAGTGATGACATTCCAAAAAACAATCTAAAATAAGAAAATTGGTTGGTTAACACCCATTCACTTGTTCTTCTATAAAGTTTTTAAGATTGAAGCGATGGAATGGAGCTCTAAGTAATCAGATATAAGTAAACTGAAAATGCCATGAATCTACATTGAAAGAAAGATAGGAAATTATCAAAACTGTATGAATTGATGACTATAAATATCTAACCGATCAAAGTATGCATTCGATCACTTCAAACGTATTAGTGGTCACCAATGAATAATCTAAGGTCCTGATGTGTACTTGTTGTCTTGTTTGTCTAACCGAGAAATTCACATAATATTCCAATACAAAGGAAAGTAAATACTCCAAAATAGTCAAAGCGCAGTTAGCTTGGAATTTAATTAATAATAAAGCTTAGAACACACCTGGGGCGCCTCTTTTAGGCCTCTGGAGAAGTCCTATTTCTGTTCGGACTCGAGACGGTAAAGCCATTAATGAAAAGGATTCTACTTGGAATTGACCAAAAATTATATATATATACATAAATCCCAACAAATAGATCTATATAACTTCAAATTAGTATACATACTTCACTTTTTGTTTTTCTTTCTCCTTTGGTTTGCCAAGCCATTGTCTGTGTCCGTTCTTCTTTCATATTGCATGGTAATTACGGCAAACAAGAAGGGTAAGGTTGGAGCACCCAGCAGCTGGGGTGATTTAGCAGAAGAGCTCTTGGCACTCATAGCAGAGCGTCTATATGCTAACGTTGATTTACTAAGATTCTGCGCAGTCTGCAGTGCATGGCGATCCTGTGCTAGGAATCCTGCCAGAAGGACTTTTAATGGAGTTTTCAGGGTCCCCGCGTTGAACCTCTCCGGTGAGGACAAAACAATCCAGAAGGGGTTCCGCACCAAAGAAGAATTTGTTCGACCATTCCTCACTTTCCAGACGCGCACCATTTATCTCGTACAACAGAAGAACAAGAATCCTGCAGATATTTCTTCCAATAAATGCAGGTTGGCATTGGTACGTGAGAAGCCTTATGTTCCAGGTAAGGACAAGATGAGAGTTGAATTTCTCACAAAACCAGCATTGGGTTACCGGAGAAAAACAATTCCCGAGGAATTGAATCCCCTAGAGGTGTCCATGATTGAATTATATAAATACTACTATGTGGGAGCAGGCCAAGTGAGGACTGGGGATTGGATTCGAAAAATAGCTTTTATATTTTCGAGGTCCGTGGCCGGTGAGTTCATTGCGGTGGGACTGTATGGCAACCATGGAAAACTGGCATTCCTAAAGTCATCCAGAGAAGGGATATGGACTCCAATAGATAACAATCAGGCTGGTTACAGTGATGTCATTGATTATAATGGCAGATTTTATGCTGTTCATTACACTGGTATGCTTGTCAGGATTGATTTGTCTTCCAGGGTGGCAGAAGTTGCATCTCTTATTGTTAGTGGGATTGGTGGAATCCAAAAGACTTTGGTAGAGTCGGCAGGTGATTTGCTTTTACTTGACAAGTACATTGAGTTTAGAACAAATAATCCAGATACTTGGTTCAAAGTTTACAAGCTGAATGAACAGGAAGAGATCCCCAAATTGGTTGAGATTGGGAGTTTAGGGGATAGAATGTTGTTCCTGACCAGCAGATGTTGCAACTATTCTGTTTCTGCTCAGCACTTGCCAGGATACACACCAAATTGCATCTATCTGACAGAACACTGTGACAATGTTTATCATATGTACTGGGATCCACGTCTGAAATTGAGCACCTCCTTTTCTGCTGTGTTCAACTTAGAGGATGGTACTTACAAACGGATAAATCACACTCACGCACCCCACCATGTTTACTTTTGAATGTAAAGGACTCTTATAGTTTACTTGCAACTGGGTTGATACAGATCAATCTGATTATGGGATTGTGCTTACTTTCTGAATTGAAAGTAGTTTTTACTTCTTATAATGTGCAAATATGGATCCTGTGCGAATGTGGGTCTCATGAGATTTTGACCAATGAGACACAGTGAATGTAATTTTTTTTAATTTCATGTTTGTTAAAAGATTCTTTTTTTTTCTTTGAACAGAAAAATTCAGGAACGAATGGTTGAAAAGGATTCCAAATGTTCAGTATTTTAAACAGAAAAATTCATAGATGAATCGTTGAAAAATATCAAAAGATTTTGCTGTTTTTATTTGTGATACAATTGAATTGTTGTATAGCTACAGATATTCAAAGTCTCCAATGGTCTTTTGATGTAAAGCCGAACAACTAAATTCCTGTATCATTGAGTTTTGTATATGATTTTACCTTACCTCTGTCAATTTTTTATTTTTTATTTTCTGTTGGCAAATTTTTGACTGAAAGTCTAACAAGACAATGAAAAGTACTATAATCCCTCCTACAAGAGCAAAATCACTTTTGAAAAGGATAAGTGAAAAATTCAATCAACCACTACTACGCTCTTTTAGTAGAATTTGAGTCTCCAAAACAATTAACAAAACAAAAAAGTATATGACTACAATAGCTAGAGCCATTAATAATAAAAAAAAAAAAATTCTCTTGGATGTTGGCATTAAAAAAAAAAAATTATTTGCAACAGAGATTTTCGTGATTAGCCTACTCCGTAAATATTCAGATAAAGTTCACAAGTAAAAGAGAAAGTTATACTATTTTGCAAATTAAAGTTGTATTATATTAATTTTATTTTTCTCTTTCTATTTTCCTAAAATAAAATCTTCTCAAAGCATAGTGCGTCACAAATGGCCTTGAGTTATGATTCACAAATGGCCTTGCATGGTCTCTTGGCAGGAGTTCCACAAACTCATAACTATTACAATTTGGTTAGCTTGGCTGGTGATACGTTCACCTACTAGCACGCATCCTTGCTAGCACAAAATCCTTTGTTCGCCCGCTTCGCGACGGGCAGGTGTCCGTTATCGCAGAACCCCGAGAGAGGCTCCATTATACCGGCCAACCTACAGGTTATCCCGGCCGTAAACTTACTACTAAGCTAACAAAAGCTTTTGAAACTAATTAGCAAAGAACCATGGGAATAAGTAGCGATAGATACTGCTTGGACTCAAGCTCATTAACAGTTCGCACTTCGCACACCTTCCGTAAGGGGAATGAACAGCTACGACAGGATGCAACCGAGGTTTTAATTAAAAAAAATGTCTTGGCAACAGAGTTTTTGGCGGCTTGGAAGTTGGCAACTACAATCCGACATAATCGGGTACGTATTATATCATTAATTATTTATTATTCTATTAGCAAGGATTATTATCAGTAGGTACGTGTGCTATTAGCTCAAACCTCTCCTCGCTTTTGTTTTGCCAGAGCCTTACATTCCGGAGAAATTATGGCAAAGAAGCGCAAGGAAGCGGAGGAGTTGGAGCACGGAGCTGCCGGGAGGATTTGCCAGAAGAGACCTTGGCACTCATGGCGGAGGGTCTTCCAATAGATGCTGGTTGGCTGGTGTTCGGGTTACACATGGTGTTCCCGGAGAGGACAAGCTGCGAGTTGAATGTCACACTAGAACCGCAATACAATTCCCAAGGAAATGAACCCCCTAGACCTGTTAGTGTCTGAATTAATAAGGATTAGAAAAATAGCCGTCATATTTTCAAGGTCTGCGGCTGATGAGTATGCTGCGGTGGGACTATATGGAAGCCATGGAAAATTGGCGTTCCTGAAGTCATCAAGGGAGGAAATGTGGACTTCGATAGATTAACCAATCAGGCCGGTTACAATGATGTCATTGATAATGAAGGCAGATTCTATGGCATTCATTGCACTGGAAAACTTCTCAAGATTGATTTTGTCTTCCAGGGTGACAGAAATTGCATCACCTATCGTTGATGGGACAGGCGGTATGCAAAAGATTTTGGTACATTGAGATTAGAAAGGGCGGTGCAATTGGAAGACAGCCAAAAAGGAAGTCTTTGGTTCGTAGTTTACAAGCCGAGTAAAGAGCAGGACACCCATTTTTCATTTCACGGTTTTATGATAGGTTTGGGAAACTAGAAATTGTTAATGCAGCATAATTACGATTTTTTCTAACATATTTTTAAAGCTGCGAACTGCGGATAAAAGTAAGAGTAAGGGGATTTAAAGAGCTAGGGAATAACCTTGTTGGGAGACATTTAAGATTGGCTACCAGTCTCCCATATTGAGTATTTGTCACAGCCATATATTCCGGGAGCAAGATAGCTAAGTTGATAACAGGGCTTTGAATGCAACAGAAGTTTGTTAAAGGTGCAATTTAGAATCAATATTCCACATCTAAATTTGACGGGAAGTGCAGCCAAATTCAAATAAATTGACCGGCAGAAATTATAATAGAAAACACCAGTTTGGACAACGGTTGATCTGGACAAATACTAAATATGTTTCCATTGTCAACGACAATTAGTATCGCAGTTAAGCTGATCAGATGTCTTGAGTATTAAAAAACACATTGCCACTAACATTAGGACTTTTTCAACCTTGGTTAACCAATAGAAAATATGGTGCCATTGATTGTTGTTCAAGGACCCTCGTCTTTGATTTAGACCCCTTCCATTCAACCTTCGATTCCGCGGCCTTTAGTCAATGTCAACACTTGAAAATATTTTACGCTGATTTCCAAGGTCAAATTTTATAACATACACAATTATTTGCCTATATAAATACCGACCTAACCCATCTCCACTATTATCACCAAAATTCTTAAACCCTCTTCATCATCTTCAAGACTCAGTCTTGCAAATCCCTGATACAAATTGTTCGCCATCATACAATTGAAGCCTCAATTAATCTTCATGTCGCAAATGGGTTTTCAATGGAATAAGCAATTGTCAATGGCAATCTCCATTACCATTGTTTTCCAGTTATTGTGCTCTCAACAAGTATTGGGGATCAGACCATTGCAAGGAGGGGAATCGTTGGAGAAAAGTCTTCTAATGGGGTCTCTTCCGAGGGGAAAGGTGCTGCCATCTACGGGGTCGGCATGCACGTACATTCCCGGACGTGGCAGAGGCCGATGCACGTTAAGTGAGATGAACGTCGCGGGCCACCCTGCTCATGTACAGCCTTACTTGCCCCATGTTGACATGGATATTGCAGGGGCCTCTCCATCTTAGTTCTAACAAGATTCAAATCTCTTGTTTTGTTTCCTAAACTCAGCATGATCTATCTTTTTTGAAAGTGTATGTCATGAGCAGTGGGGTCTAATGATAGAGTAACTGGACTCTTACTCCAAGCAACTATAGATCAAATCTTTACACAAAGGCCCAAAAACTTTTGTTTGAAGATGTATATTTAAGCGAAACAAAAAATTGACTTTTCTTCACCGTCTCGTTCTTTTTTGACTTTTTTTTTTTTTTTCCTCTTGTTCTTTTCTTTGTATTACTTTTCGCATTCACCAAAGACCAAAAATTCCAATCTCGGAATAGCTAGGGTCTGTATATGACATTGCCTCACCATGGACCTTGAGCTATATATATTGGCAAAGCTTTGGAAGACGAGGAGAATAAATTTGATTTGACATCTTTCTGAAACATCACCAAAAGGGCCAAGTTATTCAGATTCATACGTTAAACCTGAATAAATTATTTATACCAAATCGTGTAACAATAGACAGCTAGTCATGTAAATTAATATTATGCCATTGCCATGTGGAAGTAACGGTGGTCCGTGGAACCCTCTAAGCGTGCAAGTCAAATTCTTGCCAGTATGCCATGGGTGACCATTTCCACCTTGCTCCTTCCTTCACCAACCAAACTAGAGTCGCTTACACCAAAAGCTTTGCATGGAAATGGTTTGTAATTTGTCTTCGAGGGGATACAATGTGAGGTCACCATCCCTTGTTTTCTTGCATGTATGTTTTTCTTCCTCTTTTGGTCAAATGCACAGCTGCGCACTAGAAATTGCCAATCTCGCCCACCAAAAGAAATGGCGTGTTTTAATGCAATGGATCCCACTACGTGGCCTGAAAAAATAATGCGAGGATATTTCAATTGTAGATCTCATTTAATAAAAAAAATAATATTTTTAATTTTAATTTTCTTACTCAAAATTATTGGATACATACTATAAAATGTAAAATAAGTTATGCAAAAGTTTAATAATGCATAGTTACACCTTTTTTTTATATATATAATTTTAGTTACATATTTTATCTTATCATTCTAATTTTACGCCTAATAATTTAAAAAATATAATAATAATTTATTATTTTTTAACTAAATAGAGTCCACACAATCAGAGTATCTTTGTGCTATCTTTGAGGTCATGAACTTTTTTTCTTTATGCAATATTTTTCACCTGCAGTAATGGGACATCAATGGCTCTAGCTCATCCCTTTTTGGCCTGTCACATATCACATATATGGTATTGGTGGGTGCTCATTCATATACCCCAACCAAAAAGCCAAGAAAAAGCACCCCTAGCACTGCATAACTAAAAACTTGATTTGGCAAAGCAAAAGCCAAGTTGGGTTTGCATCAAAATTGAGAATATTGGCATATGTATGACTTGTTAGCATTATCTTGGCAAAGCTTTTCACCAAATTGTGTAAAACGAAAGGGCGGATAAGCATAAAATATCGTCAAAATTTACATGGAAACGGAAATCTTAACCCATGAATTGGTACAATTGTTACTATATGCAAAAATAACATTATTGAAGGCTTCATGCACAAATCGATTATCTGAATTCACTTGTCGGCAGTGACAATACTTAGCGAGAAAATGCAACATGTGAAATTGTGAATTGCGACAAAAGTACACTCTTTTTGCCTTAGCTGGTCCCCCTTTCTTATCTTATCTTTTTTTTTTTTATCGCAAAATCTAAGAGTATACAAGCATTGGCACTCTTTTTACCAAGCCTCAAACCCTTTTTCTTCACAACACTCAGTAGAGGTAATTGACATGCTGAGGCAAGCGTGAGCTAGGCATTTATTCCTTCTCGCACTCCAAGCATGGAAGATGGCACAAGGTTTTATTTACTATTATTTTTTTCAATGACCAAAGTGATGGGACAGGGTAATTGTTTTTGTTTATGTCCCTTTTTTTAATTTAATTTTTACATTCCAAGGTTTCAAAACGTCACGATTCAAAATCTCAACCACAAAATTTGTTTTTGTACTTTTCCTTGGTGTCAAAATTTGAACTCCATTTATTAAAATTTGATAGCTTATGTATTTTATTATTAAATTACATAATTATTGATATTTCTATCACAAAATCAATTTTAATAATGTTATGATGTATATACAACATGACACGGTCCCTCTAATATAAGCTTAATTTTGTCCATTAAGTAGAGGATTTACAAGATAGAGAAGAATTAAATGACAAATCTTCTAGAATAAAATTTAAAAAAAATAAAAAGGCAGTTACCTACTAGAGTTATACACCATCACTTATTAATGTTTCAATAAATTATAGTTTACTGATATTAAAATCGTTTAAGAGTAAAAGTTTTAAATTTGAATTTTAATTGAGATTAATTAATAAAAAAATAATGCACCATATTAGATGGAAGGAAAATGTCACATTGCCGAAGTCGAAAATGCCCAGGATCGTTGGACTTTGTGGAACTCACATTTGGGGCACACGCTCCAATTATTTACGGTACAGGGAATCGATTATGTTTTTACCATTTTCAAAAGGGAGAAGGTAGAGGGTAGAGGGCACAGCCATCAGCTGAAAAAGGAGGAAAAAAAAAAGGCCTGTGGCCTCCCTCTGACCCCTTCTTCTTCCCTCTTCAAAATTGAAAACCATAGTAAGAGTAGTCATTTAAAACTTAACACACTCCATTAAAGTTGATGTGCATTAATATTACCTTTTTGCTTAATGCCCTGCAAGCAAACCAGTCTCTACATTAAAATCAAACATGAATGATGTCAACTTCACAGGGCGCGTGGAAGCCCAAGAGGCTTCTTTTTGGCGGGGTGGGGGGGGAGACAGGAGGGCGAGCAACCAGGCATCTATTCCCATAGGTAGCAAAAGCAGTGAAATGAAAAGACAGGATTGGAATTTGAGCACACCAATCAATGAGATACCCCTATCCCCCGGTCATGTTTGGTTGGCTGGGAGCATCGCCTCCCCCCCGACCTATCACCATTGGGCTTTCCGCTCTACACTGACCCCGCAAAAGCACCCCTTCCTGAGAATGGTTGTGACACCTATACCAAAAACCAAGACACGTAGCAGTATTGGTTGTTGCTGTTTGTGTTTCAGCTTGGCGGATGGTGACGGATTAGACCACGATTAAGCTCGCCATTGGAATCCTTAAAGCGGTGGCCAAAGTAGACAAGTGTTAACGTCAATTTGACCTTTGGTGTTTTCTCTGTTGGCAAGTGGGGTGCACCGAAGTTAATTTAAGTTAATAATTAAGTAGTCTTTAAATTTAATATTATTTTTTATATTTAAATAAATTTAAATATTTATTATTATATAAGAATATAATATTTATATTATTTTTATGTGTAAATTTTTAATTATTATTATTATATAATATTTTTAAATAAATAAATTTTAAAAATTTTATATAATAATAATATCATAATTAATTAAATTTTAACAGAACTATGACAAAATAATCAGTACGATGTGGACTGCACTGGAGCAGTAGAAGGCATGTGAAACTGTGAACTCTTGGGTCCCATTTCAAAATATCTGACTTTCGGATGATTTGAATGTGCCATGGCAATTGAAATCGTGCAACTCTAACAAAACCCGGTTTTTCTGCTCCCCGTTTTTTACTTTTGTTCTTGTCCACTTTCGTTTCAGCTTTTTTTTTTAGTTCGGCAGCACAGTAGCGTGCACGTTTGCCCTATTGTGTAGCTAGTGCACAGGATCTAATCAGGAGCCAGTTACACAAAATGGAATTGGGACAATGGTCCACACACATTCATTAGCAGCCACAGGAACCAAGATTTTGGTCAAGCAACTGTTTAGGATAGCAACAGCACATGGATTAATCCAGATAGTGTATTGAATGTGTTATGCTCATGTAACATCTTAAAAAATATACTGACTTCTTCCCTAAACCATAAAACAAACGAAAATGTTGTACGGACCCGAATTTTCTGGCGCAAAATAGACGGGAGCTAGAAAAAATTGTTATGTTATACTGTCACGATAATCGCATATTTACAATTGTCGATAAATAATCAAAATTAATTATATAGACCACAAATATAAAAAAAAATATAAATAATAATAATAATAACAGTAGTGGGTGGTGGTGGGGGTGGTAGTGTTGTAACTTCACTCTGAGGAGAGCTTTTGGACCAAAGCTTGGAACATTGCTTTCGGTCTAAAGTCCGGCAGACACACACTGTCCTGTTAAAATGTGAATCCTACCTCCCCTACTTACACGTTGCAAAGCATTGCCACGGGCTTGTTCACTACTTTACTGCACAACACAGTTAGCAGTACTCTGTACGCTTTTAGTCTTAGCGTGCTTAGGTCTCTTTCACACTTTCTTCCATCTGTCCTTCTCTCACGTGACACCCTGATCTTTGGAGAGAGAGAGAGAGAGAGAGAGAGAGGGCTTTTCAAGACCAAAAAACGACAAGACCAAACCCCCAAAAGCCCTCTCTAGCGTAATAGCTGCTAGAGCTCACAATCTCTTTTTCTTGTGCCTGGGTAGAGTGGGGAGGATCGAGAGAGGCAGAGGAGGAGGTAAGAAAGTGAAAACAGGAAAAAGGGCAAAGGCATCTCTTTTACTTGCTTGCAACCTTGTAGTGAGTAACTAGGCCTTCGCAGCTCCGAGAGAGAGAGATAGAGTGGGGGGAGAACGTTGTTGGCTTGGTAGGCATATAAGTAAGGAACGTAGCAGCACCTGATGCAGATGCAGCCCATGATGGCAGCCTATTATCCCAGCAACGTGACCACTGATCATATTCAACAGGTCCTCTCTTCTCCTCTCTTCTCTTTTATTTTAATGTACAGATGGTATAGCTTTTACTCTTCTTTGGTTCTTTTCTCTAGTTGTCTTCTGTTTCTTTCCTTATGATTGACATCTTTTAAAGCTGCCATTGTAATATTGATGTCTTTACCTTTTCTTCCATTGATGACGATGAAACCAATCTATTAAACTGCCCCAGTTTTATGTCTTGAGTAATGGTCATGTTAAAGGACTGTTGTATCTGTTTTTCTGTGCTTTTCTCCATTTTTCTTGTTCGCAGTAGAATCCCAGTGTTATGATTACCCATATATGGAGGCCGATGTCAGCATCCCACACTTTTTATGCCTTCCTGCTAGTTATTGTTGTAACTTTTTCTTGGGGGTTCCTCAATTATGTTTCATTGTCTATTCCATATTAAGTATGATACTGATTTATCTCATTATTATTTTTAAAATCTCATGTCTGCTCCCTATCTGGACATGCTAAGAATGATCTGCTGCTATTACCAACATCATCATCACAGAAAGAGCTGGTACCTTGCCTTTTATTTAACTGAATAGAAAAGTCTATTGTTAACTATTTTCTTTCTTTTCCTGGCTCTCACCAGCCCTCCATTCCTTGATTTGAAGGATTTTGGCCATGAGCCAGACTAACAAGCTCAAAGAGGATGGTCTATTCTAAACCTTTGAGTTGTATTATTGGTTCTCTTGTTTTGTTAAAATCAGAATGCATAAACAAACTTCAGCTGAGTCACATCCTGATTAAACATCTGGAGATTCATAGGTATATATGTTGGGATTTGTTGCTGCGAAATGGGTTGATAGAATTGACTTGTTAAAACACAAAGGGAGGTTTTTTTTTCTTTTTTCTTTTTTTACTCTTTTTTTTTGTAGATTAATGACCAGAATACAGAAGGGTTCTGCTAGTATTTCCCTTTCATTTTGAAATCAAATGGATATATAGGTCATTTGGTGTTGTTGAACTGCTCATTTGCAATAATAAGTTTTCCTATTATATCCTAACTAAAAAGAAAAGGAGATACTAGAACTGGAAGTATGCAATTGACTGTGAAAGAAGAAGCACTAAAATTGTACAATGATCCGCCGAGTAATGCAAACTATTCCAATTATCGCAAAGACTGGAATAATACTGTGGTCGGACTTTGTGTTGGCCTAGAAAGTTTGGATCTTTGTGTCTGTGTCAAGGTAAGAAAACCATGAACTGGCTCCTGCAGCACTATCCAGGAAGTTTTGGTAATTTTCTTTCTCACTTCATGAGTTGCTGTATCTGCCCTTGATTCTACCATACACATTATTAGTTTAGTAGATTAATGCAGAAAAAATATCTTTTTTTTTTTCCTGCTGCAATGTTTGAAGATATTGTTTTGGCAGGTTGTCCTGTCCTGATCTCTCTTTTTACAGGAGTAATTTGTTTGGACATGTTCACTTTTATTGCCTATGTGATCCTTCTAGATGGTCTCTTTCTGAGTGGTTTTCTTGCGGCATTTTATTCCTGTCATGACGAGCTATTGATCTTTGTCATAAATTTCCATCTTGGAGACTGAAATGGGATTCCGCTAGTCCTTATTGTTGGTTGCATATGAATGAATATCTCATTAAAGAAACCTAGGTGTTTTACAATGGTATATAATGGGATTCTGAGCAGGACAAATTGTACAGGTTCTTCTCTTGTATGCGTGTGAAAATCCTGTGATTTTGTCCCCTGTGGGCTCCTGGGGAAGTAACAACTAGGAAAAATGTTAAAAAAAAATGTAATGGGATGATCTTTCTTCTCGATTATGTGGCACATAGCGGCATTTAATTTGCTTAATTGTGTCTAGCTTGTGGTGAACATAGATTTGAAGATCATTTTGGTGCTGCTTCTGTTTCTGATGTGCGTTAGAGTTGGTAATTAAATTAAAAGTTCCTTATGGGATAGAGTTTGTATATTGGATATGTAACATACAAAAATCCAGTCATTGGTAAGACATTGATAGGCTGGTAGGAATGTTTATACATTTGAATGTACCCATGCTGGCAGTTTGTGTGACATAGAACAGTTGTTCCATGTTGGATGTTTTTGACTATTCTGCTCACTTTGGTTTAGCTTGTAGGAAGCTGAAAACTTGAAAGCAGCGGCTCTGTGTCTCTGTATATTACTGTGATATTCTAGGTCAACTTTAATTAGTGCTGTCCCATTCAGCTAGTCAATGACTTAACAGCTTTACATGCTTACAAGAGCATCATTATGTTAGACTCAATCCTTTTGGAGCTCGAGGAATAATTCAACTGAGCTTAACAGAAGCTACTTTTCTTCCTTGCTTGCTTGTTCATTCTTCTTCCTTTTTCCCCTTGTATTTTGTGCAACTTATGGCATCCAGCTTGACATCCTCTCTTAAATATTTCAGGGGATTTTTCTGAGACACAGTTCATACTATTGTTTCTCTATTGCTAGTTGTTAATTCTGCCATGTTGTAAGTAAACATTTGCATTGTTTTGTTGTCTAAGCTTGCAGTATCTAGACGAGAACAAGTCATTGATTTTAAAGATTGTTGAGAGCCAGAATTCAGGGAAACTCAGTGAGTGTGCAGAGTAAGCACTAGCACTTTTAAGTTTCATGTTGAGAATTTGAATTTATTATGGATAGCAGACAGCTGCACATAGTAAACAAGGAAGCACCACTTGAGTCTTTCTATTTATGAGATACTAGAGTCTTTTGAGTATCTGATCAAATGTGTAAAACTGCATAACATGAAAAGTCCTTTTCACATTTTGGCATGCATGCCTCAATGCTTAAATCTACATTTAATTACTCATGTTCACACAGAGTGATAATATTGTTGTGTTGTTGTTCTGGAAGTAGTTTTGTCTCAAGAATGCAATCTGGTATATATAAGTTGTCGAGTCCATGCCAATGTACCATGGTATGCCCACTCGTGGTTTAGGAATATGACTTGTCAAGAACTGATTGTTGATGATAAAAAAAAAAAAAAATTGCAAAACAGGCAGCAGAAGTCAACCCTTTTAATCTGGTATATAACACTGTTGTTGCACGCTGAGACATGTAGCACGACCCTTTGTAAAATAGTTGGTGACTTCTGATGTTTGAAGTGCTAAACTTTGATTCTTTGTTGATACAGGAACCAAGCAAGGCTGCAGAGAAATCTCATGTACTTGGCTGCAATTGCTGATTCTCAGCCCCAACCACCTACTATGCATAGCCAGGTAAAAATTCTGTTTCTGAAATTTGACAATAATTTTGCTTCTTACTGAAGGAAGAATTATGTCTTTCCAAGACTCGGAAGTTATTACCAATCTGTGCATTTCTTGCAGCACACACCTGCTGGCATTATGCAGCCAGGAGCACTCTACATGCAGCACCAACAAGCTCAACAGATGATGACTCAATCCCTTTTGCCCACACGCTCCTCCATGCCGTACTCACAACAACCATATGCAGCACTGCAGCAACAATTGCACAGCCAACTTGGAATGAGCTCTGGTGGAAGCTCAGGACTTCACTTGCTACAAAGCGAGGCCAGCACTGCAGGAGGCAGTGGAGTACTTGGAGCTGCAGTGTTCCCTGACTTTGGCCGCGACACTGCAGGTAGAGCACTGGCAATGGCAGGCAGCAGCAAGCAAGATATAGGGAGCGCAGGGTCCAGTGAATGTCGAGGTGGGAGCTCCGGATGCCATAGCGGTGATGGGGGTGAAACACTTTAGTTGAGAGGTGCTGATGATGGGAACTGAGAAGTAGAGACTAATTGAAGGGCCTAATAGTTCTGCAAGCATCTGAAAGTGGGAGTATTTAGTCAGGATGTTGGTCTAGAAAAGAAATTGTTAAAAGGGAATTGTTGCTTGGAAGACTTGTATGATGCAAAAGCATACGGGAGGACTTGACTTAACCCCAAAATCCTCGGCAACCTGACGAGACATTTGTGCTTATAGACGGTAAGCATGATATAAGGGGTAAACTACCGTGAAGTAAGAAAGCAAGTCCAAGCACATAATCAGGTTTATCTGTATCAACCTAGTTCTAAATAAGGTATAGTCCAATCAACAAAGCCGGATGCGTTAGTAGTGGATGGGCTTCATCTGTTTGTAAGTACCATGCTCCAAGTTGAACATGGCAGGAACGAACGTCTTCAATTACCAGCGTGAATAGGAACCATAACGATTAGCATTGTGGTCTTGTTCTCTAATATAGTTGCAATTTGGTGTGCATACAGACAGGTGCTGGACAGAAATCAAAAAAAAGTTGCAATATCCAATGTGTGGTATTCCTGCTCTCTATTCAGCCTGATAAATCTAAATTACTATACAATTCTTCTAATAAGTACCATTTGCACTAGCATTTTTTTTTTTTTCTCCTGGTCTAGTCGAATTAAAGAAGTGAATTTGACTACTGGTGATTTGGTGTACTGTTTTTTAAATATTATCATCAATTCAAAATTTTCATCTAATTCCTAATAAATAAAAATTTATGTAGAGAAGAATGTTAAGTTTTATTCTTATTAATATTGAGGGGCATATGTGAGAAAATTTAGTCAAATTTAATAATATCTGATTAATAAATTTAATGAAAAATAAATTGTACGAAGGTGGGAACAAAGTGTTATGCGAGGACTTTTTGTTTTTCGTTTTTAATTGGGTTGGGAGAGGGAATTTTTATTAGTGCCGTCCAACCTTGGACCTGCCCCACAACTTTCTTGGGTGGGCCACCACGAGAAGTAAGACTTCAAAGCCTCCAACATTCCGTCTCTAATACCAATTTGGCTTTCTTTTCAATAAAATAAAATTATATACTATGTGGCTTTTAACAAAAAAAAAAAAAAAAAGATAAATATAAAATTAGTCCTAAATATTTTTTAACTTTTGCAATATAATCTTATGTTTATGAAATTTTTTATTTTGATTTTAAACGTTTATATTTTATTTCATTTTAAAATATTTTTAAATAAAAAATAATTTAGTTGTTAATTTTATTTATTAATTATATAAAATATATATAAATTAATATGAATATACATGTTTATCGTATTTTTATTTTTAAACCAATTTAACTTTTTTGAATTTTTTTTAACAGAGGGATAATGAATTGATTATTTTATATCTAAAATTATTTTAAATTAAAATAAAATATAAATGTTGAGAATTGAATGAAAAACTTTAAAAGTACAAGATACATCACAAAAATTAAAAAAGTTTACAATTAATTTTTTATTTATTCTTCTTGAAAAAAGGGAAAAAAAAAAAAAGAGTAAAGGAAACAATGGAAGGAGAAAAGACACATGACTTTATCAGTAAAAAACAAAAGGAGATTGAATTCCTAGGCAGCTCTGTGAAAAATCTAACCAAGCGAAACTGTCTTCAACTACATTTAGTGATGAAGATGTGACACAGGCAGACCTAGCCTCAGTGCCTTCAGTGACCATTTCCAATCCTGAAGTCCAGTGATTTGGAACATGGTTACATTCTTCTTCACTGCTAGTTGTACAATCATGATGATCAGGATCCTGAACTTTGGTATCCTTTCCTGTCAAGTCTTGAACAATTGCCCTAAACTCAGCAGCATTGCTGGCTTTAAATATTCTGGGGCTGGGAATGTACCTAACTTTGATTAGTTCTCTCTTGTGCTTGATGGCTTTTTGAACCATGAGCTGATAAGGCAAACGTTGATCACTAAGCTTGCCCATTTTCCTTTCAACTGTGCCGCATTGATCCATGTTTGCTCTGCTTATATAGGCTTGTGTAAGAAGGATCTACGGACGTGGGCATGAGCTTCCAAGAAGGACGAAACAGGCAAATAGACGACCAGGGAAAGTGCTTGGACCGCCACCAAATGAGCCAATTTCTATGTTTGGTGGCAGTCAAGTGTTGAACTTTCTAAAATGGCTGCCTTGTTTGCATCACGCCGACTTCGAATGCTACGAATCGGTGCTTTAAAAATAAATCCTTTATGGCTCCAATAGATTAGCCTTTTATGCCAAAGAAACCTTTTTTTTTTTTTGTTTTTGTTCTCGTTAATCCTCAGAAATTCTTTTTTATGATACAAAAACGAAAATAAATTACAAGTTTGAACATTTTTTTGATATTATTTTATAATGAATTTAATTATATTATAATACAATAAAAAATATACAGTATAATTAACAATTTATATGCTTTTTTATTTTTATTAAATTTAATAATTTTTTCACTACCTATTATATTATTTTCATTGTGTTAACTGCAAAATTTTTCTTTTCATAATTATGTTTTTCATTTGTAGGAAAAAAAAAAAAAGCCGAAAAAAGAGTTGCGTGGGACGAGCCATGAATATTACAATTAATACATCCTCTCCTATGAGAAAGAGCACACTGAAAAATTGTTTAAGAAAGAAAAAAAAATATAAATATTTCAAAAAATATCTTATTATTTAAAAATTTTGAATTATAATTTGAAGATAAAATTTACCGTTGAGATGGGACACAGAAAAAGAGAGAAGCTTACCGTTGAAAAGGGAAAGAGAAAAAAAGAGAGAAGCTTCTCAGTCAGAGAGAGAGAGGAGAGAGTAGGAGCCACGAATTGGCGCGAAACAAGAGGAAGGCAAAACCGAACTCAAAGGCCATTCTGAAGAATGTCTCATCTTTCTCTCAGAAACCATTCACCACTATTCTCTCTCTCTCCACTCTCCAATCTTTCCTTTCCCCTTCCTCTCAGAGTAGGAAAAAGAAGAAGAAGAAGAAGAAAAGAATAATCTTTTTTTCACTCAAAGATTGACCCAATTCTTTCTATATGTTTTTCTTGTTTTTTATGCCATTTTTGAACTGGGTTTTGTTTATTTATTGCAAGCATTGCTTATTGGGTCACTGACTGTCCCCTTAGTCCTTACTGTTTCCATGAAAGTTGCTTTCTTGAATCTTGATTTGTGTCATGATAGTTCTTAAAAGGTTCTTGATTGAGGGGCCCAGTTGGGCCATTCTTCTACCCATGGAATTTTTGTGACCAAGAAGAAAGACAAAGATTTTGAGCTGTTTGAGTTGAATGGTTTGATCTTCACTGTCTATCAACATGGAACATCTTGGCAGCCCAGATTTGGACTGAAAAAAGATTAATAATGGTAAGATTTTAGATTATATTGTTCTTTTTTTTTTTTTCTTGTTTTGGAGTATGTTATGGTCATTAATTTGTATATTCCAATGTGGGTTGCTTCGATTTTGGCTTTATATGCTGTATATTTGTTCAAGATTGTCTTTTGAAATGATGGCCAAACCCAGTTAAGTTGAACAATTTTGGACAGTTAAGCCGAATATTGCAAAGGGAAATTTCGCATTATCAAACAATTTCATTATTGCTGGAAATTGATTGGAAATGGAGTTTTGGAGTGTTGAAGCTGACAAAGTACTAGTAGATTGGAAGTGTTTGTTATATTGTGAAGCTTAGCAGCTTACTACTAGTTATTACTTTTGTGTTTGACTCGTTGATATTGATTTAGTTCCCTGAGCAGTAAATGCTTAATACTTTAAAATGCCTGATAATATCCAGGAGCTTGTAGAACTTAAAGTTTTGTAAGAGAATTTCCATGAGATGCATTAGTGGATTATTTCAATGAAGTTGTGGAAGAAAATATGGTGTATTATGTAGTGCATTATGGAAATTATGTGCACCTTTATCCAGTATAATCATGCTTTCACATCTGATTTTGCAGGGAACTAGAGATAATATCATTGTGGGTTCTCAGGTCTGGGTTGAAGACGCAGACTTGGCTTGGGTAGATGGACAGGTAACAACAATTACTGGACAGGACGTTGAGATTGAGACTACAACCAGGAAGAAGGTAGCTGGAATGCTCAAACTGTTGCATTTGATCTCTTTTAACTGCTAGTACTATTATATCAGTTTCAACTAAATGATTGTTCAAATTGTCATTTAAAAAAATACAATGGCATTTTGATGTTTCATCCCCATAGGATTGAATTAAAAGTGCATTTCAGGGACTTGTTCATGTTATCAAATTGAAATGAGCGATCTCTCTGTTTTCAAGTATTCTTATACTAGTTCACTTAACATGTCTGAGATTGCTAAATTGAAAGAAGTATCCTTGCAGTTCATGTTTGTACCTTAAAAATGCAAATGCAATTTGACAGTAAGACCAGTCATTTGTAATGTCACTCACCTTGGTCCTTGATGTTTAATCTTATGGATTCTGAAATTTTCTTTCTATTTTGGTGAATTTAAGGTCATCGCAAATTTATTGAGAATATATCCAAAAGATATAGAAGCTCCCGCAGGTGGAGTTGATGATATGACAAAGCATTCTTATTTGCATGAGCCTGGAGTGCTGCAGAATCTTAAAATACAATATGAACTAAATGAAATTTTTGTAAGTTTCCCTTGTTCAAATACGTAAGCTCTTAGATGATCATGACACCATTTCTTTCTTTTCCTTTCCTTTGGAACTTAAAGGAGAAATGAAAAAACTTGAGGTACTTTTACTTAGTGCCTTGCTGTTTTAACAATATTGTAAATTTCCTCAATTCTACTGCAGACTTATACTGGAATTATTCTTATTGCTATTAATCTGTTTCAAAGACTGCCCCATATCTATGATGGTCACATGACGCAACAATACAAAGGCGCATTGCTTGGAGAGCTAAGTCCTCATGTTTTTGCAGTTGCTGACGTTGCTTACAGGTTATTACCACTCTGAATTTATTTTATGAAGTATATGTCTTTTTGGTCAATGAACATACATTTAGTAAACATGGTTTACTAAAAATAGGGCAATGATCAATGAGGGGAAAAGCAATTCCATTTTGGTCAGTGGTGAAAGCAGTGCAGGTAAACTGAGACAACAAAAAGGCAAGGTACCTCAGTTTTTAACTTGAAGATGTGCCTTCTCTCTTCTTTTTCCTCAGTTTTTATTTTATTTTTATTTTATTTTCTCTTATCTTACAGAAACCTGGCGGAATCATTGCTCTTCTTGATGAAGCTTGGTATGCTGGTCAATATCTTTCATGATCTTTGGCATTCTCCAGGGAGCTATGCCATGCAAACTTCATGAAAAATTGTTGAATGGCTCTCATTAGCTACATCGATTTTCACTTTGTGCTTTCAGTTCCAGATCAAATTACTCATGCTCATTGTTGTTAACCATGGGCTCTTGTTTTTCAGCATGTTTCCTAAGTCAACACACGAAACATTTTCCAATAAGCTTTACTAGTCATTTAAAGTTCACAGGTGCTTTGTGAAGCCAAAGTAATTTTGCATGGATTTTACCATTGTTCATTATGCTGGAGATGTAAGTTCATCGCAAAAGCTTTAATTTTTGTATGGCATGAGCATCACAAAAGCTTTAATTCTTGTATGGCATGAGTTACTGTTTAATCAGGATTATTTCCCTCAAAATTTTATTTCAGGTTCAATATCAATCTGACCAATTTTTGGACAAGAACAAGGATTATGTTGTCCCAGAACACCAAGACCCGTTGAGTGCTTCCAAATGACCATTGTTTGCTGGTCTTTTCCCTCCACTTCTGGAAGGGACAAGTAAATCTTCAAAGTTCTCTTCAATTGGATCTCATTTTAAGGTAGCCTTATTTCTGATATTTTGGTGACTACAATAGCCATTTTTACCTCATTGAAAAAACATCCGTTGCTTAAATCACATGCACCTCCCAATTTGTTTCTTTAGAAGTACTGCAGTACATTTCTATGGTTCAAGAGTTGAAAATTAACGTTTTACTCTTAATGATGCAGCTACAACTACAACAGCTAATGAAGACCCTAGATTCTACTGAGCCTCACTATATCAGATGTGTAAAACCAAATAACCTACTAAAAGCAACCGTATTTGAGAATGCTAACATTATGCAGCAACTGTATTGTGGTGTAAGTACAATTTTACATTCTTCCAGCTTCAAGTTGATCTTTCCAAAACTGGGTCTCCCCTTGTTTGTTTTTTTGTTAACCTATAACTGATAGTTACCTCCATAGGGTGTTCTAGAAGAAATAAGAATAAGCTATGCTGGATATACTACCTGCAAACCTTTCTTTGAGTTCTTAAACCGATTTGGGCTTCTTGCCCCAGAAGTTGTTGAACAAAAGTAGGTATCTTCTTTAGAGCTAAAGTGTAGTTCAAGTAAATAAGGCTATAGCTTGTTTAATTGCAAAATGTTGCCAGTTTGATGTTTTTCTTGAATTTTTCTGATTGCACTTGAATAAATGAAAGTGCATCCATACGAAATCATTGTCATCAGCTGTGAGGAAAAGGTTGCTTGCACAAAGATTCTGGACAAGAAAGGGCTTAAAGGGTTTCAGGTAATACTAGTGATCTTCTGCTGCATTTGCTAACAGCAGATGACCTTTTTGCTGCTTTTGCTGACATTACTATGACAGCTTTTCTGATTCACACTTCCAAAACTGACATGCAAAATTTGTTATTGGGTGGTCAACATATGACCCATAAAACATGTTCCTATTCAATTATATGCTGCAATCTGAGCTGTTTATTGAATTAACTTTGAAATGTGTTGCAGATAGGTAAAACAAAGGTATTTTTGAGAGTGGGACAGATGGCTGAATTAGATGCAATGAGAGCTCTGGTACTCAACAATGCAGCAAAAAAAATCCAATGGTGGATAAAGACTTATCGTGCCCCTGAATGGTTTGTTGCAATGCAGAATGCTGCAATATTCATGCAATCAGTAGGGAGAGGTAATACAACAATTTTGGATTGCATTTATTTACCTTCTTAAAGATTTCACAGCTGCCTCTTTAGAATAATAAACTAGTGGTTTTCTTACTCTTTTCAATTCTGCTATCCCTTTATTTTCTTCTTACTACTATTTTCATCTTCGCCTATTTTAACATAGCTTTTATGATTTATAGGAAGATTGGCTTGCAAACTTTTTCAAAATACGAAGAGAGAGGCAGCTGCTGTGAAAATTAAGAAAGATGTACGCAGATATGAAGCCAGACAGGCCGACAAGAAACTCCAGGCCTCTGCACATTCCTTGCATTCAGGCTTAAGGGCAATGGCTACTCATAAGGACTTCAGATTTTGGAAGCTGACTAAAGCTGCAATCTTTGTTCAGGTTCCTCCTTTATGATTCTTTATTGCTTGAATGCTTTTTCTCGTGTATCCAACTGTGAAAGACCTTGCTCTTTTCTTTTGGACTGCAAAATGGTAGGCCCGGTGGCACTTCCATAGAGCTGCTACCTACTATAAGAAGCTACAGAGAGGAGCTATTGTCTCACAAATCAGATGTGGAGGAAGAGTTTCCTGGAAGGAGCTGAGGAAGCTCAAAATAGTCAGCACTGAATAAGCCTTTTGCTAATGCAGTTCTTTCAAAATCTGTGACCGGAAACATGTGTGTAGTCCATCCATGAAGAAAAAGGCATAACATTAAGTTGAAGAATAACCAGGATTGAAATCTCAAGAATTTTGGTTATAAACACAAAGCCACATGCTAATCTGAAGGCTAGCATATATGGATATGAGCCTTATTCAGGAAAAATTCCTCTTTCTTCCTGAATCCTTTGAACCTGTTTCAATGTTTCTTTCATTAAATATTTTATTCTGAATCTTAACATCCATTTCAAATTTCTACAGGAAGCAAGGGATATGGGTGCACTAAAAGAAGCCAAGAATAAGCTTGGAAAAAAAGCAGAGGAACTCACATGGTGCTTGCAATTGGAAAAACGATTAAGGGTAACTCCTTCTCCAGACAGGCATCCATAAGGATGGTCTTGATATAAATTGTCACATATTTCTTATTTGAGGACTTGTATTTAGATTCATAATGCACCAAATGGAAATCAGTTTGGCATCAATTTATAAATCTGCTGGCGCATTGTCCAGATCTGATATCTTCAAACACTATCGTTTCTGATCCCCAACATTCTGAAGAATTTGTCCAACTGATAGTTCTTGATGAATATATGCTCATGCCAGTGCTTGAAAACATGCATGCAGACTGACTTAGAAGAAGCAAAGGCACAGAAGGCAGCAAAATACCGAGTTTATTGGAAGAAATGGAATAGAAAATAAAAGAAGCAAATGCATTGGTTGTCAAAGAACAAGAGGCTGCAAAGAAGGCTATTGAAAATGCTCCTCCTGTTGTTAAGGAGACACAAGTGCTTGTCGAAGATACGGAGAAGATTAATTCTCTAACAGCAAAAGTTGAAAATCTGAAGGTGAGAAGTTTCAACTGGAAAGATGAGGAAATCTAACTTGTCTAATGTTGAAAAGACTTGAATTCTCAAGGGCCTTTTTCTAGGGGGTTGATTGTGTGCTAATTGCATCCTGTCATATTCTCACTCTCTGTTCATTTCTCTTGTGCCTCCTCAGGCCTCGTGGCAATCAGAGAAAGAAAGAGCTGAGGATACTGAAAAGAAGTATAATGAAGCCCAGGAGATAATTGACAATAGATGGAAAATACATGAAGAAACAGAGAAGAAGGTTCAACAACTCCAGGAATCCTTGCACAGGTAGTATGTCAAGAAAAATAGTCCCCATGGTAACAACTCTACACAGTCAACTACATTTATATCAGAAAATATGGCCACAAACTTATGAAATACATACTTACATCTCTACATGTGGAGAACCATAAACTACCTCAGTTTGTTATCTCCACGATCAAATTTTCACTTTTGTAATCAGGCTAGAAGAGAAACAACAATATTTCTGTTTCTTTCTGTTGTTTTGACATTATTTATTGCTTCCTTCCACATCTTCAAATGGTTCCGGACCTACATAGTGTGTCAATAAACCAAAGGGAAGAGGAGAAGCCACAGAAATCTCTGAATGAGAAACAACAGGAGAACCAGGAATCACTCATTTGGTGTATAGCACAACACCCAGGATTCCAAGGGAACAGGCCTATTGCTGCTTGCATCATATACAAATGCCTTTTGCAATGGAGATCATTTGAAGTTGAGTGCACCAGTGTCTTTAATCGAATAATTCAGACGATAGGCCATGCTATAGAGGTTTGGAATTCAAAAACTTATCTACTGATATTTTCATTGATTCACCCTTTGTTTCCAGCAGAGGGTGCATCTTCTAACACATTGTTGCAATTTGACCATCAGACACAGGACAACAATGTTTACCTGGCATGTTGGTTATCAAATGCCTCGAGTCTTCTTTTACTACTACAGTGCACATTAAAAGCTAGTGGTGCAGCAGGAATGGCTCCACAACATCTTTGATCATCATCTGCTACTCTATTTGGAAGAATGACACAGCTAATCATCAATTATTATTTTGGAATCACATAAAGCCCCTAGGTAGGCTTCATTTCTTTAATTGATTCAGGTGTTTGCTGTTATCTTCATTTAGAGTTTCTGTGGAACACCACAAGGTGTCAATCTTGACCTAATAAATGGCAGTATTGGTGGTGGAGTGGATGCTTTGTGGCAAGTTGAAGCCAAGCACCCAGCTTTGCTTTTCAAACGGCAACTTACAGCATATGTAGAAAAAATTTATGGAATGATTAGGGACAATCTCAAGAAGGAAATTTCTCCTTTGCCCGGATTGTGCATTCAGGTATATCTTATAAATGCATGGAAGACCTGGATTATTGATTAAAGAAGTTGTCTTTGTACTTCTTAGCTTTTTATTTCAATATGATTTTACATAGGCACCAAGAACATCCAGAGCAAGCTTAGTTAAGGGCGCATGGTCAGTTACAAATACTGCAGCTCACGAGGCTTTGATTGCCCACTGGCAAGGGATGGTGACAAGCCTTGGAAACTTTTTAAACACTTTGAAGACAAACCACGTATGGGAGGCCTCTCCTGTTTGTTCCTTCATCACAGCTTTCTGTCCTACAGACAATTAACAGTAATTTATTTCATGCATCCTCGATGTAGTTATTGACCCTACATTTCAAGCCACTCCTGCTGCCTATGTAAAAAATAGCTTCTCCTGATTTCCTCCCCTCTTTGTGTAATTCCTTTTCTAGGTATCCCCATTTTTAGTTTGTAAGGTATTCACTCAAATATTTTCCTTTATCAATGTTCAACTATTTAACAGGTACCGAGTTGATGCTTCCTCTGTCTCTCTCTGTACTTTCAAGTTCCTTTTGTATGTGACCTGAATGCTGTTCTTTTTTATTCGCCGAACTTTTCTTTGGCAACCTTTGTTGAGATGTGAGTGCTGTTCATTTAGCAATGGTGAATATGTTAAGGCTGGATTGGCTGAGTTGGAACATTGGTGTTACAAGGCAACAGAGGAGGTATCTTGGAGTCTCTTTCATTGCACCTTATGGTTGTGACTCCCATATTGACCAATAAGAAAAACTATTAATGCAGTATGCAGGTTCGGCCTGGGATGAGCTCAAACACATTAGACAGACTATTGGGTTTCTGGTATATTTTTCACTTCCTTGTTAATCTGCTTGTTCTTCTACTTACATGCAGTAAAGCCAGAAAAGGAGAGACACACACCCTAAGCTAGTTCTCTCTGATATAGGTCATACATCAAGAGCCAAAGAAAACACTGGATGAAATCAGCCATGACCTGAGCCCGGTGGGTGAAGTAAATTTAAGAATAAGAAAATATGCAACATTACTCTACTGACTCTACTGGCATCTTACTGTGTCATAAACAAATTAGTTCTTCCACTACAGGTTCTCAGTATACAGCAGCTATACTGAATCAGTACAATGTACTGGGATGACAAGAATGGCACACATCGTGTGTCCCCAGATGTATGTTTATCAATGTCATTACTTGCATCAATTTAAGTTCATCTTTGTCAGATGGGAGTTAGCAGTCTTCCACTACAGGTTCTCAGTATACAGCAGCTATACTGAATCAGTACAATGTACTGGGATGACAAGAATGGCACACATAGTGTGTCCCCAGATGTATGTTTATCAATGTCATTACTTGCATCAATTTAAGTTCATCTTTGTCAGATGGGAGTTAGCAGTAAATTTTCAGATTTGTTGAATTTGAGGAAAGGCTGTGTTGTGGCGCTTTCCCTTGCGAATGTTTCATCCAGGTTATATCCAATATGAGAGCGTTGATGACAGAAGATTCGAATAATGCCATCAGCAATTCTTTCCTCTTAGATGATGATTCGAGGTTAGCTGCAGCATTCAACCACATGGCTTCCATTCACCATTTCCTTAAGGCTCTTCTTTCTTCTTTTTTTTTTTTTTTTTGGTTTGGGGGGTTCTTTTATCTCATCACACGTTCTTGAGTACATAAATAGAGGATGATCAACAGTATGAATGGTAGAAAATTTTAGCAGAAAACCAACGCTCTGGAGCTCATGGAACATGGCTAAATGCCATATATGCAGCTCTATATTTTGACCTTGACCTTGCTGACATATTTGAAATTCTTTTGTTCTTGTTGCAGTCTTCCATTTTCAGTAGGTGACCTATCAAAATCGATGGAACAAATTGACATCTCGGACAATGAACCACCACCTCTTATTCATGAGAACTCGGGCTTCAGTTTCTTGCTGCCACATTCCGATTAAATAACACTGTTGCATCCATGGAACGGTTGTCTTTGTTGATCTTTCTTCACTGACGATATGTAAATTCACTTTGCAAGTTTCTCCAATTTTGGCACCATTCACTTTCTGTTACATTATAGCTGTGGTCATTGAAATCCTTTTAGGTAGATAGTCTAATGTTAGAATCAGGGATGCCTATGCTCCCTTTGAAATGTATTGGTTCTTTGTTCAGCCTTCCAACTAGCCAGCATTTTCCTGCAGAAAAGGAACTTGTGCGTAAATCAATTTCTCTCCAAACGTGCACAATTTATTTTCTTATATAATTCCACGGGGGCTTAATAATTAATTATTTTGCTTTTTTTTTTTTTGTTTAACTGGCTTTCTGTCTCTCTCTCAAATTCACCTTTCAAAAAGTAAAAAAGAAAAAAAAGAAAAAAATTTTCATTTATTTTGCGCATAAAAAGTCATTAAATTCACAAATAAACTCAATATTTCAAATGAGAAAGTGTTAGAAAATGTATTTTAAAGTACTACATATTCATCATAGTGATGAGCATTTATTTCCACAAATGAAATCACACTACCAATTACCGAGTCATGAATGACATTGGAATCATTTTCAAGATTGTAAATTTGGAAATTAAGTCTCAGCTGGTAAGAATGAAAATATATGTGCAAAAATAATTGCTGTATTGGGCTCGAACCATCTGCCACTGTTTGGGTTGGACTTTTTGGCATGCTAACCATCGTTCTCATTAGGCCCACAATTACCTCAGGCTCATCTTTTTCTCTCTCAATCAACCGTCTTCATTCAGCAGGATCGGTGAACCCAAAGAGAATTGGCAAAACCAGGAGTGTAGCAAGTAGATCATGATGCGTTACAAAGAGGTAATTCAATCTCTCTCTACAAATCTTTAACACTGAAAGCAAATGGGTATGTGTTTATATAGACATTTGTATTAGAATGGCTTTCATTTTCATGCAGAAGACTGTATTATTAACTGTGTTTCTTCTTGCCAAGATCTCATTTTTGTCCATTCATCAACACCCGTTTTCATTGGAATGTAGGAAAAAGAGGCAAAGAAGGAAGCTTTCAGAAAATATCTTGAGTCCAGTGGAGTTCTTGATGCTCTAACTAAAGGTTCGTTCTTGGTCCACTTCTTTTTTTTTTTTTGTATTTATTATTTATTATTTATTATTTTTTCCTGTTGATGTGAAATGTACTAATCATATGGGGTCGCTGAATTCCCTATAAATATATTAAAATTTATGATTTTCTAATGCAGTTCTGGTGGCGTTGTATGAGCAAAATGAGAAACCTTCTTCTGCCCTCGAGTAAGTTCTCATTTTTATGTTATGTGTGAAGTGTATCATTTATCTGATCTCTAGGCATTGAGAAGTTACATAGAAGGAAAGTGATATGGGAAACATTCTATATAAAATTAGCTTCAATTTTGCTAGCTTTTGTGAATAATGCTGAATAGGGTAGGAAATGTTCTATTATGTTGTTGTTGTATCACGAAATTGAATAATGCAGTGAGTTTCCTCCAACAATTACTGACCAAAATCTCATCCTGATGCCTGAGGTTGGTTATGTCGTCTCTCAGTCAAGCTTTGGTCAATGCCAGACACCTAAATTCATGGAAAGTGTCTAGGAATGTTATCTGTGACAACAAAAATTAGGCATTATGTGTGTTTCTTCCAGAGTGTGTGCATCTTGTTTGTAGTACTACATATGATTGCTGTACATAAAATCTTCTCTCACTCGGTACTTTTTTCCTTACTAATAGTGATTCAAATGCACATGAATGCACTCATGTTAATGTGAGTTTACATTGTAGTTAAAGATGAACTTGTTTTTCACAGATTTGTTCAACAAAAGTTAGGGGGTCCAACTATATCGGAATATGAAAAGCTGCAAGCTGAAATGCATGATTTGCAGACAAGGTATAGTGAACTTTTGGCAGCGCATCAAAAAGCTTGCAAGGAGGTGAGATTTGTCTTACATGATTCTGACATGTACTATGGAGCATCATTTGCCAAATGTGATCATGTAAATTGGCAAGAGCTATTGTATCTTTATATTTCATAGAATTGTAAGCGCAATTTGGCAGTATATGATGTTTAGGAGGTAAAAAAAGAGTAAAAAGTGACTCTCTAAATGTTACTCAATTGTGTAAGTATAAATTTTGACATCTAGGTGGGCACTGTCACACACGCGCGTGCGCACATGTGAACTGAATTCAAACAAATTAAGCAATGATCTGAGATTTTGGCATCACATTGTTTTTGTCTGCAAAAGAATATTCAGAGAAGATTCGGAACTTGTAGTCTTTGTTTGATGCTAATTGTTAAGTAGCTTGAAGGAAAGTAGCTTTACCAATAAACAACCTGGTGAAAAAAGAGAACAAATGCTGCACATGTAATCCAAAAATCACAGTGGATTGGCTGACAGAATATAACTTTCTGCCGACCATTGGCTCCTAGTGGTAAAGGGTGATATGCTGTTGATGTAAGACATGCTAGAAATTTCTGTGTTGAAGCGAGTAATGCTATGGCCTCCAGTAGACTTCATGTCTTACAATATCTAAATTACAGAATGCATGCCTCATCAGCTTGAATGCTTGTGGATGGAACATTGTTGTGTTTATTGCATCAATTGTAATGGACATTGTTTGGGATCCTTGTCTTCAAGCCATATAACCTTATCATATTGGTTCTGCTTTTGATTAACCTTTTCATCTGAACTGAGTGATCCCTTTTGACTCATATATCCACTCCATGTTGAGTTGCAGTTAGAGGAACTCAAAGACTTACGCAATGTTGCCTCGGCTAGGGAAACCAGGGACAGTGAAGCACCAAAGGATGAACCCTGAAGGGCCTATGTGACGCAACTCTTGCCCTACTTTTGTAAATAAACCTTCAACGGAAGAAGCCACCGCATTTTGTGAGGCATTCTTAGTATTCCCGGAACAATTTTCCATCACAAAATGGCTTCTTTTTGATAGTTATGCTGGTGGGGTGTGATAGCTTTGAGACATTTATCATTTCTGAATGAGGTTTGGTGGTGTTACCAACCTATAAAGCAGGTCTTTATTTCTTTGGTTTACTTGACATTAGGACATTCTAAGATGCTGAATAACACTTTCACATTTACCTTTTCTCAGTGTGGGAGTTTTTTTTTTTTTTTTTTTGGCACTTTCGTTTTGTTTATGACGATTTTACTTTATATTATTAAAAGTCTATTTCTCTTAACTTATATTTGCATGGTGATCTTTAATACGAAAATTTTTGAATTAATAAGGTCTTAATTTAATTATTTAATTAGAATTTTTTTCTTTGGAAGTTTGGATTATCTGATTTTTAAATTTTTTTATTAATCTTTTTTAATTAATAAAAATTATGTCAAATCCATCGTGTGTTAATTATTTGTATTAAGTATTTGTTATATTTATATATATATTTTAAAAATATAATTTATTTATAATTTTATATTATATAAATTTATTTTATTATTTTTTATTTTAATAAATTTTATTTATTATATAAATATTTTATTGTAAGTAAATTATATTAATTTTTTTATTTTAAATAATCAAAAATATCTAAACTAATCTAACTGACTATCAATGGATAATAAATAAATAATCAGACTTCTTTCGAAATTTTAAAAACATATTTGCTTAAAAAGAAAAAAGAAATTCTAAAATTACAACTCCAATCCCAATTACAAAAGTCAAAGATATTAGTTAATCCTCCATCGAACGGTGGACAATCCATCTGCCCATATAAAAACCCTAAAAAATCCCAAATAAAATTCAATTCCTCCAAAAACAAAAAAATTAAAAAAAAAATATCTTTCTCTCTCTACCCCTCTCTCTCTCTCTCTCTCTACTAAAATGGACCCAAACGAGAGCCAGCACCACCACCCCCACCCTCTCAGCTACCTCGCCACCCCTACCACCACCGCAACCCCCTCGCCGACCAATGGCCTTCTGCCACCTAGCAATACTGCAACTACCACCTCCGCCATCAACAACAACAGCAACAACACGAGCACTGAAACTGGTACTGGTGGGGCCCCAATATTGTACCCACACTCTGTGGGGCCCTCCTCCGCTGCGGTGACGAGCGCTCCGGTGGAGCACCCTCCGAGGAGGAACCGGGGCCGGCCGAGGAAGTACGGAACTCCGGAGCAAGCTCTGGCGGCGAGGAAGACGGCTGCGGCCTCGAACTCCGCGTCAAAGGACAAGAGGGAGGCCGCCGCTTCCTCCTCTTCGTACTCTGCTTCGTCGAAAAGGTCACATCAACTACTTGCTCTAGGTAGGTTTTTATTGCCTTTCTAATTCTTTGTGGGCTCTCTTTTTTTTTTTTTTTTAATTTTTCTTTGAATTTGGTTTTCTTATGGGGTTGAATTGTGACAGTGAATTGTGTCGTCCGTCATTGTAACTGCCTTGTTTTTCGAGTCCTCGTGTTTTTGGATGCTTTTTGTTCATGGGTGTTAAGTAAAGTTTCAGACTTTTCATGATCTTGTGGCAATTTTTGTTAACTTGAGAGGTTTCTATGCATATTCCATTTTGGGCTACTCTTTTGCTTTATCTGTATCCTTTATTGAAGTCTTTTGGTGGGCATGTGATGTGGTGGTGAGTGGTAGGAGTCTCCAATACTTGATCTCTCTGAACACGGGCCCTTTAATTTACTGCCCATTTGCTGGTTTCTAAATTTACGAAATCTCCGATGTAGTAATGAATTGTATGCTAGGATTTAGTTTCTTTATTTTGACTGCTTGTGTGTCTGGATTTGTTGAACTTTAGGGTTTTTATGGCAATTTCTTACGTAGACAAATATGCATTGCATTTTTTCCATTTGTGGTTTCTTCAAAAGTTCAATCTAGTTGCACTTAGTGAGATATTGCCACAGTTCCTTTACTTTGTGGTGGTCTTGTGGTGAATGTGGATTTACGAGGAGTTAATTGATTTTTACTAGCACTAAAGGCAGAAACTTTGTTTTCTTCTAACTGTTTTTTCATCATGACTGTTGCTTTCTAAACGAGGCTTTTGTATCAAAGTAATTGAGCTTTCTCTTTGATGATCAGATACAAATTCTTTATGAACTGTTATGGGGCCTATTAACTTTACTTGGAACTCCTTTGGAACTTGATGCAATGTGTTTGAGTCTGATTTTGTCAATTTTTGTTGTTTTTTTCTTGCTTTGCTTGGTAGACATTTAAAGGTTATTCATGCTCATTCTACTTGACTAGGTAAGGGTTTTTGGGCATTGTCTGGGAGTTGGTTAAAAGTTTTATCTGGTCAAAGCCATAAGACTCATAAGTAATTTAGACATCATGAGATAACACTCTTGAATGCTGGCCTTTTATTTTCATTTGTGTCCTCATTACTGTTGATGAGCATTTTCTTTTCATCAGATTGGAGCAGATCTTTATTAAGATATGGACTAGCTCTTTGCCATCTTTCTTGGTGTCTCTACACTTTATTTATTGAGAATTCTTGTATTTTGAAGTTGCCTTATTGTTCAACTGTTGAAAATTCCATGCATATCATGCCTTGAAAGCATCATTGTACAAATCTTTACAGTTAATCTTTTCATGTTTGGATCTTTTTCTGATCAATTAGTAGTTTAAGTCAATACTGGAAATGAGGGCACTTATGGTAACATGTTTGTTGATACAGGGAATGCTGGGCAGGGTTTTAGTCCACACGTTATTAGTGTAACTGCTGGTGAGGTATGGAACCGCCAAAAGTCTTGAATGATAATCTTGTGGATTGTTATTGTTCTTCAATGAGGATGATACATAACTTTTTTTTTTTTTTCTCCTTGTTTGGGGCAGGGGCCAGGGGGATCATGCATTAAAAAATAATTTTGCAAGATTTCTGAACATTTTATCTTTATATTCACATTTTTATTGTCTGATTCCCTCTGTACCACATGACATAAGTTTGTAAATGATTGAATATGTGACTAGAAGGAAAACACCTTAAATTTGATTGCACACTTGCAAAGATGGAAGTCTTTCGCTGTAATTATGCTCTTAAACTGAGTAAATGATACCAAGAAATATTTTTTATAAAGCAAATCCTGGCTTAGATTTTAATTTGGGTATAACAAGCATAACTTTGAACTTAACTTCATAATTGATGTGCATTATATGGCTGAGTTAAATAGTTTTGGCACTTGGGCACTTGATGATAAAGGTGAGGGATCAGATGGAGGTGGGCAGTTGGTAGACTTAAATCTCAAAAATTTGTGGACAAATGTATGATGTCTGTCATTCATCTTTTACACCAATCAGTCATTAGTTGCCATAATAACTGAGAGTATTTCTAATAAAAAAGGATTTATGGGTCTATTCAGCTTTATCAACTTGCCTTTTTGTGCATGCTTTATTTTATGCTGATAGGATGTGGGCCAGAAACTTATGATGTTCATGCAACAAAGCAAGCGTGACATGTGCATTCTGTCTGCCTCTGGATCTATATCTAATGCGTCTCTGCGTCAGCCGGCAATGTCAGGAGGCAACATTGCATATGAGGTAATTGTGTATGGTTTTGCTTGCCTTTGCAAGTTAGTACACTGTCCTATCTCATGTAAATTTAAATAGGTGTCAATGTAAGAATGAACTGAGCTTACTAGATTTAAGACCAAGCGAAATTGAATTCCAATAGACACTGAAGGGGGGAAAAACTGAAGCTTACAAATGGGACGAAGAGTTTGAACAGGCTTGTAGTTTATTTAGTTTATTTCTTTTGTTTGGTTCCTAATCAAGCTGAACTGATGTGCGGTTTATTTGTTTCTGTTCAGTAATCTGGCTATAAAAAAATTTATGCATCTGTCAAGAGATTAGTGATGTAATTTGAAAATATGTGAAAAAAAAGGGTTTGAGGAATAATATGTATGTCAGTAAATTTTCAAACATTATAAAAATTTATCCACAAGCTTATGCAACAAATTAAACATTTTTTTTGTGCAGTCAGCACTGGCACCTGTTTATATTAGAAGAACTAGCAGTTTAAATTTCAGATATGTGCCCATCTGTTGGTGTTTATGCCATTTTTTATCTATTACTAGGATTTTGAAAAGATGAAATGGCTTAGTGCTATTTTCATAAAAGCTGAATAGCTTATAATGAAGTTTTTACGATCTCAGAGACATCTTGATATTTTGAAGTGCAGTGGGAAGTTTTAGTAAAATTATTGTTGACCCCACCATCAAAATAATCTTTTTTTTTCTCTTTCATATTCTATCTACAGGGCCGGTTTGAGATCATTTCACTCTCTGGATCTTACGTACGCACTGATCTTGGAGGGAGAACAGGTGGACTCAGTGTATGTCTATCTAATACAGATGGCCAGGTCATTGGAGGAGGAGTTGGTGGACCCTTAAAGGCTGCCGGTCCTGTTCAGGTATTTGCCTAAACATACAGTCACTTTAAAGAAAAATCCGGTTTATGAGCTATAGAAACAATCTTGAGCAAGGGTAGATTTTCGTGGATGTGCACATGGCTGCACTTCCATGTGAGAGAGGTGGTGGGTGTGTGTGTCCTGGCCTTGGAGATTCTAATCTCCAGCTATCTTTTTAACAGATTGTTCTTTTATGTCATAACCATAAATTATATGTATGTAGGTCATTGTTGGCACGTTCTTGCTTAACAACAAGAAGCATGCTAATGCAAGCGTAAAAGGTGATAGTTCAGTGGGCAAGTTGCCATCGCCAGTTGCTGGGTCTTCGATGCCTAGCATTGGATTCCGCTCTCCTGTTGAGTCTTCTGGCAGGAATCTGGTTCAGGGGAATGATGATCTTCAAACTATTGCAGGAAATCAATACACAGTTCAACACCGTGGAATGCAAATGATACCTCCACAACATGATTGGAGGATTGGTGTGGATGTCTTTTCAGCACGAGTACATCAATCTCCAGAAAATGGTGACTTTGAGCGATTTCCAGAGTAGAAACTGGTCTTGTGCTTGATAAAATATTGGGTCATTCATCTCTCTCCTTCCATTTCTCACTGCAATACACAGTTATGTTAACTTGAAGATGCATGTGGAACTTGTTTCACTCCTGAAGTTTAACTTTTGCCGTTGTACAGATTAGCTGCACTCTATACTTCCTGTTAACTCATACTTGAGTCTAGAAAGCCATCATTTTCGTTCCTGTAAATTATCGTTTACTAGTGCTCCTCACTCGGTTTTGCATGCTGAAGTTTGTGGCTGATTCGGACTTGTTTCCAAATTAACCATTGTGCTCTCAAAGGGCTATCTAGTGGGTGCACACTTACTTGGGATCCATGTTTTTGGGTGTTTTTTTTTTTAAAAAAAAAAAAATTAATTCACTTCAATTGAGATTCGAATTCTAAAGTTTCAGTTGATTTTGGTATGATTTATCATGATTTATATTTACTGCTCTACTGGATAACATCAAGCAAGTAATTATTTTTTTATTTTTATTTTCAGGGGCCTTTTTAGTTTGAAGCAACTAGAGTGTCAATTCTTTGTCAAGAAACCAAGGAGTTAAAATAATTGTACATAGTAAAAAATAAGTTTTTATTAAATAATATATTATAATTGTAAATTATATAATAATATTAATATTTTTTATTATTATAAATTTTATGCTACATTCGTAAAATTAAAACATGAGGCTCTGAGCATTGCTTCAACTACAAGTAAGCTCGTCTTTACTACCTTATAAAATCTTGAGTCAATCCGCGATATATTAATTATGTTAGCAGGAAATTTAAATATTGTGGTTCAAACATGAGGCAGACTTTTGGATTCGGTCCCCTTGGCCTGCATGGCTCTCATGCAGTAATTATAAAATATTAATTTCTAAACTTTGTTCAATGTATAATATACATAATATAAAATAAAATACTAAAAATTAGGACAATTGTTTATGTACATTTACAAATTTAAACAATAATTCTGTCTTAATGCGCATATAAAATACTAAACTTTAGAGGTCATAATCAAGATCAAGAAAAAAGAAAAAAAGAAACAGATAGAAATTTACATTGATCACTATTTCTCAAAGAACAACAGAGATACCTTGCTCAAAAGGAACAACAGAAATAGACTGTCAAATGTTAAGGTTATAATCCCAAGTTAGCCAACTTTGGAGGGATCGTCTCATCTTTTTGGCGAAAGTATCCATGAAAGCACACGAGGACAAATGAAGAATCTGCCCATGGTTGTGTATATCTAATATAATAAATGCATAGTGTCTAGGTTCTCTTCACTTGCATAAGATTCAACCCCGGACCCAGTCTTGGAAAGTGTGAAAGAAAATATGTTTCTGCTTTTCTCGGACGCAACACAACTGCCATGTAGTCCCTTTCCCCCGTCAAGGCCCCACAGTCGATTTCTCTGGACCCAGGAAGAGAGAGCGAGGGGGGAGGTGTTAGATCTAATCATTGTTCAAGATATATATCTATATATAAATAGAAATATCTCACTCTTTTTATTTTTTTATTTTTTGGGATAGCACAAAAATATCTGCACTGTTACAAAGGAGGAGGCTTTTCCTTGTCTTTTCTTTATATTAGTCGTTTCTTTTAGTGGGGTTTATCTATATATTCGCTGTAGCTTGAATTTCCTGCTTCTACTTTCGGGAGAGAAAGGGGGTTCCTTTTTTTTTTTTTTTTTAATTTCCTTGTAATTGTTCTCTCTCGGAGAGGGAAAGCACATATATTGGAATCAAAGATTTGGTTTTTGGTGTTGGAGACTGACAAAGAAGCTTGGATAGGTGGTCTTGGCACACCGACGTCAGAAGGTGTGTTCTTCCTATCTTCCTGTTTTCCGTTTTGGCCTCTTATTAAGATATCTAATTCCTTTTGTCCATTCAGATTGTTGATTTTATGTTTTGTTGTTGTAGGGTCATGCGAATCACTAGAAAAGTGCTGAAATAGCAACAAGAATAATAGAGTTAGAGCAACTTGAAAGAAATAATAATGGTGTGGTTGTTGTGAAGGGTGGGATTATGGAGCTTTGGCCAGATGGGTATGTAAGATTTTGAAATCTAGCTGATTGTGTTCTCATTTTGTTCCCTTTGGGACATGTACCAGTGGGGATATTTATGGAACATGAACTGTTGCAGATAGTTGTTCTGATATGGTGTGATTTTGGCTTTCCTTGAGTAGCTTAGTTGAGGGAATGAAAATTCAAACTTGGGGTTCTAGGAGTAATGAAAAATCAGTTATCTTTTTCTTAATTAGCAAAAATACCCGAAGTGTGGTGCAATGTCAAGAACATTGGTTCCTCGATACTTGTTATTTTCATGTCTTATGATCTCAGTATCTTATGCAATGGATAATGAGTTAATGAATTGTAATTGTGATGATGAGGGATATTGGAACATACAGAGCATTCTAGAGTGTCAGAGAGTTAGTGATTTCTTCATTGCAGTAGCTTACTTTTCAATTCCCATTGAACTGCTGTACTTTGTTAGCTGCTCCAATGTTCCATTCAAATGGGTCCTTCTCCAGTTTATAGCATTCATTGTTCTTTGTGGATTGGCCCATCTCCTCAATGGATGGACCTACTATGGACCACACTCATTCCAATTGATGTTGTCCCTCACCATTGCCAAGTTCCTAACGGCCTTGGTCTCATGTGCAACTGCTATAACACTATTAACTTTGATTCCTCTTCTTCTCAAAGTGAAAATAAGAGAGGTTTTATTGAGGCAAAATGTGATGGAATTAGACCAGGAGGTTGGGCTTATGAAAAGGCAGAAGGAAGCAAGTTGGCATGTTCGAATGCTAACCAGAGAAATCAGGAAGTCACTTGATAGGCACAAAATGTTATATACCACCCTTGTTGTGCTTTCTAAGACTTTGGATTTGCATAACTGTGCCGTATGGATGCCAAATGAGGAAAAAACAGAGATGAATCTCACTCATGATTTGAAAGCAACTTCTAACAATGATCTCCTCCATATCCCTATCAATGATGTGGATGTGTTGGAGATAAAAAATAGCAAGGGGGTGAAGATTTTGAGGCCAGATTCACTGCTTGGTGCTGCAACTGGTGGTAAGTCAGAGGATGCAGGTGCTGTGGCAGCAATCCGGATGCCTATCCTTCATGTTTCAAATTTCAAAGGGGGGACACATGAATTCGTGGATACGCATTATGCACTCTTGGTTTTAGTTCTTCCTGGTGTGAATTCTAGGATGTGGACCTATGAAGAAATGGAAATAGTGGAAGTGGTTGCAGATCAGGTAGCTGTGGCTTTGTCCCATGCTGCAGTTCTTGAGGAATCTCAGCTAATGAGGGAACAGCTGAGTGAGAAAAATCGTGCTCTACAACAGGCTAAGAAAAATGCAATGCTGGCAAGTCAGGCAAGGAACTCATTTCAAAAGGTTATGAGCCATGGGACAAGGAGGCCAATGCACTCAATCTTGGGCCTACTTTCAATTTTCCAAAATGAGAATATGGACTTTGAACAGAGGATCATTGTTGATACATTAGTTAAAGTGAGTAATGTTCTTTCAACTCTGATAAATGATGTGATGAAGATTTCAGCAAATGAGGATGGAAGGTTCCCCTTAGAGATGAAGCCTTTTCGGCTGCACTCCATTATTAAGGAAGCTTCTTGCCTTGCCAAGTGCTTGTGTGCATATAAAGGCCTTGGATTTGAAACAGACATGCTGAGTTCTTTACCTGATTTAGTGATAGGGGACGAAAAAAGGACATTTCAAGTGATTTTGCATATGGTTGGACATCTGTTGGACCTTTATGATGGAGGTGAAACTGTCGTATTTCAAGTCTTCTTAGAGAGTAGTGGCCAGGAAAAGAATGGCAGAATGTTGGGGATGCAGAAACCTAATGCTCCAGATGAGTATGTATCTATAAAGTTTGAGTTTGGGGTTCCCAAGGGGAGTTTGCTGTCAGATATATCAATAACAACCAGACATTCTTCTGGCCATAGAAAAAACAGTGACAAAATTAAGGAGGGCTTGAGCTTCAGAATGTGCAAAAAGCTTGTGCATGTGAGTGCCCTAACAATCATCTTTAACCTTTCATTTCCTGCTTTTGTTATGCTTTTTAGTGGTTCCATGTTGTTGGTGATCGAACACATGGCAGATGGATATGTAATGAGAATGGGTAGTATATTTCTAAAACGTTTAATTACATCTAGTAATGTTAGATGTGGAATGTTGTCAGTTGCTTTTGAACAAGTTTTTCGGCACTAACTACTGCAGTTTTTGCACCAAAGCATGCCTATTTTGTCTTGGCTTTCAATATTTATATTTGTTGCATGAAATCTGTTTTTCTCTAGGCAAAGCCCCCAAATTGTTTTCTACAGTTTCAAGCTTGTTTTGATGTGAACACACTGGCTAGTTTACTTCTGAAGGTACTTAATCCATAGCCATTTGTTTAATCCACGACAACCTCAATGTGACATGGTAGCTGTCAATATTTATTTGAATTTAATGTTTACAGATGATGGAAGGTAATATTTGGATGTCTCAAAACTCTTGGGGTTTAGCACAGAGCATAGGTTTGGTTCTCAGGTTTCATACCCGACCATCTCATGGAAGAATGTTGATTGCCTCTGGAATTTCATCAGAACAACTAAGTCCCGTTCCTCAGTTAAAAGGCCTTTGGGTTATGCTTGCTGATGATGATGGCATAAACCGGATAGTGACCAAGAAGCTGCTTGAGAAGATAGGTTGCGAAGTGACTGCAGTTTCATCAGGGTTTGAATGCCTAAGTTGTCTTAGTTCCTCTGAAAATTCTTTCAGACTAGTCATTTTAGATCTTCACATGCCAGAAATGGATGGGTTTGAAGTAGCAATGAGGATCCGGAAGTTCTGCAGTCATAATTGGCCATTAATCATAGCCCTGACAACAAGTTCTGGGAACCATATCTTGGCGAAATGCCTGCAAATGGGAATGAATGGGGTGATTCGGAAACCTGTTTTACTACAGGAGATGGCAGACGAACTTCGAAGAGTTCTGCTAAGGGCTGGGTGAACACGTGCCAATGATATCTGGCAGTGGTTATCCTTTTGGAGTCTTCCATCAGCTTTCCCTGAGGGCTCTCGTGGAGATTGTAACCATAGCAATCACATGATCATGGTACACAGAGTGCAACTTTTGCTATTCATTTCCAAATTTGAGCTTTCCCACTTAAAATTGATCCGAAAGGATTATGACTTGGTCAAGAACTTCTTATCTCTTGTTTAAATAGTGACACCAATTTGAATATGATTCAGAATACTGAAATATACAACAAAATGAAACCATTGTTTAACTTATTGTGCTATTCTATCCTGAACTTGCTTAACTTGTCTTCTGAAAGGAGCTATTTGATGACAGAATGTTACATTGGACTGCATGTTGCAGGCTAGTGCTACCCTTCTAGCCATGCCACCAAATATTTTGAGTGATCTGGTTGCTGGCCTTTTTGACATATAGATGGACTGGTACAGGAGCTTAATCCCTGTGCTCTTCAATTATCATTGTTGCAAGCTAATGCCAGTTTATTTTTTCTAATGTTTTGAGACAATGCAACAAATCTTTCTGAGTGATTTGGTTTTACTTCAGATGGACTGGTGTGGGAGCATAATCATTGTGCTCTTCAATAATTGTGAAAGAAAGCACACAAGGACTTTTAGTTGGATTATGGTCTGCATGTTATGCACAATTCATGCATATGATACGCTGATTCTTGGCCAAGTTGATGAACTGGCAACAGAAATTTTCGTTTTGTCACTTAATAGATGTAACAATTTTATTCTTAATAACACATTTTACAAATAATAGCTACAAATACCATTTCAAAAAACAAGTGTGATATTAAATTTTGCTGGACTCATATTGGTATGTAGCAAAATCTATGAGCCGAGGCATAGATGTCGTAAATGCATCAAGCATAAAGTATTTTTCTTGATGTGCAAGTGAGGAATGTGACACGTTTGTGAATATGAACAAGTGTTGGGGCCCATTTCAAGATTGTGCAACCTGCAACCTGATTAGATTCAGAAACATGACTATCATGTTGGGCCCACTTAATGCTGGGATTGTCGGTTCCGGCCCGTTTGATGTGGGTATTAAAAAAAAAAAAAACTCAAATGGGCTTAAGTCCGCAACAAATGGTCAAGTCAAATCCAGTAGACGCACGACAAAACTGGGTTATCGGGCATTTGGGAGACCCGAGCCGGATACGACTAAGTCCACCACCACCACCAAAAACACCCGCCAACGAAGCGCAGCCTCCAGGCCATCACAGCCACTGCCGGAAAGGAAAGAAAATGAGCGGAGAAGAAGAAGAAACGAAAACAGATTACCATTCGAAAGACTTTGATTGGGAAACACTTAAACAACAAATTGAAAGAAACCCATCTTATCAATACCACTTACTACCTTTCACTTCACGGCAGCAACAACAAGAAGAAGAGCAAAAGAGAGAAAATACTCAACTTGAAGAAAACGAAGAAGAAAGAGAAAGTGAAGATTCTAAGGCATGGAAAAATTTCCACCTACGCCACTCATCCGGCAAGTTCTTCAAGGTCCCAGGACACTCTATGCAAATGGGGTTTTATTTTTCTTCTAATTTTTATTTAAAAAAAAAAAAAGAGAATTTTTTTTAGGTTTCTCAGTTGATTTGGTGAGTTTGCAGGAGAGGAGATATTTGCTGAAGGAATTTCCAGAGTTGGTTTCTTGTACAAAATTCTCCAAGGTTTTGGAGGTTGGCTGCGGCAATGGCAGTTCTGTAATTCCAATCTTACGGTATTGCTTTGAAGAAAAGCTTGTCTTTTTGCTCTGTTGTCTTAATTCTGTGATTTGATATTAGCTTGCAGTCCCTTTTTTTTTTTTTATTGCTTGTTATTGATGTGTATATTTTGCATTCAGGATTTTTTTTTTTTTTTCTTTTTAGCTTGGGGTGGGGGCTTTTTGCATGATGGTGGTGATGGAATAACTGAGATGCAGGGTCGAGTTGGAGAGATTGCAAGTTTATGTTCATTCAGGGGATTACAGAGTGGGATAGGTTCTTGCAGAACAACAATGTCATGAAAGGCTGGTATTTTGTGTAAAAGGAATGCCCTTTAAAAGGACGTTCCCAGTACACGAGGTCCCTAGGGTAGGTTCTTGCTGAATAACAATGTGATTTCTCACGAAACAAGTTGTGGGGTATCACTAAGACATGAGCACTTTAATTAACTGTGATGCTGTGACAGCACTTGCAAATAGGATTTTGTAAATGTGACACTGAGTCTTGATTTGAACTGAAATGGTTGTTAGCCAAGTCACCTTATAGGAATTTATAGTGTTAACATAGAATTGCAAGTTTATCGCATAGCCTATGAAAACATTAGGACACATTCTGTTTATGGGAGTTTTCAAGTCTAGTTCCTCATATTTTATTAAGCTGTTTCTGTTGTTCACTACAAATAATATTTTTATATTCTAACTGTCATCCTTGTGAAAATGTCTTTGTCTTGCAGTGGCAACAAGACCATCATTGTATATGCTTGTGATTGTAGTGAGAAAACTCTTGAGAGGGCTAAAGAAATTGTAGATGCTGCTAGTATATCCAGATTCGAACATCGATTCCAACCATTTTGCTGTGATTTTACATTCACTGGGTTCCTTAAGTGGTTGCTCTGTGATTCTTGCCAAACAGATTGTCATCAAAAACAACAACAAAAATATTCAGGTTACTTATTGGTTATGATTTTATCAATTGATGAACCTTTGTCAATCATGGCTGCATCTTAATCTTGAGATTTCTATATTGTTCTAGATGTTAAGGAGAGTGGTGCAGCAGATGGAGAAGGCCTAAGATCATCAAAAGAAGGCAGTTGTTGCATTGGCAGGGTTGATTTTGTTACCTTGGTATGCCCAACTTAATATGTACAGTCTGATGTGGCATCTGGTTGTGGTGTGGAAAATTAGCGGATAAATTAGTGCATGGTATATTATATAAATTTCATACAGTTTTATCATTATTCTGGTCTATCTTAGGCAGCCACTAATTTTCTGTGAGGGAAGATGACATTTTTTATGGGGAAAAATTTCTGATTTATTGGTGGATAATGGAAAAGAAATCACTTTGAGCCTATGCTGGTCCATGTGACATTCTGTTACTTAAAAGAAAGTGTTCCTTAATTTAGAAATTGACCAAGAAAGCAAAATCAGAGTATAGTCATGTACTTGGAAAAAGAGGATAGTTTTTGGCTCATCAACATGACACATCTTGAATACTTGTTTTCTGCTGCAAGCAATTATCATATACTGAAGTATATTTTTGTTTCTTTTATTGTGCCATGACAGATATTTACACTATCAGCAGTGCCACTGAAAAGAATGCCAAAAGCCATTGGGGAGTGCTTTTCTGTCTTGAGACCAGGAGGCTTGCTCTTATTTAGGGACTATGGTAATTAATTAACAACTTGAACTGAATGGACAATCTTTTTTTTTTTTTTTTTTTGAGGGGTCGCATTGAGAAACTTGTGCACTACTTAGTCTAATGTTGAGTACACGATCATGATTCTTTTTCATTTGTTCACCGCTTGCCTATGAAGATGTCTCATTTGTACTAATAAATGGTCAGCTTTGTTAACCTTAGGGCTATACGACATGACCATGTTGCGATTTGAGTCAGAGCAGAGAGTGAGATTTCGAGAGTACATGCGAGCAGATGGAACTCGTTCTTATTTCTTCTGTTTGGATACAGTCAGAGATCTATTTGTGGCTGCGGGCTTCATTGAGGTGTTGACTCTTCTTTTGGATTGCTATAAAAAGTTTTCATTTCAGTGCAGTTTGCTGTATAAGATGAAATGTGCCATCACTTTCCATTTAGCTGGCATATTTTGGTGTTAAATATCTGCATCAGAAAAGGCCCTTTACAATCATTTGACCTAGAATACTTTTGTTTTGTCTTAATTTGCTTATTGTATATAATATCTACATCTCCAATTAACTTTATGTTCATCATTTGCAGGGAAACTCTAAATAAGAAGGTTTTGTGCTGGACATTATATTCAATAATGAGATTGTCTTTGACTAATGCATTGGTTTGACCGTGTAACTGCAGCTTGAGCTGGCGTATTGCTGCATCAACTCGACAAATCGCCGAAAAGGGAAAAGCATGCTAAGGGTATGGGTTCATGGGAAGTTCCAAAAGCCAATTCCCATGTAAATGGGGGCAGTCCAGACGCCTTCGTTGAGGTCATTTTCAAGATTGGTATCTATTTGTCTCACGCCAGTGTTGCATGACAAGTTCACTTACTGGGACAAGGCCAATGGAATCCTATCAGATTAATGGCATCTCAGTCAGCATTTTTTGCTCCATTTGATAGTTAGAGGGACAAGAGTGACTCTATGCCCTTTTGGGTCTCCGAGGTTCACCGCATGGTTGGCATACCAAAATGATTTCAGTTGATGGGAATTCGAAATTATTTGGGAAAAGGGTGATTGATTATTGTTTGATTGTTCATTCTTCTCAAGTTGCATACTAAATTTTGTTGAATTTGTTGTCCTTGTGTTAATTACATCATCTGGTTACCTTGCATCTTTAAATTGGTTGTGTGGCCAGGCCGGCCCAGTCCACCCTTGAACAGGCTTATAATTACCCTATCCATTACTAATACTAATGGTATTGCCCCGGGTCAGATGAAATGCTATTTTACCAAGATCAGGGTCAGCTGCATTGGCCATTTTTCTGCTAGCAAGTCTCACAAGGTTTCCCTTTAGATGCTTCAACGGATTAAACTGTCAAGGACGTTCAGACGCAAATTTATGTTATACGGTTATAATTGTTAAAAGTAAATTTACAATTTTTATCGTTAATTAGTATCATATGTTAAAATAATTATTATGGCAGTATAATATTCAAGTCTGTGTCTATAAGATGGATTGAATTAATTCACTGTATGCTATAATTTGAAAGTTGGAGCTCTGGCCGGGTACCTCTTGTTTTCCAGAGTCCGGTTCAAGCAAAGCCAAGAGGACGGGCGACTTGGAATGTGACACTCAATCCATCGGCTGGTGATTGCCAATGAAACCGAAAAGGATCCAACAAAATTCACAACTAAGTAAAGGGTTTCAAGATTAACTGCAAATATTGTGACAAATCATTCCATGTATGCGCAAGCACACCAAATTGGGATCCAAAAAAGGGGAAAAAAAAAAAAAACCAAAACAAAAATGAGCTTTTTGTTAAGCATAATCTAAAAACTTAGAGCTCAATAAACAACACCAATATCATTAAATTAGATTAGTTGTCTATTAATTTTCTTGTAATATAAGTCTCACATGGGACAAAAGGTTAGTGGGGTCTTCAATAATGTTTTGTTTTCACCGTGGGGAAGCCAAGAGTTGGACTCTGACCAAAGTGTCCACTAGTTTCCTAATCCAAAGACAGGATGCAAACGGACAAACGACGGCCGGATTCGGGCCCGGCCGGATTCACGGGCGGGTCTTTTGGGGGGGGGGGGGTTGGCGAGGGGCGGTACTGCTAAGATGCCTAACATCACCATCTATCATGTTTTGTTTGAAAAGTCAACGTAGATCTAAATATGGGACCCATATTTCCTCGAATTAATGCCCCCCGTGTTTTGCTTCGTCCTCTCTGCGATCAGTTTCTCATTGATGTGGAGGCTACCACTGCCACAAATTGATCCGTTTCCCTTCGACATCCACACCTTTACACCCAATTCTTCTAATTCTTATCTCTGTTTTTTAATTTCTTTTCTTTTTAAGAACAAAATTTTCATTACACGTATATCATTAATTGCACTTGTAAGTAGAAAATGAAAGTGAAAATAATTCGTTGGATTCATTATTCAATTTTTCTTATAAAAAATTTACTATTTGAATGTTATTAAATTTGTATAATTATCTTAAATTTGTTAGGATAGATGTTCATGAAATGGTTTGAATTTAGATTAATATAAAAATAAATGTACTAAATTATTAATCAAATAACTACTTCAAATAATTTTTAAGTTATATCTTGATTTTGCAATCAAAAAAAAAAAAATTGTTAAATAGACACAACCTATTTTTATACAAGAAAGATGGAAGTAAATTGATATTATTATAACAATCAATTATACATTTGTTGTTTGCATTATTAGTAATTTTGATTTATATTAGTAGTTATAATTATACTTTGACTCATTATAAATGTACAACAAACTCTCTTGATTTTGTAACATATTATAAAATTATATTCAACACATATTAAAAAAAAAATCCCTGAAATATTTTAATTTATAAAGTCAAAATATATGAATGAGATAATCAGGAAAACCCCCAGCCCCCACAAAAAAAAAAAAAAAAAAAAAGGAAAAAAACCCACAAAATCTATGAACGGATATCGATCAATATGTGTATTGACCTCTTTTAATTGCAATCAAGATAAAACAGTTACAAACTATAGCTTCATGTACGGGACCAGAGGTAGGACAATGAACAAGTGGTGCGTCGAAAATCGAGTTACATAACCGGAAAAAAAAAAAAAAACAAAATAGTCAACGAGGGGTAGCCCGTCAGTTGAGACCTAAGAATTTAAATTTCAAACCGAAAGTCTCCTATTTAAATCTATTGTATGGGAGGTGAAAACATTGTCAAAGAGTAGCGCTGCGCGTTCCACAATTTCCTCATAACACCATTCTTTATTTGTCGTGCTATGGGGTGCGTGCGCGTTTTTTGGGTACACCCCATGTCATGGTTTGTCCTGTAACATAGTTATCCAATTAGACATTTAGGTAGGCCAGACAATTCAATTTTATTTTAAACTGCCGGCGAATCAACACAAACAAAGAAACAGAAATACATATCATCAACCCTTTTCTTTGCAATATTGCATTGTTCAGTTTGCAATACTGTAGAGTTAAATCGTTGATGTCGTGTCGTATCATATCATATCATATCATATATGGTGAAGAGAGAGTTAAAAGTATTTTGGTTCGACTTGCACACCAATTCCAATTCAAGATAACGCTTATTAATCAATATAATATTCGTTCAGGAAGGCTAGCTGCCAAGTAGCTGGTCTTAATTCCGGAGTGATGTGGTGGTCATATCACTGTAATTATGATTAATCAAGTTAATGATAAACATTAATTATTCATGCTTCTTAGACAAATTGAAGCCCTTTGATTAACGTGACAAATATAAATAAAGTTTTATTATATGGACGAAGTCAACTTAATGTATCACAGAAACAAATTTAGGTTCTATTAGCACAACTTTTGAATGTAAATTTGGGGACCATATTAATAATTTTGATTATGCATCGTGAAATTAAAAATATAAAATTAGTGGTTATATTAATATAAAGTATAAAATTTGGTTTGAGACACGTCCGTGTAACTTCTCCGAGATAAACGAAGCATTGCAATTGGCAACCGGAGGTACCTGGAGATGAAAACAAACAGAGTTGAAGATGAAACAACAACCTTTCACAAAACGTTAGGTCAAGAGGCACCTAATCCGGGCGGACGTAGCGTGCACTCTACGCCAAGAAGCATGCGACGAATGGGATTTTCTATTTTAATACATCGTTGCAGCATTGAGGACATGGAAAGTCTTGAACATGGTGTAAAATTTTCATTGCTGGGGCGTGATTCCTCCCTCCTCCCCCCGCCATATCCTTATTATTAAATTAATTGCCACTTTGCTTATCTGTAATTAATTTGAATAAGGCTTGTGGTGGTCCACATTCTTTAATGCTGGCTTTGTTTGTGGGAGTGTTGTACTTGGTTAATTGGACTTTTGAAATACGACAGTGGTTGGAAAACGTTGGTAAAATAACACCATAGAAAGGGAGCCTTTAAACAATAAAAGCAAGGAGCTGTTGGTGATTATTTTAATTAAAGTGAGATAGGTTTAATTATTAAACCCAAAGGTGGGCACAGAGTGCACTGCTGCTTTACCACAGAATGTTGTATCTTTGCAAGTGGCTAGGATATAGCAAATAATAAAATGGGGTTTCATCACAATGGCATGTGAATCCATGTGAAAAGGGTCCTTTATGGTGCGGAAAATTCTTGGATCCTTTTGAGTGTCAACAAAACATCCTCTCAGGAACATTATACTGATCTTAACCAGAATTTGTGCTTAGTGCCCTTTTCTTGCCGACCAATTACACAAGCAACTTGTTATCAATAGGAGAGCTTATCTTCTACAGCATCACAATTCCCCCATTCGGATTGCAAACTGAGATCTGATTCCAGAAACAAAGAAGGATGCAATTTTCATGATTATGTATGCAACAGGCAAATGCGAGCCTTTCTTAGACATCCATTTCCTTCCAAAGTCAGCATCAAGGTATCTATGGATTGCGTGAATGAATATTGTACCTGTTGCTGGTTACTGTTACTAAACAACAATAGCAACAATAAACAGCAAAAACGAACACACCCCATCTATAGTTTGATAGTTAGTAAATAATGAAACTCATAAACCTTGTAACTCAAATTAAATTTCACTTAGCTACTTCAAGGTTTTTGGCACCTTGTCCAAGGCACTTAAAGGTGTTCTAAAATCTGACAATTATACACTTTGGAGTAACCATCCGTGTGGGGAGTTCATCGGTCAGCCAGAAACTCTTGCAGTCCGCAACTTGGCAACTTCTATAATGAGCCAATATAAAGTTGATTTGATTTATGATTGGTATTGTAATGAGTTTCGCATAATCTTATTTTCGTACTGTCTTTCAAAGGTATTTTTAATTATAAAGGATTGAATTATTGGAACATAAATTCTCAATAAAGTTTTCCCCTTGCTGGTAGAAGTCAAAATATAGCGGATAAAAATGATGAGACAGTAAACTTTAATGTTAATATACAAGTTGTATGACTATTCAGTTGAAAGATAAGTTTTGATATAATAACAAGATTACTTGCAATGTAAATTAGAAATTACAAGTTGGAGTTATGAAAAATTGTCTTTTAATGAAAATAATGGTAAAATGGTAGGCACAACACATCACCAAACCTTGTAATGTGTGAGTTTCTTATACTATATAACTACCAAATTGGGGTGGACCAAAGAATATGCCTTGAAAGGAAAAAAGCTTCCATTTGGACTAGTTTACCAAGATAGAAGTTTCAGAAAGGGTGTTGCGCAAGAAGAAAAATAAAGTTTCAACTGGAATGCAAGGCCAAATTGCACTTGCAAATTCAGTAGTCTTGAGTTGCCACCTTCACCAAAACTGCCGCGCGCCACCACTGCAAACCACTGTTCAAGGCAGTCTTTCCTTTGCGAGGACACATGGCAATGTCACCCCTTTTCCCTACTTTCACACAGCTTTCGACTGTAAAAGAGAAATATATTATCTGCATAATAACTGCATCTAGTCTTAACAATTGATTGAGACTGAAGAAGAGAAGATGAAATGCCTCATAATTATATCTTCTACCTTACAGTTGTTTTTCCTTGCATTGTCAAAACACCAAATTTAAAGCTCCCTCTCATCCGTCACTTCTTCTTTAACATTTAGTTAGGGTTAAATTAAGAATTGCTCTTTATGTTAGAATGATTTTTAATTGAAAGACCTTTTTTTAAAAAAAAAAAAAAATTAGTACTCTACATTATAAACTTTTTGATTTAAATATCTTTTTTTTTTCCAAAATTATTTTATCACATCAACGCTATTTGTTAAAAATATTCTCCAATTTTCTAGTAAATCCATCATTTGACTTTTAATTAGGTGATCATATCAACTAACATGTTCTCACACAATTCTTATTTCCCTTTTTGGAGAAACACTGCTAAACTTGATCATGTATGTTTCATTGATGGAAGCATATGCCATTGAAGTACACTCGCTGTTGAGGATTTGGTGACAGAGAACATGTTATAATGTCATATGACATCCGGATTGCATTTTTTTAGTCACTAATATGGGCATATGAAGTATGATAACTCCTTAAGTTATAAGTTCAAGTTGAGGAAATAGTTGTTTTCTTCTTCTTTTTTTTTTTTGTGAAAACAAGAATAAAATTAGATACATCAAACCATTTTCAAACACTACAAGTGCCACATGTTGGGAACGTTCTTTAATTAACATTGACATGTAAACATATCAAGCGCTGAAATAGTGTATCGTATTACAAATTATACTCTTTTGTGTGTGTGTGTGTGTGTGTGTGTGTGTGATGGACTCATGGTAATAAAACTATGAGAGTTTTCACCATATATTCAGGATTCTTCAGAGTGGAGATGATGAGGAAGAAGGGAAGGAAGGTTTTCACAGGATTGAAAGGATGTTGGACATCTAGGAAAGAACTTAGAGAAACAGCAAGAGATGGTCCATTAGTAAAATTAAGCATTGTAGAGGAAGGAATTGAGTTACACTCAGAATTGGAGGATTTAAAACTGTTTAAAATCCTGAAAATACCTTGGTCAAGTATAGAGGGAAGCCAGAGTTTCTCGTTACAATTGATGTTTGATTTATTTTCGCAGAGACCATTTGGTCTGAGCCCCATTAGACCGGCAAGGGCAATTTCATCAATTACAAAGACTGAAGCATGCACAATTTCATTCAATTTGTAGAATCAAATAAAACAAAAGACATGGAAAATTGAAACTCAAGTTTCAGTTAGTCTATTAAGTGAAGAAAAGAAAGAAACAAGCTCACAGAATTAAAAGGTTGAAGGCACATGACCACAGGAATAATACGAAATTTACAGGACACACAGTCACACAGATGACGAATTTTCTTTATTATTCCTTCACTAACTTACCTAGTTGATTCCCAAGTGCTCAGCCCCATGAGCTAAGATGAATCTCCAAAAGCATATCTCTTTGAGATTTTCTCTAATAGGGTGGCCTTCCATGAGCCCATCCATATCCCTCATGGCTCAATTGCCCCCCATTAGCCACCAAATTTGGGGCCAAATTATACAAAGGCATTGATGTGGCCGGATCCCCCATACCCTCGCCTCCACCTTCACCGCTGCCACCGCTAGGATGCGCTTGCGCCCCGCCGCTACCTTCCTCTTCCTCCTCCAAAGGCAATCTTTCGTAAGCAGCATTTGAGAAAGCTGCTGCAATCACCATCACGGGGCCTGATGCCACAAGTGATCCAACCACACTGCCCCCAACCACTTGACCTTGTCCTCCGGCTAGATATATGGTCAATCCAGTTGCCCCAGGAGGCGCTGGTCCGGGTAAGAAAGCTCCGGTCAACGACAAAATTTCAAATCTTCCATGAAGTGCCACAACGGCTCCAGGTGCAGAAGGTTGCTTGAGGGTTACATTTGTGACCATACCATTTCCACTAAGCACACAAATCCCTCTTTGCCTTTTTCTTGCAAAGCAAGCTAAACTCTCAACAACATCAGACCCACTAGCTATTTCCATTACATGACTTTTGAGGGCATTAGGGCTGTCTCTGGTGACAAAAATAGGTGGTTTTGGCTTGTTCTTGGATCCCGGCGGCCGGCCTCTTGGACGGCGACCAGGGACTTCTATAGCACCTTCTCTAGGCTCATCACTATGCTCTCTTTCCTCGTCTTGATCTTCTTCTGCTCGCATGCCTCCCTCTGCTTCTCTCCTGCTACTGGACATGGATATACCTAGATCTGGCTTCTTCATGGGAGATGATGATGAGCTGGTTTCCAATCCGGGCAACCCCACTTGCCCGGTCCACCACGGGTTCGCCATGGTTGTCTAAACAATAAGCAAGGTGATCTACAACTAGGGATCAATCAACCCCAAGATTAGAACTTTTCTTTTGGATCTAAACACATCAACGTAGAACTCTAGCACACATCTACCTATAAAGTTTAGGCTTTGGAGTGGAAGTAAATCGATGAATGAAGTGGAGATAACAAGAAAGAGAAAATCAATTTGCTTCCCTTCTTTTCAAAAGAAAGGAACAAAGGAAGTGGCTAGTTGCTAATATATATATATATATATATATATATATATATAGAAACCTAAAAGAAAAAATGAAGCTAGAAGTAAAGCAGAAAGAGAGAGAGAGAGAGAGAGAGAGAGAGAGAGAGAACAGGAGAGAGAACTCAGGACAGATAGAAAACGACCCTAATGAGCCTCTTATCTTGGATTAACATTATTGGGTGCATATGGATGTGTTTTTGTGTTTGCCTTGAACTGTGGTGTGTCAAAGATCTTGTATTTTTCTCCCAGTATAATATGGTTTCAGGTTCTCTACACATCTCACTTTATCTTTATTCTTATTCTATATCTACACCTCTCCAATAGTGTTGAATATATAGAAGCCGTGAGATAGATGCAAATCTGCATTAAATTATTGTATACTTATGGTTTTCATTCTTTACATGAAAAAATTAAAAATATATGCAACTTACTCTCAGTATAATATGTGAGGGTTTTTTTTTGGAAGCAGTGTAATATGTTAGTTTGTTTCTGATACGCTCATTTCTATATTATAGAGGAATGAGAATTGAGCAGAAGATGATTGCTTTAGGAATTAGGGCTTTGGATGCAAGGATTTTAAAATTGAATTAAATGAATGAGTTAAATTAATAAAATTAAAAATTAAATAATGAATCAATCTAATTTATTTTAAAAATTATTAATTTTAAAATTAAATAATAAATTAATAAATTAATTATAATTTTTACATTTAATTAACTTAAAAATTTTATAAAAATTTTAAAAATATATATATTATATTATATTTATATTTATTTTTTAAATTTATATAATTTTATTTATATTAAATTATAAATATATATAATTAAATTATTTAAATATTATAAATATATATATTATTAATTATATTATATATAATTATATTTAATTTATTAATATTTTTATACAATATATATAAATATTAAAATTTTTTATATTTTTAATATTAAATATATTTTATCTATTTAATTTTAATCAAAATAATTAAACTCATTGAATTTTAAATCTTTTTTTTTTTTTTGAATCCTTCAATTTAATGGTTAGTTGAATTTATAAAATTTTGGATAGACGTGGGGCTGGCTGCTCTTAATATAAAATGGTGGGATGCACGTCGCCCTCTCGTGTTCTGACATTTTGAAGGGACGCTGTGTCAAATTGATAATATATAAATATAAGATTTGTATATAATAATAATATATGTGGGTACTAACTGCGAACGTAATAATAGATAATTATAACTTGGATAAATTATTGCAATTGTGGCTGCATTGCTTGTATGCCATTGGTAACCCAAAATTTTTATTTGACGTTGGACTTTTGCAACTTTAATTCATATTCAATAATCTTTTTGCCGCCTACTTTCTTTCATTGGAATGGCACACCAATGCTCCCATACAAAATTTACCAAAAAATGTAAAAAAAAAAAAAATGAAAAAGAAAAGGAAAAAGAAAAAGGGTCTTGCAAAAACAATAGAACGATAAAGTCACATGGTGTTTTTACTCGTGAATCTCATCTGGGAGCCAAAGGCTTATAAAAATAGAGAGTTATCATTATTTATTATATATTAGCCTATACGACCCACATAGAGATTTATGCATTACATGGATTTAGCCAATAGAATTCTTGATTTTCAATCAAAAACCAAAAAAAAAAACAAAAAAAAAACATTTAAAATGTTATGTAAAACTTAAGAATTAACTAAATATTAATTGTTTTTAAGTGCAAAAATTAAATAAGGGTGAATCATGACTGTTTAGAGTAAGATAGAAATAGATCAAGTTTTAAATTTTAATATTTGTAAAAAAAAAAAAAAAAGAAGAAAATTAATTATTAGTTGTAACTAGAGGATTTAGTTGTTATAGTTTATGTTCATCCGGCACCTTCGCATGTCAACCAGTCTCTTGGTGTGATAGCTTTTTATATCTTTTATTAACCAATTTCTTCGCCGACTGGCTTCCTTGCCAAAATCTTTATGCTCCAATCATTAACATTCTACATAGAATTATTTAACTAATCTATTCGTACTTTCATTCGTGCCTTATAAACTTAATTAAATTCACACTTCACACTTTTGTTAGTGCTCTCTGAAAACCTGCCAGTCTGCCACCACAAATTCAAATCTGAAGCCGGAGGGATATGTGCTCCAGCTTGTTGCAATACACACACACACACACACACACACACACACACACACATATATATATATATGTATATTCAACATCTCACTTTCCATTCTATTGTATAGTTAGTTGTCAAAGTCTCACCTGTTTATTGGCCTCTCCTCTTGCACGCAACTGTAAATTACCTTTCCATTGTTTTCCTGGAAAAGAGGCTGGGGGAGAAGAAAGTCCCTTCTATAGATTCAACCAAGTAAGATCTCTCCAGGAGCTTCATTGTACACAAAACTAATAATTTTGATTAATTTAAAAAATAAAAATATTACTATTAGATATGTATTTTTTATTTTATTATTAATTATAAATATATATTTAGTGATTAAATACTGTACAATTATAAGTTATATAAAAATATATTATAGATATATTACTATCAATTATATCTATATAACATTTATAAAAATACAAATGTTTGCACCATCGGGAATATACCAGTTTTTCTTCGTCATTGTTAATTTTCCAAAAAAGAAAAAAAAAAATTGTCAATTTATAAATTAAAAAAAAATATATTTATTGCTGCAGTCAATCTTTTGCGCCAGAACCTAAGTATTGGGCTCTTCAAAGCCCAAAAAGCTAAGTTCTAACAAAGACCTCAAATGAATCTCACCAACTTAAAATGGGCCTCAAGAGAAATGAAACGCTTGAGATTGCTGAGGCCCAATCCAAATCCTAGCAGCGATGCAAATGTTTCTCCTGCAAAAATGATTGAATTCAGCACAAAAATCATCTGCAATCCACAAAATTAAAATTTTGATTCTTGATCAATAGATTCGTAGATTGTATTGAAGCAATCCAAACTTCCAAGAGAGAAGAGGGAAAAGGAAAAAAGGATGGGTGATAATCTCTTTGAAGGCCTGCCACCACCATCTCATCAACAGCAACAAAATCAACGATTAGAAGAGAGTGGAGCATTGAAGACCGCGGCCATAGAGCCATCTCCAGCCCCAGCACCTCCAAATCCAGTTTTGAAAAGTGCCCTCAAGCGCCCCAAACCCCAAGAAACCAACCCACAAGTGCAAGATGGTAACTTTTTGCATTCTTTCATGGATTATTTACTGCCCACTTTGATTCTTGCTCGTGGGTTTCTCTTTTCCAAGATATTTGTTGGGTTTTGCTTTGTGCGTGTGTTCTTGTTTTTGGTGTGTTCAGAAAGGGAATCTTTTAACTGTGAAGCAAGAGAAGTGGTTTGACAACCCCAATAGAATTCTACCCATGTGGCTTTGAGGTTATAAAGACTACGCTTTTATCATTAATTGGCTTCATGAATTGGTTGTCTTAATATTTATGAAGTTTCTTGCATATCTAGGAACCACGTCGGATTATAGGGTTCTTAGGGTTATTCTTGCTGTGTTTGCTGGGTCGCAGCGTTTTTGTTTTTTTGTAGTCCATAGGCGTCTTTTGTTGATTTGAGGGGGTCTGGAAGGAAAATGTAAATCTTAACTTAGAATGATCGAGGACAACATGATTTTCACCACCAGTCATTATGGTAAACTTGGAATTGTGTGGGTTAGGCACATAGTTTCATGTTCAAATTCCCCATGGAAACTGCAGTGGTGAGGTCATGCTAGCAACCCGGGGTTTGCCAAATTCCTCATCATCAAAGAAAGAAACACATCTTTTTCACCACCTACACCTATTTTGTGGTAATAATAATGCTCTTTTAGAAACTCAGATATCGGTTCTCTATCTCTTATGCTTTGAAACTAGTAATTATTTGTAAATAGAAGTTAAATTTTCTAGTACAATTCGCAGACTCTGAAACTGAAAAATCCATTAGTTCATCAAAACGGTTGAGGTTTAAAACCACAACTGACGCTTCGGAGGCACAAATTATAGAGGCAATGCAGAAAATAGCATCTCATATCAAGAACCCAACGAAGCTTGCTAAGGCTTCTAAGCTTGCCATACAACTGATTCAGGCTGGAAGTGTGAAGCCAGGAACTAGTGACCACTTCTTTTCCATACTTGAGGCGGCAATGTCCTCAAATACCTCTTGTACTGATCCTTCTGTGCGGGCAGATTATCATGCGTTGTTCTCAGTAGCTCAAGATACATCTGAAGTAAGTACGATGTGTGTGGTTGCAATGCGAGATTTCATTTTGTCAATTAGAAGAAAGCTCTCCTTTGAAGCATAGAGGCTTAGTTGACTTTGCTTTTTCATGCAGTTCCTTAATAAAAAGCAGAAGCAAATATTAGCTACATGGACAATTAGAGCAGTGGTGGCAAATGACTTATTCACTGATGACAGCTTTGTGGTACGTGCCTTACTTCTCTTAGATCTCATTGCAAAGACTGCATAGCAGATCCTGACGCTTCTTCTTTGTTGTCATACTTATTTTAGCATTGCTTATTATCACTATGTTATTTTTCTGTGGTAACATTTAGAAATTAATTTTTCTAGTCATGGCTTCTTTTTTAGGTAAAGCGTGGGCCAATAATTAGTAATTGCTAGCTTGCTTGTCTTTGACCTTTTCTTTTCTTTCTACGTTCTGATTTCTTCATATCGAACTAACCGTATGTTATCTTGGGAAATATGAAATTTGTTGTACTGACCTTGTCTAAAAATTGCTTTTGCAAATGGTTTTCTGGACCATCATATAGTTTTCAAAAAGTGCCACATGTATAAAAGATGCTATCATTGAGCTTCCTATTGCAACGGAGGATGATGACACGGAGGAAGCTGCTGCTCTAAAAGATGAGACTGGAACAACTGATGTAGATGGTGAGAGAAAGCAGGATGCACCTCTGGGTGCTCCAGCTGAAGACAATGAGAGGGAGTCTGATCCATTCGGGCTTGATGCTTTTATTCCAAGCATATTGAAGAAAGATGAAAGGCCAAAGGGAAAGAAAGATACAGCAGCCAAGATTAAAAGGGAAGAGGAGGAAGAATCAAAGAGATTCCTTAGATCTCAGAGAGAAGCCCTGATTAGTTGTTTAGAGATTGCTGCGTGGCGTTACAAGACTCCATGGTAAAAGTTTATGCCTTTATGCTTGCTGCTGAAAATTCCGCATATTTATAAATCTTGACCAGCATAATAAGCTAGATTTTTAACTGAAGAATTTGAATATTTTCTACTCAGGTGCCAAACAGCAATAGACATTTTGGTAAAGCATGCCTTCGACAATGTTGCAAGGTTCACATCCCAACAAAGAGATGCCATTGGAAAACTTTGGGCTTCCATACGAGAACAACAAACACGCCGGAAGCAAGGGAAATCAGTAACTGGGAAACTGGATGTGACTGCTTTTGAATGGCTTCAAGAAAAGTATGCCACTGAGAAGATCAGTATTCGGCATTCTGTTGGTGGCAGTGGAGATCGCCGGGCTGAACAATGGCTTGGTTAACAATGAATTGTTCGAGAACGTTTCAACTGACATGCATTCCAATGTCGAACATTTTTTTCTGAGCACAAATGTGAAACATTTAGTGTTATTACTCTGAGAACTCCAAAGGGCGACTGGATCCTGGAGGTTTCTCTCCAGTCTTGGAGCAAAATGGATCCTAATTTATGGTCTAGCTTCTCATTGTTCTGGATATTGACTGTGACCTGATGTATGCAAAATGACTTGGGGAGAAGGGCTAAACACTTTCATGACATGGAATTTTCTGCAGGGCCTGTCAGTCCGATGATGCAGGGCATGCTGAAAATTGAATAGGGCTAATTATACTTCTAATTACTGGCTTGGTTGTTAACTTCTGAGTAGATATGTAATAAAAGTTAAATGACTAATGAATTGACTAAAAAAGTTCAATTTGAAATGCTTAAAATTGAAACAATTTAAAATCATTTGAAATTTAATTAACTTGAAATTCAACAGACTGGAAATTTAAGATGTCTTCAGAATTTAAAGTATTCTAAAATATTCAATAAATCTTCTTGAAAACACAGGACTTAAATTTGAAATCTTATTAATTTAATGTTTTTCCACGGGACGTCAAATGTGAAAGATTGCGCGTGAATTTAAGCAATATGCAAGGCAAGCAAAGAAATTTACGAAAAGATTAGGGGTGACATCGCAAAAAGGGGGAGTTCCAAAATAAAACCCTGAAACCCTTTTTCCTCAGCCTATAAAACTTGCTGCTAAAACCCTTGCAGCCCATGTTTCCCGTCAATCAGCGTTTCCAGGTCCATTCTCAACTCAAAGGTGAGCATGAGCACTTCTTTTTTCTGCTTTCTATCTCATTCCAGCCCTTCTAAGAAATTGAGTCTTAATCAATAAAGGCTTCGCCTTTCTCGATAAACAGACAGATAATTGTGTGTGTGTGTAAAAGCACATATCGAAGGCTTGCAGCTGATATTTTTCTAAAGGTCTGTGAGCTCAAAACCTGTGCAATATCGTAAATCATCCATCAAAAGAAGAACCCTTTTGCTATAACTCATTCTTTTGCTGGTGGGTTTGGTATTGGATGATACACATTTCTGACCCTTTTGCCATCTGTAATTGTATTTGTGTATAAGTGTTTGAGTGATGCTTATTTTTGTTAATATGGGTATATTTGTGAGTTTGTAGGCTTAGTTCATGTTTGAATCGGTGCATATGTTTGTAAATGTTTTTGTTGTCATCTTTTAGTTTTTATTAAGCCAATTTGCAGAGCAAGGGCGCCTGAATAGTGGCGAAATTTGCATTGAAGGTTGGCGATAACAGTAGCAATTCTCCGTGCTTGTCAAATCTGTTTTTCATTTTGACAATGCCTCGAACAAGTTGCCATATTTGTTGTCTTCTTAATTTGTTCATTTAGAAATTGTATGAGAACAAATTTTAGAGTACATTGGTGGCTTTTTTGTTTCCTGACCATGTGTGTGTAATGAAACTCTTTTAATTAAGCCAATTTGCAGAGCAAGGGCGTCATATATGGCATAATTTGCACTGGAGGTTGGCGATAGTTATAGCAATTCTCTGTGCCTACCAAATCTCTTGTTTTGATGAGGCCTCAAACAAGTTGCTACGTTTTTTTTTTTGCTTCATTTGGAGAATTATTATGTGAAATGGGTATTAAGGAATGCCTTTTCTTTAACTTTTCTGAGTTTTTCCTCCCTTGCATCTATGCATGACATGAGTGGTAGGTTTGTTTAGGCCTTTGATTGTGAATCTCAAACCCTTGGATGAATTTTCATCTCTCGAACATGTATAGGTCTGAAATAAAGTTTTTCAGGAATATGGGAGGAATTCTATGATTCTGATTTGTCTTTGAAGTATGCTTTGATGATAGGAATCAAACTTATATGCAATCTTGTTAAGTCAGATTAGTTACTGAATTGTTGTTTCTGTTTTATTGTTTTGCAGTGTCTAAATTTGGTTGTTCAATATGTCAAACTCAAAGGTTTTATTCAACATTTTTATTGGCAAAATGAAAGATGGAGCCCCTTGCTGATGTTACTCCCAAAACTGCTGAAAATTTTTGTGCCCTCTGCACAGGAGAGAAGGGGGTAGGGAAATCTGGAAAGCCACTACACTGCAAGGGCTCAACGTTCCACCGCATTATCCCCAGCTTCGAGTGTCAGGGTGGAGATCTCACACGGGGGAATGGTATTGTACGAGAATCTATATATGGGGCAAAGTTTGCAGATGAAAGCTTTAAGTTCGAGGCATAATGGGCCTGGTATTCTTTCTAATGCAAAGGCTGGACCAAACACTAATGGTTCACAATTCTTCATTTGCACTGAGAAGACATCGCGGCCTGACAGGAAAGCATGTTGTCATCGGTCAAGTTGTCCATGGATATAGTGTTGTAAAGGAAATGGAAAAGGTGGGCAGTCAAAGTGTGGCGACTTTACAAACTGTCATTGAAGATTGTGGTCAGGTACTGGAGAGTTGAGGAGAGGAAAGATGGTGGAATTCGTGATGAACTGAAACATGGTGGAATTGAAGATGATGGCTTGGATGAATTTGGATATTACCAGCGCAAGAGAATTTTTTTGGGTGGGAAATAGCATAATTTCGAGAGTAACTTTAGACAACATAAAACCGTTATTTTAGGTCGAAGGCTAATTCAATGGTTTTTAATCTTCAAAACTGTTGCCTTCTAATGCAAATTAGGCAACGGTTTCAATGGTGGCAATTGCAATAGCACCAGCCCCATGTTGTGTGCCACATAAATAATCAGAGGCCATATGTAAGACTGTTTGACCCTGGCCAAATTAACCAGCGTTGTTTACAATGTGACGGGAAGACTAATGAGTGGTATTCCTGCAGACAACACTTCAAACCTTTGTCTGGGAGAGAGAGGAGAGGGAGAGGAAGATAAGAAAATGGAGAAAAAGTTAAAAAAATAAAAACGGTTTTGCCTTGGTTGATCAATTTTCCCCTTTTTAACAGCCTAAACTTGGACGCAAACCATTTTTCCTTTCGTTAAGGAAAATGAGAAAATAAAAGTGATGTTTTACAGTCTCCTATTCAATCCACTTGAAGAGCCACAGTTCTTGCAGATATGCTTGCATTATTAACTGCTGTGCTGGGCCCTAACCCATAAAACCTTTCGGTCATGCTACCATGGCTGCACTACTATGTTAGTAGTTTAGACCACAGCCCATTCACCTACCTACATCTAATATTTGCGACGGCCATTCGCGCACGCACTTGATTCTCTTATTCTTGGCCTACTCTCCGGACGCTGAATATTCCTGATATGTCCTCGTGAACAGCCTTCGGACAGTACAGACAAAAAGTCTAGAACCTTTTATTCCCTGTACTCTCATCAGATTCCTTTATCAATCTTATCTCTTTCTGAGCAAACAAGGTGATGGCGTAAACTTCATGGTTGAGAAGGCAGGTCTTCTAGGTTCATGTCAGTTGCATTAGCTTTTTGTGTTGATTTTGAGCCATCCTTAAAATTCCCATCACTCTTTTCTTGTCTCTACTTTAATCCTTTGTAATTGTGTTTACATTGCAACATGGTGTGATTGTGAGAAATTTAGCAAATTTAAGTATAGATTCTGTTCAAACTTTTTGTGTTGATTCTGTGAGAATTTCAATATTGATTAGTTCAGCTCCTTTTCTTCATTTGCTACGACTTTAATTGAGGGAAGTCATATTTATGCTCCATTTTACAAAGTAATTAAATGGGGATAACTAGTTTAAGCAAAAGCTGTAAGCTTGCAAGTTTTCCCCCGCAACAATTCTGGAACATAGTGTTAAGGTCGTCTCTCTTTCTCGACTTTTGTGTGATTAATGTCGTTTCACCTTTGTCTTTACTGTTCCTCTTTGGTGCCATTGAAGTCTTTTCTTCTCTTTGACAGTGTATCCTAACCTCATTAAGTACAAGATTTATTGCAAGCTGATATATCATAAACAAAATGATGCTGAACTCCGATCTGCAGCTAAACTCAACTGTAAATGGATCAAGTAATGGTAGAAAGAAGGAACTAAAAGCTTTTGATGAATCAAAAGCCGGTGTTAAAGGGCTTGTTGATGCTGGGATTGTGAAAATCCCTTCCATCTTTGTCCTGCCATCTAGTGAAGTACCCTTTGAGAAATCAGGTTCAGGTGCATCCTGTGCCCTCAATATCCCAGTGATAGACTTGAAGGACTTTCATACAGATGGCATTCGCCATGAAAAAATTGTCGAAGAAATTCGGCAGGCTTCAGAGAGATGGGGATTTTTCCAAGTTGTGAACCATGGGGTATCCAATGACATCATGACTGAGATGATTGCGGGAGTGTGCAGATTTCACGAACAAAAAAAGGAGGTGAAAATGGAGTACTACACACGCGATAATGATAAAAAGGTGAAATTCATCAGCAACAATGACCTTTACGTTGCAAAAACCGCAAACTGGAGGGATAGTTTATATCTCTTTGCCGAGGCTGCATCTCTGGCTCCTGAAGAAATTCCAGAAGTTTGCAGGTAATTCTTGGTTCCCATTTTTCATTAAGTTAGAACTAAATGTTATATAGTTTTCAATTTCCACTCATAAGTGTCCTTTCACATTGCAGACAGATAGTGATCGAGTACTCAGAACATGTCAAAGGCTTAGGACTTACCATTTTTCAGCTTCTGTCAGAGGCACTTGGTCTCAAGCCCTGCTATCTGGTTGACATTGACTGTGCTAAAGGGTACTATATGGCATGCCATTACTATCCAGCATGCCCTGAGCCCAATCGAACCCTGGGAACCTCTGGACACACAGATCCTGTTTTCATGACCATTCTTTTGCAAGATCACATTGGTGGCCTCCAGGTTCTTTTCGAAAATGAATGGATTGATGTCCCTCCAATTCCTGGTGCTTTTGTGGTGAATGTTGGTGACCTTCTTCAGGTGAACACAACACAATTGAATCTACTTACTGATCTTTATGTTTTCAATACTGATACTGTTTCTGGCCTAGCTCTTTGAGGCTGATCTAATTTGGTATTGTGATGGAACAGCTTATGTCCAATGATAAATTCAGGAGTGGCAAGCACAGGGTGCTGGCTAACCAGATTGGCCCAAGAATATCAGTGGCTTTCTTCTTCACAACACGTTATTGTCCATCAGGTAGGCTTTATGGTCCGATAAAGGACTTGCTGTCACGGGAAAATCCTCCTTTGTACAAGGAAGTTCTAGAGAGAGACTATTTTGCTCATTTCTACTCGAAGGGACTGGACGATGTCATCCCTGCACTTGATCATTTCAGGTTGCATAATGGTGAATAAGAAGGGAAAAAACCAGAGCAAAGATTGGCAATTTTGCTATGAACCAAAATGAAAAATCAGCCTTTTTCTGATCGTCTTCCTCTCTCGAGCAACTGGGGAGTGTCATCACATCTCTGTAATTATTGCAAGCTAATAACATTAACATTGCCAGGACATTATCTCAGCAACTTAATGTTTTAGCAACTGTCCACAGGCTACACATGATGCATTTGGAAGCCATACTTCGAGTACGCTAAACTTTGCTGGTCTGCTTATTTGTCAATTTAGTTTGGTCTCCTAGCTGGTTATTCTGTTTTCAACTGCAATCATCTGGGAAGAATTACTACTGAAACGTGCAGTTCACTCGGTTGGGCAATGCTTCCTATGTTATAAGTGCATAAGCAACATATAAATTAGTTCACTCAAAATTCGCGCTGCTTTTCAGTGTAGAACGTGCATGATGTATAAACAACATTTGCTTATAGACTAGAATCTAATAAGTAGCCTTGTTTCACCAAGTAGGGCTATGGGGTCAACCATTTGTTTGCCATCCAGTAAAATGTTCCGACAGAGAGGAAAGCATGCCTGAACACGAGCAACAATAGCGTAACTATGCTAGCCGTTTTTCTGTGTGAAGCTCGGGGCATCAACAATGTCCACAAGTTGGTCGCGTGGAGAGTTTTTGATCGATGAGATATGCTGAAATAAAATGTATCAATCAATTAGCTATATTTTGTAGGAAAGCATCAATTATTATTATCATTTTGTTTTTTTTTTTTTCGGAAAGTATCAATTAACATTGCTCTGACGATACCAAGGGACCAATCTTGACTAGGTGTGGCAACTGCAAAATGGAATAAACCAACCTACTTTGGACGATCCCCCCAAAATAAAAATTAAAGGGACAAACCGAATCCCTAGAAATAAAAATTTAGTTTGCCACAATAATTGTAGAAATATCGGTCCCTTGTTTATACTTAAGAGTGGTTTTTGAATTAATAGGCTGACGTCCCTCCAATTCCTTGTTTGGACCCTTTGTTGTTCTTGCATGTCAATTCTTCTCCCATTTGTAGTTTATATTTTTGGGGTTCTTTTCTTTTTTTTTTTTTTTCAGACGGGACAAAGTCTGCTATGAAAAAGAAATAAAGCTAAAAGAGCTTATAAATTGAGATAATTGGGAGATGTCAAATTAATTTAAAAGAGATATTATAAAAAGTATCATGCATATGGGTTGCATAAGCCTATTTTAAGTATTTTTGTAAGTGTTACATGAATTGATTATATTTTTGATTAAACAACTGTAAAAATACAGTAATTAGAATATAAATTTTGCATATTACAGTTTACTATATCTGATGTAACTTTATCACTTCTTTTTTTTTTTTTTTTTTTTTATGCAAAGATACTTAAGTGAACTATTTGGCTAATGTTCCTTTCAATTATTTAGCCTTGAGCATTAATTACCAACTGACTTTAATTTCGTCGTGTTGTTCGGCCCGGCAGAGCTCTATGGTCCATTATTCCTTGTCCTGTGTGATTAGTGCGTTGTTGTGCTTCGTTAAAGTCAACTGAAGCTTAGTTGGTGGTAGGTTTGCTTATCCAAACTTTGCCTGTTTGTAAGCCATAAATTCTCCTCATCTTCTGTGGCTTGGAAGAGTTCAAGACACCTTCAAAAGTCTCAAGCTACCAGTTGTTGAGCATTCAAACAGCTTAAAAGAAAAACCTGTTCAGTCTGTTGATCATGAATCCACCAATGAATTCAGATGAAAACGGACTGAAGTATGATAGAGAAAAAGAACTCAAGGCTTTTGACGAATCAAAAGCTGGAGTTAAGGGGCTCGTGGATGCAGGGATTGAGAAAATCCCCTCCATCTTTGTAACGCCAGATGAAATATTTCCTGAGAGATCACGTTCAGGTCCAGCAGCCTGTCTCCAAATCCCAGTTGTAGACCTCAAAGACGTGAACAGAAATGGCATTCGACGTAGGGAAATAATTGAAGAAATTAAAAGCGCTTCAGGGACATGGGGATTCTTTCAAATTGTGAATCATGGAATAGCTGATGACGTACTGAGTGAGATGATTGATGGAACTCGAAGGTTTCATGAACAGCCAAAGGAGGTTAAAGTGGAGTTTTATTCGCGTGACAACAACAGAAAAGTGAAGTTCAACAGCAACTTTGATCTTTATCAGGCTAAAGCTGCAAATTGGAGGGATACACTGATATGTGAAATGACACCGAATGCCCCTGATCCTCAGGAATTGCCAGCAGTTTGCAGGTAAAGTTCCTCTGGTTGTTATTAGAATTGCAAAAACTAGGGGCAGTTTGTAGGAGCGAGCTTGAGATGTATGGAGCCAAGATGCATACCTCGGGTTGGATTCCATACCAGCATCAAACCCGATTTACATGGTTAGCCCGACGTTTCATCTATTGATCGTTAAGCTGCCAGCAACTAAAATGAAAATTTGGCGTGGACTAAAATAAGCATATGTACAAACTCATGGCGTAAATCCATGTTCTTAGAGTTTAGTCAACAAAGTGACTATACATATTGACCTTATAGTAAGTTAATATAATTAGAAACTTTATTGATTGCGTGATCGGGAAGGAGTCTAAGGAAGGGTTGTATGCAGGGCAATCTTATTTTTGTTTCAGAGTAGTTGTTTCCGCCACTTGAAGCTGCGACCTTTATTTTCATAACAAAATGCAAAATAATTTGATTTGATTCTTATTGCAAGTGCAACGGATTAGCTGAACAAATTTCACTTAGGGGATACGTATTTGTTATTTTTATTAAGTTCACCGGCTTAAATAGGAATTTTTTCCTTCCCTTGATTAAATTTTCTGGTCTCTGACTGTATAAGTGCCTGTTGACATTTTCCAGGGAGATACTAAGAGAGTATTCAATGCAGGTTAAAAGTTTGGGTATTACACTTCTTGAGTTACTAACAGAGGGACTTGGGCTCAAGCCCAATCACTTGATTGACATGGATTGTGCTAAACGTCAACTCCTGACGTGCCATTACTTCCCTGCATGCCCCGAACCTAACAGAACTCTGGGCGTAACCCCACATTCAGATCCTGATTTCTTCACTATCGTTCTGCAAGATCAAGTTGGTGGCCTTCAAGTTTTTCACCAAAACATGTGGGTAGATATCCCTCCAGTGCCGGGTGCTCTGGTAATAAATCTCGGAGACCTATTGCAGGTAAACAGAAACAAAAAGTACAGCATAATTGATTTCTTCCATCCGTTTAGATGGCTCAATGAATCGATCCTCAATGATCATTGATATCTGTGGTTTGCAAAAAGTGAAATCTTTGATAGCATTAGGCCAATTTGGAAGTCCAAGCGTCCCCTCCAGGACAATGGGGCAGTCTAAGATAATTTTTAGACATCCTAACGCATGCTTAGGAAATGAACGGATATTCCATGTATTATTACGTGCCCCAACTCACAAATTGCAAGAGAAAATCTTCTTCTAGCGAAAAAATTAAGCAACATTTAACTTTTGCTACTTTATTGGAGCAGCTTACATCCAATGACAAGTTCAAGAGTGCTGAGCACAGAGTGCTGGCTAACAAGAAAGGCCCGAGAATATCAGTGGCGTGCTTCTTCACAACACATTTTAAGCCATCCAACATCCTTTATGGTCCAATAAAGGAGTTGCTATCAGATTCTAATCCCCCATTGTACAAGGAAACAACAGTGTTGGATTTTGTCACCTATTACAACTCCAAAGGACTTGATGGCATACCCGCACTCGCTCATTTCAGGCTTTAAAATAACTTGGGAGTTGGCGAAAATGTCAATCTGGTGGATCTTAAGGACCCTGTTGACATGTTTATAGTATTCTGCCCTACTTTTCTGATCTGATTAGCCAGAATACATATTTTATCTAAAAATAATAATTAATAAACATTTTCTCGATGTACAAATATTGATGCTCCGAGTGGGATCCTGGATCTTGGAATGGGTGGATGTAAGTTTGGCTGTCTCCTTCTGCGAGAAAACTATTTAAGAGAATATTTTGAAGAAAATTTATTTTGTTTTTTTTGTCCCCATTGAAGGACCAGATCGCATGTTCTGCCTTGGCATGTGGCATTAGACATTCATAAAGAACAGCATGCTAGTTTTCGTCTTTTAGCGGTCAAATGTTGCAGCATTGCTTGCTCAACGCCTAGCGCACAAGATCCGAAGTTGCCCGAACGTGGGAGCAATTTTTAATGAGCTTCGTGTAATCGAGAAAAGACACATTGTAGTTCCAATCCTTGGTTGCAATCGTGAATCGAAAGACTAAAACTGTACAATGTAAAATCAATTGCATGGTGTCAACTTACTCACGTCTATGCAACATTTTTTATTTTTATCACTTGGACATGTGAGCTCATCGAATCACCAAATTTGTATTTAGCTTCACTTGTAGAGTTTCTTGATATTCTGAAAATATGAGATCAAGTGATGCTGAATGATCTAAAAGTATACGGAGGAGAAGGGATGTATTAATTATGGACAAGAAGTCTCTTGCCGCATATCGTGGTACATGTGTGGCTCTTGCTTCATATTGGGATTACAAGAAAGAAACATCACACTGCAACCTCAAATACGGCCACAACAAAATCAGGTTGTTTGGTAACCGCCCTCGTCTAGTTATATCAAAATTAATACTGATGCTGTGACGGGGGATGAAAGAGCCGGTCTTGGTGTGATCTTCTGCAATAGTGCAGGGGAGCTATTGCTTTACCTTCTCAAAGGGACTCACCAGATTTTTTCCCCTTGACATTCTCGAGATTTTAGCGATCCGGGTATGGTTGCAACAGGGCTTCTGGGAGATCTATTGCACGTAGTTGTGTTCAATCTAATTGTCGAGTAGCGGTACGAGCTATCCAGTCTCACCACATGGTCTGCTCTTCGTTAGGACAGCTAGCAGAAAACGTCCAAGCCTTGTCATCGCTTTTTGAAAGCTTCACTATTCAGCATGTGAATAAAGATACTAATGGAGTGGCTCACACATGCACTGGCTAAAGTAGGTACTTGTTACATTTGGTCATTTTATTTTTTAGTATAATAAATTCATTATTTTTTGTTATATATTTTTTCAGTGCAATCACAATCTTTCCTTCATCAATTATATCTCATTTGAGCAGTCCACATGACGGCTAAGAACTCATGGTTGAGAAGACAAAGTCTTCTTGGTGTCTTCCGATTGCAGTGGGGAGGACTGCAACACCGTAAGCTTTCTTCACGCCCAAAAGTCTTTTCAGTTGTTTCTACCATCTTAATATTAGTAATATGTATGGTGTCCATCGCAGCATTGCCTTATTATGAGAAATTTAGCAAATGTGTATTGTGCACGCACAAAAAGTTTAGCTAAAGATTCCATTCCCTCAATATTCATTATAGTTTAATTCCCCTGTTTCTTCATTGATTACTAGGATTTTAATTTAGGGAGGTCATTTTCTATATTCTATATTCTGGTTTTTCTGGTGGGGTGGTTTGTGTCGTTATTGTGCTGTTTTGGTTTAGTGTCACAGAAGTTGCATCTTTTCCCAACAATTAACCCCAAGATTCTTTACAAGTCGGCACACTACAAATAAAAGAGATGTTGAACATGCAACAAAGCTCAGTTCTAAATGGATCAAGCTATGATAGAAACAAAGAATTTAAGGCATTTGATGAATCAAAAGCCGGAGTTAAAGGGCTTGTTGATTCCGGAGTTGTGAAAGTCCCTTCCATCTTTGTCATTCCATTTGATGAAGTCACTCTGGGCAAATCAGATTCTGATGCAACCTGCAGTCTCAAAATCCCAGTGATAGACCTGAAAGATTTGCACAAAGATGGTATTCTCCACAAAAAAATTGTTGAAGAAATTCGACAGGCTTCAGAGACTTGGGGGTTTTTCCAAGTCCTGAACCATGGAGTATCTAATGATGTTATGAGTGAAGTGATCGAGGGAGTTTGCAGATTCCACGAACAATCCAAGGAACTGAAAATAGCCTACTTTTCGCGTGACGATGCAAAGAAGGTGAGGTTCGTTAGCAACTATGATCTATATCAGGCAAAAGCAGCAAATTGGAGAGATACCATATATTTTCACATGGAACCAGATGCTCCGGCTCCTGAAGAAATTCCAGAGACCTGCAGGTAATTCTTAGTTCCCATCACTCGGTCATTTTAAGTCATGCGCATATTTTTTGGGAGACAGTATCAAGCAGAGCAAATCTAAGTTCTAATAGCACTACCACTGGATGGGGTACGGAAGCGTGAAGATGCCGGAGGTATTAGACCTCGAATTTGCCTAGCGTGATATAAACAGCATGTTTACGCTTTCGTAGCGCATCAATTTTCATTTTTTCTTACACCCACATGCGCAAATGTCCGTCCACACATTGCAGGGAGACAGTGGTCCGGTACTCAGCTCATGTTAAGGAGTTGGGACTTACCCTTTTTGAGTTACTATCAGAGGCCCTTGGACTCAAACCTAATCATTTGATGGACATCGACTGTGCTAAAGGGCACTTTCTTGCATGCCATTACTATCCAGCATGCCCTGAGCCCAACCGAACTATGGGAATCTCTGCACATACAGATCCCACTTTCATTACCATCCTCTTGCAAGATCACATTGGTGGCCTCCAAGTTCTTTATGATAACAAATGGGTTGATGTCCCTCCAATTCCTGGAGCTCTTGTTGTCAACCTTGGTGACATGCTCCAGGTAATCATAAACAATTGAATCTATCCACCAATCATCATTCAATCCGTATACTGTTTATGTTCTGCTCGGGGCTTATTATCTATGTTGTGTTTTGTTGGGGCAGCTTATATCAAATGAAAAATTCAGGAGTGCTAAGCATAGGGTGCTGGCTAACCATATTGGGCCAAGGATATCACTGGCTTGCTTCTTCTCAACGCGTTTTCATCCATCAGATAGACTTTATAGTCCGATAAAGGAGTTGCTGTCAGAAGAAGATCCTCCTTTGTACCGCGAAATTCTGATGAGAGACTATGTCGCTCATTACAACTCAAAGGGACTTGATGATGGCATTTCTCCGCTTGATCATTTCAGGTTGTGCTACAGGAAATAAGCCAAAGACCTTGGAACAGATACTGCTTTTGTTCTAAAGAACCAAAATGTGCATTTGACTCTTTCTTAGATTGCGTTGTGTGAGAACATTGAGTTTGTGCACTTGGATGCCCGTATGAAGAACCAAAATAAAAAATCAGTCGTTGTCTAATTGTCAGCTTGTTAACAGAGTTGCATCTTTGTGATCTTCTTAATAGAAGTTCCTTTCATGATTTGTTTTTCTAGCAATTGAACAAATCAATAAACAAAAAACCGAGCGGAGATCAATCCTACTACAGGACTGTGCTCAGTGAGTGCGCCAGAACATTGGCCAGCTCTACCTACCTACGGGGCAACCACAAATCGGCTAAACAAACCTAGTAATATTCTAATACTAATTATATATGCGGTGGACTTTCACGTCTGGAAAACTGTCTATCCAATGCTAACCCTTTGGTTTTGTTGCCTCCAAAAATGCACACCAATTTGCAGCCTGAGGATTACAGGACTAATTTTCGTTTTAGTCGTGCGGTTTCGGCCAGCAGAGACAATTAACACACGGGACCGATTCAACAGGCATCGATTGGGGCATTTCTATCCCTTCAACAGAGGTTTACTGTTACGCTAAGGCTCGTCCTTTCCTCCAATTTTTAGCATCGTAGTGGTGCAAAGAGAGAAACATCTTCAACATGAATCTACAAATGAACTCGGCTAAAAATATATCGAACCATGACGGAGAAAAAGAACTCAAGGTCTCTGACGAAACAAGAGAAGGATTTTCTAATCACTTTAAGACACTCCAAAAACATAAGAGTAACTTGGTAAATTTACTTTTAGTTAATCGGTTAAACTGTTTAAGCCCCTCAGACAAGCCTGCTTGCTAAATATTTTGGTTCTTCAGACGGGCATCCAAGGTTTGATGTGATTTGAAGGTCAAAGCAACCCCAAATATTTCTACTCGTCAGTCTCCTTTTATGTTAGATTCTTGACAGAGTCTCTAATAAATCAGGCATTTTACTTACTTAGCTTTTTGTATATTAATTTTTTTGTTATAATATTAAATTTTGATTTATCTTTTTCTTTGTGGCTGTCACTCAATGATTTTGTCTTTCATATGTTCAGTCTCGCCTATTCAGCCTAATATTATTGGCTTTAATAGGTGAGTTTAACATTTTCAGTTTAATTTTATTGTATCATATGCTAATCAAGTTTAATATATGTTAAAAAATATAAAATTTTATATTGTTAAAGAATAAACATATATGAGTTTTTTTTTATCTACAAACTTGAATATTTAGGTAGTTTGAAGATTGCAAAAAATTATTTGCGGATGAACTGCCCCAAATCTAAATCAAGTTAAGCTCCTTCAGCCATTTATTATATTATATTGTGTACTGTCCAAATTTTGTTTCTACCTTCTAATAACAGAGAAACTATGCTCTCCGTTGGGTGATGTGATATGTATCAAACAATTAACTCTAATCTTTAGGAAAATATCAATTAATTACATATATATATATATATATATATATATATATATATATGGAAAGTATCAATTAACGTTGCTCTGAAAATACTAAGAGATCAATGGCCATTATTCAGAAACATTGTCTAGGTGTGGCAACTGCAAAATGGAATAAATCAACCAAATGTGGACGATCCCCCAATATAAAAATTAAAGGGACAAACGGAATCCCTAGAAATAAAAAATTAGTTTGCCACAATAATTGTAGCAAAATTCGGTCCCTTGTTTATACTTAAGAGTGGTTTTTGAATCAGTGGGCTGACGTCCCTCCAATTCCTTGTTTGGACCCTTTGTTGTTCTTACATCTCAATTCTTGTCCCATTTGTAGTTTATATCTTTTGGGGTTTTTTTTTTTTCTTCTTTTCACATGGGACAAAGTCTGCTATGAAAAAGAGATAAAGCTAAAGAACTTATAAATTGAGATATGTCAGATTAATTTAAAAGAGATATTATAAAAAGTATCATGCAGATGTGCTGCATAAGCCTATTTTAAGTATTTTTGTAAGTGTTACGTGAATTGATTATATTTTTGATTAAACAACTGTACAAATACAATAATTAGAATATAAATTTTGCATATTCTAGTTTTACTATTCAAGTATTTAGCCTTGAGCATTAATTACAAACCGACTTTATTTTCGTCGTGTTGTTCGGCCCGGCAGAGCTCCGTGGTCCATTATTCCTTGATCTGTATGATCAGTACGTTGTGGTGCTTCTTTAAAGTCAACTGAAGCTTAGCTGGTGGTAGGTTTGCTTATCCAAACTTTGCCTGTTTGTAAGCCATAAATTCTCCTCGTCTTCTGTGGCTTGGAAGAGTTCAAGACAACTTCAAAAGTCTCAAGCTACCAGTTGTTGAGCATTCAAACAGCTTAAAAGAAAAACCTGTTCAGTCTGTTGAACATGAATCCGCCAATGAATTCAGCTCAAAACGGACTGAACTATGATAGAGAAAAAGAACTCAAGGCTTTTGACGAATCAAAAGCTGGAGTTAAGGGGCTTGTGGATGCAGGGATTGAGAAAATCCCCTCCATCTTTGAAACGCCAGATGAAATATTTCCTGAGAGATCACGTTCAAGTCCGGCAGCCTGTCTCCAAATCCCAGTTGTTGACCTCAAAGACTTGAACAAAAATGGCATTCGACGGAAGGAAATAATTGAAGAAATTAAAAGGGCTTCAGAGACATGGGGATTCTTTCAAATTGTGAATCATGGAATAGCCGATGATGTACTGAGTGAGATGATTGATGGAACTCGAAGGTTTCATGAACAGCCAAAGGAGGTTAAAGTGGAGTTTTATTCGCGTGACAACAACAGGAAAGTGAAGTTCAACAGCAACTTTGATCTTTATCAGGCTAAAGCTGCAAATTGGAGGGATACACTGATGTGTGAAATGGCACCGAATGCCCCTGATTCTCAGGAATTGCCAGCAGTTTGCAGGTAAAGTTCCTTTGGTTGTTATTAGGATTGCAAAAACTAAGGGCAGTTTGTAGGAGCGAGCTTGAGATGTATGGAGCCAAGGTGTATACCTCGGGTTGGATTCCATACCAGCATCAAACCCGATTTACATGGTTAGCCCGACGTTTCATCTATTGATCGTTAAGCTGCCAGCAACTAAAATGAAAATTTGGCGTGGACTAAAATCAGCATATGTACAAACTCATGGCGTAAATCCATGTTCTTAGAGTTTAGTCAACAAAATGACTATACATATTGACCTTATAGTAAGTTAATATAATTAGAAACTTTATTGATTGCGTGATCGGGAAGGAGTCTAAGGAAGGGTTGTATGCAGGGCAATCTTATTTTTGTTTCAGAGTAGTTGTTTCCGCAACTTGAAGCTGCGACCTTTATTTTCATAACAAAATGCAAAATAATTTGATTTGATTCTTATTGCAAGTGCAACGGATTAGTTGAACAAATTTCACTTAGGGGGATACGTATTTGTTATTTTTATTAAGTTCACCTGCTTAAATAGGAATTTTTTCTTTCCCTTGATTAAATTTTCTGGTCTCTGACTGTATAAGTGCCTGTTGACATTTTCCAGGGAGATACTAAGAGAGTATACAATGCAGGTCAAAAGTTTGGGTATTACACTTCTTGAGTTACTAACAGAGGGACTTGGGCTCAAGCCCAATCACTTGATTGACATGGATTGTGCTAAAGGTCAACACCTGACGTGCCATTACTTCCCTGCATGCCCCGAGCCTAACAGAACTCTGGGCGTAACCCCACATTCAGATCCTGATTTCTTCACTATCGTTCTGCAAGATCAAGTTGGTGGCCTTCAAGTTTTTCACCAAAACATGTGGGTAGATATCCCTCCACTGCCAGGTGCTCTGGTAATAAATCTCGGAGACCTACTGCAGGTAAACAGAAACAAAAAGTACAGCATAATTGATTTCTTCCATCTGTTTAGATTGCTTAATGAATCGATCTTCAATGATCATTGATATCTGTGGTTTGCAAAAAGTGAAATCTTTGATAGCATTAAGCCAATTTGGAAGTCCAAGCGTCCCCTCCAGGACAATGGTGCAGTCTAAGATAATTTTTTGACATCCTAACGCATGCTTAGGAAATGAACGGATATTCCATGTATTATTACCTGCCCCAACTCACAAATTGCAAGAGAAAATCTTCTTCTAGCGAAAAAATTAAGCAACATTTAACTTTTGCTACTTTATTGGAGCAGCTTATATCCAATGACAAGTTCAAGAGTGCTGAGCACAGAGTGCTGGCTAACAAGAAAGGCCCGAGAATATCAGTGGCATGCTTCTTCACAACACATTTTGAGCCATCCAACATCCTTTATGGTCCAATGAAGGAGTTGTTATCAGATTCCAATCCCCCGTTGTACAAGGAAACAACAGTGTTGGATTTTGCCACCTATTACACCTCCAGAGGGCTTGATGGCACACCTGCACTGGCTCACTTCAGGCTTTGAAATAACTTGGGAGGTGGCGAAAATGTCAATCTGGTGGATCTTAAGGACCCTGTCGACAAGTTTATAGTATCTTGCCCGACTTTTCTGATCTGATTTGCCAGAATACATATTTTATCTAAAAAAAATAATCAATAAACATTTTCTCGATGTACAAATATTGATGCTCCAAGTGGGATACTGGATCTTGGAATGGGTGGATGTAAGTTCAGCTATCTCCTTCTGTGAGAAAACTATTTAATAAAATATTTCCAAGAAAATTTCTTTTGTTTTTTTCTCCCCCGACGAAGGACCAGATCGCCCGTTCTGGCTTTGCACGTGGCATTAGTCATTCATAAACAATACATTTTGATATAAACTTTTTGAATATATTGAAATTTGAAAAATAATTGTCCCTTGGACAGAGGTTAGCATCTTTGGTAGGTGACAATGAAGTTTACCGTTGCGCTAAGACTCGTCCTTTCTTTCAATTTTTAGCATTGTAGTGGTGCAGAGAGAGAAACAGCTTCAACATGAATCTGCAAATTAACTCAGCTGAAAATATATCTATGACATAAAAAAAGAACTTATGGTCTCTGACGAAACAAAAGAAGACACCAGAAACATGAGAGTAACTTAGTAAATTTACTTTTAGTTAATCACTTAAACTGTTTAAGCCACTCAAACAAGGATGTTTGTACTCTATTTTTTAAAAATCAAATTAATTCACACATATTTTAAATAGTCATTCAAATGAGATCTTTTCAAGTAATTTATTACTTAAATAGTATAAATTACCTATAAAAATTTAAAATTTAAATTATAATATTATTTATTTATATAATTATTTAAATTAAATTTTTTATTCAAATATAATTTATTCTTAAATTTTGAGTAATTTTTTATTAAAATTATAAAAATTATATAAAAATTTTAAAATTTAAATAATATTAAAATCTATTTAACTAATTGCTTAAGTATAAAGTTTTTTAATTTAAATTTGATACATTTTTACTTTTTCTTCAATTTTAAATAATTTGATATTTAAATTATATAAATTATATAAAAAAATATAAAATTTAAATAATAATACAATTTATTTAAATAATTATTTTAATTTAATATTTTTTAATTTAAATAAAATTTTTTATTAATTTTTAAAATTTAATTAATTTATTACTTAAATTAAAAAATTTACATAAAAGACCTTAAATTTAAATAATATTATAACTTAATTAAATAATTATTTGACAAAAAGTCATTTAAGTAATTATTTAAATTAAATATTTTAATTCAAATTTGATCTATTTGATTTTAAATAATTTTATTTTTTAAATATTAAGTAACTTAAAAAAAAATTACTTTATTCTCCTACAATGAGTCAAATTAGATTTTCCCTCAAAAAATAGTAATTCTATAAAATAAGTTATAAATAAGAAATTTAACATTTTTATATATACACGTACATATATATTCTATAATTATATATGTAGTCAAAGAAAGAGATTGTTGAAATATTATAATATGATAATGTTTTATATTTTATGAGTCTATATTTTAATATATTCTTTATATTTAATTGATTAAATTACTTATTAGATAAAAAATATTTTTTTAAAAATTATTATTATTTTGATTTACTTTTATTATAAAAAAATTTTTAAATTTCAAATTTAAATTAAACTAATAATAGTATAAGAATTTTTTTTTATTATATATATAAAGATATTAAATAAAATATTGAGTGATTTAAAAAAAAAATAGAAATAATTGTAAAGATTCAAAGTTGACAAAAATTTAAGATCAATTAACTTATAACATCTACTAGTTAGTTAGCAAACAAAAGAAAAATGAGAAAAATAATAAAAAAAATTTGGGTTTGTCAAGTGGATATATGTTTACAATCTACTAACACAAAAGAAATTGCAAAGAGAAAAGATAAAACAAATTTGGGTTGGTCGTTCAAGTTGAAAAGAGTAAAGTTATAGAAATTTTTAACAACTGTTATCAACTAATAAAACTAAATAAATTAAAAGCATATAAGTTTAAGAAAATTACAAAAATTTTAAGTAAGTCAATCAATACAAATACTGTTACCTCATAGAAAAAAATTTTTTATTTTAAAAATTAATTTTTTTTTGAAAAGAAATTATTTTCAATGACTAATTTGTTGTATTTGTTTATAAAAAGATTATAGAACTCTTTTTTTTTTTTTTTTTTGCAAACATGGTGAATGAGAAAACATGGAAAAAATGTGAAAAAATATCTAAAAAATTTGTATTTTGCTCATAAAAAATCAAAAGAAAGAAAAAACAAGAGTTTTAAAGTAAAAAATTAAGATTGTAAAAAAATAATAGTATTCTAATTGAAATTATAAAAAGGTAAGAGTGTTATAGAGAAAAGTATTAAGAGTTTAATTTCTAAATTGTGAAGAATTATAAATTTTTATTAAAATTTTATGAAAATTTTACTATAATTAAAATGAAATTAATTTAAAAAATTAATGATATTGAATTTTCAAAATACAGACTTTAAAAAATAATTATAAATTTTTAATTTAAGTTAAAATACTATAAATTATATTTTTTTTAATTTTTTTTACTTTCAATTATTTATAATATTTATTTTGTTATCTTTATTATTGATTTATGATATTAAAATAGAGTATGAGTCCATTGAATCAAACAAATTTGGTTCATCCCCTTTTGAGTTGTCATAAGACCAATATTATAGATACAGAAGATAGACAAATGAACGCTACTTGATGGAAAGCTTTAAAAAAACCAAAGGAATTGAGTGAGATATCACCGCGTGATGATTACAATATTGAGTCAACAAGTGCTTTAGTGGTCCAATTGCAACTTACATATCACCACGTGATGATTTTGTTCCTGTTGCTTTTGACTAGGCTGCAAAGAAATGTTTGAAGGGTTAGTCAAACATGGTTCTGAATAAGCGGGTCAGTCAAACATGGTTTTGACTACGCTTAGTTCTTGATCTCAAACGAATATGATGACTTCTGGTTCGTTAACATTGTACACCACTTAACCTTACTTCTGGACCCATAGGCATTGGCCATAATTTGAATATTCAGGGATATTTTCTTTTTTTTTTTTTCTCTCTCTCAATTTTTTTTTATTAATTGGTTTTAGACCAATGTTAGTGTTTTTTTTTTCAAATAAAAAAAAAAAAGGAAAAACTAACTCGGTTATCATCATTTAAAAAACATTTTGAAATGCAGAGGTGGGCTGTATCAAGTGTCCAAATTTGAAAGAAAAATACTAAACCATTTTAGATTAGGTTAAATTTGCCAAACCGAATGCAAATGATAGAGCACCCCAAGCACAGGGGGTTTTTGAGAACTATTGAATGGGTAAGACACTATAAATTTGATGATGCATATAGCTTATATGCGTCACAAATGTCAAGTCACATAATTATAAGTTGCAAATTTTGCATCATAGCACATACTTTTGTTGTTGTAGTGTACACGTAAACTAAATAAATCAAGAACAATTCTCAAACATCAAACTTCTGAGAGTAAACTAATAATATGAGGTAAGCAATGACTTAACCTATTGCGGATCGTTGACTTTGACAGTGGAGGGTTTACAATATATGTCTAAGGTTTCTCTCTTATTGACTTGTTAATGGAGTCACGAGCTGATGAAGTCATCCAAAATTTGCAAAACGATGGGAGGACTGAGTGGGTGGGGGGTTTAGGTGTTGACACTCCGAATATCGAGTCAATAGGGCCAACGGAGTAGTTAAAAGAGAGAGAGAGAGAATTGATTTAGCACGGATCCTGAGAAACTTGTGCTAGGTCGGGAAGAATTTCACGGTAGTAAAATTTTAATGAACATGTGATAGTCCCGCGGGCATGTGTCGGGGTGATCTTGAATTTTTCAGACAGCATTCGACCCCGTGAGACTTGAGTGCTAAACCTTATTTGGTATTCGTGCTAATGGACTTGGAAAAGCTGGATCAGGAGAGGTTGTTCTGGGTGACTTAAAGCTGATGGACTCGGAGGTTGACCAATGCATGGTGACATCAGTCTCTTGACACGGAACTTTAAGTCCCTGTTAGGAAAGTTTGAGGTAAGCAATGACATCGACACAGTTTATTGTTGGAGAAAAATACAATTTGCAGGGGTACATAAATTAGTGGAGAAGACAAGGCGAATTTCACGTTGATAAAATGTCTTATTGTCTTATCAATCATCGGTGACAGTACGGAGGATTGGTTAATTGCTCAAAACAAAAGAGGATTGGTTAGGTCCTAACAAAAACTTTTGACCAAGGGTTTGATGTGATTTGAAGGTCAAAGGAACCTCAAATATTTCTCAAAGTTCTATGGGTTAGTCTCCTTTTTTATGTTTGATCCTTGACTGAGTCTCTAGTAAACCAAGCATTTTATAAGTTCTTAGTAGAAATCTTGAGTGAAATAAAAAGTAGGGGACAATGGATAGATACCAAACTTGTTTCCCACGCCGAAAGGGGGTGGTGGGAAGTGGGGTGTTCACAAAATGACTTGGCTTTTTGCATATTAACTTATTTGATATAATATTAGAATTTGATTCATCTAATCAAGTTTAATATATACTAAAAAGACTTGTTGAAGAATATAAAATTTTATATTTATTAAAAAATAAAAATATAGCACGATGAGGTTTTTTAATTGGAGACTCAAAAAATTGTTTGAGGATGACATGTGCTGCCCACAACATGTAAAATCTAATTCAAGTTAAGCTCCTTCGGCCATTTATTATATTGTGTAGTGTCCAAAAACATTGCAAGACGAGTGTGCATTTCTGTGTTGACTTCAGTTCAAAGGGAAATAAGCCAGGGTTGGATTCATTGACCTTTTGGCCAACGCCCACCTATTTGAACATTGCCACCAGAAAAAAAAAAAAAAAGTCCTATCCAATTGGTCACATGAAAACCAACATGCGGAATTTATAGAAACAGAAACCCGGAATGAATGTGAGCAGAGAGGCTCCAAAGCCATAAAAAGCTCTCCTTTTCAACAAGGTTTGTACATAGACAAAGGTTCATGCACATTCCTGGAGGGTCAAAATAGGTGTGGGACACACACAGAATTAAAATATAGTGTACCTTTTCCATTGGGTCGATTTTATTATATAAAACTAGATACCGCTCCCATGTTTTTTAAATTTCCTTTAATTAACAAGAATAAATCAAGACATACTGAGAAACACCATTCTTCACGAACCCCCTGCAATTTTAATTGAAATCAGATTTCTCCCGTACAAGTTTTTGTCCTACCAATCGCTTGTAGTTAGCAGTTCCTTATTTGATCCCATAATTTAATTAACAATTCGTCTAATATGAATTGGGTTGATTTTTCATTCTTTGGCCAACAACCAAAGAAACCAACTACTCCTTTATAATTAACAAATACAAAAGTGTGTCACTAATTATAAGATTTAATAGTCCAATTATATAAACTCTTAATCTAAGTCTAATGTTTAATTTCTCATCCTTAAAAAGGCAAAAGACAAATACGAGAGTGCAAGCAGCTGTTACTCACCAAGTATGTATGACCCCACAAAGCAATAACCTACGTATAACCCCACAAAGCAATAACCCTGTCCTCACAAGTTTGCCCCGCGTGAAATCTGTACAGCCACTTGCAAGTGGCACCACGGCCATCATCATCCCTCAGGTGAGCCAATAACCTGACTCTTTAGTACACATTGAGGGGCCCAAAATAGTAGGAGTCATTCAAAATTGGTCCAAGAAAGGATAATCACTAATAAAACTAATCCTAGCCTATTCTAAGTATCAAATTTCACAAATAAACAAATATTTTTCTGACTAGTGAGCTCATCAAATGTTGAATGCAAGTAAGAGAGTATTGCGGATGAGATTCTTATTGTATAAAATTTTATGCATGTAACTTTACCCTTATATATAATAAAGAAGATATTTTTATTACGATATTACAATTAAAATAATAAATTTTATTATTTTTAAATTTATTTATAAAAATTTATTTGTGTATAAAATATATTTTGAGAAATAATATTAGGAGGTAAAAGTTTATAATAGAAGAAATTAAAATATTATATAAAAAATAAAATTATATGAAAAATAAAAAATATTAAAAAATTTTATTTATTGTTATTTTTAAAATAAAATTTATTCTTATAATTATATAAAATAAGATAATAAAAATAAAATAAAATATATTTGATTATAAATTATACTATTAAAATTAACTCGAGGAAGTGTTTGGATTTACAAAATTATTCTACTGAGACATAACACCTTTTTACATCTTATGCGACGGTATGCTTGACATAGTCAAAATTATCAATCTATTTCGCGTGTGACATTTGCTTATTTAAAAGAAAAGAGCTCAGTTGAGGTCCAAGTACTGCTATCATAAATCTGTCAAAGATTCTCTGGAGTACTTTAAAACAAACAAAAACCTACAACGTGGGGTTCAAAACTTCAAATGCCACCAAACATGAGGCCACACATGGATTTAGAATGTAAATACGCCAGGGTCTGATGGAAACCTAGCCACTCGTGCACATGTGGTCGAGAAAAGCGACAGCTACTTATTACATTTTTCGACCGAAAGGATGGATATGCGAAACTTTATAGCATTGGAGGATAGATACGCGAAATTCTTGCTTTCGATAAAGGGATCAAACGATCAATTATTGGTCAATACACAATCGGAGACCAGGCTCGATCCCTTTTATGAATGACATTCATCTGTAGGCGAACGTGCTAGTCCAAAAACTGTACAACATTGTGGTATTGAAGCCGTGAGTTTGCTAGTGTATTTTCTAAAGGAGGACAGAGCAAAGAGAGAGAGAGAGGCAAAGTTTCACATTAAAAAAAAAAAAAAAAAAAAAACAAGGCCGCCATTGTCTCATAGTATGAGTCCCTTTGACGCACGTGCTATTAAGTCTTTGAGTGGGTCCCCTTAACGACCAACAATTTAGAAAGGTCCCATGCCTCCTCCTGGGCCCTACCAATGACCCCATGTCCATCTAACATCTGTCTCTTCGCAAGTTGGAATGCTCGCCTGCCTATATAGACACCTCAGCTCCTCATATGACCAAAGACCAACTCACTAGCTTCTAATAGCGAGAAGAAGAACAAAATTCTCATTCAAAGATTGAACAATACAGCAACCACACAAAAGCAGAAAAAGCATAAAACAATGGATTCCTCATCCTTCCAATATCACACCAACTCCCAATTCTCTCCTGAATCTTCTTCTTCCTTCAACTCCATTGAATTCTTCCCATCTTACAATAACATGCACAACTTTTGCAACCAACCCCTTCCCTTCAATGAAAATGACTCCCAAGAAATGCTTCTCTTGGGAATTCTCAATCAAGCCCCACCCGCCATGAACTCAAACTACGACCAAGAGGTGACTTCATCGAGAGAGGGTTATGCTTATGCAGAAGAGCAACCAACTCAGGAAATTGCTTACAGAGGGGTAAGAAGGAGGCCATGGGGAAAATACGCGGCAGAGATAAGGGACTCGACGAGGAATGGAGCGAGGGTTTGGCTAGGAACGTTTGAAACCGCGGAGGCCGCCGCGTTGGCTTACGATCAAGCGGCATTTGCAATGAGAGGCACAATGGCTACGCTAAATTTTCCTGTGGAGAAGGTTTATGAGTCGCTTCAAGAAATGGGGTACTGTTTCCAGGAGGGTTACTCTCCTGTTTTGGCAATGAAAAAGAGGCATTCAACGAAGAGAAAGGAAGAGAGCAGAAAAAAGAAGGAGCAAGATACTATAACAAAGAAAAATGCGGTGGTGCTAGAGGACTTGGGGTCCGAGTACTTGGAGGAGCTTCTGGCAATCTCCGAGAGAAATTAGTAACAAATATATTCATCAGCCATCAATACCCGAAGCATCAGTTTTGCATCCCACATTCTGTTTATCACTTTCATTTTTAACGTCATGTGGCTGTCAAATTGTAACTAGTCAGTTGATCACTCCAACTGTACATTTAATTTTCTTAATAATTTCATCAGGAAGTAGTGATCCTTGGTCACTCTCGCTGCTGAGTGCTTTCAATTTGAGGACTTCGTTCCATGGATCCAGGTTTTGTTGATTGCACGTTTATGGTCTCATTATATTGGTTGTTATCATACACATTGGATAATTATAAATATGCTATTGCTAATTTAATTGTGTGGGCCTTGATCAAACCTTTGTTAGTCGAGGAAGACTGGACAATTCTCCTTTCACTAAGCTTTCTCTTTTTCAAAAAGCACTTATCATTTGAGCATATGGCACTCTAACACAATTGCGATTTGTGACATTTATAGATAGCTATTGGTCCACAACTACAAAAGTTCAAACATACGTGCTCTCATTTTTCAATTTTTATCTTAGACTCAGTGGTGATTAAACGTGGGACTGCAAGACAGGACTTGAATGTAGGGTCTTATACATATTATTGATATTAATACTTACGGATTTATGTGTGTAGTTCAATTTGGTGTCCAAAGAAATAGGCTGCTCCCCTGAAACAGGGGAAGAACGTCAACTGTGATACTCGCAAACGCCTTGTCCGCGAGCAGAGTCCGCGATTAAATTGGGAATTTTAAGGATTAGTGGCTAGAGTTTAAAGTAATAATAGAGGCACAAAGCACTAGTGTAAAACTTACACGTGCCTTGCCCCTCCCCAAAATGTGGGCTTCATCTGGTTTATTAAGAAATTGAATTCTAAAACAATGTAAAATAAACACAAAATATATATTTACTTATCAAAATTATTAGTTATTATTAAAGAACTATTAATTAAAATTGATGATTACAATGAGTTAGTATTTATTTTGCATATCTTCTTAATCTTCTTTTGTAAAAAATTTATTATATTTTTGTTTTAAATTATTTAATGAACCGATTTTCATATATTCCCGAAATCTTATTTAATGGACTCGAAATTGAGGTTTGAACTAAAGGGTGTCCCTCGGCAGCTATATGGTCTTGTAGTGCAGGTTCTTCTTTTGACCTGGAGTGCCATTATGGATTGAGCTTTTCTGCTCCAAATTAATATGTTAGACATTCCAGCCGTAGCCATGCCATTTCCAACAAAAGTGCACAATCTTTCGTGGCTAGGCCAAGTTTTGCTAATTTGACCAATATGCGTGTCAATATATATATATATATATATATATATATATTTTTTTTTTTTTTTATTTTTTTTTTTCTGTACAATTCATTTTCCATAAACCTCGAAGAAATAGTGCTTAGTCGAGAAAAATTATTGAATGATAGACGTATAACACGATAGCATAGAAAACCAAAAACTCACGAGGCCCATGGAAAAGGACCCCTTTCATGAGATGGGCACTTCACAATCCAACCCATCTACCGTATACTCTTTTGTCGTCTCTTTTTCAAATTGGCGTCCATACCCTCAGTCACCAACCCGTCCTGTTACCACTCGCGCTTTTGTTTTTATTGATTTCAAAAATAAGAAAAAAAAATATAAATGATATCTTATAATTTTACAAAGAAAGATTGTGTTAGAGTAAATTTTGATGTATATAGCAAAAGTCACCTACTCTTAAATGGGTCAGATGTACATTTAACCTCACAATAAGACCATGGGCGACGGATCGGGATGCCCCTCCGTAGAGCCCATTTTCTGTTCGTGCAAGCATCCAAAGGATCATAAACTTGACAAGGATGTCGGCCCTCTAAGCTGATCAGGTTTGGATCCAAGTTGATTAGTGGCACCGTGGAAAAGCAATTTCCGATGTAATGAAATTTGGAAAGGATGGAACTTAAAAATTGTAATTACTTCATCGATGAGAATTTTTGCTGGCACCTCTTCCCCACCTATAATTGTCTTGCAAAGTCAATAAATGTGACTTTAAGTTAATTCTCGATTGAGGGAAAGCAAAAGCCAATATATTTATCATCATAAAATAAAACAATTGAAAAAAAAAAGGGAATTTGAAATTTCCAAAGATTCCTAACCACCTAACCATGCCCCAAGTTTTCCTTCAGATTCAGGAGAAAGATTGCCGAAGTTACTTGGATAGCTTGGAGTCTAATTCTGAAACTTAGTAGTCAAGAAAAGTGGCTCGAGATGTCCATACTACACGGTCCAATCTCCAGAGATATGTGTAAAATATTCAAACCCGCATTTTGAAGCTCTATATTCCAACTTTCACGTCAAATAGTGCATGGTGTGTACACTAGGCACATTTAGCCGACATAAAAATTGGTGTGAACACCATCAATGAGGCGCGTCACAATTGATTGATGACTGTAGACCGAAAGAGTCAGTTGACTCTCTGGTTCTCTGAGTCAGCATTAAGACCCGTTTATTATATTTCTGGTAAAAAATCTTGTTACGTACGTTCATGCTTTACCCCGTATATGAGTGAAGAGACCTACTCTTGCCACGGGCCTCATACACTTCTAATTTCTTCAATAAGAACTCAAAAAAGCTATGGTAGCTCGTTCCTTTATGCTAGCAATCATGTTGATATTTCGAGTTCTATGGTTCCCGTGCCACGGGAGGGACATTGGCATGCACTCCTACTAAACGGGGCAAGCAAAAATTGAAATACAGGATGTTAAAGTTTACGTTTATAAGAGAGGAATTCTCCTGAATCAGATAACCGCACCAGTAAGCAATTACAGGTATAACCAAGGGGTGCCTCCAGGGCCTGCTCCCATGTTTTAATTGCTGCGTAGATCTTGAGAATAATCTATATTTGTTCACTCCTACCCCAACCCCCCAACTCCCATATCCTTTCTTCTTCTTTTATATTTTTACTTTTTGTTTTTCCCAAAGAACTTTTCTTGATTGAAGAGAGCAAAGCAGTTAGAACTCTTTTTTCCCCAGAAAAATCACTTGATTCATGACAACATGAGCGCTTGGCTGCGATCTATTTTGTAGTTAAACAACAAAAGTAGCCTTGGAAATCAAAAGCATTCTATATTAAGGTAAAGCTATCTTGAGAGACGTCGTCTAGCTTCACTGTGGACACGGTGGTGGTGGGGGTCTGTGAATTACTACTCCTGGTCAGAGTAGTGAATACACTGAGTTGATGGCTGGATCTTTTCTAGGGCCCTCTATTTTCGATCGATTATTGCTTTAGAAATATTGACTAATGAGAACATTGTAATTACCGACGTGAGGGTGGTGGTATTTGATACAGTACTGCTGGTGGTGGTGATGGTGGCGGTGGCGGTGATGGTGGTGGTGGCGGCCGAGGAGGAGGACTCTTGAAATGAGTAGGAGTGTTGAGCAAAGGAGGTGGTGGAGGAGATGGTCGGACCCTTCTACTTGCCAAGGAGGAGGAAAAACCATTTGAAAATCCTGCCTCGGAGGAAGAACCAGAAGGAGCTTGCCATCCCGCAACCTTCCCTCTATAACCAATAATATTACATGATAACAGCAACCCTTGAATCAAGAAAAGAGTGAGCAACCATGAAATAGAACCACCCATTGTTTTTGCCTCTTCTAGCTACTGCAAACCTGATCAAACAATGTGCCATTTTTATACTTGAGGCTGCCGTACGAGACAATTGCAATAATGGTGAACAACTTGGTTAAGAAAGAAGAATTCGTCAAACCCATTAAAAAAATACCTTAAAAAAGAAAAATGAAAGAAGGTTTGACACGTTCTTAGACGCGGACTTCATTTTCTACTTGTGATTCACTGTTGGGGGTTTGGTATACAGCTGTATTCACTTTGACATTGACAGAGGACTTTTGCAGCCTAAGTGGGGCTCTTGCAAGCAATTTTATAATAAAATATTCTCTTGATATACCTTTGTGAGATAAATGAAGCTGCAGACTCCGCCTTGAGCGGTGCCCTTCTGTCCATTCTTTTTTAGGTTTTAGCCTTGCAGCATCGTACTTCCTCACAATCTAAAGATTTTGATTGTTCATAGAGTCTTAAAAACAACTCTTGCCAATTATTAGTGGACGTTCATGGTTGGGACTAAAGTGGTATCTCTAACCATCTTTGAGTCCCAACTTTCATTTTTAATCAACGAAAATATCTTGGATGCAGATCTAAAAGTTGAATCACATCAATTCTTTTATGTGTGTTCTTTGAGTGTCTACTTGAATAATTATGTTTATCATAATTATTCTATCTAAATAATCAGTTTAGATTCGAGAATTTAGCAGAGACATCACGTCCTTTTCCATGTGTTTTGTGCCGCTTAAGTATTGCTAGATAGTATTCAATTTTGCTTTCCCAAATCAGCACCGCAACATGTCATCTAATGATGACCACATCTCCTGATTGTTGTCATTCCAGCATGCTCAAATACGTACAAAATGTTAGTTTTAATTTCAATATTAAAAAAAAAAAAAAAAAAGAGGAATGATGTGTTCAGTGTGAGAAGCCAATCTCGAGAGTATATGTTTCTCAATTACTGATTAATTTATTGACTAACGTTCATAATTATAGTACAATAGTGGATGTTCAGGTGTTTTGTCTTCAATCTCATCACAAAAATGAATTTGGTATGCGAGAACATTACCTAACTATAATACCAAATCTTTATATTACCAATCATCAATCCATTTGGTCTTCCATTTGTCGTCGGTGACAACGGCAGATAATTCCTAGAAACTCCATTGATCCCAAAACCCAGATTGGTCAACAGTTCCGTGAACATAAGCTTTTCGAAACTTTCATTTTATAATAAATTGGCAGTGGTGAATGGTGATGTCAATTGCAGTGACGGTAGCAGCAGCAGCAGCAGCGATTGAGGGGGAGGTCTTCAACACTGATGGTGATGTTGATCATCCATCGACCCTTCCATCTCCAGGTTTGACTTAATCACATGGTAGCAGCCCTTGAGCCCTTAATTGAATAGGACCCGTTGATTCTGTTGGAGTTTAATACGTGATTAATCTATCATTTTCTGCAAGCGAGAAAGCATCTAATATTTAATCTATATTTTCTAGGGCGATTATCCTTTTCTTCTTTCGCATTACACATTGCCTCAAGTTGCTGAGCTTCACGAGAGCAAATGTGATTCACGGTATAGGGAAAGTTGGTTGGACAGAAGAAAAGGATCCATTCATGGACGCATGAGGAAAAATAATCGAACAACATTGAATTAAAATATTAAACAGCAGCATTTGCTCAAAAAAAACAAAAAAAGTTAAATAAAATAAAAACAGCGTTGAACTGATCTTTGACTTGATATGTGAATTCCAAAATTAAATTTTGTCTCGGCAATATATACATATAAAATTCAACTTCAATTTAATTTGAACTTCTTGGCCATATGGTTCTATTAAACTGTTGCTTGTAATGTTGGGTTTGATGCCTCTCAAGTACAACAAGAGAAAAATAAAAATGTCCAGCCTCACATGTACCAAAAACAAAATGGGACTTCACACAACTGTAAATATCCTCTATATTGACATTAAATTAATCTCTGGATCTACGATAAAGCGCTGGTTGTGCACCCAATTGACAACCCTCAAACTATAGGTGACTTCCATTACATGTTCTGAAATGATGGGATAAAGTTGCGTAAGATGTGGACAAGAACCCACTCTGTTTCGAAGTATAGACATTAGCAAAAGACTCAATGGCGCAGACCAGCCATTGTATCACAATTTCTGGCTACCTTTCGCTTCAACATGACTACCCCAGGCAAAGGTGCAAGCCTTTTTGTTTTCTTTTTCTTTTTTTAATATATATATATATATATATATATATAGGGAGAGAGAACCCCAAGTGGGGGGGGGCAACATTGTAAACAAGTACGGCAATTGTGATAGATAATGAGACACAAATATTAGGAAGGTGGTGGGATCTACATTTATTTGCGAGAGACAACATGCAAAGAAATCCCATCCAAGGCCAGACCCAGAAACAGAATCAGTGGCATTGACCATGAAAGTCACTTGTGAAAGCTAGCAGTCCATGGATCAAGATGAATACAAGCAAGCGTGTATTGCTTGGTATCTCTCGTTTCAACTAGAGATGGTTATGCGGCCCCTTTTATTGCTGTGGGATATTGTTGATACTTCAGAGTTTGTAAACCCTTCTTTTTTATAGCAGCCATTTTGGCAATTTTTCAAAAATTCAGTACAAGTTGCATTAAACTTTCTTAATTTAGTTGTTTTCTTAAAAAACAAATAAATTGGAAAGACCAAAAAGGGGAGAGAAAATTCGGATAAGGTTTCAAGTTAGGTAGGTCGAACCGCCAATATTGTCAGTTGATTTTGTTCTAAACTAATCCAATAACAATTATACCAATCAACAATCAACATACTGAATCTTGCACTATTAATAATAACTTTTATTTAAAATTTACGCATTTAATTAACTCGTTCAGTCATATTTTATAAATAAAAATTATTATAATTAGTAATTTAATTTTTTTATGATTATAATTATATGACTCACGATAAAATTTATTTTATATTTTTCACTTACGTGTCACATTTAATTAATGACATAAAGACTTTTAAGCGATTAAAAAACAAATTAATTTTTATAAAATTTAAAAATTATGAAAATTATTTATACAAGTGCTTTCAAGTGTTACTAGACTGCTTGCCTTCTTAACACGCGGCCATGTTGTGATCCGGATGGTTACTAACAAAATTATATATGTAGTTAACTAATAAAATCGATTTTTTTTTATTTTGTTCTTTTGATAATTGATATTTTGGATAATGGATAATCATTTATTTAATTCTGGTATTTTGAATTGGGTTTTAGTTTTTTTTTTTTTGTTAAATATAAAATTCATTAAATCATGAATTTTTTTTTTCAATTGGGATTTTGGATTTCGTATTTATGAAGCAGTAATCACCCAAACCTACACCGGGTCAGGCATTCAACAGGCCTAGCCTTAAAAAAACAAAAAAAAAGATTCAATTTTTCTTTGTCATTTTTTTAATTGTATTTAATTTATTAAGTCATTAATCAATAAAGCAAAACAACAAAATAATTGCAATGTGCTCTTTTTTTTGGGAGTAAAAAAAGGATTAAAAATATATATATATATATATAAAAAATGAACATCGGCGATAGGAATTTGCCTCCTGGAGAGTATTTTAACGTGTGGGTGGGAACTTTGTGGTTCGGACAGTCCGTACAAAACATCAGCTTTTCTTCAATCTGTCAACTCAAACTCTTATGTTCAGAATCCAGAGGGGGACGACAAGCGAGAGATTAAGAAATAAAGGTTATTAGATACGCCCCAGTTGGTGAAAGATAACAGACTTTGGTCATGAAAGGAAGAGGAGGAGGAGGGAGCCATGGGAACTACAGGAACCCATGCTTGACCATGCACCAGCCATGGGCTTCTTTGCTGGTCTATGGGATCAAGCGCGTCGAGGGTAGGTCCTGGCCTGCTCCTATTCGAGGTATTTCAATTCACCCATTCAATTTAGTCAGTTTCGATGAAAATATTATCCACACCCAGTTCGTTTTTCTGTTGTTACAAGGGTCTCCCCTGAAACCCCATTAATTTATTTTTCGTAATGTTGATACCCAGTTGGTTGTTTCTTGATTTTTGGGACTTGAGAGATATGGATGCTAATTTTCTGGGCCTTTTGGCTTTGATTTTGAGGGGAAAAAAAGTTTTGTTTTGCTTTCCTAGAAGAGAAGAATGATTTAGTTTACTATTTAGGATTGTGCTACTGTTGATTACTTTGGGGATTGCATGTTATAAAAAATATGGACGTAGAAGAAAGAAATTCATGTTAGTATACCGTTTAATTGAATGGCTTGATTGCCATATTTACCGGACTACAACTAATTACCAATGCCCAGGTTGGTAATGTGATGTAGAGATGTCACATAGATATGTTTTAGTATTTCAATTTTGTGAATAGAAAAAAGGTCAAGAAATTTCCAGTAACTGGACTTTTCTCACAATTCAACTGATGAGTAAAGAGGTTGCTTTTACAAGATCACATAAGGGTGCCTTGATTTATGTGTAAATTTTGGACCTGGAACCTGATAAAACACATCAAGCTTGCCGGTATAATGCATGCTTTTGTAGGAAGTCCATGACCATCTTTGGCTAGTTGCCACTAAGACTAAGGTCTAGCACTTGATTTATCATCATGATTTCTGTTATTTAAAAGCTCTTTCCCTGTTTATTAAGGATGTTGTTGATGGTGTAGAATCTTGTGTTTTGAAGGCCGTCTTTGGATTCATGCTGCAAGCAAAATCCCAGAGGAAGCTACAATCAAAGCCATGGAGGATTTCTACCGGGAAATTTATGCAGTAAATGGCATAACTGAAATTACATTTCCAGAGCATTATCCTGTTTCTAGACTTTTAGGTATTTTGGATTTGGTACTCTGTATATAATATGTTCTCTTATACATATAATTGTGGTGCTGTTTATAATTCTCTTGTTGAGTTTTGCATGATCAAATGTACAAAGAAGTACAAGTTTCTCTGCGATAATTATCAGCATATGTCTTTCATATTTTTTGTTCAGAATCCAAATTTTGATGGATTATAATGGCTGCATGTCATGCAGGTTGTGTTGATGTAGTTGGTTGTGTTAAGTGTGAAGAACTAGCAAGTTGGGAGGCAGTACCAGAAGGGGTGGGTAACCTAGACTTTTTCTACCTTTGTCTCCTGGACATGATATTGGTCAGTGATTTTGTAAGTTATGTTTTGATAAATCTACACTGTATGTTCTGCTACAGGTGAGGTTAGAAGGTCAAACGGAATATTGCTGGCTTTGTGAACAGCCACAGGTTTGTATATTGCACATGTGGTATGTTTTAAGGTTTGCTTAGTTTCCCAACCAAGCATCTTCTGGTTGATGTAGAAATTGCTAATACCATTTGAGATGCGAGGCTATCAAGGTGTTTATAACGTGGAAAAGAAGGTATACTAGCAATGAATCTCCAATCCTGCTATCTGATGGACGTGCATCTGCTTCCTTGCATTTTTGTTCTATATGGGATTTTTTTCTCATGTCTTTGACAGATTTATGATGCTGCAGTCAGAGGTCTTATCACCATTCAAGTTCCGTTGCCAATAAAATTCCCTCTTCCAAACCCCCAAGATCCTTTTTCTTTGAAACCAGGGTCTCTTTCCATTCCATTTCCAGAGAATAAAGCATCAGAAGTGGAGAAATCATCTAGTCTCTCTGCAGCTATTGCTGGTGCACGTGCAGCAGCCACCCAGTTCAACAAGAAAGAAAAACATCTTCTGACAAACACTAACCAGATTAGCTATTCCACTTCCACAAGGAGCACTCAACCAAAAATCATAACTTTAGAAGAAGATCAAAGGCCACAGGAAGTTTCCAATGAGGAAGTTTCACTTTCGAATGAGATGGAAAACGGTAATCATATTCGATATGAGCCAGGTGGTAGTTGGCGTAAAACTAGAGAAGATATGAAACAGCTTCCTGCATCTCATGCTAAGGTATGAGCACATGTCTTTCTTCACCTTTCATTGATCTCATGTATGTATCCTAGTTGAATATGGCTGATTATTTTGAGAAAGCTGTAATTTCACTTCTGACCCTAACATCTGTTTACTTATGCCCAGACTTAACTGGCAATTGATTTAGATCATGCAGTTAAATGTATGGTGATCTAAATCTCATATTAGATTCAGGGTCTAATTTTTGTGAAGCTACTTTTTATTTAATGAGAAGTTGGCTACTGTTAATTTGACCCATTATTAGATATTTGCTGCAGCGGTTAAGGGGCTGAAGCCATCCTGAACTTACGTTGATTGCTGTTGCAAAAGAGTTTGTATATTCAAAAGAGGCCTGCAAAATGCAGCATTTGATGATTAAACATGGAGAATCTTAGAGATTTAAGCATGCCCAAAAATGTTTAGCATTAAATGTTAGCCAGTTAATAGTTATTTATCTGTCTTAATCTCCCTGCCCACGTAACACATACACTAGGGAGGTTTGTTTTCTGGACATTCTTACTTTAAACTAGTTTGTTGAATGTTGTCTCTCACTCAAGCAAGTACTCAAACTACAATCACATCGCATTCATAAAGGTAAAGTTGTGATCATGATGCACAAACTTTGTAGAGGATCAAGTCCATGCAATGCGTGCCTTGTTTAGTTTAACATAATGGCTTCTTGTTTTCGAATCATCTATATCATTTAGATATATGTAATTCAATTGAAAAGAAAAAGTGGTTTAATTGCTGATTTGTTGATATTATGACTGCCAAATTAATTAGAAAAGTTGATTTTTTTATACCACTGTGTACTGAAGGAAACCAGCTACTTGCAAAATTTAGATTTGATGAAAGTGATTTAGTGTATTGAATCTCTTTATCATGGGTGTCATATTTGAGTTTCTCAAAGAATAGTTAGTAATTAAAAATTTAGACCTTCCACTTCGAGAGTTTGAGATTTAATATTGGATATGTGACATGAGATTTATAGGAATGAAATGAAGATGTAACAGGTCTCTTAACAGAGTAAAAAAGAAACATTTGATTGACAATTCAGTTTCTTCCTTTTTATTTTTCAATTTTTTCATTCGTTTTCATTTTCATTATTTCCTTTTTCCTGAAATAAAAATTAGAAAATTTGGTTACACCTCCATGGACATTTGATTGACGAGTTCTCTCCTGTTTTGTTTTATCATTTTTCTTTCTTTGTTTTCTAAGAAACAACAAAATTAAGAAAAATTCACGCAACTTGGAATAAATTTCGTTGCAAATTGCCAAAATGTCAAGTCAAAATAAGTGTCAATGTTTACCTCAAGATCACTTCCATAAAAGGGCCCTTTGGTTTCCATGAAGAGGCCCTGGCGACCAGTTATGGCAATCAGTTCATACGGTTTGTTTTTATTTGGATCCTCAATGGAATGCTACTCTCACAAGAGACTTGCATGTTTCTTCTCTCAAATTAATGCAAATATCCAGGAGGGGCCAGTCCTGGCCCACCGCCACCGCCAATGACCGCTGTTTGTAGGTACTACAACTCACCCTTGCCAGGTCTACCATCTCTGGCGTTTCCCAGTCCAGGATTGCTCTCACGGGCACCGCCACCGCCACCATTATCAACGCCGCCACCACTACCGCCTTAGTATCTCTGTCTCGTCATCTTTTGCCACGTTCAAGTTTTTGTTTACACTGACTTTTTTTTTTTTTTTTCCCTTTGCTTTCTCATTTCATCAAAAATGTTCGTGCATTCGTGCTTTTTCTAACGAAATGATGTGGAAAAAAGAAGGTAGCGAAATGGGTGGTTGGGACAATAGAGCACCTGTTCTGCAATAGCTTTTAATCTATTATTGCCGTGACCTTCCTGGCCCCATAAATGGGAGAGTGGCGCCATTAAAACTATAATTGCCATTTGCCAATTTGTTTCACGATTTCTCTTCTTTAACAACCAGTGTCTTTGGTACATGGCAAATTAGCAGATATCTTGTGTCACGCAAAAAAATGCACAAAATATAGTCTTATTGTCACACGCTCATAGAAGAAATAGCTTTTGACCTATTTTAGAAGTATGAATCTGAATTTAAATTGCTAGAATCCTAATCGGACAAAATGGTAAAAGTGTGTATTTTATCGTAATTGACGAAGTCCTGAAAGAACCGGTGACCAATTCAGTTTTTTCATACAATTTCGGTGTCTCAGCCCCTTATTTGTGAGTTTGGAAAGTTTGTATTTCTGATGGTTCAACGGTGGAAGTGTGTACGTTAAATTATATGGAAGAGTGAATTTATAACTAATCGATTTTAGTATTAACGACTTTTTTTTTTTTTTTTTTTTTTCTGGAGAAGCCTTAGTGAGTATATTAACCAAAAAAAGTACTTAAACACATGTAGCGTAGACATTACCAGTAACACACAACAGAAGTAAAATTTTAATCGCCAACCTCATGCTGTTAAGAAAACCCTATAGTGTATCTCTACATTCAGAGGGAGAAGAAAAAGAAACCAAAAACGGCACTTTCAGGATATAGGCCTGCTTCTTCATTCTGACTATGAGTTCAGATGTGCAAACACATACTGCTTTTCCTAATCCAAAGAAAGGAATACCACCACAAACACCAAAGAAACAAGAAACCATCCAAAGCTGGTCAATCAGACACGGTCTTAAGGATGGCTCTCTAGACCCCACTTGAGATATGTAATTGCTTAACATGGTCAAAACTGTGAACACGCCAAAGAGATTCAATTAGATTCACAAAAGTTATACAAATACATCATTTTCAGGCATCCATATTTGAAGAAGGCGGTCATAAAAGGAACAAGTGGCCACCACACTGCTCTTCAGTTTGCCCTCACCAAATGCCTTCCCCTTTTGCCAATCTACACCGTAAGCAAGTGAGTCATGCTTAGCAGTGTATGTTTCAATCAATTCACATTCCTGTTCTTTAATCCTTACAATTGCAAACCCATTGTGCATACAAGCTGCTAAGATGACACCTGGTACATAAGGATGGTGCTTGATTCTCCAAACTCCTCCTCCTAGACAAATGGAAGCTTCATTTACTGGTTTTGAGGCTGATCTTATATCCCATACCCTCAGGTGCTCATCATAACTGCCAGTCAGCAATGTATGTGCATCAAAAGGGCTCTTTGCAATGCAGCAGACGCCCATCTTATGGACCTTCGAGTTCTGAAATACCAAAGTGGAAGATCTGTCCCGCAAATCCCAACAATTGAATTTGCAGTCATCTGAGCCAGTGTATACCAGTTGTGGTTGATGGATGTCAAAGGAAGCAGCCCAAACCTCATAATCGTGTGCTTTCCATTGCTGAATAACATCTAATTGGGAATCTGCAAGGGCAACAACTGAGACAGAACCATCTGAAAGTCCCACAAATGAGTACATTGCTGAAGGATCCCAGTCCAAACAAAGGCACATAGAGGAGCTGATTTTCATACCATGAATCTCTCTCAGGAAGCCCCCTGCATCAAGAATCAAAGGGAAACCACTAAAATCATGGACATTTACAGCCGTATACACATGAAGTCCTGGTCTTAATCTACATTAGACTGAAACGTGACTACAACAACTGCTATTATATATGGCGCATTTCCCAAATCCCTCCAGAGGGGGCATGCATTACCACCCATTAGCCTAAGACACAACTATATTCCCATTAGATCTAAGTGCCCATACAACCTAAATGTGATGCTGCCATACTTTTATTTAATGAGGATACATTGAAAAGGAGTTGTCTTCACATTTGCTTGAAACCCATAATAACTTCCATTGACAAGCTCTAAAAGCTGGCTTCTCATGGAACAAAATTCAAGATTTTCAATACAAGTTCAGCTATTACATAACAAAGAGGCGTTTTAAGTGCACGAGACTCCCACGTTACGAGGTCTCAGAAGGGATTGCTATTTTTACAAAGAGGCTGTTTCCGCAAGCTATCAAGCTTGTGTAGAATCACTTTCCATCCCATTTGAGAAGTATAAAAAAGACAACTTTTTACATACCCTTTTCTCCATCTGGAGAGCACTCTAATTGATGAACTCTCACGCATCCATCAGCATCAGCATGAGCAAGCATTGGCTTTCTGCCCACATTACTTCCGCCGGGGGGACACCACTTGATATCAAAGATCCCCGCAGTTTTGACACTATACAGCAGCTCGAATCGACCCTCTTCGGCATCAACGTCAAAGAGCGAAATGCTACCCAACCGACTCGGCTGACACTGATCACCCTCTTCCAGCGTGTAAGTTGCAGCCGCAAGAACGTGGCTATACGCCTCGTCGGCGCAGAACTCCACCGCGTCTGCGTTGCCGTCTAGATAGCAGTGCCCCACTTCCATACTATGCCTGCTTTGCTGAAAAGAAGTTGCTGATTGTCTTTAGCGGTTGATTGTGGCTTTTCGTCGAACAGGATGTGCGCAACAGGGGACCACCCGAATTGAACCCCGATCCGAAATTGGTAGCTCCGAAAGATAAAAAGGGTTAGTACGATACCATATCATGATGATATGAAAATAATTTTTTTAGAGATAAAAGAGTTCATCATAATAATAATAATAATAATAAAAGAAAAAAAAATAAACTTAATTTAGAAAAACTTATTACAAAAGTAAAATGGTTCCGACAGCGAAGTGGCGAGCTTTGGGACAATGATAACTTGACCTGAACTAAATAGGATTGTAGCATTGGATAAACTTTTCCATAATTTTATCTCAGTTAATAATAAAATTTATGAAATTATAAATTATATAATAAAATAATTATTTATATTTTTATAAATTTTATACATAAAATTAAAATTTAAATATTAAAAATAACATTTTAAGTTATTAACTAAAGACATAAAAATATTTCTATAATTGTAAACTTATAATCATAGTTTCGTCGTTGGCTAGAGCTCCGCGTAAAAAGTAGAGACAACCATTTTCCATTCTATACAAAAAAAAAAAAAAAGAGAATAAAATTACTATGTGGGCCTCCCAAAGTATGTTTGGGTGTATAAGGTCAAATTTGAGAAAATTTAATTATATTTATAACATCCTTTATAATACTAATGTAATTGGTGATTTTTATGTTTTTTTTTTAGTAATTTGACTTAATTTTTTATTATTACTATAAAATTAAAATTTATTTGAGTTTATAATATTAAATTTCAAACTAATTAATATTAAAATTATGTAGAAAAAAATAAATAAAAATATATTATTATGTGATAATTAATATATTTGTTAAATATTTTTTATTAAAAAAAAAAGTATATTTACAACAAATTATATTTATAAAAAAAAAAAAAACATAAAGCTCAGTTGCAACGTTCATTCCTTTCATGCAATTTATGTTTGGGTAATAAATTTGCAGGGGTGAGATACGTGTCAACAACCCCTAAAGTTTTCCTCACAAAAGGAAATACATGTGATGACTTTTTTTTTGTTTTTTTTTTCCTTTTCCCTCTACTAATAAAACTGACAATTGGCATAATTCAATAATTTTGTTCTATTTTTGTTGTCAACATTAAAGCCAAAACAAGTCGATCCTTCATATGCTATTTCTGTTTTTCATTCTAAGTCTGCATTCTTCCGGGGTTATTCAATATTTAGATTTTTTTTGGGTGCATTTTATTGTGATTTTATTTTATTTTTTTAAACAGAATAACATTCCTCTCTCTCTCTCTCTCTCTCTCTCTCTCTCTCTCTCCCTCTGTGTCAGTGTTTCTGACTGTCTACTTTTAAACACAATCAAAAGTAAACTTCTTTCAGTTTCTGACGGTCCTCTTGAACACAATCTTAAAAAAAAAAAAAAAAAAAAAAAACACATGAATCCTCCAAAAGTGTCAAATTTGAAACTCTACCCGGAAGTATCCAAAACGATACCCTTTTCTTAACAAAACGACAACCCTTCACCTCCACCTCCACCTCCACCTCCACCTCCACCAAGGAGAAGGTATATTGTCGGCGTTCCTTCTCTCCCTTACCTCTTCATCTTCAATCACGACCATTGAGAAAAGGCGTTGACTTTCTTTGTCTCGGGTTTGATTTCCGTTGACCAAGAACAAGAACGAGAGAGAGAGAGATGGACCAAGCGGTTCTTGACGATATAATCGGGCGGCTTTTGGAGGTTCGGGGCAGACCCGGGAAACAAGTCCAGTTATCCGAGTCCGAGATCAAGCAGTTGTGTGTTGTGTCTGGAGGCATTTTCTCGCAACAGCCCAATTTGTTGGAGCTTGAAGCACCCATCAAGATTTGTGGTACTTCTTGTTCTTCTTCGCTGCCTTTTTTTTTTGGTAATTTGGTGGGGTTTATGTATTTTCTTTGTTTTTGCCTTGTTCAGTTGGTGTTTTGGACTGTGAAGGAAGCCTGCCCATTTGGTCTTGTTTTCTTGACTAGGAGTTGGAGTTTTTATTTTTTTTTTTTTTTGTCATTTCCAATAAATTGGGGTTTTATACATGGCATTGTTGCTTCACTTGGGGGGCATTTGGAATTGTAATTTATGAACCCTTTTTTTTTGGCCTTGGATATTGAAGTTTTGTAGTGATTATTCTGGACAACGTTTTCAGGTGTTCTAGCATTAGAAGATTCCTCTTTTTTTTTTTTTTTTTTTTAATTCAATGCCAATTAGTTGCTGTTTGATATATGATTCTGTTGCTTCTTTTGTGTAATTGGAAGTGAAGGTTATGAATGAAAGATTCTGTTTTTAGACACGGTAATTAAAGATTTGTTGTGGTTATTATGAATTTCAATTTTGCAGTTTGGTTGTATTAGATAATTCCTTTGTCCATCTGTTGCCTCCATTAACTAAATAGGAATTTTTTGGGACCCTTTTTCTTCATGTGGCTCGTGCAACTTCATTACTTTGTTTAGGATTACTTAACTATCCTTTTTGTCTGCTGACTGAATCATGGTAAATAATTCTTGATAATATGAAATGGGATTTCAGTATGCGTTTGTGCCTACTGATGTTAAACCTTAATGTTACATGTGTTACTGATGTGGTATTCAGTGTGTTTGCTCAACTTTCTAGGATGCAATGCATGCTGTTCTCAGCTGAACCTGTATATATTCACAATGTCTATGCTCATGTTTTTTGGTCTTGAGTTAACCTACTACCCAGAATGGAGTATGTTCTTGGCCACATAATTCTAGTTGAGGAATCTTGTTTTCCACTCTTCCAATTAGGTTTTCTTTTCTCTATTTTGCATATCTAGAGGATCTCCCACCAATTGATGTTTTTAGTTTGATAAACCCAACATGCTTCATTGCCGTACATCTCTGCAATTTGGTGGTTGTATTGATACACCTGATATGTTTGAGTTGTTCTACATAGGATAAATCAGGGCTATTTTAAATTTGATTAACCTGCAATTCATTTTCCTTTAGCCTTTGTTCTCTAGTGGTTGTAGGTATTGTGCTTAATTTGCATGATCACATGTTCTCCTTCTTAGCTCATATCTCTTCCATTATCTTGTCCATTAGGGATTGCTCCTTTGCTTTGCTTACATTCCTTGTGCTTACTCACTAAGTAGCTTTCTTTTGGAATTTGTGTCATGTGGTTCTAGATTTGATTGCTACTCTCCAATTTTGCTTGCATACTGTTCGAGGTCTTAACCATTATCCATAATGTTTTCTTCTTTTCTGGGAAGAATCATGAGTTGCTCACCATGTGATGGAGGGTCTGATTCCCACGTTAGTAATTGGCAAAAATGTCTAGTGAATTTTCTCCATATGGGTTCTCTTGTGTTAATTTGTGTTCTTATTTCATCAAATGGTTCTGTGTTTGTGCTTTGTAATTTGTATATGTGATAAGTTTTTGAGGGACAATATTTGTGTATAATTGATGAAGATGCTCCTGGATGGCTTTAACTGGTTGTCTGGCATGTGTTGCACATCAGCTTTTGGGTCACATCTGTAACAGTGGTAGTGCTGTGTTGGCAAATATTTGCATGTGGCATCAAGCTAAATTGTCCTGTTCAAATGCTTTTGCTGTTGCTTTTGTGCATACTTTGTCAATTTTTCCATTGCAATCCTTGGTCTATATATATTTTCAAATTCTCAAGAATTTTGTACTTTTTTTTTTGGTGAGCTTTATTTACAAAATGCATCCGGCTTTGGATTTTGTGAGATGTAAGTATAAAATTTGAGTTTCATGAAGAATTAGAGCAGTTAATTCTGAACAGCATACTTGAGATGGACTAATTATAATGCTGCTTTGTTTTTTCCTTTGAATACATTGTCATGGTCTAGCACTAAATTGGGCTTTTGAGTTATAATTCCTTAGAATTTAGCTATACTTAAAGATTGCCAGTAGGTTTGGTGGATCCTGCATATGTGCATACTGTACCTTGTGGTGGATAGAGTGCACCAAGTGCCTCCTTCATTAATTTATGGGAATATATGCATGCATAGGATTGTTCTGGATAAGTTGCTAGGATGCTCTATATAGGTTTTGTTATTACTTATTATCAGATCATCTGTTTGTCCCTCTGAGATGGAAAAGTAAAATGTGTTTGTTGGTTTTGTGTAGGTATGGAGTTCTTGTTTTCTTTTTGTTATATTTACTTGCTGCAAATGTGAGCTTGTGCTACGAGCAGTTCTCTTTGATTATGATTTCATTTGAGGTGGTTTCTTTTGCTACTAATGTGTTTGTTCTGTGGTCAACACTTAATTTTACTACAATGATTAAATTATTTATGTTTTACAGGTACTTAATTATTATTGGATTTGCATGTTGTGTCCTGCTGTGGTCTTATAATAGATTTAAAATTATTAAACCATTGTTGGGATTATTTCTTTTGCTGTTGGATGTGTTGTGCAATAAAATCCTGGTTTTGCTGCATACTAACCTTTACTTTGCCAGATAACTAGCTGTAATTAATTTAAACCATTATATGACACTGTTGTGTTGAAGTAATTGGTTTTCAATTGCTTTCTATTTGTTTACGGGATTTGGCATAGGCAGCTGATTGGTGAGAAGAATCAAAAATCCTACATAAGAAAGCACCAACATTTCTATGTGGAATTGAAGTGCTCATTCTTGAGGCAACGTTTTTATGTCCATTGATAGATTGTGGTGATGATATGCAGGTGATATCCATGGTCAATATTCAGATCTTCTAAGGCTGTTTGAGTATGGGGGACTACCTCCAAGTTCCAACTATTTATTTTTGGGGGATTACGTGGATCGTGGCAAACAAAGTCTGGAGACTATATGCCTTCTCCTCGCATATAAGATAAAATATCCTGAAAACTTCTTCCTCTTGAGGGGAAATCATGAATGTGCTTCTATCAACCGTATATATGGTTTTTATGATGAGTGTAAGAGAAGGTTCAGTGTTGGGCTTTGGAAGGCATTCACAACTTGCTTTAATTGCCTTCCAGTTGCTGCTTTAATTGATGAGAAGATTCTCTGCATGCACGGGGGCCTTTCTCCTGACTTGCATAGCTTGGATCAGATTAGAAACTTACTACGCCCAACTGAAGTGCCAGACAGAGGTTTGCTCTGTGATCTTCTTTGGTCAGATCCGAGTAAAGATGTTCTTGGTTGGGGGATGAATGACAGGGGAGTCTCCTTTACTTTTGGTCCCGACAGGGTGACAGAGTTTCTTCAGAAGCATGATTTGGATCTCATTTGCCGTGCTCATCAGGTTTTTCCTGCCGTTGCATTGTTCTTCATTTTATTCTGTACAGTATTTCACATAGTTCATGTCTTCTTAGAAAGTGCTTGTAAGCCTCTAGAGAATGGCAATTTGGAAGCATAACGTATCCTTGCATGAACACTAATATCCATTTTTTTTGGCCATTTGCAGTAAGAATTGAACATTTGATATGCACACTGTAATGATATACGCCTCTATACAGTCCCTTAAGTTACTTTAGAATATATGTTTTCTCCTAATAGCCAGCATTTATGAGACCTTTTCCACTTTACATTGGTGCAGGTTGTGGAGGATGGATATGAATTCTTTGCCAATCGACAACTTGTAACCATATTCTCAGCACCTAATTATTGCGGGGAATTTGACAATGCTGGTGCAATGATGAGTGTGGATGAGACATTAATGTGCTCTTTCCAAATATTAAAGCCTGCTGATAAGAAGTCAAGATTTCCTTTTCCAATCGCAACTACAGGAAAGCCTGGAAACCCTTCAGCAGGAGTTGGTGTTTTCAGCAGCACAACCACAGCTAAGCCAGGAAACTCTCCAGGAGGAATCAAGGTAAATGCACAACTTAAAAAGAAAATGTCTGTTTATTCAGTGGGAATTTATTGAAAGATGCTTAAAATTAACTCTGCAATGGTGGACTCTCTCAGTCTGTTCCTCTTGTCCTTGCTAATTTGCAATTATTGTGAGTTTTGAGGGTTTCAACCAATGATGTTGCCTTCTTGTGAAGTTGCTCAATATGTGATTGTTATTATATGTTATTTACTTAGCTTTATTGGCAAACAAGGAAGCATTCAGACCATGCACATGCCTCTGTGTTTAGTCTTTCCATCGAACTTTTACGTTGGTAAGGACTTGGGAACTAGAAAAGTGCTGTCTGTATTTGTGCTTGTCGGTGGACTGGTGCTATGTGGCTACCCATCTTTAGTTATTGTCCTCAACAGAATTGTTGAGCATATAGCAATATATTGAAAGTCAGCACACAATCTTGCTAAGTGGTTTGCGTATGGTATTTTCGGCTATAACTTGCAGAAGTTAACCTAATCATAAGTGATAAGACGTAGACCACGTATATGTGGCTTATGTAGACTTTTCCAGGTCTAATTTGATGATCAAATTTGATTGTGTGTGATTGTTAATAACTTTCACAGCCGGGGACTCCCCCCATATTTTTTTTTCCTCTTTAACTTGGTACATCAGAAAACTGTGGCCTTGCTTTTGATGGGGAATACTTTCATGCCATGAATTTGTGGTTTATATTCTATGCTACACTACAACTTCAATGTTGCATCAAGCTTCAAATTTGGAGTATTTCCATAGATTTCCCTACATAACGTTAAGCTTGCTTTGACAAAAACAGCATTACTTCTACCTACTTCATGTACCTTTTTATTGTGTTGTCTGTGTTTGTGCATTTACAGTGCATAATTTCTCTTGTTAACTATTCTAGTCTCTTGTTCACTTTACAGTCCTTCCTTGGCGCAAAAGTATGACAGTTGGCTTTCAAGTTATAGATCATGCTTAGTTTGGGTCATGGACACACCAGGGCCAAATGCAGAGGAAACTCGAGGTCCATTTACTTTCTGTATGAAATGCTGAAAGTTGTATAAATTGGAAGAAAGGAAAGAGAGACTAATGCAAAGGATTGCTAGCCTTCTTTAACGTTGGGTTTGAGATGAAAGGCTGTATCCCCCACTCTTCTTTACTTTACACCAAATAGCTGCTATGAATTCTATCCGTGTTGCACTTTTTTTTTTTTATCTTTATTGTTGTTCTCGCTACCGAGACCACGGTGAATACCAAAAACGGATGCTTTTGGCGATTCAAGGCGCAACATGGAGTGACTTTTGGCATGTTTATGTGTTGACTATGAAGAAAAGCTTCTTTATCTTTCTTTTTTTTCCTTTTTTTTTCCTCTTCTTTTTTGTTTGTGGACTCCAGAGGAATTGAAGGTGTCAACTTCGCAAGAGGCTGACACGAACCGTGTGGACAATGACATGAGCCAATTTTCCTTCATGCGTAAACTTGTTTGGTTTTACTTACAACGTGGGTTCCAGCTCATTTCCCACTGAGCTGTGACCCTGATTTGATGTGATTGGCTTACAATTATGTTTTTAGCGAAATTTAAAGTGGTTTGCTATCTCGCTAGTAATATACAAGTACATGAATTACATTATTATAAGTATTAAATATATATTTTAATCTTCAAATGCATTATTACAATTAAAAGATGAAAATCACAAATATTGCACATCTTTTCTTAAATAATGGATGATGAATCAATTTCCTATTGCACGCCTGAAGCTCAATGCATGTTCCAAGTATAAGTTTATGCATTATAATATTATAGTTGTTCATTATATGTTTTAGTTTTTAAATACATAACAATGGTTAAAAAACAAAATTTGCAAAAATTATTCATTTAACCATTATAATAATATAAAGTAAAATCAAAATATTTAAATTGATCACATGTATATAATTGAGTTCTATGTAGAATTTAGAGACAACGATTCCACAAAATACACAATATCAACATTTTTAGCATGTCCTGGTTTAAATTCAACAGATGAGGTGCACGCTTGGATTCTAAGGTAAAAGGAACCATACAAGATAGGGGGTCAAATTAAGGCTAGTCATGATACAGAGTTTCTTTTAGCTTTCTCACTTCCTTCACCCAAAGTCATAAAGAGGCATGGGTGGGGAAAGGCAGGATTTATCATCATCCCCCTCTATCCTTATCTATCTACAATGAGTCCCATAACATAAACAAAACCCCAAAAGGCAAAAAGAAGAAAAACAATAAAAAAAAAAAATCTAGTAGCTCAAAAGCAACCTGGGCTTTGCCCCTTTTGTAGGAGAGCTTCTCATCTCATCCCATGTGACCGCCGTCAACTTCCCTGTTTTTTTTTTTTTTTTTTTTGGTTCTCCCTTCTGGCAACAAGAAAGCGGAAATTCTGGAAGTACACATCTGGGGTTCCGTGCAACTGAGAAGATAGGTTGGGCCTCTTATGTGATAGTACATGGTTGACATCATATGTCCACATGCACATGTTGATAAGTAGGTTAACAGGCAGGGCAACCTCGGAGAGCTGTCAGTTCTGTCTTTTTCTGGGGGCAAATTAGTCCATTGAATCTGACTCTCCCACGCTCTGGATCCACGGGTGGCCTGCAATGTCAGAATCAAGTAAAAGGAGTTCAAACTTTGCGACTAGTCCTCAAATAATTTAAATGCATTAAAAAGACGAAAAAAAAAAAGGTCTAAATTATTTTTGATTAGTGAAAAGAAAACCCAATTAATGGTGTTAATTGAGGTTTGAATAAAAATCAGAATGGATAAAGAAAATGAAACTGAGAAAAAGAATTATACTTAGAGCTTGTTCGGCTGATAATCTCCGGGAAACATCCCTACAAATCATCTTTTTCAACAGATCCTTGGCCGCCGGCGACACCGTCAGGAACGTCCTCGGCGGGAACCGGAGATTTCCTCTAACCACTGCCTCAAAAATCTCCTGAACGTTCTCTCCATTAAACGGCGGGAACCCAGCCAACATAACATACAAAACGACACCAGCACTCCACACATCGACCTTCTCATTATACTCCCTCCCCAACACCACCTCCGGCGCCACATAAAACGGCGTCCCCACCATCCCACTCATCGTCCTCCTCCCGCCGGTCGCCACCACCCAGTCCGCCGACCCAAAATCCGCCAGTTTCACCATATTCCTCGAATCGAGCAACACATTATCAGGCTTTATGTCCCTATGCACAATCCCAAATCTATGGCAGTGGGCGATGGCTTCGAGAAGTTGCTTCATCCAACGGCCAGATACCTCTTCGCTTAGCCGCCCGCCATTGCTGGAGACCACTCGATCGTAAAGACTGTAGCTTTCGCAAAGTTCCATGACAATGGAGAGAGAATCATCGGAATCGTAAACCTCAAAGATTTGTACGATGTTTGGGTGGGGAGACAAGAGGGACATGGTCTTGGGCTCGCTGACGAGGCACTGGCGGTCGGTGGGGTCCGTCAGAAGGGTCTTGTCTATGGTTTTACAGGCGAAATATTGGTTCTTGGTGGCGGAGAAGCAGCGAGAGATTGTACCGAATCGGCCACGGCCAAGCTCCTCGCAGATTTGGTAATGGCTGCCTAACAACTCGCACATTTTCCTACTATGTTGTTCTGTTTTCTCGTTTGTTTGCTTAGGAAGAGTTGGATTCTTTTCGGGAGTTTTGTAGTTTTGTTTTGGTGTGTGTTTTCGGTTACTTTGGTTTTATAGAAGAAAGAGACGAGGGGAGGGAAGTAAAGTTTGAGGAATATTCGGATTGTTGATCAACGAAGATCCACCGCGTTAAAAATTGAAAATAAAAAAATATGAATAATTTAAGAAGATGTAAAAAAAAAAAAAAAATAAATATAATAAACACTTATATAAAAAAATTAAAGGCATAAATATAAATTTGGTGAATTTAAATAAATACAAAAAATTTTTACACTTTATTTTTATATTTTATATTATATTAATATGATATAAAAAATAATATAAAATTATTCATATCTACTAAAATTTATTAATTTATATCTACCAAAATTTTCTCTTAAAGAAAAAAAAAAAAAAAAGGAATCTGCGTTTATTGCCGGTTAAATTTTATGCTTCCTTGCGATGAAATGGTTAGAGAAATGTACAAAGCATAATTTTAATTAAAGGAAGAATTTTCTGAAAAGAAAAAAAGCGACAGAAAAGGGATGATTCCATTTCCACCGTTACGGTTCTCTTGAATGAACAGGACATATTCTATAATCTATCAAATCAAGATAAGTTAAAACATTTGTGCATTGCTGCAATGAAACTGATTAGAGGAAGTTTCCCTTTGTTATATATATTCCTTGGTGCTCTCTAAAGTATGTAATGTACAAGCATTCTACTTCATGCAAATTTTGACGCGCAGCGATCCTTCTGTACGAGGACCAAATGGGCACTTGATGAATGGAGGAACTTGGGAAAAAGGTCGTGGGTTTGGTCACTGGTGTGAACCATGATTCACTGCTTGCCGGACGTGGCTAGCAATAGAAGCTAGGAGGACATCGGGACACGCCACATCCATTAAAGGTGGCACAGTCATTTGCACTTTGGTACATAAAAGATCCCTTTTCTGCAATGCGAAGTGGGTTTGTCACCACCTCACATTATATAACCATTTATATAATGTGATCCTAAACGAAGTTTCTGATAATGACATTCTTAGTAAGATTCGGAAGCACATATTTGATGGGTCTGAGGAAATTTTCCCCACTTGTCCAAATAGGACATGAAACAAACGAGGTGAGGGGTTCTTTTCCACGTCACTTTCCTTCTTCCCTCTCCTTTTTTATCTTTGAAACACAATGTGAAAGTTTCGCAACTTGAAGTGCATAAATAGAAAGATGAACCACAAATGCTTGAATGTATTGTATGAACTTAAAAATTATGGGGGCAAATTCGTACGTCACAATTACAGAATTATTTGGACATGCCTCCTCCATTTCTTTAACCTTATTTCTCTTGAAGTGCACATGAGAAGCCTTCTTGGTAATTAACGAGTTACCATTCGAGATGATTTTCGAGCCAAAGCTCAATCATGTTGTTTTATTCCTACAAATTGTATCCTTAATTGACATGATGCTCACTTGACATTATTTTTAGAGCGATTCGAATTTTTCAAATCCACTAATAAAGTCTCCAACCTAAGAATAAGTTAATAATTAAAAAGGTAATTGATTACTCGACTCACCTAATCCTTTTTTAAAATATACATATATATACACATTATAAATATATTTGTCATTATATTTATAAATTAAAATTAAAAATTATTTTTTTAATAAAAAAATTGTTACTTAAATATTATTAAATTTAAATAAAATTTTCTCGCGTTCATATAATTATGGGTATTGAGCCAAGTTGAAATAGTATAATTCTTGTTGTGAGACGAGAAAGAAAAACTAAACAATAACAAATACCACAACGTATAGACTACGGTGCACTAAACATTCCAAGAAAAAAAATATCAAATTCTGTAACACTTGAGGTCAAGGACATGCTTGCTTAGCTAACCACCAACAGCCATACGTGTTAGACATGTCATGGGTCACATGAAGATACGCCTGCATATGTCATGTCCCATGCTTTGATTCAAGCCTACTATGACCATAACCTTCCTTGACATTGACATTTGAAGTAATGTATTCTATTATATTTGAAAAACAATATTAGAAATGATACGGATATGGAGGTGAAAAAATTGCACTCAAAATGATGATAAATTTTTTAATTTAAAATTTTAAATTATTAAATAAAATCTAAAAAGTATCATATATAAAACCCTAATAATGGATACTTCTTTTTTTTTTTTTTTTTGGTATAACAATGGATAAAATTTTTTGTAAGAGTTATTGGAACACCCACTTTATCAATAGCCTTCTCACGGGAGGTGGAATCTCCATGATTGATACTTTGATGTTAACTGTTATCTAATTCTAAATCTAGTAGCCTTATAGATATGCATTCCATCAATTGTATAAAAAGGATAGCTAATATCTTTAAGGAGATATTTCATAATTAAGAATTTATATTTTTATTTTAGACATTTTAAATTTTAGTTTTAAAAAAGAGAATGAGTTTTATGAAAATTTTAAAAAAAAAAAAGCTACTTTATTGTATTTTTTTTTTAAAAGGTATATCATACAGAACACTTATAATAATCACTATTATTTTAGGTCTTTGATTGGAATATTGATGACATCGGCCTTTAATTTTCCTCTTATTATGTAAACCCCTGTCTACGGAGTAGAAATGATTTTTTTTTTTTTTTTTTCAGAAAATAAATTGCAGACCAAAATTTAAGCGACGCATGTTCAAAGTTCAAACCATGATGCATCTGATTCTTTAAATCATGCTTCCGTTTGTTTTGAACATATATCATTTCTTCCTTTCTTCCTTTCTTTCTTTTCTTTTTTTTTTTTTTTTTTACTTTGTTTTGCAAATAAGTTTAACCAGTATTAAATTTTTGCGATATATAAGTTATTATATTTGTTGAAAAAATATATTTTATTAAAAATTTTGAATAATATTTTTTAAAACAAAAAAAAAATTAAAAAATAATTTTTCTCTTCCTAAGAAAACAAAAAATTTGTGTTCAAGAATGGAGTGGGAGCAATCCCCCATTTGTGTAGCGGATTTGGAAGTTGAGCGAGCCTCTCGCCATTAATGGGCCTTTGGAGAGACTCCCTCCACATCCAAAAAGAAACTGAGAGCAGAAACAAACGCAGTTGTCTTTTGGGCAGCAGGAATACCAATCGACCGGGTTTCGCCCATTAGCCCCCCTAAACTCCACAGGGAAGCACAAAACACATGTTTGCCCAACTCCCACCATTTTAGATTTTCGCCTTCACCATTAGCCAAATCATTAGAGGTTGTGGTTCATGGTTTGGAGTGCACATTTGCACTAGCTATTGATTTTGGATAACCTTGTAGGATAATCATTTGATGTACATAAAAGTTAAGAAAATGAAAAAAATAATAATAAAATTAATATAATATAATTATAATATATACGAATTATAATTAAATATTTATTTTACATTCAAATTTTATATTTTTTTAATCAACTTCTTTGATCTAATCACAAGTGTATTATGCATTTGAGTGTACAAACACATACTCCTACCTATTCTCATAGAAAAATAGTATCTTTTGAATTGATTTTGGTGGCACTTATGCATTGTTATCACCTTTTCTCGTTAACATTAGCTAGGGCAATAATCACCACATATTTTGAAGCACATGCAAAACACTTGGTATATTTGCGTTTGCTTTTCTACCTGTGCCAATCCACTGTCGGCAAAGGGTCGGACGGTATTTCCTTTCAATGTTGATTTCCCACGTTTAATACTCCCTCGTTACAGATTTTTGAAGGATTGCTGTCTAGGAAAAAGCTCATTTAGGAGGAAAGTTTGTGGATCTCGAATCCTACACTGTACACCCGAGTCAAGAATTTGGCACAAATTCATGGCCCCATTATGCTCACCAAAGTCCCTCGTTAAACTATTTGACGCGTACCTCGCTCTAGAAAGGAAATTAAAGATAGCTCAATGGGTTACTCTTCTGGCTGATAACAATGGGTGGCGTGTTGGCTATTCCATCCACTGGTAGTAAACTTTGCATCCTTATTGCCACGACATATTTGGAGGGATCTCACCGCACTCATGTCAGTGTGATACTTTCACGAATGAAGTCACAAGACGTGTACGTGTCATCAACCTCAAATAATGGCAGTAAAATTCAATCTCTCAAACGACTTTTTGAGAGTATTTCTTGAATTTTTACCATTGAACCATCTTTTGTTGACAAGTTCAGGTTACTTTAAACACGCTGACCTCCATCACATCCCACTGCCGCCTACTAACGCTGGCACGTCGACACTAACAAGGTGACAATACTTGAAAGTCTTGTTCTTGCTCGATCCAAGAGAAGCAACGTAGAAGCACCTTGGAAATTCGTTTGAAAAACCAGATACTGATCAACAATTCAGACAAGAAATTTGTTTTATAGATGCAGGGAATTTCTTGCGTTACATATAAATTCATTATTTTATTAGTACAATGTATAAAATTCTATCTGCATTAAATTTAATTCGTTAACTTTATTTTAATTTTTAAAAAATAGATTTTGAAATATTATATGTGAATTTAATGTAACAAAAAATTTGTTGGAAATTATTTTTCTTGTTCTTATACTTCATTTATCTAATTTTAACCATGATCAACTCTAATTATTGAATTTTATTATTATTTTTAACTATGGTACACACGCGCTGGGAGATTTGATCAGGTTATTGACTTATTGGCAAATGATAATAAATCCGTCTTTTTTGTTCAAATCGCCAATTCTAAGAGTTAATGGAACGTGTTGTAGCTGAAAATGATACCTAGGATACTTAATTGATGACACCCACAAAGCATAAATAGGTGCCTAGTGGGACTCTGGCAGCTTATGGATAAAGATATGTGTGACGAAAATACTACCGTCATATGGTCTTAGAATCAAGCGCAAAAGGTAGACTGTCACCAGCTGAAAAGGCAGCTGTTTTCTTTTGAAAAAACGTGCACTTATTGGTCCATTTTCTAGCCACCACTATTGAAAGAATTGAAGAGCACTTGGTGCCAGAGCAAAACTTTTGGTTTCAGAACAAAAAGCTTAGGCAGACCAGCTATAGTTAAAGGGAGAAAAAAAAATGGTGAGAACTCCGTGCTGCCAGAACATGGGATTGAAGAAGGGGCCCTGGACTCCTGAAGAAGATCTGATTTTGGTGTCTTATATACAACGTTTTGGACATGGCAATTGGCGAGCCCTCCCAAAACAAGCTGGTAATTTCAGCACTCGGCATTTTAACTTGGTTCTCAGGCAACTTTTTGTCTAGCCATGTGACAAGGATTGGAGCAAATCTTTTGTGCATCCCATCATATGCATATGATTTTTGCTTTGTTTTCTGAATTCTAGCAACCTGTTCTGATATTGAGTTTGTAGTCTTTTAACAAACCAATGTTGCTCTATATATTTGTACCTACTCCAACAGAGTCCTGATGGCATGTCCTCGTCTTTCTTTAGGCTTGTTAAGGTGTGGAAAGAGTTGCAGGCTTCGGTGGATCAATTACCTGCGGCCGGACGTTAAACGAGGAAACTTCAGCAACGAAGAGGAAGAAACTATCGTTAAGCTGCATCAAGTCCTCGGTAACAGGTGAAAAAATATTACATTTTCTTTATTTTTTTTCTGTCTTTTTTTAAGCCCAAATCATATATAAAATTTTAATATATATTTTTATACTTACTAAAATTAAAAAATAAAATATATATTTATTTTATTTATAAAAATTTATTATTAAATTAAAAAATTATATATTTTAAATTTAAAATCTATTAATTATAATATTATTATTTTGTAATATCAGATTATTTATATAATTTTATGAAAATTTAAATTTTTATAAAATTTTATGATAAAATTTAAAATTTACTTTAAATTTGTTATTTTTAGATGAAAATAGTCAAATTTATTATAAATTATACGTAAATTAAATAAAAATTATTAAAAAATAATTATTTTTTATTAAAAAAATAAATTGATTTAAAATAAATTTATAAAAGAAATTCAAATAAAAATATAAAAAAATTTATAAAATTTTAGTATTAATTTTTAACATATACTAATTTTTATAACTAAATGCTAACATAATTTGATGTAATTTTTCTTAATCATCTATAGATGGTCTGCAATTGCAGCAAGTTTACCTGGAAGAACAGACAATGAGATCAAGAACTACTGGCGTTCCCACTTAAAGAAGAGATTTGGGCAGCATGTGGCTGCTCCTACTGGCTCAAGCAATGCACAGTGCATGAAAGCACCAATAGGTGCAGGGATTATAACTGGAAGAACATCACAGCCTGTGAATCACGTAATTGATCATCAAAAGCATCGAAATCTCGGGCTCCCGCAAACTTCATCACAGGAGTCATTGGGTTCCATGACAAAAAAGGAAGCTGCGATGGGCTTTGATGGTGGAAAGGTCATGAAGTTCTGGTACGACCTCTTCATGGACGCACCAAACTTAATAGGACCTTAAGTCCCTAGAAATTTTAGACTTTATTATTATTATTATTATTATGGGTTTCTTTCTAAAGAATTGTGATGATGTATTGTCTATAAGACTAAATAGACGACGATAACATGGCAAAGAAACAATAAATTTTTATTGATTTCTAAATATATGTGTTGGTTATTATAAATTTTTTATCAAATTTTAATATTATTTATCATATAATAAAATTTTTATCAACTTAAGAATTATTAAGTATAAAATTTGAGAGTCATGTTGCACATAATTAGCTCTTTTTTTTTTTTCTAATTCAACTAGATTAAGAAAAAATGGGAAATTTCATTTTCGTTTCGTGCATAAGAAGAAAAATGTAAAGATAAAATTTAAGTTAGAGACCAAAACCGCTCAAAAAGAAAAAAAGGAAGTTCAAAAATTTTAAAAAATAAAATCCGTTCACGGTGGGACTCGAACCCACAATCTCCCGCTCCGGAGGCGAGCGCCTTATCCATTAGGCCACGCGAACCGTGGTGTAAGTCGGTAAGTTTATTTCATTCATTAATAATGATGGCTATGGGAAAAACCCTGATATCGATTTCATAAAAAATCACACGTTTTACCTAAAATTCTCGAAGCTAATAATGGCTATGGCGATCTCAAATTGCCCAAAACCCCAATTATGCTACTGGAATTGCAATCCGAAATACTATCTCTCGAACTCGCCAGCTTCGTTTGTCAGGTAAATGATTTTCTCGGGAATATCTGAGGGTTTCTCACCCATTAAACGTTATAATCATCATAAAAATGTTGGACAAGGAAACGTCATTTCAATCTCAAAACTCTCATTTGTAAGGGTAAAGCAATTGCATTTTTGTCTTCTTTATTGCCATCCTATTGATTTTATTTATTATTTTTTTAATTTTTAAACAGACTTTCTAAGGCGGTTCCACAGAATGGACGGTTGGTTTGTACTGCTGCAGCATCTGCAGCGGGAAGTTCTAGACCCGACGATGACTGGAATCCGTATGAGGTGATTCTTGAGTAATTCTTCTGGGGTTTTCCATGATGGACCCTGCAATGTCGATTTGTAGCTAGAAATTTGTTGCATTTCCGGATTGTGCTGTTTTTGTTTGAATTGGTGTTTGTTGGTTTATTTCAGGTACTTGGTGTGAACCCCATTGCGGGATTTGATAAGATTAAGCAGGTTTATACTAAAAAGCGCAAGGACGCCGAGAGATCAGGCGATGAAGCTACTGCTTCTCGGGTGGGTTTCAACTCTCTATGTTAGTCTAAATGTGCTTTTTTCTTGTCTTTATGAATGTTTTCTTTGATCTTATGTAGGTGTGTTCATGCTTCCTGTGTGAGAGCTTCTAACTTTAGTGGTTTGTCTTACCTTTATTTATGTATTACTTGTTGTAGCTTGAGAAGGCTTATGATAAACTGATGATGGAACAATTGTCAAATCGGAAGAAGGGTGTCACTTATGGCTCATTCCAAGTACCATTCATGTTACATTCATCTTAATGTTTATGCATTGGTTTCTCGGTTATCTGTAACTTCCTTCGCTTCCAATGGCTATATTTTGCCTTCATATGGTTGACAGATCTTGAGTTGACAAAATATTACTGACATTCTTAGCCATACCTTTACATAATAATATGCATTAATTACCAAAAAGAAAAAGAAAAGAAAAAGAAAGGTATGCAGTGGATGCATTATATCTCACATTGGAAATAGGAATGCAAATGCTTTCATCATCAATTAGGCAACCAGAGTGTTAACTATTGATATTCGCTTAGATGTTTAGAGGTGTGATTCTCATTGATATTCTGATAGGTTGTCTTATAATTATCTAATGCATATTTTTGTAAAATGCAGGTCTCAAAGGACATAAAATACGCTGATAAGCAACCAATTGTACCATGGGGACCAAGGTTTTATTATTTCTCATAAGTTGACTCTCTGTATGGATATGCATTCAGAAGCCACATAAGTAGATTTTTTGTAGGATAGACTCCAAAGTATTGCTGACTCTAGATATTTGTCTTTTACACTAGCAATACCCTTTTCTTGTGATGCTTTTTATTGCCTGTAGGTCAAAACTTAAGGTGAAAAGTATGAAATTGTGAATTGTTTACTCAACATGATTGCTTGGATAGGCTGATGAGATGCCTTCAAAAGTAGAGATTTAAAGGAGTCTTTGTCAATATGTGTTACGCATGTGAAAGTATAGGAGTATCTACATAATTTTTCAAGGTTGTGCATAATTGTTTTTTTCCTCTTTTTGAGTTCTTTGTTTTGCCCAAAATTATCATATAATTCTATTGCTTCTCACCAATGGTTTCTTGTATTCATGCCTTCTTTTGAGTTCTACTTGATCAAGTCTCTTGTCTCACTCATTACCTCATTATTGTATCATACCTTGTTTTCAGGTCTGCCAAGTCCAGCCAACAAGATATGCGCATCAACTTGGCAATATCTGCTGCATTTGTAAGTAGAAGTCATGGTTTATTGCAGTAAGATAAGATAGAAAATGGTTGATTTCTCTCTCTCTCTCTCTATTATATATATATAATAGAGAGAGAGAGAGAAAGAGAGAGAGAGAACCCTGTAGCTCTAGTTCACATTTGATGTCCATCTTCTCAAATTTAAATTAACTCAACAATTCTTGTTTCCTTGCTCTGTTCTTTATTTGCATTCCATCTACATCTTGTACTTCTGTTTGCAGACAGCTTGGATTGTTATCAAGCGCAATGCAGAATATAAACCTCTGCAGTTTTTGACTTTTGCATTTGTGTATCGAATGTTTGAGAAGTTAAAAGCCTACGAACCTCCTGTGCCGCCAACATACACTGTGAGTAAAGTATAGACTGCAGCCTTGTTTCCATCATGCGGGACATCTGTGCAAATTCAACTGCTATAATTTCTACTAACTAAAACTACTTTTGCTATAAGTGACAAAGATAAGGCAATCTTGATTTTGAATGCAGGAAGATGGAGTAGATGATGGGCGGGCGCTGCGAACAGGAAAACGGCTTCTTCGTTCCCTTGCACTAGTTTTTGGTTGTATTGCATTTGCTTCTCTGGTAAGATATTCTTTTATATCTTCTGTGTATTCCAAGCACTTTATGAACTTGGCACATCAGAAATCTTAATCTGATTGTTCATGTAATATGGTATTATAGAAATGCATTGTGCCCATCTTGAGTCTATAAGAATTTGACATGCATTGCATCCGGGCATCTGTGGTAGATATACAATCATGAGGGGAAATCTACTTATCTCTCTCTCTCTCTCTCTCTCTTCCTTCCTCCCCCCCACCCCTTTTTTTCCTCCTTTGAGGTAGACAAGTCCCATTCACACTTTTTGGGGATGACAGGGAAAATTTTGGGGCACCCAGATCATTCTCCCAGACTGTTTTAAGCAAATTTCCTTCAAAAGTGGGTCATCAAGATTAGCCTTTCTGAAAACTATAAGAAACAGGCTTGTGTTAACATATCCGGCAAGCAAGGCTCACCAGATTGTGGAGAACCCAGCATAGCCTGGCATTCTAGTTCTTTGGAGCAATCTTCCTAGCTATGTTTCTGACCATGATTATTGCCCTGTGCCAGTCAATTTCATTATTAATTGAAATCATGCTACTCTTTCTGTAACTTTATTTACCAAAGGATAGTTTACCATCCATTGAATGCCATCATATTTGCTGTTCTACATCTCCAACTACATTGATGGTTTTCTTGTTCTGGTTCTAGTTTCTTGTTTTTGTACCTATGTCATTAATATCATTTACTTGATATCCTCCAGGCCTACACTGGTATTTTGAATTTGATTGAGCTTGCTGGAAGTTACATACCTGCTTTTCTTTACAATAATCAGGTACTTCTCAAGACTTATTGTCATGAATATGGAGCAGCTCTTAGACTCTAAATGATTGTAATGCATTATCTACATGGAGTATTTCAATTCTTAGAAAGTTTTGCTTTAATGATCTATGTCATGGTAATGCATATTGTCATGAGAGGTACCTAGTTACCCATACCTAAGTGATCAGCATTCAGTCATTATTATTATTATTATTATTTTTTCTCAACTGTGAAAAGTATGCCCTTCTAAAAAAATTTAAAGGCTTCTTTGTTGTCTGTACCTCGAGTTTGCATAGGTTTCCATCAGCTTGGTAAAGGTGCTCTGTCCTCATTTTGAAGCTTGAGTTGAGTGACATAGATTTCTATCTAGTTCTTGCATACCAGATTAGGTGCTGGTAGTTTACTCTTCAGTTGAGGAATTATAGATCTTACATGATAGATGGTTACACTATGATTGTGTGTGTGTCTGTGCCTCGTGTCTGTTTGCAAGTATGGTACTGATCCCATTAACGTGTTTTCGTCTGCAGGAACTGATTGTAACAGCTTCCTCGGCATTCATTCTTTTTATTATGGCATCATTCTATAGATGATGATTTAGCAGAATGGCCAAGGAATCGTGGAGCGGGGTTTTAACAGGGGGAATGAGTTTCCTCCTTCACTTTTTAGGTGCTGAGCTTTTCACCCGAGGATCTGTGTAAAATGATTGTAGGGAAGGAGTTGTGATAGGATTTTTAACTGTAAGGTGCTGTCTGATCTGATTGCATCTTGTTCTGTCCTCTCCTTGAATCCCCAACGGTGCAAAGAGATTTTAGTTTCAGCTGCCTTCCCTTCACCGTTTGTCTGCATTTGCCCTCCTGTTTCTCATCCGTTGTTGCTCCACAGTCCAGGGATTATTAAAGAAGCAACTTTGTCTAGGACAATGATATTGTTCTTGTCAATAAATCTTACAAACAAATCAATTCATTCTGTGTTCTGTTCATCAAAAGTATTGAGAAGAAACGTTCAAATCATTCTCTCAAATGCGCTCAGAGACTCAGCCGTAGGTAGGCAACAAAATTTGCTACATATTGTATAACTTTTTGTATGAGATAAAAATCAAAATATATATTAAATTATTATAATAATATATTACAATAAGTTTTTAAAATTTATTTTTTTTTTAATTTTCTTTGAAATTTTTAAGATAGCAATATAAATTTGAAAAGACGGAGTACCAATTAACTCTCTTTTTGTTTTTCTTTTTCTAATAGAAAGTCCATAGAAGCCTTAACCATATGGGCTTTTTTTTTTTGGGTCAGACTATATGGACTATTTTTAGAATTTAGGATAGCAAGTAATACTAGACCCAGGCTCAAGCTTGCTGGCCCAAAAAAGCCCATAAGTTATTCCAATCCAGATGGGGAGTCATATTTCCAATCAGGATGAAGCAGATGCACAAGTATCCGATTGAACCAAAGAGCCCCCCACCCCAGCAAAATCAGGGTTCATTTCTCGCCTACCGGAAAGGAGATCGCAGAGAGGAGAACGAAGCAAAAACCCTAGAGAGAGAGAGAGAGAGAGAGAGAGAGAGTGAGAGAGAGAGAGAGAGAGAGAGAGAGTGAGAGAGAGAGAGAGTGAGAGAGAGCAATTATTCGATTTTGTAGAACCCAAAAAAATAAAATAAAAAACCCTAGAAAAAGGCAGAGATTTAGAAAAAAAGAGAGGCGAAAATGAGGATTATGATAAAGGGAGGGGTGTGGAAGAACACGGAGGATGAGATCCTGAAGTCGGCGGTTATGAAATATGGAAAGAATCAATGGGCTCGCATTTCTTCCCTTCTCGTCCGCAAGTCTGCCAAGCAGTGTAAGGCTCGCTGGTACGAGTGGCTCGACCCCTCCATCAAGAAGGTAACTTCCTTTGTTTCTTCTCTTTTCTCTCTCTTTTGTTTTTTACAATTTTTTCTTTAATTATTATTTCCAATTTCTTTTTATTGTTAATGCTTGATTAGTAGGGTCTAGTGCCTGATGATAGTTTAGCCTAGACCACTTTTTGTTTTTGATTGATGGAGTCCGATTTTGGAGTGTGTGTGTGTGTGTGTGTAAACTTTAGTGTAATGGCCTCAAGGTTGCCGGAGCCTCTTCGTGGGAAAAGAAAAGTAATGGGAACCTTGTGCATTGGGAACACCCTTTGTATTCATGGAATGTGTGTGTTTACCCTAAGTAACAGTTGAGGTAATTCAGTAAGTGTTAGCCCTGAACTTTGGATAGTGAGTCTTTATTGGTTGAGTAACATGGGTTTTTGTTACTGTAGTTATGAGGTTAATAAATAATGCATTGTGGTTAATGAAGTGGAAGTCTTGTTATGTGTATTATGTACACCAGAAAATCTTGATAGGTACTTACTTAGTATTTGATGTGAAAATGTGACTTCAATGTGAAGTCTTTTGCTGCTAGGTTCCTGGAATAATTGGAAGTTTACTTGAGCTAGTGATTTCTTTGTGTGTAGAAAGATTGATTGGCTTGACTTTTTTGCAATGTTGCAGACTGAGTGGACCAGAGAAGAGGATGAGAAATTGCTTCATCTTGCAAAGCTTATGCCTACTCAGTGGAGAACAATTGCCCCAATGGTTGGCCGGACTCCTTCCCAGTGCCTTGAGCGTTATGAGAAACTTCTTGATGCGGCCTGTGTTAAGGATGAGAACTATGAACCTGGGGATGACCCACGGAAATTGCGTCCTGGAGAGATTGATCCAAATCCGGAGTCTAAGCCAGCACGACCTGACCCTGTTGATATGGATGAAGATGAGAAGGAGATGCTTTCGGAAGCACGAGCTCGGCTGGCCAACACTAGGGGCAAAAAGGCTAAGAGGAAAGCCAGGGAGAAACAACTTGAAGAGGCCAGGAGGCTTGCTTCCTTGCAGAAAAGGAGGGAATTGAAAGCTGCTGGTATAGACACTAGGCACAGAAAGAGGAAAAGAAAGGGGATTGACTATAATGCCGAAATCCCTTTTGAGAAGAGGCCTCCTCCAGGATTTTTTGATGTTACTGATGAGGATAGACCTGTTGAACAGGTTAAGTTCCCTACAACCATCGAAGAACTTGAAGGGAAAAGAAGGGTTGATGTGGAAGCACAATTGAGAAAGCAGGACATTGCAAAGAATAAAATTGCTCAAAGGCAGGATGCACCATCAGCTATCCTACAAGCGAACAAGCTGAATGACCCAGAAACGGTGAGGAAAAGGTCAAAGTTGATGCTTCCTGCTCCTCAGATTTCAGACCGTGAATTGGAAGAAATTGCAAAAATGGGTTATGCTACTGATATGGTGAATGAGGAATTAACAGAAGGAAGCGGTGCAACACATGCTCTTCTAGCAAACTATGACCAGACACCACGCCAAGGAGCAATGCCATTACGAACCCCACAAAGGACTCCTGCTGGTAAGGGTGATGCAATAATGCAGGAAGCAGAAAACCTGGCTCGATTGAGAGAGTCACAGACACCATTATTAGGAGGTGAGAACCCAGAGTTGCATCCTTCGGACTTCTCTGGGGTCACTCCTAAGAAACGGGAAATCCAAACACCAAATCCAATGCTTACTCCTTCTGCGACTCCTGGAGGTGCTGGCTTCACTCCTAGAATTGGCATGACACCATCAAGGGATGGGTACTCTTTTGGTGCGACTCCTAGGGGAACTCCCATCAGAGATGAACTCCGTATAAATGAAGGCATGGATGTGCATGATGCTGCTAAACTTGAGCAACAAAGACAAGCTGATTTAAGAAAGAATTTGCGATCTGGTCTCACTGGCCTTCCGCAGCCCAAAAACGAATACCAGATAGTCATCCAAGCACCCCCAGAAGAAAGTGAAGAACCGGAGGAGAAGATCGAGGAGGATATGTCTGATAGAATAGCTAGGGAAAAAGCTGAGGAAGAAGCGCGACAGCAGGCATTACTTAGGAAGAGGTCAAAAGTACTGCAGAGAGAACTGCCTAGGCCACCAGATGCTTCATTGGAACTAATTAGGAATTCTTTATTGAGAGCAGATGTAGACAAGAGTTCCTTTGTTCCTCCTACGGCAATTGAACAGGCTGATGAAATCATAAGAAAAGAGCTTTTGACCTTACTAGAGCATGATAATGCCAAGTACCCACTTGATGAGAAGTTGAATAAGGAGAAAAAGAAAGGCACCAAGCGATCTGCAAATGGGCCTGCTGCTTCAATTCCTGTGATTGAAGATTTTGAGGAAGAAGAGCTCAAAGAAGTATGTAATTGATCCTCTGCCTCTCTCTTTCTCTCTCTCTCTTTTCCCCTCCTCCTCCATCTTCTCCCTTCCTTTCCTTCCCCTTTCTCACCGGAGGTGAAGTGCTTATTTCCTTATTTCTTCTTGAAATTTCTCTCTTTTTGTGTATGTGTGTTCTGTGCACCCCTTCCAACCAAAATAAGAACATGTGGTGGTTGGTTGATTGGACTACAGGCTGTTCTTTCACTTTTGTGCCTTCTGCCTGCTCATTGTGTATAAATCAAATGGTTTTGGATTTTATCTTGTGTGATGGTCTACTTGCAAATTTCTGATGATTAGATTTTCCTTTTCAGGCTGATCGTTTGATAAAGGAAGAGGCCCAATATATTCGTGTAGCTATGGGACATGAAAATGAGTCCCTTGATGAATTTGTTGAAGCACACAAAACATGTGTTAATGATCTCATGTATTTTCCAACTAGGGGTGCTCATGGTCTCTCGAGTGTTGCTGGAAATGTGGAGAAACTTGCAGCTTTGCAGAATGAATTCGAAAATGTGAAAACAAGGCTAGAAGCTGAAAGAGAGAAGGCCTTGCGTCTTGAGAAGAAGGTTAATGTTCTCACACAAGGTTATCAGGTAAGATATGGTACAATTATGGTTGTTATTTTTGTTGTATCTGTTAGAAAACTGATGTGTGAGGAGATGCTTATTGATAGCAGTAATCTTTAAAACAGCAAAAGGAAAGTAATTGGCTATATAGCTTTAAAACAGAATGTAGATCCAGCTTCTAGTGAACCAAAGTACTAGTTGTGAGATGAATTAAGTAGTTGCTGAATGGTAAATGGAAAGCAACTGGCATTATAGCATTGAAAGAGAATGTAGATCCAACTTCTAATGATACAATTGCTAGTTGTGAGACGAATTAATTATTCCCGTCATGAGGTGCCTTATAAGAATTTTAATTGACAGTTTCTCTGTTGTTAGGAGCAGCTACCTCTTTATGAAGATTTTTAAAGTCATATATAACTTGTACTCTCTTTTCTCTCTCTCTCTCACTCTCACACACACACACTTAATCAAAAAGAACCTTATATGTTGGCTTGTCCAAAAAATGGGCGCATTGCTTTATAATACCACAATGTCTGTGTGTCTAAGAGATGAAAATAATTTATGTTCTGGTGTATCAACAGAGCAGTAGTCTCCATAATTTTTTCATGTTCAGCTTTTAGTGTAGTTCTCAGTCCAAAATGAATGAACATTTATAATTTGAGATTGCCAAGCTGTAAAAATCTAACAATTGTCTACATTTTGCTCTAAGCTCGTGTTCAAGATCACCATTCTCAGGTTACTAATTGCTGACATTTTTGATTGAGCAGATGCGGGCTGAAAGGCAGCTTTTGCCACCAATTGAGTCAACCTTGAAGCTGATTGACACTGCCAGTACAGAACTGGAGTGCTTCAGATCTTTGCAGAAGCAAGAGCAATTAGCAGCGTCACACAGGATTAATGTTCTCTGGGAGGAAGTTCAAAAGCAAAAGGAGCTTGAGAAAACCATGCAAAGTCGCTATGGTAATCTTGTGGCTGAGCTGGAAAGAGTGCAAAATCTCATGAATTATTACAGAGAATTAGCAAAACAACAGGAAGAAATTGCTGCTAAGAATAAAGAACTGGAATTGGCTGAGGCTGCAGCAAAACAAACTGCCATGCCGGGTTCAGAAGGCTCTGAGCCTATATTTTCTGGAGATGTTGGAAGTTCTTTACCAGTCATTTCATCTCAGGACGCCATTTTGGCGCAGCAAACAGAGGCTGCTGAAGAAAATGCTGATGCAACTGAAAAACATGATATGAATGCTGATTTGAAGAAAGAGTATTCATCAGTAGGCACTGATATAAACTTGTCTAACAATCAAGGAGTAATACATACGCCTACAGAGGGAAATGAAGTGAAGTATGACTTGGCTGATGGAAATGCTGGTGATATTGCTATGAGCTCTGAAGTTCTAAAGGAGGATTCGATTGCCACCCACCAGCAACATGTTGAAGCTGCAGCTCTTGATGGTGCCTTCACTGAGCAGGGAGACAGCATTGAAGAGAAAGTAGATGGCCTTGGGTCTGGGGATGGAATGAAGATGTCTGGTGGTGAAGGTGAGCTTCTAAAATAGATGTCTGGTGGCGAAGGTGAGGCTATAAAATCAACGAAGGATGAGGAGAATCTGCCAGCCATGGAAGGGGATGCTGTTCGGGTGTAAAATGTTTCTGAATAAGTGATCACAGAACTGGCTGGGAAAGAGAATTGTTGAGGCAAAAGATGATGGAAATCATTGGCAATTTCTTCTACAATAATATAAGAAGATGGATGGAGCTGGAGCCATGAACCCTAGATTTTATTGTATTTGATGAATTCTCGTATCGATGAATCAAGGACCTGTGGCTGTGTTCCCCTAATTTTTTGCATTCAAGTTTTTACTGGTTAGCACAGAACTGGACATGGATGCTCATCATTTTACTCTGTTTGGAAAGAGAACAGGTAAAAGAACTTTGTCTGGTCACCTCTGTTGTCTTTTGTTAACTGTTGATCGGGAGGTCTAAGGATTATGTAACAGTGTTGACAACACTCTGCTTAATACTCTCTCTCTCTCTCTCTCTCTTTCCGCTTCCCAGCCAACACACACGCGCCATACAGTTGCATGAAAATCTATGGACCGTTAATTGCATGTGGGAATGTTTCTCATTTTGTTGCCTGCCACTTTCTAAATTAGTGGCCCTTGTGCGGGGAATCAGCAAAGAAACATCTAAATTTAAAAGGCAGTAGCTACTCTCGCTCTGTGGGGGTTGTACATGCATAGCCTTAAATGTCAAGCACCCGATGATGACACGACTTCCTTTGAACACGAATCTCTTTTTTCCTCTTTGGAGTGTGGCTGTTGTTGGGCCGAACCTTTTGGACACTCGGATATGGTGTCTGGTACAATCCTCAAAAAGCTTAAGCATCCAAGTGTTTGTATAGTTGTTATTGCGAAGTGTCGCGCACCTTGAAAGGGCCGGAGGTATGACCCGTCTCATCCTTGCTTCATTCTTCTCGCTTCCTACTCTCGTTGCTATTTTCCCAATTAATTCAATCCCGTAGCAGAATCGTTTGTGCAACACAAAGAAAAACTAGGAAATAGAAACAAACGTATTCATTTAAAAAAAAAAAAGAGAAGAAAAAATTCAAATTCATATAGACGGCAAAGAAAATGATCGCCTCCATGCACAGACACCGTAGCCAATAAGCCGAACCACGTTAAGTTTTCCTCATTAAGATTTAGTTAGGCAGAGTTGTTTTTCATTTTTGAAAGGATATTTACAGGAAAATAACAGCTAGTTCTGTGAGAATTTATCGCTTTAATTGGACATTCCCACTTGATCACTAAACACATTTAAGCTTTTAACAATAATATATCTTAACGTGCAAGACTCTCTCATTCAACGAGAAACTCTTTCTATGACTTAAATTTTTCAATGTTTAAATCACAATAAAATAATTGTTTTTTGTTAGACGAAGACCCTTCTCTTACATCTAAGCTTAGGAATAATTAATTACTTTTGCAATCTCCTAGATCGGTCCATGGGGTCCTAAAAGGAGTCTTTGGAACTTGAATTTGTCTCTTGTTGTTGGCAATGGCATGTGCCACTTCTAGACAGAATTTAAGCTGTCAAAAGGTGCAAGAGTACTTGACAATTCTCCGATGTACCAGAAAAAGGTAACGCTCAAGCTTAAAACTTTTGAACTCTTATAGACTATGAGTATGATCCTACTTGATTCAATTGCCAAATGCTGACCAATAGCGGTCAGTAGCAGACAACTTATGACCGGTACCCCATTTTTTCCCAATTAAAAGTTCGATCGCTTCACTAGCAAGTAAAAATTAACAATTGAAAGCAATTGATAATTAATTGAACAAGAAAAGTAACTAAGGCATCAAGGATTGTGTTATGCAGAAATAACTTCTTTACGAAAACAAGAACGAAGTTATTGTAAGAAATGACTACTCACATACTCCATTTCTTACAATGGAAGAAATTGCCAGCCAGCACTGGATGAACTTTGGTTATATTTGCATTCTATAAGATGCGTATGTTGTCATTTAGCCTGGTGGTGAAGAGTGTTTTGTGCCCCAAGTCCTCGGTTCCATGCCCAAAAATATTATTCAATCTGAATTTGAAATTAATTTCACCTAACACAAGTGAGATTAGAAATTAATTTATACATAATAATCTCTTATTTAGTAATTGGGCCATTTGTAAATTTCTATCATCTAAAAATGAGATTAGCATTCTTTCTTCATACAATTTTCTCCTCTATTTGTCTTTTTGATCATTTATTTCCGGTGGAATTTTTCCATTACAACCCAAAAAGAGCGTTTTGACCAAAAAAAAAAAAAAAAAGAGCTTTTTCTTTTCTTTTCTTTTCTTTTTTTTTTTTTAGCCATTTTATATTTAGAAAATTACATCCGGAAATGATAAAAATACGACATGATGAGATGATTATACGGCATTCTTTGATGCAACGTTTGTGAACAAGGTTCTCATAACTGATTACTATAGTGGATCTCACAGTATTTTTTTTAGGAAGCAAAATTAATAAAACATATTCCTTGGTTCCAACAGCTTGGTCTTGAGGCCTGTTGAGCACAAAATAGGCTTAGGTCCCAGATGCAGGAAGTATGTTTCTTACTATAAGTGGGATGCCTCCAATGATAACAGTTTCTTCATTGTTTTATAATGGGAAAATATGTGTTTTTCATTGAGAGAGTGGCATGTTCAAGATTATCATTTTTTTTTTTTCCTCTCAATTAAATCGGGATGATGGAATTAAGTATAACTGGTGCCTAGGGTTCAAAGCCCACATCCAAGAACTATAGTAATTGTGACAGATTTATGTGTATTTAATAAAATAATAAATTTTAATAAGAATCCCGTGAAAATCTTAAATGAATGTTATATTAATCAATTACAGTGAAAAAATTACATATGTATTAATCATTTTTTGGTCTATATGAGACTTAAATTACCATTTTATATATATAAGTTGTAAGCCTATCTCAAATCTATGGTGGGGGTAACTATTTCCATACCAACGAATGTTTTTCTTATTTTTTTTACCTTTTTGTTTTTTGTTAGATAAAATCTTATACCAGGTATGGAGGAGAAAACTATCTTGTACGTAGCCCACAATCCCACAGATAATCAATAGAAAAAGGATAATGATTGATTGACAATCATCAAATAGTAGTTGACATGGATTATTTGAGCCAATAATAACAATAATAATAATAATTTGCCTGAAATAAAAGACCATAAAGAATGAAAAATAATAAGCCGTTAAATAAAAACAATTCTAGGAATGCAAAAGACATAGCCCGTGATGTACTAGACATTGTGAGAAAAAGGTAAGCAAGTAAAGAGGTCAAATCCTCTCACCTCCAAGACCAATCCTTTCAAGTTTCATTCCATTGATGAGAAAATAAATGGCCCATGATGCATTTGTATAAAATGAATAGCTGCTTCGTCCAGCTAAATCCTTTAAGAAATCAAACAGTTTGGTTTCCAATTGACGGTGTAGATTAATGTAACATTTCTACAAGGAAGCCAATGTGTTGAAAAGAAGGTTCCGTGTTTAGCCCGTGTAACTCAGGATGCCTCGACCCAGCTGACGCAACTATTACACAAGAAATCCTGACCGCCGAACTTAATTAGCCTGTGAAGTGATGAAAAGCAAATGGGTGCTAAAGACCTAGCCACTACATAGGTCAGCAGCACAGGAACTTTTAATTATTGTATGATTGCATCAGGTTTGCTTTTATAATCTTTAAAAACCCTAACTAACTTTAGAAAGATGAAAATATGATAAAAAAAAGAAAAAAGAAGGAAACAATTTGGGATGACACGTTCACAGTTGTGTTCCGGTTCTGATTTCACATGAAGCTTGAACTTTAGTCAACTGTGCGTAGTCGGTTGGATTCTAATTTTAGTTTTGGACCGTCCCTGGTATGTTTTTTTTTTAAACCGGAACTGTCCTTTTAAAAAAAGAAAACTTGTAATAGTAAAACAGTTGAACCGGTTACAATTTTTGAATTGATTTCAATCTGGTCCGATTTCAATTCTAAAAGAAAACCGCGGCCACCCCTTCATCTGTGCACTTCATGGTCCAAAAACACCCATGAGGGCCTATGGTTGAATTATAATCAAGGATGGCAACGTATTTTTAGCCCATGCCAAAGGGAACGTACCCCTCCATTTTCTCTGCTCCAATACAATCCATGGAAAATGGTCTCATCCTTGCAGTTCAATGAAAATGTCTCAAACAAGCATTAAGGTGCCTTGTCATCCTCAATCATGGACATCTACAGTGTTTTTCCTTTTGGGGGGGTTTTCTTCTTTTGGAGAAGAGAGCAAACATTAAAACTGTCGAAAACCCCAGTGGTCGCACGTCACGAACCATAATTTAGACGTGAGCTGTGAAGGTTCCTCTGGCAGCATTAGCAAGCAATAGTTTCTGTAGCCATAGATCCTTCCACTTTTGTGTTGGCGTGTAATGTGCACGACCTCTGAAATTTTCTGTAGTGCCTAATGATTCTAAAAATAAGTTTAATACTATTAAATTATTGATATCACATATAATTTATTAAAACACTAGTTGAACAGCCACACACAATTAATAAAAAATTAATAAAATGATGTATATTGCAATAATGCAACAAGTGATGCAATAAGTGAGTTAATAAAATAAAATTAATTTTATTATTTTATTAATTATATTTATTTTATTTAAAACATAAAACTGAATAAAATAATAGAATTTAAGTAAATTTGATTTTATTTATAAATAACTAAATAAAATTAGTTTATTTTATATTTTAGGTCATATCTATATGTATATATATATGTGTGTGTGTGTGTCTTACTTTTATTTATTTTCTTTTTTTTTTTTTTTGTTTTGGTAAATGGAGGGCTAATTGGGTCACCGTCACCTCTCCGCTTGCTGCCAAACCTGTCCCATAATAGCAAAAGCAAAACCCCATATCCGTCAAATTGTAACCCTACAGCCAAACCTGAGCCAATGGAATCTCTCTCTCTCTCTACTTTTTTCCAACTTTACCTACAGTTTTAACTTGAGTTGTTTGCTCTTTCCCTGGAAAGAAAATCTGATGATCTGATCTCCCACCAATAACTGTAGTTTCCAAGATTTCTTGCAGTCATCCTCTTCAAACAAAGAGCCTTTCATCAATTCATGTAATAGAAGGCCTCCAAAATATCGATTCCTCTTCATTTCTCCAGTCACCACATGTTCACCAAAAAAAAAGAAAACCAAAAAACAAAAAACAAATACTCTTCTTTCTTCACCTCACAACCATGATAATTTATGCATGTAAAACCATGCAAATTATTGAACTGACCCCTTTTTTGATTTTCTAGGTCTTCATGTTTTTCACAAAAGACTTGAAGAATATCCATTGACTTTGAGCTGAAAATTAGCTTAAGACAAAAGATCACCACTTTACTCTCTTGAAGGGAACAGTGATCTCTCTCTCTCTCTCTCTCCTCACCTTTGAAAGGAAGCAAAGCAACAAGCTGTGAAAACCCTAGAGTGTTTACCCAAGAAGAAGAAGAAGAATACAAGCAAAAGTTTAACTTTGCAGTTAGCAACAAATCTGCCGAGCTTCAAGATCCTGATAAAGATAGAACAAAGAAAACCCTAATTTCAACATCTAGATCTTCTTGTTTTCTTCCTTTTTTTTATTCTGTCTGCTGCATCGGAATTTGAGCCTAGTTGTTAGAAGTGAGAGTCCAGTTACTCGACGATCAGATAACTTTGCTGGTGGCTTTGGATCTTCATTTTACATGCATGGATTCAGCAACACCTTCAACAAATCCAACCTTTTCAAGCCCCAGCAAGTCCACCACCACCAACGCACCTGGTGCTGCTGCGAACCCATCAGTTGCATCCCCATCTTCTACTTCAAGCAGCAGCCGCTATGAGAACCAGAAGCGCAGAGACTGGAACACCTTCTGCCAATATCTCAGGAACCACAGGCCCCCTTTAACTCTCCCAATGTGTAGTGGCGCCCATGTGCTGGAATTCCTTAGGTACCTTGACCAATTTGGCAAGACCAAAGTCCACAACCAAGTTTGTCCTTTCTTTGGCGTCCCTAACCCACCAGCACCCTGCCCGTGCCCTCTCCGGCAAGCTTGGGGAAGCCTCGATGCACTCATCGGACGACTCAGAGCAGCCTTTGAGGAGCATGGAGGTAGGCCTGAAGGGAACCCGTTTGCTGCAAGAGCTGTGAGGCTTTACTTGAGGGAAGTGAGGGATTTTCAGGCTAAAGCAAGAGGAGTTAGCTATGAGAAGAAGAGAAAAAGGCCAAAGCAGCCAAAGCTAACAGCGGCAGCAGCAGCAGCAGTACCACCACAGCCAGCACTTCCTCCTCCTGATCATTCTGGTGCAGGCTAGCTGGAGAAATAAAAATAAAAATAAAAAGAATAATCAAACAACAGGTAAGAATTAATCTTGAATTATTCGAGCCAAGTCGCCACTACATGGGTGTGTTGTTTAATTCTCTCTGCTTTCCCATTTCTCCATTGAACAGATGATTATATAATGATCTTTTTGGTTTTGATTTCCAATTAAGGCAAATGTTAAGGTTTGTGGGTACCATATGGAAACGCCTTTAGAGGACAGCAGAATGGAAGTGACCCTCCTCCTGTGTGCCATATGGTTAGTCAATCTAGCAGATATGAATGATGGCATAACAGTAATTTATTTTATATGTCCTTGCGGCTGTAAATTCTCGTCTACTTAGACATGCTTAAGTACTTATCATGTGCTTTTAGCCTATGTTTGGCCTTCAATACATCCTTTCTCTGTGCAATTTTTATAGCTTTATATCAATCATTCTAATCCTCAAAAGGGCAAAAACGAAAAAAAAAAAGGGTTGGGAGGTGGGGGGGGGGGGGGGGGAACACGCACAGCTTCACCTTAGAATTTGTGAGCAATTGGTAGCTTTATATCATTCTTTCCCCTAACATAAGCTACTGCATCTAGAATTTGTGATCAATTCAGTCAAAATTTCACTATAGTGTTGGAATGATAATGCCACGGGTTTTGTCCAAATTGGGGTATATTGATCACTATCAATATCCAGTACATAGTATTAGGCAATGTTGGCTTTCATTTTTGCCATTTACACTAAATTTTTACCTCATGCAAAGGGCTTTTTTTTTTTTTTTTCTTTGTTTCCTTTTTCTTTCTTTGTCCCCCCTCCGCCCCAAAACTTTTGAACGTTTCCAAGGAATTTTGACTAGACAATGAAATATTTCTAGTGAAGAATAGAACATTTGAGGGGTGATAGTCATGAGAGCCTACGAACACTGAATCAGTAGGCTTTGTATCCATCTAAAGATAATCTAAACAGATCCATATTTAGGCAAAAAGAAAACTTTAGATTCATTATTTTCTGATATTGATTGATACTAGCCAAAAACACACATTCCATTAAAAAATATATATATATATAGTCATAAGAAAGAAATTAAAAAACATTTGGTCCTTATAGATCGACAAAGAGGGCGGGGTGGGTGAGAGTTCCTTTTTTTCCTTTTATAGGGTACCTGGGAATTTAGATGGGGTTGGGGGCTTTCAGTTTTAATGGTTGGTTGACTTAGATTTAGGACCACAACCGTGGACTTATTAATTTTATTTTTGTTAATTCATCCCAAATCTAAGCTTTTAGTCTTAAATATAACTTCATTATTATTGAGCTTAAACTCATTGGTATGGTCATTATATTGTTTGAATTGGAATGGAAGGCCTTGATTCAAATGGGGGAGCTCTGATTTGTGTATAAATTATTTTGGATGTGGCAATGGTCTTGAACATTAGGCTTCTTCTCGACTAAATCTCTTGTGGCAATTAATCCATGTCAAACTAATACATGATTAGTGGACATTGATTTTTCCATTTACTTGCCTTTTGGAATGGCTGTCTCCAATGTTTTTATTTGGCCATATGGATTCTCCTTTTTGGGTGCATTATTGTTCATTAAGAGGCCATAGGTTTAACCACACATATTCCGCAAAATTTACACGAAGATCCCTAATACAAACATTGTCGTTTAAGATGAATAGTCTCTTGAATTAATGGTGAAATTAATATTGTCTGTTTAAGATAATTATACTTATTTTTGCTAATCCAACACAAATATCGTTATCTTAAGCTCATCTCCAATCCTTCCTGCACTTATTTTACTGCCAATGTCTTTATTTCTTAATTGGTCCCTTCTTCTCAAGAAAGCCACAAATCTATCTAGACATTCTAATCTCTACTATTTTCTTTTTTTTCTTTCTTTTTCTTTTTGGAAATATTTTTCTTCATAGCCTAACACTCATTATCATACAACATCACCAGTTTAATCGATCAATCCCTTCACTTTAATGACACACCAAACTCTAGTTGCGTACTCTATCTTAATTGTCTAGCCCATCCCATAAACAACATATTACCTTCATATTTCCATATCTTCTAATAATAAAGTCTAAATAATGAAATGGGTAATATTGAGAAACTTGTATAAAGTCTATTTCTTCATAATTCTAATTTGTAGTTTCCAACTCATCTTTTTGTTTTATCTACCATCGTATGCAAATAATTTATATAGTAAGAACCAATAGAAAAGGACTTAACATACATGAGATGTAGACCAATAGTAATGAGACAATCCTTTATGCCACTCTTTACTCCTTTTTTTTTTTTTTTATTTAAATCAGATTATTTTTCTTCGGTTCATTCCCTCAGTAAATTAATTCTGCACAAGACTCTCAGTGCACCATTAAATTTGCACTTTTTTTTTTTGGCTAAAATGATAAACATGTGTAAAAGTAAATCACAATTTTTTTTTTTAATTTTCATTTATCGTATTGTTGATAAAATTTGTGCAAAATGTTTGGAAAACTCGCAGCAAAGTACAGCATTACAGCTATAGCTAGTATCCTAAATGTGCAAAAAATTACGGCATAGAACTCTATTGAATTAGTAGAATAGCTAGCTCCCAAGCACGTAGCACCCGAGAAGTGAAATTTCAAACTATTAATTAATTAATTAATTAATTAATCAATAGTTTATGTTTAAAAATTGATTCATCTGCACATGAAATTTTAATAGGAAAATACTCTAATACATGTGAAATCTAACAAATTGTGCAAGGGCGTCATAGAAGCATTTCATAATTTGATTAGATAGTTACACGAGAAATTCGTAAAATTTATTCATAATATTTTTTTATTAAGAACATAGTTATGAAATTTATTTATTAAAATCTACTTATATATGCATTCGTTAATGACTTGATTGATTCAAAAATAAAAAAAATAATAAAAAAAAAATGGATTAAAATTTGTCAAACTCTATAATTCAGTCATTAACCTCAATCTATTTTTTACCCTCGAAAATTAGACATTAATTAGCTGTTTTCAAAGGCACAATATCCTATGCCGACAGTCCGTACACAGGAGATCCCGCAATCTGCGGTGGAATGGGAAGCTGACAGGTTTGTGGTCCCCACACCCTACATGCTCCCACGTGGATCCTTGTACGTCATGTCGGTAACAGGCACTTCTCCTCGCCACCGTCAGAGCCGCATCTCGAGGAAATTATAATCATATTCATTGTACTTCCGTACTCGTGGAAATAAATAGCGGCTTTCGTAAATATTTATAAAAGATTATTAAAATTGTAAATTGAAATTTGTGATATAAACCCAAAAAAAAAAAAAAAAAAAAATCAAGAATGATTGTTTTTGATAGGCCTCTGTCCACTGGCTCATGGGCCTTAGCTCTTTTTGCTATTTATACGGGGCACACGATGTTTGAATATGAAAAATGGAGGTAAAATGGGGAGAAATTAATTAATTCTTTTTTTATTCATAATTATAATATTAGATGTTAAGTTATTAACTTTTCAATTTTTTCATATTTTTAGTTTTTCAACCTGGCCCAAATTATTATATTAAGTTTTTTGTACTATAAAATTTTTATTTATAATCATTTTAAAATTTGAAGATTTTAAGAATTAAAAGATAATTAAATTATAAAAAAATCATATACACAATTAACAGAGGGTAAGATTGAATCCCAGTTTCTCTCTTGCTATGATAGCTGCGAAAGATAACGATTACAAGGGAAAATTTTCTCTTTTTATCAGTTTTCACCTTTTTTGTTTTTCCCCTCTGAGCAAAAGAATGAGCAGATTGAATGGAGATGTAAGTGCAATTTGAAAGTATGACCACAGTATTTACAATGTCAAAATAGGTCTCAAAGCCTCGTGAGACTGAGCTAATGGATCATCTTTAGAATTGGACGGAGGGAGTGCAATTCTTCTGGGATTGCCTTCTTGAAAAAACCTCTGACTATGATATCAACCCCATCTAGGCTATCAGCCTTACCTGCACAATTGCTGGTGAGGAGAACACAAACATTTCAAAGCCATCAAGACTCTCAGGAGGTTGTAAAACTTTTAAGTGTATCTCAATCTAACAGCCGATTATTACACTCCAGGTTACAGATAGTATTAGAGCATTGGAGTGTAGGTGCAGCTGCTCGATGCATCAATGGTGGCATGAACATACATTTGAGCAAGCTTTTCGAGATTTACTCAAGGTTGGAATATTGCTAGTATAACAGCAATGTTGTCAAAAATTTCGGAGAGTCAAACTACGTAAACAATTAAGGAACATCTTGGCATTCTGCATTAGCATTTTTTAGATAAAAGGGAATACAATTACCATAAACAGACGTCCATTTTATCCTGCATCCAAAATTTCTGAGACATGGTAAGCAATTTTCGTTGGATCCAAAACACTTATGTACGGGACCCTGCTCCTAAATCCTGCATCAAACAGAACAAAATGCGTGACTAGAGGTGACTAGAATTCCCTGCAGAACTGCCAAAAAGGCACATGCACCATAGCTTTGGGAAAAATTGCCTGGCTGTTAACACCACAACTTTACCGATATCACATTTTCAAATTCCAAGGCTGAGCATTGCAATTGATCCTTCGCAACTACCTTGGCAACGCGAGGACCTTTCTGGCGGAAATATCTATCCAAATTATTTTGCGAGCAAGGTGTACCAGCAACATTTCTCATGCTGTCTACAGAATTTGAGGCCGCATTTACTCCTGCCAGATCCTCATTGTTAGGCTGCTCACTACCGTGTGGATGTTGAGGTTGACTTCCACCTTCTTACATGCAAATTTCCTCATTGATCACTCTCCTGTTTAAGGATTCTTCAACCTTGCCTTGACATTTGCCCCCAGCAGAACCTCCTTTACAAGAAGAGTTGGATGAATTGAATTCCACAACTATTCCACCGTATTCAAGGCATTCAGCCATTTCTTGCTTACGACGAGATAAACAACTATTTGTTTGCCTGATAGGGAATGAATCAGCATCATTTTTGCTTTTTACTGTTGCACCAGTCACGGTTGCAGCTGATACTAAGGTTTTATTGTCTTCACTTGGACTACTGAGGGAACATGATGGTTTTACAGAACGGTCTGAATGCCTTGCAAGGAATTTTCTTTTGTCCCTTCCAAAATTAGCTTCTTTGGTTCATAACCTTCATCATCACTAAGCGTAATAACGTTGTCATGACCCATAGTCAAAAGCTGCTTCACTCCACGTTCCTATGAAGTCATGTCTGCTGAATAGGATGTGTCTTCTTGAGAAAACTGGCAAAAGACTGTACTTAAATTGGCAGATAAAAGAGCTGGCTCTTCTTTAATAAACATCGGATTATGGTTTTACTTCTCTGTTGCTTGAAGAGAAACCGAAGACTTTAACCCTTTTGAAGTTGCAGCTTCAAGTGGCTTCTTTTGCTCTCCTAGAAAGGTCCCAGCAAAGACTCCAGGGAGTCTTTGCAATCTCCATCGAAGTTCTTCCCCCCCCCCCCAACCCCCGAAAATCCTGAAGGGAATCTGCTGATGATTGGGATCTTATCTCCTTAAATGCTAGTACTTCTGGCGAATAAGATAATTTAACATCTTGCAACTTATCCTTTAAGACATAAGAAGCCAGTGAAAGTACAATGGTAAACTGCACTCAGTTTTCCCTCAAAAGCCTCCACAAGGATATTTAACTCACTGATATCGTAGCGAAAGAGGAAGAATTTGGAGTTCCAAGCACATGAACACAAATGCTTTGCAAGATTCAAGCATGCATATACTTATCTGGAGAACAACAGGCGCAAATCCAAAAGGCATACCCTGCATTCTCCCTTGCTTGTGGCATCAAAATTACTCTGCATCTTCAGCGTCTGCGAAGATTTGCAGAGAAATTCCCTTCTCACTCTCTCCATCCTCACCCTTGTCTAGCAAGTTAAAAAATGTGGAGTCAATGGGACAGAGAATGGCATCAAACTTCTATTGATATGTGTACCCCATAATTGCACAATTCCAATTTCTAAAAGCATAAAAGACTTCAGATTTCCTTCTGGCAAGTTATAACACCTTGTTATGTATACCCTCATGCTTGTAGGCATTAATACACCATACTGCATAAAGTTTTGTACAAAGTCAAAACCAATTAATAGTAGCAACATTGCCAGATTCCAATATTTTTCTCTCACAACATGGCAGAAAATGCTATTATACTTTCTAAATGCTGTACATTAAAGGTTCTCGATTCCCAATGAACAGTGAAACTTAGATTTGCATAGATAAAGTAATAAACCCAACACAGAAACAAAAAACAATGAGCACAAAAGTTTACTTTCAGTGCTTTTGCCAATAGCCCATCCTTTCCACACACATCTTTCCATCTTAAGTTGTCTGGTGTATTCTTATTTAGTAAATTAAATTCCCAATGAGCTCTCACAGCTTCCCTAGCTGCTCCAAGTAGAAGTTTATCGTGGGAGATGGAAGTCCTCCGTCCTTGCTTGCGGTAAAGCTCTATAGCAATCTGTCCATGCGCCTACCAGTCAACAGGAGCTACATTTACTGCCTCCACACATTTGAAACCATAATTCAACCCTGAATGATATGCTCAAGGAAAGGTTAGCACAAACTCTCCAGTCCCCTGGACACATCGATAGACAGGTACCCCCCAAGATTTCAGAATAGAGGGGGAACGCCGTGTCACCTGCACGTGAATACGAGATATTCAGGGTGTAACCAACGATACAAGACACTGGGGGAAATGCATAGACAGGAGATCCTTTTACAAGAATATTAATAAAAACCTACAGAAGAACACTTACAGTAATGCCTTACCCTCCCCCAGGTGCTACTCCTGCCAATTTTGAGGAAAACTGATGTTGTTTAAAGTCAATAAATTCAAGACTTCATCAAAATGAGAGAACATTGTTTTCTTAACTTGACCTCTATCTCATTCCATCTTTAGAAAAATGGTTGTTTAAGCCAAGTTCTTTAAAGGAATTCAAAAATTAAACAACTAAAATGCAAACACCCAATAGGAAAATGGTAGGAAAAAAACAAAGTAGAGCAGAAAGTTCAGAGTGTAACACAAGCAACAGGCAAAGCACAAGGGAGAAACGTAGGAAGAAATTCATGGGATAAGGAAAACCGTAAATTGCATCACCAGCATCTCTTGTCCCATATATAGAACATAATTCTAAAAGGCCTTCATGCCCAAAGAAAACTTGGACAATTTATTAAAAACTTGCGTTAAAGACACCATACAATTTTCATGGGTTATATAAACTTTATATAGAACCCATTAAGGGTACATAGAGCAGGGAAAAAAAAAAGATAATAGAATTGCAGCCTCTGAAAGCTATGCGTATTTTAAATTAGACAACGAAGAATGTAATACCACTAGTCATATAAATCAAGGGCAATGGCAACATAGAATTCCATGAAAGTTATATTTTCAGTGGAATCAAAAACAGGAGCAAGTCTTAGCCAATGATTCATCGCCATTGACCAAAAAAAACAAAAGAAACAGTCAATTCACAGAAGCTAGCACAGGACAGGAAATGTTACCCACCAGCGTATGAAGTAGGCCTGGTTCTTCTTCAAAGAGATCAGGTAAATGCTTTCTCATAGCCTCTTCCAATTTAACAGCGTCCTTCCAGGGGACAGTATACCACAATTTTGGAGCCCCCCAATGCATATAATTCAGTGAATATGAGTGATGATCTTTAACGGGTTGTTCACAATCATACCAAAAAACGAAAAAGTAAAAAAGGAAACAAAGAAAGGGTGTCAGAATTTATAGAAGATGCACCAAATTATCTCCATGACTGTTTCTGACTTCAGGGACAAGTTAAGTGCAGCATTAACTTTGTTATCAGGTGATAAGAATCGCAAACTGAAACTTGTGACTCGAGCAGGAGGCACCACAAAAATCATTTACTGCTTACCTGTGAAAAGCTTCATTGTGTAGTCAGTTGTGAATTGGCATTACAGTTTTTTCTAAACAATGTTTGTCCAGTCTTTTTCCTGACTACTCACCTTCAATCTTCTTATAGACTAATTTTTTAAGAAATGTTTAGCCTAAGGATAAGATTGCATGCAAGCAAATGCAAATAATAATATGAACATATACAATCAACAACAAAATATGCAAAGTCTTTATTCATATTACCCAATAAAACAAGACTACTCTATTTAAATATTCCCATTTGTTTACATTTTACCATTTGTTCATATTTCTGAAGCTAAACTTTATTTATACACACAACAACAGCAAACCCATCTTACCCAACAGAAAGATGAAAAGCACATCCCTACATAGAGCCATGGAACCAAAACACCCGATATATCACCACTTTCATAGGAAAGGACTCTGATCCAGGAAGCCTTGGAAAGTTATTTAAATTCCATCCTGATTTTGTGTATTTCTCATTTGTGGTGGAACCAATTTGAGTGGACTTTTTTTGGGAAATCCGCTACCAAAGGCCCCAGTTTCCAGATCAGCCCCTTAGGGCACCTACCAACCAAAAACAAGAAATATAGCTCATTGCAACTCATTTTGCGGAGCAAGAGAGAGGGAGGTGAGATAGCATTAACAAAGATGACACAAATAGGAAATATACTCAAGCAACCACAAGATCTTGACAGCCTTAGCATGATGCTAAGACAGTACCTCTATTTCTTTAGTTGCTTGCTCTACCATACGCCAATATTCACCCTTAATAGCCTCCACTGTTGGTTCCCAGTCATCCTATTGATTTGTTATGTTAGGGCACTTATTCATGATTGCATCATTCTCCCTGAAGCATTGAGCCTCAAAGTCATCGCCATATTTCTCAGATGTCTTCAGAGTAAACTCTGCACCAGGTTCAAATCCGAATGTCTCAGCCTTACAAAATCCAGTAGACCCTGAGATACTTCCGCCATCTGCTGCCATTCTCATGCATCTTCTCCTTTGTGTTGTGACACAACTTTGACATTTTTTTCACATGGAATCCCGATTCTGCAGCCTCTGGACACGAGTTGCAAATTTAGAACCCTCCCACATGGCTTCTTCCTTTAGGGGACATGGAGGTTTCCAGGAAGCAGGTGGAACCATGTGACATATTCCACATTGTTCAGCTTTTGGCCGTACGCTACTACCTATTCATTTCAATGTATCTTCGAACTCCTGAGAAGAAATTATACACACAGAGAAATCCTATTTTTCAGAGAAAAAGAACTGGTGGATTTACAATTCAAAAAGGATATATATAAAATAACAGTATAGACCTCTTTAGTGGGGTAGAATACAGGAACATCCTCGAGGTCAGGCCTACAATAACATTCTGGGGCGCCATCTCGTAGTCACCTGAGCCGAAGCCTTAAGTATTAATGGGACGGTATGACATGGTATCAAAAGATGCAACAAGTAAAAGAGCAATTTGTAGAAGATGTATGACATTGAAGGGTTTATAAGATGAACAGAAATTATATGTATGTTTGAATTATAGCTTTTGCAGCTAAGTAATAAACCAAAATATATATATATATAAAAATTGATTATTTTTTTAATCTAACATAGTCCTATTGATGAAAATATTTTCATTGAAAAATAATTTATATTCCCATTACATTCAAATTCCTCTACATGTTCAAATTAAACTATATGATATTTTATTCTTTGAGGGAAGGTGTGCGCATTCTTTTCATCAAGCAGAGTTTGCCTCCTTTTGAAACCACATTTTGTAAGCATCCTTCAGTGGAGAAGTGAACAATTTACAATTGGCCTTTTTCTTTTTTCTTTTTTCTTTTTTCTGATTTTATTCTTTTGTACGACAGCTGGTTAGTAGTTAGATATGTTCTTCAAGCTTCGTTTTCTTTCGGTGCTTTGCTGGGTCAAAAGGAACTTTCGACCAAAAACCAGGCGGGCACGTCCAGACAAAGTCAACGGCATGGAAGACGCGTCAAGAAAAACGAGAAAGAAAAAAAAAACAAAAAGTCAATAGAAAAATAAAATATAACAGTTGCAAGTTTATTTTGAGTGATGCAATTTTAACATTTAATTAATTAATAAATTATTTAAATTCTCTCGCAAAACATTATTATTTAAATTTCTTAATTTTGCATACGAGTTTTTTCTTTTTTTTTTTTTTTTTACAGATTCTTTAAAACCCAAGCTCCCCCATCAAGAACCAATGGTCCCATTTGATGGGGAAGCCTCTACCCTGCTGGTTACTTAAATAAACAGAAATTGAATTTAGCGTTGAAATTGATTGGCCGCTGGCCGAGCCAAACCCCTGATAGCAAAAGAATGAAGATGTGCCGATGAGCAACAATTCATCCAACCTTTTTTTTTAATTTCGTGTAATAAAGGTTTTTATTTTTTTATAGAAATGGGGATTAATAAATGTTTTTTTTTTTTTTTGAAATTTAAAATTTTTAATGGGCGACGGACTTCACGTTGAAAGAAGCCTACTTTAACCCAAAAATTATGCCTGCGGGATAGTCCAATCAACTTTTTATCTTTCAGTCCATGTCAACGGTTTGTGGATAACAGCATGTCACGTCATAAGAAAGAGTTAAGGGTGGGATACATTTGTTAAAAATATTTTTAAAATTTTCAAATTACTATTTCTTAAAAAATGGGATAAAGTTTTTGAAATTCGTAAAATTGTAGATTTAGTTGCATATTAATCTTCGAAAAACATGTTTAGAAGAGAATTGGAAGTGTATTAAAAAAATAAAATAAAAGGGAAAGGTATAATTTTACCTTAATGGTGGTATCAACTCATTAAGTAACAATGGTCTGCCTTTAAATTATCACAATACTGGATTTGTCACTCTATCGGGAAAATGTCATAATTCTTGAACATTGTCCCCAAAACAACCTTAGCTAAAGGCCAAAAAAAAAAAAAAAAGAAGCTTGTAAATATTAAAAGAAAAAAACAAAAAAAAAAAAAAGAACTCTATCTAAAGGACATATGGTCCTGACTTATCTAAAAATTTGTCAGTCTACGGGGAAAATGTCACAATTCTTGAACGTTGTCTCAACAACAACTTTAGCTAAAGGAAAAAAAAAAACACTTTAGCTCATGACTTTAAAATAAATAATAAAAAAAAAATTACAGAATCAATTAATAATGAAAAGAAATCAAACAAAGAAGGCTTAATTTTGAAAAAAAAAAAAAAACAGAGAGAAGAGAAGAAGTCGGGATCACATGTCGACACGTGATCCAATGGACACGTGTCTCCTTTTTTTTCTTTTGTTTACAGTCCAACCATTTTCTCGGCTGTCAGTTTAGCAAACAGATCCCCTCCCAGCTCCCATCCAAAACTCTTTCTCTCTCTCTATCTCTGTGCCCGTTGCCCCAAAATCTCTGCATTTCCACTGATTCACATCACAAAACAAAAATTTTCCCTCAGTTTCCTTCATTTTCTCGCTTTCCAATTACCTCGTCAATCTCGTAGCGAAATCGTAACGATACAAAAAAAAAAAAAAAAAGAAGCGCAGTGATTGTTTCAATTTTACGAAAGATCCAAGGTTACTCAATTTCCTTGACCTCCGAATCTGAGATTTCCGATTGCATTTCGACGTGCGAACTGCGTATTCGCTCGATTGGACATCTTCGGATCCTTCGAGATTGGGAATGGTGGCGGAGTTGTAAAAAATTTTGTGGAAATCTGGGGCTGCAAGGTGACCTATATGTTTGGGTTGATTCGATTCGTTAGTAGATATGGAAACGAGCGATGTAGCTGTTGGCGATGTGGCGATGATCGACGCGGAGCTGCTTCAGCTCCCGGAGGTTGCTCCTTTGTCCTTCAAATCGTATCCTGACTTTGCTCAGCAGCTCTATGAGCAGTGGCTCGCCCTCCCGGACGCCCACCGGCTGGTACCATTTCTCCTTGTTGTTTATATTATGCTCATTTAGATTTGTGAGTTGCTTTGTTATTAGTCAGCAATTTGCAGTTATTATAGAGTCTTTGATTTCGTGGCGGTTTGTTGGCTTAGATTGATTGTTGAGATATTTGGGTGAATTATAATTGAATGTTTGACAGTGTGCGATAAGGTTAATTCCCATGGGCAGCCGATAAGCCCGAGCCTGGGCCAATAATAACTGATACGCCTCATCTCGGCTCGGCTTGATAAGAACTCTGGCTCTTTGTTGCAAACACGTTACCCTTTCAGCCCTAGATATACTTCTCACCTGGATTATTTCTCTGACCATATGACAACACCTGAACCTTGCTATAAATACCCCCATAAATGTCATTCCTAGGGTAGGCATTAATTATTTCCTTATTTTCGGGTCCGACCCAATCTTGCCCTCACTAACTTAAGGTCTCAACTCGGCACCCTTTAGCCTCCCTTTGTCTTGCAGGTCACAAATCCGATCCGGCCCTGGCATTGCATATGCATCCAGGCCCTTCTCAACACGACTTCATCTAGATCCTTACTTGATCAGTGTGGAGGGGATTGAGTTAGGAGAATTGAGTGTTCTTGATGAGAGATTGGTTGGATGATATTTTATTTGATGTTTGATGCATGTTGAGGTTCATGGAAAAAAGTGATTGTTAATGGGGTGATATTCTGTTAAAGTGGTTGTTTTTGTGGAAACCCAATATAAAAATGAGGAAATGTGTAAGCTGCAAGCTGGAAGTCAATTTTGACTGTGATGTGGAATATATTCTCTCTCGACATCTAGATTACCATTTTTCTTATGGAGGCAGTCTCCACTAATGCAATTTTTGATTTTATGTTCCTGTTATTGACATCACTTTGATGTTCATAATATCTTCTCTTATTTCTTTCACTAGAGAAAGCAGTTGCTCTCGTTCCCCACTTCAAAGCAACACTTTATATTTAGCTGGTGAACTTTTTTGTTCTCTTTGTTGTGGATGGAAGTGTTGACATACTGACACTGGTTTGGTGGGCCTTGCACTGTTTCCTAGAGGGGAGAGATTATATGGTCATGTCTTGTTTATAGCTTTCTTGATTCTTTTCTAATGCTTTTTCTTGGCATTGACTGTCATGATACAACTACTTACTCGTCATTTTTTGATAGGTGACATCATTAATCAATGATGCCAAAGCAGGTGCTCCCTTGAATGTCTCTAGCAGCTCTTCCAGCACAAATGCTGCCACAAGCAGTGCCTTACCTTCCATGTTCCCTGCTGGAAGTACACCTCCTCTTTCTCCTAGAAGTACATCTGGTTCCCCTCGTATAACAAAGCAGAGGGCTGTTCCTTCCAATTTGGGTTCTCCTCTTAAAGTAGTTAGCGAGCCAGCAAAGGAAGCTATACCTCAGGTTTGACAATAATCTCACTAATCTTTTGCATCATCCATGATTTTGGTTTCATTGGTCCCCTGTTTTCCTTCTTTGGATTGCTGTCACTTTAAATTGCTTAAGTTATTTTCCTCTGTGACCCAGCTGATAACATGGATGCTTCAATGCTTTCAGTTTTATTTCAGGAATGGTCGTCCTCCTCCAAATGACTTGAAAGAACAATGCTCTATCAGGATCAGTCATTTTTTCTATGGTCGGCCAGATGGATTGCAGATACATGGTGAGATATGCATAAAAACATGAGTACCTATATATTTCTTGAAATAATCTTCTTACCATACATTTTGTATGACCAGAATTTAAATCAGTCACCAAGGAAATCTGCAAATTACCATCATTCTTCTCCTCAGCACTTTTCCGAAAGATCGACATAAACAGCACTGGTTTTGTGACAAGGTATGTTGTTGTGAGTATTCAATTTCAGATAGGCAAAGTCCGTATCTTAACTCCAGTTTAATGGGTCCATGATGATGGCTCTCATAACTTATCTTCTGTCTCTGTCAGCCTTCCTATATTTATGATGAGAATTAAGTTCCTGGGTTTTAGCTGATTATGGCCTGGTTCTTGCTTTTTCTTGATGTACAAATTTTAAAGAGAAAATTGGCAATTGAACTCTGAATTTTCACGTGCCCTCCTTGTGTCTGAAAATCAATTATTTACCTAGTTGAGGTAGAATAAACATGTTATGCTGTTGCTAGTGAGCGTAACTTGTGTGGTTTGTGCAAATGTGGATGGATACTTTATCCATAAAGAACTGCTTGCCTTCCTGATTGATTGTTGTTGTTTGGGCTAATGGCCAGATATTTGTTCTGTGCTTGGATTGCATTGGATGTGAGTGCTGTAACTTTGCTATCCTTAAGTTAGCAACATTTAACAAAGAAAGTAATATCATTGGTTTGTTCATTTACTCTTCTAGCAGTCTGTTGATGCTAAATCGTGGTGTTTCCCTTCACAAATGCTAGTGTTTTTCTATAAAATTGTTGGCTTTCTTGCAGGGATGCTTTTGTTGATTATTGGATAAATGGCAACATGTTAACCATGGATATAGCAACCCAGATTTTTACAATTCTAAAGCAACCAGATCTCAAGTACCTTACTCAGGTGTGCATCATGCACATCTATGTTGTTATATGCAAAATTTTGTATTTTTACATGTACATCATATCTCTATAGCTTTGTTATATTAGTTATGGTATTTCATTCTATATTCAGAATACAGCCTCTCTTTAAAAACATGGGTAAGGCTGTGTATGTCTAGTCCCCTCCCAAACCCTACAGCATGGGAGCCTTGTGCACTAGAACACCTTTTTTTAAAATGTGATTTATTGCCATAGTTTCTGTTTTCTAGTAGCTCTGAATGCTCTTCAAATGGGTAACAGGAAGACTTCAAACCTGTTCTTCGTGAACTATTGGCTACACATCCTGGATTGGAGTTCTTACAGAGTACACCAGAGTTTCAGGATAGATATGGTTTGTTCCATGCATTTTGAATGAGAAAGTTGTTTCATTAAATATGTTTGTTTTTCAACTCAAGCAATTGCTCATATTCCAGATTTATTGGCTTAGCATGACATGCTGGCCATGTTTGCTGTATGTTGAATCATTTGGGAAATGGCCAGTACTGATTATTTAATGAAATGATGAAAGTTTATTGTTCTTTTCCTTTTGCTGAGATATTTATCTGAATGCATTATCATTTGGAGGAGTGTGTGCCCACACCTGTGTATATATATCTGTTTCTAAATGATATTTGCTCGATGGGACTGAGTGCCCTGGTGGAGGAAGGATCACAACCGAATGGACCAATAAGACTGACACACCATTGCTGAGAGAAAGGATTGAAGGAATAAACAAATATTTTCACTGTTCAGATTATGAGCTAGAAATTGAGTGCATATTGTCCCTTCTTTGGCTAAAATTGTCGCGTCTATTGATCGTTGCATTCTATGAAATCTACTTATTGTTCTTTCTATTTATAGATATTTATAGATTTATATCATCAATTAGAAGCAGGTTTGCAAACGATGGCTTGCTTGGTTCAATTATTTAGCCCATCTTTGGTGCTAGATTGAAGGTTGTTTACCTTGCATGAGAATGCAATCAACATAGAGGATTATCGACAGCTCGGATCTTCATTTGTTTTAGGATCTGGATCTTGTGTCGTTATAAATGTAGAGCATTATAGATAGCTAGGATGTTCTCTTTTTTCAGGTTCTGGATATTGTATCAATATAGATGCTTTATATTTTATACTATGTTCTCATTTAACACATTATTTTTCTCTGAAATTGCCCAGCTGAGACTGTAATATACAGAATATTGTACTACATAAATAGATCTGGGAATGGTCATCTTACGCTTAGGGAGCTTAAACGTGGAAATCTAATTGATGCAATGCAGCATGCAGATGAAGAGGAGGACATCAACAAAGTTTTGAGGTAGATGTTCTTCCTGAAGTTTGGGCATAGACATTCTTAAGTTGGACTGCTTTTCTATAACCTATGAGCATGTATAAAGGAAAATTTTCAGTTCAGGGTAGGTAAGCTCCTTTTTCTGGTGAGATTTCTTTTAGTAACTCATTCTATATGCAGGTACTTCTCTTATGAACACTTTTATGTGATATACTGCAAGTTTTGGGAGCTCGACACAGATCATGATTTTCTGATCGACAAAGAGAACCTTATAAGATACGGTAACCATGCCCTTACCTACCGGATTGTGGATAGAATATTTTCCCAGGTTTGTGCTGGTTGGATGTTGCTTTTGTACTTAGGCTAGATTATCTATTCTTTGGGAGAAGGTTTCCTTTTATTCAACGTTGATTTTTTTGTTCTCCTCTTTAGCATGTTCTGTGTCTGCTCCGGTATGATCCCGTTTACAAAGATCTGGAAGTTAGCTTATGTTTTTGCCATAAATATATGCCAGGTTCCAAGAAAGTTTACAAGTAAGGTTGAAGGGAAGATGGGGTATGAAGATTTTGTGTACTTCATACTGTCAGAGGAGGACAAATCATCTGAGCCCAGTCTTGAGTACTGGTAAATTTGCATGCCTTGTTTTGTTGGGGGAACAGTGTTTTGATGAAAGTGACTCGCAGTGGCAATTTGAACATAGGCAAATTTTATAGAACGTTAAGGAATAATGAACCTTAACATTTAAAAGAAAAAAACGAAAAAAAATCAATTAGTTCTGGCCACCATATTTGCATTTCCTAGATTCTTTTTTTTTTTAACCTTACATATACATAATAACATCAATCACATGGTAAAGGGGATTTTTTTTCAGCCATCATCTGTGTCATACTTATGACATTAAGTTTTGATTTTCAGGTTCAAGTGCATAGATTTGGATGGAAATGGAGTTCTAACACGAAATGAGATGCAATTCTTTTATGAGGAGCAGTTGCATCGCATGGAATGCATGGCTCAAGAGCCTGTTCTTTTTGAAGATATTTTATGCCAGATAATTGACATGATTGGACCAGAGGTTCACCCTTAGCATTTCATTAATCTTATTGGCATTTCCACTCTAGGGAGATCTTCAGGAGAAAATACTTCTAGCATAATGCCACCATCTATTATTTTTACCCCTTAGCACTGCAAATTAAAGATACAGTCCACATATGTTGCAGAAATCAAAGGTATCACAATGAGGTTTTTTGTAATATCTGAGTTTGATTCTAATTTATCACTGAGAGAGGGTCAAGGCTTTAAGCTAACTAAATGGGCAACCAATCCAGGCTTTTAAAAGAGATGGTGTATACTTAACCTAGCTATTGAAATCTTTTTCCTTAACCAATGTTCTAAATGCACTATCTGGAGATATTTATGTTTTTAACCATTCAAGTTTTCTTTAATGCAGAATGAGAGTTATATCATGCTGCGGGACCTGAAAGGATGCAAACTTTCTGGAAGTGTTTTCAATATCCTTTTCAACCTTAACAAGTTCATGGCCTTTGAAACTCGTGACCCATTTTTGATTCGCCAGGTATGTTTTGCAAGTTAATTATTTTTGCTATTCTGGTTAGAGTAGCCTAGTGCTGGGACCTTGTTAGTAACAAAGCCTCAATGATATTGTGATGAAATAGGAGCGTGAGAATCCAACATTGACAGAGTGGGATCGGTTTGCACATAGAGAATACATTAGGCTTTCAATGGAAGAAGATGTTGAGGATGCTTCTAATGGAAGCACTGAAGTTTGGGATGAATCACTTGAGGCTCCGTTCTAGAGTTCAGTAATGTAAGTTACTGCAGATTATGCTATGCTAGCTCTACTGGTGCTTAATTTCATATGCATTGACCTATGCTGTTTTTAAGTATTTGAGTTACAACTGACACTTGCCTTCTGAGTTTATTAGATGAGCTAATGATTTTTGGTAATGCATTGCCTTACGGATTGTATGTACTGTGCTCTACCCCTGGAAGTTGTGGCTTAGTATCCAACTTGCTCTGTAAAGGAACTATGTGCCATTGAATTGAGGATGGCTAGGGACTTGACTATTGGATTGTTCACCTAGGTCAGGCAACTCTGGTTATGATGAATGGTACCAATGTTTTCAGGGCCAAAGGTAGGACAACCATCAGTGACACTGTTTGGCTGTGATTTCAGCGGTTGCCCTGTACATCTTTTAGTTCCATTCATGGGAACAATATATGTCCTTAGATGGTGTTTTCAAACCCCATCTGTATGTGCTACTGCAAAATACTGTCAAATGCACTCTTAGGTCTAAATTGACAATGGGCTGCTTTAGATCTTGAAACTTTGTTGGGATCAGTGCTGCAATTGCTTCTTTTATATTTTGTAGCTTATAAAGGGCTTTGTTTTTGGTTATGCTGTTTTTTGTTTGATCTAACTTGCTGCCTACAATTTTCAAGTTGTTTTTTTTGCTTGGTACAGCTGCTGTCTAACAATTTCAAGTTGGTTTTATCTTTTGCTGAAGATGCTGACACAAACGGGCAGACCATTCTAGAGAGACAAAGAAACATTGAAACAGTAGACTTGAAGGATCATTCCTCCGGTGGAGTATGTAAAGACACTGAGAGCTTTTTAGAGGAGACATTCAGGCATGGTGGGACGAAGCTTACTTTCTTGTGCGCAGAGAAGAGGAAATGTCCTTGCCATTGTGTGCAACAATCTGACAAGCATTGGCAAGGATGGAATGCAAGTACTGGTTTGTGTCCCCGGTGTTCCTGCAACCGAGAAAGTGGGTTAGTAAAGTCGCAGTTGAAGTAGCTCAGAACATTTTAGAGCATTATTTCTTTGTCAAAGGTTAGCAAGAGATATAAATCCATGTCAAGGTCCTTTTCTTTTTTTCTTTTAGCTATTTTGGTGCATGGTTTGTTTGTCACTGTTTTTGCCCATGCGGTGGTCTATTGGGTGGGTGCTGGACAGGCTTCTCTACTTTATTTGTCAATTTTTTTTCTTCTTCTTGCGGATTTTTCATTTATCTATTAATATATTGCTAGGATTTTTTTTATTTTTTATTTTTTTATGTTCTTTTGCTATTCTATTTTCGACAAGTCGTTTGCTAGTTTGTGAAGGTCCATTAGATTTTGTTGTTTCTGAAGCTTTCAATTCAATTTGCCTCTTGATTATAATCTGTGGTGGAAGTATACGAGCGCCGGTAGAAGCAGGGAAATTCCCATTGGCTAAAGACGTGGGTGATGCCGTTCTGTGATTATTTGATAATAGTATCGGTCTTTTCGTTGGGTGGTATACATCCTTTCTTTTGTACTTTGCTCCGTCATCATCCATCAGTAGTACAAATGGTTTTGAAGGCGTGGGCTAGCCATGGCCGACAAGGGTTCGGCCTTAGGCATGGTCATGCCGTACTCCTCCGTTGTATCAATGTCCTGAGGCCTCAATCCATCTAACGGAGCCCAATCGAAACAGTGAAGCAGACGAGCCAGAGCCATCAACACCAACGTCACCCCTAGAGGCGCACCTGGGCACTTCCGCTTGCCAGCGCTGAATGGCAGTATCTTGAAATCAGCTCCGTGGCTGATCTCCACTCGGCTTCCATCAGCCGGCCAGTGCCTCTCGGGCCGAAACTCCTCCACCTCCGCCCATATCTTCTTGTTTCGTCCTAGACCGTGGGTGTTGATGAAGACACGTGTCCTTGCCGGGATATGGTAGCCGTTGATCGTGGTGTCTCGAATACACTCGTGCGGTATCAATAAGGGCCCTGCAGGATGCATGCGGAATGTTTCGCGTACAACGCAACGCAGGTAGTTAAGGTGGACCAGATCAGATTCTGTGACCATCCGTTCGGTCCCCACTACGGAATCTAGCTCTTCTTGTATCTTGCGGAGTGCACGTGGATGCCTGATTATTTCTGTCATTGCCCATTCGCTGGTCACAGCTGACGTGTCTGTTGCTGCAGCTATCATATCCTTATAGCGCCCAAAAACAAAAAAATAAAAAAAAGCTCAACGAAAATAAACTTTGATTTTTTTTCTAAAAATTATGGGCTTAAAAAAAAAACAGAGAGAGAGAGAGAGAGAGAGAGAAATTGAATTGGAGAGAGAATCACTTGAATGAGAGCTTTGATCTCAACATCATCCATGTACTCTTTACCATCCTGTCCAGGCAGAGACAATAAAACATGAACAAAGTCCATTTCTTGATCTTCATCTTCAGATTCTTTGCACTTAGCTTTCCCTTTTGCCTTCTTCTTATGTTCTTCAATTATCTTGGTGTGAAAATGGTCCACTCTCTTCTCCACTTCCCTCATTTCTTTTTCACAACCATAAGGATCAATCCACCTCCAAAATGGCAGATAATCACCCAAATATATGACACCCAAAAGCCTAAACAACTCATGTGTCACGTGCATGAACTCCATGGCTTCTTGTGGGCCATCCGATTCCGCCCCAAAATATTGCTTCCCCAATAACATTCTGGTCACATTGTTCATGGAAAATGCACCCAACACTTCCCTTAAGTTAACGGGCTTTTCTATCTGGGCATGGGCCCACACATCTTGTACCAGATGTTGGGCCTCGTCTGCGCGGTGCTTGGCAAATGATTCGAGTCTCTTTGTCGTGAGAAGCTGCTCCATACAAATCCTCCTCATTCTCTTCCAATGTGGGCCCAACGGCGCCAATGCCACATCACCGCACCCGTACGCTAGATGGACAGCGGCAAGCGTTCGTGGACGGGAGGAGAAGACGTCATCCTGGCGGACGAGGATTTCGCGGATGATTTCAGGATCGTTGGTGGTAATGGCATCGATGCTCCCAAGCCGGAGATACACTAGCGGTCCATATTTCTCGCACAAAGAGGCCAGGTCTCTGTGAGGTTTCTGGCCCAACTGTAGAAGATTTCCAAACACCGGCCATCTTGGTGGGCCTGGAGGGAGCTTCTTGTATTTGTGGTCTGTCTGCCAGTAACGTTGCATGACATTGGCAAGGAGAGCTACGAAGAGTAGGATTGAAGACAAGGCGACAAGATCCATTGTTTAATCTGGTTGTTCACAATTGTACAGAAGTTAAAGAGTGATCTATCACAATTCACAATCTTTATACTCAACTGGGTATATACCAACTTCGCATATAAAAATTCGGTGTAAGTTGAAGCGTGGAACTTTGGTAATGAATGCAAGATATATGATAAACTGATGGATGGCTTATTGTTCGTGTGAGGTTCCTACCCCACCCCCACCAAAAGAAATGACATTGGGATGATCCGCTACCCCTGGAATTGGACTGGTGAGATGTAGAATCCGTCGAGATGGAACAAAATCACGACGAGTCCAAGAAGTTATTTATGCGAGAATTATCAAAACCCAAATAGTCAAGTCGATTCTTTATTCTTCATTGCTCCAAGAAAGAAAATGCCAAGGCAAAAGGGTTATTTAAATAAATTACAATTATTTTTGTACTTAATTTATTTGAACAAAATTAATTATCTATATCGATACATTATACTTACTAATTTTAATGTATTTAATATCATATTAAATTAATGTATTTTTAATTACTCATTTTTATAAAATATATTAATTACTTTTTAATATTATCATATATTAAATTATAAATTATATATAATTAAATCTCTCTTTCTATATATATATTTATTTATTTATTACTTTTAAAATTTTTAGTACTTCAATAATTAAAACGTTGCTTTCCTCTAAATTCTTCTTCTTGGCACTTTTAATAATAAAAATAATGATAATAAAATAAAAACGGGGGCAAGCCAAGGGTTTAAGACAGAACAGAGGTCAAAAAAGCCCCAACAAAAAAAAGAAAGAGGCGTAGGAAAAGCTAACAGGTGGTGGTACTTTGGTCTCAGGAAGATGAAGGTGGTGGCTTTAGTCAGCGGCGGCAAGGACAGTTGCTACGCCATGATGAAATGCGTCCGCTACGGCCACGAGGTCTCTCTTTCATGCTTCTTCTTCTTCTTTTCTGTTCTTTTCTTGGAAACCTTGACCAGAAAAATTAACCCTTTTTTTTCTTACCCACCAAAGAAGAAGTCAACTGCTTTTTTTTTTTTTCAAGTTATATTTTCATTTCATATACATACATAGATATATTTTTAAATTGGGTTCTTGTATTTCCATTTGATAGATTGTTGCATTGGCCAATTTGATGCCTGCCGATGATTTGGTGGATGAGTTGGATAGCTACATGTACCAAACTGTATGTATACATCTTTATCTCTCTGTCTCTGTCTCCGCCCCCCTCTAAGTGTTCTTGCAATTTGCAGTGATGGTTTTGTGTGCGCGTGTTTTTCTTGTTAATGAAAATGGTTTCTTTTTATTTTCTTGTCTGGAATTGGAGCTTTTTCTTTTCTTTTTCTTTGTTGGAATGCCTCCTTTAAATTTGTAAATGTCAAGGATAATGGATGATGCTTCAGTTAAATATATAATGTCATAAATATTCTTGTTTTGTAGTATGTGTCAAGAGCAATAGATGATGTCACTGTTAAATGCATATAGAATCTGTAATTGTTCTTTCTTTCTATCATGTTGTTGGGAAGTCAAATGGATAAGGATTTTGTGTTTTTTACATGTTAACTAATTGATAATGCTACCTTTAAATGCATACAAAATCCTTAATTACTCTTCTCTCTTATGTTGGGAAATTAAATGGCTTTCCAGGTGGGACACCAGATAATTGTTGGCTATGCTGAATGCATGGGATTGCCATTGTTTCGGAGGCGAATACAAGGATCCACAAGGCAAGCCATGTTCTAGTGGGAATGTGATTGGTACAAGTGGTTTTATTATTATGGGTAAAAGATGTTAACAACCTGGCTTAACATGATGTAATGGTTGGAATTGAGTATGTGTGAAATTCATTGTTAGAATTTTAGGAAAACTGCATATATCTTTTTTGGTCTAAGCAGGTGGATATTGTGTGCTTCTAATGCTATTGTAATTTCTGCAGGCATCAAAATTTTAGCTACAGGACCACTGTAGGTGATGAGGTTGAAGACATGTTTGTTTTGTTAAGTGAAGTGAAAAGGCAAATGCCTGATGTTTCAGCAGTATCTTCTGGTGCTATTGCATCAGACTATCAGAGGCTACGGGTGGAAAGTGTTTGTTCAAGGTTAGGGCTTGTTTCTTTAGCATATTTATGGAAACAAGATCAGTCATTGCTCCTTCAAGAAATGGTAATTTGTTTTTTTGTCAGTGTGAGTGGTAATGGATAGGAATCATATGTTTTTCTTCTTCAGAATGTATGATAGTCCTTTTTGTCCAACCAGATAACCAATGGGATTGTGGCTATCACGGCAAAGGTATGATTTTTGTTTGCATCTTCCAGTGTTTGTTCTTTGTAAATCTGTGGGACCTCTTTTTGCTTGCTGCTTTACATAATTGTATCTTCTTGTTGATTTATTGATGAATTCCATTGATACTTTTAGATTGAGTGTTTTATTGTAGTCTGATGAATTGCAGGATTTGGCAACACTATATTTGGAGTTCTTTATTTTTGAACTATTTTTTATTCTCCTTACCCTTAATTTGATCTTGCCATACCGTCATTGTAGTTGTACATTATCCATTCTTGTTGATTTCTGTTCTGTATCTGTCTTCATAACTCTGGTCACTATAAACTTTTTGAATGAGATAATTGACTCAATTACAGTATCTGGAAAGGGTGGCAATTGCTGGCATGCTGCTAATTTAGAAGTCATCACTCACTCTTTCTCATGGGAAAGATATAACCTAAATTTGAGCTCAAATTAACTGCCATGTAACTTTTGATGATTGAACAGTGTGGGTTAGATTACGAACTAGTATTTCTCATTGTGTCAATGATTGTAGAGTGAAATATGTCTTGAAGTTGTGCATATGGCTTGGGGATTCATATATATAGGTTTTAATGCAACAGGTAGCAGCCTTAGGGTTGGACCCTGCAAAGCATTTGGGAAAAGAAATAGCATTCTTGAAGTCTCATCTTCATAAATTGAAAGAGTATGTCATTTCTTCCTTATCTTCTTCTTTTTCTCCATCCTTTTTTGGTTTGTTAACTTTTATTTTAACTGTTTGTGTGATTTTTTTTGTCCATAAAAACTACAATTTTACATTCTTTACAGGCTGTATGGGGTAAATGTGTGTGGTGAAGGAGGGGAATATGAAACATTGACACTTGACTGTCCGCTTTTTGTTGTAAGTTTACATAATAAATCCTTTTCCATTGCTGAACTGGACCATTTGTTTGCTCAATAAGTGTAACCCCTTTTGCTTCTTTACGTTGTCAGGAGAGCTTTTTTGTATGGCATGTAAGATAGTTTACCAAGTTCTTGCTTTCTAACAATGGTTTTTTCTTCTAGTGCCTTTCTCATCCCTTATTTGCTAACCAATTTCTTATTTATGATATGATTACCGCATATTATTAATGCGGTTGTTTTAAATATTTGATGTTTTGTTTGATGCAGTTGCCTTAATTACCTATTTTCCCAAACATTTGTCACTCTCATACTAAATCGTTTATAGAATGCTAGAATTGTGCTCGATGAATTCCAAATTGTACTACACTCTTCAAATTCCATTGCTCCAGTTGGGATCATCCATCCTTCAGCTTTTCATTTGGAGAAAAAAGAAGAGTTCATTACCAATGACAAATCCAATGATGTCCGTGCAGAAATAATGGGTTCAGTGTTTGAGGTGCAAGGTGAATGCCCACAAAGTGAGACTTCCACTGCTGAAATTACTGATTTAGATGGAGTTATGCAGAACAGTATTTGCATATCTAAATCATACATCAACACATTTTCCATTTGTTGCTGGTTGCAGAATACATGCAAAACTGCTGGAGGTAAAAACCAGAGTTATGAAGATTTTCATCCATCATTCCTGGCTTTGTAAATTTCTTCTAGTTCATAGCTTCTTTTCATTCTCTTTCTTTCTATTTTTCCTTATGCATTTTGTTTTGTGCTGCATTTGATTGGCAGGTTTGGATGAGGATCTAAACATTGTACTAAGGCAGATTGAATCACAGCTTGCAGGATATGGTTTAAGCTGGAAACATGTCCTTTATATTCATTTATATATTGCTGATATGAATGATTTTACCAGAGCAAATGAAATTTATGTGAAGTATATTACACAAGAAAAGTGCCCATCTGGTGTTCCTTCTCGCAGTACAGTAGAACTGCCTTTGTTACAGGCTGGATTGGGGGAGGCATATGTTGAAGTTTTAGTGGCAAATGAGCAGAGCAAAAATGTGTTGCATGTACAAAGTATTTCCTCTTGGGCACCCAGTTGCATTGGGCCTTATAGCCAGGTACCCAATTTTACTTGATTACGCTGTTGCAAATTGGCTATTTTAGGGTCATTGCCTACTGCACCTAGTCTCAGTTTCTTAATGTGATGTGGTACTAGTTCCAATTTGTTCACTTATTAATGTCTGAAATCTTTAGTTTCAAAAATTTATTACCTTCATAAGAGCTGGTTTCATGAGTTTGGGTATAGAGGACCATACATCATCAAGTGCCTCATTAGTGCCTAGGATTTGGACATTTCGGTGCATACTCTGCGTCAAACTAGTCATATTTACTGGCATTGGATGTATGGAGGATGATTTTTATGCATTGTGAGATTCCAGAAATGTGGAAATCACAAAGTTTTTGAGGATTAAAGATGACTTCAAGCTAATGTTGTACTTTTTCTTAAGGATATTGCATTGTGCTTTATTTTTGAGCAAATGCCTCTTCCCCAGTCAGCTCTGATTAAATGTCTTGAATATTGTCTTCATTTCGTGAAATATTAGCATGGTGACATGTAGATGAAAAATTTTTATGCTGTTTTATTGCTAATTGTTTGCCTCAGGCAACCTTGCATAAAGGGATACTTCACATGGCTGGCCAGTTGGGGCTTGACCCCCCTACCATGACTTTATGCAAAGAAGGCTCCACTGCTGAGATGGAACAAGCACTAGAAAACTGTGAGGCAGTGGCAACATGCTTCGACTGTTCAATATCAACCTCTGCTATTCTCTTTGCTGTTTATTGTTCATCATCTATTCCATTGTCAGAGAGACGGGAGATTCAGGACAAGCACAACTCTGTTGTTAATCGGATGAGACTGCTTCAACCAGAGAAACCCAACAAGTGTGGGGATCCCATATTTCTTTATGTCCTTGTGCCTGCTCTGCCAAAGAGGTAATTTTCTTGTGCATATCTATGTCTAGTCATCCAACGCATCTCTTGAGTATGTGGAATCTTTATACATCTCACATAGGTCACAGCATTTTCAGGTTTATTGCTTTATAGGAGTTCCTTGCTTTTGCAATGCAGGCATGTGCACATACCTGGAAATTAACTAATTTTAAAATGCATTTGATGGCCTTTAAATTGAATGGCATTTGACTTGTGTCAATACGTTAACTATTAGCATGTCATCCTAAGGCAAATATACTGCCTACATGATGTCTTGCTTTGTTATCAAATGATTAATTCTATGCAGTCTGTTGTTAATAAAAGTTTAGGCAAGAGAATGGAGGGTTTTTTGTTTTTCCTTTGGGTGTGGGGCTGGGCGGTGTAGGGGTGGGGGAAAGGGGTTTGAAAGTTAACCTGTATTTTATCCAAATCTTAGAATAACTATGCTTGCAATTTGATGAAAGCCGAATTAATCATCACTGGTCTTAACTCAACCATTTGTCTTTTCTTGACCAATATTTTCTGTAGTCAGATAGGATCTTCTTGGCTGCTGATTCTTTTTAATTATGTTTCTCTAGCTGATACATATTTGGAACTCTTTCTCACCTTAAGAGTTTTGTTATGTTATTCATCATTTCTTGGGTTGGTGCAGTGCATTTGTAGAAGTGAAACCTCTTCTTTTTGTGCCAAAGGATGTAGAGTTGGCCAATGGAATTGTTCAAAACCCAAGTCCCAGTGTGGCAGCTAGTTGTTGGGGTTTTCAACAGGAAAGTTGGCATGATTCTTGCCTTCAGAAATGTGTTGTCAGTGGGAAGCTATGTGCAGTTCTTTTATCTATCACAAATGAAAACCTTGCAACTATCTGTTCTGAATCTCTCAGTGCTGACAAGAATGATGAGGGTCATCAGAATTCTATTCAAAAGGGGCATGTGGAAAAAGTATCAAAATTTTGCATTTACCTTCTTGATAGGGTTATCAAGGATAATGGATTTTCGTGGGAAGACACAGTGGTCAGTTCCTTAGACCCCATGTTGTCACAACAGTTGATTATTATTGGATTCTAGTCCCCTAATTTTTGGTATATGACAATGTCTTATGTTATGCAACATACTTGTGATATTGGATTTGGATCAGTGCCTATTAATCAAACTTCTCCAAGTTACCCTAATTCTGGAATGCAAACTCTTGTAAAATAACACACCTTCAACACACAGTATCTGTTATATATTGTTGTGTTCTTTACTGTTTTCATTTGAAAATTTAATGCCTTGCTGATATTAATATTCTGCCTTCTTTTTTGCCTTCCATAGAATTTGAGAGTTTACTTGCCAACAAGCCTCAACATGACGGTGGAGACATTGTCGGTAATGTACAAAAATGCGTTCAATGAACTTGCTGAAATAGGCCAAAGGGTTCGAACTGGGACAGAATTGATTGTCAATGTTGTTCCAGTGTTAGGTGCTGGGAGGGCGGCAGCATCAATGGATGATGTAGTCACCTGCGAACTATTGGCTCAAAAATGAAAGAAAGAATTGGTAGGGTAACAAGAGTACATTATAGCAGATGAGGAAAGGCCAAATCAGTCCACCGCCTATTATCACCGATCAGCTTCTACAGTTTAACCATTTTCTCATGTAAGTCTTCATTTTATTCGTACCATATGATCAGTTTGCAATGTTCCATATGTCAATTCCTGGATAGTTATGTTGGTATCATTATCCAGATATCAAAACTTTAACTTCTGGCAATTTTTTCCAGCCCAAATGTCCTACTTCCCATCTTCAAGAACCAAAAAATGTGTTTGTTTCCCTTTTTGTTTTTGTTACTTTGAGATTAAAAATCATACTTTCTGACAAGTTTAAGTGGGAGGTTCAACCCTCAACAGCCTAATAGTATTAGTATTGCTTAATTTTCATCTTTGGCTGGTTGGTTATTCTTCTTGTTTTATAAGTTCTTAGGCCCTGTTCATATAGAGGTGGAGTGAAAACTTGAATGTGTTCTCTTTTGGTGCTTGAAAAGCCCATAAACTTGTGATAATGTCCAATCAAGCAAAGGGCGGGGGCCCAAGCCCAGCCCTGGACGGTGGTTCACGATAAGTTCCTCAACTAGGTCCTTTATATGATGACTTTTGGGCCTGGCATGCATAATAGCTAAGTTGCTCTAACGTTACACTCATTTTGGGGCACCCTTTACTAATCCTATTAAAGATGCTAGATGCTATTCCAAATTGCCAAATGGGCATAAACACCATGGATGAAATAACATGTAAATGTGATAATAATACCCTAGATTCTCCACCTAGTGAGAATTAGGGAAGGGTTTTTCACTCTCATGTTGCCTTTGTATTTTGTAAAGAAATTGTTTCCAAGACTTGAGTGGATGCCTTTTTGGTTATAAGAAAGTAATGCATTGAAACTTGCCCGCAAACATGTTCAATTTTTTTTTTTTTATTAGTATTTGTCAAGCCAAGCTGTAACCTTGCTAGTTCCTATGTATAAGAAACGTTATTATCATTTGTCTCAAAGGATCTTAGCTGTCAAAAAAATAAAAAGAAGATTACTCTTTAACCGCCCATGATTAGTTTAATAATAAAAACGAACTTGAAGTTGTGGAAATTAGACATACGATTTCATGTACAAATTTTTGTATCCATATTTCATATTTCAAGTGGGATTCACGGGTTGGGGATTATGCTACCAACCCATTTGGAAACACTTCAATTATAGCCTGTGGGAATAATGAATGTTTAGCTAGTAACCTCACGTACAAGGATTGTTACAATCATTTTCATCTGATCCATACTCATGACACATGATTGGTGACAGTTGCCACTTACCAATGTACAGTACTCCACTCTTCTTCCATTGGCCATTTGGAAAACTTGAAAGTGACCTCATAGAACAAGATATCGCCAAGAGGATTTTGAAGCAGCAAACAACCAATGTTGCTGGGGGAGGGGAAAGGGAAGTGCCATGGTTTCATTTGTTTCCATGGGTGTGCTGTGGGAGCTATCGACAAAAGGTTGTGACTTTTAGTGAGAGCCATGCCCCCATGGGCTGTGAAGGGGGACCAATAGGCAAAGTTTAAAGCAGCGAAGCATGTGTGGGCTTAGCAAAGGAAATCATGCTTGCTCCCCCCACGTTGACGCGGCAGTTGAGAAGCAAGAAAAGGAACAGCATATGAAAATATGTCCATTTGGCAATGAGACATGCAGGTCTTGGCTAAGGTCCACCTAAAAATAAAAAATAAAGAAAGACAAAAGTTACTAGAAAATAAGCATGATTTTTACTAGGAAATGGGCAGAAATGTGAAAACAGGAGTTGAAAGCCTTTGTGGCAAAAGAGCCGAGTTGTTTGGACCCGTAAGTGCAGGCAATGGAAACGACACTCTGTTGGCTCTACATAAAGAAAATAATAAAATGAACTTTTGTCTGTGTTTTTTTTTTTTGGGTTGCCGTTCCCTTTTTCATTGTATCTCTTTCTCTGTGATTTAAATTCCATGTCACTGAAAGTCCCGAAGTTTCTTCTGTCACAAAGAGGGCATTGGAAAATGGAACCCAATTGGGGGGGGGGGCTCTCTATCATTAATGTTTTGCTTTGAATAACGGGAAATTTTCTTCCATCGTGGCTAAAACGAGGTAGGTAAAAGTCAGAAGGAACTGCCGTATTATTACAATTATTTATACTTTTAATTTTTTTTAATATATAATCATAATTAATTAATAATGATAATTACGAACATTTATCTGACAATTATAATATTATAATGCAAACTTTCATTTAAAGTGTGTTAAGTTAATTGCGCACATTTAACAAAGTCTGGTACAGTAACGGTGGACAAAGCAATTTTCATTGGTAAAATGTCAAAAGTTTACTAAAAATGCTGAACAAAGTTAATTAACTATATTGGGTCCAAACTGCACCAACCCCACAACACAATTTAATTGAAAAATTAAAAAAAAAAAAAAAAGCCTCTTCTTTCAAAAATAAAAAATAAGAATAAAAATTCAGTGATATAATGCCATAATTGAACCTTAACAAGCGTTGTTATTCTTTTTTGAAAAAATTTCGGCAATGGGATATATCACTCGTAAATTAATCACTTGTTAAATGGGCAATTTGTTACAATGTATCTATGTCAACATCATCTTGGGTGCCAGAGTAGTTTTTGAGAAGTATTTGTTCCATTGTTTTTGTGGGGTAGGTGATTGGGGATGTTCATCGTTATTTCTCTAGAGTTACGTGTCTCTTTTTGGTTCAAATGTCATCTTTATGAACAAACAAGAAAGCTAATATTAAAGAAAATGAAAATGATATTAAATTAACTGAAACATTAAATGTCATAGATCAGGTCAACAAATCCCCCGCCCACCACCCCCAGCCGGATTCTGATTTGCAAGATAGACTGATGTCTCTGCGCGCGCGCGTGTGTGTGTGTGACGCCAACTTCCACACACTTCGACTTGGGGTTTTGGCAATTATTAAGTTTGTGACACCAACTTCCAAACGTCAACTTGGGGTTGTGGCAGTAATTATAATGCTGGGTTCGGTTTGTTAATTTTGATGATTCGGGGCATGTCAATTATGAACAATCTTTAATGATACATGCATTCATCGTAATCATTATAATGTCCTAAAATTTATTAGCTTTTACATTTACAAAAAGCTTTTTTTTTTTTTATTTCTTTAGATAATTTTCTTTTTTTTTTTTAAAAAAAAGGATATCCAAATTAAGCAAAGGTGGTAGAAGACAATGTTAATGATCATAAAATGAAGGGAGTTATAGAATTCTCACATGCCCCACTTTATACATGCTACAAGCCAATCAGATTTCACGTGATAGCTCTCTCTCTCTCTCTCTCCACTTGGGGTTGGCTTGGAATTTAGGTGGATGACAGCAACTAAAACGAGTTCTATAAAAATTCTTACAAGTTAGAGCTTCTGAGTTTTCTCTATTCTTAGTTAAATTCTTTAGTTTTATGATAATTACAGGACGTTCAGAGGTGCAAGGATTGTTATGCATCTAAACATGAGAGTATACGGATGAACAAAAAAAAAGAAAAAAAAGTTTTAAATATTTTTAATTTTTGTAATGTAATTTTATATTTGTAAAATTTTTATTTAAATTTTTAATATTTATATTTAGTCTCAATTTAAAGTAAATTTGAATGAAAGATGATAAAATCGTTAATTTTGTATATTAATAATAATAAATATATTTAAATTAATAAAAATAAATATATTTGACATATTTAAATTTTAATATTAATTTTAAATTATTATTTTTTTATTTTGTACTATCAAATATAGTTAATAATTTTTATTTAAAATTATTTTATATCAAAATGAAATATAAATAGTTAAAATTAAAATAAAAAATTTTAAATATATAAAATTATATTATAAAAATTAAAAAATTTAAAGAACGATATTGAATGGTTATTTATTCCTAAGTAGTAATTAACAAAAGAATCTAGTTTTCACTGCGGTACAGTGCTCTGACTTGTGCCTCATTGCTGGGTCAGCATCAGGCAGCGTTGGATCTCCCACTGTACCAGTGCCTCCCCCGCCCACCTCTCTCTCTCTCTCCGTTTCTGATATATTTTTTAAAAAATATTATTGATTTATTTATACATAATCAACGTTTATATTATATATAAAATATTTTATGTAATATAAAATATATAATCATGTATATAATATATATATATATATATATATATATATATATATATATATATTTTTAGATGATCAGAATGAATGCTGTGAAGTTATATTTGTGTTATTTATTATTATTATTATTATTGTAATTATGAGGGTGATTGTGAATAAATGTGATTTATTTTTACAAGTTAATTATATAATTTCTAAAAGAGAAAAGAAAAAACAAAAAGAAAGGGAGGGCAAGGACAAGGAGAAACAAATTGGCAGAGAGAGAGAGAGAGCAATTAAGAATGGATACCCACAAAAGCTTTGAAAAGAAAAACAAAAATCGTCAAAGCCTTACAGAGAGAGAGAGAGGAAGGGAGATCTGAGTTGGGGTACGAGTCAGGAAACCGAGTTAGGATTGCCAGAGAGGAAGCTGGCCCTCACATGACACAGCTTCCAGAGCCTGCCAGTGGGTGCCGGAACCCTCATTTCGGGTGTTTTAACTCGGTGCTCTCTCTCTCTCAGTCTCTCTGGTAATCTTGCAAAGATATTAACTTTCTGTTTGGTTCTTGAGAAAATGAAGAAATTGGCATCTTTTGTAATTTCTTGGCGGTTCTTTAGAGGAAAATGGTTATTGGGTTAGTCAGTTCGTGTTGGGTTCTAGTTCAGAAGTGGGTGTTCTTTACAAATTCCTTTTTTAAGTAGAAAAAGATTGGTTTTTCTTTTTTCTTTATATACTTTTGGAAATGTGATCTTAAGAAAAGAAAAGGAAAAACCCTTCTTATGGTTTGGAAAGGAGGGGGGTGAGGGGTAAGATTCTTATGAGCAACCAAAATTGTTGGTTTTTAGTTAGTGAAATAATTATCTTCTGAATCATTTTGAGAATATTAATCTTTCTTTTTTAGCAATAATGCTAATTTTTCTTTTCAGATTTTGTTATTTCAGAATTGAGCTCCTTGAAAATTTGGTTGTAGTGTAGTGGAGCTTATGATCCGAGTTGATTCAAGTGTGTTTTGGTGTTTGGAGGCTGTGAACATGAGAGAAATTTGGGGAAGATTGATGAATGTAAGCGATTATGGTGTTTTGTAAGATTTTGTAGTCAAAGTTTGGTGATAATTGATCTCTTTTTCAACCAGATTAAACTTGGATTCATTGAAAGACTTGGACTTGATTGTGGCAGAAGGGGCTGAAAAGTAAAAGCCCCAATCTTACTGGGAATTTCTGTACCGCACAAAGCCCTGGAAAGTTGAAAGTATCTGAATGGCGTAATTGTGCATAAATTTGTGAGTATTGTTGATGACAGTGGAACAGTCTTTGTAGCCTAGAAATACAAGGAAAATTGGAAGAGGGTGACGGGTTGTGAGAGTCAGAGGCAGATATATATATATATATATATATATATATAGAGAGAGAGAGAGAGAGAGAGAGAGAGAGAGAAGAAATGGAAGATTTTTCCAAATATGCACACAGTCCTGCCCACTTTGCTGTGGCATGCCGTGATTATGCTGCCCTTAGGCGCATTGTGTCAGCCCTTCCGCGACTTGCCAAGGCTGGTGAAGTTAATACTGAATCAGAGTCTCTTGCAGCAGAGCAACAGGCTGATGCTGTTTCAGCAGTCATTGATCGTCGGGATGTTCCTGGCCGTGAGACTCCTTTGCACCTTGCTGTCAAATTACGGGATCCTATCTCTGCTGACATTTTAATGACAGCTGGTGCTGATTGGAGTCTGCAGAATGAAAATGGATGGAGTGCTCTTCAGGAAGCAGTCTGCACAAGAGAGGAGTCAATTGCTATGATAATTGCTCGACGTTACCAGCCTCTTGCTTGGGCAAAATGGTGCCGTCGCCTTCCAAGAATAGTTGCCTCAGCAAGTCGTATTCGTGATTTTTACATGGAGATAAGTTTTCATTTTGAGAGCTCAGTTATCCCCTTTATTGGACGAATAGCGCCCTCAGATACTTACCGCATTTGGAAGCAGGGTTCTAACCTCCGTGCTGATATGACTTTAGCTGGGTTTGATGGGTTTCGCATTCAAAGGTCAGACCAAACTTTTCTATTTTTGGGAGAGGGTTACTCTTCAGATAATGGAAATATAACCTTGCCACCTGGTTCTTTAATTGTTCTTGCTCACAAAGAAAAAGAGGTTACCAATGCATTAGAGGGGGCCGGTGCCCAACCAACTGAATCAGAAGTTGCCCATGAGGTGGCTTTGATGTCTCAAACTAATATGTATAGGCCAGGAATTGATGTTACGCAGGCAGAGCTTATTCCTCATTTGAATTGGAGGCGGCGGGAGAAGACTGAGATGGTTGGAAACTGGAAAGCAAAAGTGTACGATATGCTTCATGTGGTGGTGAGTGTAAAATCAAGGCGAGTTCCTGGTGCAATGACTGATGAGGAGCTTTTTGCTGTAGATGAGGAAGAAAGGTTGGCAACTGGTGCTGAAAATGATGAGTTTGATGATGTCTTGACACCCGAGGAGAGGAAGCAGTTGGATTCTGCACTCCACATGGGGAACTCAGAGGGCCTTTGTGAGGATGAGGAACCTGGTGTACTTGAGCACTCCAGAAATAGTTTCACAGGTTCCTATGAGAATGGTGAATCCAATGGTGCAAGCAAGGAGAAGAAAAGTTGGTTTGGTTGGAAGAACAATGGTACAAAGGATGGTGATGATCCTGAAGATTCAAAGATCATGAAAAGGTTCTCTAAATCAGCACCAGAAGGTGGCATTGAGAAGTCAATTGATCATAAAAAATCATTTTCTGAGCTTGCCAAGGAGGATGTAGGAGATGCCAAGAAGGGAAAGGATAAAAGCAACAAGAAGAAGAAGAAGAAAGTGCCCACCAGTGAGTCAAAGCACGAGAATGAATACAAGAAGGGTTTGAGGCCTGTCCTATGGCTGACACCAGATTTTCCTTTAAAAACGGAGGAGCTTTTACCTTTGTTAGACATATTAGCCAACAAAGTCAAGGCTATTAGGAGGCTTAGGGAGCTTTTGACAACTAAACTACCTACTGGAACATTTCCTGTCAAGGTAACTCAATATCACTCTTCTCTTGTAGTTTGTTCATGGGTGACGAATGCTTGTCTGCTTCTTTTTCTTTTTAAATGCACTTTTATAATTTCCTGTTTAATTTATGACTTCCTTCTCTCTTGTCTTCTGCTGCCGATTCCTCTTCCATGGATTTCACAAGTATCAATTAATGTAGGCTTTTAATTTTCTTTCCCTTCTCCTTCGTCCATGGTTCTTCTTCCACAGTTTTCAGGTAGACTTATAATTTTTTTTTTTTCCAAAAAAAAAAAAAAAAAGCTTTGAGGTTCAATATACAATTTCCACTTGGAACAGTAACCATTGAATAAGGTCTTTTTTTGAATTTCTTAAATGAAAAACTGGTGCTGTGCACTTGGATATATCATAGTAATTACCCAAGCAAGACAGACTATGAATGGCTGCCCTTTTTTATGTTTGACGTGTGCATATTTGGCCCAATTCTTTGGTGTAACTAATAATGTTATTGCTTTGGGCTGTTGTTACCTAAGTCCCATGTTGTGCAAGCATTTTTCATGAAAGCATATCTTTCTTGGTGAAAAACTGTGCTATTTTTCTTGATCTTAGACTTCAAAGATGATGATTGCCATGCAAAAGCTTACTTAGAGTTCACAAGAAGTCTTTGCAAAAGTGGGATGAATTCTCTGGTAAATTGTCATGGACATTAAGCTAATCTAGGAAAGATATACTTTCTGGATGATTCAGTGCCCTGGATCAAGACTTATTAAATGGAAAATACAGATTGGATGGTCTTATTTAAGCATTTTATTAAATCAGGTAGTGAAAGATTAAGTTTGTCATAAATTGTGTCCTGTGGATTGTCTATTTTAAAGGGCAAACCAGTCCAGGCCTGATTGGTCAGTCTCTTGTGCTCAAAGCACAAGGAATATGGGAGGTCTTGGGATTGGTATGTTTCTCATTATTAGGCTGATTATTTGAGATTTCTGTGCTATGAGTTCGAGAATTCCATTTTAAATGCATGTGGATTCATGAAATTCCCCCTCACCTAGTAACTGGCTGCTCTCTTTCACTAGTGCCTAACTATTGACACACGTTGATTGCCAAAAAGGGAGGGCCTGCAGGCAGGGATGGGTTGTTGGGGGGGGGGGGGGGGGTTAGATCACTTCTTGGGGAAAATTGCATGTGATAATTCCTCCATGCTTCAGCATTCAAATTTTAAGCCGAGGACAGAATGACAGTGTTTTCCCTTTGTTGTAGGTTGCCATTCCTATTGTCCCAACTATTCGCGTGCTTGTAACTTTCACAAAATTTGAAGAGCTTCAGCCGGTAGAGGAGTTTGCAACCCCGCCCACTAGCCCAGTTCATTTCCAGGATGCCAAGTCCAAGGAAACAGAAGGGTCGTGGATTCCATGGATAAGGGGAAGTCGTGATGGGCAATCAAGTGATGGTGACGGTCACCAGTACAAGGATGAAGTAGACCCTTTCCATATACCATCAGACTATACCTGGGTTGATGCCAATGAGAAGAAACGTCGCATGAAAGCCAAGAAGGCTAAGAATAAGAAACACAAGAAACATGCAACAACCAGAGGTGGGGATGGCAACACATCATCTGAGTGAAGATGTGGAATAACTGGATCAACTATCCCTGTGAAGTCTGCAACTTTGAAATTCTTTTTAGACAAGGAAGATGTAAGGCTCTGCTGGTGCGCATTTAACATTTGATCCTTCATGTGGATCGTACTGCGGATGGTTTTACACTTTGTATGTCTAGGTGGTCACTTCATGTTGTTACATTATCTGTTGTGCCATTGTTTACCTGATGTGAAACTGGAGAGGAAACACAATCTACGTTTTCCTGGTTTTATTATTATTTTTTTTTTTGCCCCACTAATAGCTTATTTTGATTACCTTTTCTCTAGACGTTGATCAGTTGTATCCACCTTGCCATTTAACGAGCTTAAATTTTTTGTGATTGCTCTTCTTTCTGCAATTTCAGGTCTTTTTGTTCTCATGTGTGAATTGCAATGATGGATATTTATGAATGTTTTTCTCTTTTGGCCTTTTTTCCCTTAATTTTCAAATATTCAGCCGTGGAAACTAACTGCAGTGTGTACAATAATTTTCTTTTTTCAAAATCCATTTTAAAAAAGGGTGTCTTAGAAAGTCACCTATCTCCGCAAATTTGACTTTCCAAGCTCAGCGCAATTATTTACAATAATTTCCAACACAAAATTAGCAAGAGGGAATCAAACTTTTGATGCAAGTTTTTTTGTGAAAAGCTATGAAGTTCCTGGAAAGATCAATTAATCGAACCTTTCATCCTATCCTAATGATATTTCTGTTTTTTACATCAATTTTAAAAGCATGCAACCCACCATCAATAAATGATTAGTTTCATTATAGTTGAAACTGCTCCATTATTGGTTTCTTTAATTGGTACAAAAAATATTGGTGGGGCCCATCCTTTACAACAAGACACAACCGTAATTTACTCGATTTGAATTCAATTCATTTTCATTGTACTGACATTTTATACCATGTACAAAAAACCTCCTTTCATTGAATCCATCCAGTAAATCAAGCCTCAGTATCACCCATGCTTCTTTAGACAAAAATAAAAATACAAAAATAAATAAATAAATAAAATCTTTGAAAGATTCCTTAACGGTCATATTTTCATAGATTCCCCTCTCTCTCTCTCTCTCGATGGAGACTATTACTTGAACTAGTCGTCTGGGAAAAAGAAGAGCACTAGCAACCGCCCTTTACTTTAAAGTTATTATTGTTGGCTGACAATGGGGTGCTTTTTCGCCTGTTTTGGTGCCTGTAAGCATAAAAGACACACACGCTTAGTGAATACTTCAACTTCCTCTGCAGACAACGTAAGTCTATTTTCAAGCTTCTTGCTTTAATGGGTCTTTCAATTTTCAGTAAATTCCGTTTCCTTGGTTATCTTTTCGTTTGTGGTGAGGAAATAGAAAACAAAATGACCACTTTTTGATTTATTACAGAGAAATGGGGCTACGAAGCAAGAAGCCACTCAAGAACTCATTAAACCTACTGTAGAATCAAAGTGAGCTGTTCTTATCATAAGCTTAAATTCTGAATCTTTGTTTTATTTTGTGGGTTTTATGTGATTTAGATGTTTTCTATCTTAGCGTTTATTTTGTTGGCTTTCTTAGAGATGAAATTGAGGGGCAATTAAACTACAATGTGAAAAAGAAGGTGACCTTTGATTTGGATATCAAGGCACATGAGGCTTTGTCTACTGAGGAAGTCACCAATTATAATGCAGAGGACAGCAAACCAGTCCCATCTAAAGAAAGCAAATCAATTTATCATCAAAATGACAGATACAAAGATTGCCCACGTGAAGAATACGAAGACATAGATATGGGGGATATAGATTTAGGGGAAGGAGATGTTAGTGATGATGAAACTGATGGAGGTGGTGATGGTCAAGCATTGGTTCAGGAAGAGTCATCTGAGTCATTGTTTTCATTGTCAATTGACTCTAGAAAACAAGTTCATTGTGGGGCTGAAATGGGTGATAAAGAGGTGACAAGCCAGATGCTGGAAAGCGGTTCACCTAATGAGGAAGTTAAGCAAGTTGGGTTTAATGGAAATCCCAGAGACAGGACTCAGAATATGGATTCAGTGTTGAATCCAGTAGAGAATCTGACTCAATGGGAAGCAGTCAAATCAAGAGAAACCTTAACAATGCAGCATAAGGACAAGGAAAATGTCAATATGGAGCAAGATTTAGGTATAACCATTAGTCCAGAGCCTAGTTTTGAGGTATTCACCAACAATTCAAAAGCTAGTGTCAATAAGAAGAAGCTTGGGGACCAGGAAATTGCGGTGGATACTAGCCTATCAAGTTGGTTGGTTGAGTCTGAAACAACACCCGTGTCCAATAGTTGTGCAAGTTCCATGGGAAATTCACCATCTGGGAAGAGAAATTCAACAAGAAGCAATGAAGATAGGCCAATTTTAGGAGCAATGACAATTGAGGAACTCAAACAACTTTCAGCATCTAACTCCCCGAGACGACCACGGAGCCGGAGTCCTGATGAAACACCCATTATAGGAACAGTTGGGAGCTACTGGAGACATACTGGACAGGCCATGGATTCAGATTCAAGCTCTTCAAGCAAAGGAATGTCATACACTAACAACGATGGAGAGGTAACCTTTGAACTAATGTTCATCAATCATAATGTTGATGAATATATTTACTTGATGAGGTTATGACAATTATGATTTGTTTTTTGGTTGAGCAATGTGCAGGATGAGAATGTGAAGTTCAACTACACACCATTTGGAGCAAGATTGGAGAGATCTATGAACAAACGTATTGCTCAGCTTTAGCATGTAGGCGCAGCCGGCCTGTGGAAAGCGTGGTGGTTGTGTGCACTTTTATGTTGTTAACTTGGGCTTCTGTCCATGTGTCTGCAGTCTTGCTTAGTTTGTCCTACTAGTATCAGCCTTTCTTTGCAGGTTTTAGGGATGGTTAGTGGACTTTATTATTGTACCCTCCACTCTTTGCAATATATTTATTGTTTCTTCCAAGAATTGGCTATCAGTGAAGGTTTAATTTGAAATTTACAAAGCCAAAGTTACTCAGAAACAACAGTAAAAGAGCCTTGGTATGAAAACAAGATACTTCATTGTGACTCATGACCTCGAGTTGTAAACCTCCTTATAAAAACAAAATATAGATTACGTACATGAGACGGATTGTTTTTAATTCAAAAATAATAGTATTTGTGATCCAAGTGTCCAACGAAGTAAAATGTAGTTCCTCAGAATTCATATTTTTCTGAGTTCCAGCTTCCTGTCCAGCAAAACCCCACTTAATTATAGCCCATTTCTTGGTCCATTTGGAGCTGGACCGTCGGTGATAAATGCCAACATAGCATAAACGATGTTACTCTTTCCAGAAGGAACCATGGCACAGATTGCAAAAATTCAGATCAAAATTCAGCCGTGCGGCCTAACCAACATGATACTTTTACCCGAAGAAAGTTACTCATATTACACAAAAAGCCCTTCGGGTACATGTAAGATAAAATGAACAATGAAATAACCTTGCTAAGATACAAATTCAAGTCAGTTAACTATAAAATTGAACACCCGATTGTCAGGATAAGGCCACGTTTAATTGATACTAAGCTGTCTGCGGTTAAAAATGCTGAGTAAATTTGCTGTTATTCAGCTTGGGTTTGGCTTGTAAATTGTGATGCTTTTGCCTGCATCTACCAATTGTCAAGCATACTCCCAATTATTGAATACTTCATACAAAAATACACTGATCTCATTCTCTGTAACATCTAACATCTCTACATATCGTGGAAGAGCCTTCTGATCTGATCAGCATTAGCTGGCATCAAAGTAACAGGGCAGCGGTTGTACTGTGGCAATGAAATAACATAAATCATCGTTACAATTCTAATTAGACATAAGTGGCTTCTTACTGCTTGAGACAGATGAAATGAAGAATGAGTCTAGATGAAATGAAGAATGAGTCTAGAGGCCTCACCTGAGATATGTATTTGAATATGCAAGCATAACAATAGACAAACCCAGAGACTGTAACAACTGAGGGGTTTACTCGTTTCTGTGAGCACAGTGGGCAGATTGTTCTATAAGGAGGCAATGGGATCCCATCTTTAGCAACCTGTCAGTAATACTCATAAGGAATCTCCCACAAATACAGAGAAGAAAATTAATATCTTTTAGCTTCTCATTTTTAACATTGGTCTTCATGTAAAATTGCAAATGGAAAATGTCAGTGTATGTGTGTGTGTGTGTGTGTGTGTGTGTGTGTGTGTGTGTGTGTGGGCTTCATTATCTGTGACCAGAAATCCTCTGTCATCATTTCTCATCAACTGGATAATGCAAACAATATCGACATAATATATATGCATGTTTTTTTTGGAATGTGTGAGAATGAGGTTGGGGGGGGGGAGATAAGGAATTCCAAGCTTGAAAAAGGTTAGTTCTTCACCTTTGGGGGCGGCGGTGGTGGTGGTGGGGGATACACGGTTGGAGCTGACATTCTTTCCTCAGCAGACTGGTACCACCATTCCATCATCTATGTAATTTGCACCAAGAAAATGTTAGATTCCACATATTAATAATAGATGAATAATGCAAGCATAAAAGTGGAAATAGCATAACCTATATAACATGGAGTATCTAGTGATATTTGTGCACATGAAATGTATAAAATTATAATCCAGCCACTGAAATAAAACTGGCATAGCAAGACCTGAACTGATGTCTGAAATTTATCCTGCTTATTATTATTATTATTATTACTACTTTTATGATTATTATTATGTTTGTATTATGGCCCTGTTGTGCAAATGATTGTTGAATTTGGTGAAAAAAACAGGAATTATTCAGAGGAGCCGAATAAAATTGCTATTATTGGTCATGGCAAGTGAGAAATAAGGATAAGAGACAATCAAACTTCTGCATTTGCAGTTGAATACTACTCAAAGAACATGATAGCACTAGCAGGAAAACAACACTCACTTTAAAGATGAATACTGCAGCAATTAAGCCGGTCTGTGCATAGTCCAAGACTGCATATGCACATCTCAGCAATGCTCCTTGCAATGCCTGAAAATATTTATCACATTGAAGTGCAAATGTAAAATATTATGCAAGTTAGATAAGCAAATTATCATTTCTGAAAACAAAAGCAAAAAGCCAAAAAGGTATATTTGAAGTCGCTGAGCTAGTATAACAATCAAAATTATACCTTCAGCCAGGCAGGGCCCTGAAGTCTGTCACGTTCACGGCTTCTTATCTTTGAAATTCTAGAAGAGGTATCCATCTACATTGTCGTCAAAAAATTATAAGGTGAAAAGTAATATGCTCAATATTTCTGAAAACAACATCCACAAAGAAAAGCAGGTCAATGTCAATTTCAGAAATTGCTAGTTGCAATATGAAAAAATTAAAGATTTCTGCACCAGCTGCAAAACAAATTTCAAATGATTCAATTTCCTAGCATCTCAATATTATCTGATGCAGAAACAAACAAAGAATTTTGCCACCAAATTTAGCTTCAAAAATATTTGAGAAATATGATAGTTTTATAACCAAAATATTCCCATAAAGTTTCTCCTTTCAAAATGAATCCCTTAGAATGAATGGAGTAAGTCACTGACACTTCACACAAAATGACACATTTTTTGATGCATTGTGATGGTTGCACATCCATGTCTTTATGGTCAAACCCCATGTATAACATAACACATGCAAGTGCACAAAGCCAATTCAGGTGCATAAAGATGGCAATAATTTCTTTTCTCTCTTGTTTTTGCTCCTTTTTTTTTCTCATGATCATGAATAAAAATGAAACAAAAATAGATTCTTTGTTTTGCCAAATTAGAATACCAGCTCTTGCCCTGTAGCTCGAGTAACGTGGATCCCAAGTGCATGGAGCCCTAAAGAATAGAACCCAGTAGCATCCAGCAGATACAAGAGTTGATAAGTGAATGACAATCCTGCATTGGAAAACAGTAAATTAGATTGACCAATATTGATGAGACCGGTAGCAAAGCTGGTGGCCTGGAAGGGTGGCTGCCCAATATATAACAACACAAAAAATCCCTTCACCTGCAAATGCCACCTGTGAAGAGACATATGAAGCAATACACCACTTCCCAAGTTGATTTACCATGAAAAACCAGGCTAGCAAACAATTTTTTTTCCTGCACACAATATTTCGCTTATACAGGCTCAACTCAGAATGCTAGTCCAGCCAGTGCTTAGGGAAAGACTGACCACTTAACCAGTAAACATTTGATCATATAGACAAACGACAGAATACCCAGCAATGAAAATAATAGATCAATTTTTTTTCTTTCTTATTTTACTAGGGAAGATAGCATCAGATTGTCACCATATGCTACTAATTGAATGTTCAGAAAAATTGGAAATTCTATAGCATAGAGTTTCAACCTCTGGAATGCCAACTTCTATATTTATTTTTATTTCAAATGACCCCAATCTCAGTGAATATCTTGCTAGAAAAACCACCAGAATGTCCAACTTACAATTAAACTGGCAAAAAATGACATGACAAAAACATTTCATTATCCTTCCTCAATAACAAGCTGTAATTTACTTAGAAATCCCATCAGAAGTTTTTAAAGTGAAAAATTACTGTTATCATCACATTCAAGACACAGTGAGAAGTTAATGCTGCATGTACCTTCACTACTAGCGTGTAGCCAAGGGTAGCAAGCAAATATGATTTTCTGAATTCTCTTTGACAAGCGTGTTCCCACTGTTGCTTCTGTATCTGATGTTTCTCTAGAAATAAGAGAACTCTCCTCTCTACTAAAATGGTCAGAAACCTCAACTGTTTCATCACTGGTTCCCCACAAGCTTGCTTGAAGCCTGGCTTCCCTTTCTTTGTTATATACTGAATGGAACTTTGACTTAAAATAGGGCAACACAACCTAATCAGGTATACCAAATTCATAAGTCTTCAAACTCATGATGTTATTCATGGAAAGTATTCATGTGAAAGACATTTGAAATTGTTTATACATTTAGCAGTACTAGAGAGCAGTTTGTGACATTTTTCTTGATATGCTAAGTTCTAACTATGACATTTCTAGGGAAATTTAAGGATTATGGGACAAGAAAATGTTGAGTACGCTACCAGAAATACAACTGATAGAATTCTTTGGTGCTTTTCCAATCCAGAGTGTTCAATTCCATCACCTGAAATCAAATGAGCAGCAACCTTTTTTGCTCTTATCTTCACTGCTCTCCGCCGCAATCCATAAAGAGATTCAGCAAAAGAAGCATCTGAAGTGAAAACATGAAAAAAGAATGAAGATTAAGCAAACCATAAAACAGAATTTAGAACAAATAAAAAACAATTCTCAGATTTAGAGGAATAACATAATGTCGTGATGAGCATATAATTTAAGAACCATAGTGCAGCGAGCAATCAACACAAGATGAAAGTTCATACTATGCATAACAACAAACTGAGCATGGTATAAAGCTGTTTGCATAACGAAACTAAGCATTTTGCTTGCCACCACAGATTTCCTTAATAAATATTGAGAGAAGGCACAACTTCTTAATTTAAAGTCAAAAGACAAGTCATGTGGTCATTAAAACACTCAATTGCATGAGCAAGACAATAAATCAGAACAAATTACGGCAAACAGGGGAAAAACAAAACACTCATATTAGAAGCATAAAAAAAGGAATCACAAGTAATACAATCAAAATCCAAAGTTATTGAGATTAAAAGACTACCACATTGCAAATTACATGACATGTGGTGGCAATGGCATGAACATGAACATGAACATGTACATAAAACATAGCCGTGCAGTATATAAATTACTGATTTTGAAATTAAATTTAAAGGCAACAAGTGAAACTACAAGAACTGGAAACGAAGAAACCTGTGGTCCGTAAACTATGAGTCTCAAGCACCAGCATAAGTAAGGCAAAGAATTCATCTTCATAGTCTAACACCTTATGAAGGAATGGCCTTCTTAACGCCAATACCTTTAAAAACACAAGCAACAAGAAACAATATTTAATACTTTGCAAAGCATACCGACACGGATGATATTAACACGAACACAAAGCTAAATTCAATCACTTTCTCATAAAAGCAATTTCAAAAGCAACAAACACTAACTTTATTGTTTTGTGCTTAAACCAATAGAAAGAACAAAATAATAACCAATAACAAAAAGTAAATTACTGAGCCACCAATATGCAAAAAAACACAAAAAAAAAAAAGCAACAGTGTGCCAATTTAGACCAAACCCAAATGGAAAAACCTCTGATGGGTATCAAAGACATCAACTTTCCATCGCATAAAAATTATACTCCTGAAAAGAATGATGGGGTATGTTCCTGAAGATGCGTTTGTATAGCTTACGCCGATGGAATATGTGAGGGCGGCGCGGAGGCTCGCCGGGAGCTGCTGGGCGGCGGCCATCTCGAAGAAGGTAGGGCGCGTCCCCTGCCCTCCCACTTGAAACAACATCTTCTTCTTCTTCGTTTTCACTGCCAGCTACTAAGGCTTCTTTGATTTATTTCTTCCTTCACTAACTGGGGTTTTCACTTTTGGAGGTGTTACTGTTAAAGATTTGATTTTTATACCACCAAGTGCTCCCCCACAATATTGCTGTTACATTTTGGCATCCGCCTTTGTGCTGTTTTTCTTTTTAACGTGACTTCCATTCGTATAATATTTTATTGTTTAAAATATATATATATAATTAAATTTCTGCATATGGACAAAAATCAGATGAAGTGTAACTTTTTTTCCACTAAAATAGTAATATTTTGTAAAATAATAATAATATTTTATAAATATAATTTTTTAAAGTAATATAATTTTTAATAATTATAAATAAAAATTATTTAATAAAAAAAATTTTAATTATAGAAAAATTTAAATTTAAGTGTTTATAAATTTAAATATAAAATTATATAGAAATATATTTTTTATAATACATTATATATAATAAATTAAAAATAAATATTTTAAAAATAATATTTTATATTATATATTATGATATATAATATTATTTTAAAAAAATAATTATTTTATTAATTATGTAAAATAAATTTAATAATAAATATATGTAACAAAATTTACTTAATTAAAATAAAAAAAACTTAATTATCATTAAATGATGTATATGAGAAATGGGGGCCACCAAACAGAGCTAACGCCGTTCACGTATTGGTTACGGTACTCGGCCGTGGGTCCGTTTCCGTTCACCGCCTCGCTACCGCTTTAAAACTCCTGAGTAAGTCGAAGGAAAGAAATAGAGTGAAAAAGAGAGGAATTAAAAAAACAAAAAAAGGAAAAAGGCTGTTGCTTTCTCTGCCTGAAGCTCTCGTTAGCAGGTTCGCTGCCTTCAAACCTCGCGGGAAGGAAGGTACCATCTTTTTATCGATTCTCGCTTTCACTTTGGATTTCTTATCTGGGTTCTTGATTGTTTCTTGATTGACCTCGCTTTTTTAATCAAATTTATGTGTTAAAGGTTGGAAAAAGGTATACGCCCACTTCATTCTTGCACCAGATTTCCATTTCTTTTTTGGTTGTTGTCTTGTTTAAGGTTCTAAATTTCTGTAAAAGATGATTCTTTTATTGGGCTTTTGAGTTGAATATGTGTGTTTCCCTTTTCTTTATTTGGGTTCTTGATTGGCCTCGCTTTTTTAATCAACTTTAGGTAATAAAGATTGAATTTAATTTGGGTTGTTGATATTTTCTTTTGAAAAAGTATATACCCGCTTCATACTTTCATCAGATTTCCCTTTTTTGTTATTATTTTTGATTTTGTGGGCTTGTTTAAGGTTTTAAATTTGTGTAAAAGATGATTCTTTTATTGGGTTTTGAGTTAAATATGTATATGTTTGACTCTTTAACTTTTTAGAGTTTTCTAATTCTTTTTTGCGTTTTCTGCATTCTTGTGTGTGAATCTTTGGCTGTTTAGAGTTCTTTGCAGCGTTTTAACTGTTGAAGAACTTATTAGAGAAGTTTAGCCATGGGTTCAACATCAGCTGAAGCTTTTCTGGCAATTCAGGTAATATTGGATTCACGTTCTTTTTTCCCTTTGTACAGGGAAACTTGTGTGTTTGTGGTTCGGATTCATGATAAATTATATGGTTTCATTGCTTAGTTTTGCCATTTCCTCTGGGTTTTTTTTCCTTAATCTTTTCTTTCTTTCGTAGGTGTGTGAATAGCTAATACCTTTTACTTTCCTAGTGTTCTTCGCATAACTTAAACTGTTGTTGAATCTTTATTTTTACAATTTTCTATGTTGGTTTTATCTTGTCATCAAATCTTGTTGCTTACTTTTTAAATTTTGGTGACTCCTTTTTTTCGCTGGCAGTTGTGTGAACGTAATTAATGATATCGCATATAAAAATTAATGATCAATTGTTTTGTAAGTTTCTTTAGCTTAACACCCCATAATTAGAGCGAAAGTAATTAATGACATCGCACATAAAAATCCAATTGCAGGAAGTTATGCTGGAGTTTCGTGCTGGCAAAATGTTCTTCGAGGGGAAAAAGGTTGTCCCTGATATGCGTAAAGGACTTGTTCGCATAGGAAGGGTATTTCCCATCTTCGTAGCCATTTTTTGTAGTAGATTTTGTGCTGGAGAAAATTGTCCTTTAATTATTGTTTTATTGCTTACTTTAATTGCATGTCAAGTTGAAATGAAGCAAATATTCTTTGTCTCATAAATTTGATGGTTAAATTGATTTGCCTTTTCTTTGAAATTGTCCCAGGGTGAGGAGGGTTTGGTTCATTTTCAATGGCTTGATAGGAATCAGAATGTTGTTGAAGATGTATCCTGGTTATTTCTTTTCTCAGGTTTTTTTGTTATAATATATTGATATATATCTTTCATATATACTTTATTGGTTGCATATGTAATTCCATTTTCTTTAAGGTCTAAGCATTTACAGTATAATTCATACATCCCATACCTTTCATCTATTTTCCTTTTCCATTCTTAACTTTTTTAATGAAAGAAAATAAATTTTGAGTATGTAATAGTTTTAGCACAATTGTGTTTGCTTAGAGCACCTGCTTTTCCTTGACATATTTGATTACTAGGATCAGATAATATTTCCTGATGAAGCAGTATTTGAGAAGGTAACTTATTATTCTGCATCAAGCAATCTGTGGTTTGTAAGTTGCAAAATATTGATTTGTCACAGCTGAATCCCATCATTGAAATTCTTGGTTTTTCTTCCAGGTTAACCAAGCAGCAGGAAGGGTCTACATCTTGAAGTTTAATACAGATAACCGGAAGTTTTTCTTTTGGATGCAGGTCAAATTTATTGCCCTCAATTTGTACTTCCTTAGGTGTAGAACTCATTGTTCTGAAATTTTATTATCTGTTACTAGCAGGAGCCTAAAGAAGAAGATGACTGGCAGTTATGTAGCTCTGTCAACTACTATATTAATTGGCCACTAGGTAACCTTTATGTTCTCTCTTGTAATTTGCTTCTATGTTTACCCTACCACTCGGATGAAGTTTAGTCGACAGTCAATCTACTAGTCAAATGAATTCATAGTCGCCAACCACTGTGATTCATGAATGCAATCTTTGCTGCTCTTCTTAGAAACTTCATTGTGTTGTGTTGTTGTGATCCTCTTTTTATCTTTCATTCATTCTTTCTTTTGTTCTTTATTAAATCCATGCTATCTTGATTCTACATACTCTCATCTTCATTGCCCTTACTTCAACTTTGCCATACTTGTGCATTAAGAATTCTATCTCTACTTTATTAATGGATGCAACCATCTCTTTCCCATCCCAATATAACAGTCTTCAACTATGCACTTGTTGGATCACTGCTAACCTGTTGTTTTAATCTCTCAGTGTGAGAGGCCATAACTGGCAATTTTTATATGGAATGGCCACCACTCTATAGTATTTTATGATTGCAGGAAATTCTTTGAACAAGTGCTAGTTTTGGTGAGACCATCATTTATAATTTTTTTTTTCCAGAACTTTTATGCCTTCCTATCTTTTTGCATGCCAGAGTTCCCTGGTGAAGAGCCTGATACTTCTGCTCCTCTACAAGTGTCTGAAGACACGGTCGAAGACGACATTTCATCAAGGTATAATTGCTATGTCAGCACAAAGAAATACTCCCCTTATGCTTTCTTATAGCTGATAAAGATTGGATGAACATATTGGGACTTTGAGTAACTCAAGTAGCTTATGCCGAAATTATCAATCGACTTTACTAACACTCGGACAAATGAACACCTAAAAGCCACTTGAAGCCCCTGCCTTTGGGGGGGAGGGGGGAGGGGAGAGGGGGGAGGGGGGTGGGCAGCGTTGGTGGCCATTCTGCTGTCCCCTCCATTTCCATACTAGCATGAGAATGATGCTCATCTTTAATGTTTGGTTATCAAGTTAAAAAAAACAAAGATCACTGATTATTTGGCTGATTCATTTTCCTTCTGCTTGAGACCCAATATTTCAGCGTTTTTCTTGACAAATATTGGTGATTTTATTGTGAGATACTTATTTATCGCTGACAGAGCTGGGAACCTAGTTGTCCCGAACTTGGGAACAGAAGTAATTAGTGATGTGACATCATCATCGGGACCAGTGAAATTGGAAGACCTGCAAAGGATCTTAAGTAATATTGAACCTGGAGGTAGTAAGTTTTGTGCTCAGAGAGCTTCATTGTACCCTATCCTTGTTGCTTTAGATTGTTCTGGAATTTGATTTGTGTGACGTGGTGGCACATTCTGCAGATGGTACAAGAGATCCAGATGCGGGTAATTATTTAATGTTTCCTTTACTGCAGTAGACTGTTATGGAATTTGTTAGTTGGGATTGCTTCTGGAATTTGTTTGTTGCGGATTGCTTCTGGATATGAGCTTTTAGTTGTTTAGCTGGCATTCTTTTATTTGTTGCCATATTCTTTTTCGGAGCGTATCCCTCTCTCTCTCTCTCTTTGATTCATAAAGGCATGCAAAACACTTACACACACAGCAATTTCTCTTGGATGCATGTTTAGCCATACAATGCAATATGGTGTAATATATCTTACTTATTACCTTGTTTTGTTTGAGGGCCAAGGCAATGTGTTTTTTATTTTTTTCTTTTGATAGGGTTGGGACTAGGGGACATCTTGAAGCCTGATCTGATAATGCCATTGATTGAGACACTGCCAGTGGAAGAAAGATTAGCATCCTATTTACCTGAGGTAATAAATATTGGTATGTTTGAATTTTCCTCAATCTTCTGTCTTAATGCACGCATTTTGAGGAGCTGTGAGGTTGCAGGGTCAGTGGATGCCAGCAGATATTTTAGAGTTGCTACAGAGCCCACCATTTCGCCAACAAGTAGACTCTTTTACCTATGTAAGATAAGCAAATTGAGGCTTACCTTTTTCAGTTACTTGTTTTTGTGAGATATTTGCCAATTGAACAGGGATGACTATTTTGCTGTTGTCTGTAGGTACTCAAAACTGGACAGATAGATTTGTCTCAATTTGGGGTTGATCCCAGTAAATGTGAGTGCACTGCAGTTCCAAGCTTTGCTCTATTTCCCTATTTTTTATATTTTTTTAAGGTATAAAGTTTAAGGTCTTGTATTTACCTGATCATTTTTATACTCTATCAACTACGTCTAGAATTTTTAGTTTCTTCTTGTGGTGTTCTGATTCATAAAGAGTTTTACAAATGAGAGGGGATGGCTACGAGCTTTGAAATTTATTTGATTACCAAACTAATTTGTCCCTTCATGAACAAAGTAGTTTTCTACGCTGATTGAAAGAAAAGGGAATCAAAAGAGAAGATTTTGAAAATGAAATTGGCTGTGCAGCCCGTGCTTGCTGCCTCTTGGGGTTTCAGAGAAGCTTTAGGCAATGTGGAGTTGATGTACCCAATGACTTGGATGATGGTACTATGACTACCGTTAATAATGTTTTCCTCATCATTGCAGACAAGTATACTGTTTTGTCATTCCTTGAGGCGCTGGAAGATTCAGTTTCAAAAATTCCTGAGGATTCAAGGCAGGATGACCAGAAACTACAATCTCGGTCCTGTAATGAAAACGACCCCATGGATGAGAGCCGGTAGTGGAAGCATTTTCATTTGATGTCTGTTTTCGCCCCCGGCTTATCATTGGAGAACGGTACTTCTGCCTGCTCATTTTCGAATAACTCTGCCCGTCCCTGGGAAGAAGAAGTAATAGCTTTTCAAGTTTTTTCATCAGAAAATGCGTAACCTTCAGGAGGGAACATTTGTATTATTGATGTACTGGATGATAGATGGCTCGATCATCTATTTCGAGCAATTTAACTTGGGGTTCCTAACCTAAGATTGCCATGAATGGTACAGTAACACCTGTTGCGTAACAGAATTAACAGGCGATGATACAGGAATTTTCTAATTTGACTCTTTTTTTTATTATTATTTTTGATCTGTCAAATATATATAGTTAATCTTACTAAAAATATACAATTGACTTTTGTGTTGGATGCACAATTAACTTTTGCATTGGATAGTTAAAACCTGCAATTTATCTGAAACATGTAATGTCTAACTTGAGAGGATCTTAAACTCTAAAAAATCATCCAATATTATCTAAATTTGATGAACACAAACTTGATGTGACATTTGTAGCAACTCTTTCTGTACCAGCACCAGTCCCTAGGTGGATGCTCAGAACCATTTGACACTTGCCTTTAATTTCTTGTTTAAATTTTTGAACTTCAATACGTGATCAGAATATCTCGTTATACCTCAAACTGCTTGGTGTCACTGAATATCACATAAATAAATAAATAAAGGTTTAAAATCTAGGTAATTTGTCAAAACATGAGTATTGTTTGAGAGACTAAAGAGACTTTCAGAAAGGGGAGGATGTAAGTTGCACGGGAGAGATTCTGCTATTTATTTTGAAATTTTGTTGTAATTCTTTCATTTAATTAGCTAATTGAGAAAATCATCCAAATTTTTTGAAAAAGTTAAAATAATGATATAAATACAAAAATACTTTTAAAAAAATTAATAAACAAAATGTTGAAATAATGAGATTGGTCATTCTAGAGGTGATTTCAAAATTACTTTAAAAAAATAAAAAAATGATACATTTTCATTAATTAAAAAGATACTTGCATGATTTGTTCGTAAACTTTCAGTCCCTCGTCTCGCATTGCTTTATCCGTGCTTTCGCACTTTGGCTGACATTCCTGAATTCTGGAGCAGTGGCACAGGAAGTAGAATTAGTTTCCATGACTATCAATACCTTTTCCTAACATGAAACTGATTGAAAGTCCAGTTGATTGAGAACTAACTAAACAATACACAGGAATATACAGAAAATCCAACTCCTAGAGAGAGATGAGAATTCAGATAACTAATCACTGGCGACATGAAACATTCACATTTGTGACCAGTGGATTCCTGCCCTCCTTCAATCATACAAGTCTCACCATGAGAGACATATAACCTGCAACTACAAATCATGTCCAGGAGTAGCCAAATATCAATTATATAAAATGTTCAATTGGGGGTCGGCTGTGGAGGAGGAGAGGGGCAATGACATTCTCTTTCGTCTGCCCTCCGTCGCTTCGCTAGACCAGGCTCATCATCATTTCCATCAAGATCTTCGGCAACATCTGCTTTCTGGTATGTCTTGCTTTTTGCTTTCTCCGTGAGCAATTTCTTCCACTCCAGCATCAACATCTGTGTTGATATTTGTTATGGCGCGATGCAGCACTGCTTCTTGTTTCTTGTCTGCAGAGGCCCCATCCTGTGGGGAAGAAGAAGCCTTGGACCTCTCTTCTTCTAACAGTTTTTGTTTCTCAAACATCATTTGAAGGTACCTCCCCTGTTCCTCAATCCTCAACTGCAAATTTCTCTGGATCTGCAAGGATAATACAGAACGATTAAATGAGAAAAAATCACCAAATCTATAATTAAATAAATTATATAAATCTTAAGATGCATTTTCATTACCTCAACAAAAGATACACTTTAATTGTTGTTTGAAGAAAAGGGGGTCTGTTAAGTTGCCAATTAGTCTTCCGATTGATTCTATAGATAGGTCATAATGCAAAAGCACACAGCTCTTTTAATGCACAAAGGTTACATTCCAATCCATATAAACTTGATGAAACCCTGATGTTGCAAGTTTTTTTGATGGAGGATCACATTTTCAGAAGTAATGAAGTTAGAAGAAAAATTTACCAAAAGGACTACAAGAAAATTAATTGCTGTTTTGGGCAAAACAAATGTGAAGAGAACAAGCACATGCACCAAAAAAAAAAAATGGAATAATTGTTGTAGATGTATAGAAAAGCAGTGGAAGGGAACAAGTGCATCAAAGATGATTTCCTCAGTCCAAGGCTTGGTTTCTTCTGTTAATCTGCAACTCATGTCAGTCCATGATCACCTTCCTTCCACCCAACAGCACCAAGGCAATTAAATAGGATGGAATTTCAAAAGAATTCACAAAAAAGAAAGAAATTTTCAATAATTCTGATGCTGACCAGCAAGCTACACTATGCACATAGGAGACTATATACGGTTTAAATCAGTCTGGAAATGATATAGTGCTGCCAAGGTAGAAGATGTTGCTTCATTTGATATATACCCCATACCATATATCACTGTGATGTATTAATCCAACTTGACAAATGAAGAGAATTCATACTTCATAATTGATCTTCTTAAAAAGCAAATGGTGGAACCAAGCAGAAATGGTGAACTTCCAAAAAGATGAAAAACTTTCTTCAAAACAGAAATGGCGAACTACTTAACTTCTAAAGAATTGAAAGCCTTTTTTTAAAAAGACTTGAAGGTTTAGTGAAATTTGGGGAAGTGAAGTTAGTCCAAAGCATTAAAAATATTATGTGGAAGCTACAGCTATCACTTTCTCCTTCTTCATCATGTGTTTTGTTGATCAATAGTACCGATGATTTATCAACTTAACCAGAGTCTAGAATCTTATTAATCTTAGGATTGAGAAATTGAAAGTCAAATGCCAACAGCATACCTCAAGTTGTTCATGAAGTTGCTTTTGAACTTGCATTTGCATTCGCAATGCTTCAGACAACCCAATATTCCTGTGTTCACCAGAAGTGAGCTAAAATCACATTCACATTCCATCATTTTCAAATATGTAAAGGAATTTTGTGGTGGCTATCATTGCATAAAGAGCCAAACCACAGGAAACGTCTTCTAGAGAATTTATCCCTAGATACATTTCAAGAAATTATTAACTTCTGAGATGAATGACTTTGAGAATTCTGATCATGATACATTGCATCAAACATTTGGATTTATCAGAAATATATCCACAAAGATGACAAGAAAAAGGAAATAAAAACAGTTGCCAGGAATTCATCATACAATAAAGTCAATGAGTTGAGGGTCCCGTTAAAACTTAAATCTAAGGAACATTGAATAATCATCAGAAATGTCACAAAGACATGTAACCAAAATTCTTTAATCACTTGATTTTGAGTAGAAAACACTATTGGCAAAGTATAGCTTACGGTTTCAAGTCTAGTGACTTTTTTGGAGAGATGGGACTCAATATTGTCTCTGAGGTTCCTGAAATGAAAGGAGAGAGATATAAATTTCAGGAAATTGCATTAATAATCCTTTGATGACCTGTAACCTGAGTAAAGGAAGGACCAAGAAGCAAAAAGGAGGAGTGGGATATAGCAAGATGTCATGCATGATAACCATATATGAACTGAAACAAGGAAAGCTTAATGTGAGAAGGAAAAAAGAACAGTTGGAACATGGATGAAGAACAGTGGGTACTTCACACTTATGGCTGTATTATATAGTGAGCAACTCTAACATAATGCAGGACAAAAAACAGGAAGGCTGTCAACTGTTACCTTCAGATGACTTGACCAACTCAGGTTTATATCTAGCTGTTCTGTACTTCTGAAAATGCAAAATTACATCAGCTAAATCAATATAATTTAAAATTTGCTCAGTCAATGAAATAAAAGTATTAGAGATCTTTTATACCTGTAGGTGGCTTTTAACATGATAAATGGTCAATCCCTCAACTTTCATGAGCTTTAAGACACCCTTTGGTGTAGCCCCTGTATTTCAAAATTCTAAGTCAATGTGCCAAGATGCACCATAATCTCTCTAGCCCTATGTTTTACAAGAACTACAGATAGACTACGCACGTTCACAACCACCAAGTTGATTGACAGCTTCTACAAAAGCCTCATGAAGTTCAGGTGTCCAACGCATTCGAGGTTTTGCCACTTGGCCAGGTGTCCGTCGGCTAGTAGCACCTAGTTCTTCACTTAACACAGGTTGACACTGAGGAATTTGAGCTTTTTGCAATGAAATATCAGATGATGGTTCCAGCACCTGATACGACATAATTTACAATCTTAAGAAATTGAAATACAATAAAGCAAAAATAAGGGAGTGTTTAACAACTCACAGATGTGCTGCAATGCGCTTATCATGCAGAGAAAAAAAAAATAAAAATGAAATATTCTTAAGCTAATTATAGCAGAAATTGTCCAAACTTTTTATTCAAAAAAGACAAGGAGAACAAGTTGGAACATAATCAATATGGTTTCCTTGTAGAGAAATTGGCTTCATAACTTTCCAGAGATCCACGAATTACGTTATTGTCCATTTTCTATTTAAAACAAGATTAAAAGGAGAAAAAATAAAACAGCAAATGATCCCTTTTGTTCTCCTTCAGAGAGGATCCCCACCCACCAACAGACTGGTAACAGAGAGGAAGGAAGGGAGGAAGGAAGAGAGAGAGAGAGATTGTGTTTGCAAATGATACGTATGATACAGATGAAATGAAACTTGTTGTCTATGAACACATAACATATTGTATCAAGGAACACACCTTTTGTTTGGAATCTGTGATTTTAACATCATTAAGAAATTCATTCCAATTTGGTTCTTGGTCATCATCAATAGAGATCAACTGATCTGCCCACTCTTGCCACTCTGTTATCTTAGAATGGTCCTCAGATGCAACGACTCCTGTGCTGTTTTCCAGCTGATCATTCTGGACAATGGCATCCCGAGGAAAATCATGAAATTCCTGAAATGGATCTATCGACCATGAGATATCCATATCTTCCCCAGAGTGATTAACTGATGCTGAAGATTGTAGCTCTGAGAGGGGAGAACAGGCTGGTGGCCAAGTTGCTCCATCCCTTGATGACAGAGAAATGAATGGAGAATTTCGTAACTGATTACTTAGAGTTGAAACTGAAGAATTATGCATGTCACTAGGGAATCTTGAAGACGATGAAATTAAGTACTCAATGCTCCCATGAGTAGAACCCAATGGATATGCCTGTTGAGATACATGGTTTCTCATCAGCTCCCTTTCTGAATAAACCCGAACCAAATTGAGCAATTTTGGGTACTTTGCTTTGCAATGAGGAGGAAGGACTTAAAAAAGATGAGGAAATAGCGGCAGAAACCCCAGAATCACTTGCTACAAAGCAAGAAAAATGGAGGGTGACAGAGTGTCAGCCATAACATCAATTGCTTCAGAGCTACTCTTGGTTGCCAACTCAAGTGTATGAAATCATACGATAAATTATGATTTCCTATTCTAATTCTCACATTAACAGGACAATGTATTTAAGATTGAAATCTAGCATCTGTGAGCAGAAAATGATAATCCAGAGTGATGAAATTGGTTCTACCCAGAGACGCTTAGCAAAGTAAAATGCTTGCAAAACTCTGAAAAAGGTATGGCTAATTTCTATTGGATTTAAACTTCTATGATTAATGCCCATAACTCCTCATTAAAATGGAAACATGGAAAAGCAAGTTGCCAAGATTATGCAAATCTTCAAAACTGGAACAAATAAAGTGAAAATGTGGAAGTTTCAATGCCTGAACAATTTAATACATTTCAGCATTATAGGCCATCATGACATGAAGGAAACATGTTCAAGTTGCGGAAATAGCCCTGCTGTAAAAACAGCAGTTCTAACTCTTCCCAAGACATCACGGCATGGGAACCTCATGCATTGGGACACCACATTTTACCAGATGCCACATTCCAATGGTAATTGTCTGTTACAACTAATTTCTAAATAAAATCTCCAAGATTCATGGTAGATTAATATAATCTGCGCTAAATCTGATGCTTGCCTTTGGGCACAGCTACAACATTGCAAATCAGAATTCCTATAGTGAGAAGCAGCTAAGGAAAGACACCATTCCAATAATTACCACAATCATGAATCCAAGTCAACTAGTTAAGAGTACAAAAAATGTATTAAGCTCACAAACAATCTCAGCAAAAGTACAATTAATGCAGAAAAAAATTGTACAATTAGGTGTAACGGCCAAAAGTAACAATTACACAACTATACAATCTATGCCACACTTAGACCATTACAAGTACTACATTCATCACCTCCTAGGTCAAGAACATAAAGCTCAAATTCAACGTGATGCAAAAATTCCATCTGTAACCATACAATGGTTAGATTTTTCCCTTTTTTTTTTTAAGACGAGTCATCCTTCCAGGAAAACTCCGGTTGCTAGCTAGGAATCTGTGACTCCCACTTGAAACATGGAATGCAACTAAAAGATTTAAGTCACACCAGTCCCAAGTTCACCCTTATCACTAGGCTAAGCATAGATGGTTACCTTATAATGGATAAATACCCGCCTCCTAGACCAGCTCCAATCATCAAGTTCTCTCTTCGCACACTGAAAAAAGTTAGCCAGAAACAACCCCACAAAAACAGACCTATAAATTAACTAGTTTTCTGTCAAAAACAACTACAACCCAATTCACGACCGATCAAAGGGTAGTAAAAAACACACTTGGATTCACAAAAGGACACAGAAACACGAACTGGGTATCGCGTATTATCACCTAAAATAATCCATATGATCAAAACAATGATTGAATTCATAAGCAAAAAAGATTTGAGACTCAAAAAGACAAAAAATAAAAAGAAACAAGGAAAACCATACCTAGCAATACTGAGAGCAAATCGAAATGAAAAATTGACAAGCTCGTGATTGGGTAAGAAATGAACACGTTTTGGCTGGCGGCTAAAACGCACGCGAGGGAATGAATATATCGAAACAAGCCATCGAGGCTTGTCGTCTTGCTTACAGCAAGCACTCCAATTCTCCGAGGATACGTTATATGGTAAGGAAAATCATATGGTAGGCGCACTTCTCATCCGTCAGATTAGATTCGAGGATGTGCAAGGTAACTTTGGTCACTGTCTTTGACGGCCATGATTGGATGAAAAAGAAGACAAAAACTTGGGAGATGATGCCGGAGATTGTGAAAGGCTAATATTATGTAGTTTTAGTGGGCCCATTTGGAAGAAGTGTGGTTTCTTTCGGAAGTTCGTTTTGCCTGCGTCCACGACCTTCTTTCCTCTTGTGTTTATCTCAAACTTCGGATTAAATGTTTGCTTGTTTGACAAACTGCGATATGTGTTTGCATGTGTTGTGTAGCAGCAGGAGACTTTGTAGGATTCCAACGAGCGTTCACTCCGTAGGATTCCTCCCCATTTTGACGTCAAACAAACAGTAATTTACGTGAGAATCACTTTGACAAGGGTTTTATTACAGGGGCATAGGTTGTTTTTGACGCGACAAACCTGCAAAGTTAGATCGCTGTTTAAGTGATAATTCGGTTGTTTATTTAGCGTGTCTATATGCACACTGGTTTAGGTTAGAATCTTGTATAAATGTTTTTCTTACTAAAAAGCAATGTAGTGATTTAAAAGCGTACAGTTGAAACCAACTGTAAAAAAAAAAAAAAAAAAAAATTAATTCGTATTTCGAAAAAATCTGAATAGTGAGTTAATAAAAAAATATTAATTTTCTTAATATATTTATGATATATTTTTATTTGATGTTAAAAAAAAAATAAAAGTACAAAGATAATATTGATATTGCTATTGACAGAACATTTGAATTTTTTTTATTATTAACAGTGCTCTACAAAACGGACTGTGTGACATTTATATTTTTAGTATACCGGGTTTGAATATTGTGTGTCATTTCCATCAAAATAATAACTTCCCGCAAGGTACCAACTTCCCTACGTTCATTAGTAAGAGGAGCACTTGTCCATAACGTTTTCTTCTAAGTGTCGGTTAAGGCAAGACAACCAAGTTCAGCAATATTCAGATTAAAAAAAGAAAAAGAAAAAGAAAAAATGTATGATGATAATAATATTGAACGTTGTAAAATACCAAAATGAATTGCCCGCATGGAGATGCAGGGGATCGAACCCTGTACCTCTCGCATGCAAAGCGAGCGCTCTACCATTTGAGCTACATCCCCGCAATATTCCGATTTCTTAATTTTTTTAACTCAGGTAGCAGATCTTTTTTTCAGAATCATGTGGAACAAATGTTGACGGTACCGAGGGTTTATTATTATTTTTTTTTTTCAAAATATTTAAAGTGGATAACATAATTTTAATGCCAAAGGCATTCAATTCAATGACATCATAAGCAGTAGCAAAATGGCTTTTTTTCTTTTATCCCACGCTTTTCTCGTAAGAAAGTTACTGATTAAAACCCAATGGCTGTCCAGCTTTTTATCATACATGCCGAGCTTACAAAGAAGCGTCCAAAATCAGACACCCATGTTCATATATACACGCCCCAGGAGTCACAAATTAAGGGGACAAAGGCACAAACTTTATTAACCGCGACCCTACTTCAGAACAGAAACGACAATTTGTGAAAAATTTCTGAAGGGTCCTGTTGATCATTGTTGCCTTTTTATCTAGTGGAAGGGTTCCTGGAAAATGATCTGCAGGAAAACAGAATCCTGCAACTCTAACATGGCAGCAATAAATAATAAAACAAAGTCAATGTGCTTTGGACTCAAATTGCAATTTCTGCTGAGACCAAGTTGAAACCAATGAATATATTTCTCCGGAATCAGATGAGATTGATGATCTGGGACGAGCAAAACTGAAAACCAACGGGAGAATCAATTCTTTGGGAGCTTAATAACAAAGGGGGATGAACGTAGATAATAGTTTAACAGGCACAACTTAAGCTACCGAGGAAACAAGGTGCGAGTTTACATAACATACCCCTTTGCTTGATTCAGATGAGGCAAGAACCAGCAGATGGAAGTTAAAGATGAAAATTAGTTAAAACTTTTGTTAGACTGAAAAAACCAACAGGCTAATGAATCAAATGAGAAGAAAGTAAAGCCAAAAGATTAAATTTTTGCCGGGGTAACTCACCCTCCCATCAACCAAAGAAGCAAGTTTGGGTTCACCTCCCTTTGGCTATCACTGAAGAGCAGAAATATTTATCAGATTGCACTGAAGATTTGAAAAAAAATGTGATGAGGACTTCTAAGGATATTTGCTACTTGTTGCTCCTGGAATTTTGCAAGTATTGAGAGAAAGCAGCAGAAACTACAAAATTTCTGATGACAGTTCAATCGCAGCCAAGATTTATATAATAAAAAGATTTATCCACATTTGTCGAAACAATCCAGTTTTCTTGAAACAATAGCATTTTTCAGTGGCTGTTGTAAATCTACATTGAATCTTACAATGCAAGTAATAAAAGTCCAAACAATCTTGATTTTATCATCATTGAATGACTGCACCACATAGAGAGCATGTACAAAAGCAAAAACCAACATCAGACTACACCAGTACAGGTAGGGTGTCTGAAATCAAACATAAAGAAAGCACTCTGCAACAACACCTTTCTTTGATGTATTAGTTTCCCATGTCTAGAACTAAATCGACGTCTCAATGCACTAAATCTGTTATATTGTGAGGTCTAGAGAAAAGTTAGAGTCCCCATTTTTATTATTGTTTTCAAAAAATAAATAATAAATAATAAATAAAGGCTCACTCTTTAGAATTGACAAATATAGTGCAAGTTGCATATGAAAATTTAAAAAGTTTGGAAGACTGGATGTTAAGATATGTTTTATGCATTTATTGCTATTGAAAAAATTTGATGTACTTAGTCTTTTTATTTTTTTTTTTTTTTTTACGCAATTACTCCACAAGCCACAACCATACAAGAGTTTGCAATAAGAAAGTAAATATTTGCTGAAGCCATGTTTATTTTATAAGGTTTAGATTGTTCTCGATCTCGAGTCCAGTGTGAAAAGGTTATTATCTATAATTTGTTAAGCACCTAGAGAAGAAGAACAAGTTCCACCAATAGAAACAATGTTGTATACGAATCAAATTGAACAACTAGAGAGTTACTCTAGAAGCTTTGACTTTCCTTCGTAGCATATATAAATTCATTTAATCAGATCTTACCTTGTAGAGCAAAAGTTGGTGATAAATGTGACCTACACGAGATAATTAAAAAGCACAAAGCCAGGTATAAATAACACTTTAAGGGGCTTTTTTCAATGCAGAAAGCGTTAAACAAAGAGGACAGAAGACAAAAATAATTCATGTAGTTGCCTTCATGACTGATGAAATTAATGATGATTAACCCACGATTGAGCTGCCCTGCCAGTCTCTGAAGCGTGGTGGTTGTAAAATTATGCTTGTATTTTTGTGGGTGGATCATTTGTTGTTCTGAGCTAACAACCTGGTAATTGTTCTACCAGCAGTTGGAGATCTCAATAAGTTTAAGATTGAAGATACAAATTTCGGTTTAAGTTTTTGGTTTTAATTTATATCTGATATTGCCTTAATTTGACTCAGTTTCTAAGTGAGTCAAACAAGAAAATTTCAAAAATAATTTACGTTGAAAAAATTTTTCTAGTAAGATTGTTCAATGATGTATCCGCACTTAATGAGGGTAACAAAACTAGTTTTTTCATTATTCCTACTTTTATAGTTGCCCATATGGGTATGACTTCGTCTTGGCCTTGAAATCAAGCATTTAATGCCTATTACTAGTAATCGAATAGACAGTTTGAGTGTATCTAGTTTTGAGAGTTGGGACATCACCTTCATCTTTGAATCAAGAAAATGGTGGGGCAACGGAAGAATGTAAAGATCTATTTTCCTGTCCTTTGCAACGTGGGCATTTGACATGGAGATGAAGGAGAAATTCATCATAATTAGCTGTTTTTGGGTGAGGGTCGCTCATATGAAAAATGCAGACACTAAGACTCGTAAAGTCCAAGGACCCTTACCTTCCTTTACGAAAGATTGGTTTCCACTCGAACCTCTGACCTGCAATAACCTTGTCGAAACATCACCACGATGAAATGGAAATTCCCAAAAAAAAAAAGGGGACATAAATTTTAGCAATGAATGACTATCAATAAGAGGGGAAAAAAAAAAATCATCGTTTTGTGAACCATACACACTATCTGTCCAATTTGTTAATAGTTGGACCTAATCACTAAAAAGAACAGTGGTTGAATTGATTTTCTGTTAATGGACGTTTTAACAATATGCTAAAACCAGCATATTATATAAACTAAATTTTATATTTCCTAACATAATATCATGAACTGTTATAGACTGAGCTCTGGACACATTAAAAAAAAAAAAAAAAAAAACTAACTTCTGTTTGAAGAATTTGTTAATTTCGGGGTCCAATTTAGAGTTTAGCTTAACCCCATTAGTTAATTTGCAAAATTTTACAATTTGTAGGTGCGGTCTTCTCACCTGTAGACCATTTTTGACGGATAAAAATGGTAGAAAATCTTGCATATCACAGGCTGGCTTCAATCTGAATCCACTGGAAAGGAGCCAAGCCCGGAAAGGAATCCTAGTCACACCATTTAATATCATCGTTGTCTAAAACAAGAAAATGCATGCCATTTCGCTGTTCCCCCAAAAAGCTCAGCCCCAAAAAGCCTATGTTAATTGCATAGTCTCCGGGATTGTGCGGGCTAGGCGAACGGGAATCCTTCTGCTTCCGATATTTCCCGTTGCCATCGCCACCACTGCCACTGCTGCCACCTCCCTGGCTGCGTCCGACCATGACATACAATGCACACCCTTTTCAGCTTTTAGAAATCAATGTCATATCTGCTCAGGACTTGGCTCCTGTGTCCAAATCTATGCGTACTTACGCGGTAGTTTGGGTGCATTCGGGGCGAAAGCTGACGACCAAGGTGGATCAACAGGGCCACACCAATCCTCAATGGAACGAAAAATTTTTGTTTCGCGTGGACGAGTCGTTCCTGAATGCTGAAACATCTGCCATAATGATTGAAATTTATGCTGCAGCTTGGCTGCGGGATGTTCAGATAGGAAGTGTCAGGGTTCTGATAAGCAACCTGTTTCCATCCAATAACAGCAGTGCGAAAATGCATTTCGTTGCGCTTCAGGTTCGCCGCCCATCGGGGAGGCCTCAGGGGATCCTGAACATGGGAGTTCAGATCCTCGATAGTACAATGCGGAGCATGCCTTTGTTGACAGAACTTAGCGCATCAGCCATTGGTTTTAATGACCTTATCGATGCTAAAACAGTCAAACAAAGCGCGGAAACACCAAAACTCCGACGGACACAGAGCGACAAAACTGACCTGACCTCCACAGAAGATGGTTTTGGTGTGAAAAAACGCGGCAGTGGCAGTGGTGGTGAAGGGTCATCCCTTGTTAATGACAGTGGTTATGGCGGTGGTTCCTTGCTGAGTTCGTCTGTTGTGTCAAAATATAATAGCAAAGACAAGGATATTGGCAATGGGGGTAATGGCAATGGCAGTATGGTTAACGGATCGCTTTGCTCTGAGTTGGGGCCTTCTGCTTCGGTGGTGGCAGCTGCGATTGCTAAAGGGTTGATTAAGACACCGGCAAATGCAGCACCAAAGAAAGCAGATGGCACGGGAAGCTCCATCCTTGATGACTGGACTGAGAACGAAAGTGTCGAAGGCCTAAGAACAAAGCTGGAGAGGTGGAGATCGGAGGTGCCCCCAATTTACAACAGGGACAAAGAGAAGCCACGATCAAAAGGCAGCCGGCGCAGGCAGCACAGGCAGAGACCAGAAGGCGGCGGATTGTTTTCATGCTTTGGAAATGCTTTTGGATGCGAAATTTCCATCACCTGTGGCAGGAAAAACAGCAGCAAGAAAAGACATGGTAACGGGAAAGTTTATCATCTTAGTTCTGTGAACAGTCAATCATACATATAAAAATGAATAGCAGACAGTCTCCTCAGGCGCAGATTGGCCGGAAAAAAACCTGATAGAATAAGCCTGAATCAGGCAATAATGGTCTGATCAGGCTCTGCATTGTTAATTGGATGGTGGAACGGAAGGTAGTTTTTATTGAAATGCAAAGGGGGTTAAACTGCTGGTGTTTGCTAGGCGTATAAGGACCGTGGCTGGGTGGTGTAGATATAGAGCAAGTTCACAGATCAGGGATGATAGGAAAATGATCGGAGTTTTTACCTTTTATTTTTTCAATTTGTAATTCATTTCTTCTTTTGGTATCATTAATTAAATTTAATTTTCCTTGTGGGGTGGAAGGGAAAGAACAGATAGCCATGAGCCTGCAAGCTTGCTCCTTTTTTTTTAGTACTTGACCTGTAAATTATTATGACCTTTATTGGACGTTAATAAATTTCACTTACCCTGATCAAATTTGTGCAGTAGATATGGCTTAAAGAGCATTATTAAATAAATTTCACTGAACGTATTTTAAATACAAATTAAAATTACAAAATCATAATTATAAAATATTTATTTATAATTTTTGTTATTGATTATTATTATGTATCAAAAAACTAAAAATATATAATATATGGACTTCATCTGAAATATAACTTTTTCTTTAAGGACATACCCATCACTTGCCTTCTATCCAAATTCAGACCCTGAAGCCAAGAGGAAGAAACGTGCATGTGGAAGCCAATTTCTCCATTTTGCAGGCTGTGCTTATATTTATGGAAGGAAAAACCTTGCAAGGTGATACCTTTAATCTTCTAATTAAGTGAGCCATAGTCATGCATGTTCAATCTCTCTCAGGTTTTCATGCTACTTAGAAAATTGATCATGCTTATTTCCTAGCTTAAATTCTGGAATACTGTTCAAGTTTTTGTAGTCTTCTTCAAGACAATTGAAATTGGCTCAGGATTCTCACACGTTGAGCTTGATTGTGTACGCTCACTGTATAATGACTACCTGCAAAAGAAGCGGCGAAAGGGATGATATCGAAGCATTATTGTTCTGCGGATGCTGCAAAACAAATTCACGAGTCCAAAATAGTGCTGTTGAATACTCTAGTACTTGCTCACTTTGTTTTCATTCTGTCTAGTGGATATTAATTTTATATCTCACCAAATTCAATTTCACTTAATTTTTTTTTCTTCATCACATTTAAATATTAAATTAATTTGACTCAATTAAAAAAATAAATCAAAATATCCTTAAAATTATTCATTCATTGATCTTTGCAAATTGAAAAAAAATATATATATTTTTTTTTACAAATTTAATAAAATGATAGAGTGATAAGATTACTATTTTCTATCGCAGCATCAGAATTCTGAACCATCGTCCGTAACCTACCCAAAGCTTTTTGTCCGATACAAATCATAAGACTATGTGGGGGTTGCATTCACGGTCCAAACTTAGGAGTCTTCTTTTTTTTTTGGTTCAACCAAACTTACGGGTCAAATGGGGCGGCTTTGGCAGTCACTCTTTAACTTTTGGATCATCCCCACAAGTACAACATTTGACTCTGACAATGTTATGGGTGGCTTTGGATATGTAAGCCCCCGAGGAACTCAAGAATCCAAAATTCCAATCTTGTCTGAAGACGACAAAAAAAAAAAAAAATTAGAAATCAAGAGTCTGGTCGACTGGTAATCTATGATTGTGTTGGGAATTTTCCTTTTTTTTTTTTGGGTGCTTGGTAAGATATTGCTGTTACAATAGAAACAGCCTTCCTAAATCCCAATCCTGGAAAAGAACCCAACAAGGAAGTGCATGCACAAGCAAAGCAACCCTTAATGGCTACAAGAAGAAGTAGAGTTTGACACTGTTTGCCCAACTGATTTGACCACCCTGCCTATTATTAATTATTCGTCGTTTGTCCTTAAAGCAGGTTCCTTTCACTCCTGTTTATAACGAAATATTACTGCATGGGTGTCGTGGCCCAACTCTTTCATATCTCCATTTAAGTCATGTCTGGCAAGAAAATTGTGTGAACGAAGGCATTGTCGGCAAGCAAAGAGGGGGTGCCTCTGCCAGCTGACAGGATATGCTCTCCAGGACGAGCATATTCCTGTTATTTATTGCAGCCATCAGCCAACAACCTTTCCTGGCGATTAGGAATAAGTCAACTTCGATTGGGCCAATCGTAAAGAATATGATAACTAGAGCTTACAATTCACGTGGGATGGTGATCTTTTTTACTAGACGGAATCTACATTCGATTTTGTAAACTACAGTATATCCGTTTCATAAATATTACAAAATGGACAGATTTTTTAACGCCTGGTTGCTGCGATGAACAAAAAGGTATACTGCGTATATTTAATAATAATTTTATACATAATTATAATTAACAAAAAAATTTATAAATATATTATATTGTCAAAAAAAATTATTTTTCTTAAAAAAAGTAAACTATTTGATGGGATATAAATAAATATAATATAATTAAATAAAATTTTATAATTAAATATAAAAATAATGTGATTTAAATAGAATATTATTTAATTATTAAATTTTTAATATTATATTAATAAATATTTTATTTAAAAAAATTAAATTATTAAATAAATTTTAAAATGTAAATAATATATCATAGATAGAACTAATAATTAAGATGGTACCATTGAAGCTTTATTTTGCATTAAGATAAACCATGTCCATATTATGAAATTCTATCTATTTTTTGTTTTACTTTTTTATTAATAAATTGAACTTTCAATCGTTCATAAAATGGGTCTATGGCAACAGTACATTTACATTAATTCAATGTATCATTAGAATTAGTAATAAAGACCACGCTTACAATTAATGGTTAAAGAGTGTCACCTTAACATCTTACGTCAAAGAAGACAACGTCCAACTTATCTTTTATTTGTTAGGCTTTTTTCATTAATAAATCAACCTTTCAATCAACATACCATACTTTCATAAATTGTGATAACCGAAAAAGGGGTCTATTACCATGCTAGTGAACCGAATCTGGACCCAATTTTACTTTAAAAGAAAGGAAACATTCCTTTGATTGGCGTCTGCACATTTATGCTCGTTGTGTTGACGTTTTTTTCCCACTAAGACAAGAACATTCCAATCAGAGATAACCATACAAGGATTCATTAACATGTCGTCAATAACACAGGGACAACGGTCTTGTTCTATGTTCAATGGTTGAGAGCAAGAGAGTGTATTTTATGTTGGAATTTGGAAGCATCCTAGTTTCTTCTTTAAAACTTTGGTTTTGAGAGAGAAGAGTTTGCAAAACTTAATTTTGAAAAATATAATCAAAAAGTTTTTTAGTCTTATTTAGTGGTGGTAAGACAACACTAAACAGAGCTCAATTAGTTGATATGAAAGTAAAAAGTTCCCTTTTTTTCGAAAATTCTAATTGACAATAAATCTTGAATTGCTGATTTTTTTTTTTTTTTTTGGTAGCCCCCAAAGAATAAATGTTTGTCCAACCATTGATGCGTGGCTGGGTTAGCAACCAGTGCTTATTGTAATCATGAGAAAGTGAGTACACTATCCAATGAAGCAACGGTGAATGATAATAATAATTGTAACGTAAAGTCCACGAACTAAAGAGATCAAAGTTCAGTTGAGTTTAACTGTTCAAGAGACTCCGTCCGGTCATTCCTACCCATCCTTCAAAACAACCAAAAAAACGAAAAGTATTAGTTTAGACCGAATCCCAAGCAAACGACAAGGAAAGAATAAAGAAGGCTCCTTTCTTCAAGTTTGTAGCCCACCTCTCCCTCTCTTTCTCTCTCTCTCTTTCTCTCTCTGTGCCTGGCTCCAACAAGCAATTAAATGACTCTGCTGCTATTTGTGAGTCAGTCGTTCAAATAAAGACGCCTTCTTTACAGAGTGAACATTAACATTGAGAGAGAGAGTGTGTGCATCTCATCCATTGTCTTCTTTTCTTATAGGAGGGAGCAAAGATCAAAACTTTGGAAAGATTAGCTTCTGGGTTTTGGTGGGGTTTTCATTCTGTGTAAGTATTGGTTTAGTAGAAAGCTCCCAAAGAATGCTTGGGTGTGAATGTCTGTGGTGGAACCAAGTCGATGACTATTACTCGGAAACCCACCTACCACAACCTTTCTCTTTGCCTGCACCAATTCCAAGTTGGCCTCCAGGTCTGTTTTTCCTTTGTTCTTTTTTATATTGCCTTATTTGGGACTTCAATTGGACTTGATGATGGTCTTTTTCCGCCATTCTGAGGCTCAGTGACTTGATTTCTACTTGTTTTGTGAAAGATCATGACACTGCGTGAAGTAGATATGTAATTTGACTGATTTGATATGTAATTTGACTGATTTTCTCGTGTTCATTAATGATGATTTGGGGTGCTGACAGTAAGGCTTTATATGCAAGTCATATATGCTAATTCTGTTGCCACACTTGCATTCAAACCTTTTGATGTTTATTCTTTAAAAGAAAAATTCAGCGAGTCGTTTGCAATTTTCACTGAGATCCTTGTTTTAGCCTTGTCCACCGAACCTTTCACAGATCTTAAAAGTTGCCTTTTATTTATCTCTGCACCGGATCTCTTGTTCAATAGCAACATCTGTAATATGGAGGATAATAATAATAGAATTTCTTGTTGTGCTAGCAATCTGGGGTTTGCCTGAAAGGGATTCCTAAGAGTTTCTTGTTCTCAAAGGATAAAAAGTTTAGTGGGTAACAGCAGGTGGTCCGTCTTCTGAGGTTTAGCATAGAGTAGTTTGCTAAAATTGTTAACACTTAGATTTACTTTATTTCTGATCCATTTATCATCCTCTAAACTTGTTGACAGGAATTTCAAACACTGAGATGATCAATTCAAAGACTTTTAACAGTCATGAAATAAACTGAGATAAATTTACATTTTTTTTCAGATTCCGGAATGTCCTCCTGCTCTTTGTGTTTCTTATGGGGGATACAATTATTTTTATTAATCCAAAGATATAGGTGTAAGCATGATTCTCACTTGATTAGCTAAAGGCACTTCTAGTACCCACATTTTTAACCATTGCGTTGCTTTCCAACATCATGAATTGATCTGTTTGCATAAATGGACTGTTATGCCATCAGGTAAAGGATTTGCCACTGGAAGGGTAAACCTCGGTGAAATAGAAGTAATTCAAGTCACACAATTTGAGCGTGTTTGCAGCTGCAAAACGGCGCGGGGAAAAACTACAGGGGTCACATTTTATAGACCTGTTGGTTTCCCGGATGATTTTCACTGCCTAGGTCACTATTGTCAGTCTAATGACCAACATTTGAGAGGGTTTGTTCTTGTGGCTCGTGATGCCAATGCTAATAAAGATGGCTATACCCATGAACTAAAGTTGGCTCTTCCAGCTCTAAGAAAGCCCCTTAACTACTCGTTGATTTGGATTACAGAGTCAGGCCATGATGATTGTGGTTATTTTTGGTTGCCAAATCCCCCAGAAGGTTATAAGGCCATGGGTATCATTGTTACTGATAACCTGAAGGAGCCCGAAGTTGAAGATGTTAGATGTGTTCGGGCAGATCTCACACAGAGATGTGAAACTTCTGATCTAATGTTTTCCTTTGATTCAAAATCTTCCAAGCACCCATTTCAGGTGTGGAACATGAGACCCAGCAGAAGGGGAATGTTTGCTAGAGGTGTTTTTACTGGAACATTCTACTGTGGTACTTACTTGAGTTCTGAAGACGATCTACTGGAGATTGCATGCTTGAAGAATCTTGATGACACATTACCTGCAATGCCAAATCTGCAACAGATTCATGCACTGATTAAGCACTATGGCCCCACTGTTTTCTTCCATCCAAAAGAAGAGTATATGCCATCTTCAGTGCAATGGTTCTTCAAGAATGGAGCACTTCTATATGAAGATGGCAAGCAGAAGGGTGTACCAATCGACTATAGGGGCTCAAATTTACCTGGAGGAGGAGAAAATG